>OX411709.1:38005695-39291064 GCA_948252095.1 Dicycla oo | reverse complement strand
ATTAAGGTGAAATTTGGTAGGTACACATATGTATTCCTGTGACCCAAACACGGACGTGTAACGTAAATAAATTAAATGAATGAATGAATTTTGAATATGGGGTAACATTGGGGGGCAAATAAGAAAATTAAAAAAAAAAGTTATGCAAACTGTTATGATTTACTGTTTGGGTCTCAAGTGTTTTTTTTAAATAATTTTAAAATAAATAATTTTAAAATTATTTAAGAAAATAGACGAAAATTTTGAAAAAAAAAGAAAATAGTTCTATACCTATACCTACAGGAAAACCTATAAGAAGTCTATGGTCTTAAAATACTATGGTAAATCTCTCAATATTGTGCGTACAAACTTACATTTGCAGTTGGAATGTATGGGAGAACATGTTTTACAACTACAATGTTGAGTTTGTTCTTGGGATTCATCCCAACTACGGAACCCTTCATTGTGCGTAGTCCGAGACGCACTTCGGCGGTTTTTCCAATTTAAAAGTCAGTATTAGTATCAAATGCAAGCCTAAAATACTCAAACGAAATGTTTGAACTCAAAATTGATCGTATTTATTTACCAGCACATCAAGCTACTACAATCTGTCAGATTTCTTTAATAGATTGGGAAAATCTGACAGTTTCGGGTAGGTAGACCTGCTGGCGTCTGTACCTTCGTACTTCCGGTACACACTTAACCTCACTTTTGAATGTCTAACATTTTATTTTGACTGGCTTTTGCCCGCGTGGAAGTCGGAAATTACCCCAAGGGAACGTACTACCCATGTTGCCGTGTTGATGGTCCAGCCGTATCCCGCCTTTCATCCAAAGCCGTGAAAAGGTGACACACGGTTAATTCAAATACTGTAACTTTAAATAAAACAGATTTTTGTTATTCTAAATGTGCAAATTATTCATTTTAATACTATCACCATTAATTTAAAATATTTCAGCATATAGTAAAAATTTTTGTTTGTTAACCGATGAAAAAATGGAGGAGGTTTTCAATTTGACACGTACTTTTTTTGACGTAATAACGTTTCACTTCAATTTATTCTTGTTCTGAGGCTCAAAAGACTGAAAATAGTAGACGTTATATAGGTATCATCATCTGCCTAGCCTTTCCCCAACTGTATTGGGGTCAGCTTCTAGTCTAACCGGATGCAGCTGAATACCAGTATTTTACATGGAGCGACTGCCTATCTGACCTCCACAACCCAGTTACTGGGTAACACGATACCCCTTGGTAAGACTGGTTGTCAGACTTTAGGGGTTCTGACGACCCGTATCGACTGTCAAATACTTAGTAGACGTATCTACAGGGTGGCCGGAACATTGACGTTCAATGGTCTTTCGTATCGTGGGGTATCCGAATCACCCCATGTATCGATGGCTCCTAAGTATACTGAGTCAACTGTACTTCTAACAACTTTAAAGTAAGGCGATAAAAACAGCGAATGGTTATTAATAAAATAATATGAAATTTATTTTCACTGTTGATATGCCTTATTATATTTAATTCACTATGATGTTTTATTCTTTTTGATTGTATTACATTTCAAATATAACCATTCGCTCTTTTTATCGCCTTCCTTTATTAGAACTACAGTTGACTCAGTATACTTAGGAGCCATCGGTCCGCGTCTTTTCATAGTTTTTGAGATATGATTTTTTTTCTGAATTTATGAGAATTTTCAATCTGACCAACATAAAAAAAATTCTAAAAAAAAAGAATAGAAAACTTTATCGAGATTTTTTTTGCAACTACATCTTCTTTCTTCTTTTATGCTTAATAAAATAATCAGTTTCGTAACTGTGTTGAAAGTTATGAAAAAGGTTGGCTTAAAGTGAAAAATTTATGTACGATCGGTGAATTATGACTTAAATTTTCAACGTTAAAAATCTAAATAGGTAACTTGATGGTTCCTAAGTCGGCCTCAAGAATGTGTCAGACTCTCAGCTTTCATAATAATTAAAATAGTAGACCTTAATGTGGATACTTTAGCTAAAATCGGTCTTCACAGACAGCGAGGTGGAAAATTCTTAAAATTACAAATCTGGTTAAAAAAAATAAAATTTGCTCATTTTCTCGTTCCCAGGGTTATTATTAATAATAACAATACTGGAAACTAACCAAGCAATAGCTTCAGAGGTTGGGTAAGAAATAAATAAAGGAAGAAGTGGTTTTGTTACCTAATGTGATTTTTTAAATTTTTATTTTTAGCATTTACAAAAGGTTTTCAAAGTAGGCACCTCCAGCATTAATACACATTCTACACCTACGTAAGAAATTGTCTGTCAATCGTCTAAAAGCTTCTTTGTTCTCTCTCACAACACGTTCGACTCAAGAAGAATCCGTTGCAAAGAAAAATCTCGACGAATTTTTCTATTTTGTTTATAGATTTTTTTAAGTTGGTCGGGTCGATAATTCTCAAAAATTCAGAAAAGCATTCTAAAACTCGAAAACTATGAAAAGTCACGGAACATACATGGCGGTGATTCGGATACCTACCCCACGATACGAGGGCCTTTTTTTTTTGGACGTTAATGTTCCGGCCAGCGCGTACATAGGTAATTCTGTACTTACGTTCTGACACCCGGCTAACTGATTTACCGTGATGTTAGTAGTCCCGAGAAGTCGCTCCTCTCTGACGAAATCGGGCTCGCGATGAAATACACCTTGAAACCAAAATATAGCTTTAGAATGATCACGAGTGGGCCTGGGGAATGATCACAAGCGCACAATTACATGTCACATTAACTTTCAAGACTTTTTACAATATCACACATAGGTTAGGTATAAAACCTAACTTGTATTGTAATAAACAATACGAAACAGCTGACTGGTCTATTCATATGCGCATACCCACATTACAGAACAATAAAAGTAGGTAGATACAAATATCTTACACTTTTCCCCCTTTAGATTGAATATTAACTTAAACTAACAACTTATAACTAACAGAAAATACCCTACCAAGGTATATTAAAAACAAACAACTTATAAATACTACTGTAACTATTTAGACACAATTTGTCTTTATTAAAGGCGCGCGCGTGCGCACGTATTGCTCGGGCCATAGCGGCCTGCGGCGGCGGAGGGGAGCGGTGCAGCCGGGCTCGCCGGGCGCACGCTACGCTACCCGCCGCCGTCTTCAGTTCACTGGATGCCTCTGATGCATCCTCGAAAACGTCATCGCCCTGATCATTACTCTCCCCCTTGTGAGTACCGATGCTCGCTCGCGACAATGATAACCGCGACCTGTTCCAAACTGGAATTATTTGGTCGCGATGTCTGCGCCACTCGACACCGTTTCCCATGTCAATGCGGTGCGACACGGGTCCCGTATTTTTAGACATTGTTCCCGTGGACCATTTATTTGAGTTCGAGGTACAATCGCGTGCGAATACCGGGTCTCCTACACGAATAGGGGTCTGGGGCGTGCCTCCTGCATGAGCTACCTGACGTTGTTGCGCTATATCTGCTACTTGCGCGATATCTGGCCGTAACGCATCCAGTCGTGACCGCATCCGGCGCCCGGTTAGCAATACTGCTGGTGGCACGCCCGTAGTTGCATGCTCACAAGTGCGGTAATGGATAATAATGTATTTAATGCTTGTAACACATTTTCGCTACTAAGAACTGCTCTCTTAAAGGTTTTTTTAACTGTCTTTACCGCATTTTCTGCGGCGCCATTACTTTTGTTTTTTCTTTTATTATTTTGACTGCAATAATTTTTAAATTCTGTCGGTTGGAATGGTGGTCCGTTATCCGTAACGAGTTGCGAAGGTAATCCGAACCTACTAAAATCTGTTATTAATGCTGTGATTGTTGACTGTGCATCTGTACGACCCATAGGAAGTGTCTCAATCCACTTCGAATGCGCGTCGACTATAATGAGGTATTTTCTTCCCGAATACTCCGCAAAATCAGCATGTACGCGTTGCCATGGAAACAAAGGAAATTCCCACTGATGCAGGTCAGTACGCGGCGCTGCATCTCGCACCCATACGACTCGGTTCAACTACATTACTTCAAGGTCAATATCTAAGGTAGGCCAGTAAACATAATTGCGTGATAAGCTTTTCATTTTTCTAACTCCTAAATGACCTTGATGAATTTCTTCTAGAATTTTAGTTTGTAGTGATTTCGGTATTATTATAATACGGTATTAATAAATTAA
The DNA here is from genome assembly GCA_948252095.1 of Dicycla oo. Classification (NCBI taxonomy): domain Eukaryota; kingdom Metazoa; phylum Arthropoda; class Insecta; order Lepidoptera; family Noctuidae; genus Dicycla; species Dicycla oo. The sequence goes on along the minus strand of OX411709.1, from coordinate 39,286,896 downwards.
ACAACCAGAATCCATTGTAATTTCGTTTCTTCGTGCAAAATATAGTTTTTCTTCTTCGCAACTAGGTACGGACGGCCATCCAAATTTAAGAAATTCCAATATTCGCGATAATAATTATTATCGCATCCTTACAAGTTGCCTTACCTACGTCATGGAAATTAACTGGCATACATTCATGTACTAAGTTAACATATCTCATCGATTCGGTGGGACGGAGTTCCTATGCTAACGGTAAACGTGACAACGCGTCCGCTGGTCCATTTTGCTTTGAGGTTATATATTTTATAGTAAACTCAATTGCGACTAATCGAGCAGCCCAGCGTTGTAAGCGACTGGAGGCAGTTTGGGCTATACCCACTTTCGCTCCCAAGATGTAGCTTAAAGGCTGATGATCTGTACGTGATTCAAATTTTCTACCATACAGGTATTGGTTTTGTCGAGTGACGCCATAAAATATTGCCAGAGCTTCCTTATCAATCTGACTGTAATTGCGCTCCGCGTCATTCAATGTGCGCGACACACAACTGACCGATCGCTCACTGCCGTCTGGGAAACCATGCGCCAGCACTGCTGTCCACCGATACCCTTGCACCGGTTAGGACTCGCTTTGCTTCTTTAAAAGCCTCATCGCACTCATCACTTCAATTCCAACTGATACCCTTTTATAATAGTTCATGCACAGAACAGGTGTTCTGTGAGTTCATGCGACGGATGTAATAAAATACTTAATTTAGGAATAAATTTGCCATTATAGTTAAGTAAACCTAGGAAGCTTCTTAACTGAGTGATATCTATAGGTATACCTTCACAATAATCCGGGGTCAGACCACTTTGGTCACCCGAGATATTTAACGCTCGCTTATAGAAAGCAACACTTGCTTAGTTTAACGGTCAAACCCATATCTCTTAATGGGTCGATCTCCAGAGGCATTTTTTTTCGTGTCGGGCTGGATAAACTTATTTTAAAATCGAAAAACGTTTTCAAAATATTTTTTTTTTATATACAGTTCGGTGTCTAATCTACGTGATACAAGGCTAATATTATGAATAAGATTATTTTAAATATAAAAAAAAAAATCTTAAACCCTAAAATCCTGATCGCTCAGGGTTGACCCAACTCCCGAGTGAATGAAAAAAATATTCTTTAACTTTTTAATGAGAACGTTCATATGAAACAACTTATTTAGATTACATAACAAATAGTTAATCTTCATAGTAATAAAATATTTTTAGTTATATTAACAATACTTTTGCCACAATTTGAATTTAAAATCGTGACCGAGTATTTTATCTCATTGCTCTGCGCTGAGGTAAAACATCGCGCTCATTCCCTAGTTACTCGTTATAGACACTCTTTTCCCCTCCCGCGGGGCAACACTAGTAGTGGTCTAACCGCCGAAGAGGATATCTGTGTGCCACGTTCCCGCGCTCCAACATTACGAAGGAAAGTTTATGATTGCTCTGGATTTGATTCTCCAATTTTATAATTGCTATAATATGTCACGTTATTTAAATTAAATAGTAAGCTAGTGAATGTATTTGTTATGTGAATTAAGTGATCGTTATAATGTTTTTTTATGAGACGTAATCACAACTTTCTACTGCTTTTAAATTCGGCTATATTTATGATTTTGTGACTTTTTCTGATCGCTGTGGCTGTGATTGCTCTGTCCAAAAAGACCAGAGCGATGATATGTACCGGACTGTAATAATGACAAACGATGAACTATGCATATAACCTTTAATTTATAACCTTTCCTGGGTTTCTTTGGGTAACCTAAACCCATAAACAGATTTTGACGTATTTTACCGTGATGATATTATTATATTGGCATTTAGCTAACCACAACTGTAACCCTTTCTTCTCTAAAATTTAATGGCAACTATTGTTGCAGATTGAAATCATGCCTCGAAATAAATTATCTATTGAAGAAAAACGGCTTAGGAAGAAATTGGCTGAGCGTCGTAGAATGGCCAAGATAAAAAATGATCCCATATTCCGTATTTTTGATATGTATGACTGATAATATGGCTTGACCTTTTTCTAAAATAAAATCTTTCTCTTATATATAATTTTGTTACACGTACACTGAATATGACTGAAAATGGCTAAATAAATAATATTTTATCAATTTTATTTTTTTTGTTTCATTGGATTAGTTCGGGAGACGTCGATGCGAGCGGTCGCGTGCATCCGTCCCAGTTTTTTTGTTTTGCTAAGGGTCTAGGCGGCGGGCACGCCACACGGGCCAAAATATTTGTCCCTTCTAGTTTAGTTAGTTATAATTATGTGCTAACTAGTGTATCTACCTACATGTACCGTGCACGGGTATTTTGTGTCGCGAAATAAAATTTTGTGATGTTGTGTGCAAGGTGTTTGCAAAAGTGGGGTGGAATGCGTGCTCTCCTGTTCCTGTATCTGCCAAGGAGGCTCTGACACCCCAGCTAATTTGGTGAGATCCTTCCATTTTATTTGATCATCATCTTGGGCTGGAGGGCTTAGGGTCGTGATCAAATAGTATGGAATACGTAGGGAAATAATATGGCATGTGACAGCGTTGTCAGTGTGTAGTTGAGGCTACCTTCGGCCTTTTATCCTGTGTGTCACTGTGAAACCTTCTGGTAACCTTCGAAGCTCGAGTCACGCGAATATTCGAAATTTACTCTGAATTAATTGTTATAGGATGGTGTCTTCATCACTATCACTACATATTGTGCAGCGGGGTCCCCCGCCGCGTCTGTCTGTCTGTCTCATGTTCGTAATGATTTCGAGAACTCGGCCGCACCTAATGAATTAAACTTAATTTCATTTGCAACGCAACAAGGAATTTACCCCGAATTGTAAAGCGAAAACGGCTCGTAAATCTCACCCCTGTCAAAGTTTGAAGTAGTTGCTCTCCTAACAAAAAATCTTCAATGGTTTCATCAGTTCGGCTTACGAATAAGCGTAAACCAATGTTGAATGTTGTAACGTAACAGACAGCCGGGGCTATCTGCTAATTACAAATTTTAAAAATAGTAAAAATTAATAAAAAGGTTAAAGGTTAAAATTCCGATTTCACAGCGCGGGGTTACCACAGCGGCTGGAAATACCACAATGTATGAGCTGTTGATGTTCATTAATAAATAACTATATAAATGAATAATTATATTACGTGCAGTGTTTGTGCTCCTGTGTCCTAAAGTCGGAGTTCAAAAGTGTTTTTGTAAGTAGTGAAGTGATTTATTTATGAATGCGCATTCTGAACAGACTAGGGAGAACTCAAGGGCCCGTAAGGGGCGCGGAACGCCGGCGCCGGCGCCGCTACGACAGGATTTTTGGCGAAGTGTCGGAGTTTAGTCTTATTATATTATGTAATAGTGTGCATAAAGTTTAGCTAGAGAACTGTAACATCTGCAGTCGCGTCAACCTGGCCGGGCAGCGGCGGGCTAATTGTCGAACTTTTAATAGTAACAAAAATTGCATTGTTTGGGGTCGAAGCTGGGCATAAACAACGAGGATCGGGCCAACCGCATCCTGGACTTTCTGCTGCTGACAACTCATCGGTGCGAAGAAGAAAGGAGTCGAGAGAGCAGTTTAACCCCACTAAAAGTTTCACCGGTGAGGCTGGACTTGGGCCAGCCTGGCGGCGCCGTCGTTGGGAGATGCCCATCCACTGATTAATGTCAACCGTCTCTCCACAAGTCCATTGCCGAGGTGATCTACTTCGACAAGACATGGGGATGGACGTGACTGAGGAGCGACAAGACTGACAGGGCTACTACCAGCGAGAATTACAACAGACCTGAAACGGATGGTAGCGGGACCTTACACGAAGTCTGGAACTACGCAGCATAGCAGTCACATGGAAAAGTCGGGAATGCAGATTAATCCTGCCTAAAGATTCACCGGTGAAGCTGAACTTGAAGGAGCCTGGCGGCGACGTCGTTAAAAGAGCCCATCCATATATTATAACACCCGTCTCTCCACTATTCCATTGCTTGCTTTACGGTGTATACTGGGTAGGCTCAAATCCTTATCCGTATCCTAAGGGCCTGTCTTCCCTACCATTATCGCGCCCCCCGGTCTACTCCTTGATATACAATGGTTTCTGTTGCACCATGTAACATGAGGCAACAGGGGCTAGTGTGAATCTTTGGGTTCATTCGAGCAATCGAGTCTGGTCAAACCACGCTGGGGTCGGTGAACTTCATTCATTCATTCATTCAATATTAATTTTTTTGTTTCACTGATTTCAGCATTTATGATCGCTCTGGCACCAATTATGATTGCTCTGGTCGCGAAATTTTTGGAACTTAAATAATTCCATAACTGTTTGTGTAAATTGAAGGCCAATAGTAAAAATGTACTATTTGAATATCATTCTTTTTAATGAGATACATAATTACCATTAAATATCAATATCTGAAAAGCACCAGAGCGATCACACGAATACGCCCGTTTTGGAGATGGACCCTAATCTAACCAGTACTTGTCTTAAGTTAACCAAATGTTCTGCTCTCGAAGCTCCCGTCACACAAATGTCGTCATGAAACACCGCCGTGCCTCGCACCCTGCGCATTGTCTCCTCCATTAATTTTTGATTTTTTCCGGAATGCAAGATAATCCGAATGGCGTAGGTACGGCGATAAACAAATGTACCGATGTGTGTAGTAATAGCTGTACACAGTTGTGAATCATCGGTCAACATCGTCTGTTGATATGCATGGGTTAAATCAATTTTGGTAAATTCCCTACCCCCACTTAGAGTGGCAAACAATACTTCGCCCGTGGGATTGGGTAATATTGATTGATAGTAACTTTATAATCGCCACATATTCGTATATTGCCGTTCGTCTCGATAACCGGCACGATGGGTGTGCCGTAGTCCGAGTGCTCGACCCGGTAGATGGTGCCCTCGGCCTCCAGCCACTCGAGCTCCCGGCTGGCACTCCGCACGCTCGCACGTATACGGGCTCATTGTTGGTCAGTTGCAATTGGAGCATTTTTTACATTTTCCTAATTTATCAGTAAAAACCTCAGGGAATTCTGTAGCTAACTTAGTAATACAGATCAGCAAAAATATCATTGAATTTGTTTTACATTGAGGGATTTTAACCAATCCCTGCCCAATAATGGCCGTACACCATATTTAATAACATGGCAAGACAAATTGTTTGCCGTAACATTACCAAGTTCAACATTGACCAATATACGATACCCAGTGGTAAGACTGGTTGTCAGACTTTCGGACTTCTGAAGACCCGTAACGACTGTCAAAGATCCTCGAATGACAGCCGGGACCAACGGCTTAACGTGCTTTCCGAGGCACGGAGGAGTCTCGGTTTGAAAAGATGGTCACCCATCCACTAACCAACCCCGGCAAGCGTAGCTTAACCTGATGGATCGACCCGTGCGGCTGTTATTACTTAGCCTCGAGCTCCTCCTACAGAACGAAAGAATCTATCTATCTATATACAACACGTCCCGGAATTAACACACCACCAATTAGAATATTATGTTATAATTAATATAATACATACAACAGATTTTTTACTAACAAATTAACTAACTACCGAATGGTTTAACATTCCGACAGGAGTCTATCTGTAACTGCGATTAGTTAGAATTCGACAATCTGTCTTTCATTGTAAAATTAACGCATTTTTAGGGTTCCTTACCTCAAAAGGAAAAAGGGTTCCGCTTATAACATCATTTCGTAGTCCGTCTGTCTGTCTGTCTGTCAAGACCCTTTTTTCAGGAACGCGTGGAGGTATAAAGTTCATATTAATATCAAATAAGTATACGGTCTCTTACAGCTCTTAAAAATTTAATCTTTGAAGACGACGCATTAAAATAATGCGGCCATTTATGCGACATGTTTTGATACTCGCAAATAAATCAAAACCTACAGGCCTACTTACCTACCTACCAACCTACCTACTTCGTTGACCTAAAATCATGAAATTTGGCGAAAAGCAAGGTCTCACACCACAAGTAAAGGAAAAGGTACGAAAATCATTAACTTGTCGATTTATATTTATCACATAAAAATTTTGGCTTTGCGATTACAAATTTACATTTTCAGTTGACCGTGACGTATGTATATTGATGTATGGGAGGACATTAATGTTTTTCAACTACAATGTTAAATTTGTTTTTGGGATAAATTCGTCCCAATTACGGAACCCTTAACCACGAAACCAGATAACTGCTTTTGCTGATTTTTTGTAAATATATACTTAGTTTATATAGAAAAAAATGTTATGTTGTAAATTAGTCATTAGTTCAACAAAATAATCCCCGGAGCTCTGTTATGCACACAATTATACAACTGGAATCTTTTTTGTTATTGAATGCCAAGTGTCAATTCAGGGCAAGCTGCACACCACCAAAAATTTGCCCCGTAAAGACATCTACTGAATATTAGAGATATATATTACCCCTAACTGTCTACAAGACCAGTCCTTTTAAGACGTGTCGGTCATTCTAACCAATTTTGCAACCATTTAAACAAAACCATATTTTTTGTAGTACCTACCAATAAAAAGGGACGGAAACTGTTTATTTAGGGCTATAGCACACCAAATAAATAACTTAATGGGGTTGACATTCGACCACGTGGCCGTACGCCGAGATCTTGCAAACTATATATCTGTTAATCGTGACGACAACCGAACTTACTTAGCACGTTAGAATAATATTCAGGACTTTCTCCCTAACAACAATCTTCAACTTCAGGAACAACGGATAATAAAATACATTACCGCGCAGTTTAAAGAGACGTTCTGGGATGGTGAAGATATGGTAATCGCCGCATCCGAACTCTACCTCAAAATTAAAACCAAAAGTCATTGATTCAGACTAGGCTGAGAATCAGCACTTTTCGAAAGTCAAAATTACATAAGACAGTCCTGCAAAACGCCCGCCCTTCACCACTTCCCAGTGCTTTAGCTGAGGAGAAGAAGTGGCGCAACAAACTCCCCAGCAGCACACCTGTCTGTTCAGTAAAAAAAATCTATACAACACCGCACAAAATAATATAAGTACAATATTACGCAACACAAACATTAAATTAAATTAGAGTATGGTTTTGTCATGAGATCATCTACTGAGTTCAAACGGCTCTCCACCTATCTTTACTTATACAAGACGTTTGCACGCTCGCAGCTCGAATATATTCGGTCCCAATCTGGAACCCGTTTTATAGGAAATATATATTTAGATATGATCGAGAAAGTCCAGCGTAAATTTCTTCGCGCCATAGGTGCTATAAAAGGTGTTTGAAATATTCACAATTACTAAGCAAATATAATATGTTAACATTAGAATCTAGACGTAAGTTTCTAGAAGCAAAAATACTACATGGTATTGTTCATAATCGATTCCATGATTCCATTGATCTCACGTGTAAGTTATGTGATCCCCCACACTGTATACAAGCGTAGTGTCCGTGCAGGAACATTGTTCGCTGTAAATACCTGTCGGACTAATTCAAGATTGCCTTGCCCTGTTCGTCGTATGGTGGAATCTTATAATCGCAACTTCATTGATATTGATATTTTTGTATGTTCCCAATCGAAATTTAAGTCTAATGTTTTTAAAATCTTATCTAATGATAATAAGAAATAGTGTGAGTCCTTTATTCTAAATTTAATTTATTTCAACCGTTTTAATTATTTTTATTTATTAATTGTATGGTAGGTACTGTCAATTCCTTTATTTTATTTTTTAATCTAAATTCTCATTCGTGTTAATAAGGAACAATCCCAATTTTTTTGTTTTTGTCCTGAAATTAATATATATATATATATATATTTTAAATAGTTAATACGCTTGCCGGGGTTGGTCTGTGGATGGGTGACCATCTTTTCATACCGAGAATCCTCCGTGCCTCGGAAAGCACGTTAAGCCGTTGGTCCCAGCTGTCATTCGAGGATCTTTTGACAGTCGTTACGAGTCGTCAGAAGCCCAAAAAGTCTGACAACCAGTCTTACCAAGGGGTATCGTATTACCCAGTAACTGGGTTATGGAGGTCAGATAGGCAGTCGCTCCATGTAAAATACTGGTATTCAGCTGCATTCGGTTAGACTGGAAGCCAACCCCAACTTAGTTGGGAAAAGGCTAGGCAGATTGATTGATTTTTTAAATAGTTAATAAAATTAATTGTGTTGTATTTTAATAATCAAATATTTTTTTCTATTTTATATACCTGAGTAATGCTAATCTAGTGGCACTTTTTACCTTATCTTAATTTTGTTAACATGCGGATAATGGACAGGGCTGCAATATTGTTAATACTACTTATGAGCCTATATTATTGTTACTTGTAAACATTTTGTATTGTAGCTGTTTAATGTCCCATAATAACTAAAATAAAATAAAATTAGAACACACGGATTTACACGGCGCACTGTATAACAAGAATGGAAAAAGTCTCACAATGATTTTGTGCTACTCCTACACACACTTCATCATATAGGTACTGACTCCGCCGTACAGACTACGGAACCCTACACTAAGAGCCACGACACGCATATGTCTGGATTTCAATAACAGTAATTAAATAGTAATTAAGCTTATAGGTACATAAACATTTATTTACTGTAAAATATAAGAGCGCTTTCACAGAAGCGGAAACGAGCGGAGCGGAGTGGAGACGTGCAGGAATCTACCAATCGCAAACGGGACGAGTGACGCGCTGTGGATTGCAACCAATTTGATTGATCGATGCCTGCACGTCTACGCACCGCTCCGCTCGACTCCACTTCGAAACACAAAGAAACATACCATCTGGTAGCGGAACGACGTCGAGATTGATCTCGCTGCTTTCGCGGCGAGCTAGCAAAATCTTGGCGATAAGTGTGATGAAAGTTGCGGCAACGCCCAAGGACACCACGCCGACTATTGCTTCCATGTATGGCATCCAAGAACTTTGGATAAAGCTACTGCCCGCTGAAGGGAGAAAATTCAAATGATCACACGATTTTATGGCTGTCGTGAAAGGATTTTAATCTTTTATTTTGCTTACATGCTTCTAAAAGAAAACATTCTGTCTGTTCACTGCGGAAAACACTTTTAAAGGCAATTTTAATTCATAAATTTTAATTGTCAGTTAAGTTTAATTTTAATGTTTTAATCTCAAAGATGAATAGTGTGGTGAAAACATCTTTGTTAATGAGATCATGACACGTACATTGTGAAATATAAGCGCACTGTTATCTAAAAATGTTACCACGAGTTTACCATAATATTATTTTAGTGTCGAAAACAAGAAAATTTGATTAGATACGGTTATTCAGCCTTCGAAGTTGTTTATCAACAAGTGATGACCACCTTACCTTCTGTGATCGCAGGCAAAGTGCGCAGGTAGATGATCCTCTCCTCACTCTTGCCGCGAGCGTTGGTTGCATACAACACTGCGGTCACGTTGGCCTGGTCCACAATATTGGGCAGATAGAAGCGGCCGGCACTGTCGGAAACGTTCTTGATTCGTATGCCATCCTTGTCCACTATATCCAGATGAACCATCTGAGGGCGGCCGCCGTCCCAGCCTGTGCAAATTCGGCATGGTAAATTAGCACAATGTAAACCATCGCTGGTTGAATTTGGCCTAAATACGAGTAGGTAGCTACTATGAAGTAAGAGTTTTCATTTCAATGATATAAATGTTTTATGTAAAGCCTTGTATTTATGATAAACAAAGTTTTGCAACAGTATTGCTTTGACAACAATTATTACAGTATTTGTGTACAAAAAATGTTTCCAAGATAAAAAAAAAAACATGTTTTATCAAGGTCAGAAAATGAGAATACAGTGTTCAGTATATGCCAACTGCCTCGACTATAAACGTCAGAGTGAAGTCTCGGAGGGAATGATATATTAAACAACACACCATCTAAATCACACGAACACGCACATTGAATTATATATAAATATAATAAAAGATGATAAATATTACTACAAAAATACAAGTAGTCCTTAATTATACCAAAAAATGCTAACACATGTGTGTTGCAGAACTTGTTATCAATATATTATAGCCACTTACTGCATCAATTTCAATTTGTAAATTAAATCTGTGGTAAGCAATAATATCTCACGTTTCACACACTGCACCCTCAGAGAGTTCGGGTAAATCCTGCGCACGTTGCACACAGGTAGTTCAGGTGGCCCTCCCAAAGATATGTTGTAGGTGCATGGTTTCTTCTGCTCTCCGAAGGCGTTGGTGGCTCGGCAGAGAAGCAAGCCGATGTCTCCATCTCGGGACAGCCAGGTCAGGGTTGAGGAGTAGCGGTGGGGGTAACCGTCGACTTTCTGTAATATCAGAATTATTTTTGCAAAAATTTTAAGATTAATTAGTATCACACAGAAACAAGCAGATGCCCCAGAATTAACGGTCCTGATTTATGGTTATGGGAAACATGGCGAAAAAACCGGTACGTCCTATGTAGATCCAAAAAATCGTGTAGATCCAAGAGATCGTGATAACCACCAATTCCCACTGAGAACGGTTCCGTCCCACAAGGGCTTTAGTATCAGCAGCGAAGTATTATAGGCTGATCACAACTATACTATAAGTACTTACAGTAAAGCTGCTGTACAAGGTCTTGGAGTCAGCGAAGGTCCAGCTGAACTGAAGTGGTTCAGGAGACGCGTCAACAATGCATTTCACCGTCTCGGCCTCTCCGACCACAGCACCAATCTTCTCTTCACGACCAATCTGGCAGATTGGACGGTCTGTGGAAATATGGCCATAGTGGTACATGTAAATAGAGCGTATATTTCTTAAAGAAAAGAAAGAAAGAAAAATAATTTTATTTGTCACAGAAACACGTGCATACCAAAATATAATTAACTCGGGTTTTACAAAAAGAAAAATAAAACACAAATCACGAGCACAAAACAAAAGTCGGCAGCTGCTGGCACGCCATGACTGTGACAAGAAGGCTTCCACTCAGCATGATGCTGTGGGGGGCCCACAGCACAGCGCTGTTTTTCAGTGGTCACCCGAAAAAGGCGAAATTACGGAAACCAAGTCAGGTTAAATGATCTGTACATGAATTAGTAAATAAATAAATAAAATAAAACAAACAGTACTTAGAATATTATAACCCCATTATTCTTACAAAGCTACAACCAAACATATAAATACAAACAAATTATGGATGAATATATCAAATAACATAAAAAATGAATCTGCATGCATCACCGTGCGTACCTAAACATATTGCTATACATCTACACATCCAGTACTTTGTCTCGCTCCCTCCCATGAAACTATGGTTATTTGCATTACTAACTAGCTGACCCGATAGACGTTGTCCAAATTTCAATAATTCATACAAAATTCCCATAGAAATTTTCCCAATTTTTCCAAATTTCCCGGCAACTTTTCAAATTTATCTTTCAGTCAGTCAGGCAGCCAGTCGTCAAATAAATGATGGTAGATGACGATGATATGGGATGATTTTGACATATAGACGGAGCTTCATTATCGTTTAGCTCCTTACGAAAATCCCTGAAATCTAGTATATTTTTCACATGTAATTGAAATAAAATACAAATTATGATACGTTAATATTATAAATTCAAAAGTAACTCTGTCTGTCTATCTGTAACTGTATGTTATCTTTTTACACCTAAATCACAGACCGGATTTCAGCATTTCTTAAGTTAGGCATATGAACATTCAAATTTATGTTTTTGGTAAGAAATACGGAATTACGTCATACCACGTTATTGTAAAATTATCCCCCAAGGGGGTAAAATACGGGATGATTTTAAAATTAGCATATAATATTGATATTTTTATGTACTTATTTTAAAGAGACTTTGGGCATTGGAAATATGGTCATAGTCCGTAAATTAAGCTAATATTTAGTATTTCATTAAAATCGGTTTACTTGGTCAAAAGTTATTACAATTTAAAGTCATAAAAAATAAGTTGGCTACAGTGTGTATATTATATTTTACGTCATGTAAGTTTGCTGCTGTGAAGTAGGCTACAAATGACTGCACAGTTGTCAATATCTAAACAAAGTGTCCGCACACAGACCGGCTGGGAGAGGCCAGTACATTTTTATTGCGTTTTAGAAAGACTTTTGGGTCATTGACATAAGGTTGATTTTTATTTCACTTCTTTTTTAAATGAGAATGCTTAAGAACCGAACTAACGCGCTCAGTGTAAAACAATAATCGACCTTATTTCAATATATCCCAAAACTCTTTTTTAAACAGGATAAAAATGTACTCTCCCCTCTGTGTGAACGGACACTAAAACAGCAGAGCGTCATGCCATGCTCATCGGAAAGCGCAATCTTACGTGACGCAAACTATACGACAAGAACGTGACTTGCATAATTTTAATTTTCGACACCTTTTTACGCCTAAACCGCTGAATAGATTTCGATAAAATTTGACAAGGAGATAGATAGTATCCTAGGGAAGGACATGGGCAAATTTTTGTCTAAAGGGGGTGATAGACGGTTTGAAAATTTGTTTAGGTAACCCAGCATGTCTTAAATTAGGTAAGGGTAGAAGTACATATATTCAAAAAGCTTTTGGTAAAAAATAAAGAATTACGTGTTACGACGTTTTTGTAAAATCACACCCAAGGAGGTAAAATAGGGGATGATTTTAAAATTAATATTTAATACCTATAGACATATATTATTTGTGAAGTACCTCTTTTTAAGAGATTCATAAATCTCTTAAAAAAAAACGTTTTCAATCCGTCTATATATTTATTTACCTTTCGGCTGAAAGCATTTGGATGAAAGGCGTACGGATAGGCCATGATTTGGGTTAGGACATAGGATACTTTTATCTCGTGGGATGATAATATAATATAAAAGCTAGAACAGTAATCCATGTCTCTCTACTAAACAGTCATGAAAGAGTTTTAAATTCTACAGTGGGATGTAGATATGATTATGTATTGTTCATAGATATCTATTTTTCTTATAATAATTGTCCGATCCAACCCGGTCATTCATCATTTATCATCTGACTACACAACCCTGTAAAAACGCAGAGCTTTCGCATAATTGGGCTCTGACCTTCTACATAGTGGTGGAGGCGCCGTAAATGATGCTCGGGCGAAGCACAACGAAAGGTACCTATATTTAATATATTAGGTTGGGGAAAAAGTCTTTTCGCATTATAGTATTTGTATCTGGCTGGTTTTGGTATCATTGAAAGTTTAAATTTTAAAGAACATAATTCCAAATTCAAATTAGGAAAATGTGTGATTTTCATTTGTTTTTCGTACCGTCAAGATGAGTGAATCTAATGAAGAAATTCGATACATTTTAAAATTTTATTAAAAAAAAGGTAAAAATGCAACGCAAGCCGCGAAAAAAATTTGCGATGTTTATGGACCTAGTGTAGTTAGTGTCTGTGACAGTAGCACAAATTTGGTTTAAGCGTTTTCAATCCGGGAATTTTGATGTCAAAGATGCACGTCGCTCTGGTCGCCCTATTACGGATAAAATGAATGCCATTTTTGAAAAAGTGGAGCAAGATCGGCAGTAGTTACGACGTAGCTGAAGAACTGGAAATTGACCACAAAACAGTTTTGGCGCATTTGAAAAAAACTGGGTACACAAAAAATCTCGACATTTGGGTACCTCACGAGCTCACTGAAAGAAACCTAATGAACCGTGTACTCATTTGTGATTCTTTATTACGACGTAATGAAACCGAACCATTTTTGAAGAAGCTGATAACTGGTGATGAAAAGTGGATCACGTATGACAAGAACGTGCGAAAAAGGTCGTGGTCAAAGGCCGGTCAGGCTTCAAAGACTGTGGCGAAACCCGGGTTAACTCGCAACCAGGTGATGCTGTGTGTGTGGTGGGATTGGAAGGGCATTATTCATTATGAGCTGTTACCACCAGGCAGGACCATCGATTCTGAACTCTACTGCGAACAACTGATGAGATTAAAGCAAGAAGTTGAGAGAAAGCGGCCGGAATTAATCAACAGAAGGGGTGTGGTTTTTCATCATGATAACGCTAGACCTCACACATCTTTAGCCACTCAGCAAAAATTAAGAGAGTTTGGCTGGGAGGTGTTAATGCATCCGCCGTATAGTCCTGACCTTGCACCTTCAGATTTCCACCTGTTCCGGTCTCTTCAGAATTCTTTAGGCAGTGTCAGGTTAACATCACGAGAGGACTGCCAAAACCACTTGTCGCGGTATTTTGACCAGAAGTCCCAAAATTTCTGTAGCAATGGGATCATGTCCTTACCTACAAGATGGCAAAAAGTTATCGAACAAAATGGTACCTACATACTTTAGTTAAATGTAAATAAACTATATTAAAAAATGTTTTGAATTTTCTTAACTCTTTTTTCTTCTTTGTGGTGCTGCTGGGGCCATCGGTGGGTGCTATTCGTAAGATGTTGGTAATATGTGAGACATGCGGTTGAACATGGACTGACATATAATATAGCTAAAAGCAAAGTTCTGATTTTCAAGGGTAGATTTAGTGTACCCGTGCCAGTTTGTGTTCCTCCGATTAAATTGTACGGTGAGGAACTACAGAGAGTGACCAGTTTTAGGTATTTGGGGCACATTGTGACGGATGACTTGTCCGATGACGCGGATCTGGAGCGAGAGCGCAGGGCATTGGCGGTTCGGGGGAACATGATTGCCCGTAGATTCGCTCGCTGTTCTATTCCAGTTAAAATCACTTTGTTTAATACTGCCAATCATTTTACGCGAGCAGTCTATGGGTAAGTGATACCCGTCGGGCTGCCAATGTCCTGCGCGTTCAATATAACAACATCTTTAGGATGCTGATGCGGCTGCCTCCCTATTGCAGTGCGTCGCTAATGTTTGCAGAAGCTCGAACGGATGGCTATCAAGCTATTATTCGAAAAAAGGTTACATCTTTAGTAAGACGAGTGAGAGACCGTAGCAATGGCATCCTCAAGATGATAGCTTCCCGCACAGACTGTCCGATCCAACATAAGTGGATGTGTATATCCATCGGACAATGTTGACATAATTATATTTTGTTTTTAGTGTAATTTTTTGTATGTACGATTTGATTTAAATAATGGATTGACTTACGAGTATTAATATGTAATATTGACATTGAATATTTAATTTAATCTTTATAATTACTATATATCTTATTTCTATTGTTTTTGCTATTTATTGAATTGTTTTGTTTTGTTAATTTTTATATGTGTAGCTGACTATTTTATTACTATTATGCTTTATGGATTGATTCTGAATTAAACGTTTTTATTATTATTATTATTAAAAAATGCGAAGACACTTTTTCCCCAACCTATTATTTAATGAAATCAGGCGAATACAATTACACACTTCTTAGAATTTTCACGACTCGCATCCTAGCTACAATAGAAGTGCCTTCTACAGTACTTACATCCAACATTTAGGGTAACTTTGTCCTTGAACTGCTCGGTTGGCATGTAGGAGTTGCGGGCTCTGCAGACCAACTCTTTGTGATGGTCTTGGAGAGAGGGCGCCAGCGTCAGCGAAGAGACCGTGTAGTTACCGTCGTGAAGCTCCTGAAATTGAAACATGGATGATTGAGCAAGATTCCAGTTTGTAAATTAAACCCCGAATTCGTGGGAAACTAAAAATTGCACAAACCGTTGACAGAGAATAGCTATAGACACGTCGATAAAAAAACAATAATGAGACAGGAACGCATTTATTAGGTCCAATAAAGTAAGACTAACTAAGAAATATACTAACTTCCGAGCCGCCAAAAAGTTTGTATCTAACTACATATTATATAATTCTATAGACTGAGGTCCAACGGACAACGACTCTCACGGTACTCACGGTACGATTTTTTTGGGTAAACTGATCATAGATTATACACTGAAACTGATTTTTAACCGACTTCAAAAAAAAAGGAGGAGGTTCTCAATTCGTCGGATTTAAAAAAAAATGTTTGTTCCCCGATTACTCGAAGACGGCTGAGCCGATTTGGAAAATTCTTTTTTTTGTTTAAAAGAGTATACTTTCTAGTTGGTTTCATGGTCATCAGGTCAGGATTTGATGATGGGATCTTGGAGAAATCGACGGAACTCTTCAAATATTATAGGCACACCTATAGCGATTTCAGTATTTTTTATAGTAACTCGTGGATTTGCCCCGGAAAGCACCATTTAGTGAAGTGGAACTGATGATGAAGATCAGATGGCCACCGGAAGTACTCAATGTAAGTATTTCACAGGGTTGTAATTCGATTAGGTACTTTAATAATGGTTGCTAAGCAATTTATGCTCGTCACAATGCATATGGTGAAGTGGAGCTGATGGTGACCTCATCACCAGCTCCAGTTCTCCTCGTGATCACCAGGAGAACTCCCCAACAATTAACGTCTCTGCGGGAAAAGCAATATTTTGTAAAAGGTGATGAACAGTTGACATTAGGCTATTTTAACTTAGATAAATTACAAAATGACAAAGTAAAAAGGGAAAAATAAAAACTCTAAAAAAAAAACATCCGACTTCCAAAAAAACATTACGAAGTGAAAAATAACTTTAATTTCGGAAGTCGGTGGCAAAAAACTAAAATACAGATCCAAAGACACCGACTTTCGAAATTAAAGTTATTTTTCACTTTGTAGTGGTTTGTGCAAGTAGGTTGAATTTTATTTTAAAAGTTTTTTTTGTTGTCATAGTCATGTGTCGCCGCGAATTTTTTTTTTAAATTTTTTATATTATTTTCGTAAATAGATAAAATACGGTTCGCTTCTGCATGGCAATTACTGAGAAAAAGAAATCGCGAATTAGACGATTCCGGAGCGCTCCTTCCACGATAAGCGACATAACGACTGCAGTGGTTCTTTTGATTTTAACACAGAGTTCATAATTAATGTAAACTAAAACCCGAGACATTGGGTTTCTTCAAATAATGTAAAGACGTACCTAAATATTGGCTTGGAGATTTGTACTTGCTTATCCGTACTCTACTATGATGATTGAATTTTATTATGTAAAAAAATATCAATAATTTGCGCTGGCACATTAAGCCTCAGGGCGCCCCTAGTGTCCTGGCGCTTGTGCGCTGCACACTTCGCACACAGGGGCGGCGCAACCCTGGCAGCGTCCAATGTAACTTTTTTTGCAAAGTACATAAATATCATTTTTAAGGAGGTTTGAAAAAACCATATTACAATCTTTCTCAACTTTAAAATTGACGATTTTTTGTTAGTTTTTAATAAATTCGTACGTTTAAAACATTGTATAGGCACATGTATTAATGTGTATGTCTCATATTTGGCCGAAATACAATAATACGTAAATAAATAAAAAATAAATATTTATTTTATTATACGTAAGTACATTAAAATGCAATCTGAATGCAATGTACTAAACAGCCAAGTAACTTGGATGTAGGTATAGTTCTCGCCGGTCACGCCCGCGGAACCGATCGCTACTCTCGCTCGGCTCGCGTGATTTCTAACCTAACCCATTTGGTTGGGGTACGCTAACTTAGTTACTAGGGACAAATGTGAGAAAACGCCAGAACGCTAAAAAGATGCTCATTTACAAAAAATAAAAATAAATGCATAATTAGAAGCCCAAAAATTGTTTAGATGTTCATTCATTTAAAAAAGAGTAGTGTACATCATTAGAAGGTTACCTACTTTGATTATATACTATATAATCAAAGGTTGCCTACTAAGTTTTTATAGGATTAGTTAAATATTTCCCAAATTAAACTGTGATAACATCACCAGCCTGCTGATGGTGGCCCATCGCCACATAGTCAAGCATGTATCAGCAAGATACACGTCAGTGCAGAAAAAAATATCTCTCCCTGTACCATCAAATGAAACAAGAGAAACTAATGTGATGCGAGGGCGTGGCGTCGTTGAGCTTGCATGAATAAGATGCGGGCTGTGAGTGGGTGGCGGGCTGTCGAGACTACCGCAGGCCGCGACAGAAAACAGCTGCTTGTTGGGAGGAGCAGCTTTATTGGCAAGATGGCCGATGTACGGATGACAGAAGGGTCATTGAACTTCTCACGCTGCTTGTGGTAGCTGTGGCTGAGTATTTTACGCTCTCTTATTTTTAACTCCCAACGCAAACAGGACGGGTTTTATAAGTTCAAAATGTGTGGGTATTTGTGTGTCAGTCTGTAGCATCGTAGCTCCTAAACGGCTGAACCAATTTTTTTTTGTTTGAAAGGTGGTTTATATTAGATATGATTCAAGAAAATCTGTTCAGCCGTTTGAAGATTATCAGCTCTTTTCTGGTTGATGAATGGATGTGAGCATCTTCCACAGATCTGATCAAGTCGAAATTTGGTATTCTGTTACTTCAATGATGTTAGAAGAATATGCCTAATTAGTAACCTTGAAGTAATGCTGCAGCGTCACCTGAAATTTACAGGCAACTGCCTCACTAACTTACAGCAGAGGTATCGCGTACATTTCAGCCTCATAGGAATGGTCTCAATGAATACCTAGATTCTGATCAGGGTCTGATGATGGAGTAGGAAAGAAGATAAAGGAGAAGTTCCAAAATGTATGGACCTTGGCCAGCTTCGTGTACACTTTACATAAAAATAGGGAAATATATTTAAAACAGTTCTCAACTGTCCAATTACTTTAACATGGCTTTGTTTGCTGGTAAACCACAATTAATTATACATGAACTTGCAACACACAACAAAAACCCGTCATGTAAGTTAAGCTGTCATTTTGATTGATTAATGACGTTTTACATCTTTAATACTTAAGAAGAGGACTGAAGTGACACTGTTGAGACAGCTGACAGTCCATTTTCTATGATCAGTGGTCGATCTATGGTTTACTGTCATTGTTTTTATGCACAGAGTAACTAAATCGCTGAGACGCCATGTTGAAAGTAGATAAAAATAATTGATAAATATCAACTCCCTACCACAACAGTATACATTTAAATGAATTATCTGTATTTTTCCCAAATTCTACGGATTTTTCTCGATCTTTTGAGATAGTGTACACAGACCTGGCCCATTTTGAAATATCTCCTTTGTGAGGGATTCTAAGCTAATTTCAGTAGATAAATAAAATCCCACCAAAAAGTTCTCATGTAGAGTAAGTTGCCAAGATTCACATAACGCTTTCAGTGTTAAAAGTTACCAGATCTAATGCAGAGCCAAGTCCCCCAACTCTACAAGGCCTAACTCTACAAACCTTACTTTATCTTAGTCAAAATACGGCTTGGATGTTGCGCGGCCGTGTCGGGTCGTACTGGCATTCCTATGGGCTTATGGTATAGAAATGAAGTCACTGGTATTTAATGTTGTGTCATGCAAAAGTTCAATGGAATGGCCAAGCCATACATTTTGATCAAGATGTAGAGTTAGGCCTTGTAGAGTTAGGGGCTTGGCTCTACATTAGATCTCATAACATTTTAACAGTGAAAGCGTTCTGTAAGTCATGGCAACCTACTTTACATGAAATGTTTTTGTTCGGATTTATAAAAGAACTTTTAGACATGCCGTCTTGTATGGATCAGAATGTTGGACCACAAAAAGAATAAATGAAAGGCAATTGCATGCAGCCGAGATGAAACTGCTAAGAGAGATGTCTGGTGTTACGCGTAGGTATGGATAGAATAACAAATGAGTGTGTAAGAGGAAGTTTAACATTGTAGTTGAAAAAATATTGTGGTACCATAAATTCCAACTGCAAATGTAAGTTGGTCGACTATTACTCGTTACTTGTAAAGCCTACTTAGCTGTGACAGTTTTCCTTTTCGAAAGTACGTCCACTATCGATGTATGGGAGCATCGATGGACGTCTTTCAGCTGAAATGATGCTGATGACTTTGACGGCTACTGCTTCAGTATGTTCGCGTGTACCCTATCAATCGGAATCTGAATAATTTTGAAGCAAATTGCTAATCCTTTTTTTAATATATCCTGGGACATTTTTCACACACGATCATCTGATCCCAAACTAAGCAGAGCTTGTAGGTAGGTACTATGGAGACCAGATAACTGATATACCTACTGCATACACTACTCTTTTTTTGTAAATAGATACTTATATAGATAATAACACCCAGACTCAACACAAACAGACATGTTCATGCACACAAATGTTTGTCCTGGATGGGAATCGAACCCACAACCTGCGGCATGATAGGTGGTATCTTAACCAACCACGCCAACTGGCCGCCTTATAGCTTATACCGTAATATACAGAGTGGCGATTAGGTTATCACATTAATTGAAACTACATATTCAGGACATGACTGTGGTCCCCTGCGTTGAAATTTTTTGCCGGTTATTATAAAAAAAAGAAAAAAAATGCTATTCCATACATTTTGACCACGTAGGTATTGCGCTTTTGTAGGAAACAACAGTTTTTTTTTATAATAACCAACGAAAAATTTCAACGCAGTGGGTTCCAGAATCATGTACTGAATACGTGGTTTCAATCAATAACCTAATCGCAACTTTGTATGAAGGTTGAAGCCGTGATATAGGCAAATATATCTGGAGATTTTTGTTTGTGTTATCTTTCGACGCCGTCCTACCCACCTTATGCACAGAGGGTCTGACCATAACGCTGCCGAGATGCCAGGTGATTGCTGGTGGTGGGACACACCCCACCACGACACAGTCCACCACGCGCGGCTGACCTGCCTCGAAGTCATAGTTGTTGTTCATGCGGATCTCCACGCTCATAGGGGGTACTGGAATGAAGTCAGAACTCGTAAAATGTTAAGGTCTATGGGCAGACTAGAAACTGAGCCTAATGTAAGTTGTGTAACAGAATCACCTTATTGTATTCGGATTTTATGCGTATTCGATTTGAAGATAATAATCCGGTTCACGAACTATGAATAGGACAGTCTAAGCAGCCAAAGAAATGTCGAATAAAAATACGTAATTGACCGCACGAAGTTTAAAAGGACACTGTGATGACATCTATCTACATAAATGATAAATGATTTTTATTTCTCTAAGTAGGTTTGTACAAACACTTTTACAAGTCAATCATGTTTTTTTTTTTTTAAACTAGATGAGGTCGGCGTTTCCTATCTAACTACTCTGAGAAGAAAGGCCGAAACAAACTCAGAGGTCACAGTCATATAATACATATACTTACATATAATGATTCGTATACATATCCTATACTACACACATCAAAAGTGTCTAAGGATCAAGTACATTTTTAACTATTAAAAAATATCCAATTAATATTTACCAAATCTAGTCTTCCAGACTGGCTTCTTACTTTAATTCCTATTTTTAAGTTAACAACTTATCCCTATATTTTGTATAAATGAAGAAAAATTACAATTTTTGCATATCGTGGGAAATTGACGTAATTTAATGGCGTCAGTTAAATGTCAAAAAAAAGGAATAATGAAGATTTTTAGAATTTTTATTGTAAAGACAAAAAAATTAATAATCTGTGTTTCCACCATCACAGCGATTTGGCATGCTTAAAATAAGTTCATAAAAATTAGTTTGAGGAATGGCTGCCCACGTTCTTTCTAACAATTCAAAAAGTTGTTGTGGGGTATGTACGGCATCCATATTCGGCAGAGCTCTTCTTTGGAGTATATCCTATGCGTGCTTAATTGGGTTGTGGTCTGGCGATTGAGCAGGCCACGGCAGAACTTTGATGCGAGCATCGGCAATTGTTACGACTCTAGCCATGTGTGGACGTGCATTGTCGTGCATTAGTCGAAACGAATCACCCAACCGGCTTTGCAAAGGGATGATCACGTCTGAAACAATCCTCTCCGCCTAAATCTGAACGATCCAAAAAAAATAAAATAATAATCCTCAATTGCGGCGATACTCTAAAACGTACACGTTGATTCCTAGCCACTTTTGATGTGTGTATTAAATGAGCAATATTTGTATATTTGTAATCACGTTCTCGAAAACGGCTCTAACGATTTCGATAAAAGGTGCAATATAGGGATTTACGGAGGCAAAAATCGATCTAGCTAGGTCTCATATCTAGAAAAAATAGTTTTCTCTATTTTCACCGGAGCTTAACTTGTTCGATCAGGTACATACTTACAATAAAATAGTAACGAAAGTGTTCGTTGAATACTTTTGAAAAAAGTTATTGCACGAGGTGTGGGAACGAGTCTGATGCTGAAAACATAGTTTTTAGAATTGTTGTCCGTTTGATTTGGATGAAATTTTGGCACACATATCGTTAACACACCTGGATTAACATATAAGGAACTTAGTGGCTTCGCAAAAGCTAGTTCTGAATACAACTGTGTTACACAATAAGCCGGCAGTGTGCAGAGTTGCCAAACCTCTCTCGTGTCCCCAAGCACTTACGGTACATCCTGATGAGTACACTGGCCACCAGCGGCTCGGAGACATCCGCGTTCTGCGCCAAGCACTCGTATTGTGCGTTGAGGTCTGCCCGAGAGAGGTTGTGTAGATGGATATCGACGCGCAATATGCAACCAGGACGAGACGTATACACTCGGTCCACGATCACGCCGTTGCGAAGCCAATACACCTCCGCCTCCGAATCTTCTGCAAATTAAAGATTTCTCTCAGTCTTGCGTGGCGGGAAATTGATCTATGTACGTTCTTCATATTTTTTGTCAGTGTAGTGCTTGGAACGTGCTGTTAGATATCAGCCGGTAAAGTACAAAATACTCTTCATGTTATGAAACAATTACAAATTAGGTTATAAATCATATTGTTTCAAAACGTATTCCGAATACAGGACAGACGTGGCTCCTCCATATTAAGTAGGTGGTTGGTAAGTAAAAAGGCATAGCCTGAAGGCCTTCACCTTCGCCTTTATGCTTTAGTTCCCTTTAATATTATGTAGGTACCTACATATTTTCAATAATATTCCCACTAAGGAATTACTTGTCAGTCACAGCACAGCCTCTTTATCCGTAATTTCTATTTAATACTTACGATTCTCTACTTCGCAGATCAAGGTGAGGTCGGAGCCAAGACTGAGAGGACCCACGAAGCCTTTATTGAGCACTTCTCCATCGCCTGTGTATAGCTTCGGCAATCCAGTGGATTCTAGAAAAATAAGCATGTAAGGGTGAGGCCAAACCAGCGTGATTTTATGAGCTGTGAGTCGCGCGACGCAAAATTAGATGAACTCACATCGCTGTGGTACAAATAGGACTTTAGTATGAAACCGAATGCAGCGTAAATTCCGCAACTCATCTTACGCGACTCACCGCTCAAAACATAACGCTCATTTGGCCTCACCCTTACTGTCCAAAAATCTCTTTATTTTATGAATATTCTAGTTATGATCTAAGTTTAAAATTGTCAAATTTTATATATTAACCTCGACACAAATCCAGTTACTATAGGACACGGGCCTTTAGACCTGCTATCAGCTGCAATCACTTAACAGGAGTGAAGCCCAGTGCGTGGCATCTACAGTCAAGAGCACGTATCTGTGCTTGAATATAACAAATGACGATCAAATGAAGCATTCGGCTCATGTCCCAATACCCCATTGTTAATTACTATTCCCTGATATAAAAATGTTAACCATACATACATAAACTAAGACTTTTACCCACGGGGGTACGCACTACGCAGAAACTACAGAACGCCACCTGCCGGGATCTTGACTCACTTATTTTCTTTTGTTTACATTCAGATATTCTGGCCACGTACACCGGTTGCGAGTACTACGCAAAACCTAACCTTTCTGAAGAACATCGCCAAGTCGTCATTATATGCCTAGCCTATTCCCAACTATGTTAGGGTCGGCTTCTAGTCTAACTGGATGCAGCTGAATACCAGTATTTTACATGAAGCGAATGCCAATCTGACCTCTACAACCCAGTTACTGGGTAATACGATAGCCCTTGGTAAGACTGGTTGTCAGACTTTCGGACTTCTGACGACACGTAACAACTGTCAAATATCCACGAACAACAGCCGGGACCAACGACATCCACGGACCAACCGTAGCAAGAGTAGCTTAACCTGATTGATCGTCCCATGCGGCTATTATTACTTAGCCACAAGCCTCTCATATCACATTATTTACCAAGTACTCTCAAAAAGTATGTTGAACTAACCCACTAGTTTGACTTCAACGACGTAGTCCACTGAGGGCAAGGCTTGGTAGTGAACCCGGCAGCGGTACAGCCCTCCATCGCGGTCGGTTACCCTCTTGATCACCAGCGAGGTGTCGTCTTGACAGAATCCCGACTCGCAGGAGCTACTGTAGATGTGGTCACGGGATCCGGCTCTGAAAGGGATAGGTACGAGTGGCAGAGAAGATGCTGAAGAATGCCAAACTTTTTCGTAAAACTCAATGTGCCATACAGGGTAAACTCCGCAGACGTGATGGGTATCGATATTTAAACATAAAAAAAATATATAAAAAAAACAAAAAACCCGACTGCACAAACACAATTGAAAAGAGAAAACAAGCATTATAGAAATATAGTGTAATTTTTGTTCAATGAGAGAATTAAAAAATTGAATTATTGTTTTATTATTTATATTTTTTATGAGACAACTTTTATTTGATACCAATATTGTTGTAATTTATTTAAAAAAATACCTTCCCATCCCATTTTTGTATTTCCACAATTGAGAAGAATCTACCGACAAAAAATCAATCTGCCTAGCCTTTTCCCAACTTTGTTGGGGTCGGCTTACAGTCTAACCTGATGCAGCTGAATACCAGTATTTTACATGGAGCGACTATCTGACCTCCACAACCCAGTTACTGAGTAATACGATACCCCTTGGTAAGACTTGTTGTCAGACTTTCGGGCTTCTGACGACCCGTAACGACTGTCAAAGATCCACGAATGACAGCCGGGAACAACGGCTTAACATGCTTTCCGAGGCACGGAGGAGTCTCGGTACGAAAAGATGGTGACCCATCCACAGACCAACCGCGGCAACCCGTGCGGCTGTTATTACTTAGCCACGAGCTCCTAATCTAACGACACCTCATATGTTAAAATCCATCAAGCCGTTTAGGCTACAGAGCGTGCCTTAGAATTAGTCTTATATGCATACATATTCTCGAAAAACATTACCCACCTTCTGGGGCAGTCGGGTAAAAGGTGTCGTGGGACACCCGGTTGGAACGAAGTTCCTTTCGCTGTATATTATGTACGAAATAGAGGTGGACGCGCCTGAGGAGGCGCAGAAGATGTTATTATTTTATTTGTGAGATGGCTGCTCAATTTAATTTTTTCTCGGGCATCAAAGGCGTATTCCACGTGGAATTTGAAGCCAAGTTCAGGCAATGAGTGGGGTGTAAGCAATTGGGCGCTAATATTACGCGAATTTCTCGAGGGCCCTGCCCTGTAAGTATTTAAATTTATAATCCACGAAGGTAATTAATTTTTTTTAAATTGAGTTTTTCGTCGATATGTGACGAGTTGAGAGCGGAGTTCTCATGTTGATGCCACCTAGTAAAGGTATCTGGGACTATCCAAGAAGAGAAAATTGCGCAATTTCTGTCTCAGGAGTGCGGACAGCAAAACGTTGTGAATATACAGGGTGTAGCGTATTTAATGGGTAAACCTGTATCTGCGAATGGGTCTCCCAAGCCCTATAATATAAAAAATTGTCAATAACCGGAGTCGATGCAATTTTTTTTTAATTGCCACTTTTGTTTACTTCCGCGGCCATCGTGTTCATGTAGGAATGAATGTTCACTATCTGATTTCTGCATAATATTTTTAAATAAACGAGCTATAAGATGTGTATTACAGTTTTAGAGTACTTCATGTGGGTTTTTTTTAACTCTTAAAGTGAAAAATTGTGTTTCTGTAAATTTTTTTCCTAAGTTTGAGTTCGTCTGGTATAAAAAAAAATCCCATCAAAAACATGACATGTACAAAAATACACAAGTCTCGCAACGCAGTAAAAAGTTGTGAAATCCAAAACCAAATCGGTTAATTCAGTACCTACCTATATAGGGGAGCAGCTGTCCAACCACTTTGTCATAAATTGATACCTTGTTAGTTAGCCAACAACATTTTATAGTAAACATATCAGTATTACATTTCCTTATTTCTTTAATAAATAGAGTGACTTGGCAATTTCATACAGTAACATAATCTACTAGGTAATTTAAATAGTCCTCCATATAGGTACCTACTTTCAAACAAATAAAAGCACAAAACTCTAATATTAGATAGATTTTGTGTGTGCAATTGACAAGTCACTCTACTTGTTAAAGAAATAATAATAATAACTTAGGACATTATTCACACACGGTCATCTGATCCCAAACTAAGCAGAGCTTGTACTATGGAAACCAGATAACTGATATACTACATAATTATACTACTTTTTTTTTTGTAAATACATACTTATATAGATTATTAAATAAGGAAATGTAATACTGATATATGGTTACTATATAATGTTGTTAGCTAACTAACAAGGTATCAATTAATTAATTGAATATACTAATTACTATATTAATTACTTTGTTTACATTCGATTTTACATTTTTTTACGGCAGAAAAACTGCGTTGCGAGACTTGTGCATTTTTGTACATGTTACGTTTTTGATGGGCTCTCATTTCTTTTTGTAGGTAGTCATCCCTTTTATCTTTTCGGGTATTATGTCTTGTGCCTCAGCTGCGGGCTTTTTCAAAGGCCACTCTCCCTGTCTCTGTGGGCTCTTCTCAGCGGCTTTGATGTATTGATTTTACACAAGCCTGAACGATAAATGCATCTAAGTCTATTATATTCGGAAATTGCAGACTGGTGCATTTTAATACAATCATACGCCTTGCTCTTCACCGTGTTTTTAGTCGACACGTTTTAACGTGTCGTCGAAATTTGTGTGGAAATATTAGTACAACTAAATTTGACAGCTCTAATTTACGTCCGTCTCTTTCTTATTTTATTAGAGAAAAAAAGTTAGCAATAGCCTAAATTAAGTATAGTTTGTGTACAACAGAATCGGCAACATTGATTAGATGTAAACCGCCTACATTGCCACTTTCGAAAGTGCCACATACGCTTGACCGCATGAAAATACTGAAGAACCAATCTCCATCAATGCACTATTAAAACTTAGCCCTTGACTTTTGTGTATCGTAATAGAATAGTCTACACATATTGGAAACCGTTCGCGATGAACTAAAGCAATTTCAATGAAGTCTAATTGAGAACAGTAAATGTAACTTTGTAGTTACATACAATTTAATGGGAGTTATACAGGATTACAAACGTTACTTATTCCGATTGTATTTCTAGAAAATGGGACTAAAAATTCGGAATGTCAAAGTTTTTCCTTGCTTTATAGACTAAACAATAAGTGCAAACAAAAGTTGGAGCTTGTAGGTTTGCTAGAAGTACCTTAGAATTTTGATGATCTGCCTTAGACTTTGACTTGCAATAATTCTTAAACTACTAGTTCAAATTTAATGTAATTTGGAAATATATCTATAGATTGTAGAATTATTCATTCTACAAAGCCGTTTCGGTGTTTTTTTTTTACATTAAATACTCTTTGACTTGAGCACGTATTCGAACTATTTTCCGATTTACAACCTTTTATTTTTTTTCCCTTTCGAAATGAGAATTGTCAGGGATTTTCTCTGCTCTGGCATTATAGCGTTTGTCACTTCTGCTTCGGACTTCATCCCATATAGTTAAAAATGTCGAAATATTTTTTTTTTTTTGTGAAAAATTAATATCTAAGGTTTCTGATTGTTAAATAAACCATCCACCATTGTTTAATCAACTACCGTGACGGGTGTTTTTCCGGATTTTTTTCTTCCGAATTATTTCCGTTCACGCCGCCGTTCCTATAATCAATTTGGTTTTGTTCTTTCTTTAGAGAGCAAGTCGAGACGCCACGTTTCGGTGTCATTTTCCAGCTACTGCTAAACGTAAGTTTTGACCTTTTTATACTAATTGCTCCACGTAGATGGATCCTGACTTTTATATTCCCTGCCTTCAACTATTTGTTTTCCGTCTAGGGAATTGTTAAAGCCAGTGTTCTGGCTTTACCCCCCGGGAGTCAGAGGTTACCACTCGCCCGCTTTCTCTCTGAGAGCGGTACCAGCAGTGGACTGCCGTTTCCACGAGTCCAAGTACCTCAACTACGCCGATACTGCGCCAGGAGATCCTGCTGTCAAAAATCCAGCTAATCAATTATTTTCATTCTTTTAGTCTTATTAAACAAATAGCATTCTTCTTATAAACCGTCGGATAGACCTACGTAGCTTTATGTTTAGTTTTTGTAATACAAAACGGCGTTGCCTTGTAGCCAGTCAGTTCAATTATGCTTCAGTATTACTTATCGAACGAAGTCGCGTCAAGTACAGCTTCTCGGTTAGTTTATGCTTCAGTGTTATTTATCGAACTATGTCGCGATAAATACAGACATACGCAGGCAGGGTGAATTCGAATTCATTACGGAAACGCGTCTGATTTCTTTCTTGTCCCGTTTCGTATTAGGGCATAAGCTAATCTGGCCACCCTCTGATCCATTAGAACCGCAAGCAAAAATCGAGATTGTCTGTTATATTTAAAAAACCCAAAGCTGACCTTATTTAAATTTGTGATATTTTTATACGTTTTTATAATATCCGTGTTCATTTTTTTAATCCGTGTTGTCTTTTTTATACAAATCAAAATTAAACATTGTAAGTGGGGAAAATTATACTTCTTTTTTATTTCACACTACAAGATGCCCTCTTGGTCACTGAAAATTTAGGCTTCTAGTTTTTCCACAATGAATTTACAGGAAGCCGAAAATGGCCCTAGTGGCTTCGAGAAAAGGACGGTACGACGGTGCCTTTGTTTTGGTCGACTAGTGTATGGAAACCTAGCTGCCCATATTTTTAAAAACTTGTCCCCTTAATGCAGATTCCAAAATGGTAAGTATATCAATATTCCATATCTTTTTTAGATACGTAAAAAGTGTTTTATTCACGGAAACACAATTTTTCCACTTTAAGATTAAAAAAGAAACCACATGAAGTACTCTAAAACTTAATACACAAATTATAGCACGTTTATTTAAGAATATTATGCAGAAATCAGATAGTGAACATTACTTAATTTGTGAACACGGTGCCCGAGGAAGTGACCGAAGTTGGCAATTTTGGTTTTTTAACATTTCTATGGCTTTTTTGCAATTTGCAAGTCAGCTTATTAGGTTGTATGTTGATCAAAGTATGATTCGCGACCTTAGCAAAAATGTATTTACAGAATTATAATCCTTAGAATCAGTAATAAGTACAACTCCTTAAGTAGTAATCCTCAAATGTCAAGATTTCATGAAATATCGTATAAGTGTTTAAACCGACATGGTCACTCTATTATTAGAACTTAAAACGTGATATTTACCATGTATATTAATTGTTTCGAGTTTCCGATATTTCAGCACTGTGCACTGTTGCAAGTACCGATCACGGATAAACTGAAGTTATTGCGGCTGGATGTTTACAAGCAGAAAAAAAACGGTCTACCCTCTTTCTTGTTAGTTTTGTGCGATTGAAACCGCTACCACTGTCACTTGTTACACTCACGACTCGATTCTGTTCTCGACACATACACATAGTAAATATCCCGTTTTAAGTTCTGATAATAAGTAGTTTCAATAGATTACCCAGTCTTAAAAGAGTTTAGTGATTATAATTCGGTAAATATATTCTTTTTACAGGTCGGTTTTTTTTTACGATCGCACATCCTATTTTGTTCAATATAGATACAATCTAATACTGACTTGCAAATTGCGAGAAAAATATGAGAAAATTTGCAACTCAGTGTGTATCTTAATTAAAGTATGATTCGCGACCGTAACGAATATTTATTTACAGATTTATAATTATTAGAATCAGTAATACAACTTTATAAGTTAGTATAATCCTAAATGTCAAGATTTCGTGAAATAGTCATTCAATAGGATTACCCGGTCTTATACGAGCTGTATTGATGACTTTAATGATTATAATTGTAAATACATATTTGTTATGGTCGCAAATCACCTTTTGATTAACATACAATCTCATACTGACTTGCAAATTACAAAAAACATAAAAAAAATGGAATTTCGCGGGCTACCGTGGCGACGATCACGCTGAGGAATTAAACACAATTTCGTTGATGTTCAAAACTATACGGATGATTTTAATATAAAATTGTCCGAAATACAGGAGAATAATATGATCTTTAATGTTTGTGACCTAAGTAAATGAGAATTGCCATCTCTAATCGGCGGATGAAATAAAGGAGAAGGCTCCTATTAACTCACTATCAAGCGATGATGATGCTCGTGTATTTAATCATAATTTAGAGTTAGGTAAAGGTGTGCTGAGTCTTCAATTTTGAACCTCGAAGATGTTAAGTTTCGGGTTCGCACGGTCTTAATTCAAAAGTCAGTGCATAAGATCTCAAAGAACTTCGTTCCCAGGCGATCAGGTGTTGATTACACATCCAAAGGGTAGCCATTTAAAATTAGGCAAAAACAGACATTTAGTAAAAAGAGTGAATTATAATTATTATAAAGGGGATTATTAAACATATTTTAACCGACTTCAAAAAGGAGGTTCTGTGTTCGAACCGTATGTATGTATGTATGTTTCTATGTCCGCGATTTTCTCAAAAACGAATGAACCAATTTTGGCGATTATTTTACTAACGTGATCTACATACTTTCAAGAAGGTTTTTAGTATATAATACTAATGTATTACCTAATGGTAATTATTCTTATGTATGAAGTTATATGCATAAATGTACTGTAAAAGACAAAAAAAAGTTCTAAGCGGATTTTGATGATTCTTCTTTTCGTTTGTCTTGGGCGATTATGAAACAAAATAAATTAATCACTTTATTTTGTTTCATATCCGGATGATATGGCGAGCGGAGAAAAATAACGATAACGACTACAACGGCATCATAGTTTATTTTTTAATTTTTGCGATAGGATGAAGAGTAACACGCTCCCCCAGGTATATCAATATTAGTAACGGGATTTGTTTTTTTGTTTTTTGTTTTGAGAACTGCGATCCTACTCAAAGAGGGGTTATACTCGGTCTAGGCTGAGACCAGCTTTGCTAACGGAGATAGCCTTCGCAAAGTGTGTTTGGTATACACAATTGGTTTCCGCTGATGACTATGTATGACTAGTAGCAGTATACGGGGATTGATGTTGACTTTTTTTTAATTTTTTTTATTTGTGATGGGTTTGCGCTTGAAGTCTGGGTCATAGGTGACAGAGACAAAGTCTACGATGGCGTGAGCTTGCCCAGAAGAAGCTTTTTCACTCTAACTTTGAAGAGATTAGAGTTGTATGCGTTCGGGAACACAGACGCAGGTAGTGAGTTCCACTCTTTTGCCGTGCGCATTATAAAGAGTGTTTGGAAGAGCTTAGTGCAAATTGGTGGAATGGCGACTAGGTATGGATGGTAATTTGCAGTGGATGATGATTTTGAAATTTTTACCTTTAATAATAATAATTAAAAGTCCTCTGGGTGAGGCTCCACACCAGTGGGCTGTCTAACTTATTGCTTATTACATTCAGAATGCTGTTCCTACTGCTCCCACGCAATCTGCTTAGCAGTGAGGCTGTGTTTTTGCGCTAGGTGGCATCAAAGGCGTCTGTGCGCGACTCAGCGAACATTGTTGACGCACTGCAGAAGCGTGGCAAACCTTTCGTGTTAGTTCATGATTTAGGTGTGATTTGATCTTACACAGTTCTGACTTTCCCTTCTTCTGACTCCAGAACGTTCGATGGAGTTTAGGCATTGTTGTTTGATGTTTTAGTATATTTTAACCCATCTGGGCTGATGTGAACAGTCACGTCATTTTATTTGCTCGTAAGAAGCACATCTCTTTCGGCTGTTTTGGTGTTGACTAATATAAAGAACACATGAATCAAGTGACGTTCCCCTTAACATAGTCAATAATAAAGAAGTTATTGGACGAGTTCTTAAATTTTACATTTCTTAGCAGTATATGTTACATTTAAATTACTTATTAGCTAATAGGCTATATTGTAATGTGAATAAAGTATCATCGACTGTGATTATGCATATATAAAAGTGTTGGTGTGACGACGTTAATGTAAGATAAGGTTAGTTATTGTGGGTGCACATTAGCACACATTCACACCGCCGCGAAACAGCGAAATCGCATGATGTTTCGCTGATGTTCCGCTACTTGTGTAGCGAAACATCATGCGAGCGGTTTCAAGGGATTTCCAAGGCCCTTAACTGGACTGACACTTATCGTGACATCAGATTATCGCGATTCGTTCATCCTGACCAAGAGCCGGTTTTTTTACTCAAGCAATGGTTAAACATAGTTACTAATGGTTGAATTTAGGCGAAGTGTTTGCTAAAATGGCATTAGTTACTATTTTTAACCTTAACCTTTTGTTTAGCCTTTCACATTTAGCCAAAATTCAACCATTAGTTACTATGTTTAACCATTGGTTGAGTTAACTACGGATCAAAAAACCGCTCCTTAAGCTTTCTTTTGCAAGAGGCAGTCCTCAAAATGTAATTTAATTTCTCTTATAGTTATAGGTAGGTTAATATTCAATGTTTGTCTTATATGGATAAAATTGGACACTATGGTAACCCTTTTTTTTCCAAATTACAGCCAGACATCACCTAGCGTAGCTGATGTCTGGCTGTAATTAAATTTGGTTGTAGCATAAAACCTCCTCGTATTTATTCAAAGCAAATGGCCAGAATTCTAGACTAGCATTAATATGAATTCGTATTGAGAATATAAATAAAAACGGTAGTTGTTAGTTTAGCTGACAAGAGATTAAATTAAAAAATATATATAAAAAATGTTATACTTGAATTAATTTTAAAGATTCCAATAATTTTCGCAAGTTTTACTGCAAAAGGCCTTTTATTTAACCTGGTATAGATAAACCATTCTAAGAATGAACGCCCCTCCACAACGGTTACGCTCACACGCAAAGAAAGTGTAACGACGCAATACACATAATTGGTCTTTGTCATTGGTTGCTCAGTCACCGGCGAGACATGAAAGTGGGACCACGCGTCGATTTCGCCGCAAAAGTACGATCAACATGTCAACGCAAAAAACAACGTGGCTAAAAAAAAGGTTGAACAATACTTGTCTATAATGGCTCTAATAAAGGAACGAATTGAAATGATTGATTGTACTATTGTATTGATATGTGGGAAAATACATGTAGACATGTTAGTGATATCGAAAAACAAAATATGAAAAATTTTGACATGGATTTTGAATTCATTAATAATGTTAGTCTGATTCTGATGAAAGTGTTTAGGTATAGGTATTGATAAATTAATAATTGGTTAATTAATACTGTATACGTAAGTGTTTACAGTAAAATCGTCGCACGCACACAAGTGTTGGAATAAATATTGGGTTGGCTAATAAGTAATGAGCGACATACAACTATTTTATTTGTATTTATTTATTAAATGAATAATTGTTAATCATTAATAATATATTCACCGTCGTTATCTACTACCATTCGCCATCGATCTGGCAAAGAGTGAATGGCGTATGCATAGAACTTCGTTGGTTTTGAATTGAAAAAGTCATCTATGTATTGTTTCAAGTGTGGTTCATCGTCAAAGCTTTTTTCCCGTAAATTATTACAAGTGATCGGAACAAGCTGAAATCAGTTGGTGCTAAGTCCGTCGAATATGGAGGGTGGGGTATTATTTCCCAATTAAGCTCCAATAGTTTTAGCCTGGTACTCTTAGCAATATGCGGCCGGGCATTGTCGTGCAGGAAAAATATTTTGTCGTGTTGTGGACGTTTGCGATGGATGTCAAGCTTCAGTTTTTAGAGTTGATCACAATATACTGTTGCTGTAATCGTAGTATTAGTAGGAAGGAATTCCCAGCTTATTACTCCATGTATATCCCACCAGACAGAAAACATTACCTTGCGAGGATGAAGATCACCTTTTGACGTTGGTTTTCCTGTTCTTTACATCCCAGCCACTGGCACTTGCGTGTGTGATTAACATAGAGAACCCACTTTTCATCTCCAGTGACAAGATGATCTAACCAATTAAATGCGCAACGGAAAGATAAAAGTTGTACACAAATCTCAGCTCGGTAGGTCAGCTGATCTTTACTTAATTGATGGGGTACCCAAACACTATATTTGGAAGTCTTTCCCAAACCATGTAAATGATTTTCTATGGTGTCATGAGAGCACTCGAGCTGAACAGCCAAATCGCGTGTAGAACTACACGCGATTTCGAGGATCTTCTTCGATTAATAGTTTTAATTTATCAATATCTATTTCCACGGGGCGCCCAGACCTTGGTTGATTGGTTAAGGAAAAATCGTTATTGCGGAACCGTTGGAACCAGCGCTTTGCTGTTGCTTCGGAGACTGCATCGTGAGCTATCCTTTGACATATATTACGTGTAGCTTCTGCAGCAGAATGCCCAGATTGAAACTCATATAATAAACAATGTCGTACGTGGGTTTTAATATCACTCATTTCTTTATGAACTTTAACGCACTAACAGCCAAACTATCAATAACGCGCATGAGCGCGAATCGCTCTTAATATATATATATATATATACTCTTTATATATTTATATATACCCTCTGCTACAGAACGTTCTCGAACCTTTCCGAAAATTCTAGAAATTATAAACTAAAACGCTCATTACTTATTAGCCAACCCGATAGAATGGTTAATTTATACTGTCAGCGCTCCGCATAGTGCATCAAACGCTGGAGTTTGATTAAATCAGTAAACCGAGCAACTGGCAGCGCTGGCATTCGCAGATAATTCAATTGTTTCCAATCTGTCCTGCCAGTTACCAGTGGGACAAAGTGTAATGTTCACACTGTTGTCTTCCACGGTACCATACCGTTGTACCGGGCAAATTACACTCGCATAAACTCGAGTTCACTTTCAGACTAAGATAACTTTGAAGCAGCATAAAAACTTGGCATGGTCAACAAACACAAGTAATCAAACTACAGAGAAAGGCTTCTTTTCTCAGAATTTCATCTTTTTCCAAGCCCAAGTTTATTTCTCGAATGTCATCATTGTTGGTAGGTACATACATAAGTAAAACGTTGTTTTATTAGAGAAGAGAACTTTAAATTGAAATTAAACAGAACTGGCTCTATTTGATAGATAATTTTAAAGCATTAATGTTTGAATATGATTTCGGGCATGTCTGGAGGTCAAATTTTCACACACTCTTCGCAGTAAATCAGGCTGTATTTCGGCAACAATGCATCGAATGTTGCGCCGGTATAGAACTCTTTTTTTAAATAAATAAAAAAGACAGTTCGTATCTTTTTTCGAGGTCGGACTTCGGCTTTAGCTAGGGTGATAGCACAGATTACTAATATGTAACAAGCTAGGTGATAGGCGGTGTAGTTTTAACAAGTGTGCGATTTTATTCGATTATATTATATGCATCTCGATAATGCGTCTCCGACTGTTATTTATTTTCGTATTTAGGTACGCACCCCTGTAGAAACTCAGAACTTGCCCTTAATTGGAGTCTGAACTTTTACAGTACTATACACAGTATACTCCTCTGTCTACCTCTTCGTACAATGTTGGCGTGGTGTTATTTATTTCAAACAGCAGAGTGAATTCAGAACTGATGCCAGGAACTCCAATAAATAATAGCTGAAATATCGAAATCGAGATTTTATTTTTTTCGATTTTAGGCACAATCAAATCCAGGGGGGATTTGATAACTAGAAAAACCGTCCAAGTGTGCGTCGGACCACGCATAATGAAGCCGTTCCGTACCTTTTATCCCAAAACAAACTTTTACCTTGGTCAGAGGCTAAGCGGCAATGCCAGTCTCTTGAGTAGGTACATTACCAGTCGACAGCGATGCGGATGAAATTTTCGACGCCATAATTATTTTAGTTTGTGAACAGTTTTGAAATTAGTTGTGAATAGGATATATTTATTTTTATTAATTAACTAGGTATAAGTTATTATTTACGTAAATATTATTTTAATAATTTTGAATAAAGCATGTCATGCTTTATTCAAAATTATTAAAATAATAAAAACAAACTTAACATTGTAGTTGAAAATAGTTATAATATTTGTGCAACAAGAGAGCAAACATAGTGTTTGATGCGAGTGTTGATTTTGAATCCCGAGTAAGCGAAGGATTGTATAATTGAATCACGAGCGTAGCGAGTGATTTAATTATAGTATCCTGAGTGCAGCAAGCGATTCAAATAATTTTGGGATAGGTTTCAATGTGCTCGTTATTTGCAAGTCTCCATTGCTTAAAATAAAACTAATAAATTTTTCAATAGTTTTCGCGAGACTTTTCAGGCACTGCATTTTTTACAAGATACTCCAATCTACTGGTGTTAAAAAGCAGACTTCGTCACTGGACTCACTCATATTTATTTATTTATTATTATTATTTATATAATATCCAACGCGTATCGAACTTTGTTTGCAGATAGCGTAACAGAAGAAGAAACAATAAAAATTTGAATCCCGCTGTTATTTAAAGATGCGTTCTGAAACTGCACTCGCGTTGTTCTGTCACCATATTAAAGATTGTTAAAACTATAAATAATTATGTAGATACATGATAAACTTCGTAATTTTTTTTCAACATTCTCTATATTTGATTAGAAAAAAAAAACATAATAATATATAATATCCTGGGACATTTTCACACACGGTCATCTGGTCCTAAACAAAGCCTAAACAAACTAAGCAAAGCTCGTACTATGGAAACCAGATAACTGATATACTACATATACTACTTTTTTTTTTTGTAAATACATACTTATATAGATAATTACACCCAGACTCAGGACAAACATACATGTTCATGCACACAAATGTTTGTCCTGGATGGGAATCGAACCCACGACCAGCGACATGATAGGCGGTATTTTAACCAACCACGCCAACTGGCCTGTCAATTATAATAAATTACATTTAAAACCTTAACAGATGATTCGAAATTTTACGGTTATATGTGTATCCGAACGTTTTATTGTTTCTTTTTTGGGCCTAAAGGAATTTGAAAATCGAATTTCGAATTGACTTGTTTTATCTAGCTTTTGTCGTATCGAAGTCAATAACTACTACATAGTCTGTGAAGTCAATCGAAGTGTAAGTGACAGACCAAAGTGAAGTTCAAATCTTTCGAATTTTGTGAGTAGATCCAGCACCGTTCTCGGCATTTAAAAAAAATAATAATTTAAAAGTTATTTTGTCTCACGCTCGCAGCAAAACAATAAGAATTTTGCTCACTGTCTTTAAACAGCAAAACCGTCTTGTTTGAGGTGCTGAGGTGAAAACATGTTTTCCCAGACATAATCGTCACATAAATTTTTTGTAATCACAAAAAAGCTATTTTTCGTTTACGTGAAAAAGCTACAAATTAAAGACTTTCGGACTTCTCCTTTACTTGTGCTGTGAGAGCTTGCTTCTTGCCAAACATGATTCTAGGTTAACAAGAAATACTCTATGGGTTTTGATTTACTTGCGAATATCAATCAAAATGTCGCATATATGGTCGTTTTTTTATTGCGTTGACTTAGACGCTTGATTTTTAGAGCTCCAAAGGACGGACTATGCTTTAATGATTTTTTTTCAATAAATAGGGTACAATATGTGAACGGAGTCTACTCCGTTCTATAGGATGCCATAGCATCTATCCTATGGCATACCCAGTTTTTTTTTTTCAATAGCTTAGATAGGAATTGCTCTATCTATAAACACTACACATTTGAAGTGTAGAGCAACAGACACAGAAATTTTGAAAAAACTTTATAGATCGTTAAAAATATCGAAATTCAAATCATACGCACTACGCAGTGTGCGCGTGCGTATGATTTGAATTTCGATATTATTTAAAAAAAAACTAGGTTTGCCATAGGCTTCTACTCT
This sequence comes from Dicycla oo, assembly GCA_948252095.1. Taxonomy (NCBI): domain Eukaryota; kingdom Metazoa; phylum Arthropoda; class Insecta; order Lepidoptera; family Noctuidae; genus Dicycla; species Dicycla oo. The sequence goes on along the minus strand of OX411709.1, from coordinate 39,249,061 downwards.
GTTCACCTATATATTATATTCTATTTTATTCAAGGCGATAAAAAGTCACCCAGTATAATGCCTACGTATTTGATATTAATTTCAACTTGATACCTCCACGCGTTCCCGAGAAACAAGGACAGACTGGTATACAGACAGACAGACGGACGGACAACGAAGTGAAGGATCACTTCGTTGTCCTTAATAAGGGCAGTATAAGGGCTCCGTTTTTTTCATTTGAGGTACGGAACCGTAAAAATGTGGAATGATCCATGTTGTGTGTTTTTGAAATTGATGTTTTATTTTTGTCCTCCTTTATTTGTGTCTAACTGATGTTTTAGTTTTATTTTTGTTCAAAAAAGTTCCAAGTCCTCAACATTCAAGTGCAATATCGGAACGCATCTTCAAATAAGCTAGAATATCGCAAGTTTTCAATAAAATTCGATGCGTGTTATACCAAAAATAGAAGTTTGTAGTTCACATTTAAAAGTGGTCAGTAGGTATTGTGTAAACTGAAGCTATAATTGGCTATTTATGTAATGACCTTTATGTCCTGAACTTATCAACAATGACCAACAGGGCTGCACTATTAACTTCACATTGCCTACCTATCAATGTCAATATGAAATATGTATAGTACCTACTTAAACATTCAAGTAGGTACATACCTAGGCCCTGGGGCACGATTTTAAAGTTCAACACTGTCACTACACAATAAACTCGACTATTATTAGGATTTCGTGCCCGTCAATGTGTAAAAGATAAAATCTGTAACCCCGCGTCCTAACCAAAAAGATCGTGCGCGCGTGTACGTGATTATGACAACTTTTTTAGGAAAACCGGAAACTTCTAAAAGGCGTACGTACACGTCCGAATGATTCCCGGAACTTTGTCCACACAGCTTTTCTAACAGCTCACTAATTTGGATTCACGAGCGCACATCTTCTACCGTGTAACGAACGAATGTTGGTCCAAAACAATTATAAAAAAAGTAAAGCAAAGTAAAACCAGCGCAAAAAATAATTTTCATTTTCCAATATTCATTCAGATTGGGTCGGTATTGCGAGAAAGCTGCTGGTATACGTATGTATATCAGCATGTCTATTTCACGCTCTGTAGCTGAAACGGCTTCAAGGATTTTAACATATGAAGTATGGTTAGATTCGTCTTAATTGTGGGAGTGAGATAGCTTATATACCTAATATATAATAATAATAATAATAATATTTTTATTTCTAAGTATATAGTACATTGGAATCTTAAATTAATAATTGATTCACATATACTACCATTCCTGGTGTAGAAAAATTAAATAAGCTAAGTGCATGCAAATCATAGACATTACAATAAAAGTTATATTAAATTAGTATAATTGTTTTAAATTTATATATTTAATTCGATACAATAATATTGATTTGGATTAATTGAGTAGTATTATTTGTAATGTCAAAATATTAATTATTTTGTCAAACATAAAATACAAAACGGAAAAAATTCATTAACGGAATAAAAACACATATCTAAGAGCCAAGTAAACATTTTACATTTGAATTTATTAATTGGTAACATTCTCAAGCCAGATGGTAATTTATTATAATTTTTTACTGTCATACAACTGGCATTTCTACTGTATAGTTGCAATCTCTGAGGAGGTACTAGTAATTTCCCGGCATTTTTTTAATTCATACTTTGGGAGACTTGTTCCTTTAATAGGAATAAATGTGGGTATTTTTTTACAAATAAACAAATCTCAAAAATATACAGGCACGGGAGTGGAAGAATTTTCAATTCTTTAAATAATGGCCTACAATGGTCTAAATATTCTGCTCCGCTCATGGCTCTGATACATTTTTTTTGTACTTTGAATGCTCTGTCCACATCCACTGAATTACCCCATATCACTAGGCCGTAACGCAATACTGATGAAACATACCCATGATATGCATTGAGGACAGTTTGTTTACTGGACACCAGTCTTAACTTGCGAAGGGCATATACAAGCTTATCAAGCTTGTTGCATACTCTTTCTACATGTTCCTTCCAGTTCAGTTTATTGTCAATTATTATACCTAAAAATAAAGCCGATGGTTCTGGTTGCAAAATTGTATTATCATGTCGAATTGTTGTTGGTGTTACCGACAAGTTGCATGTTTGAAATTGAACAATTTTGGTTTTATTAATATTAACATTAAGATTATTGTCCCCGAGCCATTTTATTACATTAATTAATTCAATTAGTATTAATTTATAAATAGTATTAGTTTCTATGTCAGTTTTGTTGGAAGATTTTATAGTCAAAGTAGTGTCGTCAGCAAATTGGATACATTCATATTTTAAACATTTTTTGAGGTCATTTATGTATAATATAAATAGTGGCGAACCCAGTACGCTTCCCTGTGGAACGCCAGATTTATTCATTTTTAATTCTGAGCTATACGTCGTCCTAGTGTTTTTTTCTATTATAGAAATAACAGTTCTCTGTTGGCGATCAGACAAATAGCTTTTAAGCCAATCATGCGCCTTGCCTCTTATTCCATATCTCTCTACTTTGTAGAGTAGTCGCTCATGTGAGACAAAATCAAATGCCTTGCTCATATCTAAGAATACCGATAAAGCAGACATCTTTTTATCCAGAGCTTCGGTAATTAGTTTTATTAATGAAAAACAGGCTAGAGTTGTTGAACAATTTTTTCTGAAACCAAACTGACTCTCTGCAATTAGATTGTGTTTAGTTACAAAGCTATTAATTTTGTCATGCATTGCTTTTTCAAAAATTTTTGAAAAGATTGGGATCAGCGTAATGGGCCTATAATTACCCATATCAGAACAGTTCCCCTTTTTGAATAATGGTTTAATTATAGACTCCTTTAATGTCGACGGAAAAACACCTTCTTCAAATGAGAGGTTTATTAAGTAGCTAAGTGGGGATGTTATAATTTTCGCGCTTAATTTAATTATTTTGGTGGTTACTTCGTCATATCCCGTAGAATTTGTGTTATTTAATGAATAAATTATTTTAATCATGTCAGATTCATTTACGGGAGTCAAAAATAAAGTATTTATGTTATTGTCAATGTCAATGTTGTGTACGTCATGATTATTATTTTTATTTTTTTGTGTCAGCTCGATGAAATAATTATTAAATTGGTTACATATGTCAACAGGATTATTAATTTTTTTATCACTAATTATTAATTCATTTATATAGTTAATATTATTAGATTTATTTAGGTTATTTTTATGATTGTCCATGTCGCTTTACATTTATTCTTAGAACTATTGAAAAAATTGTTGTTGTTGATCTGCTGTGATTTTGATATGCATTTTTTTAAAATCTTAGTGTAATTGCGGTATTTTTTCTTGTGGTAACCTTTACTTATAGCATCGTGTTGATATGCGTAATATAAAGCTCTTTTTTTAATGCATGATATTTTTAAACCCATACTGAGCCATTTGTTTTTGTGTCCTTTGGACAAGTATTTCGGGAAAACATAATTTATAGAAGAGCGTGAATATGTCATGGAAAATATTAAATGCTTTATTGCAGTCTGTCACTTCGTACATTTCACCAAAACTTAAAGCTGCTAAGCAATCTAAAAATTTTGCTATGTTACTCTTATCGTAAGCTCTCCTCGTCTCATACCAGAATTGTACAGTTTTTAATTTATTATTATTCATCTCTTCAAGGTAAAACGTTAATGATTGTCCAGTATCGTGGTCGGAGAGAGCTAAACTATGTATATTGCATTTCAGATCAACTCCTGGGAGATTACTAGCTATTTGATCTATGCTAGTATTTTTCCTAGTAGGCATCCTAACATGTAGGGAAATATTAAAATTGTTCATTATTGATATTCATTCTTTAGAATATTTGTTATCTTTCAATATGTCTATGTTCCAATCTCCGCACAGAATAATATTTGTTTTAACTTTGCGAGTTAGATTGCGTAGTAATGATTCAAGATTTTTTTTAAATATAGATATACACATCAGAATCTGGAATTCTATATATGCACACTAAAATTAAATTATGAGTCAGTATTTCAACGCCACAGCATTCAAAGCAATATTCGATGGCCAGTTCATCAGTTATAGGTAACGGGCTAAAACTTAGACCTTTTTTTATTAAAACGCATGTTCCACCTCGTTTCTTCCCGTGTTTTGAGTAACTGGCAGCTAAGTTGTAGTGTGTAAGTACCAGATTACTTTCATGCCCTGATTTTATAAAAGTTTCACTCAGACAAATAAAATCTAAATCGCCAATCTGATTTGCCAAGTCGGTAATTGTGATTTCGAATAGATCACTTTTATTTAAAATTCCAGCTATGTTTTGGTGTAACAGTATAAATTTTTGTTTTTTTTTTAGAACCGCCACTACTACCAGTAACCTTTTTACGTGATGGGACGAAAAAGAGGTTTTTGGGCATTTTTTGGCGATTTTGGAGAATCACAGTTACTACCGTGATTCTCCAAAATCATATCATACTCAGTTGGATAGGTCTCAATATCAACAATTAGGCGACGGAATATATTTTCATAAATACGTTTTTGACCGACTCTGTTAAGCTTACCGGTATTATATGAGAAGGTTTCATCAGATAGGTCAAAATTACTGTCAAAAAAATAAGCATACATTATTACATTACATATACATTATTATATATATGTACATTATATACATTACATATACATATACATTATTTATTATTATTTTTTTTTAAGCAATCTATTAAACATTTCTATTTTATAATTGTGTATCGGAGCCCCTTGTACATATGTAGGGCAGCATATAATGACATTTGTATTGGTAACGCTTTCTCGAATGTCTTATGTTACACAGTTCGACATAAGAAAAAATGCTCCAAGTGTCCTAAGTCGGACAGTTACACTAAATTGACAAGTGAAAATATTAAAATGACCTTTATGATAATGTAATCCTAATACAGCTTGACAATTTCAGTCAAGTCAATTTAGTCTCCGACATTCGAGAGGTTAAGAGATTCTCTAATTAACTTGACTATTTCAATTGATTCCCCGGTGCCTTTAAAATCTTGCTCGCCAATCATGATTATACAGTAGTCATCTAAACTATAATTCGTTATCTTATTAACTATATTAGATAAAATGACTTTTACGCTACTATTACGTGACAAGTAATGACAGAACTCGAAGTGTCGGCCAAAAGTGTTTTCTAATATTTCTAGTGTGCCACTGTGGTTGCAGTTACTGAGAATGCATAGCTTTCTTTTTTTCCTACTCTCTTTTGTTATTACCCGTTGATCTTGTGGTGCCTTGTTGTGTTTATTAACTTCTTTTCGGACATAATTGCTATACTCAGCCAATTCAGATGCTTCTGTCTGTGTTTGCTTATCCTCGTATACTGCGACAGACACTGTTTTAGGTGATGTATCAAAATTAGGTGACTCTAATAATATATTTGAACTCTCAATGCACTGTCTTTCAATGTTACTGGATGACTGTTCTTGGTCTAGGGATGCAACACGTAGAGTATCAGTAATGGACCGTCTATTTCTTTTCTCGCAGACAATAATTTTAGTCTTTGCGACTTTGTAGGACTGCTGGTACAAAGATCTTTTAATGTATTAATATAAGTTTGCTGTTGTAAAACTGTTTCTTTAAGTTCATTGTTGTCACATATCACCTTGTCCAATTCATTTTGTGTTAATTCAAATTGGTATTTTAATTGCTGTATTTCAACCTTCATTTCTTCTAGTTCATTTTTGCTAATACCCGTTGAAAGATCAAGACTTTTTGTGACTATGTCCGAATTTGTTTTGTCCAATGATGAGTCATAGTTACTGAATGAATCTATCGACTTAGCTCTAAACAGTTGCTTTCTTCTGAATACCCGTTATAGGTTCAAACATTCTTTTTATCTTGGTTTGTAAACAAAATGCAAGGGAAACAGTACAATATGTTTGTGAGTACATACACAACCTGTTATAATTATCATAAAACAACAGCCAGTGCTAATTATCATAAAACTTTTCATGAAAGTAACGAATAGCTGCTACCTTTTATTTGAGTTAAATTCAATCCGGGTGCACACCTTCCCTTTGCAATCAATTTAAATTTTTCATCGAAAGATAACGTCGAAAACGTGGCAGATTTTAATTTATTTAAACACACTTCGCCAGCACAGGACTCACAGGAATAATTTTCCATTTTTACAATAAACTTAAAAAATAATTACTTACACAATCAATCACTTGCGCCGAGATTAACAAACAATATGGCGACAAACTTTGCATTTACGTTCCGAACTAATACGAACGAATGAATTAGTCGGTCATTTGGCCAATCCGACTAAAAAAAGTCGACCCTCTGCAATCAACAATTAGGCGGACCTTTTACGGCTTCTCAATTTGGACGGTTTGCAATATAAGCAGTGCTTCTAAAACTCGAACAGACGCACACGTTTTCACGCACACAAACACACTTTTGCTGTGTACTACACGAGACGCGACATCATTCGTTGTATGAAAAATAAGCACGGCGTAGTAATGAATTTGCCCGCTGCGCCTGGAATAGTTGTAGCTTAAAACGCGCTGTAAAAACGGGAAGCGAATGTGTGTTCGTGTGAAATTCTCCGTCGTTCAGAATTTCCGGGACGACGATACACTCTTACCCTTCTCGTATCCAATCCGGCACTCATCGCAAAATAAAATTTTATCCCATTGCTCTTGGGTCCATGTCAAATGTTCCTTACACCATTCGTTTTGACGGGCGCGATTCCGATGGCTTGTAGGTGGACACCTAAATTGGGCGTCATGCTCGTAGGCCGTATTCATGCAGCCTATTTCTTACGGTTTGGTCGCTACCAACAACACCGCTTGAAAATTGTAGCTTTAACCTATCTCCCGGGCGGTTAACATCGGCTGACATCTTGCAGTCAGTTGTACGTATCGGTCCTGTCGAGCAGTTGTACTCCTTCCACGTCTTGGGTGCTGCTCAGCAGGATCCCTGTATTAAAATAACGCTGCCAAAGACGACAAATCACGCTCCTTTTTACACCAAAATGCCGAGATTCCTGTGGACTTATTTGTTCCCGCTTGGAGCATTCCTACAGCTCTCTGTATTTCATCAGCAGTCAAATGGCGTCGCTCCATGACATAAAAAATAACTCACCACTCAATTTTTTCAAAAACTATAAGTATCTCAAAATGATAAAAGTGAGATAAATACCAAATTTATCAAGAAAACATATGAAATCGAAAAAAATAATTAGCTTTTAATTTATGAAAAAAAAACACAATCGAGAAGTTTCTATTTTTAAAATCAGCCAATTTATTATATGTTTCCGAGAACAAAAAGATTGTATACCAATCTACTTTGTGTTTCTGAAAATGATGCGTGTTGCTTCATTGTTGCTTAGACTTTTTTGATGTGTAGGTACGTATACTCGTATGAAACCAAGTCGTCTTTATTCGAAACTTATAATCGAGAACGGCTGGACCGATTTTAATGGTTTTTGATTTGTTGTATTTGTCTCTGTCCCGAATAGCAGAATAATTATTAAAAACTCGGAAAATTATACGAAAAGAAAATTATGAAGAAAAATAATTTTCTCATACATCAAATTTGGACAGGACAAACGTTTGTCGGGTCAGCTAGTTTCTAATTAAAAGTACTGAAAGGCGACGCAATATTCCGCAACTAAGGCTGAATTGTGTGAAAGATGATAAGTAGGTAGTTAGCACCGACGCGACGTGCTCACGGTGCTGGGATGAAATGAAAAGCGTGTTTATGGTATAACTTGCATAATTATTCCTATTAAGGCGAAAGAAAGAAAGAAAAAGGAACGAAAAATATTTTATTTATAAAAAAAATATATATTTTAGTTATAAATTAACTAGATTGTTTAAGCGATTTTTGCAATTTACAAGTCAGTATTAGGATGCACGTTGATCAAAATTTGATTCGCGATCGTAACATGTATGGATTTATAGAAATATAATCATTAAAGTCATCAATACAACTCTTTAAGACCAGGTAATCCTAATTAATGACTATTTCAAGAAATCTTACGAGAGAATATACTACAATTGAATTGTTACAAATTTCTCCGCACCGCTCAGCTTACGTCAGTCTTTAGGTGGATACTTTTGATTAGGTTATTTGCGTTTAATGCAATTTAATTGTTACAAATTTCTCCGCACCGCTCAGCTTACGTCAGTCTTTAGGTGGATACTTTTGATTAGGTTATTTGCGTTTAATGCAATTTAATTGTTACAAATTTCTCCGCACCGCTCAGCTTACGTCAGTCTTTATACTTTTGATTAGGTTATTTGCGTTTAATGCAATTTAATTGTTACAAATTTCTCCGCACCGCTCAGCTTACGTCAGTCTTTAGGTGGATACTTTTGATTAGGTTATTTGCGTTTAAGAGGATTGTGAAGCTGTAAATTTTCATACAAAAAGAGATAACGTTTTTCTCCCCGTAAACATAGTTTCATTTTCATATTTTTGGAAATGTTGTTAGTATAATGAAAAACTAGGTCCGCACGTTTTTATTATAAAGAAATATTGTATACAATATAAGTTATTAGCATCTAAATATCTATATTTTTGACATAAAAACATCCTCGAGCATTTTTATTTTTTTAAATTAAATTAAATTGAAATACTAAAAACGAAAAAAGTACAGACCTAGATTAAAGTATACTGAATGTAATGAGATTAAAATTGTCTCATTTCGTAAAGGTTTAGGGGAGTAAAAACGTTATCGCCCGAAACAATATTTATGTAAATAATTGTATGAAATGTAGGCAATTGCCTCTAAAAATCGCGCCGCGTATCGGCGCTTCACAATCCTCTTAATGCAATTTAATTGTTACAAATTTCTCCGCACCGCTCCGCACCGCTCAGCTTACGTCAGTCTTTAGGTGGATACTTTTGATTAGGTTATTTGCGTTTAATGCAATTTACCTAATTGTTACAAATTTTTATTTTGCGATTCTCGAAATGAAGACTAAAAGACTCGAGTTTCTTACAACACCACCTTACTCATAAACAATCTAATTAATTTATACCATTTTCTAAGATGACATAGTCTGTCAGCTCAGCTGACTCCTAATATTCCTAATATGAATTAGCGTTTGTCTCATATTATGCCATCAACCTTTAAAGTTAGTTAAACCATGCCGGTTACATGCTCTTATAGTACCTAACTATAGCTAGAAAGGGGTGATTACCTAGTGAGATGAAGTAAGATGATACCTAATAGAGAGCTTGGAAGAAGAAGATATGCTGCGCCGATTCCAAATTAGGATATAATGATGATTGTGAAATTCCGGACTCAATAGGCTAATACACTCATTTTTGAAAAGTGTCTTAATTAGTTTCTATAGTGCTAATAAACTACAAAAAAAACAAAATTTTTATTCAATCGATAATTGCCCTAAAATTACATTTAAATTTTACATTTTCATATTTTGCGCGTAATTTGACGAAAACGCTGGTCGCAGTGGACGCCATATTATTGCTCTGTGGTCATGACGTCAGTTGGCTGTGTAAACAAATGCGCTGTTATTTTGTATGTTAATTGGACAATTTTTTATAATTAAAATATGTGTTATTGTTCTACATATCGTTCGTGTGCTGGTCCTTTATGCAAGAATAAAGTGCCCCCCTGATCAGTTGACAGTTGATACTTTAGTTTACACAGCCTTATGTCGTAATTAACATGGCGGATTGGCCGCTACTATTTCATATTATTAATAAACAGATAAAAAAACTGAAAACTTAGAATTGAATTTTAAATTTATTTTGTTATTTTATAAACTGAAACTAACACCGCCGGCTTTTTGGATACCTAAGCTATCTCAATAATATATTTTTAGATTTTTTCTCGCATAGAGTAAAATACCCTATTGGGTTAGCAACAGCACAAAAAACCTACAGTGCACATCAGTGGTAACAGAAAACAGCTCGTATTCCATTGATACTTCGTAATACGCCAGGCCAGCTCAAGACCAAACGGTTACCAGTGACGTGAGGTTGACTGTCTTAACGAATGAAAATAATAAAAAAAAACCGGCCAAGTGCTTGGACTACGCACAATGAAGGGTTCCGTAGTTAGGATGAATTTATCTAAAAAAAAAAACTTAACATTATTGTATTGTTTGTTGTAAAACATGTTCTCCCATACATTACAACTGCAAATGTAAATTTGTACGCACAATATTGAAAGACCTACTATGTTATTTTAAGACCAAAGACTTTTTTATAAGTTTTTCTGTAAATTATAGGTTAATTAATTATTAATTATTATTATTATTATTAATTATTAACTATTTCTGTACTTAAAAAAAAAAATAGACCAAGTAGTTTCGGAGATAAGGGGGGAATGGTTTGTCGTCTATTTTCTTAAATAACTTTGAAATAATTTATTTTAAAATTATAAAAAAATATTTTTAAGACCCTCACAGTAAGCCTTTTCATTTGATATGTCACAAGGCACAGTTTGCAAAATAATTTTTCCAAATTTTCTTGTTTGCCCCCCAAAATTGACCCCCATATTCAAAATTCATTTATATACGTTACACGTCCGTGTTTGGGTCACAGAAATTCATACGTATACCAAATTTAAATTTTGCCACCGACTTCCGAAATTCAAGTTATATCATCATTTGGAGTTAATTTCTTTTTCATGTCGATTTTTTTAAATTATTTTTTATTTCGATGAAACTGATAAACCGATTTTAATGAACCTTGCAGTTCCCTAAGTTGAAGTAAATGTAAGCCAATAAAAAAGGGTCACGATCCGATTAAAAGTTTCGGAGAAATGCGTGGACAAACATACATGCATACAAACTTACGTATATATACATCTATAAAAAATATAACGACTTCAAAAAATAAGGTTATCAATTCGACACGTATGTATGTAATATTATTGGAACTACAATATATATATTCACATATGATATCTATTAGGGCTACCAAACAAATATACAAAATTTTATATATGTTTGTATGTATGTTGCTCCTAAACTATGAATCAGATCGTGACCATTTTATTTTTATTAGCTTACATTTACTTCAACTTAGGGAACAGCTTAAGTTTCATCAAAATCGGTTCCGTAGTTTTCAAAATAATGGACTAATACGTGTAAGTGTGACGGCCTGGCTTATTGATACGAGCTACAGGTGTGGTGTCAAAGGGAAAACATCTCAAAACCTTGGTCAAATTCTAGTGCAGTATTTATAACAAAACTATTAACTACATATTACAAACAAATATTCCAGTTTTAACTAAAACCTAAAAATGACTAAATAAAAAAAATAAATAAATCGACTTCACAAAGAAATTAAACTGAAAATTATGACACACATACACACACATACATACAAACACACACACACATACATACAAACACACACACACACACACCTTTACTCCCTCACTAACACACACACACACCTTCACTCACAAATACACACACCCTCACACGTACACCCAAATTTGCGCACGCTCACACGAACCTATACATACCAACACACTTTGTTTACCAGTTTTTTTTTTTGTTTTTATTTATTTTTTGTTTTTCCTTGTTTATATTAATTTTAGTTTTGCACCTAAACAGTCCTTCATTCTACATGCTAGGCACAACAACATTGGCTATTCTATAATGATAATCGAGGGTGGGCGCTGATACCTATAATTACAAGATATTAAGTTATCTTAGCTTAGGTATTGGCTGAAATTATAATATTATGTTACTTTACTTACCTTACGGCCTATTTTTATTGTAAACTATGTATATTTATATTAAGGTGCAATAAACTATTTTTATTTTTTTATTTTTATGAAATAACTTTAACTTCGTAAGTCGGTGGCAAAAACTAAGATACAGATCCCAAGACACCGAAAATAAAGTTATTTCATAATTTTCAGGTAATTTCTGTACTTTAAAAAAAAAATAGACCAAGTAGTTTCGGAGATAAGGGGGGAATGGTTTGTCGTCTATTTTCTTAAATAACTTTGAAATAATTTATTTTAAAATTATAAAAAAATATTTTTAAGACCCTCACAGTAAGCCTTTTCATTTGATATGTCACAAGGCACAGTTTGCAAAATAATTTTTCCAAATTTTCTTGTTTGCCCCCCAAAATTGACCCCCATATTCAAAATTCATTTATATACGTTACACGTCCGTGTTTGGGTCACAGAAATTCATACGTATACCAAATTTAAATTTTGCCACCGACTTCCGAAATTCAAGTTATATCATCATTTGGAGTTAATTTCTTTTTCATGTCGATTTTTTTAAATTATTTTTTATTTCGATGAAACTGATAAACCGATTTTAATGAACCTTGCAGTTCCCTAAGTTGAAGTAAATGTAAGCCAATAAAAAAGGGTCACGATCCGATTAAAAGTTTCGGAGAAATGCGTGGACAAACATACATGCATACAAACTTACGTATATATACATCTATAAAAAATATAACAACTTCAAAAAATAAGGTTATCAATTCGACACGTATGTATGTAATATTATTGGAACTACAATATATATATTCACATATGATATCTATTAGGGCTACCAAACAAATATACAAAATTTTATATATGTTTGTATGTATGTTGCTCCTAAACTATGAATCAGATCGTGACCATTTTATTTTTATTAGCTTACATTTACTTCAACTTAGGGAACAGCTTAAGTTTCATCAAAATCGGTTCCGTAGTTTTCAAAATAATGGACTAATACGTGTAAGTGTGACGGCCTGGCTTATTGATACGAGCTACAGGTGTGGTGTCAAAGGGAAAACATCTCAAAACCTTGGTCAAATTCTAGTGCAGTATTTATAACAAAACTATTAACTACATATTACAAACAAATATTCCAGTTTTAACTAAAACCTAAAAATGACTAAATAAAAAAAATAAATAAATCGACTTCACAAAGAAATTAAACTGAAAATTATGACACACATACACACACATACATACAAACACACACACACACATACATACAAACACACACACACACACACCTTTACTCCCTCACTAACACACACACACACCTTCACTCACAAATACACACACCCTCACACGTACACCCAAATTTGCGCACGCTCACACGAACCTATACATACCAACACACTTTGTTTACCAGTTTTTTTTTTGTTTTTATTTATTTTTTGTTTTTCCTTGTTTATATTAATTTTAGTTTTGCACCTAAACAGTCCTTCATTCTACATGCTAGGCACAACAACATTGGCTATTCTATAATGATAATCGAGGGTGGGCGCTGATACCTATAATTACAAGATATTAAGTTATCTTAGCTTAGGTATTGGCTGAAATTATAATATTATGTTACTTTACTTACCTTACGGCCTATTTTTATTGTAAACTATGTATATTTATATTAAGGTGCAATAAACTATTTTTATTTTTTTATTTTTATGAAATAACTTTAACTTCGTAAGTCGGTGGCAAAAACTAAGATACAGATCCCAAGACACCGAAAATAAAGTTATTTCATAATTTTCAGGTAATTTATTTTTGAAGTCTATTTAATTATTTTTTAAATTATTTTTTATGTATATTTGTTTGGCAGCCCTAAGCCCTTTACGTATGTGTCGAATGAGTTGTAACACCAGCCTATTACTGCCCCACTGCTGCGCAAGCGCCTCTTCTCATACAGAGAAGGCACGAGCATTGTTCACCACGCTTACGCAAGACGGGATGGCGATTTCAGACTTATATTAACTATAGGTCCAGGGGGCCAACCACCAACAGGACGTCTAGCTCCATCACTTTCCCACACTCAAATAAGACTGGTGTTTTCCTTCACCGACGTCAGTAATGTCTAAGATAAACTCAGAAAGTACATATGAATTGAAAAAGTCACTTTGACTCAGACCTTCTCCACTGGGCCATCACGATATGAATTAAAAAAAAAAAAATGTTATTATTGTAAAACTGTCCACGTAAAATTCGCATTATTGCTTAACATCGGGTGATATTACGGCATAGCGCAAGCATTAGAAACATTGGCACTGACCTTTTCTCTGATTCTTCGTTAGGAAACCGGTACACAAAATCTCTATCATTTTTCAACCAGAGTACATAAGATCCGGGTCCGTCAAGGAAAACCTTTCCTTGGCCGCAAGGGAGCCGCGCATCGAGTCCACGCACCGCTCGGAGTAGCACCACTTCTACAACCAAGCATTTATTTTGAGTAGAAAAACTTCGGAAAATTCGATGCTTTAATAAAATGTCGGGTTTTAATCGTTATCACAAATCACCTCGTTCGGGATTCGTCAACATCATGATCATGGTCCATGCCCTGAGGACACTCATAATGCCTGACGTCACAACCACCTTTACTCTATTATACGAGTATGTGTGCAGCTTCTTCAGACGTTCGGACTGTAATGCTGTCTTGTGCTATCTACTGGTTAGTTATCTACACGGAGGTTCGAAGCCAACAGAACTGAATTTAGTTCTAAAGTTCAACACATAATCGATATTTGAATGGCTAATCCACCTCCCTCTTCATGCACCTGAATGACGTCTATAGTGGCTGAATATAAAATTTTCATCCTTCATGCACACAAATTACTTTTGATGAAATTTTAATAAAGTCCCTTCGTGAACACAAACATGTCGGAGTATACATTGGGGTGCATTGATGGAAGTCGAACGAGTTCTTTTGACGTCACACGGTTATAAATTGTATGCAATTAAGGAACTACGTTTTAAAAGTATCGAAGGAAAAGTAACACCGTTTCTCAGACGCAGTGCATTGAAGGCCAGGCCACGGCTAACGAGCTAAAAAGGACTGGTAAAATAGAGTAAATTATTTCAACGCAAGGTTACACGTGGAACTTTTTAATAAAGCACTTGTTAGGCTACTTTAATACATCCTGACAATAACGTAGTTAATAACAACCTCGACGCGAGACTCGGAACATTTCCATAGCAGCAAAATTAAATCAGTCATATCATATTACCGCCACGATTGGCGAAGGAAATCTAATTATAAAGCACGGTGGACAGTGGACAGCCAACCTCGGGACCGCTTTGTTGACTAGCTGATATTGTTATCCTGGCATGACCTAGTTTCATAGTGCCCTAATTGCGTAACACACTATCAATCGGAATCGGTTTCGTTTTGTCAGTTCAACAACATTAATTGCGTTATTTACGTTTTTGAGCAGACAACATTTTCGAACATATGAAGCAATGGTTTAGCAATTTGCTTCAGAATGAATCAGATCCCGATCGATAGCATGTTAAGCAATTAGGGTGCTGGTCGTGCCGATACGACGGAAGAAGTCCTCTGATTAAGGAGATCATCATCGAAACTAAGTTTTGCGATTAGACAAAGGATAACAGAGAGGAAGAATATCACACAGAGGGTCAAATAAAACAATACTCTAAAGAGTACTGTTTTATTTTTTTTGGTTATGGTTTTTGGATTTTAAAACGAAATCATCTTTTCGCAAGCTGAGGTTTACCAGAGTGGAACGTACCACAATACAATATTTAACACTGCCTACCTACTTATTAAAAAAAAATACTTCAGTAAAAAAATACGTCTTTTGGAGCCCTTAATTTTTTTTTATTACTAGCAGCACCCCGCTGTTTCACCCGCGTAAGTCTCAAACCGTGAGAATATGGGGACAAAAAGTATTGTAAGTGTTAATCCAGTTTATAAACTATCTGTGTGCCAAATTTCATCAAAATCCGTTCAATAGTTTTTGCGTGACAGAGTAACAAACATCCATCCATCCTCACAAACTTTCGGATGTATAATATTACTAGTAGGATTTGTTGTTATATCGGCAATAGAAACAATCCGTTAAAATTATAAACTGTCTTGACAAAGTCGATGACAGATATGATAACAAATGAGTAGGTACGTACCAGCATCCGATCCTAAAATGTTGTAAACTGCGAGGAAAATTAAAATAAAAAGACACGCCAGCGTCTGAAACAAGGATTTAACATTAATTAGTATTTGAATTCTATTCTAGCCACCTTTGTACGCTTGATAGATTGAATTTCCGCATAAGTAGGTGCGGAAATTAAATGTCCCCGTAACATGAGAACGAAAAGGTTAGCGAGTTAAGGCGCTACCCCGAGCAAAACCTTACGATATTGCGCTATTTAGAGGCTCATTAATTAAAAGAGAAATAAACTACAGCTAAAAGCATATTATTAATGTTCGATATACTATCATAATATTGCACGACCTTATTTTTTTTTTAATTTGTTATAATAATAATAACACATTCAAAATCTTCATGAAAAAAATACTATTTACTGATTGCATGCATCTCTTGCTAAAGGTGTCGCTCTATTAATTTGAGGATTACACTAAAGGATAAATAATGTAAAAATCTAAATAATTCCCTCTTTATTTCATTACAAAAGATCGCTTTTCTTTTATTATTAAAATAATTTCAAAAGAATTGTGATTTCAATGATAAAGGGGCGTGTGGACGGAGCGGGAGAGAGCGGGACAGGCAGCTCAAGGTCGTTCGCTCGGGGAAGCGCGTTAATTGATGCTTCTCGCAATTATCGTTTATAAAAAAAATGACGTAAAGTGCATTTTGTTTACGAGTATTAGCTACGAGTAGGTACTTTGTCATATAACTACGTATGGTATAAACAAAAATGGTGTAGAAGAGATTGAGATTATGATTTTGATAATTCGAGCCAGTTATAATGTAACTAATTTAATACCACTTAATTTTGTGATTCTTAGAAATGATATCCATTTTAAATTAGGTATGTGATTCATGTGAAAACTTGGGATTTTCGGCCGGACTTCTCAACCAAATGCGACAAAATACTATACAAATAAATTATATCAGAGGATTCCGTTAAAATCGCAGTGCATTCAGACATTTCGGGGAAGCGCAAGAATTGACGTTTATTGGTATTGATAAATACGGTAGGTAGGTATTTATCAATACCAATAAACGTCAATTTTTTATCTGTTCCTAATTGGAATTCCCGGTAAATGTCTGACGTAATTTTAGACTACGAGTACTTTGAGGCTCATAGCAACAGGCGTGAGCCTGGATTCCCCGTAGAAATTAGTGCAACACATTTCACCGTCCATATTAATGCCACATGTAATAGAAGCAAGCCTGTTCCCAATTAACCGGATATGAATCCAAAGTCCAGGGCCTGCAGTCTCGACATAAATAGCGATCGCTATACGACTGAATTCGGTCGCAAAGTCCTAGTTCGGTCCCTAGACGGTCAAAATTGCATGACAAACACGAAAAAATTACATGCTTGTCAAGCAATTTTGACTGTATTGGTACCCCACTAGGACTTAGCGACAGAATTCGGTCGTATAGCGATCGCTATCTATGTCTAGACTGCTGGCCCAGGCTGCTACTACGTAGTTCCAAATTTATAAAACTACACACAAGTCTGACCTGGGGATGGAACCCAGGACACCGCGCTCAGCAGTTCGCAAGGATGACCAAAGTATTTAGTGATTTAGATACCGAACCTACTAAAATAACTCAAGTTAATTCAAAGTAATTGAGATGACTCAGTCAGTATAGATAATTCTAAAATATTAGAGTTGGAGATTTGTGTCTAAGGAATCTCAAGATAGAGTTAAGATTGCACCGAAAAACTCACGAAACGTCACATATTTTAATGAATCGCCATTCGCCAAGTGTGATCAAAGATAGGCACTCGCATATCATGTCCAGTCGACAAGAATCTATGAAGTCGCTACTCATACTTAGTAGGAAAAAAACAAAATTGCCATGGATAAGGGAATTCGCGGAGCTAATGTGATTGTTTTCAAGAAATTAATCCGTAAATATAAATCAATGGTACAAAAAAAAAACACTACATGTTAAACACAAAATATGCGTAACACATTCACCAAACCATACCACACCGAGAATTTCTCAATCATGAGTTCATGACTCATACAAATAAACAAAAAATTTAACGGAACGCGCAGCCCTATCTGCATATTGCACCCATTTTAAGTTGAGCTGGCACACCAAAGACTCCTCAACTTGTTAATCCAACAGTTTAGCGGATGAAGGGGTCGAGAGGTCAAGCTACGGTGGTGGGCAGCAGCAGTCGTACACACGCAACTTCCCTGGGGGTGACTCACGTCGCAATCTGTCGTACAACGGTCGTAATAAACTTGAAAGCTCCGATTTGTTAGAACCTTTTTAATGAACATGTATTAGTACAGTCAGGACGAAAGTTTTATTGATTTTAGGGTGCCATATTTTTAATTGACAAACACTCACTAGTTTTGCGAAGAGTGGATTCGTGCCTATAAGTGATTTGTGTATTATTATTATTATATTAACACAAATATGTAGTTAAATCAGTTCCATAACAGAGTCATACGTTTCTATCTCCAATATTTTTAGTTACGTATTTTATCGAACCTCTCTGATATTCCCCTTTTGCGCTTTTCAAATTTTATTGAGCACTCTAATATAATGATTTTGGGGTCCTAAATATACCACATAGCCAAGTAACTACGACCAACTTGGATGTAGCGCTCGTCGGCCGCTGCCGCGTCTCTGCTCGCTTCGCTCGCTCGGCTCGTGTGCGGTTAGTCACAGTTCGGTGCAGTTAACCCATTTGGTCGGGTTACCTTAGCTTAGTTACTGCGACCAACTGTGAGAAAAGGCCAGAAACTTAAAAAGAGGCTCAATTATTTAAAAAAAGTGTGCATCATTAGAAGATAAATAAGATGTTCAGTTAAATATTTTCTTTTTTTAATTACTATTAAATAATTTTAGGTTTAAATTATAAGCTCTTTAGAGGTTAATTCATGTATATTTTTAATTTAATTAAGGCATGTAATAGTTTTACTCTTATAAATAGAAAAAAAAGTATCATTCAGCCAGTTATGTCACCAGTGTTATGCAGTAGATATATAACCTCCATCAAAATTAAGTTGTAAAAACGTTCCGAACTAATCTCCAACATCAGAAAACCAACTAAAAATCTGTGCGAAAAATAAACGGTTGAGGTGGCGACTTATCTACAGAAAACAATCATGAAATGTTGTCAACTTGGAAATAAGTACAACGGTTTTACAAACAAGAAACGTAGCAAAAGTAGTATATTTAATTGAGACAGTAAGGGCTTCTGGCTTTTCCAGTACACCGACCTCAGCTGGTCTAGAAGAGATCTCTTGATCCATAAGCGCACCATAAAAATATAAAACGTGAGAATTATCATTTTTCTAGCGGACTGTACCATTTTTACATCTGTGATTCATGCAGATAGAACTCTCACTCAAAAAGTACGTATGTATACCTATAAATACGAGTATTTATTCGCAGAAATGGATATATATATATACAGGGTGTCCGGTAATGAATGGATAACCTTGAAATGTCTTATAGTATAACTTATGGCCGTTCAGAAAAAAAATTGAAACAAAATATATCATAAGTAGTACCTAAGTTATGATTTTTTTAAAAGAAAGGTCTAATTTTTTTTACCTTGTTTTACTTTTATGAACACTACGATCAGAAATGAATGGATTCCATCGGTTTGTTGTTATTTTATTATTATACACGAACTATGCTAATAGATAAACAGTCAATAGTATGACTAGCTATTGCACTTTTTTATTAAAAAATTAGCAAATTAATTAATTTTAGAAAAACTTTGCAAAATTTATTTTTTAAACTATGTTTAAACATCTTGGGTATAAAAAAAATGTATGAATACATGAGTGGCCAATAATTTTAAAATAATGTCACTTTCAAGTAGATTTTATAATGGTACAATTCATAAATGTATCTACAATAAATAGTGAATTATTGCCATTAATGTAGAAAAGGAGAAAATTTTACCAAATGTCAAAAGTAATGTAGGAACTTTTTTTAAATTAAATTGCTTCTGACCACTGAAGATTAATCAAAAATACATTTAAGGAATTTGTAGTGAATAAAAATTGCGTATTGAAACCAAATTGTCAGAAATTTACAAATACTCATAATGATTAAAATAGTTACTTTAAAAGCGTGAAATGGGTCGTGTGACCTTCATATTTGCTACCTGCGCGCACGCCGTGCTGTCATTCTTTTGTGTTATGTTAGACAAAGAGGGTCTGAATCGGCTAGGTGCGAGAGAGAGGAAATAAATGTAAAACATCAGGTAAGCACTCATACTTTTAGTGCGTTTCTCGACTTGCTCGACTTCGCATGTGTTTATTTAGTTTCCGTTTGCAATTATCGTGATTTACTTTGAATCAGTGTTAAAACGACCACGTGGCTATTTTATTGGACTATTCGTTTTGCTTACTGATTTGGACTTGTTTTGTTTGGTGATATTTGCGACGATTTGGTTTGTTTTTGGACTAAACTGGACTTTTGTGTTTTTGTGTATCAAAATGCCACGTCAGTATACGGCACAAGAATATGCAAATATGCATTACATTTATGGAGAATGCAGAGGTAACGCAAATGCAGCTGCAGCGCTCTATAGGGAGAGATACCCTAATGCGCGCCACCCAGACTACCGCGTATTTATTCGTGTCCACGGTTGTTACTCCGAAGGAAGATTGCCTGGTAGTGGTGTCGGTGGTACAAGCAGTGGAAGAATCGCTCGTCTTGATGTAGAAGAAGCCGTGCTTGAGGAAGTCGAAAACGATCCTTCTACCTCTACACGAACAATAGCTCGACGCACAGGTATCGGAAAATCGACCGTGCACGATATTTTGAAAAAAAATAAATTCCACCCTTACCACGTTACACGCGTGCAAACTCTCCAACCAAGAGATTATGCAGCTAGATTGCGTTTTTGCCGACAAATGCTGGCAAAAATCGAAGAAGACCCGCAATTTTTTAATAAAATTCTGTGGAGCGACGAGTCAACATTCAAAAGAGATGGATACATGAATCTTCATAATTTACACGGTTGGGAATTAGAAAATCCCCATCTTATGCGTGAAGATAGATCCCAATACCAATTTAAAATCAATTATTGGACTGGAATATTAAGTGGAATAATAATCGGGCCATTTGAATTACCGGGGAATTTAACAGGGCAAAGTTATTTGGAGTTTCTTCAAAATGATCTCCCCAATTTATTAGAAGAAGTGCCCGAGGAGCTGAGGGAGTCATATTGGTTGCAAAATGACGGCTGTCCTGCGCATTATGCTGTATCTGTTCGTGCATTTTTAAATAACACGTACCCAGATAGATGGATCGGGCGGCTAGGGCCAATTTTGTGGCCTCCACGTTCACCGGACCTAAATCCATTGGATTTTTTTTATTGGGGCTGCCTTAAAGAGGAAGTATACTGTAAGCCTATAAGGTCTTTAGAAGAATTAAGAAGACGAGTCAGAGCAGCCGCATCAAAAATTAGTGAACGACGGTACACAAGACTGCTCCGTAGATCATTTATCCGTAGATGTAGGGCCTGCATAAGAGTGGGAGGCCGGCAGTTTGAACATTTATTATAAACGAATGATAATAAAGTGTTGTTTATGTTAAATGTTGTTTTTTATTAATCCCCAAAGTTCAGGTACAATTAAATTTAAAAAATGTTCCCATATTACAAATTTTGATATTTAGTAAAATTTTCTCCTTTTCTACATTAATCGCAATAATTCACTATTTATTGTAGATACATTTATGAATTGTACCATTATAAAATCTACTTGAAAGTGACATTATTTTAAAATTATTGGCCACTCATGTATTCATACATTTTTTTTATACCCAAGATGTTTAAACATAGTTTAAAAAATAAATTTTGCAAAGTTTTTCTAAAATTAATTAATCTGCTAATTTTTTAATAAAAAAGTGCAATAGCTAGTCATACTATTGACTGTTTATCTATTAGCATAGTTCGTGTATAATAATAAAATAACAACAAACCGATGGAATCCATTCATTTCTGATCGTAGTGTTCATAAAAGTAAAACAAGGTAAAAAAAATTAGACCTTTCTTTTAAAAAAATCATAACTTAGGTACTACTTATGATATATTTTGTTTCAATTTTTTTTCTGAACGGCCATAAGTTATACTATAAGACATTTCAAGGTTATCCATTCATTACCGGACACCCTGTATACTTATATATATTCATTACTATAACAAACAAACAATTTGTTTGTTTGTTAACTTTTCATACCTAAACCACTGACCCGATTATCCTGAAATTTTGCATATACGTTGTCAAGTGTACAGACACGGACATAGGATATCTTTCATCCCGATAAAAAGTACTGTTCCCGAGGAAAACTACAATAACGTTTTTATGTGTGAGTCGTAGAGTGTCGATAGACCGGTTTTACATCCTCCCTAACTATAATATTATAGATGCGAAATTAAGATTGTTAAGCTTGATACCTTTTAACGTCCTAATCCGCTATTTTAAATTAACGCGAGCGAAGTCGTGGGCAAAAGCTAGTAATAATATAATATGTTTGTAATAAATAGTTCTAGGTAACCAGTCCACAGCCACGTAAACCCAATAGCCCAACAAGTTTTGTTTCCACGTTTTGCAATAGTCCTGTACCAACCGGGGGTTGTCCTTGGTGCACTTGCATAGTGCTTACAGGGATAATCGTCGGTTGGTGCCTCCACATAATTTAAAATTGTCTAAGAGGCCTCTGGGAGTTGGCTTCGGCCCTTCGTACGTCTGCCAAAGGTCCGTGCCAAATGTTTATTAGTAATACATAAAAATACAAATATGTAAAATAAAACACATCCTAAAGTAACACGAACATTACAACACTTATGATAGTGTTCCACAGCAAAACACAAATTTACGAAAATTAAATGAAAAGTTTATTTTTGCCCACTCCGGCTGACTCGCTGAGCCGGAAGGAGATGAATAAACACACCTATGAGGTAACAGATTCACAATGCATTTCCATATACTCGTAAAAATGAGCAGTAGTTGATTAAAAGTCAATATTATACAGTGAAAAATATTTGCATTCTTTCCCTCGGCTAGTGTACAACCATTTTCTTTTTTGTAAAATTGTTGAATGTATAGAAAATGACGATGATGTTTGTTTGTATAGAAGAGGTAATCTCTAGAAGTCCTATTCCAGTAATCCTTTCACTGATATAAAGCTACGCTGTTTCCGAGTGCAATATGTTTTAGTACCTATTGTGTTTATCTTAGTGCGGACAAAGTCGCGGGAAGAAGCTAGTTGTATTACGTGAACAGCAGTGCTATTCTGAATCTCACCGTGAAAACTTAGGTGAGGTGAGCGTGGAGTGAGCTCTCAATTGTGTCAAACCCTAGCATCAGGTGGAATGACAGCTCTCTTCAAGCTCACTCCACGTAAGTTTTCACCGCGAGATTTGTACAGAATAGACCAGCTGCTGGTGTCACATATTTGAAATTGAATTCTCGTTCTGTTTCCGAGAAACACGTTGTAATATAAATCCGTACAATTCCGTACAACTGCGGAATAAAATCACAAACGGAAAAAACATTTTTTCAAGCGAATTCTCAAACGAATTTTTAGCGCCGTGCGTGGACTGTAGTAGATTGGTATTGTTCACATATTTGCGATTATTATCCGCAACGATTAAAATGCGTAGTGCGCGCTTAGCCTTACAGTATTGTTATGATAATAATGATTATTTATTGAGACACATATAAGGTTTTGCAGTGGTACACGTGTAGTTAAGGACATTCTCTTAACCTCTGACGTGTCGATGCTACACCATTGGATCTTATGAAAAGACCTTTATATAATATGTATATAAACGTATATATACATATTATTTAAACGTCAAATACCTTCATCCAATGGCGATCGCGGCCGCCAATTGTTATGTCAACTGTGGCAACACTTCCCTTCCAAATTTGTCACTTGTCAAATACAGACGTGAAATTACGTTCCGCTGTTTTAATTATACTTCCTTGGCAACAACGCCACCAGCAGCTGTCATCAGCACACCTATGGGGTTCCTTAAGTATATAGCTGATACTTTTGCCTGTATCTACAACGGTTAAGGGAATTGGCGGGGTTCACAAGCCCCGCAAATTCTAAAGGTATATTTTTCTCAAAAAGGCTGGGTTTGATTTCGATGTCCCTATGCACAAGGGTATGGATGAAGTATTCCTACACAAATTATTAAAACCGTATCGCTGTTGGTCCATATACCAACTTCCATAGCCTAGCCTCCTTTACCTACGCTTCGGTCTGTCATAATCTGTACGGTTTGACGTGAGTTTACGCTAAGTTTGGTATGAAGGCTTAGTGGATGAGAGGTGAATCATTAGAGCGTCAATTGTTGCGTAATGTTCCGGGTAGACGGTCAGTAGTTGCCAGCTGCAGTTCATCAGCTTTTTTCCAGATAGCTTTCGAAAAGTGGAAATAGCATCCTGTTATTTTACTATGAGGGAAAACTTCTTTGAACGCGTTCATTTGTGCAAATACAAAATCACATTTAAATTTGTTAGTTCTGACACAGATTACTACAGATGGAACACTCCTCAGTTTAGGTATGATGCTACAAGTACGCGGCAGGCCCTTGTCACCGGGCCAATTCAGTAGGACTGTCGCAAGATATTAAAACAAAAATGATTAAAATGAAGGCAAACTATATTGCATCGCATTTGGCTGCATAAATACGTATACTAATAAGAATCACGTTTTTATCATTTCCAAAGGATACCGAAAGGTAAAGAAATGCACGTCTACCTCTTATAGGTTAATGCAGATGAGACACTCCGCAGTTTAGGTATCTACAAGCACGCGGCGGGCCTATCTCTCTGGGCCAATTCAGTAGGACTGCCGCGGTCAGAAGGTATAAGAGCTACGCGTTAGAAAGAGAGGCAACTGGAAGGTGAATATAACTGTAGGTAATAAGCGTTGTGCAACCTGAATTCCACTTTATTGTGTCGTAGCAAGACTAGCTTTTTATTGAAATGATTTTGCGGAGTGCCCCATCTGTTTTAATCTGTGGTTCCGATCCTCAATAAAACACGTATCAATGTGAATAGAGCGCAATATGTCGCTTGCGTTTTATTCGGTAGCAAAGCATACAGCTTCGAAAGAACATTCTAGTTTGCTCATCACTCGCCCCGTCCACATGAATGGAATAAAGCTGGTAGAATTGAATGGGCACCGGCTTAAAGTTCCATCACAGAAGAAACTTTTATTAAGAGAGCTCTGTAACTGTGCATAGCCGTTGCATATTTTAGAGGCAAGTAAAAATATGTTGCTATGAGAATCCCAACTCGTATTCGCTGACCAAAAAATTCTGCTTGATTGTTTTTGGAATTTCTACATCAGTAGATTTAGAAACTTCGGAAGTGTTTACTTTCAAAAACCTTTTCCGTGTTCTAAACGTATCCCTCACAGATTTAAAATAAAACATCTTCTCGTTAACTTCTTCTTTAACGTAGTTAGGCACACTTTGTCTCTTGCGGCGTTTACAACGAAGTCCCATTTCTGTTTTCCAGGATTAGACACACAACTATGAATGCTTTCAGGCATTATTTCAGTTTTTTTAGCATTCACGGTAATTGACGCACTGCACTCCGTTTCGATTTGCACATCGCCAAAATGAATTTTCTGACACATTGCATAAAACCGTTGCATAAAACAGCCGTTCTATTTTTGTTATTGGAAATAAATATAATTTTATTGCTAGACATTGTGATAAAAGAGTGTGTACAAACTACGTTATTATTGTGATCATATTAGCAGACATATCTGTGTGAATTATGATCAAAGAGTATGTACAAACTACGTTATTATTGTGATCATATTAGCAGACATATCTGTGTGAATTATGATCAAAGAGTATGTACAAACTACGTTATTATTGTGATCATATTAGCAGACATATCTGTGTGAATTATGATCAAAGAGTATGTACAAACTACGTTATTATTGTGATCATATTAGCAGACATATCTGTGTGAGTTTTGATTAAAGAGTATGTAAAACTTATTTTATTATTGTGACATATCTGTGAGAATTGTGAACAAAGTGTATGTAAAAACTACGTTATTATTGTGATCATATTAGCAGACATATCTGTGTGAATTGTGATCAAAGAGTATGTAAAAACAACGTTATTATTGTGATCATATTAGCATACATATCTGTGAAAATTATGATCAAAGAGTATGTACAAACTACGTTATTATTGTGATCATATTAGCAGACATATCGGTGTGAATTGTGATCAAAGAGTATGTAAAACCTACGTTATTATTGAGATCATATTAGCAGATATATCTATGTGAATTTTGATTAAAGAGTATGTAAAACTTACTTTATTATTGTAATCATATTAGCATATCTGTGTGAATTGTGATCAAAGAGTATTATTGTATTGTATATTGTAGTATAAAAACAACGTTATTATTGTGATCATATTAGCATAGATATCTGTGAGAATTGTGAACAAAGTGTATGTAAAAACTACGTTATTATTGTGATCATATTAGCAGACATATCTGTGTGAATTGTGAACAAAGTGTATGTAAAAACTACGTTATTGTTGTGATCATATTAGCAGACATATCTATGTGAATTTTGATTAAAGAGTATGTAAAACTTACTTTATTATTGTAATCATATTAGCATATCTGTGTGAATTGTGATCAAAGAGTATTATTGTATTGTATATTGTAGTATAAAAACAACGTTATTATTGTGATCATATTAGCATAGATATCTGTGAGAATTGTGAACAAAGTGTATGTAAAAACTACGTTATTATTGTGATCATATTAGCATACATATCTGTGTGAATTGTGAACAAAGTGTATGTAAAAACTACGTTATTGTTGTGATCATATTAGCATACATATCTATGTGAATTGTGAACAAAGTGTATGTAAAAACTACGTTATTGTTGTGATCATATTAGCAGACATATCTGTGTGAATTGCACGAATGACACATACTTCAATTGTTTTTTTTCCTATCAAGGATATTTCCAAGTGGCCAGGCATGAAATCATCCAACATTAAGAACTCAAGAGATTAATGTAGGTATAGGTTACCTATCGCTACTTCGCTAGCCTTCTGCAAGATACGTAATAAGCCTGCGGATCTAATCTGTTTTAGTTACTAGCTACTAACATAAGCTAAGCTACTTTTTTAATAACACTGCAGACCTCATTGTATAATATTAATATAGTATATACCTAAGCTAATAAGCAGGTATATAAAAAAAGGAGGGCAAATAATTCGTCCAGAAAAGTGCCCAAAAAGCTGGCAACATTGCCACTTTCTATAAAAGATATCTCTCTATAACATTGATCCAAAGTTTCATAGAATAAGACTATATCAACACTAGAACTGCACGTATTGTCAGTTTCAGGTTGTTACTAATTTTCGTCTAAAGTATTGTGAGAGTGGATGAAAGCTGGAACTGAAAGGATTCCGGAACCTCAAACTTTCTATAATTGCTATTTATCAAAATCTAAAGTTTTCACACAGTCATCATCACAATTCTCCTGACCTTGTCCCAGCTTATTTGCGGTTGGCGCAACATGTCTCTATTATCCATACTTCTCTATTAGTCGTCATCTCGGTAGTCACCAATAGCAGTTTTCAAACAATAAGTGTTATTGATCGAGCGAGCGCAGCCAGCGAAGCGTCTCTACTTCAATCGGGCTTTGCTTTCGTCTGTCAGTTTGTTGATACTCCTCCACTCGTATTTTACAACTGATCTAGATAAACTTGGTATGCAGGTTTTACGGCTTAATACAATTTTTTTGATTGGAGGGATAGTTCCTTCGAAATGGGGCAAAAAGGGGGCTACTGGATATCTCCGCCTTATGAGATCTGATTTTGATGATTCTTGTTTTATTTGAAAGGTAGTAACTTTAAGCAGGTCTCATAAAAATTTTGTGATGAAAAAAAAACATAGTAAATATCGCGTTTTAAAACATTTTAGTGGTATATTAATTAATTAAAAGTAAAAAGCCCCTTGTGGCTAAGTAATAACAGCCGCACGGGTCCATCGATCAGGTTAAGCCGCGCTTGCCGTGGTTGGTCCGTGGATGGGTCTTTACATATCAATACCCCTCCGTGTCAGTATGTCTGTCATTCGTGGACTGTCAAACAGTCGTTACGGGTCATCAGAAGCCTGAAAGTCTGACAACCTTACCAAGTGGTATCGTAATACCCAAGTAACTGGGTTGTGGAGGTGCTCCATGTAAAATACTGGTATTCAGCTGCATCCGGTTAGACAGGAAGCTGACCCTAACATAGTTGGGAAAAGGCAGGCATGAAGATAGTGATATATTAATGGTTGCAAAAAAGATTGTACTCGCGAGTTGTACTGTTCGCATAACCACTACCTAATTATACCAATATGATGAGTCCCACAGTGGACACCGAATCTAATGCCCGTTTCCACCAACCGTAAGTAACACTTAAATGAATCCGTAAATATTATTGCACTGATTGATTTTCAACTCTCAGCGCTATTAAGCCGAGCGTTGGAAATCCAACAATGCACTTTTATTTAAGAACTCATTTAAGTGTTGGTGAAAACGGGTATAAAACTGTTGAGCCTTCGAGAAAAATCCATTAATGACTACGAGATCCGTAATCAGTAATAAGCACTGATAAAAAGTTGTCTAACTGTGAAGCTAAAAGGCAGACAGTCTTCAGAAAGGAATCTAAAACTAGAACTTTAAATGAAAGTATCAAACTTATGTAATTGTAGGTAGGTATTGGACTTTAGGGAGAGAGAGAGGGCTTTAATTCGTCATAGATGGCTAACGACTGTTAGTGTTATCAATGATCTAAAGTTTCAAAAAGATTTACTTTCAAAGAATAGTTCATAATCAAGACTAATACCTAAATGATCTAGCTCTTACTCTACTACAACTTTTGTTCTTAGTAGATATCAATTACGGGAGACACTGACAGGAATCCGGAACTAAAGTTTCTCAAACTTTTTCACAATGATATCAGTCAAGATCTTGTTTGAGTTTCTAACAATAACGACATCACAATAACAGGGATACAGCTAATAAAAAATATCTAGCTCTCAGACTTTTATTAAATTTAATTTGTTTTTAATCGTAGCTCAGGAGTTAGGGCTTCAATTGAGAATTCTATTTTATGTTAATAAAACGTATAGACTTATAATAATAATTTATGGTGTGAGCACAAAAAAAACATCGCCTAAATTGAAGTAATACTCTTAAAATACTTAATGCGCAATTATTTGACTAATATAATAGACAAAATAATAAAATAACAAAATCAAACAATATTACCTACCGCTACTTGAAAAATTTGAGGCTTAAACACCTTCTGGCCGAATTCACACTAATTGTAAATGGATCAAAATCATGTTCCTTGCATATATCATTGAAACTTTTGCTTGCGCGCACAATGTAGCTGTTCTGTCTAAAATTCGAAGATGTATGAGGTACACGTATGGGTGGATTAAAACGAAGTGCTTTCCTTGGCACATTAAAATAAAATTTTGACAATAACTCGGGGTTATCAATTTTGTTATTGAAGATTTTCAACAAAAGTAAACAATCTGCAATATTACGTCGATCGATGGATGATAGGGATCAATAGGCACTAGACGGTCAACACACTCACTAACACAGGCTAACTTATTTGAGAGGACTAAGTCCAACAGTTTCCCGTACCCATTAGCTACCCCATTATACTGTCCAAAGTCCAGCGTACATAACTCGTCCGCGAACAAACATTCGTCACTGGTGGCGGGGTTCACTGGGGCAAACGAAAGGTTACTAGATGGAGCCCACGTGATTCCACTCATATTAAAATCACCTACAACTAAAAATACATCTGAAGTTCTATTCAGAGATGTATGGTTCAATTTGGACAGGAAGTTATTAAGTGGTTCCGAAAACGAAAACCCTTTGTTTTGTTTATGTTATTATTATTGTTATTAATTCTTAGTAATAATTCTACAAATGCAGAAAGGATGAAAGGTATCAGGAACTGAAAAAATCTCGATCTTTAAATTATCTCTCTCTCTCTCTCTCTCTGTATAACCACGATCCGAAGTATTAAATAAGAATTGAATCACCTAAGCGGGTACCATGTGGCGAACCACTCATCAACCTTATTACCTTAATATAAAGTCGAAAATTGGTTCACCGCAATGTGAAATCTGCCGTCGTAAGCTAAAAGGGCACAACTAACATTTAAAAAAAAATTGAGTTACATACATATTTAGAATCAGAAAAAAAAAGGCTAATCTGCTCAATTTTTTGTAGATTTTTTTTTAAAATGGTAGTTGTGCCCTTTTTTCTTACGACGGCAGAAATGTCCGCGGTTGTACATTAATTGTTCTAGTTTTCTTGCTTTATTTATCCTGTCTTTTGCAATTTTCCTTTCTTTTTATCCGACTTGTCTTAGGCATACCTACGTAGCTAATAACTGTAGGACGCGAACACTAACGATACTAAAAACTATGTGTGTCACTTATTCACGTTGTGACTTCGAGATCGCCATTTGCCATCTGCAGGTAACGACTGTTAAAAAAATTTCATTTTGAAATTAATTTTTTTGGGCCCACTGTATTGTAACACCTGGAAATCGCATTACGCCAAAAAAAGTAGCCAATTTATCATAATAAATGGTCGAATTTTTAAATAAAGTCAAGAAATCGTAATAAAAAGATAATGTATTCATAATGAAGCGTTTTCAACGATTAAAAACAGGGAAAAACTATTTGAACATTATGGCCTAAAGCAACATACGAATAATACAAGCTTTTATCAGTATGTTGCAAAATATTCAAATACTTTTACGTGTGTGCCAAATAGCAAAGCACTTTATAAAATAAAATCATATGATGATAATATAAAAAATTACCTGGCAAGTAATAAATTATGAAACAGGTAGGCAAACAGCGTAATACTGACTTTAACTTAGAGACACCATGTGGCCCCATCTGCTCAAATGCCTGAGCTATTTCTACGTCTGAGCCTCAGACGTAGAAATAGCTCAGGCATTTGAAAACTTTTTTGCTAATAATCCCCTTATGGGGACTACAGGACCTAAAGCGCGGTCACAGTTGAACTGCATATAAAAGAAAGACAAGCGCCATGACACAACGCTGGTATTTTTTTTTATTGCAAAATATGAAGCAATTATCTATTTACAAAAAAATCTATTGATTAGACTAAAAAAAATTAAAACACAGCTTTATATGTTGCTTGTAGAATAATCTAACCAAAAATCAGAATGATTGCATGTATGGTTTGTAATCGTTAAAAGAAATTTTTAGAGGTAACTTCGTGATTTTTTCCTATCGTATCAAATTAGTTGTATTATGTTTTCAACACACTATCTAACTAGCATATATCCTGAAGAATATCATATATTTTTATGATTTTGTTTACTGATTTTATATATGTTTTATATTTGTTTATGATTTTGTTTTTTTTGTTTACTTTTGATACACTTTTAGGCATTACAAACTTGTCCCCGGTCCTGTAGTCCCCTTAAAACTACTGAAGCTTTAAATTCCTCACCCACGCTGTCTGCTGCCTTACTTAGAAACAATGTAAAGGCATACCCTTTGTTATAGAAGCTTTTAAATATCTTAAAATGAATTCAATAGAAGATCTCTCGGAATGTCTGTAACAGTCTGTCATATCATCGAAACCATTCGCTCTATTTAGCTTTCATATTTAACATGAGAAATCTTTCCGGATCTCATGAAACACAGTAAAAAACAAATCCTTTGGAACCCAATAATTAAAGGCCTTTGAAAAGTTGATGCTCAATCTAATGTTACGTCTCTTTAATATAAATGCATCAAAGGGCGCGTACCAGAAACGTCGGTGTCACCTTAATAAAGAAAATTTTTAACGCCTGGGAGGAAGCACAAGATGCCATTGCAATCGTTTGCGACCTCTCTAAGGCGTTCCATTGTGTATACTATGAAACGCTTCTGCTAAAACTAGAGAGCACTATGGGATTAGAAATACACCTCTTGATTTAATAAGATCATACCTGAAAGATAGAAGGGATTAGGGTCTGAAATAACAATGGGTGGACCTCAAGTTTCGATATTGGGTCCATTCCTCTTTTTATTTAACACACTCACAAACTTTCGCCTTTATAATATTACTAGCTTATGCCCACGGCTTCGCCCGCGCGGTTGTCGGAAATATCCCACGGGAACGCACTACCGGGATCAAAGTATCCTACGTCCTAATCCAGGTCTAGTAGTCTACCCATGTGCCAAATTTCATCTAAATCCGTTCAGCGGTTTTAGCGTGAAAGCGTAACAACGATAAAATGATAAGTGCTTTTATTTCTGTAAGTCGGTTTGTACAAACACTTTTACAAGTCAATCAACTTTTTTTTTAAACTAGATGAGGTTGGCGTTTCCTATCACACTTACACAGTACACAGTACTTTTTTCGGGATGAATGGTACCCTATGTAAGTTTCTGTACACTTGACAACGTATATGCAAAATCAGGATGATCGGTTCATTGGTTTAGGCGTGAAAAGATAACAAACAAACTTACTTTCGCATTTATAATATTAGTTAGGATTAGTGTGGTTAATGATTTACCCCAATTACTTCAAAATCAATCAAATATGGTGTTATTTGTACATGACACATAATTGATTTTTAAAATAGATTGGCTTTAACAAAATCTTGACGACGTGAATAGCTCTATTTTTCAGATCCAAGATTGGTTTCAATCAATCAATCTGCCTAGCCTTTTCCCAACTATGTTGGGGTCGGCTTCCAGTCTAACCGGATGCAGCTGAATACCAGTATTTTACATGGAGCGACTGCCTATCTGACCTCCACAACCCAGTTACTGGGTAATATGATACGCCTTGGTAAGACTGGTTGTCAGACTTTCGGGCTTCTGACGACCCGTAACGACTGTCAAAGATCCACGAATGACAGCCGGGACCAACGGCTTAACGTGCTTTCCGAGGCCCGGAGGAGTCTCGGTATGTAAAGATGGTCATCCATCCACAGACCAACCTCGGCAAGCGTAGCTTACCCTGATGGATCGACCCGTGCGGCTGTTATTACTTAGCCACGAGCTCCTCCAAGATTGGTTTACGGTAAATAATTTGGTACTAAATTAAAAAAAAAAAACAAACAAAAAAATAAAACACTTAAAGTACCTAAAGTTAGAAGTAGCGAATGTGACGTCATATTGAATGGAGAAGAACTGTTTTATTAATCAAACGGTTTTTCTAGGAATCACGGTAAACGAGAAATTACAACGGAGACCTCATTTAACATCGCTTGCGGGGCGGCTAAGCTCGGCCGCGCTTATGCTGTTAGCAAGATAAGACAGATGACAGGATGCAGAAACCGCGCGTTTGGTCTATTTCAGTTACTTCCACAGGATTAAGTATGTCGTATGGCATTATACTCTGGGGTCGCTCGGGTTACTGACATTGAAATCATCTTTATTTTGCAAGAGAGAGCTGTTAGAGCCAATTATAATCTACGTCACCACGGCAGGGACCCTCTATAGGTACATCTACGTGCCATTTTTCCAAAAAAATATATGAATGTGGCCATAACGTACCATCAAACAATCCCAACTTAGTGACTACTGGAACAAAATATAGAAGGTCTATCTATTTATACACGAAATCTCATACGGAGTCATTGTATGTACTCAACATTATGAACAACTTTTACTATGGGACCAAAACTGAAATCGCGAAAAAAATCTGCAGTTCCGTATATTTTCACGAGTTATGTGTAACTGATTATTTTTAGATACCTTATATTATTCACAATACCTAATACCCAGTGTTATATTTATTTAAATGAAGAATAAATTAGCGCGACTTCTGCTGTGTTGCAAACTAGATGAAAATGTAGTAAGTACCTAAATTCTTTAAATCATGCCGTGCTTAAATTATTTTGTTACGTGCCATTGGTTCATCATCCCTGTCCTAGGGATTCATTTATGAAAATATCTACATAATATTATGAATAAAATTATAGACATAATTTTAATACCAGAAATAGATCAACCACTTTTCAGATTATCTAGAGTACATACGTAAGTACATCTTTTATGGTGTTAAATATTACAACAAAATACCTTGTACCAAATGAATGATTATTTAAAACTCACGTGAAAAGTACAATTTTTGGCATTCAAAAGTGTATTTTATGAGCCTATTTGAAATAAACGAATAGACTTTGAATTTGGTCTCAAGTTTCAAGTGTCAAAAGTTTTTTTTTAGTTAGTTTTTAGCTTCAAACTTATACTAGATGGCTCTGTATTAATACATAAAATACAGCAAAAGGAACTTTATTCCAGCCGGGGGTCCCATAACACCTCCATTTTTATTTATTCTTGGAACGAGGAAAAAATACTAAACTTTCATAATCATTATCATCTTCAACATACATAGTCTAACAAAAATAAGAGTAAAATGATGGTGAAACATATCAGCAGAATAAAATAAACAAAAGTTCGTTTATCAAGAAAAACGCACTAACTTACATTAATAAAGAAAAATATTTAAACTACTCTCCAACTGGTCTGCTGGAACGAAAGGAAAATTCTAAGGCTTTGTCCCATAGTAAAACTAGTTTGTTTTCATTAATACAATCATGTGTTTAAGTATCGGTCACTAATTACCAGTCACCCTATATACATATTAGTTAGGATTTAATGCAATTAAACACTATTTCATTGTCAATTAAAAATTTAGGTCACTGGTTAACATTGGAATTTTAAACTAGAAACAACAAAATGAAAATGACAGACATAATTTAATTAACAAGTAATTGCGCTATATTATTGGTTAAAAATGTTAAAATTTTAATTTATTATTGAATGTTTCCATAAACGCACAAAAAAAAATTGAATTTGTAATTTTCCGTTACATTAAAAACCGCGGAACAAAGAACTCAATAAATGCAAACCCGAAAAAAGTTAAAAGTAAGAAAAGTTAAACAAATAAAATTTAAAAAAATGTCTGATAAAATAAATTAAACATTCAAATAACTCACCAGAGAACGCATCGTCGCCACTTATAAGTATCACTGATTTGAATTAAAGTCGGATACAATTTGATTGGCAAGTGCACACGTCCTGCAACATCAAGCACTTTGTTGGAATAAAGTTTGCAGCGGGGCGCACCAGTTCCTACAGGCGATGCAAGCAGGGCTGTGGGCGCAAAACAAGAGCGGGTGGGACGCCCCCTCGCTCTGCTATTATTTTACTTTCGTGGTTCTGTATATCAATAACTAATAAGCTATCACACTAATATTATAAAGGCGAAAGTTTGTGCAAACAGCTTTTATTGAACTAAAAGTACTAAATAAAACTTACGATAACATAGAACTTTAATATTTTCTTAAAAGCTTGAGGCTTTTCGTTCACGCCTCAAGTTTTTAACAGAATATTAAAGTGCTATGATTACGTAAGCTTTGTTTAGTACTTTTAGTTCAATATAAGCTTGTTTTTAAAAAGATTTTTACTTATATTTTTTAAATGAAATTATTACTAACAATGTATAAATTATGTGGGTTTATTAAAATTTTAACCTACGAGTATTCGGAAAAGTTTATTCATTATAAAGTGTCTTGATTACGTAAGTTTTTTTAGTACTTTTAGTTCAATATAAGCTTGTTTTTAAAAAGATTTTTACTTATATTTTTTAAATGAAATTATTACTAACAATGTATAAATTATGTGGGTTTATTAAAATTTTAACCTACGAGTATTCGGAAAAGTTTATTCATTATAAAGTGTCTGAAAAATTCAGCTGGCTTGTGACATGCAGACATATTGGAAGATCTTGTTGTCGCTTTTGGGAGACGTAACCCTGTTAGGTATAGAAGCACATAACCTAAAGCCCTGTTCACAAAGAATATTCGCGTAAGCCGGCTTTCCTTGGACTGTATAAGCACCTACCTATACAAGGGGCATTTCGAAGCCTTAACCTATTTTATCTTACAGTCTAATCGTGGTATGTGTTTAGATAATATCTGTCTAAAGATGGTTTTAGGGAAAATAACATTTTCTAAAGGCCGTTTTTTTAATCCGTAGTTAACTCATAAACATAGTACCTAACTAATGGTTGAATTTCGGCTAAATGTGTTTGCTAAAATGCCATTAGTTACTATTTTTTAACATTAATTAATACATTCATGTTAACTCATACACGTTTAGCCTTTCACATTTAGCCAAAATTCAGCCATTAATTACTATGTTTAACCATTGGTTGAGTTAACTACGGATAAAAAAACCGGACCTTATAGGGTAAATTAACTCAAGTCAATCAACATTTTAAAACCTCCATAATATAAGTGTGAAATATGCGGACTCTTATAAGGCCTTCTGTAGATCAACCAATTATTTTAGTATATACTCGTAGACAGTTCAATTATTCTATAAATATTCCATAAAGAATATTAAACCCTTAAAAAAATATATTATTTAGTAGATATTTTCAAGTGTTCATCACACACAAAAAGCGGATCTTTAGAGGTCTTTACATTAAAAAATACAATTTTTTAGAGTTTTCATTCTATTGACCACGATGGAAAATTTTATGCAAAATGGACAAAGTAAAATAAAATCTGGTGGATTTCGTAGAAAAGTGCGACAAAGGAGATGGCTAAGTGACTGCCCCAAGCATGGATAGGAATCTGACATTAACTCGTACTATTTATAATATTAGTTCATTTTAGTTATTTTCATAGCGTTATGTCCTCTACCTACGGTATTCTGTTCTGGGGCAAAGCCGCTGACATTCTAAATATATTTGTTCTTCAAAAACGAGCTGTTCGAGCAGTTTATCAGCTCGGTGCCAGAGTCTCACTGTGAGATTTTTGTAAAACATTGGTATTCTCACAATGGCATCACAATTCATCTTTGCAAACATCTTATAGGCAAAATTACATTTATACACTAAAAATAGTGATATTCACAATGTTAACACCAGAAATAACGACAAATTACGTGCTCCATTTCACCGGCTTCTTAAGGTCCATAACTCATTTGTTGGGCTTGGTATATCCTTTTATAATAAGCTACCCTCTTCTTTGCTAGATTTGCCCTACAATGCGTTTAAAGCTAAACTAAAATCTAACTTTTGTTCAAAGGCATACTATTCTATCAACGACTACTTAAACGATAAGAATATTTGGTCGCTATGATTAACTCAAGACAATGTTTATGTTATTTCTCCAGAATTAGCTTACTTATATGAGTTCATATAATTATTTATTTGCATGTATGTCAATTTATTTTATTTTTATTTATCATTGACATAATCTACTCGTTATAATGTCTTTTATGAGTGGTATTGCAATATGTGGTTAGCTAGCGACCTCAACAATTGATCATATTATTCTTGCCTGAGCAACCGGAAGCAAGTTTGTCATGCTCCCTTAGATGTCACTGCTTGCGGTAGCGTCGGTGGTCGGGTTGCCTCCTTCCCTCAAATATGGCGTGGGGGGTAACGGCTGATCTTTGCGTTATGCTCGTGAATGGGTGCTGCTTGTGGTGACTGATCGTCTTGCTGGCCTTGGTTTTGTTATTGTTATTAGTAATTAACTCTTATTTTATTTATTTTACCTCGATGGTTCTAGTTTATCAGTTGTGACTTCGAGGTACTGCTACATATATAGCTGTAAGTGCGCACGCCCTTTATGCCTGGAGGCTTTTGTTTAGTTATAAAGTTCTGTTTAAGTTTTTTAGTTTTGTATTTTTATTTCTGCTTGAGTATAGTTTACGTTTTTTTTTCTTTTTTGGTATATTGGCGTGTGCTAGCTGACTTATGGCAATGAATTTAATTTAATTTCATGTTTTGTTGCGTAATACATAAATTATTTTGCGCAGTGCTG
This sequence comes from Dicycla oo, assembly GCA_948252095.1. Lineage (NCBI taxonomy): Eukaryota > Metazoa > Arthropoda > Insecta > Lepidoptera > Noctuidae > Dicycla > Dicycla oo. The sequence continues at coordinate 39,211,265 of OX411709.1, read as the reverse complement.
TATACAATCACATTTTTTAACTGAAAAGACAGCTGTGCTGCTGGGGAGTTTGTTGCGCCACTTCTCCTCAGTTAAAGCACTAGGAAGTGTTGAAGGGCTAGCGTTTTGGGGGACTGTCTTATGTAATTTTGACGTTCGAAAAGTGCTGATTCTCAGCCTAGTTTGATTAAATGACTTTTGACTTTGATTTTGATTCATTCATGAATTATTTAGTGTTTAATAATTTCCTAAAACTTTCGTGAACTCTTAAACATAAAAAAGTATCTTAATTGCTTTTTGAGCTTTGTTTGTTTGACATGACAATGTCAAGGGGAAATAATACAGTACTGCAAGCTAGTGAGGAGTCAAATCGCTTTTCCAGAATGTCAAATCGAAACTGTACTTATATCGATTTTTCAAAATAGGTATTAAAACGAGTTATTTTCTGAAAATAAGAAATGGCAATCAGAGTTTTGGCGGGAATCGATGGCGTTCGGTTTACATGGTTGTTATTGTGTTTTCACAGGGTTTTGATTCGGAAAATGGGGTTGATTTTAGGGTTGCTTACCAAAATGGTAAAAAGGAAACCTTATGGTGCGACTCAGTCTGTCAGTCTGTCTGTTCCTCTGTCACAGCTGGATATCTCAAGAACTACTAATGCTATCGACTTGAATTTTGGAATAGTTTTAGATGACGTTTACCCAACTATTTTGGAAATAAGAAAGTTTTTTTTTGGAACAGGGGCTGAAAAATTCGAAGTGGGGCTAAGATGCCATGTGGAGTATCATATGAAAGAGCGCTGTTTGCACATTCTCAACAACATTTTTTTTAGGCCGCATAGTTTTTGACTTTTGATGAAAAAAATGTAAAATAAATACCGTTCGCCTCTCTTATCTCCAAAGTTTGCATAGAGAAAAATCTGAAATTCTTCAGTGTGATAGAAGTTTATGTAAAATAAAAAAATAAATAAAACTATGTCTCTAAATGGCACACTTTTTTAATATATGATGGTACGGAACCCTCGGTGCGCGAGTCCAACTCGCTCTTGACCGGTTCTTTTATTTTTAAAGTGACAATCGCCTCTACTCAATTCCACTTTATTCTAATCAAAATCAAATAAAAATAACCGAAAGCTTCGGAATGTGTTTCTTCGTTTAATCTTACTGCCTATTTTGTGTCGAAAAATATTAACTGAATAGTGGTTGACATAAACTAATTCTATTTTTTCTTTCAACCCTTTTGATTGTTTCATCGATTCTGTTACACTTGAAGTTCAATCCCATCTCTATGAAAAAAAAAAAAACAAACGTCAGACGTCGTCGCAGTTGTGGTCGCAGTCGTTTGCACAGAGTACTTTTATATAGGTCGTTTGATCGCTCTGCCGTTTGCTTGTTTATTGTACTTTTTTATTTTGGATTTTCATTGACCTCGCTCGTTTATTGGACTTATTGTGTATGCTTACCTACCTACTGACGTCTCGCTACTCGACAAGGAATTGACTTGCAATCAATTCATCTTGCGATGCATAAAATGCGGTGTAGCCACGCAAAGGCTTTATTGCCTGCTGTTCTACTCACTATCCTAGCAAGATGGAGGTAGCGCAGTCATACTACGGCGAACATAGAGCAAATAGTGTATACGATATCGAAGTGTGCCCGGATCTTGAAAGAGTTATTCATTTAGGGGGCTCAAGGCCTCAAGTTTTAAGATGCCGAATAGGATAAAGGCATATCAGCCAAAGAATATACTACGTGTACCTACCTATATTTTATATGAAAGCTAACCTACAATTTGCCTACAAATGATTCTTTGGACGACATACTGTCATATTACTGTAGCTGTATTGTGGGGAACAGAACTCTGGGCTGTTGCTGCCATGTCATGACTGTGAACTGGTATCTGGGGTGGGCGAGACTCCAGAACACATTATCAGCTCCGGCTTCATTTTTAGATAATATTTTTGTAAGACTTACAGAATAACGAATAAATAAATAAATGGCATTTTTGTTGTTTTATTTCAATATCTTTTATGTCTTTGGTTACTCAGTGCATTCGTTATCTAGTTTAGGCAGGATTTATCAATCACCACATACTAACCCAACTAAGTTCCCCTGGCGCGTTTGTCTGTCAGTCTGTCTGTACGGATGTATCAACAAACAGGTTATGATGGGGTTGTCACCAGTAGGTGATTGGTTCAATAAAAAATACAATTATCAATATCATCGCGTGATACATACATCCATACGCCTTGGCCAAAAGTACATAGCAATGTCATTTGTTTGAAGTTTCTTATACCCATTGACGTAGGAAATACACGATTTTATTTTCAGGATTGTAAACATATGAAATCAAGCATCTACACACAAACACACACATACACCTACTCACACACATACACACACACACACACGCACACACTCACTTTACACTTGTTAGCTACATGCCCGCTTGTGGACACAACCACTCGAAAACTACCCTTACCTTTATTTGTTTTTATTTTCTTTTATTAATTTGTCAGTCATACTGTTAGTCTAGTAAGTCTAAATTTATGTTAACTTCGGAAGAGCGAGGCTTTCCCAACACAAGTATCTTCTGATTACTTTCAGTGAAGCCCCGGCAACTTACTTGTAAAGATTTACTGAAATAAATACATTTTTATTTATTTATTTATATTTAAAAAGTTCCTGAAGCATTTTTTATACGAAATACTAATGTTCAGCTATTCAGCATTATATATTGCTAGGTATCTAGGTAGGTAGGTAGGTAGGTTGCTTGGTATTGTAGGTACATATTATTGGGGCAGTCGTTCATACTTCTAGTTAGCCATCTCCTTTAAAACATAACAAAACTAAGCGGAGTTCTCTTCGCGCAATAGTACTGACGTAATAGGTACAGCTGAAGAACTTTCAACATTAAACAATTACAATCTGCCAAGATTCCTCCTAGGATTCTGCTAGTGAATCGAAAATGGAAAGTAATAAGTATCCCCACGGGATCTGAAGATAAAGACACTAACCACGATCATCGTGCATTTAGTATGAGAATGAACCTACGCCAATGGTCCGAAAGTCACGGAATCACTCGAAGTGCCATGAATGATGTGTTACGTATTGTATGAATGAATTTCAATCCGCCACGGTGCCGAAAGACGCAACAACAAAATTGTGCTCTTTGTAGTAGGTACAGAGTGCACAATTTGTAATAATACAAAATATATGGCTAGTGGCGAAAACCTACACACCATGCACCATGGTTAGAGGACTAATCTTGAAAAACATTTTCGAAATTTAGCAGAAAACACTTCTCTAAATATTTATTTAAATTTTGATGGACTACCAACGTATATAAGCTGTAAAGTCTAGTTTTCCTCGCGTTTTTGCACGAAACACTCCACACTTTGTAAAAACAACTTTTTCTAAAACCGGTTTAATTAGACTACGAAGATAATAAATAAATCGTTTACAAATATTAAGTTCTATAGACAAGCATAAGAGCTGAAACTCTTCTACAGGACGAACTGGACTTTAAGTACACGAATTTCTATAGAAAGTAAAATTAATCTATTCATTCATACACTTTTCTATAGATTAAGCTATAGTCAAATTACTCTTGACGATGTTAAAAAAAAAACTATTTAGTTATCGCCATTTTAATGCATAATAAAAAAATGACTGCGATATTGCCGTCAATGATTTTAAAAAATCGGTGATATAAGTCACAAGAGTAAACATAAAACGTCTTGCAAATATTTACTTTATGAGTTTTCTAATACACAAGCTCTCTAAAATCAATTAAAACTAAAATCGGCTATTAATTAAAATATAAAATAAAGCGAGCGCATTTGTTTTACGACAGGTATTTCATTATCGTTCACGATGTAAGTATAAACCGTACGTCCATTCGCGCCTAACATACGATAACTCATTGCATGAAAACGTAAGTATTAATTATTCAAAATCTTATGAGCTACTTATAAAGTTATACCCACTTTTACTATAGTATAGGTATTTACTAGCATTCTTTAAGGTGTCTAGAGAGCTTAAACTTAACTCTTAAAATAAACTATCGAATTAATTTTTATTAGATATCCTGTAGTAACTTTTAATCGACTTCAAAAAAAAAACATGTGATTCTCAGTTCGTAGGAATTTTTTTTAAAAATTCCTACGAACCTTTGATTTTTTTATTTGTATTGTCCTCGATTACTCCAAGACGGCTGAACTGATTTGGAATGTTAAAAGAACTGTGAAAAGCAGCGTGAAGCTGCATCCAATTTGCGAAGCGTCGTTACATCACAGTTCCAGAAAACGGAAAATAGATCACGAAACTTACCAGCTTTGTTGTTGTTGTGTATCCCTAAGTATGTACTGAGAAATTGAACTTCGTAAATTACCCTTTGGTAATATCATAAACTCATGCTTAAATTAACTTCTTCCTTTCGTGGCGATGGAACTTTGTTTTTATATTGTTTGAGGCCAGTAGTTGGCCACATTGATTGCGACATCAGTGGCGTTCATGAGGTCTTCTTCAGTTCAAGTCAATGGGCGCTTAGGACACTCCAGCAAATGGGACATGGTCTGATCAGAACCACCGCACTCGCACTAAGTATTGGTCAGTAATCCCCCACTTCTATAGATTATGTTTGCAGCGGCCTAGCTGGGTACGCAATCGATTGAGAGCTTTCCATACAGGCTACTGCAGATCACGGCCGGAAGGCAAATGGGGTTATACGATGTCGGAAGGTGGTCGACGCTTGACTTCCTGTACTTATTTATTTTTATAATATTATGTTGCGTGGACTAGAAAGCGTTAGGAATTATTGTTACAGAGATTTGGTACAAGATTGATCTGATTATTATTTCGATATTTTTTAGTCCGATCAAAACGATACAAGACTACGATGTATATCTTAATATACGTATATATAATTCTTATGTACGTGTTTGTCCCCTAATTCCTTCTAAACGGTTGGACCGATTTGCATGATATTTTGTGTGTAAATTTCAATGGGTTCCTGGATGGTTTGAAAATACAATTGGATCCGGTAGGAGGCGCTGCTAAGGCGAAGTTCGCCGCGCCCGCTAGTTTATATATATTATTTGAGATGGGTTTGCCCTTGACTATTGTCAAGGTCAGATAAAGACAAATATTTATATTTTGTCGATCGTATTTTATTTAACACACTCTGTCACAGCTAGATATCTCTAGAACTACTAATGCTATCAACTTGAATTTGGGAATAGTTTTAAATAACGTTTGCCCAAATATTTTTTGCAAATAAGAAATAAATAAAACTGTCTATATTTATTTTGCAACAGGGACAAAAAGGGGTCTTAAAAATAAATATATAATAATCTAAGTGGGGCTACTAGGACATGACGCTATTGCACATTCTCAAACATTTTGTCTTTTTTTTAGGCCGCATAGTTTTTGACTTTTGATGAAAAATGTAAATAATAAAAACTTTTCCAAAAAAAAAAAAAAACGACTTCCAAATAAACAAAGTGAAAAATTACTTACTTTAATTTCGGATGTCGATGTTCAGTGTCTTTGGATCTGTATTTTACTTTTTTGCCACCGACTTCCGAAATTAAAGTTATTTTTCACTTTATGGGGATTTTTTGGAAGTCGGTTTACTTTTTTGGAAAAAAGTTTTTATTTTTCACTTTTTTGTAAGTTCTTTTGTAATTTATCTCTACTAAGTACCTTTGTACCTTTGTACCTTTTACAAAATATTTCTTTTCCCGATGCAGGGACGTTAATTGAAGAGGAGTTCTCCTGGTAAGTACCAGGAGAACTCCTCATCACCATAAGCATAATTGTGACGAGCATAAATTACTTAGCAAACATTATTAAAGTAGGTACCTAATCGAATCGCAACCCGTGAAATACTTATTATTGAGTAGTTCCGGTGGCCATCTGTGATCTTCATCATCAGTTCCACTTGACCAAATGGTGCTTTCTAAGAACAAATTCACGAGTTACTATAAAAAATACCCAAATCGCTACAGGTGTGCCTATAATATTTGAAGAGTTCCGTCGATTTCTCCAGGAACCCATGATGAAAATGGGACCAACTAGACAATATACCCTTTCAAAAAAAAAAAAAATCTAAATCGGTAAAGCCGTCTTCGAGTAATCGGGGAACATACATAAAAAAAAAAGATTCCGACGAACTGAGAACCTCCTCCTTTTTTTTTGAAGTCGGTTAAAAATACGGTTTCCCCTTATCTCCGAAGTTTGCATAGAGAAAAATCTGAAATTATTCTGTGTGATAGTAGTTTATGTAATAGCACACTTTTTTATATATGACTAGCAGCTCCCCGCGGTATCACTCGCGTTTGTCTCGAACCCGTAGGAATATCGGAATTAAAGTATTCTATGTTATAAACTATTCATACTTATACATGTTATAGACTATCCAGGTTATAAACTATTTGTGTACCAAATTACATGAATATCCGTTCAGTAGTTTTTGCGTGAAAGAGTAATAAACACCCATCTATCCTCACAAACTTTCGCATTTATAATATTAGTAGGATACGAAGTAGGAAGGAGGATAGTAGGAACTAGGATAAGTAGGAAGGAGTGCATAGAGTGCGCGAGTCCGACTCACTCTTGACCGGTTTTATTTTTTTAAATATATTTTGCATAGATTCTTGAGGCCCGTTTTGATAGGACTAAAAATCTTTCATTCAAACCATTAGATGAACTTATCCACATTAAAAAAAAAACCTCGTATACAGTCAAGGGTATGTTTACTTAAATATTAAAATATACTTTCAACATCATAGTAGACACTCGAATACCGCACTTAATAATAGGCCACAAAATTAAGTTTCCTTTAAAGTATTTAGGAATCTACATCCTCTTTTGACGTGCAAACTTGTGATATGACCCTCCAGCATATAAAGGTCTTTCATTACGCTCAAAACAAGCACAAACGAGGATCATGTGATAGTGGGGGTGCAGCCAGGGGTGTTCCCCTCCCGGCATATCGCAAGTTCATTAAAACCCTTTCTATTAAACGTGCATACGTGCAATTACAATTAGGAAGACTTGTAGGAGTTGAGTAGTACTATAAGTGGATTACTACTGAAGGGAGTGACAAAGAAATGCACGAAGATTTATATAAAATTATTGTCGTGGAAAACCGCTTTGTTGTAAAGTGTTGTTTGATTGTTGTAATGAGGTTTATATTATCGAGCGTATGTATTATATGTATCTACTGAGATACCTACGATAAAAAGCCGCGTCACGCACTGACTCAGACGAATTGCAATACTTAGCAGGCAAATTTTATGCTTTTTAGTATCATGGCGTATCCATAACATGAACAAATCTACCACACTACGGTTACTGCCAATGGAATTAATTGAAATGCTGAGTAATTAAATTGCCTGTGTTTCACTATTTATCTGTGTTGCTCGTCTGGACTAAGCCGATTTTAGCGGAACTAGCTATACACAAACAAGGCGTCCTCTAAGCGTCAGGGCAAACTTTGCGTCTTGTCGCTGCGTCTGGTCGCTGCAACAAAGCGCGGAGTAGCCGTTTGCGGTTGCGTCTGGTCGCCATGACTAGACGCAGAGCTTCCGCTTGCGTCTGCAACTAGTCATTAAGACAGACGCCGTGCAGGAAGCGATCATTTTCTTTCAGTATTCGAGAGAGACGTCATGTCACTTTTTAGTTGTGTATACTTTAATTAATTTATACGTACAAAGCGCTCCACGCTTTTTGATTGAATTAATCATTGCATATAAAAGAATTGACAAGCTGCATATTTACTTATATACCTTAACTAATACAAGTCAGTTTAATTATTTTATAATTTATAGTGTGTGATAAAAGCGCACTTAAATTTTTTGTTTTTTTTTACTACATTTTTTTTTTACTTTTTAGTATAGGATATTCTTTATTTAGTTTATATGTCTAAAGTCAACGAAGTTATGGCTTGACTGGTTTAATAGTAACAAGTTCAACTATCGACCTTCTGGCTCCATCATCAGACCCACGACACTAAGTGCAAGATATTGGATTCATCAAAACGAATCATATGAGCCCAAACTCGATGGGTTTACTACTATCCACTGAAGAATTCCACTATCCACTTCCTGGCTCCGTCATCAGACCCCTGACACTAAGTGATATTTAATTCATCAAAAACGAATCATATAAGCCCAAACTCAAGGGTTTTACTAACTAATAGCCACTGAAAAATTCCACTATCCACATTCCATTTAAATGCATTCATCCACATTTAAATCCAATTACATTTTTTTTTAATTCACTCTATAAATCGTTTATAAGTAAATATGCTACTTTTTACAGTTATTTTGATATTTACTCATAAAAAAATTACAATATTCTAATAGAATATTGTCAATTTTTATGAGGAGCACTCAATAAATCGTTGATTATATATATATATATGCTATTTTTTTACAGTTATTTTGGTATTTTTGTAGGAAGTGAAAGAAAGCATACACTATAAATAGTAACGATCCATGGAGTGTATTAAGAAAAATAGTAATTTGATTTAAATGTATGAAAATAATCACGAAAAACCTGTAGAAATGCTACGTTGCCAGCCCGCTCGGATTAATTTACAAAAGTTTGGTTAGTTTTAAGTTAATGCATTCTTGCAAGCAAATTTTTGGGCAACTTCCTTTGATACGCTTTTCGTTCCAACAAAAATTCATTATATAACAGGGATAATCGACAAACATATATAGGTCATCGCATACAACAATAGGAAATGAACTCTTAAATCATGGCATTTACGTATAAATTCGAAGGCGGAGTTTTAAAATGAATGTATCAATGGGGTTGAATTGTTATCACAGGGGTTAACGTGTGAGTCACCTTACTCACCTGGGTGAATCATACTCGTTAACTAACTTGAACGGTGTTAGTCCCCAGAAACTTTCATGATTATAGTACTTTGAAATTCGGCTTGTTAGAGTTGTAAACTCATAACTGAAAGCATTCCAATTAAGCGTTTCACAGTCACTTTTGGATTGTACAACAGTTGGTCAGAAAGTTGAAGCTAAAGTTGTCCATTTCAAAACATAGATCTCTATGGAGAAGAACAGGTGAGGTGAACCTGGGTAAGTATTCTTGTTGCTTCAATCCTATCCTATACTAAATGAGCAATATTTGTATATTTGACACGTTCTCAAAAACGGCTCTAACTGATTTCGATGAAAGTTGCAATATAGGGGTTTGTTTACGGGGGCGAAAAATCGATCCCGCCAGGTCTCATTATATGGGAAAAATTTTCTTTTTTTTTGAATTTTTTGAAGTACCATTATATTATACATTGTAATTGAAATAAACATTTTTATTTTATTTTATCATTTACCTGGGCTACCGAGCGGTCGACCAGGTACCTAAACCTATATGAGAACAATGAAAAAAAAATGCCAATCATGAGGACTTTTTTTATTACTTTTATTTTTTTATTTTGGGTTTGCTTTTGACTGACTTTGGACTGCCGATAGAAGTGAAAACTTAAACGTAAAACTATGCATAGCATGGTGTCACGGTGTCGAGGAGAGTGAAGCGAACTCGTAAGATTTCCCCCTAACAAAAATCGCTCAACGCGCCTAAACAAGTTTTCACTTCAAATTCAAAATAATTATGAGATTAAAGATATCATTTGTTGACGTTGTTAGTGCCGATGTCATATCAATTTATGCGATTGCTAATTAGATTAATTGAGTACATATTGTACTTATAGCCGTATTCATAGTGGCATCTGTCTGCCTCCCTAAACCTATTATGCGATTAAATGATTTGATTTGATTAGATAGGTATTCAGAGCTCTTGTCCATCAAACAAACGGATGGGGAATAGAGTAAAGTAGCTAAGTAGGTACTATCTACACACGACAAAATAAAAATATAAATATTTGATGATTCTTTTTTGGGGCAAATGACAGGTATTGTTGTTACTTGAAGTGTGACTTGATAAATTATGTTTCATCGTGTTCAGATATCGATACCCATCACATCTGTAAAGTTTACAAAAAAAAAAACTTATGTTTTAAGTGACTACGCTACTGGCGACTGACGCGCGACGGTTGATGATCCAAAACAAAAATCAACAAATTAATTTCTTGTTTACTTAGCGGATAAAGCTTATTATATTTTTAATGAGTTTTTAGATGAGAAATTTTGGTCATATTTTACTAATTTTGTATTTTTAATGATCTAATATTATCATGACATTTTAAAATAATTAGACTCGTAGTGACATTAATTGCTAAGTGCCCAGCGTACCACATTTGGTACGCTCGATCGCACGTACCTTTAAGCCTCTATTACTACATACTATCTGTTGCCCTCGGCTTCGTCCGCGCGGATGTCAATACTTCCCTATTTCAACCAGCTTTTATTAACAATTTAATGTTTTTTTTTTGCGTTGAACTCAATTATTTTTCTAAAATACTCTCATCAAAAGTATCTAGGGATCAAGTACTTTTTAACTATAAAAAATATCAAATTAATATTTACCAAATCTAGTGTTCCACACTGGCTTCTTACATTAATTCCTATGATTAAGTTAAGGAGGAAGGTTTGCGAGCGTGAGAACTTATTTTAGAACGCACACTTCGACATTTCCCCTAACACAGCTACATCAAACAGTGTAGTGTACACATACTAAATAAAAACTTTTTAGCAAAAAATAAAACCGACTTCCAAATCAAAACACTACAAAGTGAAAAATAACTTTAAATTCGGTAGTCGGTGTCTATGGTTTTGTATTTTCGTTTTTTGCCACCGACTTCCGAAATTAAAGTTATTTTTCACTTTGTAGTGTTTTGATTTGGAAGTCGGTTTTATTTTTTGCTAAATAGTTTTTATTTTTCACTTTTTAGTTGTGATACTTACCCAAAAAAAAATCGAATACCACTACCTACTATGTAAATAACAGTGATAGGAAGTTGTTAAAACATCATCCACATAAACTATTGGTAAAACATTGAATTCATTATTTTCACTTCCTATTGAAAAGAAAGGAAATACAATGGCTCATAAGCGCTTGACAGGACAAAGACTCGAACAAGAGAGACACAAGTGGCGTAATATGAACTGGCTTATTATAGACGAAATCTCAATGGTTTCGCAATGTAGAGTGAAGGATGTTGCCCTTAATATTGAGCTGGGCAGTTACGGTTCACAAATTACGGGGTATAACGTTGGATAGAGCTGTAGAGATTTAGGGAAAAAAACTTCGCCAAAGGCCAAGTATATGTAGCTTTAAGTCGAGTGAAAACCCTAGAAGGAATAGCATTGTGAGACTTAGAGGCAAATAAATTACTCAACAGGACGCATGATAAAAGAGCTTTGGCAGAAATGGTAAGATTACGTGGATTCATCATCCTTGGTGTATTCTCAAAGAAAAACAAGTGACCCATAAATATATTATATAATTCAAGCTTGAATACAATGAGCTACAACTAGCTTCCAGTCTAACTAACTTTGATAGAAAAAAAATGAGGTTGTGCCCTGATATACTGAATACATCTGTGTAACCCTTTCGAGTGTACAGGCGTGATGTTATGTTGTGTGAATTCGTAAACAATGCATAGTTATGCGATAGCAGCAATCGCCGTTGATTTGCTGTAACTTTTTGAAGAGTTCCGTTATCTGTCTCCGGAATCCATCATCAGATCTATATGAAATTTACATGGGACCATTTCGGTATAACCCCTTTCAAAGAAAAAAATAATTTTGCAAATCCGTTTATATACGACGGAGTTACGCCCGAACATACATAATATATACATAAACTTCCGTATTGATAACCTCCTCCTTTTTAAAGTCGGTTAAAAAACAAACGACAAATTATGCGGCGTGACAACCAAAACATATCTTAAGTGCGCGTTTGCTTCTGCAGGACTAGTAAGTATGTCGAAAAAAACGCACAATGTATTAGCTATTTATTCACCGCACCGCGAGACACGCGTGCCCATAGTATTGGATTAGTCGTGAACAAGGGTGGGGTCACAGTGTAATCGATTGTATAGTTCGATTGTTAGATTTAAACTAATTTAGAATAATTACTATAATATTACTAGCACTTTGCCCGCGGGTTCACCCGCATAGATTTCGTACTTTCCTTTAAAAAAAATAACACCCCATTTGAAAGGTAGTTTTTGAAAATTAATGTTTACGATCTTTGTCATTTATTTAGATAAATAATTACTTATTTGGGCCATTATTTAAGTTATATATCCTCCCTTTTTTACCAACACAGGGGCTTGTTTTTAAAAAAGCGTCTTCCATTGTATGACTTAATCATTGTTTATATCCATTTCCAAGTTAATTGAAGCAAGCAGTAAAATCTACCCCACAAACCTAAACACAACAAAACCCTGAAACACGTACTTTTTATTTTTGTTTTAAGTATTGAAGTGAAATGAAATTGATATAATATATTTATAAAGTTTATTCTATAAACAGGATATTGGTATCACTTTTGAACGTCATATTAAAAAAAAAAACAAGCTAGATGGAGTCCTGAGAAGAAGTCTCTTAAAGTCCAGACATAATCTTGGTCAGATCACGTGAGGACCATGTAGATTAGCATCTGAAATGGTATTTACAGAAAAGAATTGAGTGGACCTGTCCAGTCAGTGCAAGCATTTGTCAATAATCGTATAGCTCAAAATAGTACCTAAAGAGCTCAACGACTCGACGAACATTATCAAAGAAAGGACATTTGAGTAGGCCGCATAAAGTACTATATTAGTACCTACCGAGTATCGAGTTAATCCGACAGTGCGTTAAAATTTTTCCATACTAACTTATACACCCCCTAAATCCTCTGTGACGGATTGTTTTAGAAAATTTAGTGTCAGTCTTTATTATTTACTGAGACAAATCTAGCCAAGTTTTAAGTTTATTAACCAAATAAATAAGATTTTTCATACAAACAATTTCCCCCCTCTTTGCCCACTTTAACCCCTTCTTACTCGTAGCACTCTCCTTGCGTTGTAAAAGGAAACCATGTTCAAAATTTCACGTTCCTAGCCCCAGTAGCTTCGGTAGTGCCTCTATGGTCCCTTGGAGCTTTAAAAAAATCAAGCTTTTAAGTCAACACCATAAAAAAATACGGCATATTTTGCTTCTCGCAAATAAATCAAAACTGATGGGTACTTCCCGTTGACCTAAAATCATGAAATTTGGCAAGAAGCAAGCTCTCACAGCACAACTAAAGGAAAAGTCCGAAAACGTTAACTTTTAGTATTACTACATAAAAAAATTACGATTCCAAAAATAATGAGCGTTTTAGTTTATAATTTCTAGAATTTTCGGAAAGGTTCGAGAACGTTCTGTAGCAGAGGGTATATAAAGAGCAAGTCGCGCTCATGCGCGTTATTGATAGTTTGGCTGTAAGTGCGTTAAAGTTCACAAAGAAATGAGTGATATTAAAACCCACGTACGACATTGTTTATTATATGAGTTTCAATCTGGGCATTCTGCTGCAGAAGCTACACGTAATATATGTCAAAGGATAGCTCACGATGCAGTCTCCGAAGCAACAGCAAAGCGCTGGTTCCAACGGTTCCGCAATAACGATTTTTCCTTAACCGATCAACCAAGGTCTGGGCGCCCCGTGGAAATAGATATCGATAAATTAAAACTATTAATCGAAGAAGATCCTTGAAGAACTACACGCGATTTGGCTGTTCAGCTCGAGTGCTCTTATGGCACCATAGAAAATCATTTACATGGTTTGGGAAAGACTTACAAATATAGTGTTTGGGTACCCCATCAATTAAGTAAAGATCAGCTGACCTACCGAGCTGAGATTTGTGTAGGTACAACTTTTATCTTTCCGCCGCACATTTAATTGGTTAGATCATCTTGTCACTGGAGATGAAAAGTGGGTTCTCTATGTTAATCACACACGCAAGCGCCAGTAACTGGGATGTAAAGAATAGGGAAAACCAACGTCAAAAGGTGATCTGCATCCTCGCAAGGTAATGCTTTCTGTCTGGTGGGATATACATGGAGTAATAAGCTGGGAATTCCTTCCTACTAATACTACGATTACAGCAACAGTATATTGTGATCAACTCGAAAAACTGAAGCTTGACATCCATCGCAAACGTCCACAACACAACAAAATATTTTTCCTGCACGACAATGCCCGGCCGCATATTGCTAAGAGTACCAGGCTAAAACTATTGGAGCTTAATTGGCAAATAATACTCACCCTCCATATTCGCCGGACTTAGCACCAACTGATTTCAGCTTATTCCTATCACTTAGTAATAATTTACGGGAAAAAAGCTTTGACGATGAACCACACTTGAAACAATACATAGATGACTTCAATTTAAAACCAATGAAGTTCTATGCGGACGCCATTCACTCTTTGCCAGATCGATGGCGAATGGTAGTAGAAAACGACGGTGAATATATTAATATTAATGATTAACAATTATTCATTTAATAAATAAATACAAATAAAATAGTTGTATGTCGCTCATTACTTATTAGCCAACCCAATAATTGCAGTTGGAGAATTGACCGTGACGTATATCGATGTATGGGAGAACAAGTTTTTCAACTATAATGTTATTTAATATTGAAAATGTTTTTCAATCGCTTCAGTATAGCCTCTATTTCCGCTCAGAGTGTGACATCGCCTTGGCGTCGTGAGTTCTAGGGCTACATGAATGGGCAAAAGACGCGTATCAATAAGAAACATTTCTTGTAAATCGCAAAAATGTGAAAAATTCGATCATTTTTTAGGGTCTTTGGTCATAAATTCATATCTCAAAAACTAAATTCGGTATCGAAAAAATTTAAAAAGTCCTCGGGGTATTGAGTTGGACTACATTTAAAAAAATCCGGACCGCTATATCACTAATAGTCTAGGCAGGAGGGTGCCCTTTGTGTGGCGTAATTTCGCGCGCTGCTTAGATGCGCGTCGCGTCGTTGAGTTGTTATGGGAGTGTTTAAGAGTTTTGTGATGTATGTCTTTTAATAATTAGATTAAGTGCTAGTGCATAATAATATATTTTGTGGAACGGTCAATGCGCGCCAGTCTGCGAATATACGCTGTGCTATCGACACCTTGTTTGTTTTAATTCCGAGCCACCAGCTACCCCCGCAACATATTTGTCAAGTTTGATCGTGATATAATTAATTAAATTAATTAATAATTTTTATTCAGACAACCATTGATCCATTACATTAATTATATTGTTAGTAAGAACTTCAAAACTATATTAGTACCTAATAACTAAGAGAGACTTAGTCCTCTGGGTGAGGCTCCACAGCAGTGGACTGTCCAACTTATTGCATAATACATTCAGGATGCTGTTACTGCTCCCACGCAATCTGCTTAGCAGTGAGGCTGTCTTTTTGCGCCAGGTGGCATCAAAACCGTCTGTGCGCGACTCAGCGAACATTGTTGACGCACTGCAGAGCGTGGCAGACGCAACAGCGGCCTGTATGCATTGTTAAACTGAATGCGCAAAGAATTGTAGGCTCTTTGGGTATATTTGAGCCACAGGCTCGCTGAGTACCTACTGAGTTGTACAATACGCTTTGAATAAAGTTACTTTCACAACGTCTGTACATCGCGCGAACCCAAATCTAATATTGTTTATGGAGCAAGGACATTGGAATGCAGGCTACCTTCGTATATATAATGATCTACCTATGGAAATCTGCAATATAATAAATGCGAAGAACTGTTCTATGGTATTAAAAAGATACTTTATAATCTATAAAGTGCAATGTAGGAAAAATATGTATGTAACTACCTAGTTTTTTATTAACTACTTTAATAACTAAGTATGTGTTGCACCGAGTTGCCGTGGCCGGCCATACCGCTGTTAAACCCGCGATAGTTTGTGTGGTATGTTTTAAGGTTTAACAAATGTATGTAAACTGTTTTTTTTTAATAACAAACAATAAAAAATAAAAAAAACCCTGTGGGCCAGCATGTTAGCCCGGACTGACAATGCCCTGCGCTCCCTCTCCATGTCTACATCATCTCCAAGATTTTCAACAACCACATGCCCAAGATACTTGAATTGTTATACATTTAGTAACAGTGGTGGAACAACAGTTGGGCAATTTGTACCCGACTTGAAGATCATGCAGTCTGATTTTTTTTTACATTATAACTCAGACCGTGTGTGGCCGCATACTTTTCACATACGGCAAGCAACATCCGTAATGCACAAATCGAGGGAGCCAACAGCACCATATCATCGGCATAGCTAAGGTGGTTTACACTGACACCATCTACATACGTAGTACCCTACGGGCATTTGACTGAGTTCCTCGATCGGCGCATTTATGTATAAGTTATACCCTCGAGTGTTTTATATATACAAAAAAAAACCGCATGTGTCACGTCAATGTGTGCTCGAATGTCAACCGAACTCCATAGGTTCACAACTACTGTAAGCCCGCGGTCGCCATAGGATGATGTTTTCTTGCGTTTATATATATATGATAACTATAAAAACCGGTCAAGAGCGAGTCGAACTCGCACACCGAGGGTTCCGTACCGTCCTACTTCCTACTTATCCAACTTCTTACTATCCTACTTCCTCCTAATATTATAAATGCGAAAATTTGTGAGGATGGATGGATGTTTGTTACTCTTTCACGCAAAAACTACTGAACGGATATACATAAAAAAAACCGGTCAAGTGCGTGTCCGACCACGGATGAACTTATCCCAAGAACAAACTTAACATTGTCGTTGAAAAACATATTCTCCCATACATTGCGACTACAAACGTTTATAGTTAATAGAAAAGGATCCGACCCACATTAGCCGTAACGAGGGTTGGATCCTTTTCGTTTAACTATGGACAATGTAAGTTTGTACGCACTATATTGAGAGATTTACCATGTTATTTTAACACCATAAACTTCTTATAGGTTTTCCTGTAATCTATAGATACTCGTAGCTACAGAATTATTTTCGTTTTTTTTTTTTCAAAATTTTATGGTCAGTAGTTTCAGAGATAATGGTGGGGGAGGGGGGGAGGGGGTAAATTATCGTGTATTTTCTTAAATAACTTTAAAACAGTTTATTTTTAAATTATAAAAAAAAATGTATATTTTAGATCCTCACAGTAAGCCCTTTTATTTGATATATCGCACAGTACAGTTTGCAAATATATTTTTTAAATTTTCTTATTTGCACCCAAAATTGATCCCCATATTCAAAATTCATTAATTTACATTACACGTGTACCAAATTACAATTTAACCGGTTAGATTCGGAGCAAATTGGCTGTGACAGACGGACAGACAGGCAGACACATGAGTGATCCTATAAGGGTTCCGTTTTTTCCTTTTGAGGTATGGAACCCTAAAAATATAAAAAAGGTGTGCTATTTACAGACATTGTTTTATTTTTCCTGTAATCTTTACATAAACTTCTATCACAAAGAATAATTTCAGATTTTTTCTATGCAAACTTCGGCGATAAGGGGAGGGGAATGGTATTTTTATTTATATTTTTCATCAAAAGTCGAAAACTATGCAGCCTAAAAAAAAATGTTTGAGAATGTGCAAATAGCGCTCTTTTATATGATACGAGTACCCCACATGCCCTAGTAGCCCCACTTCGAATTTTTAAGACCCCTTTTCAGTCCCTGTTGTAAAAAAAATATATACATTTTTATTTCTTTCTTATTTGCAATAAGTTAGGCAAACGTCATCTAAAACTATTCCAAAATTCAAGTTGAACATTACCAGTTCTTGAGATATCTAGCTGTGACAGACAGACAGACTGAGTAGCACCATGAGGGTTCCTTTTTACCATTTTCGTACGGAACCCTAAAATCAATTGATGTTCGTTTGTCTAGCTAAAACTCGAGAATGGCTTGACCGATTTGGCTTATTTTGATCTTGAAATATTAGTGGAAGTTCAGTAAGTAACGGAAAATACTAAAAACGACAATTTAATTTTCCAATACAAAATGTTCCTAGCTGTGAAACATTTGATGTCTTTTGTCTTTTGGGCTCATTAGGAATTAAAAACTCGGATACCCAGGTTTTCATAATCCATTTTACATCCCAGGCTCCAAAACAAATTTAGTTTATTACGCCGCTGTGACAAGGCTTTGTAGGCAATACAACATGCTGGCTAAAACTACAGATTTAGACAACAGCCAATCTGTCGAAAAATATAAGAAATGTCTTAAAAAAATATTGTAATAATAATTGTCAATAACAACACACGGTCATCTGATCCCAAACTAAGCAGAGCTTGTACTATGGAAACCAGATAACTGATATACTCTATATAGCTCGTGGCCAAGTAATAACAGCCGCACGGGTAGATCCATCAGGTTAAGCTACGCTTGCCGGGGTTCGTCTGTAGATGAGTGACCATCTTTACATACCGAGACTCCTCCGTGCCTCGGAAAGCACGTTAAGCCGTTGGTCCCGGCTGTCATTCGTGGATCTTTGGCAGTCGTTACGGGTCGTCAGAAGCCCGAAAGTCTGACAACCAATCTTACCAAGGGGTATCGTATTACCCAGTAACTGGGTTGTGGAGGTCAGATAGGCAGTCGCTCCATGTAAAATACTGGTATTCAGCTGCATCCGGTTAGACTGGAAGCCGACCCCAACATAGTTGGGAAAAGGCTAGGCAGATTGATTACATATAAAAAAAAGTTGTTAATTGTTTATTTTTGTTTTTTATGTTAATTAAGTTATGTTAATTTTAGGTATTTTATTATTCTATGTTCTACTATTTTACAGAATTTCTTTCTGCCTAGCAACCGAGTAAGACAAAAAAAAATGTAAGTATTAAAAATAAAATACCTTTTAAAAATGCCTCAACATATAAACTTTTGTACATCAGTTATGTTGGAAGTCGCTTAGAATTTGCGAATATAGTTTGGCATCCTTTTTATAAAAAGCAAATTGATAGGTTAGAAAAACTGCAAAGAAAATTTGTAAACTGTTTAGAATACAGGTGTGGAAGAATTTACTCAGATTATGAAACATCAATTTCTTATCATATAATTACTACTTTATGTGATCGACGAGTTCATGCGGATCTAATTTACTTATATAAATTGATAAATAATCAAGTTGACGCCCCTGCATTACTTCAAGACATCTCTTTCCGTGTACCTCGCAGGCTTGAACGCAGTTGTAATAAAAAACCAATGTTCGTTATTGCAAAAAGTAACAATTGCTAATAATTAACGTAATTAATTAAAGTAGCTAATAGTTTTTTGAGGCGAAGTTGTAAACTTTATAATGATAAATATTTGGATGTGAATATTTTTGGCTTAACTTTAATTTTTTTTAAAGTGCTATTCGTAAAACTTGTTAATTTAATTAAAATGTTTTTGTTAAATACCTAGTTTTATATTAAGATAGGGAGGTATAGGTTTGTTAAAAACTACTCAGATAAGAATCAAGTTTGTTTGTGAATAACTGTTTGTTCCTAAATAAAATAAATAAATAAAATGTATGTATTAAAATCTATTTGTATTTATTTGTTAATACATATTTTAATTTAATTTTATAATAATGTTGATTATTATTATTTTTGGGGTTCCAGATCTCAAAAGGAAAAAACGGAATCCTTATAGGATTACTCATGTGTCTGTCTGTCCGTCCGTCTGTCACAGCCTACTGTGAGGGTCTAATAATCATTTATAATTTCAAACAGTAACTTATACATAATATATATATTATGTATAAGTATATAAAAATCATAAAAATAAAAAGGTGAAGAGCTCATAGGGCATCAAACAATTCGTCCGCATCGCTGTCAATGGAAAAAGTGCCCAAAAGGCTGGCAGCATTGCCACGTTGGATGGCAATGCTGATTCTTTGGGTTAAAATAGGCTAGCCCTCTGGTCCCGTGAAGAGTCGGCCAACCACTGGCCGATGTCCTGAAATATTCGATGAGCACTCGGACCCCAAGGCCCTAGAGTTTCAACCCCAAACGGCTCAAACATATAGCTCCCAATAAGGTTGCTATATTTGCGCCGTTTGAGGTTTTCTGCTCCTGCAGCAGCCGCCCCAGCACAACCCGCCGTGCTAAGAAGATGGGATGGCACGAGGGTGTCGACACAGGTTGCATCCCACACCAAAGGCCTAGGTACCCAACTTCCAAGGCATTATGGTCATTCCATCTGGCCTCTTCCCATCGTCGCGTGCCAAGCCATTGGGTTCTAAAACTGCTGGCACCCCGGCGGTGACAAGAGCCCGACGGATGATGTCGTTAATGTTGGCGTGCCGTGCCATCCGACCAGCGCTCTTGCTGCAGGATAGTCCGTGGTGTCCGAGGCAGTCGACTCCTTCACCGCATTGACAGCGATGTGGAGCTCCACAAGGAGCACCCACACGCAAACATGTAGCGAGCCGGAATGTGGTGTCACTCAGCATAATGCCTATGTTGGGTGACGGTAGAGCCTGCGCCAGAGACCAGACTCCCATTCACCCACAGCCAACAGGCGGGCACGCTCAAAAGTATTGGTGGACGTATTAAGAGGATTGTGAAGCTGTAAATTTTCATACAAAAAGAGATTAAGTTTTTCTCCCCGTAAACATAGTCTAATTTTCATAATTTTTGGAAATGTTGTAGGTATAATGAAAAACTAGGTCTGTATGTTTTTATTATAAAGAAATATTGTATACAATATAAGTTATTAGCATCTAAATATCTATATTTTTGACATAAAAACATCCTCGGGCATTTTTATTTTTTTAATTAAATTGAATTGAATTACTAAAAACGAAAAACGTACAGACCTAGACTAAAGTGTACTCAATGTAATGAGATCAAAATTGTTTCATTTCGTAAAGGTTTAAGGGAGTAAAAACGTTATCGCCCGAAACAATATTTATGTAAATAATTGTATGAAATGTAGGTAATTGCCTCCAAAAATCCCGCCGCGTATCGGCACTTCACAGTCCTAAGATTATTCCGTACCAACCTGCAGAGCGGCTCATCCCACTGTCTCTGGGAAGACGGGTTCTCGGGCTGAACCGTATCCGGGCAAGCCACTTTCCAGGCATTCACAGCTTCGGCCAAACACGGCACTTCAGAGTCAACCTGAGAAGGGGCTAAGATTCTTGTGGTTAACTTTTCGGTGCTGTGGACCGAGGACAGGAACGCTTGTAAGCTTCCATTAGAAATTTTGCGGACGAAAAAAACGAATGGGTAGTGTGGCCTGCAGCCACGCGCGATGTTCCAATGCCACATTCGAATAATATGATCCATTTCGTTTAAAAGTTGTGGCTGCTTCCATAAAGAGGAAGAGCGGAGAAAATACATAAAATTTGGACCAAAACAGCAATACCTGATAAGGGTGAATGCCGAATGTAAATTAATTTTTGAAAGTCTATCCGAAATATCGATAAAATGTTTAATTTTATCGTCGACGAAAGGTGAAAAATGTCTGCTAAAATTGGGGAACCTAGGAGGTGCAGTGAACGTTTTTCCAAACTTTGATATCTGGGGCTATTGAATTGAATTTCTGTATAGTTGATTGTCTGTCGGTATTGTCACAAAGGTAAATTTCGCATTTGGAGTTGTTGAGGTCAAGGCCGATGGATTGGAACTGCTGCTTTACGAATTGAAGATCTTTTAGAACGGTGTCTACGTCACCTCCTAGTGTTCCATCATCTAAGTACCACACATTAAATTTTGAATTTAGTTTTTGTATTATGGGATGGATAGCCAAACTGAAAATGACTGGCCCGAGAGGATCACCTTGTTGGCATCCTACTGCAGATTCTAATACGGTGTCTTTAAATAATAATTTTGTTGGGTGCCTGTAGCACTGCCACATAAAACCATAAATTTCTGGTGGCTCCTAGGGTCTCAGATATATTTTTTTTATAATTTTAAAATAAACTGTTTTAAAGTTATTTAAGAAAATAGACGAAAATTGACCATTCCTCCTTAGCTGGGGGCTAAGGAGGAATGGTCAATTTTCGTCTATTCGCTCAGAGTGTGACATCGCCTTGGCTACATAAATGGTTGAGCTACCATAGGACGCATATCCACAAGGGCTACAATAAGATGAGACAAAAAAAAAAGTCCAACCTTACATTAGTTATTCCGTCACATTTTGCCAAAATTCAACCATTAGTTACTATGTTTAACCATTCGTTGACTTAACTACGGATCAAAAAACCGGCCCCTAGGGCCGGATGAATTAACATAAATGAATTCATGTTAACTCATTCTTGTTAAAAAATAGTAACTAATGGCATTTTGGCAAACACATTTAGCCAAAATTCAACCATTAGTTATTATGTTTAACCATTGGTTGAGGTAACTACGGATCAAAAAACCAGCCCTAACACATGGAAAGTCGGCCATGTCATGCCTTTAGCTTCAATTGGATGTTTGAATTATTGGTAGGTACATTTCCTGAAGGCACAAGACGGAATTTTTATACAACTGCTATTGATAAAAACAATAAAATTACTCTGATGTGTCACGAATTGTGACGAATGAGCAAATAAATCGCTGTGAGCGACATCGCTCGTGTTAGGAGCGACATCTCTCGCGCGACGTAAGTACGGTGAGATCAAATCCTGTAGGACTCTCAAAAAAGCGCTGCTGTTAGATTACTTGTTTATTCATAATGGAACATTTCATCACAAAAAAACCCCATGAAACCACAAGGCAAACTCGACTCGTAAATGCATGTTTGTATTTATCGAACAGAGAGAATTTTACAAAGCTATGGAGTTTACGAGTTCGTAGCGCAACGCCGTAGCTCGGGCCTACGCCGTAGCTACAAACGTAGCGAACGCGTATGTAAGGCCTGCATTCCTCCTGCGCTGATGTCGGTCGCGCGTACCATACAGTGTGTTCTATATAGCACCACACTGCGACGCTAACGTCAGCGGCGCGTACGTTTTTAATTTGCTACGCGCCGCGTACCGCGCGCGTCGGTCCACTAGGACTGGCGAGCATGGAATTGTGCGATCGCCCTCAGTCTGTTATCGATAATAAGCTGAATGCCACGCGTGCGTGACAGTCGCTATGAATATCGTACCGTAGAGCGGTGGGTGTTGCAAGTACCGTATTTTATTATTTATTACCGACTGACGTACGCGACCCATCGTACGTGATCGATATCAGCGTAGGCGGAATTCAGGTCTGAGTAGTTGAAAAGTTTGTTCTTTTCACTTTTGCTTGCCGAATTTATTAAAGCAAAACCACATATTAGTGTACAGATCCCGCACTCCGCAAAATCATTTAAATAAAAAGCGACTCTTGCTACGACACAATATATAAAATGCAATTCAGGTCGCACAACGCTTATTACCTACAAGTTGCCTCTCTTGCTATCGCGTAACTCTTATTCTTTCTGACCACGTTAGTTAGGGTTGCCTGCGAAGGGTGCACAAAATAAAAAATAAAAAACGACGCGGTCGTGTCTCGCTGAGCGCGTATAGACCCTAGTCAACACTGTGCTGTCGCGAGCTGTAGGCACTTATCTCGAGCGGAGTGTACCAGTGCAATGGCACTGGCAAAACCAATAAAAAACCATTTAGACACATCTCTGGGTGTTAAAATTTTCTGTTTTCCTAAATAAAGTGTGGGGGCATCTACATCGCCACATGCGAACTACGCTTCACACTGACGTCACGCGAAATCAGAGTTTACCGCGCGACTTGCATATAACGTCCCGATATCAATCGTCCACCAGACACAATACCAGTCTGGTCAGAGGGTCCTCCCTTCTCTATGGAGGATGAGTGAACTTCACACCCTGTTCCTCATACCTCTATAAAAGTAAACATTTTGAACAGATATATGAACGTAGCAAAAGGAGTATGCAGGGAACGTAGCAGGTGGCATTCCGTAGTTTCTGCCTACCCTGTGGGAAAAAGGCGTGAGTTTGTGTCATCATCATTCTTTTGTCCTTATCTCTTAGTTTGTGTAAGTTAAAATTAGTGTTTAGGTCCCCAGAATGAGACCAATGAAAGATATCTTTCAATGAATTATATTTTTTTTAATAAAAAAATAAAAAACATTTTTATAAATAAGGTTTGTCAGCACTTTTTGTAAGTTAAAGTTACTTATGACAATCCCGCAAAACATAAATTAAACTAATAATTAAACTCAAGCATAAAAAACCTAAAATTAATAAAATAACTTTCATAAAAAACTTGACAACTTAGGTATTCTTATAGACGAACGACTAAATTGGAAACCAGAATTGAAGGAAATTGATGGGTCGATATCATCTGCATGTTATGCTCTGAGAGCCTTAAGAAGTCAAATCAGTATAGAACAACTGAAAATGGTTTATTTTGCGTTAGTATAATCTAAAATTCGATATAGTGTACTTCTTTGGGGTAATAGCTACGACTATAATAGTAAAAGAGCTTTCGTGTTACAAAAACGCGCAATCAGGACCATGGCACGAATACCACAAACTGAGAGTTGCCGACAGCATTTTAGAAACCAAGGTATCCTTACAGTGCCGAGCATTTATGTTTTCGTTTTTTTTGAGTAACATGGCCAAGTACATTCATGATTATGAGACTACAGAACAACGACAAATTAGGGAAAGTACACGTAGAAAAGATATTAAATATAACAAAATACAAACATATTTCAATATTGTGGAACACAGTCCACAATATCAATCAGTCAAGTTATTTAATAAGTTGCCTTTAGATATCAAAAGCACTATCTACACTAGTAATTTTAAAACCGAGCTTAAGGATTTCCTGTTGAATAGGTGTCTATATACTGTTGATGAATTATAAATGTCTCTTAATTATTATTAGTATAGTAATTATTATTATTGAATTTGTTTGATTGAATTATTATTATGGAATTGAAATGATTAATTAATTATGTAATTCAGATACAAGTTTCTTGTTATTGAATAAATGACTATTGACATTGATGAATTGAAGACACCGACTTCAGAAGCTGTTAAGTTTTTTTATGAAAATTATATTATTTTTCCATTTTTAGTTGAATATACATATTATATATAGGTAACTAAAAGAAGAATCATCAAAATCCGCTTATAAATGCCAAAGATACGGTACATTTATGCATATTACTTTGTATGTAAGAATAATTACCTATTGTATTATATACTAAAACTTTCCTGAAACATTGTGTAGTTGAAAAACATGTTGTCCCATAAATTCCAACTGCAAATGTAAGTTGGTCGACTATTACTCGTTACTTGTAAAGCCTACTTAGCTGTGACAGTTTTCCTTTTCGAAAGTACGTCCACTATCGATGTATGGGAGCATCGATGGACGTCTTTCAGCTGAAATGATGGTGATGACTTTGACGGCCACTGCTTCAGTATATTCGCTTGCTAACCTGTTGCTAATCCATTGCTTCATATGTTTGAAAAAATTGTCTTTTTACAATACCGTAAATAAAGCAATGAATGTTGTTGAACTGTCAAAATGAAACCGATTCCGACTGATAGTGTGTTACGCCATTAGGGCACTGATTTACCCTTGATCGAGCCCACTGTTGAATAGGTCTCATATCTTTCTAGGACTTCGCCGGCCGCTCGCTATGCTACGATTATGCGTCACCTAGATTAGGGGTTTCCCTAGCCTAGTAAATAGGTAGTTATTTCCCAATGTCTCACCGCCCGTCGGTGATGACGCGACGAAATTCGCATCTAGGTACTGTTAGGTCCGGGGTTTTAACCTGTTGATCGCCACGGACATGTATAGAAGTTCCAGATTTTTGTGCCATCATCGCCATTAGATTTTATTAGAAGATTTTAGCTCATCATCATCATGATTATTTTAACTATCTTATGAAAATAAAACTTTATTTAAAGCTTGTTTCCTGTTATTATTAAATCTAATGCCCTGCCTCCCCTCCCTGTTTGCTACCTAATGTCCTGGTTCTTTTTTATCTTTCCACACAAAGCCCCTTATTTGTCTAAAAATCAGCAAAACAAAACTCCTAATTTTTTTAATGTCTCCAGATCGCCAAGGATTTTATATCGAGGGTTCACGGGCTATTTGTATTAAGCGACATCCTGGATTCCTGGCCGATATTGAGTTATAATCTACCTGCATTAAAAAGTGAAAAACGTAAAAAACTGAGATAGACACTATTACTTTTTCTTAAAAAATATTGATAAGTACTTTTTTGACAATGTTCTTTTTTCCGAATAATTAAACTTTGAAAGGCTCTCCTGTAAAGTTCCAAAAATGTCGCTTAATACAAATAGCCCGTGAACCCTCGATATAAAATCGGCAAGTGATGTGATGCGAAAGTTATCACTGCACTGTTTACCCGTGGAAATATTTAGAAATACTCGCTCGAATCATACGTGATGGTCACAGTTAGAGGCCCCGTTCACGTCTTGATGCCATGACAAGATTTGTCAGTGGAGACGGCGAGTTGTCAAACCGCGGTCGACGTCGCACACGGTCTCTGAAGTGGCCGTTGTGCAAGCGACGTAGGTACTGTCCCGCTCCCCCATTCCTTTTTTCAGCTTCTTTGGACGTTGTACCTAGGTACTTCATTTTGCCAACAATGCTTGAGGAAGCCATCGAAGGCCTCCACTTATATTTTGTACTAGCTGCCCCAACAAACGTTGTCCTGTCAAAATTTCAATAATTCAATCAAAATTCCCATAGAAAATGCAATTTCAGTTTTCCCGGCAACTTTTCAAACATTTTCTTTCATACAAACCTTGTCCAGACAATTACAAACACAACAAAAAAGAATTAGCCAAATAGGTGCAACCGTTTTGAAGTGATGTGCATACATACATTGGGTGAATGATTTTTATTTATATCCTCTCGAATGTTGGAGACTAAATTGACTAGACTGAAATTGTCGAGCTGTCAAGCTGTATTAGGATTACATTATCATAAAGGTCATTTTCATATTTTCACTTGTCAATTTAGTGTAACCGTCCGACTTAAGACACTTGGAGCATTTTTTCTTATGTCGAACTGTGTAACATAAGACATTCGAGAGGAGAAGAATAGATACGTGTCAGCGGTCTAGGTTCAATTGTTACAGAACCGACTTACATCTTACATTAGTGTTTTTTGTTGACCAGAGGCGTGTAGTCTGCCTCGTGCATGCTACGACTTTGACCTCAAGGTGCATGTGAAATTGACCTTGACTTTGACCTTGGGATTGAGTTTATGTAGTTTTGTAAGACAATTTTTTGCATAGCTTTTGTCGTAATGGATATGCTAAACAAAGAGCTAATAAAACTTAAAGGACTTTAAAGGTAAAGGAAGGGTATGAAATAAAATACTAATGTCACCACAAAACTGTTTATTTCACAAATTATAATATAAATGATTCTGACATGCGTGTCTTCCACGCTGAGTTCCGTCGTCTTCTTACATTACGGTTCTTATCTGCGGAACCCAACTAAGCTTTTACAAGGCAACAAAAGTGCAATGCCTAGGATATAAAATGACAGGCAATTTTTTTTTTTTTTTTTAAATAAACTAGGAAACTAATAGATGTCAGCTGTTATCGACAGAAGATTTTATTAAACTTTCCAACGTGAGCCAAATGAATGAATGAGCGAACATGAAGCTACAAAAGAGCAATACATGAAAAATAATATGAACCATAACCACATCTACCGATGAAAGTAAAGCCGTTATAAAAAAGTCCTGCACCCTAATTGCGTAACACACTATCAATCGGAATCTGAATCATTTTGAAGCAAATCGTTAATCCATTGCTTCGTATGTTCGAAAAATGTGTCTGCTTGACAACGTAAATCACGCAATGAATGTTGTTGAACTGTCAAAATTAAACCGATTCCGATTGATAGTGTGTTACGCAATTAGGATGCTCGTTGGAACGAAGTTCCTTTCGCTGTATGGATTAATTACACAGCCGTCTACATAGTATGGTCTCGTTTCAAGTGACAAAATTTTTTTTCTTTGTTTTTAGCTTGCTAAAAACTATACTAGATGGTTCTGTATTAAAAAACAAAAACTTTTGATACTTGAAATTGACGGCATAACGCTTTTTCGTTACGTGACTATTTCTGCCAGTTACAGCCAGTTGTCAGCCAGCCAGCCAGCCAGTTTCAGTTCAGTTTAGTTTCTGCCAGTTTTCTGTCAGTTTACTCCTACTGCAAGCCGTGTTAAAGAACTTCGTTCCTGTGGAATCCTGTTGACCCCGTATTTAAGCTTAATATTACGACACTGGCTCACCACCACACCAAGCCTCTCGTGCAAGCACCACTTCACTTTCAACTGTTTCCCGCCATTCGTGGTGAACTGACAGTTGACATTAGTGACAGCGACCTCACTGCTGAAGTGCATGAGATAGTGTTTATATCTATTGGCAATATTAACCCATAGACATATAAAGAGTAGCAAACCAAACATTCACACACACATATGGAGTTGTCAATACAGGGCTGGACTAGGGCCGGTTGATGGTATTCTCTAACGGTATTGAAACCACCGATATACTAACTGAAAATCCGCAAAAATCGATATTCCCTGGGTATAAGAAGTGTGGATTACTTATCATTAAAGTCTCAACTAATAGAACCACCCATCTATTCCCGTGGTTATTGTATAAGTCGACTAAGGGAGTATTTTAAGAGGACGATGGGCAGCAGTTCACTGTCCTCCTTGTGAAGATCGGTTTAACGGTATATGTATATTTTACATACAACATAAAATTCTGTCTGTTGCCAAATCCGTCCCTGACTAATTGATGTTGCTTATCAATATGAACAAGCTACGCGTCTTTTGAGTATGAGTCAGTGTGACAACAGGTGACAGAAAGATATACTATTTACGACATGTCGCATAGCAAAAAAAAAGATGAAGAATCATGTCCATCTATAAAATATAACTGTGGATTAATGTTTGGTCAGCTACTCTTTATAATATATGTCTGTGTCTTAAACCAACGGTATCTGTGCTATCAGAGCAACTCCGCTGTAGTTATGTAAAATGTACCAACCTTATAAGAATCCTGCAGAATTAAAGCGCACCTTTGGGAACAAATGGGCACTTATGCATGATTTCCAAATTTACAGGAAAATCTTTTTTTTTTACTTTTTTTTTAATAACTCTGTACTGTTTTAGAGTACCTATTATGGTGACTATTTAAAAAAAGAAGGTTACATAAAGTCGATTATCGCAATTTTTCCTGCATATTTAAGTCGTTTTTGCAAAAAAAAAAAAAAAATGCAGAACTAACGCTTTGTGCCCAAAGGTGCGAAATACTGCTACAAGGATCTTTTGGCGCTTGACTGAAATTGACAGGAGGCGCTGTTGTTGGTAAACTTTTGTGAAATGTATTGCAAAAGCAAGATGGCGGCGCTAGTTCCTATTTTGCTCACGCGCCAAAGATCCATGCAGGTACCGTTATATTTATGTGTATACTAAAGCCAACGAGAAGAGATAAATTTCCTTTAATTGCTTACCTATGGTTCAGTCTCCATTGCAACTAAAAATATTATAATAGGGCGTTTATAGATAGTTTTTTCATTCAAAACTCAACTTAAATTACTTGAGTTTAAAGTTGATATTTCTATATGTTGCAATAGGGATGATGACAACTTTTTTTTTATTTGTCCGTCATGTAGAATAGTAAAAAATATTGCACAAATATTTTTTCTTTTTTTACGCAATCAAAAGGTTACGGCGATACATTGAGTTAAAATGTGGCATGACGTCACGTCTTGGTAGATTTTATACGTAGAAGTGACGTAGCAAGCCCCCACTCCCGAACTTTAGTGCGTATTATCTAAGTCATTTTTTATTAATATGATAAAGCAAAAAATACGTGTCTAATATTTTTTTATTATCTGACTGACTAAATAGAATTTATTTATTTTTACCCAGGCATCATCCCTATTGTATGTATTTATCTCGTTTCGTTGGCCCAAGTTTAACATCAAGAATGCTGTTGCACGTGATTCAAGAAAGTAACTCAATCTCATGGGTAGATTATGAGGTACGTACTATCGTAGAAACTTAAATCTGACCAATTTATCTGTTAGCAAGCGTTACTATAGCGGCCGCGCGCTGCAAGCAAGAATAGTCCGTACGTTGTATAGATGTAAGTTTCCTCGATTGTACCCACCTAAGGCATCATCCTAATACCTATAAAGCGATTGTCGCGCGAATACGCGAGTCGCGTTTGTGTCACTTTTTGTTCAGAAAACCGGAAGGCGCACTCTGTCGGTGCGACCACGCGTTCCGGTTCACCGAACAAAAAGTGACCTAGGAACGCGACCATCGCTTTATATTAGGACGACGCTAAGACCTAAAAACAACATATAAAAGTATTCATTTGATTCGTTGGAAAGTGAAATAAAATTATAAATTTTAGTCTCCTAGAAACACCAATCGTCGTTGATCTTCTATATACCCACATATTTACAATGGACCTCTCTGTATGTATGTCACATGTTCAACATACGTGAAACAGTCTCGATTAGTGTCTCAATTATTACCTATTTCATCCTTGGGTTTAAGACTATATTTTGAATTGTTCGAGAAGCCATTCCTATTTATATCGTGGTAATTTGTAAAAAAATATAATTCTATATTATGTATGATATATAATTAATATTATAATGTAAGTTTAAATTTAAACGGTTGTATTTTGTTGTTTACTATTGTGTAGGAAATGTATGAAGCAGGATAATTTTGAGTGGTGCCTACTCTGCGATTTTTATATATAATATAATAAGTAGGTACTACCTATTGCAGCTACATTTTAGCAATATCTGCGTTTTGTCGCGGAAGCCCTTTTACTACTACATTACGAAGTTTGGATAGTACGAATACCTATTACAAAATACTACTCCGCTGAACTAGGTACTTTATTGTTGAAGTGAAAACGTATGGGTTCGCGTCACGTAACGTATCACGCGAAATGCAAATGTGACATCGCTGCTTTGCATGAATACCCGCACAAACCAAAATTTTGTAATTACTGGTTTATAACAAAGCCAAATGCAAAATAGTCCTTATTTCATGGAAGTAAGACTCACATTCATAACGGCAAAACCGCCGATCATGCTGTTATGAATGTGAGTCTTACTGACCATGAAATAAGGACTATTTTGCATTTGGCTGTGTTATAAACCAGTAGTTTCAAAATTTTGGATTGTGCGGGTATTCATGCAAAGCAGCGACATATTGCCTGTCAAGTTTTCACTTATGCCTGCAGTCATGGGACTGACTATGGTTTTACTACTATTAACTATTTATGAGGGTATTGTCTCCCGTGCATTTTCCTTGGCTTTACAGAAGTCGTGCTTTTTTGGAGGACCTTTAAGACAACAACGGGTCGAGGTGTAAGCAGGTATACTGTACGTAATGTGCACCAAGTTAAGTATACGGAGTAATAAACACTCTTATAATAAATTGATTTGAAAAAACAAATGCGTAGGCACCTCAAAATAGGTAAGTTTGTTACCATGTATAAAAATGTGACATACAAACACAGTCCAAATACATTGTACAAAACATCCCAATGATTATGACAAAGGATTACATATTTTTTTGAAAAAATTCAATTACTTTACTGATTTCATTAAAATCTCGTCACAAATTTACTAAATACACACTCCGAAGTTGTAGTCGATTAGTTGACTAAACTTTTGGTTCGCACTAAAAGGGAGTATCTATTACCGGATCTAATTCAATTAGGTGAAGAAATAGTTGTTTATCGCAGATATCATACCTACATGAAGAGATTCCCAATGGTGTAACGACAAAACTGACTGAAGCAGCTAAATATAATAATATATCGATACTAAATTGTCGTATTTTGTACATTACCTACTCCAATTTATGGAACTATTAAGTTTAGTCAACTCCACGAGCTATGTCTTCATGATGCACGATATCGACACGACTAGCTTCCACTAGGTAAACACTTCATATGCGATGATTCCCACGGATGGCAGCAGAACTGTTTTGTAAAGACCTACTGAACCGACTTTAAATAATGATCTACAAAAATACAAATATTTAGTCGAGACATCTTATTGCTTCTGTATATGACTTGTATTCGTATTCTTTCTTTATTCGTGCAAAATGAAGACATTACATAAATACCTATTAGGTTTAGGCATTACCTATAACTTATTTTAAAGATAAGTTACAAACTATTGTTTGTCAATTAGTTCTAAAGATATTTATATGCAAATGAATATATACGCATTCTTAAACAAATGCAGCCATGCATTTATTACCGGGGCATAGGGCCCCAATAATAAGCTACAGAGAGGGAATTTTAGTTTTAACAGCCACCTCTATCGAACTTAAGAGCATTTATTCCGCGTGGACTGGCAACGTCGCATTTCTAGAGGATTTTCGTGATTATTTTAATAAATTTAAGTCAAGTACTTAAGTACATTTTTTTTTCGGCGAAGCACAGATCGTTATATGTTATAATTATTTTTAAAATGTACTCGTAAAGTAAATAAATATATGTATTTAATCGTAATGCTGCAAATAGAAAATCATTGAGAATACTTAAATTTTTATGAGTAAATACCGAAATAATTGTCAATAAATGCCAACGATCTAGTGCTTGGCCAACAAAAAAAGTACTTTGTAAATTTATTAAAATAATCACGAAAACCTTTAGAAATGCGACGTTGCCAGCCCGCGTGGATATAAACGCTCTTAATAAATATATATTTTTTCAATATTGTAGCACCGAAATGGGTCCTACAATATAACTTGATTTATTAATTTATTGTACACACTGTCAGCTACGCTTTTAACCTACAAATTAATAAAGTAATACAATATTATTATTTAACAATTATGTATCTACTATACAACTGTACATTATATAAACTATGTCATGGGTGCTAAAGATAAAATTCCCTCAATATCCTATAAAATTACGACTGAAAGACTCAACCCCGCGCTGATCCAGGATTTTTGATGCGACCAACATTCCCGCCTCAAATCAAATCTTTTGGTCGCAGTGACCAAAATAATATCAATGTGGTCAAAATAATATGGCCGCCCTAATGTCAAAACTTCAAAAACAAAACAAAAATATGTAGGTATGTGTTTATTGTAATGATGGGCTGACAGTCAAAGGATTTAGTCAGAATGTTGGTTCAATAGTGAGAAGAACAGATCAGCGGACTTTGCATCAATATAAATAAGTAGGTACGTCCCTACCTATGCTTTCTGTGGCAACATAGAATTAAACGATCTCTACAGTCCGATCGTCGAGAAAATGCGCTCGTGACATCTTTCAGTTATACAATTTCTAGTAAATAATAAGGATCAAATTCGCTAAACGCACCTCATTCCACCGGCCCCCCTCTACCATCGAACATCTAGACGCACTGCAAGTTACCATCTATACCTAGATGCCATTCCACCAATTCGCACTAAGCGCTTCCAAACATCCTTCACAATGCGCACGGCAAAAGGGTGGAACTTACTACCTGCGTCTGTGTTCCTGAACGTACACAAGCCGAATCCCTTCAAAGTTAAAGTGAACAGGCTTCTTCTAGGTAAGGTAGACTTTGTCTCTGTCACCTCTGACCTAGACTATAGTCAAGAGCAACCCCAACTCAAATAAAAAAAAAACATATTCGTTGGTATGAAACTACCAGGTGTCAAGAACGCATTTTCTTGACGGCCGGACTGTAATAAATATGTGAATGAATTATTCTTCTTACCGCTAATTCCATTTGTGACGTTGTTTCCCATTTCTAAATTAATTTGATCACAACATCGTTGTGGTAAAAATTGTACTTTATCAACACATTTATCTAATTCTGTTACAAACTGACTGCCTCTACTAACTTGCTTATAAAATACCAGATAGTTTCAACTTTAACTAGCGTGACGACAAAGCTCTGCAATGCGTGATATGTACCTACTCGTTATCTACTACTATTCAGATGCTAAAGATCACTAGCTTCTTCATTGTATGTACTAGCGGACGGATTGTGGCGCTCGTACACTCTGATACTGCACAAACGGGAGACAACAGAATGAATTTACTACAAACATTCAACACACATAAAGCGCAGGATACACTGGGAACGAAGCGAAACGAAGCTAAGTTCGTTTAGCTTTCCTCCGCGTTTTTCATGCTTCAGTTTTCGATTCGCTTAGTAAAGTTCGCGTCACGTATGTATGCCGCTCTGAAACCAGGTTTTCCGATGCGCAAGGCATGGTGCGCTGCTGTTTTAGTATAGGTATTGACTACCGAGCAGTCATTTGTAGCCCACTTCAAAGCGGCTATCTTACATGAAGCGAACTATACGCGTTGTGAACCGATGTATGAAAAGACGCGGCAGATAGCTAAACGAACTTAGCTTCGTTTTGCTTCGTTCCTGCGCTAAGGCTGACACATATAAAAACTGCGGCGCCGCATCGTAAAAATTCCGACATTTCCTGTAAACACTCCCCGAGTGACGTAGCCGATTTCTGCGATACGTCACATCGCGTCACATTTTTTTATCATGTAGTTATGTCAGCCCGTAATAAAAGATGGGTTGGGTCGACCTGTATCCGTGTGTAACTACCTAGTTCAGAAACGACACAACCGTGGTGCAGATCAGCAGTATAGAAGCGCACTTATTGTCGGTTGAGGCTGTAAGAGAAGTGTCGTGGGTGTGTCGTGTAGTGTGATTGGCACATGAGGGGTGTCTTGTAAAAAAAAAAAAAATAAAAAAAAAACTCAACAAAAAGGTTAGTATTTATTTATTTAACTAGGCAAAAAGGTGATCTTTTTTATACAAAAAAATATATTCGCTAAATCGCACTGTGTGCGCAAGTTCTATTACAAGTCTTTAAACAGACCATTTTATTTATAAATAATGACTTTTCCTAGGAAAAAAAATACACCAAAATATGGTATTCACCTTTATACAAACATTAGTTACAAGCGAACCGTACTTTTTAATGTTCATAAATCATATAAAGTAAATGCAAAGAGATCGTGTAATTGTTATCGATAGATCTCCTTTGCCGTATTTGTGTTGCGAATCGACTAGGCACATACATTACACCATCGCGCAATATGGATTAGATATCCAGGATCGTGATTTGAGATGCGGCAGCAAGGGCACTTTGACGTGACATTGCATTATTAACTAAATAACAAATTGACAAAATCATAATTTTTACATTTAAATATTGGCTATATATTAATATATCAATAAAATATGCAATTACGAATAGATGTTACATTTTGTCTTCCCGAGAGTGAAATGGATTTCTGGTAGCATTACCAACAAACCCTTACCTTCCTATCTCAAATTACCACCCTGTATTTTATTTGTAATTTAATGTTGTATCTTTTAATATAAAGTATAGGCAATTATGCTTCAGAGATGTACTGAACACATCGAGGGAGACTACTCGATCCGCATCACTAACACATATTGCACGCAATTTCATAATTGCACTAAGTTTAATTGTAACTAATTAGCGAACCACAAAGGAATCACTAGGACATAATAGTCTTAATATTCAGAAACAGTTGTATACAGGAAAGCTATAAATAATCTCAGGCGAGTCCATAGTTTTCCATCTACAACTGTAACTGTCAATGTTTTATAAATTACAAAAGAAATAAAAACAAAAAAAAAAAAACACTATGATAGGGCGTTGAGTTGTTTCTCTCAGCTATATCTATATTACAGCCTTACATATTTTGTTTTAACTTTTTTCTTCTAAAGTATAAATAGATGTATCACCAGCCTTATCAAAAGGTATTGTTTATTAAAAACTAGAATAATTAGTTATATGAAGCGAGCTTTGCTAGTTGGTTACAATTTAATGGCAAGTGCAGCACCCTGATTGTATAACAACCTCGTCATCATACCAAGCCTGTCTTATCAGTAAATGTAAGCAATATATACAGGAAAAGTTTTGAAGCAGTGCGAAAATTTTCTCATGGTGTTCTACCCATGAATATGAAAAACTAACTATGAGACCAACCCTCAAAAAAAAAAAATCTGCTGTTTCATCGAGTAGGTATTGAACAGCAGAAAAACACACACTTTTACGTTTGTATGAAACAGCCGTTTTTTTTTTTTTTTTTTGTCGATTGTAGAGTTGAACCCATAGATAAAGTTTTTCATATTCATGGGAGATGTAAGATCCTTCACGGAAAAACAGATACACCTGAACTGCACGACGAACTGTCCCATCTTTTTGCTCCAATAAATTATAGCCATAACCGGAGGCACAGATTGTTCACCGTGCCTCGGAGTCGAACTGTCGCTCGAGCCCAGTCTCCTGTCCCTCGCACACTCACTGCGCTCAACGCTCTCTTGGATGCTAAGCCTGAATGTGATGTGTTCGCGGATGAATGGAAGAAGATCTTGTCAGTATGTCTGGAGTATTGTGAGAAGAGCGTATGACTGTCAAGTAGTTGTATACTTTTATTATTGTACTCAAATAATGTTTTAATGTCTTAACTAATGTAATTGGCCTTGGCCGTTTTATGTTAAATAAATAAATGGGTAGAACACCATGTGAAAATTTGCGCACTGCTTAAAAACTTTTTCTGTATAAGTAGTTGTGAGTTCTTAATGATTGTTATTGCGATTATGAGGTGTTGCGCAAGGAAGGA
Organism: Dicycla oo; assembly: GCA_948252095.1. NCBI lineage: Eukaryota > Metazoa > Arthropoda > Insecta > Lepidoptera > Noctuidae > Dicycla > Dicycla oo. Next base: position 39,174,714 of record OX411709.1, on the reverse strand, counting down.
GCTGCTCTTGCCAGCATACGAGTCTTGTTCGGACATGACGAGTGGCTGTAGCAGCAGGGGCTAAGCTAATGCGATGACGTCGTGTACTGTCTACAACTAAAGGAGGATATTATTACACATAGCAAACCGTACGTGACGATCTAAGATCTCATACAGGGCCTCAGGAGTCAGTCAGACTCATCTCCAAGTCTGTGTTATATCCCAGTAAGCAGAAGGAAATAGGGACCTAGGAACAATATTATTTATACCCTAATTTGTTTTATTTATAGCTAATACATATCACGTTTTCTGATTACAATTATGGGATACATTTAATAATTGCTATTAAAATTTCAAGTTGTCACATTACATGACGTAATCGGTGTTGTTCTTTTGGCCTATTTTATGATTATTATCTATGTTTACATTACTTGGTGATTCTGTATCACTTAAACATCAACGGCATTCATTTATTGCGACGTAATTTCGCGATAACCGTCTACATCATACGAATCGTCAAAGTCTGCGGGTCGTAACAGACTAGCAAAGCGGATAAAAATAATCGTAGAAAAAAAATAACATTTTTTAACGCTAACTCATCTAAACTAATAATCACGCTATATATTTGTTTCAGAAAATATTGAGGGTTTGAGACGTGGACACGCAATTATCTATAGCATTCTAGAGGAAGAAGTAGGGAAGACGGTTATGAAGATAGTCCTCATAAAGTAATAATACTAATCGGCACTTTAGCGACCTATGCGTATCTACTTTATAGTCGAATAATATTATAATCGAAACAATTTGTACGAGTTTCATTTTCAGACTGTCTATGTCTGTATCCTCCCTATAACTTTTCAGCCAGATAGCTGGCGGTATGTTGGAGGAAGAAGGCGGTACTGATATAAATGTCAATTCAAAAGTCCATGACTAAAAATGGCGAAATTTTTTTTTTTCGCGGCCATCACTCAAGCTTTGTTAATTAGATGCCGAATAATATGAATAACAAAAGTTACTATGCGGTAACATACCGAGTTATATACTCGTAGATCCGACTGCCGCAACGAACAGTATCGAACCTACAAATCACGTACTTTACAGTAGAGCATTTTAAAGTTGTATTTTGATCTCTAATGATAGCTAATAATGATGTTTCCGCCACGCACAAACAAGATCGAACTTGTACATTCGATGACATTAGTTGCTCAAAGTATGGCGTATCGATTGTATTCGACTCAAAACTAGTTTAAATATTATTTTTTCAAAAATGTTTTTAATGTTATATGCACTATCGATTAGTAAAATAAACAAAAAATTAAAAATTTCAGGGTTTATCCAACACCGACTAAGTTTTCAACGATGACCGCGGTATAAAACCAAATGCGTCATTTCCCATAGTGATTTGGTAATTCTCCTTTTTTTTAGTACCTTGTCATATTTTACGCGTTAGAGATACAAAAGTTACTGTTGTAACAAAAGGTATGGCTTTTGGAGTTTAAAAATTGTTGGTAATTTATTCGAGGACCACTATTTTCATGCAAGTTCGTATTAGATACTGTCGTTTCATCAATAACGAGGAAGTATCTATTTTCGTGAAAGTGGATGTATCGGCTTCCAAATTACCGCCAGCTTTTGGGCTTATGTGTCCACGTCTTATGGTTTCCATCCAATTGACTCCTTTAAGTCTCAACTTATTGCGTCAGAATAACAGCACATCATCATCAACGTGTGACGTCACCACCTCAATAAAGGCTCAATGTGCATCATGTCGGTGATCGCCGAAATTCAAAAAAAGAATCCGAACTTATAAACACAGATTCGAGATTGTCATGCAATAATCAAAGCTATCAAACTTTAGGCCGCGTATCTAGACGCGCCATATTATCAAATACACATAATAACGAATGATAATTACTGTATAGGGCAGTATTCTGTGGATTTATAAATTATCAGTTGTACTCGCGCGTTACCGGAATTTAAACAAAGGCCGAAATGTCGTTCTGTGGTGCTCAGCGGTCAGCGGAAACACACGAGTTCTCAAATCAAATCAACATGCAGGATATATCAACATCCGATTATCTTAAATATTATACTTTTCTAATTTTCCTCTCAACTAATCCTTACATTAATATAATATATAATTAGCTTTTTCATCATAAAGTTACATTCTCAGTGTTTTTTCCCTTAAAAAAGAATTGACCTTTTTCTATTGCATAGTATATTTCAACAGGATATTTCGCTCACAGTGGGCCTTATCAGAAGGCTAAAAGTCACCTAAAGCGCAATGCAGAGGGCTATGCTTGGAGTTTACCTACGTGATCGAATCAGAAATGAAAAGATATGAAGGAGAACTAAGGTAACCGACATAGCCCGAAGAATTGCCAAACTTAAGTGGCAGTGGGTAGGCCACATTGCTCGCAGAACAGATGGCCGATGGGGCCAAGGGGTTCTGAAGTGGCGACCGCGTACCGGAACACAAAACGTTGGAAGGGCCCCACAAGGTGGACCGATGACCTTGTGAAGGCCGTAGGAATCCGCTGGATGTGAGAAGCACAGAACCCGGTCGAAGTGGCGGTGCTTGGGGGAGGCCTATCGCACGGTACAGTTTGCAAATTTTATTTTTTAATTTTCTTATTTGCCCCCATATTCAAAATTCATTAATTTACATTACACGTTCGTGTTTGGGTCATAGAAATACAAAGGTGTACCAAATTTCAACTTAATCAGTCCATTGGATTCGGAGCAAATTGGCTGTGACAGACGGACAGACAGACAGACACATGAGTGATCCTATAAGCGTTCCCTTTTTGCTTTTTGCGGTACAGAACCCTAAAAACCACTTCATATAAAATTGACAACAGAGATTTTTAGGTAATAGTTCATTATGAAAGAAGAGCGTCATCCAAATATGCAATTAAAAAAGAACCACTTTTTCAAGGTCTAAATACACTGTGTTTTGGTACAATCAGCCTATTAAAACCTTGACCAAACTAAGATTTTTGTCATAAATATAATACTTAAACGATCCTATAAATAAATAATGTACATTCTTTACTACTTGCGATATGAAACGCTTTGTAATTGGCCAAGTTCCGAACAATTGCAAAGCGTAGCGCTAGGCACGTTCCATTGCGTGTGACGTCACAAGAGATTCAAACTTACCAAGTGACTAGCGCCACTTTAGTTGTTGAGTTTCATTTAATTCAAACATCATTGATTTTTATCTAAAATACTATCGATTTTTTTATGTTCATATTTCGATTAATATTTCATCTTTTTACGTAATAAATACAAGTGTAAAATAATTTCTCAAAATTAGTCTAATAACGTTATTAGCAAATAATATAACACTGTGAGAAAGTTCAGAAGTGATCAACGTTTTCATAAGGCGATTGTACCCGTAGAATATTGTAATTTAGTAAAATACCCAAAAATACTATCGGAGTTGCTAGCGGTTTTAGTGAAATCTACGAAAATGATTTCCGTATAAAATCATTTAACTTTATATTGTCAGTTGTCGTTAGTTATACTTTTAATAGAGGAACAGTTAAGAGACGGATGACTATCAGCAGTGCTATTCTGTACAAATCTCACCGTGAAAACTTAGGTGAGGTGAGCGTGGAGTGAGCTGTCAATAGTGTCAATACATAGCATCAGGTGGAATGACAACACACTTCAAGCTCACTTCACCTAAGTTTTCACCGTGAGATTTTTATAGAATAGTACAACAGGACACATTGCTAGAAGAGAGGAAGCTAGATAGGATAAGATCTTGACGGAACGGTGACCGAGAGAAGGTAGTAGAAATGGAAACCACCCTGCAGCACGATGGTTGACGACAACAGACGTGTTGTCACTAACAGTTACCACCATTAACACAGAACCAGTATGGATCGGATGCTAAAGGAAGACCTGTCTGTAGCAGCGGGATGGTGGAGATTATTAACGATTAATTTAAACCATAATCAACATAACTTAGCCTTTCATTTATGAAAGAAACAGAGAGCGAGATTTAAATCTCTTCAGGAAAACACCGAATTGTAAAGAAGAAATGATGTAAAAAATACAAAAAAAAAAAAAAAAAATAGTACGCATAATGTATCTATACTTGCCTGATGCAAAGAAAAAAAAAAACATGCCGTATGAAAATACAAAACCCTCCACCGTAAAATAAATAGGTAATTTCAGTGGCTCAATAGTCAAACAACAGACGTACATACAGGGTTATTGGTAAAACACCAGCAACCTCTTAAGGGGTCTTTGTACTCATCATTATGAACAACTTTTACTATGGGACCAAATCTGAAATCGCAAAAAAAATCTGTTGTTCAGTACATTTTGACGAATTATGCGAACATAAATGTACTGAACAGCTGATTCTTTTTTCGCGATTTCAGGTTTGGTCCCATAGTAAAAGTTGTTTATAATGATGAGTACAATGACCCCAACAGTACAAAACACCAGCAACCTCTTAAGGTTGCTGGTGTTTTACCGATAACCCTGTATATCAGCCAGTTTCACCACTATCCTGATACGTCGATGATAACACTATAAATCTATTAATCAATAATTTACACAATATATAAAACCTCATGATGCTTTAATTGGCAGTAAACGTATATCACCCTGAGCGCCATGTGTATCATTTTTGCACACACTCTGTCTCAACACTTGTGTATCATTTTAAATACACAACCTTCTAGTTAGTTTCGACTTTGTGTATCGCTCATGCACACGCTTTATATACAATTAAAAGTCGTTCGAAAGTTTTTTTTCTCCAAAATGGATAAGACAGTCACCAGAGGCTTGGCGTTGAGGGTGATATTAGTCGTTTAATATTTAATTATAGGCACATTATTTAACATTACAATTTCAAATCATTCTTTCACCTACTTTTGAAACGGCTGTTTAGATATTTAATCAGTTCTATCCTTGGGAAATTTGACATAAACCACCTCTTTAAATACCTAACCGGCGGTTTCAATGTTGGTGAACATAGGCTTTAGTGGTGAAACCGACTTTATAGTAGGCGGCGGTATTCTATGACCGTGGCCATAAAAAAAAAATCTAAATGAAGGCAGGTCGAAGTACAACGTCGTCGTAAAGTATGTTACGTAACTCTCAACGGATTATAGAATACGTGCTTTCATCAAATGTCGCATCATCAGCGCTACCTAGTATATCGCAGCGGTGTTTCAATCTTGAACTGCGGTTATTGTCGCTAAGCTCAATTAAAAACGGTCCAGCTGCCTCCTAGCCTTGACAAGCAAGTGGCCTAATAGTCCAGTGCTAAAAGGCCTTGGAATACAATTAGAGCGGATTTCACCAATGAAACTGAAAACGATCAGATATCTAAACCGCGTTAAAGAGCTGTCAGTGTCATCATTCTGGTGGAATATTGATACTGACAGAACTTGAACGCAGTTTAGATTTAATAATCACGTTCAGTTTCATTGATGAAATTGGCACTTGAATTCGAGTATTATTTTTAGACAAATACATAAAACACGATCTAATATTTTTTAATCAAATAAATTCATACATTTAATTCCTAGGTTTTTATGACTGGACTATTAATAACGCTAATTTCGATATATACAACAGAATATATTTTTTTATATTAATTTGAGGTGTGTCAATTTTATGACCCAGAGGCCCTAGGACTTAATGGTGTGACGTCAAAAGCCGTCTTGACCTAACAGCACACATCGTGAGTTTTTAATAGGGACTGATTTTGCAGCTGCGCTAACCCTTTGATACAGATGGGTTAACGTTCAGCGAAGTGAATCCACCTAGTTTTTCAAACGAATTAAACTACATTTAGTCATTTAGAAAACATAATGATTTTTGCCATCAGTTAGGTGTAAACAGAGAAAACCATTTCCACGAAAGTTAGCTAACAAATCCTAAATTTAGTATTATTTCGTTTGAATAACTGATAATGGATGAAATGGATTTCGAACAGCCATTATCAAATCTCATTCTGGAACTTTACTTAGTTATCAAAATATAAGCATTACAATTTTTCTATTAAAAACAGTTAATTTTGTATTAGCAAAACAATGCAAATATTTTCATAAATACCAAATGTAGTGCCAACTTAAACCGTCTATATAAAAGCTCACCCTGCAGGAACGATGTTGACAAACAGGCATCCGTTTAAATTAACATATACGGCTATAGTAAGAAGATATACATAGATAACGTGATAGTACTCTTTCAAATATTTCGTTACAGACTGAAACATTTTCAATATCCGAGAATACTTTTGACTGATGTTCATTGAGTCACGACATACCGACAAAGTAAATAAAGTAAGTAATAATGAATACTTAGTCAGCGTTCTTAAATTCAGTGTCGATGCGACGTTCAAGCGCTTGTAATCCTTCTTCAAGCTCTTGCTGTAACAAAAAATACAAAAATATGTAGGAGGATAAACATCAAAATAAAATAAATACACACATAAAATTGACGTTTACATCATGTGAACATACAAGTTTCATGCTAGAATTAAGAACAGGAATAGAAAAAGAGATGAAATAAACCTATTTTGTAATCTACACTCATATAAAAAACAGTTAAATTTTGTCAGTCCAAGCCCAAAACGTTGAACTCGTTATTGTATTATGAACTTTATTCAGAACACGGTAAAGTTCTTAATACAAAATTGACAACTTAGACTCGGGTTTGACTTCTGTTTTTGTAATTAGATCATTAACTTTGTCAAAATAGTGTTGGAAATTATTAAATAACTGATGTTTTAAACCTGACTCTAAAATAAAACTTGTTTTGAAATATAGACGTGTATGTTTGTACGAGTATGTAGGGGGTAGAACTACTGATCGGATTCCGAAAATTCTTTCTGTAATCGTAGGCTATACTATTGTCGAGTGTATATTTTATGGTAATACAAGAAAAATCACTCGTACGAAGTCGCGGGCAGAAGCTAGTCTATTATACAGGGTGTATCAGAAAGGTGTGGTCAAATTTAAGGGTGTGGTACAGACCATCAAACTGAACAACTTTCTCCATGGGACCAACATCGAAATCGCGAAAAAAGTATCAACTGTCCCATACAAAACTTCAATACCTAGTCGACCCAAATGTAATACACGCCCGATTATTTTTTCGCGATTTTGATATTGGTCCCATGGAGAAAGTTGTTCAGTTTGATGGTCTGTAGCAACCCTTAAATTTGAACACACGTTTCTGATGGAACCTGTATATAAAGGTTTTTACCCGACTATCTCAGATGTGGGTAATGCTTTTAAGGTTTTTGCATATTTCTTACTACCACATACCAACTGATCGATCGGAAGGAAAGTTTTGTGACAGCCGATCTGTATGTGCATCTGGATTGAGGGCTCATTTTCTCAATGTTTTTGTAACAAAATGAAACATTTAGGAAAATTAGTAAATAATAATAAAAACCTAAAACAAAGGTTTAAAAATTTCTAAAACTTAAAATTAATGTGTTATCGCCCTATGAAGAGTGCTCTCAATTCAGACGCTAGAACAAAACATGATATTTTAAATCTCAAAATGTATAACCTTTGCGGCAACTGATTTTATCTCAAAATTTAATAAACAATTTCTCAAATATTTTAGAAAATTTTCAGCTCCGTAGACTGAGAATTTACAGATTTATAGCAGTTTAACTAGTGCCCTCAGTTCAGTACTTGTTTGAACTGAGGGCTCAATCAAAACTAAGTCAGGCTGAAAGAATTCGTAAATCAACCTAGTGTATATTGTACTATATATATATAAACAATTCCTAAAATATAAATAATGGTTCGAAAGTAATCGGTTGCAATGTACATTGAATTAAAATTATAGTGAAGCGTCTGAACTGAGTGCTCAATATTTTCGTTTTTATTTTAAATACTCAAATACATAAATCGAAACAAACTAGTTCATATGTTTTAAGAATAATTTTATTAAAACTTGGTAAAAGTTCAATTATCCTACATGCCGTAATTCAGGAGATAAACATATTTCACACATTTCATACAGAGAGAAAAGTAGGGTGACTTGCATAGTCACCCTACTTTTACCTGTTGTTTCCAGTGTTCTAGTAATGTAAGTACCGACCTTAAATGTAAATGTTGTAAGTACAATAAAATTGAAACAAATATTTATACATGTAAGATATTTATTCAATATTATAATGATATTATATTATAAAGAGAAGAAAACAACCTGACGGTTTTGCAACAGTGAAGATGAAAGTATTATAATTATTGTCGAACAATTTGAAACAATTGAATTGATTATTATCACTGATTATCGACAAAATCAGTAAGCCCGTAGGTTACAATATGTAAAAAAATATTTTTATCTTTACTGTTGCAAAACTTTATATTTAAATCATCGTAACAGATTATACGGCCTTTTACGAAACCATGCCCCTTGTAATGTCCAAGACCATTTAGCTGGAGTGCAGGAACATATTCGATACCGCCTAACAATTTGTAAAATTTACCTATTTTAGTTTTGGGTAGCTCTTTTAAGTTGACTTTTTCTGTGCCTTTCAAATCAAATGATATCAAATTTGAAAGCTCGTAATTTGTTATTGCCCGGTGACGCACGAGACGCAGGTGTTATTTTCAGTGCCAATATGAATTGCATCTTCCAGACTAGAAATACCAAATTTTTTTAGCATTTCTAGATTTAATGGGAGAAATATGACTTTTCTACAGTTTATACTTGATTCCCACGATTCATTCAAATACTGTTTCGTAGAAACTGCACTGGAAATACAATCATATAATACTTTTTCAAATATATATGTTACGTTGCAAGCGCAATCTAAACTTACAACTTCACCAGTTTGGTCTGTGTTAAAATATTCAATTACTATACGAGACCTCATATCATAAACATCTTGATTTGATTGTAAGTCACATAACTGTTTAATGTATTTTGCAACCAATTCATTTTGGAAACTGTCTATATAATGTTTTATGTTAGTGTTTTCATTATATCCTATAGACAAAAGGTAGAACGTAAAATCAAAACCACAGGTGTTCATTAATTTTAATTCAATTTTTTCGCTCAAGACAGAACTGCAAACGTTACCATTTCTAATGAATTTGACAATTTGTTTCAATGATTTGGATTCGGGCACTGTATCTTTTCCTTTCCAGTTTTCATTAAAAGAAGTTTGGTCAGAAAATATAGATCCTGTAGGGAAATGTTGGTAAGTATTAGATTTAGGGGGTTTTAGCTTTCTTCGAATGTATATTTTTAATAATTTTTCGCTTTCGGGACCTTTTAATTGTAAGTTTTCTTTTGTTAATTACGTCTTGACATAAATCATTCAAAGCAATTTTAATCTCTCCATCCAGGTATTCTAAATAAATTTTCAAATATTCATCAATCCTGTATTTCAAGACTTTAGTCTTAAATACAAGTTTCGTTGAGGTTTTGAAGTAACTTTCAACGGCGGATGAAGATGGGGCTTTATTTATTGAATTAAAAAAAGGGCAAAGTAAATTAGACCATAACGGTAATTTGTATAACAACCTCTTCAAACTAGATATGAAAGGCGGAAAATAATAAAAATTTGAATTTTCGTTTATTAAGCTTTTTTTGTTGGAATGAACTAAACTTTCAAACCACATTATAAATTTAATGTTTTCTATAATATCAAATTCATCTTCTCTAAGATTTTTGTCTTCATTGTACTTAATATTCTTTCTTTGTAGCTCTGCAGCATACTTATCAAATATTTTCTTTTGTACTTTTCTGTCTACTTGAGGTTTTCATCCTCGCCTTTTCATAGCGTATATATTGTATAAAATAACAATAAATCGCATTAAATGTGTAACATATGGATAAGTAGGTATCTATATGGTATCGGTACGATTTGTTGACAACTAAATTTTTTATCAAAAGTTCATAAAATTTACTAAATTCGTAATTTTACTTTTTCAGTACAAGCAAAGTTTGAAACATTTTGTGCCAAGTATAAATGAATGAGGCTTTTTTTTACATATGTAGTTACAAATATTGCAAGTTATATAAAAGCTTTTAAAAATGTCATTAAACCGGTCTACGTAAATATTGTATTGTACTTACGTCAATCACTCACGAACTGGAAACAATTGTGATGATAAATTATCAATAGTAGATACACTGCACTATTAAATTATAGATTTCTACATCCATGTACATGCACCATAATACATTGGGAAACCGACTGAACAAATTCTATGATGAAGGTAAATGTGTCCGCGAAACAATGACCAAAAATATATCTACCCTACATTGTTTTCTGTTACTAATGTATTGAAAAAGCAGATCTTCTTAATTACGGCATGTAGGATAATTGAACTTTTACCAAGTTTTAATAAAATTATTCTTAAAACATATGAACTAATTTGTTTTGATTTATATATTTGAGTATTTAAAATAAAAACGAAAATATTGAGCACTCAGTTCAGACGCTTCACTATAATTTTAATTCAATGTACATTGCAACCGATTACTTTCGAACCATTATTTATATTTTAGGAATTGTTTATATATATATAGTACAATATACACTAGGTTGATTTACGAATTCTTTCAGCCAGACTTAGTTTTGATTGAGCCCTCAGTTCAAACAAGTACTGAACTGAGGGCACTAGTTAAACTGCTATAAATCTGTAAATTCTCAGTCTACGGAGCTGAAAATTTTCTAAAATATTTGAGAAATTGTTTATTAAATTTTGAGATAAAATCAGTTGCCGCAAAGGTTATACATTTTGAGATTTAAAATATCATGTTTTGTTCTAGCGTCTGAATTGAGAGCACTCTTCATAGGGCGATAACACATTTATTTTAAGTTTTAGAAATTTTTAAACCTTTGTTTTAGGTTTTTATTATTATTTACTAATTTTCCTAAATGTTTCACTTTGTTACAAAGACATTGAGAAATTGAGCCCTCAATCCAGATGCACATCCGATCTGTCACCCTTACTTGTCATTGGTTGTTCCCGAAAACACATGTTGGGGTTGTAATGAACGTTATCCCTTTTCTTGATAAAATGTAGTTAGTCGTTTCATTTGTGAGGTTTCTTTTTTTCTAATTTAAATATTATTTTTTGTGGGACAGTGCAGGCTAACAGAAAAAAAAAAATATATACAGGGTTATTTGTAAAACACCAGCAACCTCTTAAGGGGTCATTGTACAAATCATTATGAACAACTTTTACTATGGACCAAACCTGAAATCGCGAAAAAAAAATCAGCTGTTGAGTACATTTATGTTCACATAATTCGTCAAAATGTACTGAACAGCTGATTTTTTTTCGCGATTTCAGGTTTGGTCCCATAGTAAAAGTTGTTCATAATGATGAGTACAATGACCCCTTAAGAGGTTTCTGGTGTTTTACAAATAACCCTGTATATATATTTTATATCATTTTTCTTCCCGTATCTTTATTTTTTTTAGTCAGTTCTGTGACGAGCGAAACTATTCTTGTCATTTACATATTTATTAATTTTTGTATTAGAATTTTTTTTTTTTTGTTTATACACACTATTTCGAATCTTGATTGATTTTTTTTAAACGGTTTTTGTCTGTGCAAGCTCAAGCATTAAAAGACACACACGACCATTTTATTAGCCTAGTCTGCTAAACACAATGTTTTTAATATGTAGTTATTTATTTAATTAATTATTTTATATAAATTAAAAAATAAACTTATAGGCTCGAGATTGCTCACTTTCCGTCTGATAGTAAGTAATGATGTGTTCGACGCTTGTGCTCGCTTGCCTCGAAGAACCTCTTTGTCATGATTAGAAGCAATTAAGGAATACAAGGCGACCGGCCGCCGACAATCATAGCTTTCATTGCAACTCATCGTTTGAAGCAAGAAGAGTACTCACATCATCAAAACCGGCTGCTTGGTACGCATTCGCGGCGGCTGCGAGTCGCTCTGTGACCGACGGCCTCTCTCTGGCCAGACGGTCAGCGCCCACTGCCAGTCTGCTTGGAAACGCGGCAGTAGGCGGGCCGTTGGCGCTCACCGTGGGGATCTCGGGGGCCCCGGGGCCCGACACGGGACCACCCACCGCACGGGCCCCCACGCTCTCCATGGGAGACGAACGGTCGCAGCTGATTAAGGGGATCATCACCGGGCAGCCTGCAGGTGGGAATACCTGTCGAAAAGGGGAGCGTCAGAATATCATGCTAGCTTATGGCCCGTTTTAGATAAACGGGGCAGAGAGAGGCCACGATGAAATCGAAATATTATGCAGAAGAATAGAAGAAGTGCATAGGTTCCGTTATGTCATCGGGAGATGCGAGTTCCCTTTTGAGAATGAGCATGTAAGTCGCCATAATTTGGAAGATAAGAAATTTTGATATGGGTGAAGATGTTGGTCAAGCTATATTTACACCTTAAAACTAACTGCTAACTCAGATGTGGGAGTTAAACTGCCGTTTACTAGACGACGTTCTGCAGCCGCGCGTTTGATCAAAGCACAACATTTTTAATATTATCAATAATGTTTTTTCTTCTACAAACTAGAAAGTTTCACGCTTTTTGTATTGCTTGTGGTGGTCCTAAACTCAGGCTGTGTATAGACAACTTCTACATAATTTGTTCGAGACGGATTACCCGCACATTGGGTACATCAATCAATCTACCTAGCCTTTTCCCAACTATGTAATATTTACATGTGATTATTTATGTGTGTATTTATTTATGATATATTTACATGTCACTGGAGTGAATTCACAAAAGTACTATTGTTTACACTATGTTACAAACAGTGATCTTTAAGAACTTGAAATGTATTTTGTGGTTTAATTTTAATTTTGTGTGTGTGACTTGGCTATCGCATTAGGTTACGACCTGTAAGGATAGTTTTAAGGCATTTAAATAAATAATAAATAAATGTTGGGATCGGCTTCCAGTCTAACCGGATGCAGCTGAATACCAGTATTTCACATGGAGGGACCGCCTATCTGACCTCCACAACCCAGTTACTGGGTAATACGATACCCCTTGGTAAGACTGGTTGTCAGACTTTCGGGCTTCTGACGACCCGTAACGACTGTCAAAGATCCAAGAATGACGAATACGTGGTTTCCGAGGCACGGAGGAGTCACGGTATGAAAAGATGGTCACTCATCCACAGACCAACCCCCGCAAGCGTAGCTTAACCTGATGGATCGACCCGTGCAGCTGTTTTTAGTTAGCCACGAGGTCCATATATTGCTATAATACCAAAATAAAATTTAAGTACATTAAGCAAACGCAACTGAAAAAACCAAGAAAGAAACTCTATTGATCAATCATCGTTTAGTTGTCTTTTTGTAAGCATCATATGGCGTGACCCATGAAGTGACGTTCTCACCTGACTTCAGACATTTTTTATTACAATCTGAAGGTGAGAATTTCCCAAAAATTAAACTATAAATAATTGCTTTACGTCAGTGTTTGGGCCAGCCACCCTGTATATGTACCATTGGATAAGTCAATGCCAGTGTAACTGGTGATCTGTAATACAGGTTTTAGTATCCACCACAGGCACTAGTGATTCATAACTAGAGATCGGATAATCGGATGCATAATTATTTGCCTAAAGTTGAGGTGTTAGCTAATATGGAATGGGCTTTTGTGTCGATCGTAAAAATCTCGTGATTACGGAATTGATATATTTAGTACTTTTTGACCATAGAACAACACGGGCCCCGGCGGACCGGAGGGGAGTAGCCATACGCAGGCGTTCCCCTCTGTCAAAGTACAAGTCCACGCAGCCATGTGCATCCAATAAAACTAGTTGCAACCGCCCTGCTCACTAGACTAAATCTAGTTGCGCGGGTGAATCAACGTCCTACAAAAATGCCGAATTGTTTAGTTTTTTGCTGCAAAAAGAGGTCTGCCACGTCAAATTTACAAAAAGATGGCGTTACCTTTCGTATAAGTAATTTTTAATCACATTATTACTATTTACTCCTTTTTGAACTTAAAATTTACAATAATAACAGTCGTGTTGTTTCAGATTCGTTTACTAACCCAGGCCGCTCGTCCTCATACAATATGCAGATCGGTCGAGCGACTGATCCGAGAGTTCTCGTTGTCACCGACCGACAGAGTTGTTTCCGATTTGTAAATAGTTAGGTATCGATAAAAATGGCAAAGGCAAAGGAGTCCATGCAGCCATGTCTCTCGTGCATAAAACCATTTTTGCGATTATATTTTCTGATTGATTTAATGTAATTAAATCAATTATATTAAATTTAAAAAAAAAATGATTGGCAAAGACTTGTTTCCCTCTACCAGTAACCATTCACACGAAAATGATTTTACAAATCATAATTTAGTACTGTCAAGATTAATAAAGGAAAAATATACTCGATACAATAATTTGTTTCTAAATGAAAAAAGCAAACCCGCAAAAATGTATTCGTCATATTTATTCAAAATTAATCCATTTTAAAACCAGTGATAGTTTCATCTATCACTGGTTTGTGGATTAATTTAATTTCATGAAAAAGAATAAGGCAAATTTGATGTTTTTGAGGACAAAAATTGATTTTGCGCGCAGCCGAAATGTGTCAAAATATCTTCTTTGGGACGCACATCGCCCTATATAATAAGTTGTAGTAATAAATAAAGTCCTATCTTTATTCTAATATCCACCTATATATCACTTTATAAACCTGATTTCCCTAACCGAGTTCTCGAATTTATCGATAATGCGTATCGATCGATGTTACAGCCACGGCTGTACGCAACTTGTCAATGTAGTTTCGTCACTTCATTACACTGTTATCACATAGAATGTATCTATGTGTGTGTGAAGTTGTTAGTGTAATGTTTTAACTGTTATGTGTGAGTTTCGTAGTGACAGACGATTGTTTTTGTGTGGGAGTCTGAGAAAGTGTGCGTGGCGCAGATTTCCCCTCGCAAAAAATGACAGACAGTTCTGTATCGGGAAAAAACGCTATGGCTATCCCCTCCGGTCCGTCGGGGCCCGTGGTGCTCTATGTTTCTGACTATGTAATCGAATGCTAGCTAACGTTATAAAGTAGGTTGCCAAACGTCAGGATAAGTAATGTTAAAACATGAATTTCAAGTAAACAAGCACACAAATAAATATGTATGTGATCCGTTTCCATACCATATGTCCTATTAGTTGTGCATCCCGAATTTTCTGGAATCCTGGGATTTACAATAAGAAAAAAAAAATAAGAAGCCGCTTCCATAGTTTCTTAGCTAAATTAACTTTAGGTAAATATGCATCCGATTACCCGATCTCTATTCATAACCATTGTATACTTGTTTATACAAGTAAATTATTTTCAAATTATAATGTTATTAACAACTAGCTTCTGCCCGAGACTTCGTCCGCGTCAAATTTCTTGTTCCCCAGACCCACCACCGACCACGTCGCATCGTATCGCCTGCCCAAGCAGTTACTTCGTTTTCGTTTAACATTTTTTCTCTGCTCCTAAGGGTCATGGCGTGATATTAAATACCTTCCTCAAGAAATGGGCTATCAAATGCAAAAAGAATTTTTTAATCGGACTGGCAGTTCCAGATAATAGCGCGTTCAAACAAACTCTTTCTTTAGCTTTATTATAAGTATAGATAGATAAATTATCTTTATATTATAATATACAACTAACAATGACCGCTGGGCAAAAGTCTCCATTCAATGGGTACCTAAAGATGGACGTCACCGCCAAGCCCGGCCAAGAAAAAGGTGGCGGGATGATCTGGACTCGTACCGTGAGGGGTGGTTCGAGGTAGCGCGGGAAGAGTTCCTGGAAGGATTTGGGGAGGCCTATGTCCAGCACTGGGGCAGAATACTAAGTAAAAAAGAAAATTCACAGATCTCGTGCTCTACACGACCTTCAGGTACATTGAAAATGCACTTAGTTTGGTATCGTCTTTGAAGTAAAAGAGCTCAAATAGACGAAGTAAAAAATCCGTAAGGTAAAAATTACGCCATGCAATTTTGAACTTTAATGAAATAATCTTAAGACTATTTTTGAAAGAAAATATTTTTTTGTTTAACACAACTACAACGAAGCGATATAAAGTAGTTATGAACATAGAAATAATCTCAAATTTATAGTTCTAATTAGTAATTTAACGTATTTTCAACTCAGCGACGCGACGCGCAACTAAAGGAGCGCGAAATTACGCCACACAAAGGGCACCCTCCTGCCTAGTTATACAGAGGTCCTTTTTCTTTATGTAGCCCACCTCAATACCCCGAGGGCTTTTTTAATATTTTCGATATCGCATTTAGCTTTTGAGATATAGTTGATTTTATTACAAAAGACCCAAAAAAATTGATCAAATTTTTCACATTGTGATTTTCAAGAAAAGTATTAAGATTGTTCAATTTTTTTTCACCATATTGTAGCCTTTGTTGATACGCGTCTTTTGAGTCTTCAGCCATTCATGTAGCCCTAAAACTCACGACACACCAAGGCGATGTCACACTGAGCGAAAATGGGGGCTATACTGAAGCGATCGAAAAAACATTTCCAATGTTAAAAAATGTTATATTTACCTCGGCAGCCAATGGCAGAGGCGGTGGTGGGGGAGGCAGTGTGCTGAGCATGTCGCCGAAATTAAATATCTGAGGACAATACAATTTACCGTTTAACTTTAGTATGGCAGCAGTCTCAGCTCTGGCGTTGTCAAACGAGTATTTTCAATTTAAAATCGTTCTAATATTTACTTAACGTTTACAGCTCGCGTTCGTGCTAGGCCCACCCACTTTAAAAACAATTTGATGACGCTACAGCATAGAGACAGACGCTACAGTACAGACACGTTAATTTAAAGAAAGTCTGGTCTCCTAGTTCCATAATAATTCTGTTATGATCTCGTCAGACGGTTTTCGCAATTCAAGTGCGGTTGATCGTAGTACTAATAACATTATTATACGATTATTAATAAAAAAATGATCGATCAAGTCTTATAATTACGTATATATGTGCAGTTATATACGTAATTATAAGACTTGATTAGCCTTTATCTTCTTTATGATTCTGTTCTCTTAGTACTTTTACCATTTTGTCTTACCCAAACATATTTGTTGTAATATTAATTTGCCACACTAAGACATCTATTTATGATAATCGACGTTCGTAAATAAACTCAACGGCGTTTCTGTAAATAAAGGTGTTTATTTTACAGAAGATTGTTTAATAAAGTAAGTACTTTTTCTGTTTCTTTTTTTTTTGATTTGACAGCGTTTATTTAGGTATTTTGAAATTAATAATTAAGTACACAATATAATATCCTAACCTAACAAAAACTATAGCGTCGAAAAATTCCTCCGCATCGCTGTCGACTGGTAATTTACCCAAGAGACTGGCGGTATTGCCACGTTGTATGGCAATGCTTAGCCTCTGGCCAAGGTAAAAGTCAGCCCTTGGGTCACGGGAAGTGTCAACCAGCCGTTTGGAGATTTCGTTGAACAAACTTGGACCCTACGGCCCGCGGATTTCAACCCCAAACGGCTCGAAAATATAATTACCGATAAGGTTATTATTATACTTCCGCCGCTTGAGGTTTTCCGCAGCCGCAGCAGCAGCGCCAGCACAGCACGCTGTGCCAGGAAGATGGGAAGGCGCAAGAGTATCGACACACGTTGCGTCCCACAGTAAAGGTGTATCCACCTTCCATGGAAATAAAGACATGCCATGGATTTTTTCGACGCCATATTTTAGTTTTTTAATAGTTTTAGTTAAGGAAGTACTTATTTCTTTACAAAACATTACTTTACCTGTATCTAAATAAAGAAACCAATAAATCATAATAACGTTATCCTACAAACATCCTACAAACAAACAGATTTTATTCATCAAACGATTTTGTTGATTTCTGTACTAAAATTAAACATATTTATACAAGAGTTGGTGCCCAGGAACCAAAAGCGATAACATTGAACTTGCATAGGAATATAACGCGATATCTGCGCGTCGCTGATTCTTCACTAGGCGCCTAATAGCAGACCCAATATTGCCAGTCGAGATGTACCGGCCACAACGTAAATCTACGAACTCCCATATTATGTATTGGTCAAATCAACTAGTATATTGTTAAGCCTTCGCTACACGTCGACAGACGCGTCCGCGGACATCGACAGGTGCATCAGCAGAGGGATCACCACGAGCCGACCACACTTCTGTAGGTCGTTCAGTCTGTGTTAATTCTCGACAGACGCAACACGCACGAACACAACAAAAAAAAAAAAACTGCAAGAACACTCACATTCAACACTCTCATTCCCAACTCCGCTATACTGATGCGTCATCAGACGTGTGGTCAGACGCGATGCGCTCGCGCTGGAACCCTTTGTTGCGTGCCACAAAAACCGACAACAAACAACATCTGGCGACGTTAAATACCTACCACAGAGGAGCAAATGTCCCCCTCTACACGTCGGCGGACGCATCCGCTGATGACATCTGCTGATGTATCTGTCGACGTGTAGAGGAGGCTTTAAGTTCTCATACGATTTCCAATATTCAGAAATGCAACTTTAATTTCCGATATACCTATACTATTGCAACAACCGATATCAATTTTGCGAGCCAAGTGATCTAAAATGAAATTCTAAGATTTAAACTAACAGAAATGTCGATAAAATTGGTTTTCGCCCTTTACCAACTACATATTTGAAAAGTGTAACGTAGTATGTTTTAGATTTACAATTTATACAGGATGTCCCGTAATTAATGGATAAACTCTTAAGGGGTCATTCTACTCATCATTATGAACAACTTTTACTATGGGACCAAAACTGAAATCGCGAAAAAAAAAAGATATTGCTGTTTCCTACATTTATGTTCGCATAACTCATCAAAATGTAGGGAACAGGAGATTTCTTTTTCGCGATATCAGGGTTGGTTCCATAGTAAAAGTTGTTCATAATGATGTGTACCCTTAAGTGGTTATCCAATAATTTTGGACACCCTGCATAGAAAGTAAGGACATGATTAAGTATTCCTGTCCTCAGTGACACATATTAGTCACTGCATCAACACAAAGAGAATATTAAAATCATCTAATTGATTTATCTCATTAATTATTTTATCTGAGCGTTTATTATAATGGTTTATGTATGTGTGTGTGTGTATAACTGTGGGACCCCATATTGACCCCATGTTTAAGGGTCTTACCCTTAAACAAGTATGTAAAGCCGGGCTGATAACTTATCCGGAATGAAACACAGCAAAGAATACATCTATCGCTAAATCGTGACTATCTATAAGTCACAAAATAATGGAGAAAGGCAATAAACTAATGTGGGTATTCAATAAGCAAGGTTAAGAAGCTTGATCACTATCTACTGTGATTTTGAACTGGAGAAATCCATATACTTTATACATAATTATCATCTGATTAGCCTTTACCCAACTATGTTGAAGTCGGCTTCCAGTCTAACCGGATGCAGCTGTATACCAGTATTTTACATGGAGCGATTGGCTATCTGACCTCCACAACCCAGACACTGGATAATACGATACCCCTTGGTAACGTGTCAGACTATCGGGACGCTTAGTGCTTACAAAACCATCACACCGTCCGTTCGTCACTGCGGTGCATTCGCGACTGTTTGGGTACCGAGTGGGTACCGAACTCGAGGCGTGTAGGTATGACTCGCGTTCCGACCGTTTGTATGAAGATAGAATCTACAGTAGATAACATTACCGTGGCGAAAGGAACTTCATTCCAAACTGGTGTCCCACCCTCTTGACTTTTATTGTATGTACTTATAGCTATCTATAAGAACATTTGTATTGCTTTTTATCTACTTATTTAACTTGTAACTAGTAGTTCTGCGAACAGTGGACCTCGCGAGCACAAACTTTTTTGAGGAGCTATTCTGCTCATCACAACGAGGATCCTCATCAGATCTTAACCAAATTTTTATGAGACCAGCTTAAAGCTACTGTTTTTCAAATAAAAAATAACCATCGAAATCGGATCTCATAAGGCGGAGATATCCGGTAGCCCCCTGTTTGAAGAAAGTACCCCTCCAGCGGAAAATCAACGACGACAGCTGTTCCCTACATTTTGCAGAGTTATGCGAACATAAAATGTAAGGAACAGCAGATTTTTTTGCGATGTGTTTGGTACCATAGTAAAAGGTAAGACCCCTTAAGAAATTGTGCGTTATTTAATTACTGTATAATTTGTATTACTCTCAAGAGTTCCTACACACATTCATCAAGCCGACCAGACCTACATTCGTGATTACGCTTCTACACGTTGCTTATTGCATATCATCTACACTGGTTGATTGAATTTCTATAACATAAAACAACAAGAGAGTTATTAGAAATAAGCCCATCTTTGAACGTATTTTTCTGTTCTTTTCTTCTTGTCTGTGTATACGTGTGTACATAAATAGTTAAATAAATAAAGTTTATATTAGACATACCTCGGCGGGGTTAGGCGCCCAAACGGCATCGGGGCGCGGACCGTAAGTGTTGGCGTTGACGCGGTAGTCCGGGTGAATCTCCGATGGCAGCGCTAAAATATCACACATGTTTTAATTCTTACTGAACTATTGTTAAGGTCGATTTTCACCTAACGAGCACAGTCCATCCCCACTCAAATAATTTGTGAAGTTAATAGAGCATCTGTGCATCCATACTAAAATGACAAGAATATCAAGAAAATGACGCTTTGTTATGTTCGATTGGAATAAACTAAACCCAACTTTAGACACAATATCTACGGAATAGGCAGGCCGGGGGGTGTCACAGAAGAATAGGGGTCTGATCTGGTAGCTATCATAATAAGTATAAAAGGGGTCTGATTTGGTAGCTATCATAATTAGTCTAAAATGTGTCTGATCTGGCAGCTATCATAATCATTTTAAAAGAGGTCTGATCTGGTAGCTATCATAATCAGTTTAAAAGGGGTCTGATCTGGTAGCTATCATAATCAGTTTAAAAGGGGTCTGATCTGGTAGCTATCATAATCAGTTTAAAAGGGGTCTGATCTGGTAGCTATCATAATCAGTTTAAAAGGGGTCTGATCTGGTAGCTATCATAATCAGTTTAAAAGGGGTCTGATCTGGTAGCTATCATAATCAGTTTAAAAGGGGTCTGATCTGGTAGCTATCATAATCAGTTTAAAAGGGGTCTGATCTGGTAGCTATCATAATCAGTTTTAAAGGGGTCTGATCTGGTAGCTATCATAATCAGTTTTAAAGGGGTCTGATCTGGTTGCTATCATAATCAGTTTAAAACGGGTCTGATCTGATAGCTATCATAATCAGTTTAAAAGGGGTCTGATCTGGTAGCTATCATAATCAGTTTAACAGGGGTCTGATCTAGTAGCTATCATAATAAGTTTAAAAGGGGTCTGATCTGGTAGCTATCATAATTTGTCTAAAAGGGGTCTGATCTGGTAGCTATCATAATAAGTTTAAAATGGGTCTGATCTGGTAGCTATCATAATTTATCTAAAAGGGGTCTGATCTGGAAGCTATCATAATCAGTTTAACAGGGGTCTGATCTGGTAGCTATCATAATAAGTTTAAAAGGGGTCTGATCTGGTAGCTATCATAATTTGTCTAAAAGGGGTATGATCTGGTAGCTATCATAATCAGTTTAACAGGGGTCTGATCTGGAAGCTATCATAATCAGTTTAACAGGGGTCTGATCTGGTAGCTATCATAATAAGTTTAAAAGGGGTCTGATCTGGTAGCTATCATAATTTGTCTAAAAGGGGTCTGATCTGGTAGCTATCATAATCAGTTTAACAGGGGTCTGATCTGGTAGCTATCATAATAAGTTTAAAAGGGGTCTGATCTGGTAGCTATCATAATTTGTCTAAAAGGGGTCTGATCTGGTAGCTATCATAATAAGTTTAAAATGGGTCTGATCTGGTAGCTATCATAATTTGTCTAAAAGGGGTCTGATCTGGAAGCTATCATACTCAAGTCTAAAAAGTCCACTGTTAGACATAGGCATCTATCTGTATCTACGCGACATTAACTTCGAACCGTCGATTTTTTTTTAAAGTTGCTGCGTTTTTCCTGGATCAATTTTTATGCCATCCACAAACGTTGACTTTTTCACAATGGAAACGTTGTGATGTCATATCTCAATATTTTTAGTACTGAGTGATACTAAACAAAAATCACGTATTCCTGTATACACACTGTATACCCTCCTGGGAGAACAGGAGTAGTCAGTGTTGGCTAGCTATTAGTGCTTACGTGTAAAGAGGTCTTCCCTTGGTGCGGGCGCCTCCTGGGTGTAAACCGGCACCGTGCTCTGCGGCACGAAGTTGCGGTACTGGACCGGCCCGTGGTTCTCTTCCGGCAAACGCGTGTTGTAACGCGTGAAATACCGGTTGCCAGTACTCGCGACAAAAATCTCCTGGTTTATGATAATAGGATGGGGAGGGTAGCTCCTGCAACGAACATATAGTTTCTGTTAAAAGGGATGAAACAACTAAAACACTAATTACTGAGGTAGACAAGCACTGACTGATCATGTACGTGTATGATAATCGTAAAGGATGATGTGACGTTGAGCTTGGTTACCGTAGAGAAGGCGCCGTTTCATTCCGACCGCAAAACGAGCGAATAATATTTAATTATATTTGAGAAGACATGCACAACATCACAGATATAAATCCAAGTTATTAAACTTCAATTAAAAAATACACATTTTCAATAAGGAATAACGTGAAAGTAACAATTAAATAATAAAACTGACTCTTCCGCCCATCATCTCACAGAATCTCAAACATTCACCTCATACGACTATCCACATTCATGCAAATTCCATTCCCACTGTACCAAATTGTTATTGTGTAAACAGAGATAGAGCATTATTTTTTTGGTTACATATAATAAAATATTAACGAAGATTTTTTGTCCGTTTGTCTGGATGTATGTTCCGGATTGGCGCACAAACTTCTTTTCTTGTTTTGTTCGCTAGAGCAAAACCCAACCTTTACTTAGATACAAATCAAGAATATAATACAAGATACAATACAAGAACTTACATCGAATGGTGGCCGTTGTTCACGTGCTCTCCTCTCTCTGGGATGTTTACCGGAGCCATGGCTGCAAACAAACAATAGTTGAGCTAATATTTTGAATATTTGAATTCAAAAATATATCTGAGGGGGTGTAAGAGGGGGCACACAACAACTGAACTGCGCGCAGTACACCCTGCCACTGACGGACAAGGCGCTGGCGACTGACGACCGACCGATGGCGGCATAACCTTAAAAGAAGCCAACCTAAATTCTCCAGAGCGATGACTGTCAGCAATGTCATCGTTACGAAAGGATTGGCTCTGCGGTTACCAACCCGCTTGCCGAGCGTGGTGACTACGGGCATAAACCTCGTAATGAACAAAGTTCCAAAACAACGGCACCCAGTTCCCAGTGGTCAAGGTAGCGGATGGTAACGGCGGGATCGGGGGTGCGAAGAATCCCCGGGTTACGGCAGATTACCAACTACGCCTATATCTGGCTACGTGTGATGGACGTTTGATGAGGCTGGACCATCACCTTGCCGAAGTTGAGGTAGAGTTTGGGCGCATTAACTAGCCTATACTGGGGTTATCTGATGTCCGGAGACAGGGGGAGTACACGATAACCCTGGAGTCAGGCCACCTATTCTACTTCCGCTAATGTGATCAGCTCTCCCAAAGCCGTCTCGGCTTCCTGGTCAAAACTCACTAGCAACATTATGGAAATGAGTAGTGTGTCGACACGGGCACCTGAAAGCGATACATGTATATGCGCCAACTTCAACATCCCTGACGAGATAGCCGAGGCCGTGTACGAGGATATTGGCACAGTGAGACAGAGGCTAAACGCGCTATGGAGCGCGCTATGTTCGGAGTTTCGCTGAAGGACAAAATCAGATACGAAGTTATCCGGAAAAGAATGGAGCTACCGATTAAGTAAAGTGGCAGTGGGCTGGCCATGTTCGTCGAAGGACCGATGGCCGGTGCAGCAGATGAGTCCTGGAGTGGAGACCGCGTATCGGCAAGCGTAGTGTGAGACGCCCCCCCAGCTAGATGGTTCGACGACCTTAAAAAGATGGCTGGGACTGACTGGATGCGGATGGCGGAGGACAGGGTGTTGTGCGTAGCCTGGGAGTGGCCTATGTCCAGCAGTCGACTGCGATAAACCGAGTTGATTGAGGGAAAGATAGCGGGGTGGTCCCATATACATTTTATTAACTTTCCATGAGTTGTTATCGAGTTGGGCACCTCGTGGGTAATTAATACCAACCGCAAGAGTCGATCCATCAGGTTAAGCTACGCTTGCCGAGGTTGATCGGTGGATGGGTTATAATCTTTACATACCGAGACCCCTCCGTGCCTCAGAAATCACGTTAAGCCGTTAGTCCCGGCTGTCATTCGTGGATCTTTGACAGTCGTTACGGGTCGTCAGAGGCCCGAAAGTCTGACAACCAGTCTTACCAAGGGGTATCGTATTACCCTGCAACTGGGTTGTGGGGTTCTGATGGCAGTTTCTTCATGTAAAATACTGATATTCAGCTGCATCCGGTTAGACTGAAAGCCGACCGAGCCGGTAGTTTTTGAGTTACCTTCAATAATACGTATTTAAGAAACTAATTTGTGTATGTTGATGATGTTATTATAACTACACACATCAAAAAAGTCTAAGCAACACTCATCATTTACAGAAACTACATGTTTTATTAATCGATACTTTTTTTTTCTTAACAAAGTAGATTGATATACAATCTTTGTGTTCTCGGAAACATATAATATATTTGTTGATTTTAACAATAGAAAATTTCGATTGTGTTTTGTTTTCATTAAAATAAAAACTAATTATTTTTTCCCCGACTTCATGTGTTTTCGTTGCTTGATAAATTTGATATTTATCTCATTTTTATCTTTTTGAGATATACAGTTTTTGAAAAAATTGAGTGGTGAGTCATTTTTTATGTCATGGAGCGACGCCATTCGACTGCTGATGAAATGCAGAGAGCTGTAGGAATGCTACAAGCGGGATGAAATAAGTCCACAGGAATCTCGGTATTTTGGTGTCAATAGGAGCGTGATTTGTCGTCTTTGGCAGCGTTACGTTAATACAAAGGATCCTGCTGAGCAGCACCCAGGACGTGGAAGGAGTAGGTACAACTGCTCGACAGGACCGATACATACAACCGACTGCAAGACGTCAGCCAATGTTAACCGCCCGAGAGACAGGTTTAAAGCTACAATTCTCAAGCGGTGTTGTTGTTAGCCATCAAACCCGGAGAAATAGGCTGCATGAATACGGCCTACGAGCACGACGCCCAATTAGGTGTCCAACTATAAGCAATGGTAATTGCGCCCGTCAAAACGAATGATGTATGGAATATTTGACATGGACGCAGGAGCAATGGGATGAAATTTTATTTTGCGATGAGTCCCGGTTTGGATTTAGGCCTGTTACGAGAAGGGTAAGAGTGTATCGTCGTCCCGGAAATGCTGAACGGCTGAGATGCGTCCAGGAAGTGCACCCTTACAGTGGCTCCACAGTGATGGTATGGGCGGGTATAATGAAGAACAGACTAACTGAGCTCGTTTTTGTAGATGGCAATATGCCTTCTGTTCACCCTTTTGCACAAAATTATTTGGTAATTCAATACGAAGTGTGACCAACTCACACTTTGTATTGAATTACCAAATAATAATAAAAATACGTTATTTAATTTTGTAAAACATGAAAAGTTTAATTTCGTTTTAACTGTATTTTATACTACGTATCTTACGGTACACATATTGTTAATTATTGTGATTAAATGAACAATTGAATAAAGAATCTTGTTGCTTTAGTCACAAATGCATCAAAAATGCTTAGTTATTATTTATAAAAGAAATATAAATATATTACAATAGTAAAAATCGTTTAAAAGTTGTTAGACTTTTTTGATGTGAGTACCTGTCACTGTTGTTTACATAGCAAGTATTGGCATACGAATTTGTATGGAGTAGATAGGTACCGCAAAAAAAAAGGTTTTTACAAGAATAAAAACAACGACTTTCAATAAAATACTACAAAGTGAAAAATAACTTTCATTTCAGATGTCGGAGCCATAAAACGAAAATCCAAAACCAAATTATAATACCTACTTGAATAGCCAATATGTTAGATGATTTACAGGTTTACATTGTCCTTCTGTTGGGCAAATGCCTCCCACGACTCACTATCTACAATAAGACCGCATTGGTCTTATTGTAATTTTGATTGACACTTTGTAATAAAAAGAAACAAAGAAAAAAATATTAAAATGTCTTTGGTTTTGCATTTTCTTCGGTTTTTGCCAGAGATTTCGAAAATTTAAGTTATTTTGCGATTAAATTCTGTTAATGTTAATAAAAATTAACCTACGCTGAAATATTCATATGTATATGGCGCTTTTTACAAACGGCGTCGTCCGTTTAAAAACGCTCGCAGTTATGAAATATGCCGAAGGCAACATGTACATTGCCTTGTCAGCTAACTGGTTTGTTTAATTAGCTGTTTAGTTAACCGCCTAGCCATTGGAAGTAGTGCTCGCCGGCCGCTGCCGCGACACCGCTAGCTTCGCTCGCTCGGTTCTCACGCGGTTGCTCACAGTTCTAACCTAACCTAACGCATTTGGTCGGGGTGCCCTGGCTTAGTTACTGCGACCAATTCAGCTTTCGCGTGGTTGCTCACACTTTCAACCGAACGCACAATAACAATCAATGTCAAAATAATAACAATTGAACGAATTGCCAATTTGCCTTTGGCATTTTTCATAACTGCGAGCGTTTTTAAACGGACGACGCCGTATGTATAATGACGAATCTGACAATCTGCCTGCGACATATGCACATAAACCACAAGGAACATTATTAATAATAGGTTTCTCAAAAACTGACAACTAGCCTATTATTATGAACACGATTGATTGATTGATTAGAGAACGCTGCTGCCATGAAGAGGTTCACATAATGAGTCGCCTCGTGCTACACCACTCCCAACCCTGGGAGCCTATTTGCTACCGAGCTATTAGCTGAGAATTGAAGGCCAATGTCAATTCACACAACTAGGATATAATAGACGTAGGTCCCGATGCACTATTGTGCAGTTATTATTTAATTCATGCGGAAACCTGGTGCACTATTGTGACGTATGTTCTTTAAGATAGAATGGAAAATGTCGTCAGGAAAGTGTTGAGTATGAACGTGGAGGGCTATACTAAGGGAAGACCAAAGAAACGATGGATGGACTGTGTGAAAAATGATATGGCCAGAAAGGGAACGACTACCGAGATGACGAGTAATAGAGAAGTATGGAAGAAAAAGACATGTTGCGCCGACCCCAAATAAATTGGGACAAGGGCAGGAGAATGATATGATGTTCTTTAAGATAAAAAATACCGATCAAGTGCGTGTCGGACCACGCACAATGAAGGGTTCCGTAGTTGGGATGAATTTATCCCAAGAACAAACTTAACATTGTAGTTGAAAAACTTGTTCTCCCATACATACCAACTACAAATGTCCATAGTTAAACAAAAAGGATCCAACCCACATTAGGTGTAATGTGGGTTGGATCCTTTTCGTTTAATTATGGACAATGTAAGTTTGTACGCCCAATATTGAAAGATTTGCCATGTTATTTTAAGACCATTGACTTCTTATAGGTTTTCCTGTAATCTATAGCTATAGAATTATTTTCTGTATTTTTTTCAAAACTTTAAGGTCAGTAGTTTCTGAGATAAAGGGGGAATGGTCAATTTTTGTCTATTTTCTTAAATAACTTTAAAACAGTTTATTTTTAAATTATAAAAACAATATACAGGGTTATTGGTAAAACACCAACAACCTCATAAGGTGGTCATTGTACTAATCATTATGCTATACTTTTACTATGGGACCAAACCTGAAATCGCGAAAAAAAAATCAGCCGTTCATTTTGACGAATTATGCGAACATAAATGTACTGAACAGCAGATTTTTTTTCGCGATATCAGGTTTGGTCCCATAGTAAAAGTTGTTCATAATGATGAGTACAATGATCCCTTAAGAGCTTGTTTGTGTTTTACCAATAACCCTGTATATTTGAGACCCTCACAGTAAGCCGAGTAAGCCCTTTCATTTGATATATCGCACGCTACAGTTTGCAAATATATTTTATTAAAATTTCCTATTTGCCCCCCATATTCAACATTTTCCGTGTAATGTAACTTAATAAATGTTGGGTTACAGAAATAGATGTGTACCAAATTTCAACTTAATCAGTCCATTAGATTCGGAGCAAATTGGCTGTGGGAGACGGACAGACAGACAGACACATGAGTGATCCTATAAGGGTTCCGTTTTTTCCTTTTGAGGTACGGAACCCTAAAAAACCAGTAAATAAAATATAAGTAAGAATCTTTTTAAAAACAATCATTTATTGAACTAAAAGTACTAAATAAAACTTACGTTAACTTATAACTTTAATATTCTCTTAAAAACTTGAGGCGTGAACGTCATTCTTACACTTAAAGATAAGCCTCAAACTTTAAAGAAAATATTAAAGTTCTATGATTACGTATGCTTTTTTTAGTACTTTTAGTTCGATTTAAAGTTGTTGTTAAAACAATTTTTACTTATTTTATTTTTTTATTCCACTCAGCAAACTCTTTTATTTGATACACATATCATGGGAGTGCACAAAAAATAATTAGTCCGCCGTCTTGGGTCGTCCGCCATATTGGATTTAGAATGACGTCACTTAGCTTACCATGCATTGTCATCCAAACTAAACGTGTATGCAAAATTGCATCTCAATCGGTTACGGATAACTGCATTAAAATTTTGTTGCAAGATTTGAGGCGAACATACATACATACAAACAAACATTGCAAGTTAAATAAAAGCTTGTAAAAATAGAGGTGTGTATACTAACATTACTAACTACATTTCGTATCAAGTCCCATGTTGTATACAGCGTAAGCGACACCTAAATTAATGCGTTGTTGGTTTTTTAACTTTCGGCACTAAGCCGAGCGTTGAAAATCCAACAGTGTGCTATTATTTAGGCATCCATTTAGGTGTCGCTTAGTGTTAGTTAACGGACATTAGTTTATAAAAAGGTAAAGGAATATCTTACGCGGTACGTTGTAATTGAGACCGTCGATATTGCGCTGCTGTTGCGGCATTGGCGGGTACGGTGGAAATGGAATACCAGGAACGCCAGGAACGCCAGGAACACCAGGAACGCCAGGGGCTGGGAACCGCGCGCCCGGACCAGGCTGCGGGATCGGCTGATTCGGATTCACAACGTGCGCGTAATGGTACGACCCATTCATTCTGAACCTGAAACAATGGGGTTTGCGTTAGTGACGTGTGTGAGACATTCGTGTAAACGCTACTCTCGCTTTAACCATGGGTGTTGCAATTTAGGTGTCATGGTAATTCAATAGGATGGCTAGTTGTGTCATCCTTTCTAATAACATCAATGGGAAGTACCACGCGTGATGATGATGGTAATGTTCACCGCAAATGTCCGCGATGGTACACACACGCTAAAGATGTTAAAGTGCACAATTTGTTGACATTTTAATCTGGACCACAGTCGGCGCATGCGCTACTCTAACTTAAGGCTAGTTTGGATACAACATCATGTTAGCGATGCCAAGTAGAATAGCTTTATTATGCGAAGACCAGTGCGCCCTAAGCCATAACAAGATATTTCAAGGGTTACCGAGTAGTCCTTTTCAATGTAGGTAAAATCATTTGTAGGAAGACGATTTTTCTTCAAAACATCTATACAAATAAAGAAAATTGAAGTGTCTGTTTGTAATGTCAAAATAACAGCGTTTTACTAAATGCATATGAAAATATGTACGGTAAGTACCTATAACAAAAAAAAAAAAAAATATTTTAAAATTGTTGTCTGTTTGTTCCGGCTAATTTCCGAAACGTCTGGACCGATTTTGACGAAACTTTCACTGGCATATAGCTGATATTATAAGGAGTAACTTAGGCTATTTTTATTTTAGAAAAAAAAATAGGGTTCCGCGCAAAAAAGAACCCCATGAAATTATTAACAAAATTCTATTCAAATAGGGAAGTATTGACCTCCACGCGGGCGAAGCCGCGAGCAACAGCTTGTTTTCAATAAGATTCAATCATATTGACACACCATGATTGACACTTATTTAAAACGGTTGGCGCAAGCGAAAGCAGTAATTGCTGGTATTTTATTCTTCGCTTGACATTAAATGGGATAGGACAAGACAATACTTTTTTTTTTGTATTGTGTTTTTAATTTTAATATTCTGACCATTTAAACGATGAAAGTGTGATGTTACTTAAGGTACGTTATCTTTAATCGAATCGGCCCCTCAAGCATTTGACACCATCTTTGATCTTATAGGTACATGCATATTTTAAAGATGTACGATATTTACTAGCGACTAAGTATGTTTACATTATATTTATAATAAAGTAAATTACAATATTAAGGTAGATTTACACCAAACGAGCGAATGCACATTCTACCCCCACTTTACCGATTTTTTTTTCTGTGTAAACAGGGACAGAACATTCCTTCATTTTGCTATCCTTAATAAAATGTCAAGATTATCAACAAAACAATGCTCTAGCTCTTGTTCTGGTTTATGTTCGATTAGTCTAAACCCACCTTTATGATTCAACATTGAAACAATAGCAATCGTAGTACCCACATAAACATATGTTGTATTTGTTTATTATGTTCTTTCTACGGTTCACGTGAAAGGCATCAGCCTTCAACAAATTAATCATAATATAATGAAAAAACAACATCTCGCATTATTTAAAAAGCTAAAGCTAAAAACATTTTTTTAACGATCATCTTCACCACCGAATACTTTAATAGACAGAGCTTAAGAATTAAAATTGCGGTGCGTTTGAGTAGCATAATCAGCCTATAGTCGTAACTCGTTTTGAGACACCTGAGATCGTGGCGAAGTTTTCTTAAGGGGAAAGCGCTAAGGTAGCCCGCGAATTTTAAATTTTCTTACGATTTTTGCAATTTGCGGTTCAGTGTCTGGGTATGTGTTGATTAAAGTATGATTCGCGACCGTAACAAACACATATTTACAGAATTATAATCATTAGAATCAGTAATACAACTCCATAAGTTAGTATAATCCTCAAACGTCAAGATTTCATGAAATAGTCATTCATTAGGATTACAATTATGCACTTTAGAAAGTTGTATTGTTGATATAAATGATTATAATTGTGTAAATACAACTTTGTTACGGTGGCGAATAATATTCACGTCAATATAAAACTGATACTGACATGCAAATTACAAAAAAAAAAACGTAAGAAAATTTGAATATCGCGGGCTACCCTGGCGGTTTCGCCTTAAGGCCGCCAGGGTAGCCCGCGAAATTTGGACAGCAGCAGCCGTTATTGTGTGACCATTCACTGCTTTCTTCCCTTTCGTGGAACACGACGGTTGATTAAAAACAAAGACGCAAAACTCAAATTTTCTTACGTTTTTTTTTGCAATTTGAAGGTCGTTATTAAGTTGTATGTTTATCAAATTACGATCCGCGCCAGTGACAAATACGTATTTATAGAATTATAATCATTTAAATCACCAATGCAACTCTTTAAGTTCAAATTACGCTATTGAATGAAATCATGACATTTGATACCAATTCTAACATACATACTTGTATTGATGATTCTAATGATTATATTTCTGTATTAGTATTTTGATCAACACCCAACCTAATACTGATCAGCAAAAAAAAAAAAGCGTAAGAAAAATTATATTTCGCGAGCTACTTTAGGGCATCAAGTTACGGGAAACAAGTTAATCGAAAAAAAATTAGTAAAATATACCTAATAATATATTTTTCTGTCTACCACCAACCTCAACTATGTGTAAACAATAATTCATAAAATAGCTGCCAAGCAATAAAGAAAAATTGTTGTAGAAACATGTATGTTTAATTTCCAAGTCAATATCAAAATCATTCAATTTACGCTACAAACCTACCTACTACAATATTAAAACAAATATCTACAATTCAAAACCATTCAAAAAAATAAATTCTAAGATATTAATAATGAAGGTAAACTTACGAAACACGCAGTACATAACACGGCACAGCAAAGCAATAATGATTATTAATTTGTGAACGATCCATCAAAATAAACAGAAAATCGCTAGCAAAAATTTCCGTCGAAGTTTTCAGCTTTTTCGCGAATTGCAACAGATATATATATATATATACCACTCACGTCCCACAATCAATAATTTGCAACAATAATAAACATTATCTGATTTAAATATGTTTTCTTATTGTTACAAAATCGTAAAATGCACAACTAGAATATAAAAATTTACCCTATCACAATAAGTTCTAAGAATACTTTACGGACTGCTGAGGTTCTAGCAAGCCAGCGAAAGCAAGACGAGCGTTCCGTAGCTCGTTGCCAAACGAAGTGGTGTGTGCAGCTAATATGTCTAAAGTGTTAAATTGCTAGCGTATTGCATTGGAATAAACAATAAAGTTGATCACACACTGGATCGGTTTGATTTCTTACGTAACTTATTATATATTTTCGTTCCCTTTTAATCTTTTTTTGGCCACTGTATTTTTGTATAAAGTATGAAAATGAAGCTGAACTTAGTCGAAGGTTTTAGTGAAAAAGATTGTGTTTCTTTATGTATGTTTTTTTTTTTAATATGTAGATACATAACACATGATCTAATCTTGACAAACAATGCTTATAAAAACGTGTAACGACGTGACATTTCTTTAAATCACAATTCATCTGAAGTTTTTGGAAACAAATGTTGTCAGATAGGAAATGTCGACTATACAGGCTGTAATTTTAATCACCGTTATCCTTGAAACGTGGTTGTTGTACTCATCATTATGAACAACTTTTACTATGGACCCAAACCAGAAATCGCGAAAATAAAATTCAGCTGTATAGCATACATTCGTGTTCGCATAACTCGTCAAAATGTAGGGAGCAGCTGATTTTTTTCGCGATTCCGGGTTTGGTTCCATAGTAAAAGTTGTTTATAATGATGAGTACAATGACCCCTTTAAGAGGATAACGGTGATTAAAATTACACCCAGTACCTGTCTAGCTTATTTTTTATTTATATGACGTGTAAAAGTGATTCCGATATCCTATTTATAAAATAAACTAAATTTCATTTCATGTCGCCTTTTCGAAACAAGGAGTGTGGTGTCAGCATGGGCTTGGTAGAATGGTATGGAAAATAATAAGCACACTATTTGTCAAATTCACTGTTGTCTGTTTAAGTACCTAAGTAACCAACGACCAGCAAAAAAAAAAGAAGCAACTGTGAAAAAGGAATGTATAATTGAAGTTAAAAGCAGCCCCTCGCAGTAATACAGTTTTTAAGGAGAATATTGTAGTATTGAATAAAGCAGTCAAACAAAATACAACATGAGTTAATAATAAACACACATGAAATAAAACTATTTTTTATCTGTTACGCGACCAGTATGCATATATCTTTAGAAATTATTGCGAATACAACTATAGATCGATACGTATAAACTTCATACGAGTGTAGGAATAAAGTAATGTAAATTGCGGGTTCTAAGAAATATGTATAAGAATACTTTGATAGAACTTTCTAGAAATTGTAGTCGTTAGTGTTGGTACTTGGGAAATAGTTACGAAATTCACTGATCGTCAAAAAAATCGACCCACCCAATTTTTGTTTAATATTTGTTTCGCACGTTTGTTTTTTTATTTTTTTATTTTGAGGGTCGGATATGATGTTTGACATCTTATTTGTCGTAAATCTTATTGCAATTTATTGTAATTTCAAGCTAACTTTCTTGTTATTACGTTTTGTTTATTTTGAGTAAGTTGACGACTATTAGATAAGTATGTAAGAAAAATACATGTTGCGCCGACCTCAAATAAGTTGGGATAAGGGCAAAAGAATGACAATATTATATTTTGAATAAGTTAAGTTTTTTGAATAGGATGGATATATTTAGACAACGTACTAAAGGCGCAGACCCACCGCGTCGCACGGAGAGGCCACGCACGTATGTTAAGCTTCGCTTTGCAAGAAAATGTATGTGATTGTGTCCACTGCAACCCACGGACACGCTACGCATCAATTGACGTCATTAGTACATGCGTGGCTTGCTCGAATATGGCGCTCACATAGTTCAACGCTGGCAACGCCATGCACGCTGTGCATGCGGTACACACTATACACGAATATTAACCCACGACTATGTACAACTGTATGTGTAAAACACGTACAGTCAACGTCTAGAAGTCCACTTACACCGCAATGACCATTATCGCCTGCGCTATACAGGCTACGGCGTGAGTGATGTTCCAACGTTCTTATAGAAGGTCATAAGTACAACTAATATTGCTATGCCATAGTTTTGTGAGATTGCTAGTCGACTTCTGACTGTTATAATGCATCTCCGTGCGCCGCGGGGGGCCACGCACGCGTGTGTACTGCAGTGGAAACGTAGACCCACATTGTCAAACAAATTAATCCACGCAGCTAAAATGCGCCGCGTGCCCGTGCACAGCATGCGCCGCGGTGGATTTGCACCTTTAATGGCCTCCCTCTCACTTTTCCACACAGTTCTGTCTCTTGCTAATGTCGGCCAGTCCTTTCGGTAGGAGTCAAGTTCGTCTCATCATCTTCATCTCGGCCTGCCGCGATGTCGTCGTGCGTTCAGTGGGACCCAATCGGTGATTATCTTAGCCCATTTGTCATCTGGCATGCAGCAGAGATGTCCGGCCCAGTCTCACTTAAGGGGACTACATGACCTAAAGCGCGGTCACTGTCGGACTGCATAGAAAAGAAAGAGAAGCGCGATGACACAACGCTGGTAATTTATTGCAAAATATGCAGCGATATATCGATTTACAAAAAATCTATTGAGTGGACTAAAAAATTAAAACACTATCACGTTAATATGTTGCTTGTAGAATAATCTGACAAAAAAATCAGGATGATAGTATGTATACCTATTAGTATGGTTTTTAATCGTTAAAATAAATTTTTAGAGGTATCTTCGTGATTTTTTTCTATCGTATCAAATTAGTTGTATTATGTTTTCAGCACACTATCTAACTAGCATATATCCTGAAAAATATCGTATATTTTTCTGATTTTGCTTACTGCAGTAGATCATATACTTTTAGGCATTATAAAACTTGCGGTATTTGCGTTTAGGTCCTGTAATCCTCTTAAGCTTAGCGGCTTTCTGGGTAACGTCCGTGATCTTGGTTTTGGCGCGCAGTGTTGTCTTCATTATATCGATAGTTAACTTAAAACTATTAAGTTAGATGTCGCTGTTTTAAATAGTTATGTGCGGCTGTGCCCTGTTTTTTATTACTGACGCTGACTTGCGTAGTATATTTGAACAAAGATCTTTTGGATCGTGACGTAAATCGGACCGAACGTCACCATCTTGTTTTGTTTTTAAACATTTCACATAGCAATAGCACAAATGTTTACCAACAGCACCCCCTGTCAATGTCATTCGTGAGTAAAAAAATGCGGCAAATTTGTACCTATGTCAATCTGCCTAGCCTTTTCCCAAATTTGTTGGTGCCAGCTTCCAGTCCAACCACCCAGTTACTGGGTAACTTGATACCCCTTGGTAAGACTTTTGGGCTTCTGGCTACCCGTAGCGACTGTCAAAGATCTACTAATGACAGCCGAGACCTATGGCTTAAGAGGATTGTGAAGCTATAAATTTTCATACAAAAAGAGATAACGTTTTTCTCCCCGTAAACATAGTCTAATTTTCATAATTTTTGGCAATGTTGTAGGTATAATGAAAAACTAGGTCCGTACGTTTTTATTATAAAGAAATATTGCATAAGATATAAGTTATTAGCATCTTAATATCTATATTTTTGACATAAAAACATCCTCGAGCATTTTTATTTTTTTAAATTAAATTAAATTGAATTACTAAAAACGAAAAACATAAAGACCTAAATTGAAGTGTACTGAATGTAATGAGACCAAAATTGTCTCATTTCGTAAAGGTTTAGGGGAGTGAAAACGTTATCGCCCGAAACAATATTTATGTAGATAATTGTATGAAATGTAGGTAATTGCCTCCAAAAATCGCGCCGCGTATCGGCACTTCACAATCCTCTTAAGGCGCTACGATCCGGCGCTCGAGCGAGCCGCGTACTGAACTGAAGTAGGCTCGCGAGTGGTTGCCTCGCGCATTTGGTACGTATTTAAACATAGTAATTATTGTAACTCAGCGCACTGTGCTAAACAATCTTACCAGCTTTTCATTTACATAAAAAAGTACTTTGTGGCTACAAATCAAACTTTTTTTTTTTTATTGAAGTGATGACTTTTAATTGGCTGTCAGTCTCAAATCATATGTTTTATTCTGTTTGCTTCAGCTGTAAGTCATCCACAGTTGATAAATAACTAAATAAATAAATAAATTACCCCTTGTAATGTTAAATCCATGTCATAGCTATGAGATTCATTAAACGTTACGAAAAGAGGTAACTTTGGGACTTTTATTTATCCAACAAAGTTAAGCTAATCGCGTTCTTACAACGATTCCATGTCCGCCAGCCACCAGATAAATAAATAAGATATATCTTACTTTCAGAATTTTATATCACTGTTTTTATGTTTAGCATGGAATAAACTAGTAAGCTCGGTCTATGTCGGGTCACAACGCCTTATAAATATCAATGGCTGACCCTCCAATTAACCTTAAAGCGACCCGTGCTCCTGTTATTACCTATGCTGTTAGTACGTATCAAAAAAAGTTTCGTTTCATGAACTGCGCAAAAGCATCCAGAACATTGAACCTTTCATAAAAAAAAAAAAAAATTGTAAGTCTGACAATACAAAAACCGGTCAAGTGCGTGTCGGACCACGCACAATGAAGGGTTCCGTAGTTAGGATGAATTTATCCCAAGAACAAACATAACATTGTAGTCGAAAAACATGTTCTCCCATACATTCCAATTGCAAATGTAAGTTTGTACGCACAGAATTGAAAGATTTGCCATGTTATTTTAGGACTTTAGACTTCTTATAAGTTTTCCTGTAATCTATTAGGTATAGAACTATTTTCTTTATATTTTTTTTTAAGTTTAGCCTCAGTAGTTTCGGAGATAATGGGGAATGGTCAATTTTCGTCTAT
Source organism: Dicycla oo (assembly GCA_948252095.1). Taxonomy (NCBI): domain Eukaryota; kingdom Metazoa; phylum Arthropoda; class Insecta; order Lepidoptera; family Noctuidae; genus Dicycla; species Dicycla oo. The sequence continues at coordinate 39,137,574 of OX411709.1, read as the reverse complement.
TTTCGTAAATAACTTTAAAACAATTTATTTTAAAAAAGAGCCCTTTCATTTGATATGTAACACGGTACAGTTTACAACTCTTTTTTTTTAATTTTCTTGTTTGCCCCCCAAAATTGACCCTCCATATTCAAAATTCATTTAATTACGTTACACGTCTGTGTTAAGGTCACAGAAATTCATACGTGTATCAAATTTAAACTTAATCGGTCCATTAGATTCGGAGCAAATTGGCTGTGACAGACGGACAGACAAACAGACACACGAGTGATCCTATAAGGGTTCCGTTTTTTCCTTTTGAGATACGGAACCCTAAAAACAATAAAATTGCAAAAAATAAACATTTCGCTGTGCTTGGGGAGTTCGCAAATGCCAATTAGCTTTATTTTGATTAAATGTGTTCTACATTCTAATCCCGAACAGAATAGCTATCAATAGCAAAGTATTCCTATGTTAAAACTAATATTTTTAATAATTATTTTAAACATGATATTCAGTATAGAAATTAGACTAAGTACAAAATAAGTTTAAAACATCTTAATGGAATGGTGATAGATCTGAAAATAGTAAAACTTTCCTCAAATTCAGTGAATTCTTTTACAAAGTATAGTTACATTGTTTATTATCTTAAGAGTTTTGGGTCTGTCGAAAAAATTGTCATGCCATGGTGGTTTTAATACTATTTTCTGGGGCACAACATATCTTTTCGTTTTTTCACCCTGCATGCTTAGCGTGACGCTTTCGCTTTGGAAAAAAAAATGCTTAGCGAATCGCAATAAAAAAAAATCGCTTACCGCTTTTTTCGAATAGAAATTGATTGTCTGCCCTTCTCGAAATCTCTTCTTCCCAAGCAAGAGGTCACACCTAGACTCGAGTTTCTTAGTAAATAGTGACTTTTTGTTCGTTTCGGTTTTTATGTATAGGTACTTACTTATGTTAATTTCAGCCTATTAAATGATAACAGCAACAAAGCACCGCTTAAAATTACTCGCCTTAAACGAAAAAACAACTAACAATCTTTTTCTAGGTCCTTTTTACCCGACTGCGGCGAAGCCAAAATAGGTGGGTTATAAGTTGACCTGTATGTATGTATTGAATATCCGTCACCATGTTCCCTCGGTAACTACTAAACGGTTGAACTGATTTTAATGAAAGGTATGTCTTTAGATTCGTCTTTATTGCGCGAGTGTCACTGGGTATATTAAAATTATAAAAATCAAAATGGCGGATTTATGGCGCAAAAATGTAAGTTTTCAAAAAATGAATTCTCCAAATCTGTCGAGTGGAGTATCAAAATGAAGGGTTTTAAAAGGTGATTACAAAAATATACAGCGTTATTTGTAAAACACCAGCAACCTCTTAAGGGGTCATTGTACTCATCATTATGAACAACTTTTACTATGGGACAAAACCTGAAATCGCGAAAAAAATATCAGCTGTTCAGTACATCTATGTTCGCATAATTTATCAAAATGAAACTTTAGTAGGGGGTTAAGAGTATTATTTTTAATTTACCTAACACATCTTTGAGTCTAGTGTCGATAGACCGGTTTGTCATCCTCCTAACTAAGATTATAAATGCGAAAGTGAGTTTGTTTGATTGTTACGCTTTCACGCTAAAACGGCTGAACGGATTCGGATGAAACTGGCACACAGGTAGGCCATGACCTGGAAACGGTACCTAGGCTACTTTTATCGACATACCACGCGGGCGAAGCCGCGGTCGGTAGCTAGTTCTATATAATTCTGAACATCCGAGTGACAAACAAAGAATTTTACTGCTTTGAAAGATAAATTTATCGACCGTTACTTAATACGTACTATTGAGAGGAAAGTGTAAAATTAATAAAATAATTTAAAAATCAAAAACCCAGTTGGATTTATGATTTTTTAAATTAGCTAAAAAAGTGAACCTTAAAACATATTACCTATTTCTGTGTCCATTTCCACTAAATACTATAAAACAATCTCATGCAGTCGATGCCTCCAACCGCATGAGATTGTTATATAGTATTAAGAGGGCTTTTTCATTTTGTCACCTCTCTCGCTCACACGGGTACCAAATTTTTAAGGAAACGAAAAGGATGCCTTTTTGAAAAATGTAATCAATTAGCGAACTAGTAAATAATATTAATTTAATAGGTAATTATTAAAATCACATTTCTATTGAGTTATCTAATGAAATCAGCTCAAAAAGTATTTATGATCTGTTTTTGATGTTTTTGAAATAAATGACACAACGAAACAGTCCTCTTAAGTGAGTATGGAAACAGAAATAGGTCATAGGTTCCGGGCTGTCGTTCCGAAATCACCGAACCAAGGGGTATCGTCAGATAGGCAGTGACTCCATGTAAAATACTGGTATTCAGCTGCATCCGATTAGTCTAGAACCCGACCGAAAAGGCTAGGCAGGTGATGATGAAGTTTCAATTTACTGAAAGTGTTTGTCAAAAGTGCTAATGAAATAAATGACGAGTTTTTAATAAGTATAAAAACTGGTACAAGGCACATTGTTCCCGGAAACTAAACAGCAACAAAAGTGTCCTACCTTTCGAGTTCCTCTTCGGAATGCGCGAAGGTACAGGAGTTGCCTCTCGGACAGAAGGAGCGAGTGGCCGCGTCTCTGCACATCGACACTTTGTACTTGGTGTGGGTGGGCGTCGATGCTGCCGTCTGCGGCGATCCCTGGCCTGTGGACAAATGGCACTTTTAGACTAGTGACGAACGGCTGGAATAAAATATATCGTCTTCACAACCTACTAAGTTTGCTTGTTACGCTTTCACGCTAAAATGGATGAATAGATTTGAATGAAACTTGGCACACAGGTAGACCATGACCTGGGTTAGGACATAGGGTACTGTTCATCTCGGTAGTACGTTCCCGTGGGATATTTTCCGACAACAACGCGGACGAAGCCTCGGGCAAAAGATAGTATAATTATAATTCAATTAATATGCCTAGCCTTTTCCCAAATATGCGGATGCAGCTGAATACCTGTATTTAACATGGTACGATTGCCTATCTGACCTCCACAATCCAGTAACTGGCTGACTGGTTGTCAGACTTTCGGCCTTCTGACGACCCGTAACTGCAGTGAGAGATCCACGAATGTCCGCCGGTACCAACGCCTCAACATGCTTTCCGAGGCACAGGCACGGAGGAGTCTTGGTATGTAAAGATGGTAACCCATCTACGGACCAAACCCGGCAAGCGTAGCTTAACCTGATGAATCGACCCGAGCTGCTGTTATTACTTAGCCACGAGCTCCTCCTAGTATAATCATAATGAATGTAGACAAAATATTGTAAAGCATTTTAAAAGAGTAACCATGGAGCTTCTCGCCCATTCTTCTCGATACGAATCTACCGTTTGGAAATTTCACTTAGAATCAAAACAATGTTCTTGTAAATGATGTTCACGAGTGCCTTTTAATGGCTTACTTGAAATAAATGACTTAAGTTTGACTTGAATTTCAGTTATAATAGATTGTAATGCAACAGTTTTATATGAGTGTACATATCGCTCATCCAATAGAACAATGACGTAATTACGTTTTAGTTAAATTCGTAATTATGACGCTGTTCTATTAGATGAGCGGTATTTGTAAGACCATTTTTCACAGTTTAATGTTCAGCGATACAAGCCTTGTGCTTAGTGCAGAAACGCCACTTCCATTAAATATATGCATTTTTATTGTGTCAATTATTTCAAAAAACAGGTCATGATTTTTTATTTGTGATGGGTTTGCTCTTGACTCTAGTCTAGGTCAGAGGTGACAGAGACAAAGTCGACGATTTTACCCAGAAGAAGCCTGTTTACTCTCACTTTGAAAAGATTAGTATGCGTTCGGAAACACAGACGCAGGTAGTGAGTTCCACTCCTTTGATGTGCGCATTATAAAAGACATTTGGAAGCGCTTAGTGCGAATTGGTGGAATAGCAACCAGGTAGGGTTGGTAACTGGCAGTGCGTCTAGATATCCGATGGTAGAAGGGGGCCGGTGGAATGAGGTCGTTCCGGGAGAGCGAGAGAGGTGACAAAATGAACAACTCTCTTAATATAATTCCAAAAATTGTGTGAATCCTATGACAGAGGCGTGCGGAGGAAGCGGTACAGAGCGGATCAGGGCGGCAGGACAGAGAATGACCGAACGCTCAAGGTCGTTCCCTCGGGGAACTAAATTGTTGACCCTCTAGACATTTTTGAAAAGTGTTCCACAACTTTGTTATACAACACTCCATTTGAAATAAGACTAGATATTTAAATAAAACTTTTTACAGTCCGGTCAACCGATTTTGACTTCTATTCCGTAGGCATAAGGACGGCATTAAAAGCAAAAACGAGGATACTAGTGATAGTGATTAAAATATGATATTAATGATTTAATTTGGATTTTAACTTTTAAGTGTATTTTTATAAATTCATTAAACTTAATCTTTTAAAATATAATTTGTTTGAATTTAACACCACTGTGAATACACCTTTATCTTGCAGTTGCACTGATGACTCACTGCATTCTTAACGCGAACGAACTATAAGTCTCACTCACTGGTATTATTATCCATACATCGGTCGGGCATGGAAAGCATCTGATTGTGGTTCGAGTCCCGGCCCGTCGCCTGTTGCTGTAGGTAGTGTATCAGCCCCGCCACCACTTCCTTGAGTGACGTCATCACCTCTGCTAGCTGCTGCCATGATGGATTCTTGGCGTCTGAAAAAGTTATATAACATTACATTAATATAACATAATATTGTGCCTGAAAATGTCGTGAGAAGAGTCTTGAGTATGAATGTGGATGACAATAGGGGGGTCAGTCTCCACCAAACAGAAAAATCTTCACTGAATATGTAACTGTATCAATTTGACTTTAAGTATAAAATAAGACACAGACATCAAGCATTTATCAAGCGTGATACCTGCCAATATTGCCTTTGCTACGCGTTCTTTCTGACTTTTATCTTTTTGCTCGGCTCTTAAGTCCTAGCATGATGTTAAATAGCCTATAGCCTTCCTCAACAATTGGGCTATCAAATGCAAAAAAAAAAATTCGGTTCCAGATATTAGTGCGTTCAAACGATCAAACAAATAAAAACTTTTTCCAAAAAACGCAACCGAGTTCCAAAATAACATTACAAAGTGAATAATATCTTTAATTTCGGAAGTCGGTGTCTTTGGATCTGTATTTTAGTTTTTTGCCACCGACTTCCGAAATTAAAGTTATTATTCACATTGAAGTTATTATGGACGTCGATTGTGTTTTTTGGAAAAAGTTTCTTATTTTCAAGTTTTTGGTGGGTCAGTTTGTAATTTATGTCAGTTACAATATTCTAATGTCAACTGCTCGTCACATTTTTAACCGACATCAAAAAAAGGAGGAGATTCTCAGTTCGTCGGAACCTTTTTTTCTTAACTTGTGTAGAACCACTTTTTTATATCAAAATCAAAAGTCATTTATTCAAACTAGGCTGAGAATCAGCACTTTTTGAACGTCAAAATTACATAAGACAGTCCCCCAAAACGCCCGCCCGTCACCACTTCCTAGTGATTTAGCTGGGGAGAAGAAGTGGCGCAACAAACTCCCCAGCAGCACAGCTGTCTGTTCAGTTAAAATAATAATAATAATTGAGTCTATACATGCGCGCACTGTGCATAATAATTTAGGTACATTACGCAACACAAAACATTAAATTAAATTATTTGCTATAAGTAAGCTAGCACACGCCAATATAGGTACCAAAAAAATTGAAAACTATACTCAAGCAGAAATAAAAATACAAAACTAAAAAACGTAAGCAGAACTTTATACCTAAATAAAGGCCTCCAGTAATAAAGGATGTGCCCACTTACATATATGAAAATTGTATATGAAGCTGAAACTTGAAGTCACAAATGATAAACTAGGACCAACGAAGTAATATAAACAAAGTTAATTACTAATAACAAAACAAAACCAAGAACAGCAAGACGACCAGTCACCACAAGCAGCACCCGTTCACGAGCATAACGCAGAGTTCAGCCATCACCCCCTCGCCATATTTGAGGGAAGGAGGCAACCCGACCCCCGACGCTACCGCAAGCAGTGACATCTAAAGGAGCATGACGAACTTGCTGCCAGTTGCTCAGGCAAGAATAATATGATCAATATCATAAAAAAAAACATTGTAATGAGTAGATTATGTAAATGATAAATAAAGATAAAATTAAAATAAATTGACTTTTACAGTCAAAGAAAATAAATAATTATATGAACACATATAACTTGTCAGAAGATAAGCTAATTCTGGAGAAAGAACATAAACGTTGTCTTGAGTTAATCACAGCGACCAACTATTCTTATCGTTTAAGTAGTCGTTGATAGAATAGTATGCCTTCGAACAAAGGTTAGATTTTACTTTAGCTTTAAACGCATTAAAGGGCAAATCTAGCAAAGTAGCGGGTAACTTGTTATAAAAGGATATACCAAGCCCAACAAATGAGTTATGAACCTTATGAAGCCGATGAAACGGAGCACGTAATTTGTCCTTATTTCTGGCGTTAACATTGTGGATATCACTGTTTTTAGTGTATAAATGTATATTTTGTCTAATATATAAGATGTTGGCGAAGATGAATTGTGATGCCACCGTGAGAATACCAATAGGTATGTTTAAAAAAATCTCTCAAAAAAACTCTAGCACCTAGCTGGTAAATTGCTCGAACAGCTCGTTTTTGAAGTACAAATATATGTTGAATGTCAGCGGCTTTGCCCCAGAGCAGAATACCGTAGGACATAACGCTATGAAAATAACTAAAATAGACTAACCGAGCTGTATCAACGTCAGTGTATTGTTTTACTTTCCTGACGGCGTAAGCAGCTGAACCGAGCCTTCCCGCTAGGCTTGATATATGAGGGCCCCACTGAAGTTTGGCATCAACTGTTATGCCCAGGAAAACTGCCGAGTCTACAGTTTTAAGCACCTCTTTATCTAAGACGATGTTGGGTCCTAGATTTCTAACATTCGGTAATGTGCGCCGAAGCGCTATTGGTGGACGAAAACAATGCAGGCGGGGTTAGCCACTGGCCCGTGCATACGAAAAACGCCTTTATGGGGGTGATGCACAAAAATCGTTGATAGTATGTTCTTCGATTACTCGAAGACGGCTGGACCGATTTGATTTTTTTTTTTTTTGAAAGGGTATACTTTCTAGTCGGTCCCATTGTCATCAAGTCTGGATCTGATGATGGGATCCTGGAGAAATCGACGGAACTCTTCAAATATTATAGGCACACCTATAGCGTTTTGGGTATTTTTTTTATCTTTTACTCTTGCATTTGTTCTTGGAAAGCACCATTACATGAAGTGGAACTGATGATGAAGATCACAGATGGCCACCGGGGTGTCCCCTTGTTTCGCAGACGGAAATTTCATAGAATTTCTTTTCCCCGAAAATGTTTCATATAATATTTGTTCCTTGTATTTTTATTTCGAATATTATTGTTTCAAAGACTTATTTACTTGAATGAAACATATTTCACAGAAACACAATTCAACAAACTTATAATTAAACAATTAACTTATTAAAAAATAATTCCACTGTTTAGTGGAATTATTTTTTAACGATTAATGTTTGTTCGGTGTATTTTTCCATGGTATTAAATCAAATAATTATTAGTCATATGGTTTTAAATTAAAATTAAAATATTGTCATAAAAAGTCAATTCGTTGTGCTACAAAAGTTAGTGACAGAAACGAATCGCTGCAAAACCGACTTCACGTAGTCTGCCCTACCCCTAGAGCGTAATTTAAATCCGCGTAGGCGCGGAGGGGCGAGGCGGCCCACGAGCTGAGGAGCAGGTGGTTTTAACGCTCGCCGCCGCGGCTGAGACTGGCCGGCAAAGCTGCGGTGGTGAGCGTGAATACCATCTGTGAAGAAAAACTCGCGTGGGACCGCCGGCGACCCGCAGCCCCGGAGCCGTGACAGAAACCATGCCTGCTGCATGTTGCATGCTGCATGCTTGCTTGCACGCTGCATGTTGCGTGCTCGCTTGCAGCATGCAAGCTGTAGGTTGCATGAGGGTATGCATTTTATCAACGGTGTGAATTGAAACGTTTAGAAACTGTCACTTGATAAAATGTTATTCTTAGTAGTAAGTTTTACATTAAATAAACAATATTAGGATATTTGATTTGTTATTCTCGTGGCTAAGTAATAACAGCCGCACGGGTCAATCCATCAGGTTAAGCTACGCTTGCCGGAGTTGGTCTGTGGATGGGTGACCATCTTTACATACCGAGACTCCTCCGTGCCTCGGAAAGCACGTTAAGCCGTTGGTTCCGGCTGTCAATCGTGGATCCTTGAAAGTCGTTACGGGTCGTCAGAAGCCCGAAAGTCTGACAACCAGTCTTACCCAGTAACTGGGTTGTGGAGGTCAGATAGGCAGTCGCTCCATGTAAAATACTGGTATTCAGCTGCATCTGGTTAGACTGGAAGCCGACCCCAACGTAGTTGGGAAAAAGCTAGGCAGATTGATGATTATTCTAACATAAAATTTTATATGAAACAAAAATCAACGATTTAAAAATCTTCAAAATAAGTATTCTGCGTATTGATTATTCTATGAAACGAAAATTGGAGAAGAATTTAATGTGAAAAGAAATTCTATAAAACTATTAGCTATGAAACAACGTCAAATAGCACAGCATCATGCTGAGTGGAAGCCATCTTGTCACAGTCATGGCGTGCCAGCAGCTGCCGACTTGTTTTGTGCTCGTGATTTGTGTTTTATTTTTCCTATTGTGTTAATTATATTTTTGTATGCACTTGTTTCTGTGACAAATAAACATATTTTTCTTTCTTTTCTTTCTTTCTTTCTTTACAACCGGCCACCGGAACTAATAATAAGTAATTTAAGGGTTGCGATTCGATTAGGTACTTTGCTCGTCACAATGCTTATGGTGATGTGAAGATCTCCTGGTACCTACTTACCAGGAGAACTCCTCAACAATTAACGTCGCTGCATCTGCAATGGGACCAACTAGAAAGTATACCCTTTGAAACAAAAAAAGTATTTTCCAAATCAGTTCAGCCGTCTTCGAGTAATCGGGGAACATACATAAAAAAAAGATTCCGACGAACTGAGAACCTCCTCCTTTTTTTAAGTTGGTTAAAAAACAAACTCTTCGGCTTTATTATTAGTATAGATTTTGAGTTAATCAGTCTAGTGAGTCAAGTCGAACAAAGAAATTGATATGCGTGCAGCTAACGTGCAACTCTATCTGCCTAGACTTTTACACAACTACGTTGGGGTCGGCTTCCAACCTAACCGGATGCAGCTGCATGCCAGTATTTTACATGGAGCGACTGCCTATCAGATCTCCACAACTCGACTGGGTAACACGATTCCACCATACAGGTTTATTTTAAATTGGCTCGCTAAACTCCGACGATGGGTATCGATATCAAAATACAAAATAAAAAGATCAGATCTTTTTTGAGAGGCCAATGACCACTGTTAGTGTTGTTACTTGATGTATGAGTTGGAAAAACTTTTTTCTTATGTTTTATCGTGTTTCGATATCAATACTCATCACGTCTATAAAATATGGCAGATTGATGATTATTCTAACATAAAATTTTATATGAAACAAAAATCAACGATTTAAAAATCTTCAAAATAAGTATTCTGCGTATTTCTGCGCTCACTCTGCAACTGAGAAAATCTCTCTTTGCAAGCAATTCACGTCTGGACGCTGGCTCAAAGCAACCACCTACTGTACCTCATTGTGACTCCTCGATGCCGGAGATCGCAGTACACATTAAAGAGGTCCGAAGAGTATTGTGCGGTCTAGACGTGAACAAGGCCAGCGGGCCTGATGGCATACCAGCGAGTTTTGCGGCAGTGTGCGCCTGAACTGTCTCCTGTATTGACACGTTTGTTCCGCCTCTCTCTTGAAAAAAGAACGGTGCCGAAATCCTGGAAGCTTGCAAATGTACAACCAGTGCCCATAAAAGGCGACCGTGCAGACCCTGCCCATTACCGTCCGATCGCCATTACCTCCATTCTGTGCAAAGTTTAGGAAAGGGTACTGAACAATAAGTTGCTGATCTACCTTGAAGACAACGATCTCCTCAGTGACCGTCAATATGGCTTTCGCCGGGGACGGTCAACTGGCGATCTTCTTGTGCATGTCACGCACTGCTGTGGCGAAGCCATCGAGAAACACGGCGAAGCACTGGCTGTATCGCTTGACATCTCGAAGGCCTTTGACAGGGTCTGGCACGCTGCTCTGCTCAGCAAGCTTCCTGCTTATGGCATCCCAGCTGATTTTTATAGCTGGATATCAGATTTCCTTAGTGAACGGTCGATCAGAGTAGTTGTTGACGGCTGCTCTTCTGACCTTATGGCTATTGATGCCGGAGTTCTTGTTCCCGGAGGGTCTGTTCTCTCTGCAATTCTTTTCCTGCTGCACATCAATGACCTGCTTCGGCCTGGTATTGTTGGGTACGCAGATAACAGTACAGTTTCAGAGAGATACTTGTCCAGCGCAAAAACCAGCGGGGCTGAAGTTCGTTCCTTGAGAGAGGCCATGGTAGAGCGGACAGATTTGACCTTAAGCTTTGTCTCCCAGTGGGGTGATGATAATCTGGTCTCTTTTAACGCCACCAAAACGCAGGCGTGTCTTTTTACCGCTAAAATGAGTCGTTTCGCCCAAACTCCTACTTTTCGGGGTACATCTGTTCTTGTAACTTATCGACTTGAGCTCCTAGGCATGGAGTCAACATCTGTCCTGCTATTCTGTAAAAATCTCACCGTGAAATATTAGGTGAAGTGAGCTTCAAGTGAGCTGTCATCCCATCAGACGCCATGGATTGACACCATTGCCAGCTTACTTAAAGCTCACTTTACCTAATATTTCACGGTGAGATTTTTACAGAATAGACCGGCTGGTCTCAACTTCGGCGCCACCATCGAGTACAAGGCCCAAACTGCGGCCAAGAAACTGGGCATCCTAAATAGGGTGAAGCAATACTTTACGCCTGGACAGCTTTTAGCCCTTTACAAAGCGCAAGTCCGATCCTGCATGGAGTATTGCAGTCACTTTTGGGATGGATCAGCTAAGTACCAACTAGCCGCGCTTGACTCGGTGGAACGCAGAGCTAAGAGGCTCATTGGCGACGTAAAACTGGTCATCGCCGCAAGGTTGCCTGCTTGTCGGTCTACAGATTGTACTTCGGAGAGTGTGCCCGAGAACTCCACGACCTCATTCCACCGGCCCCCTTCTACCATCGGACATCTAGACGCACTGCCAGTTACCATCCCTACCTGGTTGCTATTCCACCAATTCGCACTAAGCGCTTCCAAATGTCTTTATAATGCGCACAGCAAAAGAGTGGAACTCACTACCTGCGTCTATTTCCTGTCTGTGTGTCTGTTTGTTTTTTTTTTTTGTAATTGTTAATTTTGTTAGTTTACTATGCTCTTTTTTACTGTTTGTATTTCCTGTGCGTGTCCCAAATAAAATATTTTTCTTTCTTTCTTTTCTTTCCAAATCTCTTCAAAGTGAGAGTGAACAGACTTCTTCTGGGTAAGCTCACTCCATCGTCGACTTTGTATCTGTCCCCTCTGACCTAGACTAGAGTCAAGAGCCAACCCATCACAAATAAAAAATAAAAAAAAATATACACAAAAAAAAAGATATTTTTAAACTGATATTTCAAGTGACAACAGAGGAGCTCGTGGCTAAGTAATAACAGCCGTACGGGTCGGTCCATCAGGTTAAGCTACGCTGGCCGGGGTTGGTCTGTGGATGGGTGACCGTCTTTTCATACCGAGACTCCTCCGTGCCTCGGAAAGCACGTTAAGCCGTTGGTCCCGGCTGTCATTCGTGGATCTTTGACAGTCGTTACGGGTCGTCAGAAGCCCGAAACTCTGACGACCAGTCTTATCAAGGGGTATCGTATCGGGTATCGTTGTGGATGTCAGATAGGTAGTCGCTCCATGTAAAATACTGGTATTCAGCTGCATCCGGTTAGACTGGAAGCCGACCCAAACATAGTTAGGAAAAGGCTAGGCGGATTGATTGATTTCAAGTGACAACAAAAAAAAAACATTTATTTTGTTTTATCATGTTTTGATATCTATTGATACCCATTGCATTGCGGAGTTTAGTTAGCAAATTTAAAATAACCCTGTATAACACAAACGTACCAGGACTGGCATCGATGTTAGCTAGTCTGTCCAGATGCAGGCTCATGACGATCAGTTGCGCCGGGTCCCCGATCCTTTGTAGCGCGATGAACAACTCCTGGACTGACTGCGCGAACGATTGAGGCGTCTGCAATTTATCTGGAAATAAATTAACCAGTTAACTTCGTCATCATTCCAGCAGATTGGCGTCCACTGCTGGAAATACGCCTAAGCGTATACGGAGACGCAGGCGACACAAATCAGCACAGCGCAGTCTTTTGTATACAATGCGCTTTCAGAGAAGACCGTATACAGCGACACGTGTTCGTGCGGCGTAGGTACGTGCCGTAGAGACGCACGCAACACGTGCACTTGTGTTTAATTTTGTTTTTAATTGATTATGGAGGAATTTACGAACACGCGCGAGTCATACGAGTTTCGTATGTGCAGTTCAGACATTTGCTGTGTCACACGGTTTAATCTATGCTGCCCTACCCTGTGGTGTGCTTCGCGGCCTGCGTCTCCCGTATACACTTAGCCTTTCCCAATCATCGCCCCACAAAGATTGGATGCACTTTTCGCATCCAGTAGATTCCCGCAAAACGGTCTCAAAATTGTGAATTTTTGACAGAATTGGCATACAAAATGTGACAGGAACTTGAATTGGCCAGCACGAGTAGTATAAACACCGTAGAAGAACAAACAAAAGACTAAGTGAAAGATATAATAGGTTGGGGAAAAAGTTTCTTCGCATTTTTTAAGAAAATTCAAAACATTTTTTAATATAGTTTATTTACATTTAACTAAAGTATGTAGGTACCATTTTGTTCGATAACTTTTTGCCATCTTGTAGGTATGGACATGATCCCATTGCTATAGAAATTTTGGGACTTCTGGTCAAAATACCGCGACAAGTGGTTTTGGCAGTCCTCTCGTGATGTTAACCTGACACTGCCTGCCTAAAACAAAATTTATGCAATTCCATACTTATCGATCAAAACCGTTGTCACTAAATATATCGTATAAAGGGGTCGCCCTGGTAGAAACTGACTCTGTTAAGTTTCTTGGAATAAATTTAGATAAATTTTGCTCATGGAAAAATCATATAAATGACATTTGTGTTAAAATAAATAATTTTATATACCCTTTGAGGCGTATTAGCTGCGAAGTATCTAGAAATGCCGCAATAACGGCTTTCCATGGCTATATAACCTCCACTCTAAGATATGGTATTATCCTGTGGGGTCGTTGTGTGGAGATTGATCAAGCATTCGTAATGCAAAAAAAGTGTCTAAGAGCTATATTTGGGTTGAAGCAAATAGAGTCGTGTCGTCCATTCTTTAGGAAATATAAAATACTGACTCTACCATGTATGTATATATTAGAATCCTGTGTATTTGCTTTCAAACATAAGAGACTTTTCAAGCAAGCGACAAGCTACTATGCCCCACGATCTATGTATACTAATAAGTTATTTCAACCGAGGACTAATCTCACATTTACAGGTAAAAACAGCTATATTATGTGCATAAAATTGTATCATAAAATACCAAATTCGATAAAAACGCTACCATTTTCTAGATTTAAAAGCAATTTGACGAGGTTTTTAATTGAAAAATGCTTTTATAGTGTGCATGAGTTTTTAGATTATAAATTGTAAGTTTTGAAAATTGCATGGTCTATCAAAATTATAACTTATTGTTATTATTATTATTATTGTGTGACGAATCTCTCCCATAATTGACATGATTATTATTGACATTTATGATTATTGTTTTATTATCAGTTTTTTTGTTTTAATATTATTATTATATTGACTTACTTAATTCAATAATACAAATTTTAATGGCTGTATAATGACTGATGATGATCAATAATAAATTTAAATAAAATGTAAAACTTATTTTATATTTGCACGCCGAAATTAAAGGCAGAATAAGAGCGCATTTTTTTTTACATATTTACCATCTTTCTGTACCTTGTTCAGGCAAATAAATGATTTTTGATTTTGATTTTTTGCCTAAAGAATTCTGAAGAGACCGAAACAGGTGGAAATCTGAAGGTGCAAGGTCAGGACTATACGGCGGATGCATTAACACATCCCAGCCAAACTCTCTTAATTTTTGCTGAGTGGCTAAAGATGTGTGAGGTCTAGCGTTATCATGATGAAAAACCAGACCCCTTCTGTTGATTAATTCCGGCCGCTTTCTCTCAACTTCTTGCTTTAATCTCATCAGTTGTTCGCAGTAGAGTTCAGAATCGATGGTCCTGCCTGGTGGTAACAGCTCATAATGAATAATGCCCTTCCAATCCCACCACACACAAAGCATCACCTTGTTGCGAGTTAACCCGGGTTTCGCCACAGTCTGTGAAGCCTGACCGGCCTTTGACCACGACCTTTTTCGCACGTTCTTGTCATACGTGATCCACTTTTCATCACCAGTTATCAGCTTCTTCAAAAATGGTTCGGTTTCATTACGTCGTAATAAAGAATCACAAATGAGTACACGGTTCATTAGGTTTCTTTCAGTGAGCTCGTGAGGTACCCAAATGTCGAGCTTTTTTGTGTACCCAGTTTTTTTCAAATGCGCCAAAATTGTTTTGTGGTCAATTTCCAGTTCTTCAGCTACGTCGTAACTACTGATATGCCGATCTTGCTCCACTTTTTCAAAAATGGCATCCATTTTATCCGTAATAGGGCGACCAGAGCGACGTGCATCTTTGACATCAAAATTTCCGGATTGAAAAGGCTTAAACCAAATTTGTGCTACTCTCACAGACACTACACTAGGTCCATAAACATCGCAAATTTTTTTCGCGGCTTGCGTTGAATTTTTACCTTTTTTGTAGTAAAATTTTAAAATGTATCCGATTTCTTCATTAGATTCACTCATCTTGACGGTACGAAAAACAAATGAAAATCACACATTTTCCTAATTTGAATTTGGAATTATGTTCTTTAAAATTTAAACTTTCAATGATACCAAAACCAGCCAGATACAAATAGTATAGCCAAAGAGATTTTATTACAAGTTCATACATACTATAATGCGAAAAGACTTTTTCCCCAACCTAATATATAAAGAAATGTCACTATAGTAAAAATGAGATATTTCTATTCTTCCCAGAGTTGATAGAAGTGGTCATGCTTCGCGTGCAGTCGCTGCAATGAATACTAGCTTTTGCCCGCAGCTTCGCCCGCGTGGAGGTTGGAAATTATCCCACGGAAACGTATTACCGGGATAAAAAGTATCATATGTCCTACTCATGTGCCAAATATCATCCAAATCCTTTCAGCGTTACAAGCAAAGAAACCAACTCACTTTCGCATTTATAATATTAGTTAGGATTAATTCAGTGTGATAATGAGATACGAGCTACACGTCCTGTATAACTCCATCTCTTTCCCACTGTCGAGTATTACGAAAATAATACTGCTGTAGGAGGTGGTGGTTGGCCTGCAGGTCGTCGGATTTATCCACGCTGCGTCTTTCGGTACGTGGTCGCCATTCAGCACACGATTTTTAGCAAAGATAATGCCACTATGAGGTTAGAATAACCCGCAT
Organism: Dicycla oo; assembly: GCA_948252095.1. NCBI lineage: Eukaryota > Metazoa > Arthropoda > Insecta > Lepidoptera > Noctuidae > Dicycla > Dicycla oo. Next base: position 39,121,841 of record OX411709.1, on the reverse strand, counting down.
TAGAAGCGATCCATGGGGAGTTGGTAAATAAAGTGACGTTCTAACTATGATTGGTGACAATTGGAAAATAATTGTTGCTTTCCAAGCCTCCCTAAATACAAATACATGAAAGAACTCTTTAAAAACATCTCTGATATGAACTCGTGATTTCATATAGAGGCATCACAAATTATTCTGGCTCACTGCCAATTTTAGTCTAGCTTTGCCAACTCCTGCGCATGCCTAAAATTAGCTTATTCAACTCACCTATAATGCTCTGCATGTGACTCTTGTGGGCGGTGTCTCCGTACAACAAGGCGCTCCATTGATCGGGCGCTATCCTAAGCCCCGCCTCGGTGGCTATCTGAACTATCTGAGCATCGTGCTCTCGCCGCAGTGACTCGTACGTTCGAAACTCTTCTTTTAGTTGCATTAGAGATGAGTCGCATTCGCGTTTTGATACCTAGAAAGAGCAAAAAAAAATTGGTTATATTTGGTAAAAGTGAGCTATTTTAACGATTTAGAAGCAAGTTATGGCGTAAACCTCGTATAGCCGCTAATTACACATGGGATGAAATTCATCCCATTTTTTTATTTAAGTAGTGGTTGGTGGGAGTAAAGTCATCCCACGCAAATCTGCTTTTGGTTTGAACCTTGTTCCACCACTATTAAGGAGTCCTTTCTAATTCTACATTACTATAAAGCCCTACTCACTAGCATTCTAAGAAACATTCAACGGTCACAAAATTCCAAGAAGCTACGATGCAAATCGGTTTTGTTTACAAGATTACCGCGGGTGGGGCGCTCAACGGTTTTGCCCGCGCGCGGGTGAGCGCAGCGGTTCAGCACAGCGGATAGTAAAAAGCTAATGAAATATGATCAGTAATGAAGTCATTGTAAAGGGCCGACTTAATTTAGACCACCATTGACATACTAACAAGAAGTATCAATTTCATTGGAAGACAGGGTGCAAACCACAGAGTACGGAATCACAGCACCGCGCCGGCAGCGTCTAGAGATATTTCTTTTGCGATTTCAGGTTTGGTCCCATAGTAAAAGTTGTTCACAATGATAAGTACAGTGACCCTTTAAGTGGTTGTGATTTCTTTAAGTTACAACTTGTATAGTGGTTCAATGGTTTTCTGGTGATCCACAGGATGAAAAAGTGATTGTGATAATATGTCTGTGCTATTAAGCGCGTTATTAATCAGCGACGCGCAGACATGGCGTTTGGTTTTGTTATTTTTGGTTTTGGTTCCTTAGCACCAGCACTTGTAATTGGAATGTCTTACCTTAAAACAAGAAGCTCTGTATAGGAGCTGGACGACATGGCCTATGCTAGTTTTCGAAGCCTGTGGGAAATGAGGCTCCAGTCTTTGGACTACAAACATCACTAACACCTGCAAGAGAAACCAATACAAACATCGTTAGTAAATTGATGAACTAAACAAAGCTCGAGAACGTTAGGTACTTAGCATGCACTTAACATGGTCAAACAATCTTCAATTTTAATATAAGTATACAAATAAATAAAATTAAAGTGTCTGTTTGTAATCTCAAAATAACAGCTTCTTATTAAATGCTTATGAAAGTATACACAGTACATAAAACAAAACAAAAAATTGTCTGTTTGTTCCGGCTAATCTCCGAAACGGCTGAACACCGATTTTGACGGGACTTTCACTGGCACATAGCTGATGTTATAAGGAATAACTTAGACTTACTTTTATTTTAGAAAAAGAATTAGGGTTCCGCGCAAAAATGATTACTTATAACCCATGAAATTGTAAACAAAATCCTATTCAAATAGGGAAGTAAGCCGCGGACTACAGCTAGTTAACCCATTGAATCCCTTGTTTAATTTGAGGTGCCAAAGAGTATAAAAATGTCCATTCGAGGAGGCCAAATAACACAGATTACCATATAATCCATAGGGAAGACCTACGAAATAATACGTAGTCGGCCTCTGCCATATTCTACGTACATCATCAGCTACGTAATATTGCGTAGTGGGCATTTAATGGGTTAATAATAATCAAAGAAAGTACCGTCAGCACGAAGAGAAGAAGAAGTATGCACTTTGGTTCAGATCCCGTGTCTCTCTATCTTGCATAGAAATTATGCTTAGTCACGCCTATAATGTTCCCACTATAATGGTCACAACCTCCTCTCGGCAGGCGGGTGTGAGCCGTGATCCACCACGCGGGCCCAATGTGGGTTTGTATATGTCACATGTCTTTGAATGTTTGGTTCTAGAACACGCCGGTTTCCTCACGATGTTATCCTTCACCGTTTTCGAGTACAGTGGTGATGAAATAATTTCGGCGACAAGAAAAACAAAAAGAACACTTAGCGCCATCTCACGGCAAAGTTTTCAGAAAGTAACTACATTGGCAGCTGAATACAAATATATATATATATATATATACCAAATGTTTATTTCTGTACCAATTATGTAGTTTACATTAGTTTATGATTGGAGCCTCCTTTCAAGCATGATGACGCCTGTGTTAGGAGACTCCGCTCTTCCATAGCTTTGGCTGTTTGTACAACTTACAAAATTATAATTATTTTAATTTTTTGAGTTACATTTTTCCTTTATAATTAGACTACTTATTATATTTTTCTCGAGCACGTGTTGCGTGCTTTCTTGCCATTTAAGTATAATTATTATACATTCAAACACGCTCGCTCACTCGTGAATTGAACAGAATGAATACATTAATGTGGGTGTGCAGACTGTGTGATGTGTGGGAGGTGTGTGGGTGGTGTGGAACACCTCCACACATTCCAAACACACCCGCCGCAAGAACGCGTTCTCTCGACGGCTGAACTGTAAGTTAGGGTTGATGAAGAAGTGGTTATGAGGAAGAGGATGCAGATGAGGAACTATTAGAAATGCGTTTTGAGGAAGTGGATGAGGATGGGATACGAGGAGGAGGAAGAGGATGCGGATGAGGAAGATAGAACCTGTGATTTCGAATTGAAATCACAATAGGGAGGTTGAATTTAATGAAAATTAACTTTGAACCCAGATTCGAGTCGGTTTCGTAATTCGTCGTAAACTAATCTAGTGCCACTGAAAAAGCGCTCACTAGGGACATTTGATGGAGGGGCTAAAAGATACTGGCGCACAGCTCCGCAAAGTTCACACTTAAACACTTCCTCATATATTCCTATTAAAGAATGAGGAAGTGGAAGAGGAATATTTTATGCCTGATTTTGGGGATGTGGAAGAGAATGAGGAATCGCTAAAAAATGAGGAACTTCCGCATTATGAGGATGAGAAAGAGGAATCCTCATCAACCCTACTATCAAGTTAAAACACTAAAAAGTGAAAAATAACTTTAATTTTGGAAGTCGGTGGCATAAAACGAAAATACAAAACCAAAGACCGACTACCGATATTAAAGTTATTTTTCACTTTGTAGTGTTTTGATTTGGAAGTCGGTTTTATTTTTTGCTAAAAAAGTTTTTATTACGACGTCATTATCACATATACAGCATACACATAACCATAACCTCACGCCTGTGTTCCCCGCAGGGGTAGGCAGAGGTGCACCTATGCCACGTTTAGTTTAGATTAATATAAAAGCCTCAAAGGCTTTTAGCCTTTGAGCGCTGTCGTTCTGCTGCGTCAAAGGTTCCATCGTATCTCTTCAAAGTGAGAGTGAACAGGCTTCTTCTGGGTAAGCTCACTCCATCGTCGACTTTGTCTCTGTCACCTCTGACCTAGACTAGAGTCAAGAGCAAGCCCATCTCAAATAAAAATAAAGAAATAAAATACCGAAATATAGCGAATAAAATGTGACTATCGACCAATAGAAATTGATTTATATTCCCACCTAGATTATTATAGATTGACGCACTAATATAGTCACTCGAGCGTCCGGACGGCGGGGCGTGCGACGTTCATGTTAAACACTTGCAAACACTCGCGAGTGTCCCGAGTGACGGCCGAGCGCTCTTCGCCGCTTGCACGAAACGGTGAACGCACCACTGGACGCTTTTTCACTCGGGTCGTACACTTATTGGACTAGTCACATTTAATTCTGCAGAGTTCGCTTTTTCCGAAGATAAACGATGAAACCTTTGAACGTTGTCGTACTGTATTATTATGAAATGTGTGGGTATCACCTTTCTAGAGAGGGCGGAGCCGTCCTCTAGCGCTAGCAGCACCAGTTTGAGGACCTCCTCCTGCATCGCCGGGCCCAGGAACTGGCAGCCGCGCGCACGCACTGCCGCCCAGAGGTTCGCGCTGAGCTGCTGCGGGTTCTAAACACAAAAAGAACCAGTTATTTACCACAACCATTAAATAGGAAATAAAAAAAAACAAAAACAAAAATGGCTGTGTGCCCAGGGCTGAACGGTCGACTTACAAAATCCTTAACCATACTTGGAACCTTATCACATTATACGATGACAATGGCCAGGGCCGCATTGGCCACGTAGCAGGTTTAGCAAATGCTACAGGGACCAAACCTGAAATCGCGAAAAATAAATCAGCGGTTCCCTGCATTTACATTCGCAAAACTCGTCAAAATGTATGAATGTTTTTTGCGATTTCAAGTTTGGTCCCATAGTAAAAGTTGTTCATAATGTTGAGTACAATGACCCCTTAAGAGGTTGTTGGTGTTTTACCAATAACCCTGTTTAGACAGATTAATTATGAATTAAGTCTGAAGCGATGGTTTACCTGATGCTGCAGTATAAGCTCGGTGACAGTCCGCTCGCCGAGGGAGCGCGCCGCGCGCGCTGCTCTCCCCCGGCCCTCCTCGTCGGTTATCGCACACTGCAGTAGCATCACCAACTTCCTCTGCATGGGCCGCGACAGCCGGCTACCGCCCATACTGTTGTTGACTGGAACAAATAAATAAAAGGTCAAATATCTCAAGCTTTGACGTCTAAGATAGCCAGGCTTACACAGTTCTCCCTAATCTGAAAACATTGTTAAAGACAATTATTTTTAAAAGAGTAACCGTGCAGCCGTGGAGTTTCTTGCCTGATCTACTCCATAAGAAACGACCAATTGGAAGCGTGCACCTAACTTGTGACGTTTCATACGTGCCCATGTTTATGTAAAATAAAATATTTTGGATAAGATCAATGCTCTTCGAAAAAAACACATCAAATCCACGGCGCGCGTCGTGTTGCGTCATCGGATGTTTGAATGTGATGAGTGATAGACGTCAGTGTATGACAAATACCGGCCCTAGTAAGTTAAAATATACAAGACTGTTTTTTTTTTCTTTTAAAGGGGTTTGCTCTTGACTATAGTCTAGGTCAGAGGTGACAGAAACAAAGTCTACGATGGAGTGGGCTTATCCAGATGAAGCCTGTTCACTCTAACTTTGAAGAGATTCGGCTTGCATGCGTTCAGGAATTTCGAACTTGACCATGGTCTTTTTTTATGAAACTACTAGAGATTCGGCCCTACTTTACGCAGGTGTAATATAGTGATATGGCGACGTCAACATATCGAGAGTTCTGTGCAAAAGTTTAATATTAATGTATTTTACACAAATAAGCCTTTCGAAATAATTAGTACCTACTACAATCTGTTACCACACACCTAATTCTTATTTTTAACCGACTTCCAAAAGGAGGAGGTTCTCAATTCGTCTGTATTTTTTTTTTTTTTTTTGTATGTTTGTTACGCGATTACTCAAAGACGGATGAACCGATTTAGAAAATTCTTTTTTTGTTTGATGGGGTATACTTCCGAGGTGGTCCCATATAAATTTTATTAACTTAGCTTAGGGAGTTTTTGAGTTAGCTTCAATAATGCGTATATTTCCCACTTATTTTATGTGTATGATGTGATGGTGTTTTAATAACTTCCTATCACTGTTATTTGCATGGCTATATCTAGAATTATTGTGCTCAATTATGTATTCGAATTTGTGTGGGGTAGGTTCCACAACTAAAAAGTGAAAAATAAAAACTTTTTAGCAAAAAATAAAACCGACTTCCAAAACAAAACACTACAAAGTGAAAAATAACTTTAATTTCGGAAGTCGGTGGCAAAAAACGAAAATACAAAACCCAAGACACCGACTACCGAAATTAAAGTTATTTTTCACTTTGTAGTGTTTTGTGTTGGAAGTCGGTTTTATTTTTTGCTAAAAAGTTTTTTGTAATATTTGCTTTGTAAGAGGTATGAAACCTATGAAACTAGGAAGGAGGACCTATGAAATTTTTGATACTGCCTGTTGCTATAATTATTGTATGCCTATTAGCACAGAAAAAATAATAGTACACAAAGTAGTAGTAGTAGACAAATGCGTGCACTGACTGGACAGGTCCTCGCAATCTGTGTGGTTCTTTCCTCAAAAGACCATTTCAGACACCAATCTTTATGGTCTTCACATGAAGCGACCAAGATTATATCTGGACTTTATAAGAGACTGTGACCTCTGAGTTCGTTTCGGCCTTTCTTCTCAGAGTAGTAGTAGTAATAGTTCTCAGAATAGGAAACGCCGACCTCATCTAGTTTAAAAAAAAAAACATGATTGTCTTGTAAAAGTGTTTGTACAAACCTACTTACAGAAATAAAAATCATTTATTATTTACTAACGTACTATCAGGCAGGACATAATGGAACTGTATTTTACCTAACATCTGTCTTTATATCCTATGCCCAAAATAAAAAGATTTGATTTAATTTGGAATATATTCTCTGAACGATGTGGCTAAGTAATAACAGCCGCACGGGTCGATCCATCAGGTTAAGCAACTCTTGCCGGGGTTGGTCCATAGATGGGTGATCATCTTTACATACCGAGACTCCTCCGTGCCTCGGAAAGCACGTTAAGCCGTTGGTCCTGGCTGTCATTCGTGGATCTTTGACAGTCGTTACGGGTTGTCAGAAGCCCGAAAGTCTGACAACCAGTCTTACCAAGGGTATCGTATTACCCAGTAACTGGGTTGTGGAGGTCAGATAGGCAGTCGCTCCATGTAAAATACTGGTATTCAACTGCATCCGGTTAGACTGGAAGCCGACCCCAACATAGTTGGGAAAAGGCTAGGCAGATTGATATTCTCTGAATGATGGTGAAAGCCGCATCAAGATCGCATTGTGTAGATTAGAAGATCTAAGCCGTCACACAGAGAGCCTCGAAAAGCGACTTTGTTTTACACCATGTACGGTCAGTGCTCTGTATTACCTGACCCCACATACAAAGAAGAAGAGGGGAAAAGGGGTCAGGTAATGCAGGTTACTGACTTACCTATTATCGCAGCCAACCAGCTTAACCCTTTAACCCTTTTTTGCTTTACGCTTTCAGTTAACTTCCTAGACTTGGAAGTAGCGCTTGCTCGGCTCGCGCGCGGTATTTCACAGTTCTAACCTAACCTAACCCATTCCGTAGGGATGGCTTGGCTTAGTTACTGTGACCAACTCGGCTCGCGCACGGTATTGTCGCAAATCCAGCCTAACCTAAAATGAATATCATTCAGGCCGCTAGTTGGACGGCGCCATTTAGTAAAAAGGCTAGGCGGTTAACTGAAAGGCTAATTAAGCTAGGGTAACTTCTAAAGTAATTATTTATTTATTTAACCATTTTATGTACACAAGCATAAACAGACAATAATAAAGGAACAGAAAAATACGTACAACTTCCAGCCTACCTGCGATAGGACAGAGAATAAAAAGAGAAGTAGACACCGTGTGTAAGAGTAAAAGAGAAAATAAAATACATAAAATCTAAAAAAAAAAACAATTCACATAGCAAATAAAATATTTATTGAATACTTTAATACATACATACTTCTATAATAAATATCACAAAAATAACTAGCAACTATGATGGAAATGGAAATATAGTGTTGTTTCACTCTTCTTTACAACCAGGAACTATGAATGAAAAGCTCAACCAAATATTGTTAGTGCTTTTCTTTTCCTCGTTTCTAGCTGCTTTTAATGAGTGGCCTGTTACTATAGCGTGGCCAATCAATATAGCAGTTATCCTAGTTGGCTGCGACATATATTGGGTGACTTTTTTTACAGTCTTGAAAAAAATAGGTGAACGGAATAGAAGACTTTGGCACACCTAGCTTTTTTTGTTTTTAAATAATGTCGAAATTCAAATCTACGCAACCTGTGTAGTGCGTATGATTTGAATTTCGATATTCTTTAACGATCTTTAAAGTTTTTTCAAAATTTCTGTTTTTATTGTTCTAGTTTACTTCAAGCAATTTCTGTCTAAGCTATTGAAAAAGCCGGCCAAGTGCGTGTCGTACTACACACAATGAAGGGTTCCGTAGTTGGGATGAATGCCAAGAACAAACTTAACATTGTAGTTGAAAAACATGTTCTCCCATAAATTCAACTACAAATGTAAGTTCGTATGCACAATATTGAGATATTGCCCATTTTGTTTTAAGACCGTAGACTTCTTATAAGTTTTTCTGTAATCTATAGGTACTGAACTATATTCTGTATTTGTTTCAAAATTTTAGGCTCAGTACTTTCGGAGATAAGGCGGGGAATGGTCAATTTTCGTCTATTATTGTTCTTAAATAACTTTAAAATGATTTATAATTTTTTTTTTAAATAACATATTTGAGGCCCTCACAGCCTTCCCTTTCATTTGGTATGTCACACGATACAGTTTGCAAAACTTTTTTTTTTATTTATTTTTTATTTGCCCCCAAAATTGACCCTGTTATTCAAAATTCATTTATTTACGTTACACGTCCGTGTTGCGGTCACTAAGTTAAGAGTACCAAATTTCAACATAATCGGTCCATTAGATTCGGAGCAAATTGGCTGTGACAGACGGACGGACAGACAGACAGAAAAACACACGAGTGAACCTATAAGGGTTCCGTTTTTTCCTTTTGAGGTACGGAACCCTAAAAACAAAAACTAAGTATGCCAAGGCTTCTAGTCCGTTCACCTATTATACCCTATTTTTTTCAAGACAGTAAAAAATGACACCCAGTTTATTAGCGGCCGTTACTTGAAATAATAAGAGTTTAGTAAATATATTTTTTAAGACCTTCTACCTGTAGATGTTAGTGACGCAATCATTCCGAAAATTTATACTAACATGGCCAAAATGAAATGTTTTGTTACGGAATGTATTTTTGTAGTTGAAAAGTTTCTACGACATCCGTCGAAAAATTCTCAAAAATACATTGTTGAAACATTGAGTTGGAAACTTTGCTCGACAATAAGTTTTAAAGAACAAAAGAATCTCGAAAGTTTGTTTCCGAGGTGCCCATGAAGCCTCTGAAACTCTCACTGTGTTTAAAGAGAATAAGAAATCGTATACGTGGACTGTTCGAAAAATTGTTAGTGAAATGAAAAATAGTTGGAATATGAAATAAGTTTATTTAAATCTTTTCAAAATACTCCCCGCCAACCCCAATGCACTTATGCATTCGGGTCAACCAGCTTTCGAAACATTTAAAAAATGTATCTTGCGAAAAATAACCGCCGAAATTCTTCGACAGCCTAGTCTGCCGTGTTAAGTTTCGCTCAGGAAGCATTTTTTTTACAACGGGAAATAAAAAAAATCGCATGGAGCTAAATCTGGGTTGTACGGAGGATCAGGTAACATTTTTACCCATGTTTCTTTCTAGCAGCGGTTAGACTAGAAGCTAACCCCAACATGGTTTGGAAAAGGCTAGGCAGATTGGTCTATATAATCTCCTAAATACAGATTACTCAGTGATCTAGCTAGGAGAGCAGCGATTCACCTAACAATTTATTGTACAGTCAGTTGAGCCACTAGCATATCATCTTAACCTGGTTGTGTTACATGAATCCCGCCCGAAAAACGAGCGGCATTCGTGTAACAATGTATAGAATATAGAACTATTTACTGTATTTATTTTTTCAAAATTTTAGGCTCAGTTCTTTTGGAGATGAGGAATGGTCAACTTTCGTCTATTTTCTTAAATAATTAAAAATATATATATTTTGAAATTATAAAAAAATTAGAGTAAGTAACCTCACAGTAAGCCCTTTCATTTGATATGTCACACGGTACAGTTTGGAAAGCTTTTTTTTAATTTTCTTATGTGCCCCCCAAAATTGACCCCCATATTCAAAATTCAGTTATGTACGTTACACGTTCGTGTTTGGGTCACACAAATTCCTACGTGTACCAAATTTCAACTTAATCAGTCCATTAGATTCGGAGCAAATAGGCTGTGGCAGACAGACGGACGGACAGACGACGGACAGACAGACAGACAGACACACGAGTGATCCTTTAAGGGTTCCGTTTTCTCCTTTTAAGGTTCCGTACCCTAAAAATATCTTCATAACGGTAGTTCACAAAAAATGGCGGAAAGAGAGGTTAGAATTTTAGAAATAATAATTTAAAAAATATCATATAAATCAGTAATTATTTTTATAAATTTTCGTTTTTGAACAAAGTTATTAAAAAAGGAGATTTTCTGGTGTAAAAATATTTTATGATACTGGTAACACTGCAGGGGATCCAAACATTTTCAAAATTTTCATTCTCATACTGTAAAGTAAAAGATGAAATGTGTCACCTCGACCACATAATTGATAACGTTACTGATAGGTTTGTCATAATGCGAATGAATACCGATAGATTCTACAGGTTCGACAGATTCTAAAAACGTTAGTTATTCAGATTTAAATACATCATAAAAAAATATTTATTAATAGCTAATCCTAATCGGACCTACAGATTTGAAATCAGATTCATGTAATTTTAAATTACTGATATACCACACCGGCAAAATTAGAGGAACACGACAAAAATACATTAGTTTTTGAGATTTAATGTATTTTATTTATTGTTTTCGCTTCATTCGACATTATTTGTTTATTTTATGTAAGAAAAAAACAAAATATAGGCTTTATTGGGATTTATTAAAAAATAAACAATAATGTGGTCTGAAGTGAAAATTTTTGATGTTTTCTAATGCGTAAGGACAGAGCAAAATTAAAAGAAAAAAGTAAAATAAAAAGATTTAATAGCGCGTGTTGCCTCCTCTTGCCCTTATAAGGGCTTGTATACGTCTACTCATGCTCCTTATGACACCTTCAGTCATTTCCTGAGGCAAAGTATCCCATTCTGCAACCAGCGCCAATTTCAGCTCTTCAACATTTCTAGGGGCTGGATTTCTTGCCCGGACCCTTCGTCCAATTATGTCCCAGACATGTTCTATTGGATTCATGTCTGGCGATCGTGCTGGCCAGTCCATCTGGGTTATAACTATCTCATTAAGGTAGTCCCCAGTGTGGGGCCGTACGTTATCCTGCATAAACACAAAATCTGATCCTATGAATGGGGCAAAAGGGGCATGGGGCTCTAGGATCTTAGTTATGTGCCTGTGTGCAGTCAGAGAACCGCCATCGATGAAAACCAGAGCGGTGCGTGCCGTCAAACTTATACCACCCCACACCATAACAGGCCCTCCACCGTAAGACGTTGTTTCGGAAAAATTTGCTTGATGGAAACGTTCTCTGCGATATCTCTACATCTTCTCCCTTCCGTCGATGAAATTTACACAAAAACGGCTTTCGTCAGAGAATAAAACTCGCCTCCACTCATTGGACCAATTTTGATGCTGACGAGCGAACGCTAATCTTACTACTCGATGGCTCACCGCAAGTTTAGGCGCTTTTGCTGGCACGTATGACTTCAAACCAACTTCATTTAACCTTCTCCTCACTGTTCGTTCACTAACACGTACGTTACGCACTTCTTCCAAAAGATTTCGGGTCTGAACAGCCGTTTGACGACGATTTCTCAAAGTTTGCACCCTTATAAAACGGTCATCTACGGCACTGGTTGCCCGATTTCTGCCTTGGCCTCGCCTGCGCACGTAAGAGCCTGTCTGTCTGTATCGTTGCACATTACGGTGCATCACGGATACTGATACACCCAACGTTCGACTGACTGAACGGTAGGTGTGACCTTCCTCAATCATTGTTACAGCCCTGGCGACTTCAGTCAAATCACTCATTCTGTATGCAAAACAATGTTAACTCTCCAAACAAAACAAACAAAATGAGGTAGGGCCACCATTGACTGCTTAAACCAAATTTCTTATCAAAAACACTCAGAAGCGTAAATTGTAAACAAACGCTTATGAGGGTATAATTTATGTTAGACGGTTGAAAACTGTCAAAAATCCTCTTAATTTTGTATTAATCATTCAAATAACAGAACCACTTGTCGAAATACCCACATGTTTTAAAAAAAGGCACTTTTTTGTGTTCCTCTAATTTTGCCGGTGATGTATTTTTGTATGTTTTATTTAGCTACTTACAGTGGACTTAAAAGGCCGATTATGATGATCAATATAGCCGCGTCTCCGACACACGAGAAAATTTGCAAGAGAACACTTAAGGAGTAAATTAAAAGCTAAACTGCTTAGTGCTCAGGCTCGCGAGCGGTGCGCGTCGGCGGCGGCGGGAGCGACTACGGACGTCAGCGCTCGTCCGCGTCTGCCGTCGACTGCGTGTCGTTCGTGTTTGACTGAGTACGGTACGGGGCTCAGATACGCGGGCGGCACGGTGTCGGCGGGGCGGGCGGCCGTCGCCAGCTGTGATTGCCTCCGCCGTTGGTGCGTGCCGATCGTGTGTGTGGGCGATGGGCGGTTCACTTTAGTCAGTGTGTGTGAGGTGGAACGACTATTTATTCTACATATTATGTACATAAATTGTATTTCAGAAATGCATGCGCAGCGCGAGCCGGCGGCGGCCAGCGCTTTTCTGCTGTAATGATAATATTCTTAACGTCCATTTAACTTTTTTGAATCTATATACTTACATATATGTTTAATTTAGATTGTTAAATACCAAATGTTTTAAGACGAGCGCTAATCCTGCCGACAAACTGTGACGCCATTTGGCGGATTTATGGTTTATAATATGTATACAAGTGTTTGGTCCAATATAAATGTTTTTATATATATCTTTTTTTTATTAATAATTTTATAAATGATTACTTAATAAAAAATTAATGACAAAATGTTATGAACCACTGTCCTGTCATTTTGACAGTGACATATCTTGACGTTTAGTTGTTTACATAAATTATCTGAATTAGAGACTTGAGGTATAATCGTTCGTTGGTAAGCGCATCACTTCAGAACGGCTGGACCGATTAAGCAAATGTTTATTTTAAAATCAGGTTCTTATAAACAATTTGAACAGTTGCCAGGAAAATTCGGGAAAACTGAGTGTATTTTCTATGGGAAATTTGTATTAAGTAATTATTGAAATTTGGACAAGACAACGTCTGTTGGGTCAGCTAGTCTATAGAATAAAAATGAAATGTTGTTCGTTGGTAAGATTAAATTGTTATTTTCCACATATTTTTTTGATCTTTAACAATCCATACTTAATATTATACATTAAGTGAAACAGTTGGGAGTCACAGGGGAGGCCTTTGCCCAGTAGTGGGATTAATCCCACTCCCCTGTAAGCAAGCTGACCAGTAACCAGTAACCTATAACCAGTAACCAGTAACCTGTAACCAGTAACCAGTAACCAGGAAATAAAGTGCATGGACAAATAGGTAAGATTTACAAAAAAGTACTGACAGTGACAGACAATGATGACTTTTATGACATAATTACAAGACAAAACAAATATTAATTTACTGGCTTCTGCCCGCGACTTTGTCCGCGTGATATTTTCTTGTTGCCCCGACCCACCACCCACGTCGCATCGCATCGCATCGCCTGCCCGCGCTATTACCGACATTTTTTTCCTTTTTGCTCGGCTCCTAAGGGTCGTAGCGTGATATTAAATAATAGCTTTCCTTAAGAATTGGGCTATCAAATGCATTTCAAATCCGACTGGTAGTTCCAGAGATTACCGCGTTCAAACATACAAACGAAACTATTCAGCTTTATTATTAGTATAGTTTGTGTATTAGAGATGTTTCTTTTGAATGTAGGTATATAAACGTGATGAGGTAACATTAACATTAAAAGGTAGAGGAAAATGCACGATATTGGCCACTTCAAGTTTCATTCGTCATAGCTAATTATGTTTTTCAACAAGATTTATCTTGGGAAATACCTATTTTTAAGAGAGGGGTGGGAGGGTGGTCACATGTCAAATTTCACGAGCGGCATTCGTGTAACACAACCAAGTTAAGATGATAAGCTAGTGGCAATTTTATTATTGTCTTGCGCTGCATATAATCCGCAGCGGATGACTGAGTCATGATGATCTTTACGGATGAATTACTAAAAGCGTAATGATGCTAATGACAAGAAACTGTATTTTTACTAAACAGGGTATACCAGAACACGGCAACGCTAAAAAAAGTAAGTAAGGTGAATTAAAACTTAAAGGATTTATTTTAATGAAGGTGCTACCCCGAGCAAAACTCAAACTTAAAGCTTTTATTTCAATTAAGGCCCTACCCAGAGCAAAACTCAAACTTTTGGTATTTATTTCAATTAAGGCGCTACCCCGAGCAGAACTCTAAGTTAAAGCATTTATTTCAATTAAGGCGCTACCCCGAGCAAAACTCAAACTTAAAGTAATTATTTCAATTAAGGCGCTACCCCGAGCAAAACTCAAACTTAAAGCATTTATTTCCATTATGGCGCTACCCTGAGTAAAACTCAAACTTAATGCATTTATTTCAATTAAGGCGTTACCCCGAACATAACTTTGCGATAGTGCGTTATTCAGAGCCTATTAACTCATTAAATAATAGCAAATAATTCAATCGTCAGATGACTTTTATTTATGGAATGGATATGACGGTTTGACAGCTTTTGTTATACAAAATTAGTCAAACTGTCATAATTATTAATCGGATAAAAGTTATCTGACTATTGAAAAATCAGCTGTAAGAGAAATAAACTATATCTAAAACCAAATTATTTTCGATATATTATCATCACATTGCACGTTCTTGATTTTATGTGTTGAATATTATAAAGAGGAGAGCTTTGTATTTTTGTATGTTTGTAACAAAAAAACTCAAAAACAAAGGATCCGATTTTAAAAATTCTTTCACCATTAGAATGCTACATTGTTCCTGAGTGACATAGGCTACTTTTTACCGCGGGAAAATACCTTTTCCTACGAGAAAATTAATTTATTTCAGGCGAAGCTGCGGGCGGAAAGCTAGTGTGTTTTAAATACATTTATCTACACCCATGCTATAAATCCTCTATAAAAGTTTCTGAAACAGTTAGCTTATTGCCAATGTAGGCAATTAGCTAACTGTTTCAGAAACTTTTATTAAAACAACCAGTGTCATAATAACCATAATATCATCCAAACGAGTGTTATAATGTTGTACTAATTTTCATTATGCAACTCCCACAGAGTACTCTTTTATATAAAGGGTGACTGGTAATTAGTGACCGATACTTAAACACATGATTGTACTCATGATAATAAACAACTTTTACTATGGGACCAAACCCGAAATCGCGAAAAAAAAAATCAGCCGTTCCCATGAGTTATGCGAACAAAAATGTAGGGAGCAGCTGATTTATTTTCGCGATTTCAGGTTTGGTCCCATAGTAAAAGTTGTTTGTTATGACGAGTTATGCGAACATAAATGTAGGGAACAGCTGATTTTTTTTTCGCGATTTCTAGTTTGGTCCCATAGTAAAAGTTGTTTGTTATCATGAGTACAATCACATGCTTAAGTATCGGTCACTAATTACCAGTCACCCTATATAAGCAATCCTTCCCTTTTTCGATCCCTTTCTTACTCATCAAACAGCCACATTGTCACTACTCAATTCGTGGTATCTTTATTCATTTCAATAAGAGAACATTGTCATACACGCGTGTTTCACTACCACAGCGCCATAATTAAAAAAAAAACTTATACATAGTTTGTTTGTATTAGATATTCAGCAATTAAACTTTCCATTAATTTACACACACAGTTCACAGTTCCAGTTCACATTTACAGGTCTTACAACACTGTTGTTCCTATAGTTTCAGAACCTTTTAATAAGGATTCATATCCTGGATGTAGATAAAGTCTTGTATGCAACTGTACATAATTAGGTATTAAAACACTCATGTGATACTAAGCCCGCACTCGTGTTTTAATACCCCTTGTTACACACAGTTGCATAAATAACTATTAAAATCACCTTGTAAAAAATACTAAAATTATTGAACACGTTGACGTTCTATTAATTTGAGGATTACAATAATGCATAGATAAGAAATAACTAATTCACGTTTTATTTTATTTCAAAAGATCACTTCTTTTCTTTTTTCATTAAAATAATTTAAAAGTAATAAAAATAAAAACCTTCAAAAATTAAGTAAGTACAGTACAACTATTTTCTTAATCTAGTCCCTCGGCAATCATCGTTTTTCCGAATACAAACGAAAGCTAATTTCTGTGTCCATCAATCATTAGATTTATCGTGTATAATAATTTAAATTCAGAACTAAGTACTTTATTGTTGTTCAAATCAAAACAAAACAGCAATAAATAAAGTTCTGTATTCAAATTATTATACATGATAAATATAATAATTCATGGACATGGATATTAACATTCGTTTGTATTCGGAAATGCGATGACTGCCGAGGGACATACTCGTAGTTGTACTGTACCTAATTGAAATAATCCGTGGCAGGTAAGGGATGTCCAGTATCAACTGACTGCGCCCGTCCACGAACATGACGTATGGATCAGCACCATTCGGCTCAACCATTTGACTTTATAAAGGGGTTTTTTCGGGTTTGAGATGTCTTTATTTCCCATAAGAAATTTCACTTACATGAGAAATATTTAACTAATTTAAAAAAAATTAACGATTTAACGTACAGTTTTGGTAAAAAATAATTACAACACAAAAATATTCTAAAAGTGTAGGGTAATTGCTAATAATTGAACACAGCTAAAATGTAAACATACACGGAACGCGCGCAACTAGATGTGGTATGTAATGTACTAAGTCACGCTCGCTTGATTAAAATATAATATGTATGTAGTTTTAAGTGTTTCTTAAAAATTGACATAGATTTTGCATTTTTGATGTTTTTTATACTCACTATTGCCACAATACTTGAGGTAGGCTGCGAGATGTTCCATGCACTTGACGATGCAGTCGTACGCCTGTTTGTCATGATCTGAAAGTGCTTGGATGGAAGGTGGGTGGTAGGGCTGCGTCGGTGGTGTGTACCCTGCGAGCTGGAGGAGCGCAGTGTTCACCACCAGCTCCTCGGGGTCCATTTGGATGACTGCCTGCAGGAGCGAGAGAATACATTTATTAATGAGATGCTGACAAGATGAAGAGGGGCTCGTGGTTAAATGATAACAGCCGCACGGGTCGATCTTTACAGTTAAGCACTGCTTGCCGAGGTAGGTCCGCGGATGGGTGACAATCCATTACATATCGTGACCCCTCCGTGCCTCAGAAAGCATGTTAAGCAGTTGCATACGGCTGTCATACGTATATCTTTGAAAGTCGTTACGGGTAGTCAGAAGCCAAAAAGTCGTGTCGTGTTACCCGTCGGTCCATGTAAAATACTGGTTAATGAGTCACAGAAATTATCACAGATTTGCAAAGCAGTCGTGAAACTGCTAAGTTATTTGCTTTTATGGAGGTTGAATAAAATATAATAGCCGTTCTTATAAATGTCATGTCTAGCATGTAAATTGTTAGAAAATATCATATACAGGCTTATTTATTTAGGCATGCTCCCGTTTCATCAACTTCTATGTCAGCTGGAATTTTGTGGTCGTGCTGCGAAGGAACCTTGCCAGCACGACCTGTATATCTACGATAATTGAGAGGTGTAAAATTTCTAATTAGTGGTACAAAATAGTACAAATTAAAAGGATTTTATTACCATCTAAAGTTATAATGAATGCGTTCATGGTCGTGCTACGAAGTACAACACGAAATTATTAAAACATTGTCCGCATAGATTAAAACATCATCCACATAAACTAAGCGGGGAAAATACGCATTTTTGAAGCTAACTCAAAAATTACCCAAGCAAAGTAACTAAAATTAATACGGGACCACCCTTGGGATACTTCCTTTCCAACAAAAAAAGAATCATCAAAATCGGTTCATAATCGACGAAGTCCGTGACCACACATAAAAAACGAAATTATATATACGGTCGAATTGAGAAACCGCCTCATTTTTTGAAGTCGGTTAAAAAGGGCAGGAGGTGATAATGTAACAAGATGCGTCTCGATTGTGATTTTTGGACGGAACATGAATTCATGCGATACAATCACCGATATCGCTGGTTCATCTGCTTTTCGAATTGATGATACAACAATATGTTACTCTAGCCCGGTTTCTGCCGGCCACGATCATTGCGGCTTCAGTAACGTTCAAATGTACAGCAGTAGGGTCACTTTGGACCGCTGGTTATGTTCCAAGAAAAGAGGGCATGGCGAAGTTTTGAGTGAGTATAAGAAAGAGAAAGATAGACAAATTATTTATTGCGACTCGAAAGAATGGCACAATCGTAGAATCATAAAAAGAAATTGTAATTACAAAACTTTTTAGCAAAAAATAAAACCGACTTCTAAAACAAAACACTACAAAGTGAAAAATAACTTTAATTTCGGAAGTCGGTGTCTTTGGTTTTGTATTTTCGTTTTTTGCCACCGACTTCCGAAATTAAAGTTATTTTTCACTTTGTAGTGTTTTGTTTTAGAAGTCGGTTTTATTTTTTGCTAAAAAGTTTTTATTTTTCACTTTTTAGTTGTGGAACCTACCCCACACAAATTCGAATACATAATTGAGCACAATAATTGTAGATATAGCCATGTAAATAACAGTGATAGGAAGTTATTAAAACACCATCACAACATCCATATAAAATAAGTGGGACATATACGCATTATTGAAGCTAACTCAAAAACTCCTCGAGCAAAGTTAATAAAATTTATATGGGACCACCTCGGAAGTATACCCTTTCAAACAAAAAAAGAATTTTCCAAATCGGTCCATCCGTCTTTGAGTAATCGCGTAACAAACATACAAAAAAAAAACATACAGACGAATTGAGAACCTCCTCCTTTTGGAAGTCGGTTAAAAAATATATAAAAGAGATTCAAATAAAAAAAAAACAGAAAGTCCTGTACAAGGCTAAAAGGCTACGATATCAGCATGACGCTGCAATATTTTAAAACGTCGCAGCGCTGTATGGCTCAGTCCAAACAATGGATGAATTAACTAATGCTGACTGCCCAGTGCCTATACGTACATCAGCTATTGTTTGCTTCGCGGACAGATAGGCGTTAAGTGATAGATGGCTGGCTAGAAAGGAGTGAATACTGATTTGGCGGCTGATAGAGACGCGTGGACAATGATAAGGTTACTTTAAACCCTATACTTACACAGAAATACACATATCAAAAAAAGTTTGCGATCTGTTTGAAAATTTTAAATCTTTTTTTGTTACGGTAGACTATTTTTTCTTATTTTTAGATTCCGTACTTAAAATATTAGATTGGCATATAAAATCGTTAAAAAAAATACAATAAACAAATTCGGGGTCTTTTTAGGTTAAATTACTACTAAATGGCAAGAATTTATTAAGGTGATATGTAAAAAGCTAACTGGACGGTAATAATATAGTGACAGAGTCAATTAGGTACTTCCTCATGCGAAAAAAGAGAGCGCATTAATGCGCTGGAACCAAAATAAAAGCGCCAAACCAAATAAAAATTGTTTAAAAATAAATTAAGCTATCTATCAAAAATATTTTCAGCCAGTTTTCAATTACCTAATACGCACATTTTGAATGCAATTTTGCAATGGAATTACTTAAGATTTTAGAATTACAGAAAAATTTTATTAATTATCAAAATAAAAGCTTATTCTGAACTCATGTTTTTGAGATTTTATGGGAAGACTGAATTTCGGAATGGAACTATGAATCAACAATGAGTCATGGAAGTCTGGAAAAAATATGTGGAAAAAGAAAAGCGGTATCTTTTCTTTTTCCACATATTTTTTCCAGACTTGTTATTGTATAAAACAGAAAAGTAATTTTAATTCATTTAATAGGTACCTCAAAAAAATATTGTCTTCACCTAATTTTGACAAAACAAAACATAATTTTTATTTGAGGTTGAAGTTGTAATAACTAAAAAAAACACACTCTCTTTGTAAGTGGAGTTCAGGCAAACCAAAATCAAGCAAAAAAAAAATGCTTTCTTAATTGCATTTTTTTTTTGCTTGATTTTTGTTTTACACATAAAATTTCAAAGTTACAAATAAATTACGCAGCGTCGAGCGGTGTCCGCCTCCGGCGAGAGGCCCTTCAGGCCCCGCCAACTCTCGGTTAAGCAGTCACGGCTCCCGGAGCCAACTACAATAGGTCCGTACCAAAAAAAAAACGGAGTCGGCCAGTCGCGCTGTGGCGCTCTCTGAGGTTAGGACCTATGTCGCTCACGACCACGCTGCCATCGATCGACAACAATCTGCCTAGCCTTTTCCCAACTATGTTGGGGTCGGCTTCCAGTCTAACCGGATGCAGCTGAATACCATTATATTACATGGAGCGACTGCCTATCTGACCTCCACAACCCAGTTACTGGATAATACGATACCCCTTGGTAAGACTGGTTGTCAGACTTTCAGGCTTCTGACGACC
Source organism: Dicycla oo (assembly GCA_948252095.1). Classification (NCBI taxonomy): domain Eukaryota; kingdom Metazoa; phylum Arthropoda; class Insecta; order Lepidoptera; family Noctuidae; genus Dicycla; species Dicycla oo. The sequence continues at coordinate 39,101,287 of OX411709.1, read as the reverse complement.
CGTAACGACTGTCAAAGATCCAAGAATAACAGCCGGGACCAACTGATTAATGTGCTTTCCGAGGCACGGAGGAGACTCGGTATGTAAAGATGGTCACCCATCTACGGACCAACCCCGGCAAGCGTAGCTTAACCTGATGGATCGACCCGTGCGGCTGTGATTCCTCAGCCATCAATCGACAGAAGCCTAGCGATAACAAAATTTGCGCATTTATTGCTTTTCAATCCCAAATCGGTATTATGTATCAGCGATGCGATTGAAAAGCAATTATTGCGCCAATTTTGCTATCCTAGTGATATGGATGGTCTGTACGTAATAAACCTGCGGATAGGTAGTTGCCCGGCTGTTTATACTACGCCTGACTCTATTTGATCAGGAAAGAATAATGGCGAGTTGCTTACCTCATCAAATTCCAAACGTTTCCAAACCTAGTCACATACATGCAAATTATACGTTTTATATCCGTAGTTATTTTTCAAGCTAAAATGTTTTATTAGTTGTTGGGAGTAATTAAAAAACCATGATTTTAGGGTGCAACCCCGTTACGGAAACAAAACGCACTACACTAATGCAAAACAAAACGCATAAAATTGACCCAAATAAACGTATTACGTCAGTGTTGCCATACAATAAACCTAAATCGATATAATACGATTAGATCTAGCGAAAAATTAGTTAATCACTTTAGTGAAGAAAAAAAATCGTTTTTTCAATAAAATAAGTGCAATATAATAGAAATATGTGCAAACTTATAAATACTAGATAAAAAAAATAAAACTACGTAAATCGGATTTGACGTAGTGACTCTTGAATGATAAGTATTTCACGGGTGACAGACAAAAGTTAGAGAATGTTATGTTGAAAGGTAATCAATAATCACATAAAAAATAAGATAAGGGATATTAAATAGACGAACCCAATTAATTTTCAAGAGTGGACGGCCAAAGCAATTCCACACGTATTATGTATGTTTTGGAAAGTATCTTTCGTGCAAATATTGTTCATTAAATAAAAAGAATGTAGATCGATTTGATTCGAGAATAGATACTCACTTTAAACAACGTATAATATTCATGATACGATTCGATGATTTTAACCGATTCGATTTGTTAATCAATATTTGGCAACACAGCTGTCACTTATGTCAAATACAAAATATATATATAAATCGTCATACTTGTTTATTTTTGTAACGCACAACGTTCGTTATGAACACCCTACTTTAAAATCTTACTAGTAACACAAAAATCCTTCTATAGTTATTAAAGTACAATGTACCCACTTTATCTGAGTGAAATGTGTTGTCTGATTTATAAGGGTCTGCATTGAGTTACATAATCAGGATCGTACCTTTAAGTATTATTTTTGGTGGTCCATTTTGAGATTATGTATAAATCAATTGAATATCCCCAAGTCTAATGTATGTCATACCATTACATATTTTGTTATACTCTATTGTAGCATGCAAATCCATATATTTATTCTATGAAACGGTAAGCCTGTATGTGATACTGAAAATACATGGGTTTCTGCCAATTTCCTTTTTTTTTTCATAATATTCATTTTGTTTTTGTACATCCAAATTATAACCGTAATAGTGTAGTGTCAACTACGTGTATGTGGTTGGTCTATTATATCCCTTTATGTTTTAGGTGATGGGCCGAAAAAGTAAATTGGATTACGGTGACAGTGTTGATAAAATTGCTAACCATAATGCTCGCTTTGGATGAACATATCCAAACGCAAAATACCTTGCCTAAAATAAACTTAAGCGCAGGGCCCGGAACTACAATCGATTACGGAAATGCATGTTTAAAGCCTGATATGAACCCAGACGATTTCAAGCAGGCATTGTAGTTTTCCTAGACAATTAAAAAAAAACAACTTTAAAACGGCATGACATTGAAAGAGATACAATTCTTCAGGCTGAGAGTGGCTCGAGCTGAGAAGATGGATTTTAACTGCTTCTTATTTTGCCACAATTTCTAAAAAGCGCCCGGATTTGAATTCAGCACCACTTTTAAAATCCATTTTACATGGATATTCCTTGGACCATGTAGCGTCAATAAAATATTGTAAAGAAAAGGAGGTAAGGGCTATTGAGCAACTCGCCATTCAAGAGGACATAACCATCCAGAAATGTGGTCTTTTTATCGATGAAACCCATTGTTTTTAGGTGCTTCGCCAGACGGACTTTATCAGGAAGGAATCATAGAAATCAAATGTCCCATTTGTATACGCGGAACTGGAATTTTCATTTTTTTTTATTTGATGGTGATAACGCCAATAAGAACGTTAACCATGGCTGGTATTACCAAGTTCAGGGCCAACTAAATATTGCAAATAAAAATGTGTTTGTTTGCGGAGTACACTATTAAATAAAAATCAATTGCCGAATGCATGTATGTACGCGCATAACTTCAGAACGGTTACACCTATTTGGCTAATTCTTTTTTTGTTGTGTTTGTAATTGTCAGGACAAGATTTGTATGAAAGAATATATTTGAAAAGTTGCCGAGAAAATTCGGAAAAACTAAAGTGCATTTTCTATAGAAATTTTGTATGAATTATTGAAATTTTGTAAGAACTATTGAAAAGAGGAGCTCATGGCTAAGCAATAACAGCGGTACGTGTCAATCCATCAGGTTAAGCTAGGCTTGCCGGGATTGGTCCGTTGATGGGTGACCATCTTTACATACCGAGATGCCTCCGTGCCTCCATGCCTGATCCCGGCTGTCATTCGTAGATCTTTAAGAGTCGTTACGAGTCGTCTGAAGGCCGAAATTCTGACAACCAGTCTTACCAAGGGGTATCGTATTACCCTGGGTTGTGGGTTATGGTTACTAAAATAATATAATTATTTAAATTGTTTATTTATCATAAATCTACAAATCATACCTAAGTATGACAATAAATTGAAGTTGCAATTAAATTCCAATTTAATCTTGCTATAACAATTATTACTCTAAAGCGAACGGATCAAAATGGGTAAGTCTAACTATAAAGAGAGAGTGAACGCGGCAACTCTACGCACACAGCTACGGCCACTTCTGTGTGAGTGAAATTTGCAAACAATAACTTAAACTTGACGTTCCGCGCTAGACGAAAACGCTCTTAACTTAAATTATTGTAGTTTGTAGGTTTAAGTTTACAGTTTTAATAGCATGGTTTGTAGGTATATAGTGGGGTATATGGTATAGGTATAGATTATTTGTTTATTCCATGGAAAATGTTGTTGGTTACACATTTGGCCGTATCTTTTGTATTTCTTTCAACAAAATGTAATGTGTCACTGTTTGTTTTCCGTAATAAATAATAAATAAAACAAATTCAATCATTCTTCCATAAAAAAAGAAATTCAATTCTAGCTTACGCTCATTCCCCACCGGTGGGTTCCCGCATTGTCGAGGCAAGGGGGCTCAGTAGCCGTGGCTTAGTCACCCACGGTGATGCGAAGAGCAACCCGAGGAGGGGCCGCTCGTCAGGGCTTTTCCCAGGAAGCTGCCGACGTAGCGGTTAACAAGTAGGTTGCGGTCAGCGGTGCCGCTTGGGCGACATCGCAACTGAGGCGGGCCGCGATGTCGTATGGGAGGCATCGCAGCTGAGGGTTGGAGGCCGCGGCGGGAGAAGAGTGGTATTGCGGTGCGCCGTTCTTCCTAGCTTCCGCGACCTTGACGGGGTCGCCGCCGTTTGATGGCGGACGCGGTGGGGCCGCAGGGGAGGAGGAGTGTCGGTTTTTCTTTGGCCGCTCTCCCTATCGTCTGCGACCGAAAAGAGGTAGGCGAGCGGGCCACTGACCTGACCGGTCGCAGGGGGACCAAGGGCACGGGCACGGGGGACACGGGGTCCTGTGCTGGTTTGGTCCCTGGGGTGGTCACGGCGTGCAATGTGTTCTGGTGCGCCGGTGATGGGGGGTACTCCTCAGAAGAGGGTCCGGTGACGGACAGCCGCGGCGGGTTCGCGGTGAGTGCTAACGCGTGCCCGTGTTCCCGCCACAAACGGCAGAGCAGGACACCGTGAAGTTTTAGTGGGTTGGAGTCCCACATAACTGAACTATCTCCATGTGGTAGAGCAGTATGCATGAGCATTTCTCCACGGAAAAAAAGCTTACGCTCATTCAGAAATCTGACTTAATATTAGTCAATTTAACGGATTTAAAATATTTTTTCGAGGAAAGTTGTGACTGAAAAAATGCCAAGAGAATTACCTATCAGAAGATACGAGCAAGAATTGTAACTTTGAGGAAAGAAGGATATTCCACGAGAGAAATAGCATGCAGAGTTGCTGTATCTCAATCCTGTGTCGTGGCCACTTTGCAGAGGTACCACGGCATGGATAATTTAGCTGACCGACCCCGCAGTGGTCGCCCAACTGTTCTGACTGCTGCTCAGAAGCGCTATATCAGATTGCTGGCAGCCCGTGACCCAACAATCAACGCCACTACAATAAAAGCAGAAGTGCGGGCCGCCTCTGGACTTGAAGTTAGTACTCAGACCATTCGGAATTGCTTACACCAGGCTGGACTATGAGCACGGAGGTCTTGGCGAGCACCTCTGAATTCACGGCAACGTCAGCGACGGAGATTGCAGTGGGCTTCCGGAAAAATGAAGAGGAGGAAAACATTTGGCAAAACTGTCTCTTTGTTAACGAATCGCGAATCAGTACTCATCCAGATAACGGACGCATCCGTGTCTGCAAAAGACCTGGAGACTCTGAAAGGCAAAGAACTGCCACTGGAACCGTTCAGCAAGTGGGAAATCGGTGTCCTTTTGGAGTGGAATTATGATTGGAGATAGGAAGTCTTTGATCCCGAATCGAGGCTCCATGACGGCAGGTACGTACAAAACAGTCGCTGTTGATGGAATTGTCAGACCATTTCGAGTAAACCATGGGTACCAATTTGCACTGGTCGATGATAATGCGCCCGCACATCAAGCTCAACGAGTCAATGCTGCTCTCCGAGAATACGGCATCACAAGGTTAGACTGGCCTGCCGGCTCGCCTGATTTAAACTCAATAGAGCACGCGTGGGATGCTCTTAAGCGAGCTGTTTGGAACCGTCAGCAACCTCCCCAGACAGTGCACAGAGATCAGGGAAGCCGCTATTCAAGAATGGGATGGGTTACCGCAAGAAATGTTGAATAAGAAAAAAATCTAAGTATGCCATAGACTTCTACTCCGTTCACTTATTATACCCTATTTTTTTCAAGACGGTAAAAGAAGTCACCCAGTATAGAGGCAAGTACGACAGGTTACGAACAAAGTTTGGTCTGTTTGCTTTCTGCAGCTTATTCATAAAAACAAGAGTAATCAGAGGCAACCGCCAATTTGACTTTATCGAACACATTTATGATTTTACAATATTTAAATAACATACATCATAATCAGGCTTATATTTCAATACCTATCTGAGCTATATACTTCATAATCGTGTTTGGTAACAGAACCCGAAAAGAAGATTTTGTATATGGCTCTACAAACGCTGCTACATATAAGTACACTTTGGGAGATAAAAATTATCTTCCAATACTTTAAAAATCGCTGGCAACCCATTAAATATGCGTTTCCTTTATGAAAGTAAGAAACTAAATGCGGATTTCACCAATGAAACTGAACGCGAACAGCACATCTAATCTTCGTTCAAGATCTGCGTGTGTCATAATTGTTATGGAATATGGACACTGACAGCTCTTTTAGAAGTGCTGATCGCGTTCATTTTCATTTTCAAATTGGCCCTGAGGCTCATTTTCACCACAGATCACAAGCGTTTAACGCTAAACGAGTTTAAAACATCATTTAGTATGTCATCTTTAAATGATTGAAAGAAACGGGAATCATTTCAACCGTCGACATGACTTCCATCTGTCAGCCATTTTATAGAAATTCGTTAGACAAGCAAACAACCACTATTACCGTTAATTTGTCATTGCTTTTCTTAAAAATAAAAAATAAACAAATATTATGACTGTAAATTCACAGAAATTTATAAGGAGTCGAGAACGGACTGGTAAATAAACGAAGTAAGATATGAAAAGTTGAAGACATTCCTTTTACTTTTACTACGTGATCGAGCGAGTGAAGCGTCTCTGCTTCAAGTCTGGCAAAGCTTTCGTCTGTCAGTTTGTTGCTACTCCTCTTCAGGTCGTATTTAACAACCGATACTTGAAACTTGGTATACAGGTTTTAGGACTTTATAGAACTTTTTTGTCGTCGGTGATTTTTGATTGGATACTTCCTCCAAAAAGGGGCAAAAAGGGGGCTACTCGATATATCCGCCTTATGAGATCCAATTTCGACGGTTCTTTTTTCATTTGAAAGGCAGTAACTTTAAGTTGGTCTCATAATAATTTGGTGAAGCTCTGATGAAAAAAAAAATATTGTAAATATCCCGTTTTAAATAACTTTAGTGGTTAGGTATTATATTAATTGTTGCATAAAAGTTTGTGCTTGCGAGGACTACTGTTCGCAGAACTATTTATGATTGAGCGGCAAGTTAGGTAAAGCATTGTATATTGGCGACACTGTATATTGAAAATACTGTTTGATAATAGTTACCAATGAAATATTGTTTTCTCTAATAAGTAAAGAGCTAAGTTTAGCACCAACATAACGACACGTTTTCAGATAACGAGGTTACCCTAACACTGGACAGCTATGACACGGCTCAGACTAAAACCATTTGACATGACGCACGCAGGTAGGTACTGTTCGGATCGTTTGTAGGCTTTCGCTCCGCATAGCAACTCGTGTTAAAGGTTTACACACTGGTTATATTCAGGCTGTAGGTGGTAAGCAGATACCGGCATCGTTCGGTAGTGTTTAAAAAGATACAGCAAGTCACCCACAAAAAGTATACGAGCTTGATCCGAAAACACAAACAAGATGATAATACTGATAAGGTACGTACTGCAACACTGAGGAGCACACCCAGCATGTCTTCACGCCAGATGTAGTCACGCTAGCGTGTTTTCCTCACACTCAGCGCCAGAGACAAGCCAGCAATGAGCTAGCAGAACACATGCGTGCACGCTCGTGGACAATGCACTTGTTGAGAGATCAAAGGCTTCGGACAAAGGGCCCAGGAAACCACGAACAGAAAGCAGCCACAAAGGATAAACTTATTTAAATTTGTCACCAGCAACGAACGTGTTAAACAACTAAACTGCACAAAACGCTGACGGACACTTTACTGAGTGTTGAGCCGCTGCGCTGACCTAATTCTTCGCTGGTCTCAATAGATCCTCCGCTCCGATGCCAATTATTGAACTTTGTCATATAAAAATGAGAGAACTGAGAATTTCTTATCGCAGAAAGGATTTTTCTTTAATTAGGTTTTTTGCTACCACTCTTCTTATAAAATCTCTTCAGGTTTTAATGAAATAATAAGCCTCGGTAGCCAACGCAGCTGATAGAAATTGGATTTTCATTTAAAGCTGCTAGACGTTTTCAACGTTGGATGAATACCTACTTTAGGCCGTATATAAATATTTACGGCTAACATCAAATGATGTTGTCTTTTTGACCGAGCGAGCGAAGTGTCTCTGCTTCATGTCTGGCAAAATTTGCTTTCCTCTGTCAGTTTGTTGGTACTTCTCTGCAGGTCACATTTTACAACCGATCTGGACGAATATTGTTATCAGGAGGCCTACTGCGTTGCGAAAATCCGAAGTATCGGCCGTTACCTACTTCATTCTATTTCGTTCGGTCGGTTCGGATCCGAACGAACTTCATTTTGACATTGGTGGAATCCGAACCGACCGAACGAAATAGAAAAAAAGTGTATTAAGAAAAGTCCGAACATTCGGCCGATAGATACGATCGACAAAAACTACGCCTTTCCAATTTTGAAACAATGTTGCTTGCAAGCTGCAACTGTACTTATGAAAAGTAAAACAAAAAAAGACCATAGGGTTTTTTCAATAAATCGGTGTACACAAAAATCAATGGTGTAAAGGCGTCCGTTTTGCCGATAGTACTTCGGATTTTCGCTTCGGAGTAAGCCTTTTACGACTATAGATTTTTTTGTCGTCGAAAATTTTTGATTGGAAGTGTACTCCCTCCAAAAAGGGGCAAAAACGGGGCTACTAGATATCCCCGCCTTATGAGATCCAATTTCGATATTCTTCTTTTTTTATTAAAAAGGTAGTAACTTTAAGTTGATCTCATAAAAATTTTGTGAAGATCTGATGAAAAAAAAGAGCATGGTAAATATTCCGTTTTAAATAACTTTAGCGGTACATAAATTTTTGCAAAAAAAGTTTGTGCTCATGCGGTCTACTGTTAGCAGAAGTACTAGTAAAATAGAACTTATGATAGCCTGTTATTGATCCTATCCTACTAATAGTTATTGGATTTAGTCTGTTGCGAGGTCATACAGAACTGTTCGGGGGAAGTTTCAGCGTAGTTTGTGTGGGAAGCCGTTGGTAGCTACCTGAGTCACTGAGTCTACATAATATAAACGTAGATACAAAGTAGATAGTACATGCAAAGTACATTATAACTTGATACTAAAATTTGATTCACCTCAAAATTATAACGAAAATTTTAGGGTGGTGACTGGTGACGAAAATTCGACCGAGTGTTGGGGTAAAGTTATTCTATCAGCATCTAAATAAATACAAAACAGGGTAACGTAATATGATAAGTAAGTTTTTCTTATTAAGCCAATATCGGCTTTATTTCCAGGAATTCCTGAACTGGTATTTAGGTGAAATAAACACGCGTGGGAAAGAGAGGGGCTCGTGGCTAAATAATAACTGCCGCACGGGTCAATAAATTGAAAGTTAAGCTTCACTTGCATTGCATGTAATGTATAATAATAATATCCTGGGACATTGTTCACACACGGTCATCTGATCCCAAATTAAGCAGAGCTTGTGTTCTATGGAAACCAGATAACTGATATACTACGTAGTCGGGCCATAAGTTCTGTCACATAGGTAAAATTTCGAATTTAGAATGCAAGCCGGGGAAAATATTATGGGCATTCGAAATTTGAATATTTAAAGAAAATAAAAACAAAGGGTTTCTGGAATTTTGTTCATTTTCTAATAATTAAGTGGACGCGCAAAGAAGACAGAGTCGTAGTAAATGCATTGCATCGTTCGCGTTGCGGTCTCGCGCCAATTTTTTGATAAGTGTAGTTGGGAAAAGGCTAGGCAGATTGAAAAACGCGTAAGAAAGTTGAAGATATGGATTCAATTAAAAAAAAGAGCTAGCTAGCTTATTAAAAAAAGGTGTGATCTGTATGGCTCCTGTTATCTTTAATAAAATTCCTGAACACATGAAAACCTTGCCATTGATGAAATTTAAAAAATGTTTTACAAAATTACTTGTAGACAAATGTTATTATTCTGTTCAGGATTTCCTAAATGATACATTATAACTACTTATTTGCCTTATTCAACTTAGTTGTATAATAAGTATTGTATTTGCATGCCAACAAGGCAGAATGCACACGGTTCTTTATGTTATTTTCGATCCTATTTGTATGTACCTGCATTCTTAGCAAATAAAGTCCTATTCTATTCTATTCTAAAAGGAATAGAGTCGGCTTTGTATTACTATCGTATCACAGGTTTTCTTCAGATGTCTGGAATTACTCGCGGACAGAAAACACTGCTAAAGTTTTAAGTTCGTTTAGTAAAAATTACATCCTTACTTACATGTATGATATTATATCGTACAAAATATAGCTGTCGAAACTGAGGAGCCAAGTTTCAATATAGGCTTTAAATAAACAGAAATGATTTTGTCTGTGGATGATAGTTACAACTCCATCGCTAAGCAGTGCGTGACAAAGGACGGCTTTAAAATCGATTTCTTTTTATACTGGCCTTGCGTTTAAATTACAATTCTTACACAGATACTTTATAATCGTCAGACATGGATTTAAAAAGGTGTAAGGATTAAAAAGATGATAGAAAAAGTTACGAAGTACGTTTACTGAAACATCACAACTGCTTGTTACAGGTTTGAAGTTTGAAAAAACAGAGTTATTTTAAGGAGAAAGCGTCAGGGTAGCCCGCGAAATTCAAATTTCTTACGTTTTTCGTAATTGTAGTCAGTATTAGGTTGTACGTTGATCAAAATATGATTCGCGACCGTAACAAGTATGTATTTACATAACTATAATCATTAAAGTGATCAATACAACTGTTTAAGACCAGGTAATCCTAATGAATGACTATTTCATGAAATCTTGACATTTGAGGAATATGCTAACTTAAGGAGTTGTATTACTGATTCTAAAGATTACAATTCTGTAAATACATATTTGTTACTATAATCATACTTTACTTAACATACAACTTAATACTGAATTGCAAATTGCACAAAAGTAAGAAAATTTGAATTTCGCGGGCTACCCTGACGTTTTCCCCTTAAGGATACAGCCTAGTTATAGTAGGCTGTTCCCCAGCCGGACCTAGCAATTGCTGTCCATGGTGGATATAGGCGGAGCTTGCTGTGTGCCGGGTACCTAGCCACCCTCGCTCACCCCTTCTGTGGGTAGTTCAGAACACGTGTATTTCTCGACTTTTAACCGCCAATGAATACTTTTATGACTATAACAAACAGTTCTTTAAACATTGCGTTTGAAGACTTGTTTCTGAAGAACTGCGTTTTGCAGACTGCTACGGTGTGGTGTATTTTGAGCTTTTTATCCTATGTTTATAGGGAACGATGAAAAAGGTCGGTTTGGGCGACCTGGAACAGACGTTCGAAGTCGCCCTCAGGGTATGTTTAAAAAAAAAAAGTGTGCGGTCGGGGGACTCCCCCGAATCAGGAAGGAAGTTCCTTCTCACGTATGATTTAAAACAAAAACAAAATTTTCGCAGCCGTCATCTTGGATTTTCATTTTGACCAAATACACACTCTGAAAATCGCATGGAGGGGTATAACGGTTTTCTTTACATGACGATTTCCACCAAAAAATAATGAATTCTAAAACGAATGCTGAAGTGACGCATAAGTACTTAAACGAAGAAATACACAGTCCGATGTCAATAAATATGATGAGTTGATAATGGAGTCAAAATCTCTCTGTTGGCTTTTTGCTTAATTTAAAAATCGTGATTTTGAAACAGCTTACATGTAAAAATGGTTGGGGGAAAGTTGTTTATAGAAATACTCATATATTTTACATGAATAATGTGACACGACCGTAATTTTACGTAGGTCGCTTATTTGAATGCACACATTTTTACTCATCATCTGCCTAGCCTTTTCTCAGCTATGTTGGGGTCACCTCCCAGTCTAACTGGATGCAGCTGAATATCAGTATTTTACATAGAGCGACTGCCCATCTGACCTCTACAACCCTCGTTGTCAGACTTCTGGGCACTACTACCCGTACCGACTGACGATCTACAAATGGCAGCCCGCACGCTAAATTGCGTAACACAATCAATCGGAATTTGAATAATTTTGAAACAAAATGCTAATCCATTGCATTCATATGTTCGAAAAATGTGCTATTCGACAACATAGATAACATAATGAATTTTGTTGAACTGTCAAAATGGAGCCGATTCCGATAGTGTGTTACGCAATTTCCCCGCAGGACCAACAGCTTAACGTGCTTTCCGACACAAGGAGTGGTCTCGATATGTAGTGGATTAACCCATCCACGGACCGACCTCGGCAAGCACGCATTTTATAGAAGGTATAGATTTTACAAATTCTAAGTCTGGATCAAACTAACTTTAGCACTGTAAAGCTAACCAAATGTTGCGGTTTGTGTTGCTGCAACATAACACGGATAGTTCCAGTGTTGCTGGTAGTTGAAAACTTTGATGCAAACCTTGTTTTCAGCACATAGAGTACCAGAGACGCCTCGGCGGCCACATTCATAGTAATGGCACTTTCCATAAAAACCAAGCGTGTCACCGTTTACTCGCAATAGGACACATTAATGACGTTTTTGATCTGACGGATTTAATGAGGAGCCACACTCAAAGCTGTGTGTAGATGTCGCTGTAGTCGACTGTACCTTGTTTACCTTTCGTGACAGTAGTGTGAATACTATATAGGAGATTTTAAAGTGTAATTCGACTATAATATGTACGCGTTTATGAATGTGCCTCAACTAAACGTTGAGCCCCGTAAAAGGAACGCAACAACTGCAGAGAAAAATGCCGATTTGATTGAAAGGTAAACACTTAAAATATTTGAGGTTATGATTGTTTATGAAACTTTTTCTATAAGCCACGGACTAACATTCCTATTTTTTTATAGATTACATTTGTGTGATCGAAACCAAAACTTTGGTGCTGACTGCGACATCCAAGACGACAACGCATACCTATGTCCACCTTCGGATACATTCAGAGAGATAAATGTAGATACTCCTTTACCAATGATTAACATACAGGCAATACAGAAATATTTTGCAAACTAAGTACCTATATTGATAGATTAAATCCTTAGGAGACTCCTTGACTACATAGATTAACTAATATACTTAGTATATTTTATGACACATTTATTGTGATGACAATAATTTTGTTTTATTAGATAATAATCTTGATTCTTTTGTTTTATAGATATAGTACCCAGCCTAAAGGACAGTTTCTTTACTAATCTAACCCTCTTCTGTGAAATGCGCAGCAGACAATCGTGCAGTACTACTTGCCTTAAAGTTTTCAATACGTAACGCCAATTTACATTGTTCTCTGTGCTTACTTTCTTTAGATAACAAATATACTCCTCTGTTTTTACAATATAACGCACTACATTGAAGCATTTTGGACAAAATTACGGAAAATAGGAAAGCTAAACTTAGTAGATTGCAAAAATCCATACGATTTGACAGCTAATATATCAAAACAAGGTACAGTCGATTGTGCGCCATCTATCGTGATAAAAAGTTAGTTTTCCTCCTCATTGTACTGCGGTCTCTAGATGCTACTGGCGCTGATTCCTTGCTTTGTGGTTTGTAGCAACGTTTGATGTTGCTGACAACAATCTTTCGCATCTGTTGCTTAGCTGTTCTTTATGTCATGAATACGAGGCTTTTATAAATAATTAGAACTAACCTGGTCGAACGGACATTGTTTTCTGTGTAAGTGTTTGAGGCAGTGTCTACATAGTGTATGGCCACATCCGAGGCTAATGGGGCTGCGCGGCGGTGCGCCGAATTCGCGGCAGCACACTGGACAGTTCAAATAATCCGTCCATTGAGGCGCCTGTATTGGCATTCTGAAACAAAAGGTTTTACAATTAATATGTATAAATAGAACGACGACAAGACATACCTATCAATGCTAACGCTGTCGACGTAGCCGAATTCTGGCCGAAGCTTATATTAAAATACCTAAAGAAATGGAATCATCGATACGAAGAAGGAGCTAAATTTCCAGTATATACTGATCTCGCATTGTATAGGTTTTCCACGCAATGCGTGTCCAGGACCCTATAGTCTATACCACAAAACTGTACAAGTCTACAATTCTACAACATTGTTAAATTGTAGAAAATAATAGGTTGGGGAAAAAGTTTCTTCGCATTTTTTAAGAAAATTCAAAACATTTTTTAATATAGTTTATTTACATTTAACTAAAGTATGTAGGTACCATTTTGTTCGATAACTTTTTGCCATCTTGTAGGTAGGGACATGATCCCATTGCTATAGAAATTTTGGGACTTCTGGTCAAAATACCGCGACAAGTGGTTTTGGCAGTCCTCTCGTGATGTTAACCTGACACTGCCTAAAGAATTCTGAAGAGACCGAAACATGTGGAAATCTAAAGGTGCAAGGTCAGGACTATACGGCGGATGCATTAACACCTCCCAGCCAAACTCTCTTAATTTTTGCTGAGTGGCTAAAGATGTGTGAGGTCTAGCGTTATCATGATGAAAAACCACACCCCTTCTGTTGATTAATTCCGGCCGCTTTCTCTCAACTTCTTGCTTTAATCTCATCAGTTGTTCGCAGTAGAGTTCAGAATCAAAATGGTCCTACCTGGTGGTAAAATCTCATAATGAATAACGCCCTTCCAACCCCACCACACACACAGCATCACCTTGTTGCGAGTTAACCCTGGTTTCGCCGCAATCTGTGAAGCCTGACCGGCCTTTGACCACGACCTTTTTCGCACGTTCTTGTCATACGTGATCCACTTTTCATCACCAGTTATCAGCTTCTTCAAAAATGGTTCGGTTTCATTACGTCGTAATAAAGAATCACAAATGAGTACACGGTTCATTAGGTTTCTTTCAGTGAGCTCGTGAGGTACCCAAATGTCGAGCTTTTTTGTGTACCCAGTTTTTTTTCAAATGCGCCAAAACTGTTTTGTGGTCAATTTCCAGTTCTTCAGCTACGTCGTAACTACTGATATGCCGATCTTGCTCCACTTTTTCAAAGATGGCAACCATTTTATCCGTAATAGGGCGACCAGAGCGACGTGCATCTTTGACATCAAAATTTCCGGATTGAAAACGCTTAAACCAAATTTGTGCTACTCTCACAGACACTACACTAGGTCCATAAACATCGCAAAAATTTTTTCGCGGCTTGCGTTGCATTTTTACCTTTTTTGTAGTAAAATTTTAAAATATATTGAATTTCTTCATTAGATTCACTCATCTTGACGGTACGAAAAACAAATGAAAATCACACATTTTCCTAATTTGAATTTGGAATTATGTTCTTTGAAATTTAAACTTTCAATGATACCAAAACCAGCCAGATACAAATAGTATAGCCAAAGAAATTTTATTACAAGTTCATACATACCTACTATAATGCGAAAAGACTTTTTCCCCAACCTAATATTACGAAACACAGAAATTACTAATACGTAAATGGCAACCCCGTCATACTTTTCATACAAACGCTTGTCGTACGTGATTATGGCGTTGAAACACATAATTTTTTGAAAATTTTATATCTTGTGCACTGTATGTAAGTTTGTATAAAAGTTCATAATGTACTCATTATTATTTCATAAACTTTTAAGGCTTACTCAAAAAAAAAGTATGTCCATGAACACTATTTTGCGTACAATGTTATCGCGTTCTCACTTGCTTGTTAGTAATTCCCACTTGCACTTGAAACAACAAGCTTTTCGACTATGCCCGCCTTAGACGATCCGGGAACGGCCCTCTTAAGTCGAAAGAATGTACATATTTGTAAGGTTTTCCGTTACAAATGTGGCTTAGTTTTGTGGTACTTACTACAGGTAAGATTTACTTTGTAAATAGTAAATAAAGTTTTGTGGTATGGGGCCCGGGTGCTACTGAAAAATGTGTAGCTTGATGTCGCCATGTGTACAGTAGCCGGGCGTTAATCATCAAGCTTAAGGCCCGGTTTCCACCAAAGCGGAGAAGAGCGGAGAGGAAATGTTTTGTAAACGACCATTAAGATATCGTTATTTCGACACGATGGTACGATAACGATATCCTATTGGTCGTCATCCTCATCTCCTCTCATCCCCGCTCTTCGCCGCTTTGGTGGAAACCGGGTTTTAGTTATGAGTGATTAACACATTAACTGCTGAATTATTTGGCGAATTTGCTCCAAGTGCTGCTTTATGATACACTAAACCCTGTGCGGCAAACGCTCATGCGCGCTCAAAAAATACTTCGTGTGGTGCTATGAGCGCGCATGCGCGGTTGAAGAAACTCTACCCAGTGCGGCTGGGCGCATATGTGCGGCGTTACAAACTTGTCCCAAGTGCGGCGTGACGCTTATGTGTGTTTGAAAATTTTCCAGTTTTATGAGTCATAAAACAATTACGCCAATAACAATAGAGATGCACAAAAAACCCACAGGTGTGGCGCGCCGCACTCGAAGGAAGTTATATAAATTGTATGGACGCGCATAAGCGCCGCCAGCACATGGTGAACGTTCGAAAATCGCGCATGCGCGTTGGCCGCACAGAACGTGTTAAGACGATGCTCTCTAAAGCCAAACTTTATTTAAAACTTATAATAGGTTGGGGAAAAAGTTTCTTCGCATTTTTTAAGAAAATTCGAAACATTTTTTAATATAGTTTATTTAACTAAAGTATGTAGGTACCATTTTGTTCGATAACTTTTTGCCATCTTGTAGGTAGGGACAAGATCTCATTGCTATAGAAATTTTGGGACTTCTGGTCAAAATACCGCGACAAGTGGTTTTGGCAGTCCTCTCGTGATGTTAACCTGACACTGCCTAAAGAATTCTGAAGAGACCGAAACAGGTGGAAATCTGAAGGTGCAAGGTCAGGACTATACGGCGGATGCATTAACACCTCCCAGCCAAACTCTCTTAATTTTTGCTGAGCGGCTAAAGATGTGTGAGGTCTAGCGTTATCATGATGAAAAACCACACCCCTTCTGTTGATTAATTCCGGCCGCTTTCTCTCAACTTCTTGCTTTAATCTCATCAGTTGTTCGCAGTAGAGTTCAGAATCGATGGTCCTGCCTGGTGGTAACAGCTCATAATGAATAATGCCCTTCCAATCCCACCACACACACAGCATCACCTTGTTGCGAGTTAACCCGGGTTTTGCCACAGTCTGTGAAGCCTGACCGGCCTTTGACCACGACCTTTTTCGCACGTTCTTGTCATACGTGATCCACTTTTCATCACCAGTTATCAGCTTCTTCAAAAATGGTTCGGTTTCATTACGTCGTAATAAAGAATCATAAATGAGTACACGGTTCATTAGGTTTCTTTCAGTGAGCTCGTGAGGTACCCAAATGTCGAGCTTTTTTGTGTACCCAGTTTTTTTCAAATGCGCCAAAACTGTTTTGTGGTCAATTTCCAGTTCTTCAGCTACGTCGTAACTACTGATATGCCGATCTTGCTCCACTTTTTCAAAAAGGGCATCCATTTTATCCGTAATAGGGCGACCAGAGCGACGTGCATCTTTGACATCAAAATTTCCGGATTGAAAACGCTTAAACCAAATTTGTGCTACTCTCACAGACACTACACTAGGTCCATAAACATCGCAATTTTTTTTCGCGGCTTGCGTTGCATTTTTACCTTTTTTGTAGTAAAATTTTAAAATGTATCGAATTTCTTCATTAGATTCACTCATCTTGACGGTACGAAAAACAAATGAAAATCACACATTTTCCTAATTTGAATTTGGAATTATGTTCTTTAAAATTTAAACTTTCAATGATACCAAAACCAGCCAGATACAAATAGTATAGCCAAAGAGATTTTATTACAAGTTCATACATACCTACTATAATGCGAAAAGACTTTTTCCCCAACCTAATATGTGCTATATTTACTATAGGTATATAAATTAGGCGAAGTCGGAGGGTCGAAGGATGAAGGCGGTAAGCGCAGCAGTTATTTTTTTAAGAAAACAATCCAGCCTTTTTACTGATCTCTAGGTACTGTCGGCAAAACTTAAGCATGCTCAGTTATGAGAATATTTCTGCGGAAGCGCAGCTAGTGACAGACACACCCCTTCCTGGTTTCGCCCAATTAGAGACAAAATGTATTTGTGTGAGAACAGGGCGTCTAATAAAAAATAACAACTAAAATTAGCGTGCATCATATTGATCAAAACGCATGCATCGGGCATTTGAGTCGTGAGCCGTGCTATGCGATTATCGCCTTAAAAGTACCCACATATGAGGAGATGACTACAGAAAAGGCGACTAAGAGAAGTAGGTCAGACCGGGTTGACACTCGCACAGATGAGGGAAGAATGGCACAAAACGGAAGAGGCATCATAGACCAGGGTCGATAATTTTTGAAACCAAAAAAATATAATAGTACGATGAAACCCTTTGGAAAAGGAAGAGAATATAGCAAAAAAAAAATGAAAGGAAACATAATTTACGGGCGATCTGAGGTCGAGAAGTGGAAGAGGGTGAGTTTTAAAGGTAAAACAACGGTTTATCTCGATTTCCGGCAAAACTACAAGTCGCATGGAAAAAAGTTAAATGGCAAAGTGGTAGGTAATAAAAAGAACTTCAACTTTTGTATTTACTGTTTTTCACATAACCTCAAAATTTATGTGAAAAATTCAAATAACCAAGTTTTCGGTTTTTTATTTTTAACTTTTACAAAAAAAAATTTTTTTTTCACGAATGTTGGTTAAAACTTATCTGTTTATGTACCAAACACACAGTAATTTTTTTGATTTAAAATATTTGTTTTTCACCTTATTTTGACTTAATATGGAAAAAGCACCCTAATTTTCCATCGAAAATTCTCACGTCAAAATAACAGCTTTTTTAAAAAAAGTCGGTGAGCTTTTTGTTCGTAGAAATCTCTACTTTCTGATGTTTAAAAAATATACATTACTATGGTAAATGTTCTCAGAAAATGCAAAGAAACGACTAAAACTCTAACCCGAATTTTTTTTTTTTTAACCATTATGTAAAATTTTCAGTTATTTATTAAAAATGTACACTATAATTACTCGAAAAACAAAAGATTCTATGTTACTTTGATACCTATATATAAAAAAAATGCAATTCCATCAAACATAAAGATTAAAGACTTAAAGTTGTTCTTAAAGATAGGATTTAAATGGGATTTCATCTAAAAAATGTGACTGCTGCAATTTTTTTCAGTAAAAAGTTGATTTATTAAATTCTAATTACATTTATATCACAGAAAATCTCATAATATATAAATATACATGTAAATCGTACTATTGAATTTATACTGATTTCATTATTCATTAAAATATATTTTTATCATTTTTTATTTCAAATAAGATTTCGCCATTGTTCTTTGTTTGTGCAAAATAAACAAAATTAGAATTGCTGACATTCTGTTAAAGGGCATTCGCGTTTCATGATGTTTTTGTCCGTGTCCTTAAACTGCTACTCAGGTAATCCTAATATATTCTACCAGACCTACAATTCCACTAGCTCCAAGTAGTCAAACCCGCCGTTTTCCGCTCATCATAGCAAAATGAAGGACATAAAATTGCACTGATTAATCAAAACGTTCTAGCGGTCGCAAGCGCAACTGCCACAGATTAATACAGATGGGACACTCCGTAGTTTGGGTATGAAGCTACAAGTACGCGGCGGGCCTATCTCACTGGGCCAACTCAGTAGGACTGCCGCGGTCAGAAGATATAAAAGTAACGCGTTAGAAAGAGAGGCAACTTGTAGGTGAATATAACTGTAGGTAATAAGCGTTGTGCGACCTGTATTGCACTTTATTGTGCCGTAGAGAGAGTCGCTTTTTATTTAAATGATTTTACGGAGTGTCCCCTCTGTATTAATCTGTGCTACTGCTGAGCATGAGATGCTGGTTTCGATTCCCACGTCGGGGGCAAAGTGTAAGTATTAGGTTTTCCATCACGAATTTCCCAGTAGAAGCGTGGTAGCTGGATTCGTGTCCGGTTGATGGCGATAGGCTCGCCCCCGCCCCTATTACGTGGGTCTTAAACATAACTGGCAAAATATGAGTGTAGGTACTATAGGCACACCTCTATCGATCCATTCGGAGAACATAGGCGAGATCATACGATATTTTATGTTGTTTTTACAAAATTTTAAGGGCACTTTTCGGTTATTACGTAGCAGGCCTTTCATAATTATGGTGGCCACTGATTGTGATTCGACGGGTAACTTCGGCATTCAATGGATTAAATTAAACTTCGGATTGAAAGATATTCTTCAGAGTTCGATATCAATTGAATAGGCAGCTATTCATTTATCTCAATTTATTTGACCAAGTACTTTTCCTGTCGGCTGCATCCTGCCGTCACAAATTGTGGACTGAGCTTCGATCTTGTCACTTTAACAATGCATTGAACAGATTTAGTAAGGACTGAGACTGACTAGACTTTTGAAAATCGTAGATCGATTGCCATTGTATTTATGTTTTGTTAGTTGAGGTGTGAGTTAATAAAATCTGTTTTGTCGTGTTAAAATATCGATACCCATCACGTCTGTGAAGTTTACACAAAAAACTGATTTTTAAACTGATATTTTAAGTTTCTACACAACCGGGAAGTCTTTCAATTTAATTTCTTTTTTAACCGACTTCAAAATGGAGAAGGTTCTCAATTCGTCTATGTTTTTTTTTTAGTTTTGTTACCCGACAACTCAAAGACGGATGAACCAATTTGAAAAAATATTTTTTTGTTTGAAAGGGTCCTAGGTGGTCCCATATAAATTTTATTAACTTTGCTTGGGTAGTTTTCATGTTAGCTTCAACAATGCGTATTTTTCCCACTTAGTTTATGTGGATGATGTTTTAATAATTTCATATCACTGTTATTTACACAGCAGGTAGTGGTATTCGAATTTGTGTGGGGTACGTACCACAATTAAAAAGGGAAAAATAAAAAAAATTTAGCAAAAAATAAAACCGTCGTCCAAAACAAAACACTACTAAGTGAAAAATAACTTTAATTTCGGAAGTCGGTGGCATAAACCGAAAATTCAAAACCAAAGACACCGACTACCGAAATTAAAGTTATTTTTCACTTTGTAGCGTTTTGATTTGGAAGTCGGTTTTATTTTTTGCTAAAAAGTTTTTATTTTATCATGTTTACCTTACTCATCACGTCTGCGGAGTTTCGCTAGCTAATTTAATTTAACCCTGTATAGTACTTTACGTCTTTACTAGTTATAATATAACTCATGAAAAAAGATAATTTATGTTTCTACAATTCGCATTATTATTTTTACATATTATATTATTACATTTTATTGACTCGGCATTGTTTGTATAAAATCATTGTTTGAACATGGTTGCAAAAATATGTCTTATGTAAGACGATGCAGAACAGTTGATGACTATACAAATAATATTAGTTTGAATAGTGTACAGTCAGATTATTTACTAGAAATCTTAGATAATATTTATGTATTTAAGCACTTGAAAATTGTAAATATTTATGTAAACTCAATTAGTTCTACAATATGTAACAAAAAACCTGTTGTTCCTTTTAACACATGATTGTACTCATGATAACAAACAACTTTTACTATGGGACCAAACCGGAATTCGGGAAAAAAATCAGCTATCTCATACATTCATGTTCGCATAACTCGTCAAAATGTAGGAAGCAGCAGATTTTTTTTGCGATATCTGGTTGGGTCCCACAGTAAAAGTTGTTTGTTATCATGAGTTCAATCATGTGTTAAAAGGAACAGGGTTTTTATTACATATTGTATAAACAATGACAATGTCTGCCATAAGCCTTTTTAAGTAAACGAAACCACCGTAGACTTTCTTGTGCTTTGCCAGATGTTCCATACAGCCCATTCTCTCAACGAGCAAAGTCTGCCAACACTGATTTGCAGTTGGACAGAGGTAATAATAATAATATCATGGGACATTTCACACACGGTTATCTGATCCCAAACTAAGCAGAGCTTGTACTATGGAAACCAGATAACTGATATACTACATACGAGTACACTACTTTCTTTTTGTTTGTAAATAAATACTTATATAGATATCTAATTACACCCAGACTCAAGACAAACAGACATGTTCATGCACACAAATGTTTGTCCTGGATGGGAATCGAACCCGCGACGTGCGACATGATAGGCGGTATCTTAACCAACCACGCCAGCTGGCCTGTTAATATATCTTGTAAAAAATTATTTCTGTGAATAAACACTTTTTAACCGACTTTAAAAAAGGAGGTTATATTATTCGACCCGTACGGATGTATTTATGTTTGTATGTGCACGAATTTCTCAAATTAATGAGCCAATTTTGATGATTCTTTCACTAACGTGATCTACATACTTTCAGGAAGGTTTTAGTATATAATACATTAGGTAATTATTCTTGTGTACGAAGTTATATGCATAAATGTACTGTATTTCCGGCATTTCTAGGCGGATTTTGATGATTTTTCTTTTCGTTCGTATTGAGCAAAATGGATTTTTTTTTAAAAGTAAAAACTAACTTCAAGAACCTAAAAAACGAACAAAATAACTTTCATAAAAAAACTTCACGGTCGGTGTCTTCAGATCAGAATCTGTTAAGTTTTTTATGAAAGTTATTTTATTCGTTTTAGGTTTTTGAAGTCAGTCTTTACTTTTTTTTAAGCAAATTTTTCATTTTATTTTTCTCTATAAATACTGCCTGCACTTCCCATTTCTGTTCCCAATCTGTTACTCTTATCACTTTATTAACCTTTCATATGCCGGGAACGTAGGTCTGCGCGATTTTAGCTGTACTCGAAAAAACACCTAATTACATTAATTGAGTGGCGCACTCGCATAAAAAAATGGTGCGCAGACCTGCGTTCCGGCATTCGAAGGGTTAATAACTTTTGCATATAACCGTAGTTTGCCGACAACACTCAAAACTATAGGGTTGTCACATAAATAATGAGCGTTTAGTAAAAGTTATCTAGTTTTTTCGAGAATCATCTAGAATATTCTATGGTCGAAGGTACCTATATAAACAGTGAGCGACACTTGTTCGTTTCAGTCGTAGTTTGAGCGTCGATGTGTAAAAATCACATAAAAAGGGACGATATCAAAACGCATGTTAGGCACTGGCGCCGATTCCCTTGTTCACAAACTAAAGTAAATTTAAGTTCAGTGCATCATTTTCTTTCTATTTAATTAAGAAAAGGACAGATGATAAATATTAGTTTAGTCAAATTAGTCAACGCCTGACGTAAATTGACGTATTCTTTGTCGGCAATTTTTTAATCACGTCTAAACTTGTCTATGGAGCATCTTAATTTGACAGGACTTAACTAATCTTTATCTTCTGTCTTTTTCTTAATGAAATAGAAGGAAAATGATGCACTGAACTTAAAAGTTGTTTAGTTTGTGAACAAGGGAATTGGCGCCATTGTTTACTTTACGGATACCAATCAAGACACTCAGCGGCCAAAGCTGTGCGGAACATATGCCTATAAGCTCCTCACATACATGTAAGCTCCTCATGTCGTATTGGAGGCTACAGCAAAAGGATGGTTCATCCGATTTCGGAGTGGTGACTACACGTTGAGTGATCAGCCCAGGTCTGGCCGGCCAGTAGAAATAGATATAAATGAATTAAAGTCCTTTATTAAGAAAGATCCCCGGATTTCATTGCGTACATTGGCTATTGTTCTCGAATGCTCTCATACCACAATCGAACCATATTTACACGAATTAGGAAAAAGCTACATATAGGTATGGTGTTTGGATACCTCATGAGTTGAGTCAATGTCAACTCCAGTATTGCATAGACGTCTGTACACAACTTCTATCTTTTCGCCGTACATTTAAGTGATTGGACCATCTCATTACTGGGGACGAAAAGTGGATTCTGTATATTAACCATACCCGCAAGCGCCAATGGCTAGTTCCAAATTAACCCGGAAAATCAACCCTAAAAAAATAACTTCACGCGAAAAAAGTGATGCTGTACGTTAGGTGGGATGTTTATGGAGTCATATATTGGAACCTCCTTGCTACAAATACTACCATGACGACCACACTCTACTGTAATCATCTGGAAAGATAAAAACCTGAAATCGAGCCTGGACGTCCAGAACACGACAAAATTTTCTTTTTACACGACAACGTTCGACCACATATCGCGAGAATAGTGCAACACAAGTTATTGGAAGTTTCTTGGAAAATAATTATTCATCCTCCTTATTCACCATATATCGCACCAACAGATTATCACCTATTCAGGTCCCTAAGTAATGCAATTTCTGAAGAAAAAAAAATCGATGATTAGGGCCACCTACGACAGTTCCTAGACGAATTCTTCAAGTCAAAACCAAACCAATTCTACAGGGATACTATTCATTCTTTGCCAGAGAGGTGGAGACGTACGAGTATTACTATAGACTAATATATGAAATAAATTATAAAAAGAAGTCTTACTTAATTTTGTCATAATCGCTCATTACTTATGTGACAACCCAATACTAATGCCACGGTCATTTTTACACTCCAGGTGAGAGCGTTTTCCCTTATAAAGAGGTAAGATTACAGCCTTGCCCCAGGCATCTGGCACACACCTATATCTCCAAAACATATTAAAGATCCGGCTTGCTCCACCCTGTCCACGCTCTTCAGCATGTCAGCAGACACTCTGTCATACCCTGCAGCTTTCCCAACTTTCAGCGCTCTTACAATCTCATCTATTTCCTTCTCTTTATCCACGTCTGAGCTTGGGTCTTCAAACTGGCTTCTGCCTAGTTACCCACTGCGCACTATCCTGACAACTAAATAAACTTTTAAAGTATCCCTTTCTGCGTTTCAAGACTTAACATTCTTCGCTTAGTAAGCACCCATCCATCTTCTGCTCTTACGACATTTTAGTGCTATTATTACTCTAATCTCATTATATGCGAAACATGTTGATAATAACGAAAAAGAAATGTTAAGAGGGCTGTCGCATTTCGTCACCTCTCTAGCTCACACGGGACCAAATTTTTAAGATTATTAAATGAAAAGATGCTTTTTTGAAAAATGTAATCAATTGGCGAACTAGTAAATAATATTAATTTAATAGGTAATTATTAAAAATACATTTCTATTGTGTTACCTATTTAATGAACTCGGCTCAAAAAGTATTATGATCTGTTTTTGATGTTTTTGAAAAAAAAAATTGTTCAAGTGTGAGCGAGAGAGGTGACAAAATGCGACAGCCCTCTTAAGAATCTCGCTATCTCCGTCTGGGCCTGCCTTTGCGGTGCCGTCCATCTTCAGGCAAAAAGGTCATCAACATAAAATCACACACAACATCTCTTTATTTAATTTCCCTTTTCTATTATTTGGAGCGCGAGTGAAAGATGCCTATTCTGGCGCCGTAAGGAAAAAGGACATATCTAAAGAAATATTGTAATGAAGAAAAAAAAATTTTGTCCTGTTTAAAATACAAGATACAAATCAGATGCGTCTTTTATGCAAGAATTATTAGGTTTTCGTTAAGTTTACGCCATTATAAAAATACTGGTAGATGAGACTTTTTTGCTGATTCTGACTACGTAAATGATGGCAGTATTTTAATGCCGAAATACAACATCGTTGGATTGAAATTTTGCGTATCGATATCGACTTTAAAGCTGATATCAGACGGTTCACTCTAATGAAGGTTAACTCAAGTGAATATTCATTTTTGTTTCATTTCACGTTCTCACGAGCACGACATCGTCAAACATAGAGATGAGCGTTCATCTCTATTACATAGAATAGAATTTAATTTCTTTTTTTCGATCGTTCGAAAGTTAGTATTTATATTCGAAAATTATTGCGAATCATTCTAACCTATAAATGACTTTCAAAGGTTTTTACCGTAGATACGTATCCCTGTTAAGTAAATTCCTCAATTAAATGAAAGAGGGGGAGCGCAGGGTACTCGCCGTCCGGTGAAACATGTTGGCCCGTAGATTTGCTCAGTGTATAGACCTAGTAAAAATCACTATTTTCAAGGCTTACTGCAAGAGTCTGTACACTAGCAATGTATGGGTCAGTTACACCACGTCCTGCGCGTTCAGTATTATAATGGTTTCAGGATGCTGTTGGAACTTCCTCACTACTACAGCGCGTCGGAAATGTTCGTACAAGCTCGTACCGACAGGTTTCACGCGATTATTCGTAAAAACAAGCTTCGCTACTGAGGATAGTGAGAGACAGTCGCAACAGCATTCTGAGGACTGTAGCGGAGGGCTTCAGCTCTCCAATTGCTAAGCAGTTTGTGCAGAAGGTGATTGGTACTAACACTTGATAAGTTGTTTTAATATTATGTTACTAACACTCTATTGATCTTATTCCCCTATAAAAATATTTTTTTTTTTTTTTTATTTATTATCTCAAATCAAACAAACTCCAAGACGCTGTTGACTGTGGGGGTCTTGGAGTTCATTTGATGTTGACATTACACACTAAAATTCTAATGAAGATGTGGCAAATCAATCTAATCATAATACTGAACTTACACCCGGTTTCTGAATTGATAATTTTAATTTGATAACAAAATTGAAGGAACCACCTTAAGTAATGCTAATTAATGTCTAACCAGTTCTCAACTTCAAATTCTCAATTCTGGAACTGGGTGTTAGGATAGTTAGATTTAGCAGTAGACTAGTATAGTCATAATTTCATGAAAAAATGCAATGGTGGTCAGCAGTAATAAGTAAAATAAAAATACATTCGCGCTCCAGCCGCCCGGCCGTAACAATTAGCAATTCATCAAAGTGAACTTGTGATTAAACTTCTAAAAGCAATACCACCCGTTTATTACGAACGTAAACGAAGCGAAAACGATTTCTTTTCAGAAGTCGACATCCTTTTGGAAGCGCAGCAAGCAATATTAGTACAGACACCGAACTCCCTGTTACAATTTCTGCGACTACAAGCAGCAATTTATGTGTACGATCAGTAAAGATAATCATGTACATTGGGAAGAAATAAGAACACAAAAGTTTAAACTAATTTATCAATTTAGTTCACTAAGTATTAATCTGCATTCCAGAGATATGTTGTCTCCTTACCCTGATATAAATATTCTGATTTTACTTTACAGGCAATTAGGAAAGTCTAGGCTAGCGATTAGAAATTAATACAAAATATCTGTTGGAACATATTCCTATCGGCTATTTGCTCAGTTCAGTTATCATCATTAGTCTGGTTGGTAGCATGTCACTGCTACCTACAAATAGGTCTCTCTAATCAGTTCAGTACATAACATGTCTTATTATATTTATTGTTTCCTTCCCTTATCCATTTAACAGGCGATTGAGTTTAAGGTTGATCCGCTGTGGTAGCCCACGAAATTCGAATTTACTTGCGTTTTTTCAATTAGCAGGTCAGTGTAAGGTTCATCAAAATATCGATTCGCAACCATAAGAAATACATATGTATCGATGATTTCCGAAATCTGACGAATCCGGATCAAATCCAACTTAGAGATGTATTGATGATTTTTATGGTAACTGTCGAAATTCCCCAATCAATCTTGAACCTAATGCTTTAGCGATAAAGTTGAAAATCTATTATAGAAATTTAACAGATTGTAGTAGCTTGATGTGCTGGCGTCTGTACATGACATATTTCTTATTGTCGCGAATCATATTTTGATCAATACAACCTAACACTGACTTGCAAATTGCAAAAAAAAAAACAAGAAAATATGAATGTCGCGAGCTAACTTAGCGCAATGACTTGCATGCGATTTCTTGTATTGAAATTAGCGCAATCAGTGAAAAATACACAAGAGTTAAATGTAGTAGATGTAGACGTCTCTTAAATACGATTAATATCGAGGTCAACGGTCTATAAGGTTAACACAGGTAGAAAATAGTTTTTTCTACTCTACTTAATCTAAGACCTAGAGTATGGAACGCCAGCCTGCATGAACTAGGACTGTGAACATGTAACTTACAAGACTGGCGACTAATGTTACAGGTTGCCACATTATACTAGAGTGATAAGCAAAAGCATAGCATTGTTTGCATAATATCTTGGTCTGATGACAGTGATTAAAGGTCATACTGGCTTGGCAGCATTCAACACACAAAATAAAATCACAGAGTTTTTTTTTAACACTGAGCGGAGCTGAACGAGACACAATAGAAGTTTTATTGTTATGATGTCTATGGGCGTTTAGTGCCTTCCAAATAGTTAAATATATTCTATTTTGTTTGTAATGATGTGATTTAGAGTTGTAGTGGGGAAAAAGGATAGGCAGATGATCTTGTGCCAAATGTTCATAGTTAAACGAAAAGGATCCAACCCACATTAGGTGTAATGTGGGGTGGATCTTTTAACTATCGTCGTTTAACTATAGACAAATAATGTGTTGTTCAGACTGAGATGGTGGTGAACAGTTTGATAGTAATAATTGTAGCCATCGTCATCATCATTCTCCTGCCCTTGTCCCAATTTATTTGAGGTCGGCGCAACATGTCTTTTTCTTCCATACTTCGCTATTACTCGTCATCTCGGTAGACACTACCTTACAGTCATCCATTCATCGTTTCTTTGGTCTTCCCTTACTCGTATAGCCATCCACATTCATACTCAAAACTTTCCTAAGGACATTTTCCTTATTCCTCCGCATCACATGTCCATACCATGACAACCGATTTCCACACAACTTTTCAGCCACCAGTGTCACTTTCAGAGTTCCTCTTACACACTCATTTCTTATTCTATCCATTCGCGTAACACCACACGTCTTAGCATTATCATCTCAGCTGCTTGCAATTGCCTTTTATTTATTATTTTTGTGGCCCAACACTCTGATCCATACAAGACAGCAGGTCTAACCATTGGTTTATAAATCTTCCCGTTAAGTTTAAGGGAATGCGGGAGTCGCACGTTTTTCCCGTGACCTGCCGCCATTTCACCCATCCAGTGTTAATTCTGTGCTTAATCGTCCGATGTACTTCGCCATCGCTTCGCACAAGAGAACCAAGATACCGGAAGTCGGAGCAGACCGGGAGAAGCACGCCATCAAGCGCTGTGGCCCTGGAACTGTAGATACCGCCGAAATCGCAGAACATATACTCGGACTAGGTTCTGCTGATTTTCAAGCCGACATTCTCCAGTTTCCGTTGCCATTTCACCAATCTGCTCTGAATCTCAGGTCCATCTTCAACGACAAGAACGATGTCGTCGGCAACTGTACTACCTGACATTATGTCAGGTTTTCAAAAAACTGGAAGGAGTGACAAATAGACAACATCTGTAGTACCTGACAATCTTCATTCTCCTGCCCTTGTCCCAATTTATTTGGAGTCGGCGCAACATGTCTTTTTCTTCCATACTTCGCTATTAGTCGTCATCGTCATTTCGGTAGTCACCCCTTACTAGCCAAATCATCTTCAATCTATCGTTTCTTTGTTCTTCCCTTATACTTATAGCCCTCCACATTCAGACAAAACTTTCCTCGCGACATTTTCCTCATTCCTCCACATCATATATTTTTTCGAAATGAAATATATAAAATTAGCATTTAGGCAGAGTAGGCAATAAGGCAATAGATTAGTCATGAATATGATGTGCATAATACTATAAATTTGTATGAATCAAAACAATCGCAAAAGCATAATCTTCGAAGGAAACTTTGAATTAGAACACTAGCAATCTTGGTAAAATATTGTATTATGATGACATCTAGCTACTTTAAGGGCTCTTTCTAAATCAGTATACAAGGTTATTGGTAAAACACCAACAACCTCTTAAGGGGGTCATTGCACTCATCATTATGAACAACTTTTACTATGGGACCAAACCTGAAATCTCGAAAAAAAAACACACACATTGACTAATTGTGCGAACATAAATGTACTGAACAGCTCATTTTTTTTCCCGATTTCAGGTTTGGTCCCATAGTAAAAGTTGTTTATAATGATGAGTACACTGACCCCTTAAGAGGTTGTTGGTGTTTTATCAATAACCCTGTAGGTAAGTGTTGTGCCTTGTAATGTGTTTTTCTAGCAAATGTTTCATAATTGCTAAGGAGCTCTAGGTTAAAATTATTTTACCAAACAAGACTAGTGGCTGGTGATAGCCAAGCATCACCACAACCCTGTTTTTGAGTTTGGTTTATTTTTAGGCTCTCAAATGTTTTAAATTCTGACGCCATTTATATATTTGGTTTCTGAAAGCTTAATATTATCAGCCAATTCAATCTGTTATCAAGTGATTTGATTGGCTCTTCTTAGTTTGTCAACTAATCACAGCAATTACATACATAGCATTTAACTGTTAGAGCGCCACTCAGCGTCCATTAGATGTAATAACAATAAAGAATCTATTCTATCTCGTTCAGCTCTGCTCAGTGTTAATAGTGTTGAAATTTTTTTGCCTTTTAGCTTTTTCCTGCACTCAAGTGATCAATAAAGGTCTTTCAAAAACTATTATATATTGTAATGTCCAAAAAAGTTCACCTTTCATAGTTATAATACAGAGGACAATGTAAATGTATGGCTGTTTTTAAGCCAGTTATTTTTACCATACATAGGTAAATACTGTTTAAGGGTGAAGCGTCAGGGTAGCCCGCGAAATTCAAGTTTTCTTACCTTTTTAGCCATTTGCATGTCAGTATTAAGTTGTGTGTTAAATAAAGTATGATTCGCGGCCGTAACAAATATGTATTTACAGAATAATAATCATTAGAATCAGTAATACCACTCCTTAAGTTAGTACAATCACCAAATGTCAAGATTTCATGAAATAGTCATTCATTAGGATTACCTGGTCTTAAAGAGTTATATTGATCACTTTAATGATTATAATTACGTAAATACATACTTGTTACGGCCGCGAATTACATTTTGAACAACGTACAACCTAACAGTGACTTGTAAATTCAAAAAACGTAAGAAAATTTGAATATCGCGCGGGCTACCTTGACGCTTTCGCTTTAAACATAATTAAATTAAATCAGGTTTGCAGAATATAAGCTCTTACTAACTGCTTCACATTGATACTCTATGTTAGAGTTTGAGAGTAGTAATAGTAGTTATATTAGCTTGTACGTAAAAAATAGTAGTATAGCGCTGATTACCTTGTTTTCATTTCTTGACTCTCCCTCTTCCCCTAGTTACCTAGCTTCCCATTTTCAATACATTTGCGCCAACCACAATAGAAATTTACGTTCATCTCACAATCGTATTCTTCAATGTCCCACCCACCGCACAGACTTCATTCACTCTTCCTTCTTCGTTCAGTCTATCTCTCTGTGGAATGCACTCCCCCAGGAAATCAGGATGGCAATCAACCGATTATCCTTTAAAGTTAAAGTTCGCGAGCACATTCGCAAGAAGCTGGCAGTATCATCACAACGGTAATGTTTCCCAATGGTTTGTCTTATTTGTTTTAGTATATTTGTATCTATTTATTGTGTTTATATAAAATTGTATATAGTTAGGTGTATATATTATATTTATATGTAAGTATATCTTTATATTTAAATAAATATTTATTCCTCATCTCTCGCTGTTGCACCTACCACTGTTTGTCTCTGCATCACCCAAAGGTCAACTGGTAGAAAATGCCTATGGCATTAAGTCCGCCTCTGTACATTTTGTGTGCTTAAACTATTAAATAAATAAATAAATAAATAAATAAATAGTGGTGCTAAAAATAGTTGGGAGAAACCAAACAGCTCTGAATTTGTTTGGCAGCGGTCAAGCTGAAGGGTTGTCTCAATATCACTGTCCAGTGTAATATACATATGTGGAGTGTTTGAATTTATGAGCATTGAGCTGAAATAAACTAAGAATTTGTGAAAATATTATAATAGACTTCCTTTACATCTCCTTAACCTGCTGTCACTCCACTTAATTAACTATTTACAAAACAGTTATGATTGACATGAAGAAGCTTATTAATACTAAAAAAAATTAGAGAAACTTCAACCTTAAGTACCAGTATTATACAATATAGAGATGATTTTTTTTTTTTTTCATTGAATAAATAATTCCAGTATTCCAGAAATATCACACCCAATTTCGAAATGCGTGACCTTTTCACTGATAAGTAAAATTGCTGTAAAATGTCATGTTAGTTGAAGTGATATTTGTTGACCAAAATAACAATTCATTTTATAAATTGACCAATATACAGGTGTCTGGTAAGGAATGGGTAACCATGAAATAGCATTTATTAGACCTTATGGCCGTTCTAAAAAAATTACAAAAAAATATATATACAGGGTTATTGGTAAAACACCACCAACCTCTTAAGTTGTAATTTTATTTTTTATTTATTTAATTTATGTTCGCATAATTCGTCAAAATGTACTGAACAGCTGATTTTTTTTGCGATTATAGATTTGGCCTAATAGTAAAAGTTGTTCATAATGATGAGTACAATAACCCCTTAGTCGTAAGAAAAAAGGGCACAACTAACATTTTTAAAAAAAATCTACAAAAAATTGAGCAGATTAGCCTTTTTTTTCTGATTCTAAATATGTATGTAACTCAATTTTTTTTTTAAATGTTAGTTGTGCCCTTTTTGCTTACGACGGCAGTATATACATATATATGTATATATCCCAGGAAGAACCGTCACAAACCGGGATTGTTGAGCCACTAGCTTATCATCTTAACTTGGTTGTATTACACCAACCCGCACGTGAAATTTGACATGTGACATTTCAATACTGAAAAACGGGCAGCATTCGTGTAACACAACCAAGTTAAGACGAAGAAGAGAAGCTAGTGGCTCAACAATCCCGGTTTGTGACTGTACACAAGCTTTTAAAAAAAAATTGGAACTTTTTTACATTCTTCTTCAGCTCAACCACAAATGAATTAATTCCATTCATAATTTTTGTTATAATATTGTAGGTTGACTATTCCGGCCAACAGGAGGCAGTAAATAGTGTGATTAGAAATTGCACAGTATTTTTTTATCGTATCTTAAGTACTTACTTGGGTTGCATATATTATTCTTTTTTTTTACGGCCATAAGGTCTATTATATGCTATTTCAAGGTTATCCATTCTTTAGCAGATCCCTGTATATTAAATAGATTCACAACAACTAGGAATATATTATGTACCAAAATGAGTATTGTTTGTATGAGTGTTAATACCAATAAATAAAAACCTATGAGTAATGAACTATAACCTCAGTGGGAATATTTGCTTTAACATAAAATAGAACTTAGAAAATACTAACCAAAAGATTAAACACATTAAGAACAATGATATATTCAAGAGAAACTGCATACATACCGTTTATACACTGAATAATACATGTTATTTTATGAAAGGTATTCTGGTCTGAGCAAGATCTATTTGGTTATTGTAACTGTTTACACTTAATGAATTTTAAAACGATATCACAAGCTGGGGCAGAAATCTTAAATTACTTTTTCAAAGCCAGTAACACCATGAATATGATAAAATATTCACCATGATATTGAAAAATCTAACATTATAGGATCATGACGATTTCCTATAAATTCATGTTTTAGTCGTCGAGGACTCTAGGCAAACTGCCTTTAATATACTACATATATTCTACAACATTATTGTTACTGCATTTTTTAATTAAATCCCATTATTAGGCATAATACGTAAAAAGTAGACACTCTACAAAAATTATGACATCTGAAAATTGCCACCTAGGCAGTCGTCTGGTCGTCTGAGCACGCCATGATTCTCAATATAGTATTTAGGTATATTAAATTAGAGTACAATGATGTTGTAAAAGCAATCTTTTTTTGTAATTACCTTACAAATAACTCGTACAGTCATCACAAAAGTAACACATTTATCTTCTACCCACTTCAAAACATGATCGGTCAGCAGCCGTGAAACATAGACTAGATAGAATTTTGCAATATATCTAAGAAGTGGAAAAATTGTCTGACAGCTCCATAAAGGTACATACATACATGCTCAAAATAAAGAAAATTAAGTGTATTGCCCACTGTAATTTTCATGCTTTTTGTTCATGAACAAAAATCAAATAAAGCTAAATAAAAGCTTGTAATATAAAGTGTTGTATTAATTTTAGTATTTTTCATTTATCTGAGAGCCATATCTTAGCTCTTATAAATTACTGTATTTCTAGCCGTGAAAACCTATAATTGGCTACATGTTTCTCATTCCAGTATATTTATTGTATCTATGTAAAGCTGTTGGTTTTCCACATGATAAATAAATAAATAAATATTGATGACAATTTGCGCAAAGACCCGATACCTACCCTAAATTCCTGTTCTTGTGTCTAGTTGTCGAGTGATCTTTCCTTGAATTTGCCTATACTGCCGCCGTAAGGAAAACGGGCGTATCTGCAGAAATAATGAAATTAAGAAAAAAATATATTTTGTCCTGTTTAAAGTACAAGATACGATTTACGAAACCGTTACGTAAGAATTATTAGGTTTTCATTAAGTTTACGCCAACATAAAATACTGGTAGTTGCGTCTTTTTTGTGGATTGCGAATGTGTAAATAACTCTATTTCGAAAAACAATGACAGATAATGTATTTTTTTCCTTATGACGGCAGTATAGTACAATATAAGTTAGTACTAACAATAGTAAGTACTTTCTATACAAACATGTTGACTAATTCAGGATCTTTTAGTTGTCTATACCAATGATATTATAAAGGAAATATACGCTACGTTCATACTGAGCGGCGTTCTGTATTGTTGCGTTGTTATTACAAAGTACTTACTATCATAATATGTAAGCACTTTGTAATAACAATTATCTATCGCAGTCGTAGTTGAAAACTACTATACCTACACCTATATTATAGGTGTATACTCGTAGTAGTTTTCAACTACGACTGCGATGGATAATATGGAACGTATGACACAGAAAGAGATATGTAGTGTGTTGCGCTTGAAGTACACTAATGAATCATATAGAGTATGCGGATTTGCCAACAGAAGAGACATTGAATATAACAACAGGTATTACGTATTAAGTAAAACAACAAACAAAATTGTAATCTATATTTGAGTTCTGCCGAGCGGATTTTGCATTAATGATTTACCTAGTCTCTGTTTAAATGTGCAGGACAAATTGTACTATTTTTTGTAGGTTTCCAGTCATGTCCACTTCTTTCCGCCTGAACTATGCTAACCCTATGTTTCGTAAAATCATCACTCGGAGATCTAGAAAATAATATAACATAATAAGAAAAGTACCTATCTGTTTATCTCTAAGTAAATTACATAAATTCTCATATTACTAATAAAATGAATAATAGCCTGGTATTACAAATCTCATTCAATATCACCTTAATTATAAAACATTGAAAGCCAGAACTTAAAAATCATCATAATGATATTGTTAGAAAGACGCTCACTACACGAAAAGTCCAGTTACGCATTCAAGCGGCTAACGAACGCTATGTATTTTGCCTATGATTTCGCTTCTGGTTGATTATTCTGTGACACTTGCTAATTGTCCTTGCTGCGCTGCAGTTGCCATCATATTCTCTATCCTGTTCGAACCACCATGCTAATAATTCGAAATGTATTTGTAAATGAGAAAGAAAAGTGTGACAAAATACAAACATGACGTTCTTTTATATACTTTCGTATGGTTTGAAATTCCTTTACTCTTATTTATCTTGGAACCACAGATTTTACACTTTCTTAACACACAACTTGGCATTTTAGATTATTATTGTCACGCCACGGACACGCTGTTTCACTCGCTGCTATTAGCCGACTAAATGAAATTACAACAGTTGTCTGAATTTGTCTGCAACAATTTGCGCTCGCTATTCCGATATCTATCTCTTTTGTATAATATGATATCATTGGTCTATACTTAATAATCAAAAGAGGTAAAAGTTAGTTTGTAAGTTTCTATGTGGGGGTAATCTCCGGAACTAATGATTCAGTTCCTTCTAAGAAGCTGTTCACTGGTAGAAAGCTACATTATTCCTGGGTGCTATAAAATATATTTATATCAAGCATATTAGCCAATCTATCACAATGTTTGTAATACTTTTAAAAATTGCCACGTTGTGCCAAAATTTCTGTGCAGTAACTTACAGTTCGTTTCACAAAAGAATTCCGTTCGCCGCCGTAATGTTGGCACCATTGCTTTTCATTGAGAATAGTTTTTTCCTTAGGTTTTTTCTAATTATATGTATTTCTTTCCAGTTATTGAATGAAAGGCAAAAATGTCAACATTAAGTGCGTTACTCTAGCAAGAAAATGTCTCCTAGAGTGAAATGAGTGGTACCTGTAATTAGTGCGTAATCAGCTGTAAATGTGCGCCAAATAAAAAAAATGTGCGCCTTGTCGTTTTGGAAAAACCGGAAAAAACAATTCCTGCTGGAGTAACGTTGGTAAACGTTACTCCAGCGGGAAAGTTGCTCCTAGAGTGACATGAGTGGTACATATAATTAGTGCGTAAGTAATCTGCTGTAAATATGCGCTGAAAATATAATTTGTGCGTCTTCAGGTTTTCTAGATATTGCGTTTCCTGCTGGAGTAACGTTTTGCAGAATCGTGTATCTCTAAAACCATTGTATGTGCGCCTGTAGAATAAACATCCACGAGTAGTTCTTAATTTGTGCGTATTTGTGACATAATTAGATTTAAGAAAATATTTATAATTTTCAACCGCGCTTTTTTAAAAAAAATCCCGAAAAAATATCGCAGTGTCTAAATGAGAAAATGTAAAAGCTCGCTGAAAACTGTATTGGGTCCTTCTTGACGCGTATAATAGCCATAAAAAGTTTCAAAAATGTACGTGTATGCGTTATTGACGGCAAAATACAAGAAATCGGCACAACCCAAGACGTGGAGATTTACCCAAAAATTAGTGCGTATAATCAAAAATATATAGTGAAAATATTCAGTTTGGAATGTTTCGAAATAAGTAGATATAAACAAAAAACTAAATATGTCAAAACGGCTGGTTATCCGATCAAATTCGAATGACTACAAAAAAGCGACGGATTCGTACATATGGAAGACCTTCTTAACTTTCCTCACGAACCGGTTGAAACGTGTTGGGCCTGAGTACACTGAAGTATATATATATTGTACATTATTTACTTTGTACATTAATTCCAAGGTGTAAGCTGTAATTTCATTACTTACATAAAATACATTCAGTATTTTGTATGTGAACGAAGGACACGTCCAGACATTTGCATTTATAATATTCTATCATATATTCTATCTCGTCATTTTAAGCCACGGAACATTAAAAAAAACAGTGAAAGTGCAAAGTAGGCGTGGCACGCGTGTCACAAATAAGCACTGTAACGCTTGCTTGGTCCCCACTGATCTTAAACTATGGTCCCAGTCGAGTTCTAACATCGCGTCGGGTTGCAGTCTCGTGACAAATTTATTTTTCCGTAGGTATGCCGTTTTGTTCCATTTCGGAGTGCAAAAATGATAGTAGGAGAAAAACTTAAAAATGGAGGTGTTTTGTACCATCGGTAAGTACGAATTTATTTGTTTTCTAATAAAATCTTGGTTAATTTCAATTTACTAATGATGTAATAGAACCTCTAGTTAAAATCAACCTTATATGATTAAAATACAGTTTCTTTTAGATTGATAGTATTCATACCTACCTATTTCGTTCTCGAAAGTAACTACCTATTTCAATTTATTATCTATTTCAATTTACTATTTCAATTTATCCTATTTTTTCTCCTATCCTTTCCTTTATCCTATCCTTTATTCCTATTTCAATTTATTATCTATTTCAATTTACTAATGCTGTAATAGAACCTCTAGTTAAAATCAACCTTATATGATTAAAATACAGTTTCTTTTAGATTGATAGTATTCATACCTACCTATTTCGTTCTCGAAAGTACTTCGTTACACAATTAGTGATGTGGTCGGGTCGGATGTTAGTTTTATCGATAAAAGAAAATGGTGCCCATTCTCTTGTCACAAATGTCTCTAAACTAGATTAAAAGTCGCCTAAATTTATTTTATTCCTGTCAAACGACGATGTACTAAAGAGACAACTTAATTTTTTTTATAGTTTGACAGCACTAATTTGGCACTAGGCTAAATGGAAATTTTGCTAATCAAACTAAATGTCTTTTTTTTAATCGTGATTAAAAGTTTTCATTATTTTTTCGAATAGGACACACCGTTTTCGAGATATAAGCAAAAGCAAAAAAAAAAATGACACCTGAAGTGGAGGAACTTTTAACTTTTTGTATGGAAAATATGAAAAATTGCAAAATTTATATTATTGATTATTACCAACATGTAGAGTTCTAGAGTGTTTCCGGTTGCAAAGGGGGCAAAATTTTCATTATATTTTCGACAGGATACACCGTTTTCGAGATATAAGCAAAAGAAAAAAGATACTACTTCATTCTTCCTACAGTTTTACTTAACTCCCAACAAGACTTATTTTTTCGTATTAAATAAGAAATCGGTATCTATCGATATCGATAATGTAATTCAAAACTCAATGTGTTACTGCACTGGTGTGGCCTTGGTCGAGTAGCAATAGATAGAGACTGAGAATACTGCCATCTATGGCGGAGTAGCGGAATTTACTCGTCAATCTAATCTAGTTTAACTTGAGATTACAAAACGTTGTAAATACTTTCTGGACTAAAGCAAAATAAATCTTATTCATAAAGTATGAAGGTTTATTTCTGGATGTAGGATCTAGGATGTAGGACTAAAATTAAAACTACAAATCGACGAATTGTATGTTTGTAGTGAGTATCGGTTTATTTGTGTGAGTTTGGCGACAGCAGTTCCTATAGTAATTTTGTTGCATACCACTTCCACTGTTTTTTATGTTCCGTGTTTTAAGCGCTAAAAGTAAACTTGATTACATTTTAATGCAGCTTTAGACATTGTTGTATTTTGAACTTTTATGGAGCGCTCAGCCCGTGCGGGCGGGCAAAATCGCATTTCTACAGGTTTTTCGTGATTATTTTATTACATTTAAATCAAATTACTATTTTTTTAATAGACTATCTAGATAGTTGGTATTTCCAAGTATGTATGCTATTTTTTACAGTTATTTTGTTATTTACTCATGAAAATTGACGTTATAGACAATATTGTATAAAATAATTATAATCATTAGAATCAGTAATACAATTTCATAAGTTAGAAAAGACCAATGTCAAGATTTCATAAAATAGTAATTCAATAATAATAATAATAATAACCTGGGACATTATTCAAACACGGTCATCTGATCCCAAACTAAGCAGAGCTTGTACTATGGAAACCAGATAACTGATATACTATTTTTTTTTTTGTAAATACATACTTATATAGCTAATTACACCCAGACTCAGAACAAACAGACATGTTCATGCACACAAAGGTTTGTCCTGGATGGGAATCGAACCCACGACCTGTGGCATGATAGGTGGTATCTTAACCAACCACGCCAACGGGCCTGTCAAATAGAGTAATATGAACTTAGATAATTGTATTGATGATTTTAATGGTTATAATTCTATAAATACAGATTTGTTACGGTTGCAAATCATACTCAAATCTACATACAACCTAATACCGACTTGTAAATTGCAAAAAACATAAGAATTTTTTTTGCCACGTGTTACCATTTATGTGGGATATATAACCTACGTACTTTATATTAAAGCTGATTATGTCGTGTCGTATAATTTTGGTTTGATGGCGTTTTATATAATTATTTAAGTGTATATTCCACAATCAGATGATAATGTTGTTACGTATATGGGATGAATATATTATGTTATTATTTTTATATACCGGCCAAATACTACCAGACAATTTGTGCAAATTCGATGTTTAAAGTCATATCTTTATGCGGTTTTATCTGTTCTTTTACTATTATTTTAAATAATAATTACTACACAAGGTACAAATAATTTGATTGAACTATTTGTGTTGTAATATTTATAGGTAGGTAATTTGATCTGTGATTTGATGCCATAATTACTTTAAGAATCAAAATTAAGAGAATAAAAATAATAAATACCACATCAACAAGCACTTTCATTTGATATTATGGTCACAAGGTGCATTTAATATATTTTTAATTAGCCACCAAAATTAGGTCATGTAATTGCCAACAAACGTTTGAACGCGATTGTACCGACAACAGCTTAGGTTTAATACGTCCAATTAAGAAGGTCATTCATATGTATGAATCCGTCGCTTTTTTGTAGTCATTCGAATTTGGTCGGACAACCAGCCATTGTTGCCATATTTAGAATTTTGTTTATATCTACTTATTTCGAAACATTCCAAACTGAATATTTTCACTATATATTTTTGATTACACGCACAAATTTTTGGGTAAATCTCCACGTCTTGGGTTGAGCCAGTTTCTTAAATTTAGGTTATGACACCGTTTTTTTTACTTTTAGCAATATTATTCAATAACGCATGCACGTATACTTTTGAAACTTTTTATGGCTATTAACGCATCAAGAAGGACCGTAAACAGTTTTCAGCGAGCTTACACGTTTTCTCATTTAAGCGCTGCGATATATTTTCGGGTTTTTTTAAAAAGCGCGATGCGATTACTACTTGAAAATTATAAATATTTTCTTAAATCTAATTCTGTCACAAATACGCACAAATTAAGAGCTACTCGTGGATGTTTATTCTACAGGCGCACACACAATGGTCTTAGAGATACACGATTCTGTAAAACGTTACTCCAGCTCGAAAACCTGAACCCTTTTTATGTTCGTATGTATGCATGTTTGTATATCCACGATTTCTCAGAAAATAATGAACCAATTTT
Source organism: Dicycla oo (assembly GCA_948252095.1). Classification (NCBI taxonomy): domain Eukaryota; kingdom Metazoa; phylum Arthropoda; class Insecta; order Lepidoptera; family Noctuidae; genus Dicycla; species Dicycla oo. The sequence goes on along the minus strand of OX411709.1, from coordinate 39,061,199 downwards.
GATAACTCTTTCACTAACGTGATCTACATACTTTCCGGAAGGTTTTAGTATATAATATATTAGGTAATTTTCTTTATGTACAAAGTTATATGCATAAATGTACTGTATCTCCGGCATTTCAAAGCGGATTTTGATGATTCTTCTTTTCGTTCGTCTTGGGCATATTATTGTAGTCACCTAATAAAAATGGAAAATAAATTTACTAAACTAAAACTAAATTAATTTACTAAACTAAATTTACTAAAATAAAATACTAAAAATTAAAGTAAAACCCAAAGATTTAGAGTAGGCTAGATACCACAAGCCGTCCGACCAAGCCTGCCCGAAGTTTGTGCTACGCATAAACTTGACGCGCTACCAATTTAGTTTGTGTTCGATCGCGCCACGCCAGTGGCGACTTGTGTCGTCGAAAATATAAAAATGCCAAATTGTGCCGTTATAAACTTTAAAAACTCTTCTAGGGTAGTAAATCAAGTCAATGGAGGTATTACCTACCATCGGTAAGTAATTTTGTTGCTCAAATAGCTATAATTAATTTTAAAATCGTTTATTGTGATGTTCAAGTAACACTACTAAGATAAATTCCAACTTCACACTATCTTTCACATTCCTGGCATTGCTTTGAGGGACCATCATTGGGCGCTTTGTCTATACGCAATGTAATGCAAACGACAGAAACAGTGTAAGTTTCGTGGTACAGACGCTTTTATCATTTTGCTGTCAAATGGTGATACTAGTGATGTGCTACTTGTTACTTTTAAATCGATTTAATTAATTGAAAATCGATATTGACAAATAAATTGGACAACAAGAATTGTATTTTGGACTGTTGGAATAAATAATGCGATTTTGGAATATATGTATTTTGAATTTGAATTTCATGTTTCAGTTTTCCGCGTGATCCCGTTTGTCAAGAAAAATGAATTGAAGCGACGAGTAAAATAGACTGGTTTCCATCAAAATATAGCACAATTTGCTCTATATATTTTAAAAATGATGATTTTGTAATAGCCAAAAAGTGCAAACAATTATGTGAAACAGCATCTGCGACAATTCTTGTTCTGACAACTAAAGGAGAAGTAAGTGAATAATGACATATACTACATGTACGACACGTCTACTAATTTTAACGTAATTCTGAGATATTATTCAATTTTACAGAATGTTTCCTACCAACTATCAACGAATGAAAATATTAAAAAGAGAAAGTTAACAGGAGGTATTTCAAGAACCACACCTTTTATTACAAACTTTCGTTCAAGTAAATGTGTTATTACATGTTCATTTTCTGTTTTAGACTAACAACGAAGTAGACCAAAACAATCGGTCAAAGGAAAATATTGAGACAAGTATATCAAACGAGAAGAAGCAAAGATGTATGTCAAAATTCAAGAGCTAAGTTTAAAAAATAAAAGATCATAGGTGATTTGCAGGAACAGAAACGCACGTCCACTTCTGACGAAGTCTGTTGGCTCACTGTACAGAAAACTATATAATGGCTCACTGAGTCACTGACGCTTAGCGATTGTAACGATTCTGTTTACTTTGAGCACATAACTAAATAGCTGGGGTGTCATCGTAGGTATAAAAAAGATGACAGGCTCGGTTTTATAAACTATAATAATGAACATACGGTATTTAGCCTACTCTAAATCTGTGGTAAAAACCGACATCAAAAACATAAAACGATTAAAATTATTTTGTTAAAATATTGAAAGCTCTGAAGTTGGTGTAATCAATTCTTTATTGCACCTTAGCTTGCCACCGACTTGAAAGTTGTTAAGTTAAAAAAAAATATATTTTATTCGTTTTAGGTTTTGGTTGCGTGAGTTTTGAGACTAGCAAAGTAGCAAAGAGTGACGTAAGTAGCTGACTGGTCCGTTACGCGGACTTAGTGGTTAAACATGATTTTAAAAACTCGGTTACACAGAGTAATATGCTAACAACGACATACGTGAGTAAGCAGCACGTTTCGTAGATGCTGAATGTGGATAAAAAAACTACTTCTTTTTTTTTATACGGACCTTTTGCAGTTGGCTCCGGGAACCTTTGCTGCTTAACCGAGCTTTGGCGGGGCCAGAAGGGCCTCTTGCCGGATTAAAGAGTATGAGTAAGTAGCACAGCTAAGGGCGTCCCATAGTGGGACTCGAACATGGGCTTAGGGCGCTACTGACTGTTGGGCAAGTGGAGACTTGTTGCATCGGTCTGTTATTATTATTCGGGCGAGTATAGTGGTTAGGACGTCTGTCATGTGTAGTGTTTATTGATTTACGATCTAACTTCATGCACTCTTGGTAGAGAGTGATGTCGTCGTCGTTGTTTAATAGGGCTTGTTTCGGGCGTCGCGTCGTATGCGTGATATGCGTGATAGTGTGTATCAAGCAGCTGCTGCCACTAGTGGGTTAGTGTGAGTGGTATCAGCATCGAAGAACACGCTTCTTCTGTTACCACTCACACCCAACAGAATCGAAGAAGCGTGTACTTGCTTTTTTGAAAAATTGCCTGATGGTCGGCAGATTTAAATCGACATGTATTTGATTGATTGATTGATCATTGCGTACGTACCAGGGTAGCCCGTGGCTCGACGAATGAATCGATTTTTTAGTTATTAATCGATTAAACTACTTCATATATTTTTCAGTTTCTATGTGATGTGACTGAATGAATGAATGACTTTAGATAGAAGATTTTTAAAATTGTCTATGACATGCAAAAAAAGTGTTTCAACCGTAGATAGTGAATGAACTATAGATTGGTTACTAAAATAACAATAATAAGTCAGAGCGGGACACATTTATTAAACCAGTAGTAAGAGTAAGCAAGACCGATATAGGGTTTTTCTATCCCTTTTTGCGACTCACCTTTTTTGTTTGGAGCCAGTTTAGTTTGACTCCCAACAAACAACAGCTGTCAACTGTCAGTGCCATCGTGATAAAAATTCTTTGGAAATTGTGTTTTCGACGCTTTCTTTTTATTTGTGTGAATGTTGTCAGTGCCATCGTGATAAAAATTCTTTGGAAATTGTGTTTTCGACGCTTTCTTTTTATTTGTGTGAATGTGTAATTGCAGAACATAATTTAAATTACTTTTAATATGGGGCGCTGTAGTGTATTATGTTGTACAAATTGACCAGAACAAAAAAATGCAGACATAACCTTTCATCGGTAAGTGAGTTAGTTTTTCTAATAAAATAGTAGTATTTACGATTTAAAACGTTTATAGAATTTGTCATTCATTATATTAACACGTAATTATCAGAAGTAATAAAAAATTAAACGTGTTTTAAACTGTTTTATTTCATTGGTTTTGTAGTAATATTCTTGTACTGTTTGAGGGATACCAGTTTAAGGGATACCAGTGCTCGGCAAGTTTACCCATAAATCCAAATTCCTATCATATTTTTATTATAATAACGCTGTTTCTTTTTTACCAGTTTCCCAAAAAAACCAAGAATATGAAATCTGTGGATTCTTCTTACTGGACGAAAAAATTGGCAGCCAAACCAGCTCGGATATGTTCCAAACATTTTGAATCTTCTTGCTTCCGCAAGACAAAAAACAATTTGACTTACTTGAACCCGGATTCAATTCCAACACTTTTTATTCCTGTAAGTAACATATACATAATTATAATAATATGTACATGGTGCTTGCCCGCCTTCATCTCATCACAAAAAGGGCCTAAACTGGGATTGGCTTTTTTAAATTTTAAATGGTTCGATTGATATCATATGGAAAGCCCGTAGGATATCAACCTACTGAACCATTTAAAACTGGAGCGTTTAACAATGGGTTTAACACGTTTCATTGTCTGCTATGGGATTTACACGAAATTAATTCAATCGTTTTTACCGTCTTTTCCTTTTTAGCCTCCAGAGAGAGATGACAACTCTATCATACTTGAGCAACCTAGTACTAGTAAAATGAGTCATTTTAAATTATCGGTAAGTTTATTGGTATAAATTCAAAGTGTGGCAAAAAACACCAGTTCGCTAAAAGAAAATATTAATACACTTGCGTGCAAAAAAATTGACCCACCCTATGCACTCCGCATAGGGTGGGTCAATTTGAAAGACGATAGCTCAAAGATGTTAATGTATATTTTAAATGTTTTATATTGTGTGAATGTAGGTAAGATAAAGTTTATTAACACATATCTTATCATTTGATAAAAGCAATATTTTGACAAGATCGACTCAATCCTTCAGATGTTCTTATAGGTTCTGATTTTTTTCACGCTTCCAAATTTTGTCTAGACTTTGTTTTAGGATAAACTAAAAATACTTTGCAATCAATCAAGTACAAAATATATAATTGTACTGATGGAAGTGGCTATGGGAACTTCTTTGGCAATTTTGTTTTTTCACATGTTTTACAGGGTCTGCGTGAAGATATTTTAAACACAGATCAACCATACACATATTCTTGTTGACCATCTGGAGACATCGCAGTGCCTATGGAATTTGAAGTTCTATTGTATGTTAAAAATAAAATTATCAGTCTATTGTTACTTGTTACCATGCATGCAATCACATTAAAATATTTCTTTTGTTTCCCGTATGTATTTCAATGTATACATATTTGATTTCACGTTGAAGGGGATGTATCAATTACTGTTCCTACACCTATGCCATTGTTAGAAACACCTCGGAAACGTAAATTAAGAAAACAATTGAGCCGACGAACTCTTCTAGCCGAAAGCAGGAAAAAGCAATAGGTTGCTTTAAAATAAAAAAACAGGAGGTTGAAAAAGAAGACTGCTGGGTTATCACACATAATAGCACAATTAAAAGCTCGTTCATTGATAAATGAAGAATCTGCTGCTATGTTAAATTATATAGAACCGGCAAATGAGGACTTTTTAAAAAGGTTTCTTTGCAAAGATATCTGTGAACGAAAATATTCTCCGGAGATACGAAAGTTCGCCTTAACTTTAAATTTTATAAGTCCTAGGGCCTATAATTATGTTCGGGAACAATTTAATACTTGTCTTCCTCATCCACGGACACTAACGCGCTGGTATCAAGTGTGTAGAGGGTAATCCGGGGTTTAGCAGAGAGTCTATAGAAGCTGTCAAACTTCTCAATAAAGGCCATAGTGAGAAAAAAGCAACTAAATTGCTTTGTGCGTTGAGCTTTGACGAAATGGCTATCAGAAAGTTTATAGATTTTGATGGAAAAGATTGAGTTGGATTTGTCATTTATGGCAACAATTTAGACAATGACCAATTAGCGAAAGAAGCCTTAGTTTTTATGATGACGTGTGTAAATGGATCATGGAAGATACCACTCGGCTATTTTTTAATTGATGGCATTTCCGCTGAATAAAAAGCTGCCGTAGTAAATATTGCTATTGAAATAGTTTCTCGTGAATGTGGAGTGGATATCATATCCATAACATTTGACGGGTGTCCTGCTAATTTTGCAATGCCCAAATTGCTAGGGTGCAATTTAAATATAAACGAAATAAATCCTTATTTTAGCCTTGGGGATAAAAAAAATGTTATATTTCCGGACCCATCCCACATGTTAAAGTTAGTAAGAAATACGTTGGCACAAAAAAGTGAAATTACTGACGGGCAAGGTAGAATAATATCTTGGGAGTACATTGAACGCTTACAAGAATTACAGGAAAATGAAGGATTGCACCTGGGCAACAACTCGTACCGTACATGGTCGAGAAGTTCGCTCGAGACACTTGTTTGCTACTACTTTTTGTAGAACCAACTCAGGCGTACGCTCACCGCTGCGTCGATTGGTTGACACCTATAATAGGCAGTTTGGCTCATCTGATATTATGTTTCTCAGCAAGGCTATATTTAGAAAAGACATTATTACTATATTAAGTGATCAGAACCCTACTAATTAAGTAATGTTTACTTTTATTCTGTTTATTTTGATATCGTTCATTCTAACAACTAGTACCTAGATCTGTTTACTAATATGTGGATAACGTTGTGAGTAGTGTATTTGTTACCTCTATTATTAAGCTCTAACCTATGTTTACTTAGTATTACACTGCTGTTTGTTGTCCCTAAATAAATAAATAAATAAATAAATAAATAAATTAAAAAGAGCTCATGTCAATTTTAATAAACAAATAATGAAAGTAAAATTGGCAGCCCAAGTTTTTAGTGGGTCGGTAGCTGATGCTATAGAATTTTGTAAAAATGAATTAGATCTTGTTAGCTTTCGAAATTCTGATGCAACTATTGATTTCATTCGGAAAATAAATAATTTATTTGATATTTTGAATACACGTAATATGAATATACCTACAAAAAACCCTTATTTAATGGAAATTTTTCCAGACATAATTGTTTTTTACTAAACGTGTTTAAATATTTAACGGAACTAAAAATAAATGAAAGAAAAATATCCTAGATACTAATAGGAAAACTGGATTTTTGGGTTTTCTAATATGTATAAAAAGTGTTTTGTATTTGTATGAGAACTATGTTAGAAGTAACTCTCTTACCTTTCTCTGTACTTACAAATTCAGTCAGGATCATCTGAAATATTTTTTCAGTGTTATACGAGCTAAGGGCGGTTTTAATAACAACCCCACGGCGAGGCAGTTTAGATCTGCCTTCAAAAGAATGCTAGTACATGGGGAGCTTAAACATATTACGACAGGGAATTGTATTCCTTTACAGGAAATAAATATTTTAACCTATACTAAACCTGAAGTGGCAATCAATAAAACAGTCGATCGGAATATATTAATTCAGGATTCCGATGATAACTTTGGGGAATACCACAGCGGAGAAATAGATTTAATAAAAATTATGAAGGATGGCAGATCCAAGTAGACTCACTGAGTTTTCTAAACAAGTCCTGATCTATGTTGGCAGTTTTGTGGTCCAAAAACTTGAAAAAGATTTAAAATGCCAAGAATGTTTGTCTGCCTTAATTTCAGAAGTAAAAAGTACACGAGCTTACAATTAAAAAAAAATAAGGGGGTCTTGCACTATCCTAGCAAAGATGTTGTAACAATTTGCGAAATATGTGAAAAAATATTCCGTCAAAACAAAAGCTTTAGCGAGAATAACATTTTTTACAATATTTTGCAAAAATGTCTGAATAATTGCTTGCCCGTCAGATTATTTTGTCAAATTGCCCAACATTTCCAAAATCAATCTTTCCCGGATTGCCATTTTCCACTTCTAATTAAAGCAATCTGCATGAAATACTTGAAAGTTAGAATGCATTTCGCAACAAACAAAATGTGTGAAGAGGATGTCAAGGTCCGAAATTTTTGTACCAAATTATTTTTATTTAAGGATCAGTAAATATGTAATTTGAACAAACGTTTTTTCTTTCAACTGTCTTATTTTATTTTTACCCAATTGCGTCAAAGCATAAAAGGCAATTTTTTTTACATACAGATCTTGTTTTATATGATCATGGGTAAAAGGTCGACTACCCATAAATATGGGTAAAATTATTTATTTGGCAACCTCCATTTAATGTCATAAGACTATAGCCATCTCATGTCGGTGCACGCTGATAGCGAATCTATAGTTCATTCTCTATCTACGGTTTCAACTGTCTTTGTCATGGCTGGGCTGTCAGCTGTCAATGCCTGTCATCATCAAAAGCTGTCTTGTTGTCTGTGGTCTTGTTGTTTTTGTCAAACATGTAGGCTGTTCGTGTGATGATGTGACCTAAGCTTTGCAAACGAATAATAATTTATAGGTATAAAATACAATGATTATCACATTTAGCTTATCGGATGATAAATTGGCCGTGACACTGTCTTCCTGAATACATAGTTAACCATGACTAGGTAAGCACCCAAAACGAATAGTTCAATGTGTAGACGTGGTTATATGTGAATATAAACAGATGTTAGTTGATCAGGGTTGTTTTTTGATACTATTTCTTAACTAAGTACTTTAACCAACTGTAGAACTTTATTAGCAGATTAATCTGTCAAAGGGTAGGTAAGAACAGATGCCTAATTGTATGAATAACAATCAAAGGATAGATTTAGATAATTTTTATTATAATGAAAAAGTTCATTCAATTATCTTAAATATGAAATTGATAGACGTATGGGCAAAATGTGTACTATTGTAAGTACACTCACATTCTGCTGAAGACTGCATGCAGATCCACGCATTAGGTGAGCCAATTGCTGTTCTATCACACAGTAAAATTTCAAAATGCTTAAGCAACTCAATAACGCTGCCAGATTGTGGGCCTTATTCCTAACACACACTGTTGGCTTGTATATTGTAATTGGACCTAGTTATGCAGAAAGCCGCCTTAAGGCACTTTTTCCAAACATGAGTTAAAAACACAGCCATACTAATTTTTACATACAAATTTTTTTGCCAAGACAGCCATGTCAATATCTCTATTTATCATGGAGATATGAGCCGTCAAATGCAGCAATGTCCATACATCCATGATGCAACCATTGACAGAAAAATGCTTATAACGCTGTTTGTATTTTCCTGACATGCTGCCTTCTGCATAAAGCGGTCAAATAAAAATTAGTAATATCTGTTATAAAACAAAGTAATACTTTAACAAAACAACATAACATTCTAAAATAGGTTACTTTAACAAAGTAAACTATTTTAGATGATTTGCAAGCATAAATCTTGATTTGAGAGTTGTATTCTGTCTCCAACAAAGTATAGTACTAAGTTTTTGGAAATAAACTATTACTACTATTGAGATCAAATTATGTGACTATTATTTTAATCAAAATTAAATATCTCTAAAACTGTAACATTATTAAAAAAAAAAACAATAAATTATCAAGCTATGTAGTGTCCATAATTTTTTTTTTTTTTTTTTTTTTCTCTTTATTTATTAGGGACTTGCAACCATTAACAGGTCATGTCAGCCCCAGTGTCCATAATTGTATCTCCCTTTGTACTCTATACCTACTTAAAATCGAGTTTCATGCTTGAGCATTATTCTGGTATACACATTTGGACAACAAAATGCCACAATAGCTTTTCTATTTTAGAGCTTCAATAACCATCAAGCTTTCTATTGCTACAGCTTATAGCATCGCAATATCTCATCCCTCATCTCAGCCTCTGTAAGGCATTCAATATTTTGTAGTATATGTATATAAAAATTAAGCATTGACTGTAACCTACTTGCACAGTAGGCCATCAGTGGTAACAAAAATGGTATAAGCCAGCCTTTTATCTTTTTGAAACTCTACAACACTAGGCCTCCTCAGGGCCAAAGTATTACCACTGAAATGCAATCAACTGCGGTGACCTAACATTCTGATTTACCAAATTTAAACACAAAATGTGGTAAATCAGAATAAATAGAGATGCAGGGATGACTAAGTGAAACTGCAAGATATTTCTATCTGGGTCTCTTAATTGTATAAATGTCTTGTTGGTAATAAAATTATACTTCTTCAATGTAGAAGTTCTTATAAATGTTTTCATCCTCTATGTGTTACATTTTAGCAGAACCTACTCCTGTTAAAACTAAAGGTTGTGGAGCGAATCCTACAACACTGCTATGATAAACTTAAAACCATTGACGGACCAGTCTGATACATGGTTGGCACGTATTACGGGAGTAATTATGAACATTAATGCAGACATATAGATTCTTTTATGTAGTATAAAACTATTAAGTTTTAGTTTAGACATGTTGTAAACCAGTTCTTTATACAAAAATTACAACTTAGTCCAGTATTGTATGTTTTGTATAAAGAACTTTACCATAGTTAGTTGGAATAAAATTCGAAATAATAAAATGTCCTTGTTTTGTAATAAGATGGTTAGGTTATCGGATCATTCGGAACACAAAGGCGTTGCGACGACGTCGCCGTCGCTTGCCCGCGAAATATAAATTTTCTTATGTTTTTTTACAATTTGCAGGTAATTATTAGGTTGTAGGTGTAATTTAAATATGTTGATCAAAATAAAATTCGCGACAATTATTGCAAAGTTTGAAAACGGAAAATCTAAAGATATCATTTCAATCGTCACGGGCGACGAAACGTGGCTTTATTATTACGACGTGCCCACAAAGCAGCAAATTAAATTATGGGTGATAGAAGGCGAAGACACTCCGACTGAAGTAAAAAAATCGAATTCGATAAAAAAGAAAATGATCGTGGTATTTTTCGATATTCGGGGAATTATTGAACAAATAGTTCTCCATTAGCAGAAGACTGTAAACGCTGCTTGGTATATACCAATGTCTGCCTTCCTCGACTTATTCAGGAATTCAAGAAGCTTCGTCCAAAGTCACAATTCTACACCTGCCGGCTTAGCACGAGCACCGTAGAGAAGCAGTCTTGTTGACGGAAGAGTAGACAAAAATGACGTTACCGTGTAGACAGTACGACGGCAACAAAGTTCTCTTTAATTCTCAATTTTTACAAATATCGCACCTCCGCTCAAATAGTGTCACAATTCAAAAAAAAATTTTTTTTAATAATTTTCAGTATACCTACTATACCATTTTGTAGAGCTTCTAAAACCATTTTATCTTACTAAGAAACTCATTGCGCTAATTTAGTTTATGATTAGTTTTTGATTTGTGACCGGAAAAGTAAAAATAAAAGTTAGAATAAATTTCAAACGCCTTTTCCTCGACAGTTTGCTTTTTTGACTTATGACACTATTTGAGCGGAGGTGCGATATTAAGTCACGCATATAAATACAACTGCTGAGACGAGCCCGTAGCGCCGGAGAAGATGCGATTCTCAATGTGTTTTATATGGAATATATGGAATTTTTCAGTTTTTGTATGGAAAATAAGAAAAATATTCAAATTCAAATTCAAATTCAAATTTATTTATTTGTCCGAACATGGTACATTACATGGTCTTAAATTAATAAATGGTCTCATCACATTCTGCCACGTGGGGCGCGCAAATATCAGGTAGGTACACAAATTAAATTTTACAAATACAAGAATCAAGATATTTAGTTAATATTGATAATAAATAATTACGAATTAATATTACATTATGAGGCATGTCAGTTAAATATTAGGTATCTAGGTTAATGTCAGAGTATTATTCAATGTCAAACTATTAACTATATCAAAGCGAGATTTCAGAATATAAAAGATTACAATTAAATTAGGATGGCAAAGTCTTATCGTTCAAAAAGTCGTTTAAGGTATAATAACATTTTGTACACAGCAACTCCTTAAGTTCCTTTTTAAACCCATTTAAATTTAATTGTTTGATTTGCTTTGGGATTTTGTTAAGAACTTGCGGGGCTATACAGAATATGCTCTTCCACATTAATGCTGATTTAGCTCTACGTCCGCGTAACATATCATTCCGCCTGTTACGTTTAACTGTATCTGATAAGTTGGGAAAAAGGTGTGAATTCAGCTTAACAAATAAGGCAGTTTCATATATATACAAAGACGGCAGTGTTAAAATTTTGTATTTTCTGAAAAATGGTTCACAACTGTCCGTTATTTGAAGTCTGAACATGGCTCTGATGGAACGCTTTTGCGCTTTAAAAGCGATTTCTCTATTTGTAGAGTTACCCCAGAATATAATACCATATCTTAGTATAGATGCTACAAGACCATGATAGGCTGTAAGTAGTGCATCTGTGTTAACTGTTGGGGCAAGTTTATACAGGGCATATGATGAACTACTAACTTTCTTACATAGCGCTTCAATGTGATCCTTCCAATTGAGCTGCCTGTCAATTATCAAACCTAGAAATTTTGCACTATCTACATCGCGTATTACCTACATGTAGAGTTTTGGGGGTTTATCTGTTTGTAAAAGAGGTCGAAATTTTCATTATTTTTGCGATAGGTACGATACCGTTTTCGTGATATAAGCAAAAGAAGAGGGAAAAGAAAATTGTTTTGTAGATAACCGTATATACTTTGCGGCCGTCGAGTAGAAAGTTTTCTACTGTATTTAGCATGGCGATTACAAAATCAAATTGTCTTCACTACCCTAGACAACTTTCTTCTGAAATAGTCTAAATAAAATTGAACCTAGACAAAGCTCGCTAGAAACGAAAGACTAAATGACAAATTGTAAGGATTTATACTTCACTTTGTATCGAAAAGGTTGTCTACTCTTCGTAGAGATAGACAAGTAGTCATGCTAAGCCCACAGGTCACCAGTTTTTTGTACTAAGATTGAGCGCCGTTGTCTACTCTTCGTAGAGGATAGACAAGTGGTCATGCTAAGCCCACTGATATCTTCATCATGATAATGCTTCGGCACATCGTGCTGACGTTACATGCCAATTTTTGCTTGAAACTTCTTGAACATCCGCCTTTCAGCCCAGACTTGGCGCCATGTGACTTTGGACTGTTTCCTTTCGTGAAATTTAAATTGAAAGGACAAAGATTTCGGGACGAAGAAGCTTTACTTTTGGCCTGGGACAATATATGTGCGGAAATTCCTAAACATAAATGGAAATACATTTTAGTGATTTGTTTGTAAGGATGCAGAAGTCTATTAATTGTGGTGGCAATTATTTTGAAAAACTGAAAAATAAAGTTAAATCTGAAGACTTTCAGAACACCCTACGTATGTATATGAACCTCACATCTACTAGCAACAAAAGGTACAGTCAGCTCCAAAAAGATATACACGGACAAGAAACCATTTTATTGTTAACAACCTTTATACCATGACATTGTATCCAGCGTATGTAGAAAACATAGTAAGTACACATAGTAGAGTGTAATACAATTTATTTTATCAAAACAAAGTAAACATTTTCAAACAAAACATGTGGCCAAAACAAGGTAGTCTACATTAATCTCACAAACATGTTTGTGAGATTAATGTACTGATCATTCAATAACGAGGTATATAGGTAAATCTAAAAAAAAAAATACTCCAGTAAAACTCCAGTGGGATAGCACTGTGGTCGGTCGGTAGGCACTAACCGGGAGCATTTACGTGTAATGATTGTAACAGTTCGATTCGAGTATTTCATCAAAGAATGCGTCCAAGCTAGCTTTACAATGCGTACCTGTTTTGTAGGTACATAGTTACCTACACATAATATTATAGGTAGGTACCTATTAAATAGACGCCTGATATTAGTCTTTACCTATGAAATTGCCGTTTAGTATGCAGAAAGGTACAAGTCATTTTTCCTATGATGAAACTTGAAGGGTCGCTGGCTCACTTTGTAACTGAGAAAGCAAATTTATTTGCATCTCTCTTTGCAAGCAATTCACGTCTGGACGCTGGCTCCAAGCAACCACCTACTGTACCTCATTGTGACTCCTCGATGCCGGAGATCGCAGTTCACATTAAAGAGGTCCGAAGAGTATTGTGCAGTCTAGACGTGAACAAGGCCAGCGGGCCTGATGGCATTCCAGCGAGAGTGTTAAGGCAGTGTGCGCCTGAACTGTCTCCTGTATTGACACGTTTGTTCCGCCTCTCTCTTCAAAAAAGAACGGTACCGAAATCCTGGAAGCTTGCAAATGTACAACCAGTGCCCAAAAAGGGCGACCGTGCAGACCCTGCCCATTACCGTCCGATCGCCATTACCTCAATTCTGTGCAAGGTTATGGAAAGGGTACTGAACAATAAGTTGCTGATCTACCTTGAAGACAATGATCTCCTCAGTGACCGTCAATATGACTTTCGCCGGGGACGGTCAACTGGCGATCTTCTTGTGTATGTCACGGACTGCTGTGGCGAAGCCATCGAGAAACACGGCGAAGCACTGGCTGTATCGCTTGACATCTCGAAGGCCTTTGACAGAGTCTGGCACGCTGCTCTGCTCAGCAAGCTTCCTGCTTATGGCATCCCAGCTGATTTTTGTAGCTGGATATCAGATTTCCTTAGTGAACGGTCGGTCAGAGTAGTTGTTGACGGCTGCTCTTCTGACCTTATGGCTATTTGATGCTGGAGTTCCTCAGGGGTCTGTTCTCTCTCCGACTCTTTTCCTGCTGCACATCAATGACCTGCTTCGGCCTGGTATTGTTGGGTACGCAGATGACAGTACAGTTTCAGAGAGATACTTGTCCAGCGCAAAAACCAGCGGGGCAGAAGTTCGTTCCTTGAGAGAGGCCATGGTAGAGTGGACAGATTTGACCTTAAGCTTTGTCTCCCAGTGGGGTGAAGATAATCTGGTCTCTTTTAACGCCACCAAAACACAGGCGTGTCTTTTTACCGCTAAAAAGAGTCGTTTCGCCCAAACTCCTGCTTTTCGGGGTACATCTGTTCCAGTAACTGATCGACTTGAGCTCCTAGGCATGGAGTTGACATCTGGTCTCAACTTCGGCGCAACATCGAATACAAGGCCCAAACTGCGGCTAAGAAACTGGGCATCCTAAATAGGGTGAAGCGATACTTTACGCCTGGACAGCTTTCAACCTTTTACAAAGCGCAAGTCCTATCCTGCATGGAGTATTGCAGTCACCTTTGGGATGGATCAGCCAAGTACCAACAAGCCGCGCTTGTAAAACTAGGCGATGTAAAACCGGTGGATGCCAAGCTTCATAGCTCGGCTCATCGCCGCAAGGTTGCCTGCTTATAGGTCTTCTACAGATTGTACTTCGGAGAGTGTGCCCGAGAACTCCACGACCTCATTTCACCGGCCCCCTTCTACCATCGGACATCTAGACGCACTGCCATTTACCATCCCTACCTGGTTGCTATTCCACCAATTCGCACTAAGCGCTTCCAAATGTCTTTTATAATGCGCACAGCAAAGGAGTGGAACTCACTACCTGCGTCTGTGTTTCCGAACGCATACAACCCTAATCTTTTCAAAGTGAGAGTGACAGACTTCTTCTGGGTAAGCTCACTCCATCATCGACTCTGTCTCTGTCACCTCAGACCTAGACTAGAGTCAAGAGCAAACCCATCACAAATAAAATAAAAAAATATAAATATTTTTTATTTCTATCAATCAAAATATGCACCCATCCTATCGATGCATCTCTGCCAGCACAGTGGTCATTTTTCAATGTCCTTCTTGAAGAAGTCGGGTGCACGGGAGCCAACAAAGTCGTCAAAGGCATTTTGTACTGCCTCTCGGGTATTGAATTTTTTCCCTGCCAAGGAGTTGTCCAAATTTTGGAAAAAGTAGAAGTCTGTCGGCGCAAGGCCTGGTGAGTACGGTGGATGACGCAAAACTTCCAACCCTAGCTGTTGTAGCTTAGAGACCGTCAGTTGTGCCATATGAGGTCGAGCGTTGTCGTGTAGGAGCAGCGGGGACGAGCGATTAACCAAGGCTGGCCGGAGATTTGCGAGCTTCTCCATCATTGTGTCCAGTTCCTCACAGTACACATCCGCAGTAATGTTGGTGCCATTTGGTAAGAAGCTGTGATGAATTATACCAGCACTACCACCAAACAGTGACCCTGACTTTTTTAGGGGTAAGTTTTCGTTTGGGGCATTGCCAAGTGACAATGCGGTTCAAAATCCCTTCGTTTCTGTGTCTGTTAAGCAACGCAAGGCCCTCTACGCGTTCGTCACGTTGACGCTCGTTCAGTTCGTGCGGCATTATCTTGCCAATTTGACGTAAATGGACCAATATTGTTTTGATGCTACCGTTGAAAGCTGCTGCTAACTCAGTCGTAGATTGAGTATCGACAGCTTCCACTATCGCCTTTAATTCGTTGTTGCTGACTTTAGTTTTCGGGTGACCACAGTTCATTTTTAATCGACTTCAAAAAGGAGGAGGTTCGCAATTTGACTGTATGTTTTTTTTGTTTGTTTGTTTGTTACACGTATACTCAAAGACGGATGGACCGATTTGGAAAATTCTTTTTGTTTGAAAGGGTATACTTCCTAGGTGGTCCCATGTAAATTTTATTATCTTTGCTTGGCTAGTTTTTGAGTTAGCTTCAATAATGTTTTTTTTTTCCATTAGTATATATGGATGATGTTTTAATATATGCGGATGATATTTTAATAACTTCCCATCACTGTTATTTACATAGCAAGTAGTGGTATTCGAATTTGTGTGGGGTCGGTACCACAACAAAAAAGTGAAAAATAAAAACTTTTTAGTAAAAAATAAAACCGACTTCCAAAAGAAAACACTACAAAGTGAAAAATAATTTGGGACGTCGCGACGTCCCAAATTATTTTTGCCACCGACGCGTCGGTGGCAAAAAACGAAAATACAAAACCAAAGACACCGACTACCGAAATTAAAGTGGTTTTTCACTTTGTAGTGTTTTCTTTTGGAAGTCGGTTTTATTTTATGCTAATAGTTTTTTTAGATCAAAATTTCCATGTCGGAAGCGTTCAAACCAATAACGAGTCGTGCGTTCGTATGTAGTGTTCACTCCGTACATGTAATGTTGCGAGCCGTTTGTGCGGCATTGTTACTGCGACGGAACTCGTATTCCATAATTGCTCGTATTTTAACGTAATATTGAGGAAAAAGATACAGCTCGACCATTTGGAATAAAACGGTTCTATCTGCCTTATAACAAGAGATACGGTTTCATGAGGAAATTGGTGTTTTTTTAACCTTTTGAATGTTTAATTTTACAGATAAAACTTTTTTATGAAGCTAACCTCCATTGTTTCCACCATATTTTTTTTTTAATGTTAGTACGAACCCTTTTGTTCCAAACGGTTGAAATGTAGTGAAAACAAAACACTAATCAATAAACAAATGACTGAATTTGAAAATAAAATGGCTTATTTTTAAATAAAATTCATTTTAATTTAGAATTTATTGCCAACCATACATAAATTACGTTTCAAATGGCCAGTATTGTAAAACGGCAAGTTCATAGGAAAAGATACGCACTGCTTTTTTTTTCTTTTGGCTTCGCACGGTTTGTGCATTTAGTCAATGTCAAGTTTAATTTAGTTCAGAAACAAAGTTAGGGAAACGAAAATATTACTATGATTAATTAATTGATTATAACGGGATTTAGGATAGGGAAAATCAACTATGTTTTCATCATAAATGTTGCTATCACGTTCTTGTGCTATACGAATTGATATTATAACACATAGTGACAAGTAGAGAGTTGCGCGCTTGCGCGTGTACTCACAGTGTGACGTCATAGGCGAATTATATCCTGCCTTAAAATTGTGCCCTATCTTTTGAATGCTCAACCGTAACTCTAGCATTAAAAGTCTCGTAGTCTTTCAGCTGAATTTGTGATTAGACTTATTTATCTAACAACACACTTAAATCTCAAACATTATCTCATAGAGGAGCTCGTGGATAAGTAATCACAGCCGCATGGGTCGATCTATCAGGTTAGTCTACGCTTGCCGGGGTGTGTCCGTGGATCTTTACATACCGAGACTTCTCCGTGCCTCGGAAAGCATGTTAAGAAGCCTACCTCAAATGGCTTAGCACGATCCTCCGTTGTATCGAAAATACTGCAGCATTAATGTTGAAATAAATATATGGTAAAGTTGAGGATTAATGTTAAGTACTATGTTTGACGAAAACACGATTCTATAAAATTTTCTTGACAGAAAAAAAATCTAAAGTTACCTCCAAACCGAACAATAAAAAGAAAACCGCTGGTGTTCAAAAAATTCTTCAAATTAGATAATGAAACTTTGCATACTAACTGAACTAACTATAAAGCAGGTCTTATGTTTTTTTTAATTACCTTTATTTTTACCGTATGAAGAAATTACCTAAACTAGAAGTTTATCCTCTGCCGCCCGACATCCCTGCTCGGCGCTCAGTCTCGCTTCGGCTTTCGAACGGGAGAGCTGTGTCGCTTGGGCTCAGAACAGACTGATAAAGAGTGAGGTGGCGCGGGGAAGTGGAGGCGAAATTTGAATTTGAGCTGAGCTTGTATAGGCTCTTAAGCCGTTGGTACCGGCTGTCATTCGTAGATCTTTGAGACTCGTTACGGGTAGTTAGAAGCCCAATAGTCTGACAACCAGTCTTACCACAGGCTACCATGTTACCCAGTAACTGGGTTGTGGAGGTCAGGTGCCAGTCGCCCCATGTAAAATACTGGTATTCAGCTGCATCCGGTTAGACTGGAAGCCGACCCCAACATATTTGGGAAAAGGCTAGGTAGTTCGTTTGTAATAGTTGGAAGGAATAGATAGCCGTATTTTTGAGTAAATCGCCTGCGAATCGGCAATCGTAGGGTAGTCCTACGCATGGCAGGACGCACTTGGGCTAGGTGAGTTCGACGATTCTCGCCAAGGGGTTAGCAGTTGAGTTGAGTGAGGGTAATCTAATCCGTGGAGGAGCCAAAGATCGAGTAAAATGGCGTGCGAGGGCTAAGGCTAGGGGGGCAAGTCTACTACGACGTAGGGTGTTCTGAAAGTCTTGAGATACTTAATAATAGTAAGGCGGATGGCCGACGCGAGCACGTAGTTTGATTGTGTTATGATATACGTTAGTGTGAGTTGTCATTTGATTGCAGCCTACCGGCTGTCGGTTGGTCAATCAAACGACTTCCGAGGCACGAAGGAGTCTATTCAAACTATTCCAAATGTAGGTACTTACTTAATTAGTTCTAGTTACAGGCACATAATAAATACACTGACTAACGGCCGGACTAACTTAGTACAGGCTAATATTGCTTATCATATTTCCTTTGTCACCTAAATATCGACTTATATCTACATACGTACAATAGATTTTATCACTAACAGTTTTTTGTTGTTTTACGATGATCTCGACAGGATTATCGATCGATAATTCCAAAAGGAAATGAACTATACTATGGATAAAGAAAATACCAGATTTTTTTTTACTGTCATATCTCATATTTACGTTCGGATACAAATATGTAGTGCATGTGGATATTTTCCATTGCTCTGGCAAGTTATTGAGGAAGGTCGCAGTTTTAGACTAGTTCCCTCGCTCACACAGTTTCATGACTTGTTAAAATATGAACTCTAGTGACTATGCATAAAGTTGGTTATCCTTTTTGTCCAAATCTCATAATCTCACTTCAGTGATTTGTTCCTTTCAGATCGTGTTAACAATATTTTGATAGACATACCCTGCAGTTACAATTTCAATTATTTCTGGTATCCGGTGGAGTTAAAACAATGAATCTAATTATCGTCGTAACGCTGTTGTCATTAGGATGTGTTAAGGTGAGTTATTTATTTATTGTTATTGGTTTTTTATTAGAGCAGGTAAATATACAAATACTAGGTTTTGCCCGCGGCTATGCCCGCGTATATATCGGATAATATCCCACGGGAACGTACTACCGGGATTAAAAGTAAGTACCCTATGTGTTAATTTAGGTACACAATGTAGTAATCTCGTCTCTTTCCGTGCCTCGGAAAGCACGTTAAGCCGTTGGTCCCGGCTGTCATTCGAGGATCTTTGACAGTCGTTACGGGTCGTCAGAAGCCCGAAAGTCTGACAACCAGTCTTACCAAGGGGTATCGTATTACCCAGTAACTGGGTTGTGGAGGTCAGATAGGCAGTCGCTCCATGTAAAATACTGGTATTCAGCTGCATCCGGTTAGACTGGAAGCCGACCCCAACATAGTTGGGAAAAGGCTAGGCAGATTGATTGAATGTAGTAATCTCGTGATACGTTGATTTCATATAACTCTAGTGGTTTACGCGGCGCACGCCAGTAAAGTTCCCAGTCGAGTCGCCATATTTTTTTCTGACATCTTCAACAATCATCGTCATATTTCAGCCAATTTACACAAAACCTTAATAAAATTTACACTTAAACCTTCTTCATGAATCACTCCGTCCATTGGTGAAAACCGTATGAAAATCCGTTCGGTAGTTTTTGAATTTATAGCGTTCAGACTGACAGAAAGACGCGGCGAGGGGACTTTGTTTAGTTACAATTATGCCAGTCACGCTCACGCGCTCTATTGACAAATAACTTTGGACCGAGTGGACCGATTTTAATAAAATAAAGACCAAATGTTACTTCAAGATACGAACTATGATTACACAAATATATTAAATTTTTGTGTATTTTAATATCAACTCCTATTTTACCCCTTTAGGGGACGATTTTTCAAAAACGCTGAATCACATAATTATTTATTTCCTTGCAAAAATGCACAAATTTGAATTTTCATATAAGTTAAGAAATGCTGGGTTTCCCATATAAACATTCATCCCCTATAACGCGCTCTGCCTGTAGGATTACTTTTAAGAAAAATGTAGCCGCCGCCATCTTTCTCAAAGATAGCAGCCTGTAAACACGGGAAAACAAAAAATTGATCATATTTACGATTTTTATTATCATTCTACTGCCCTTATCCCAATCTATTTGGGGTCGGCGCAACATATACCTTTTTTCCATACTTCTCTATTGGTCGTCATCTCGGTAGTCACCCCCTTTCTAGCCATATCATCTTTCACACAGTCCACCCATCGTTTCTTTGGTCTTCCCCTGCTCTTACCAATAGCCATCGACAATCATACTCAAAACTTTCCTCACGAAATATTTATATTTACGATTTTTATATTTACTTCAAAATTAATAGGTTCGCAATTTTGTCATTGAAGTGATTGATTGGCGAATCGTTTATGGTATTCTCGATTTTGACTTTATAAAACTATTAAACAGTGAACAGACAGTGTTTAGCTCGACGGGTGCACTTGCTTTTGTTGACTGTCTTTAACACCCATATTTATAAACAAGTAAAAGTGAACACTTCAGTAAAAGTAATTACTCAAGTAACGATTTTTATTGTGTCGTTTAGTAATTGCTTGAAGTTAGAACTGTCAAAGGTTAGAATTCTTAGGGCCGGTTTTTTGATCCGTAGTTAACTCAACCAATGGTTAAACATAGTAACTAATGGTTGAATTTTGGCTAAATGTGAAAGGCTAAACATATTTTTTTAACATTCATGTTAACTCAGTCATTTTAAAAAAATAATAATAAAGGCATTTTGGCAAACACATTTAGCCAAAATTCAACCATTAGTTACTATGTTTGATCATTTGTTGAGTTAACTACTGATCGAAAAACCGGCCCTTAGCCAAGTAATAGTCTAGTCACCATTTTCTTTACTTAAGAAATGAGAACTCGACCATTTTGCAATGAAGCGTTGATTCTTACATAAGTAAGTAACGAACATTACTCGACTATAGAATAAGACTTCATAAAGAAGAATACTATCCTCAAGTAATTGCTTGTTTATAAATATACGGATGTAAATCAGATCTCGGCAAAGGCAGCACAAAAACTTGTTCAGTGATAATTTTTAATGGACCTGGTGGTTTTCCGGAGATAATCTTTCTCACAAATTTCTTTATTTTGCATAAAATATGGTACATAAAAATAAGAACTTGTTAAATAAATTTAAATGGTGCCACACTTTGCTTAGGTCGGTAGTACGTAATGCAAAAATGCACCATGCAATGCTTCAGCATGCAAAAAACTTAAGTACCTTAAAATTAAATTATAATAAATCTTATTAACAGTAAAATCACGTGACTAAAATACCTTACCTAAACATAAATTAAAATAGTTAACCTATTACTAGTGAGACCTTGTGATAAAAAACCAGCCTAGTGCGTGTCGGACCTCGCAGAATGAAGGATTCCGGAGTTGGGATGGATTTATCACAAAAACAATTAACATTGTAGTTGAAAAACATTTTCTCCAATACATCGATATGTTATACGTCACAGTCAATTCTTCAACTGCAAATGTAAGTTTGTAATCGCAATTTTTTTATGTGATTACACTAGAAATTCAAAATTTTCCTTTACTTGTGCTGTAAGACCTTGCTTTGCCAAGCTTCATGATTCTAGGTCAACGGGAAGTACCCTGTAGGTTTTGGTTTATTTGCGAGTATCATAAAATGTCGCATAAATGGCCGCAATTTTTTTATTGTGTTGACTTAGCAGCTTGATTTTTTTAGAGCTCCAAGAGACTATGGTAAGTCCACGGTCCGTTGGAGGTCGAAATTCTCTATTCGTATTTCATATTAGGTAATTTCAACTTGATACCTCGAGTTCGCGACGCGTTCCTGAGAAAAAGAGTCTTGACAGACTTACAGACAGACATACGAGACTCGTATAGACGGACAATGACGTGATCCTATAACGGTTCCGTTTTTTCTTTTTGAGGTACGGAACCCTAAAAATTTTAAGTTTTACTATGTGGACAATCAATCTGCCTAGCCTTTTCCCAACAATGTTGCGGTCGGCTTCGACATGCGATACGCGTAAAATCTTGGCTTATCTCGGTGACGAAATAATATGTGATGCTAATTTTGAGTTTCACCAACTGGTCACACAGTCTCTCGTGTCGAGTTGGTGAAAAACCCAGAAAATCGGACTCGGAAAACCAAATTGGGTTTTTTTTTTTTTTAATTTTTTTTTTTTGCCTGATTTCTGGGCAAAGCGGACTGCCATCCGCCGCTTATGCAGGGTTGTGAATGTTGTCACAGCCAGCCTGCATGGCGTCCGGCAATACCGAGCAGGATTCACTTTGCATCCTTCAAGCGGATGGCAAAGAATGGGCACCTTTAGAAGCAACAAGCTTGGAATAGAGCATCTACTTATGTCAATAGTTATTTCTTTTGTTTTGCTTAAAATGAGTATATCGAAATTGTTTTCCCTAATTTTTTTAATCCATTCTGACGTTCAAATTATGAATACTGCACTTGAAGTAGCCGCGCAAGCTTCACTCGCACTTCACTTCAGCACTTCTTCAGTCTGGGCTTAGTCAGCGAAACGTCTGCCGTCATGTGACTTGTTCACAAAGGCCAAGGGGTCCATACAATACGATACTGGACCGACGGGAAGTCACTGGTCAGTCTGCATCTGTTAGTTATTGAATAACAGGTCAGTGGGGCCTTTAGATCAAAGATGCAAAATATCTCAATATATACACCTACCTTCATTGTCTACCAAGCAGACACAAATACGATCGCAGTGAAGACGGCTGATACAGTGGTGAAAGTTGTTTTATTAAAAAAACACGTTATGTAAACCCTACGTGAAAGAACGTCCAGATTACAAGACAGTAAAACAAAGAGCGAAAATAAAATAAAAATAACCGGCTACGTGCGAGTCAGCCTCGCGCACGAAGGGTTCCGTAAGTCTAAGCCCATGTAAAAAATAAACCAAAACAAAGCATAGGAAATAAAGTTATAACAACTTGAAGTCACGGTTTAATTAAATCAGAACCTGATTCTACCTTTGCAAAATACCATAAATCACGCGCGTGGGCGGCGTACCCAAGCGGCGGCGGCGATGCGGATGAGGTTAGGGTGCAATGTATATTACATAAAAAAGCGTAGCGCCCCTTCCGACTTCTGCACACACATACATATACGTATACAAGGGGAAGGCTGCCACAGGTTGCCAGCGACGCGGTGCGTTGGCGACAGCGACCGCGCCCCATGGCTTGGTGGGGCAGCTGGGGAAGAGCGCAGGGAGAGTGCGACGCCGACAGACGCCAAAGGTGCAAAGGGAACAGGGAGGACACAGCTGGGGTAGTTGCGGGGTGAGCGATGATCGGGGGAAGTAGCTTGAACCCTTGAAAATTTCACGCGGTCGGCGTCCCTTCACTTCTCTAGAAATCACCCCGTGAACCCGTACGGTCGGGTGCAGGTTCACTTAAGGCGAAAGGGCAAGGGTAGCCCGCGTAATTCAAATTTTCTTACGATTTTTTCAATTTGCAAGTCAGTATTAGGATGTACGTTGAGCGCCCCCAGTGGGTTCCCGCATTGTCGAGGCGGAGGGGCTCAGTAGCCGTGACTTGTCACCCACGGTGCAGCGAAAAGGAACCCGAGGAAGCGCTTTTGTCGGTAATCCAACGACGTAGCGGCCAACAAGTAGGTTGCGGTGCCGCTTGGGCGACATCGCAACTGAGACGGGCCGCGATGTCGTATGGGAGGTATCGCGGCTGAGTGTTGGAGCCCTCGGCGGGAGAGAAGTGCCGGTATTGTGGTGCGCCGCTCTTCCTACCTTCCACGGCCATAACGGGGTCGCCACCGTCTGATCGCGGTCGCGGTGGGACCGCAGGGGAGGAGGTGTGTCTGTCTGTATGTCGTAGGTCGCTCTCCTTATCCTCTGCGGCCGAAAAGTGGTAGGCGGCCGGGCCACTGATCTGACCGGTCGCAGGGAGACCAAGGATGCCTAGACACGGGGTCGGCTAGTGCCCAAGTGCTGGTTTGGTCCCTGCGTTGGTCACAGCGTGCAATGTGATCTGGTACGTCGGTGATGGGGGGTACTCCCCAGAGGAGGGTCCGGTGACGGACAACCGCGGCGGGTTCGCGGTGAGTGCTAACGCGTGCCCGTGTTCCCGCCACAAGCGGCAGAGGAGGACACCGTGGAGTTTTAGTGGGTTAGAGTCCCACATAACTGCACTATCTCCCCGTGGTAGTGCAGTATGCAAAACATTTCTCCACGCAACAAAAAAAGTTGCATGTTGATTAATGTTTCGCGACTGTAACTAATATGTATTTTATAATTATAATCATTAAAGTCGTCAATACAACTCTTTATTTTATGATATCTTGACATTTGAGGATTATACTAAGGAGTTGTATTAGAAAGAAAGAAAGAAAAACAGTTTATTCTCGTGAATCACTTTCACGCAAAATACACGTGTATATGTTATATTAAATATTACTGATTCTAATGATACTTTAATCAACATACAACCTTATACTGACTTGCAAATTGCAAAAAACGTAAGAAAAAATTGAATTTCGCGTGCTACCCCGGTGAGTGGCGCTTCCCCATTAAATCCATTGTTTCTGCGCCGTTTTGGATTTAATTATTTGAAAATGCGCGGCAGCCGCAGCAATCAATAACGCATATCGGAGGTCCGTGCAGCGCAGCAAAATCAAAAGTCATTTAATCAAACTGTGCTGTGTGATTCTCAATCAGCACTTTTCGAACGTCAAAATTATATAAGACAGTCTCCCAAAAGCTCGCCCTTCACCACTTTCTAGTGCTTTAGCGGGGAAGAAGAGCAAAAAGATTTAGGTACATAACGCAACACAAAACATTAAATTAAATTATTTGCCATAACTTAGCTAGCACACGCCAATAAACAAAATATATCCTACTAATGTTATAAATGTGAATGTTTGTATATTTGGATGTTTGTTACTCAATCACGCAAAAACGGCTGAACGGATTTGGATGAAATTTGGTATACAGATAGTTTATAACCTGGATTAAGACATAGGATACTTTTCATCCCGGTAGAAGGTTCAATTGGGATAATTTTCAACATCCACGCGGGCGAACCCGCTGGCAAAAGCTAGTATATATATATATATATATATATCGAAAACTATACTCAAGCAGAAATAAAAATACAAAACTCATTAGCTTTTGTTTGATATCAATATTGTTACAATTTATTTAAAAAAAACTTTCCCGTACCTTTTTTATTGTATTTCCAGATGCAATATATAAATGTTATATAGCCTAAGTCACTCATGTCACTCCCACAATTAAGACGATTCTAACGGCACCTCATTCGTTTAAATCCATCAATCTATTTAGGCTACAATGGAACGGACATACATACGTACATGCGCGCGAATAACATAACCCTTCGTCTGGGTCAGTTGGGTAAACAAATGGCTGGCTAGCTCAAGAGTTTCACCAGTCTGTGAAAAAATCGGATTGAGGATAAACCTAGACATTGTTAAAAAAAAAAAATATCATGCACTAAAACGAGCAAAAAGCACTGCCGTATTTTGATACACACTTACTTTTTGCAACTTAAAAGCTCGGATATTCGAAATCTCTGAATATTTCCGAACTGTTTACGCAGAACATGGCGAAGATTCTGAAAAAATCCGAACTTCGAACTTTTTACGCACGGCAAAACAGAAGTAATAAGGAAAACAGAAAAAGTAGGGGCTGGAAAAAAACAGGAAATTAGGTGGCTTCTTACTTACGTTATAGGTATCAAAATACGGCAGTGCTTTTGCACGTTCTTAGCGATATTCAATTTTTTTTAACAATACTCTCTACAAGGTTTATCCTGAATCCAATTTTTAACAGACTGTGAAACTTGTGATAGCCAGACGTGTTTTTCTTTGGCTACTACTTTAAATATAAACTATAATTTTATTTCATAGTGCCTACCCTTAAGACGGCACCCTGGAGCATGCGTAGTTCATACAAACAAGAAATACCAATATAATTTGTAAATCAAACATATTCTAAAGGTAGTGTGTATTTATTCCGATTGGATTACAGAATATCTAGGTCCCCAAATATATATTAAATAAGAACATTGATTTAAACAGGAAATATGAGAAAAATAAATTTTCTATAGAAATTTTAAATTTCTCATATCTCGTCTTCAAATCAGTGTCCTTTCAATCGGAATAAATACACACTACCTTAAAAATATGTTAGATTTACAAATTATTTTGGTATTTCGTTTGTATGAACTACGTATGCTTCGTGGGCCTCTTAAGAGTGGGCGTCGCGCGTCTCTCGGCCCATTGCTCTTTCGTGAGATTTTACCTGACTATTTTTAAAAGAAAAATCAATAGTGCAGATATTAGCGCTGAACTGTTGTTTTCACAGGGTCAGTTCTTTGAGGACCGACGCTGCAGGTGCGTCTGTCCGAGCCCTGCTTCAGTGCTGAACACCACCAACACAAGGCAGATCTACACCGGGAACGTCCCACCGAATCAGTGGTATGTGTACCAACATTATTATACATGGTCAAGTTAAATTAGCTAGCGAAACTCCGCAGACGTGATGGCTATCGATATCTAAACGTGATCAAACAAAAAAGAAATTAGGTGTTTTATGGGGTCATCAACCGCATGCAGTGTAGTCACTTGAATTATCAATTTAAATAAAAATGGTCCAAGTGCGTGTCGGACTACGCACAATGAAGGGTTCCGCAGTTGGTATGAATTTACCCCAAGAACAAACTTAACATTGTAGTTGAAAAACGCGTTCTTCCATACATTCCAACTGTAAATGTAAGTTTGTACGCACAATATTGAGAGATTTACCATGTTATTTTAAGACCATAGACTTCTTATAAGTTTTCCTGTAATCTATAGGTATAGAACTATTTTTTGTATTTTTTTTTTTTTTAATTTTGGCTCAGTAGTTTCAGGAGATAAAAGGGGTCAATTTTCGTCTGTTTTCTTAAATAACTTTAAAACAATGTATTAAATATATATATATATATATATATATATATATTGAGACTCTCAGAGTAAGCCCTTTTATTTGATATGTCACACGATACTCCATTTCACCATTTCACCGGCTTCATAAGGCTCATAACTCATTTGTTGGGCTTGGTATACCTTTTTATAACAAGCTACCCTCTTCTTTGCTAGATTTGCCATTTAATGCGTTCAAAGCTAAATTAAAATCTAACCTTTGTTCAAAGGCATACTATTCTAATTATCGACGATTACTTAAACGATAAGAAGAGTTGGTCGCCGTGTTTAACTTATGACAATGTTTATGTTCTTTCTCCAGAATTAGCATACCTACTGACAGGTTATATGAGTTCTTATAATTATTTATTTTCTTTGACTCTCAAGGTCAATTTATTTTAATTTTATTTTTATTTATTATTGACATAATTGACTCATTTCAGGACAGACAGGCCCGTTGGCGTGGTTGGTTAAGATACCACCTACCATGTCGCAGGTCGTGGGTTCGATTCCCATCCAGGACAAACATTTGTGTGCATGAACATGTCTGTTTGTTCTGAGTCTGGGTGTAATTATCTATATAAGTATGTATTTACAAAAAAAAAGTAGTATAAATATGTAGTATATCAGTTATCTGGTTTCCATAGTACAAGCTCTGCTTAGTTTGGGATCAGATGACTGTGTGTGAATAATGTCCCAGGTTATTATATTATATTATTATTTCAATGTTTATTTTTTTTATGAGTGGTATTGCAATATGTGGGTAGCTAGTGACCTTGACAATTGATCATAGTTTTCTTGCCTGAGCAACCAGCAGCAAGTTCGTCATGCTCCCTTAGATGTCACTGCTTGCGGTAGCGTCGGGGGTCGGGTTGTCTCCTTCCCTCAAATATGGCGAGGAGGGTAATGGCTGATCTTTGCGTTATGCTCGTGAACGGGTGCTGCTTGTGGTGACAGGTCGTCTTGCTGACCTTGGTTTTGTTTTGTTATTAGTAACTTAACGCGTTGTTGATTTTACTTCGATGGTCCTAGTTTATCATCTGAGACTTCGAGTTACGACTACATGTACGGCTATATGTAAGTGGGCACGCCCATTATTACTGGAGGCTTTTATTTAGGTATAAAGTTCTGCTTCCGTTTTTAGTTTTGTATTTTGTTTCTGCTTGAGTATAGTTTTCGATTTTTTTTTTGGTATATTGGCGTGTGCTAGCTTACTTATAGCAAATAATTTAATGTTTTGTGTTGCGTAATGTACCTAAATTATTATGCGCAGTGTTATATAGAATCATTTTTTTTAACTTAACAGACAGCTGTGCTGCTAGGGAGTTTGTTGCGCCACTTCTTCTCCCCAGCTAAAGCACTAGGAAGTGGTGAAGGGCGGGCGTTTTGGGGGACTGTCTTATATAATTTTGAAGTTCAAAAAGTGCTGATTCTCAGCCTAGTTTGAATAAATGACTTTTGATTTTGATTTTGATACAGTTTGAAAAACTTTTTTTAAATTTTCTTATTTGCTCCCAAAATTGACCCCCATATTCAAAATTAATTTATTTATGTTCGTGTTTGGGTCACAGAAACTCATACGTGTCCCAAATCTCAACTTAATCGGTCCATTAGAATCGAAGCAAATAGAGTATGACAAACGGACAGACAGACAGACAGAAACACGAGCGATCCTATAAGGGTTCCGTTTTTCCTGTTAAGGTACGGAACCCTAAAAATCAGTTTTCTTTATGTAGGTAAACTTCATATACTTACGTGATGGGTATTGAGTATCGATAATCTAAACACGATATCGATATAACAAAAAAAAAAAAAAAAACGGATGATCTCAACTCACACTTCAAGCAACAACACGACTAGCGGTAGTGGACCCGTCTGCGGAGTTTCGCTAATTAATTTAATTTGACCCTGTATTTTATCTTTATTTAAATCCTTTACAGATGCGGTAACAATTCGGAATGCACGAGAACGTGTGTCTTTTTTGTTTCAGATATTTTTCAACAAAATGAGTTGTGCTCTTTTATTATCTTTGTTTTTGTCCCGAAATATATTTTTTTGTCAGATTTAGAGACGACGCGACGCGACGCTCGAAAAAGACCAAACGTTTTCAAAACTGCATGTTCCATATTAAGGCTGCCTGTCCACTAAAGCGGAGCGAGGCTGTAGAGCGGAGAAACGGAGAAATATTAACCAATAGGATCCTGGCTCCTGGAGCGAGCGGAGAATTTATGCAATCCTATTGGTTAATATTTCTACGTTTCTCCGATCCGCAGCCTCGCTCCGCGTCAGTGTCCACTGGCAGCCTTAGGGACTATTACTCACACTTATACAGCTCTATTCAGCTTATGCCCATAGAATACAACGATTTTGTATGGAGACGCGTACGCATCCGTTCAACTTTCCGCGGCTATTCAGCTTTCGCGGCAAACAAGTATACAATGAGGACAAATGTGTTATTATCATGCGAGTGCTATAGATAGAGTTCAGCGCTGTTCTGCCGTGATCAGCGCTGCTCCGCCGCATTCTGCGTCGAACGCGGCGGAACAGCGCTGTACACGGATGGTTCTCGACTCCTTGTCGACAAGTTGCGACCTGCATAGTTCCAGCATAGACTTGATTTATTATTTATTTGGATTGAGAGAGTTCGGACGTCTTTTAAAGTAATATAATTATTTTATTTTTACGAAATAAAAGCGACAGAAGCGTTTCAGCGGAGATAACACGCTATGACGGCTTTTCTCATTATTGCGACGCTATACGCGGCTGATAGAAGCAGAACTGTATAAGTGTGATCAAAATCATTCAGCGAAACGCGAATGGAGTTGAATAAGTGTGAGTAGTCCCTTATATGGTGGTGTTACGCGAATAGGTAGATAGAATTAGAAATGAGTATATAGAGTGACTGGTAATTAGTGACCGACTTAAACACATGATTGTACTTATGATAACAAACAACTTTTACTATGGGAACAAACTCGAAATCGCGAAAAAAAAATCGTCAAAATGTAAGGAGCAGCTGATTTTTTTCGCGATATCAGGTTTGGTCCCGTAGTATAAGTTGTTTGTTATCATGAATACAATCATGTGTTTAAGTATCGGTCACTAATTACCAGTCACCCTAATAAGAGGAAGTCTGAAAGTGAAACCGGTGACTGAAAAGTTGTGTGGAAATGGGTTGTTATGGTATGAGTATGTGATGCGGAGGAATGAGAAAAATGACGTCAGGAAAGTTTTGAGTATGAATGTGGATGAGTATACGAGTAGGGGAAGACCAATGAAACGCTGGATGGACTGTGTGACAGATGATAAGGGTAGAAAGGAAGTGACTACCGAGATGACGCCTATTAGAGACTTATGGAAGACAAGGACATGTTGCGCGACCCCAAATAAATTGGAACAAGGGCTGGAGAATAATGATGTTCCATATTTATACGGCATAGGTACCTGTAATTATAAGCGTTGTTATTGTCCCCAGCGACTGCGAAGGCGTCGTTTATCCTCTGCTCAGAAACGAGCTTAAGGGAAATCTGCATATATTTTGCCCCAGGTGCGAATGCGTCTACCAAACTCGAAACACCACCCTCATTATGGTAAGTGACATCTTTGGCATAAGCTTTTTTTTTCTTACTGTTTAAAGGTGAACGCGCACCTAGACGCGCCGCAGGAGCCGCACGCATTGCATAGTCATCGCATTTTATAAATCTTTATATGAAATCGTGTACAACGTCGCGCACCTATCCGCACCGCACGACCCGCATTTAATTAAAATGCTGTAGGTATACGGAATCCACCAGCGCATGCGGATGTCGTCATCATATTCAACGCATTCGATTCAATGCTTTCGGCGAGTGTGGTGCGGGTGGCGTAGATGACGTCATTCGTATCGTATTCTGTCCGAGATCGGATCAGAAGATGTTATATAATAAAATTGTAAAGAAATGGATACAATTCCGACAGTAGTCTGCGTGCGGCGCGTTTCATGCGTGCGGCGCGTTCGGCGCGTTTGGATCGTACGATGCGGATTGTGCGAGACCATGAGAAAATGTGATGACTGTGGCGCGTGCGGCTCCTGCGGTGCGTCTAGGTGCGCGTACACCGTTATAGTTTAAAGGTGTTTTTGTTTAATACAAATCGCCATTAATTTTTTTCAGAATAAAAGCACTGTAGATTAAGGTGTTTTATTAAACAGGGTATTTTACTCTATATGACAAAAAATCTAAAAATATATTATTGAGATAGATTAGGCAAAAAGCAGTCGGAAAATGTTAGTATTATATTCATAAAATAACAAAATAAATTTTAAAATTCAATTCAAAGTTTTCAGTTTTTTTAATCTGTTTTTAACACTATGAAATTGTAGCCGCCATGTTAAGAGGCCCCCGGAGCTTGTGTACAAACGAAATACCAAAATAATTTCAAATTCAAACATATTCTTATGGTAGTGTGTATTTGTTCCGATTGGAATACAGAATATCTAGGTTCCCAAATATATTATTATTATTATATTAAATAAGAACACTGATTTAAACGGGAAATATGAGAAAAATAAATTTTCTATAGAAATTTTAAATTCCTCTTCAAAACAGTGTCCTTTCACAACATATGTTTGGGAACCTAGATATTCTGTAATCCAATCGGAATAAATACACACGACCTTAAGAATATGTTTCATTTACAAATTATTTTGGTATTCCGTTTGTATGAACTACGCATGCTTCGTGGGGCTCTTAATTACGTCTTAAATCTGTGTAAACTAAAAAGTGTCAACTGATCAGCGTGTACGTTAAAGTATTTGTACTTTTATTATTTTCGTGACCATTAAGAAACGTCATTTTTATTGAGACAACCCAAAACCAAGAATAAAATCTCTTTGTTGGTCGATAAATTCTTTGCTGCAAATTCCGATTTTTGTTCTGCTGAGTTACGGAATGTTAAAACATCGATGTAAGTAACGCCCTCTAACTCTCGTACGTTAAAAAAAAGGTATTTGTTTGCGATAAGAGGTGCTTAAAAACTCCTACATTGTTTGCAGATCAGGAAGGGAGTATTACGGCGACGACGACTTATAATAATAACTCAAATCCTATTTTTTTAAATTATAAACAGTTATCCAGTTATCATACAAAATATCAGCGCATTAGTTTACACAACCAACTGACGTCATGACCACTATAGAATCTAATTGAGCCACTTTTCAAAAATGGGTTTAATACCCTATTACTTATATCAAAATCGGTAGGCTGGTTTTATGTCGGAAGCTCAGACTAACATACAATCGGCCAGCGGGGCAACACACAGTAGGAATCGGTTTCATTTTGACAGTTCAACAACATTCATTGCGTTATTTACGTTGTTGAGCAGACAATTTTTTTGAACATAAGAAGCAATGGATTAGCAATATGCTTCAAAATCATTCAGATTGTGATTGATATACCTATATCAATCACAATCTGAATGATTTTGAAGCATATTGCCACCGGCAGAACTGCACCCTAACACACCTGTGTTAGGGTGCAGTTCTGCCGGTGGTGAGAAATACCGACGCAGACGCAAATTCGTAAATTTTGAAATAAATCATAACATCACGCCTGTAATCCACAAAGGGTTTGGAAGAGATGTAGATACCTATTCTGCTACCGTAAGGAAATAGGACGTTTCTCCAGAAATATTGAAATAGAGAAAAACAATATTTTGTCATTTTTAAAATGCATAATACAAAAGCAGATGCGTCTTATTTAATAGTAAGATTTATTAGGTATAATAATTAATATAATAAGGTTGTATCTCTAGGTTGACGTCGTGGTGGGGCTTGCGTGCTCCGAACTTTTGGTCTTGGCCGGTAGAGTTTACCGGAACAGGTCTAGGATGAGGAGCAAGACCAAGAGAGATACAGAAACCCGCAGGGCAGCGTGTGGCGAGCTGTTGGGCAGTAGCGACCCCACGGACCCCTATCTCCCGGGAGAAGTCCTGTTCTTCACCCCTGGCTTGCCTTTATTAGCCGGCTGGAGTGAACATTGACAAGGAACAGAGGTCCCATCTCTTTCTTGCCTTTATTGGCCGGCTTGAGTGGACATTCGCAAGAGCAAACGTGCTCGGAGGAAGGAAGTTTTCCAGTAAGGCGCTGGTAGGGATCTTGACCGTACTTCCGGGATTGTCCTGATAGCCGTGGAATACCTCTCCACTCCTAATGAACCCCAGGAAGTGTTGCCCCGTTGTTGCTACGTCACTATGTGCTAGCGACCGTTTTCGGGGGCCCATTATTGAGTGTGCAATTGTGTATTACATATCGCATTGATCAGGCAGGGGACATAGTCCTTTCATAGATCTGGGTAACCAATCCACTACAGCCACCCAAACACATAGCCCAATATGTTTTGTTTCTATGTCCTGTAATAGTCCTGCACCAACCGGGGGTTGTCCTTAGGTGCACTTGCATAGTGCATACAGGGATAATCGACGGTTGGTGCCTCCTCATTACTTAAAATGGTCTAAGAGGCCTCTGCGAGTTGGCTTCGGCCCCTCGTACGCCTGCCAAAGGCCCGAGACCCTCGGATCCCGAGATATGTCAAAATAATAATAATACTAACCCCACCGCTGTATCTCTACGTTGACGTCGTGGTGGGGCTTGCGTGCTCCGAACTTTAGGCCTGTGCCGCTAGAGTTTACTTTGTCGGAACAGGTCTAGGATGAGGAGCCTGACCAAGAGAGATACAGAAACCTGCAAAGCAGCATGTGGCGAGCTGTTGGGCAGTAGCGACCCCACGGAGAAGTCTTGTTCTTCACCCCTGGCTTGCCTTTATTGGCCGGCTGAAGTGAATACTGACGAGGACCAGAGCTCCCACCTCTTTCCTGCGTTTATTGCCCGGCTTGAGATTCGCAAGAGCAAACGTGCTGGGAGGAAGGAAGTATTCCAGTAAGATGCTGGTAGGGATCTTGCTTGTACTTGCGGGAATGTCCTGATAGCTGTGGTATACCTTCACTCCTCAAGCACTTCAGGAAGTATTGCCCCGTTGTCCCTACGCTACTATGTACTAGCGACCGTTTCCGGGTGCCCATTATTAAGTGTACAAGTCACCCCCTGCCATTTTATCCGTTTATAATTACATAACATTGGTCAGGCAGGGGACATAGTTCTTCCATATATCAAGTTACCCAATCCACTTTAGCCACCCAAACTCATAGCCCAATATGTTTTGTTTCGAAGTTATGCAATAGTCCTGCACCAACCGGCGGTTGTCCTTAGGTGCACTTGCATAGTGCATATAGGGATGATCGTCGGTTGGTGCCTCCACATCATTTAAAATTGTCTAAGGAGCCTCTGCGAGTTGGCTTCGGCCTCTCGTACGCCTTCCAAAGATCCGGGACTTCAGGGTCTCGAGATATGTCAAAAAATATAATAATAATAAACCCCACCGCCGTATCTTTACGTTAACGTCGTGATGGGGCTTGCGCGCTCCGAACTCGAGGTCTGTGCCAGTAGTTTACTTTGCCGGAACAGGTCTAAGATAAGGAGCCAACCAAGAGAGATACACAAACCCGCAGGGCAGCATGTGGCGAGCTGTTGGGCAGAAGCGACCCACAGACCCTATCTTCCAGGCCAAATCTTGTTCTTCACTTCTGGGTTGCCTTTATCGGCCGGCTGGCCAATAAAGGCAAGCCTGGCACCACCTTAAGAAGTTATGAAATTGGTAAGAATGGATTGACACAAAGCTAAATAATCCAGTTTAATTCATTTATATGTTCCGTATGTTCCGGGTATGTTCCGTAAATTTTTTAAAACATATTAATTTGCGCACATATATTAGTTTGCGTACATAGTAAATCGACATGTTTACGGAAAAAATACTAGTAGATGCGTCTTTTTTGCCAGACACTTATTTTTGACGTGAAAACGTCTTTTCGCTCGGTGTACTGGTGGTATTCTCGTAAGTTCAATATTCCTGACCGACAAAAACATGTAAGATTTCAACAGCTAATAACTACAAGACTTTTAATGCTAGACTAATGATTAAGCATTCAAAAGATAGTTCATATTTATAACAATTTTAAGGCCGAATATAATTTGCGTATGACGTCACACTGCGTGTGCACGCGCATCCGCGCGATCCCTCGACTTATCACTATATGTATGTCGAAATATCAATTCGTATAGCGCAAAAACATGTTTAGCTAGATCAGTTATTCTGGTGTCTTTGTCAAGAATTGACAAAGCACTATCAGGACCTAAAGAGACACAACTGGAATATTGGCCAAAATAGGGTTAAAAATTAATAAGAAGTGGACAATAGCAAAATAATGTCAGATGTCGTCACAGTCGGCCGTAAATCCGCTCAGAAATGAAAAGAAAAATCAATCGAAGAAAACTTGCTTCAAAAGTAATGCAATGAGCCTAAACTCTCTAGTGCCGAGCAAATACGATAGCTACGGCAGTGTCAGAAACCGTAAGAAAATCTGCTGCAAATAGCAAACAAGTTTAAATTTAGAAGAGACCATCGGCCGTAATCTGCTCAGAACTGAAAGTTATCATATTCGGTGAAAGCTTACTTTATAATGAATGCAGTGAGTCTACAAGTCTAGTGTCGAGCAAATACAATGGCTAACCGCAGTATCGGAAACCGTAGTAAAATTTCATCTGTTTTCACGAAAACAAGCAGCGTGCATGGGCTCGACCTGCGCCTACTACATCTTATGACGCGTGACGGCAGTATAGTACACCCACATTCGGCCTATGTTTAGTCCCATGTAATACGGTGCGAGCCTATTAACACATTAACTGCGCGAAATTTATGCAAACGCTTCTTTATGCTACACTAATCCTGTGTGGCAAACGCTCGGGTGCGTGCAAAAAATATCTTGGGTGTAGACACCGATGTTTTCGAAACAATAGAGATGCACAACGAACGCACAGGTGCGGCGCGCCGCACTCCAAGAAAGTTATGTAAATTGTATGGACGCGCATACGCGCCGTCAAGCACCTGTTGAACGTCCCAAAACGCGCATGCGCGTCTGCCGCGCCTAATGAATTAAAATATTAATAATGACTTCTATTTGCAAGGATCGAAACAGAAGGGTAACTTTACCGCGTTCCTATAAACGGGTGGTAGAATGAACGTAGGTATAGATTTATAAGGATGTTAGTGAATCCTATCCCTATACACCCAGATACGATGAGAAACTTCGCTTGATTAGTATTCTAAGTACCTACACACGGCTGCATATCAAACTAAATTTTCCAGTATAAGCTGACCTCTCATTCTACAGAAATCCTATACAAGACGAGATCAGGAGGAAATGTATAGCTTGATATATAGCCGTGCGTACGGCGTGAAACTAAATAAATTTCAGAATAATGTTAGCACAATAATTCAAATTCAAAATTCAAAATAATTTATTTACTCTTCACAAACAATGGCATCATAATAATAAAAAGTTAGACAAGCTTAGAAGCTATGTTACACTAGTTAGTGAGAGACTGGTGTCTGCACTAGGAATACCTGTATAGCAAATCACCAGGGTCCCACCACACGGTATGTAAACATAATCAGTTAATTAGTAAGTCAAAAACAATAAAATAATATTTAGATATAAATCAGCACCTTGTTATTGTTTACGAAACTATCACATTTTTTCTTTGTATGTATACCTAGCTCAATATTTCCCGGAAAATGATAACATTATAACAATGAACATAATTTTATTGTATAGGATAAAAAAAAAAGAATAAATGCAAAAAAGATATCATTTTTACCTGAGTACAAAATTGATATGACTTAACTTTAATTTTGAAATGAATAGTAAACTAGTTTTTCTTATAAACTAACTTGATTGACCTTAAACTGCATTCATATTATACAGGGTGTCCCGGCGCATGGACTGACATATTTTTTTGGGGGATTGGGGGGGTCGTTTGCTAGGTTTCACCCAAAGACCCAAAATGGGGGCTATACTGAAGCGAACATTTTCACATTTTGAACATTTTCAATGTTAAAAACTGGACCTCTGTATAGCTAATAGTCTAGGCGCCCTTTGTGTGGCGTAATTTCGGCGAGCGCGCTCCTTAGATGCGCGTCACGTCGCTGTGTTGTTATGGGAGTGTTTAAGAGTTTGATCGTGATATTATTTGTATTTATTTGTAAATACGTATTTTAATTTAATTTTATAATGATGTTAATTCAATTTTTTTTTTTAAATTAATTTTGTTTTGCTATACTTTGAAAATACTTCAAATTACTAATTAGAACTTTATATTCGAGACTAAAATTATTATTTCTATGTTCATAACTATTCGCTTCGTTGTTGTTGTGTTTGTGTGTTGTATAAAAAATTGGAAAAGAAGTGAATGTTGTTTCACAAAACCATCCTTTATAAAACCGTCAACGACTTCTTTAGAAAAAAACCACAAAAGACATAAACTGAATTCCAGGTTGCTGTGTAGGATAACGCTCGCCAACAAAATCATCGAAATCAAGCGGCAGGAGGAGCTAAACTCGGCACAGCGGCTGATCGACACATTAGGAGTGACAGTTAAAATTCTGCAGAGCTAATAGCGGTGAACTGCAGCGCTATTCTGTAAAATCATCGTAAAAACTTAGGTGAAGTGTGCGTGAAGTGAGCTATCATTCCGTCTGACGCTAAGGATTGTCAATATTGACAGCTCACTTCACCTAACTTTTCACGGTGAGATTTTTACAGAATAGATTGGCAGGTCTAGGGCATGGCTGGCGCATATTTTGGGTATTTTACATTCGCCACAATATGCTCTCTATCAATCTTTGTCAAACACGCCCTTCCACGCGTTGAAATGTTATGCGGGTTAGTAAAGTTGATATTATTTCACATGTTCATGTTGCAAGTTCATCATGCAAGTTCTAGATTATGTTTTGCAAACAATCTACAGAGTAGAGACCGCGTAACTAACTTACCGAGTGGTTTGAGCAGCGTTGTCTCATAGTGGGTGTCAAACTTCGGAGATAACTTTGATAGTGTCGTGGTTGTCTTGGTGATATTTTGGAAATATGTATGTAGTTAGTTTTCGGAAAGCACGTTAAGCCGTTGGTCCTGGATGTTATTCGTGGATCTTTGGCAGTAGTTACGGGTTGTCAGAAGCCCGAAAGTCTGACAACCAGTCTTACCAAGTGGTATCGTATTACCCAGTAACTGGGTTGTGGAGGTCAGATAGGTAGTCGCTCCATGTAAAATACTGGTATTCAGCTGCATCCGGTTAGACTGGAAACCGACCCCAACATAGTTGGGAAAAGGCTAGGCAGATTGATTGATTGTATGTAGTTAGTTTTATCGATATGTTTGTCGGCAAGAGGCTGGTCACCCGGGGCCTACTTGAAGTCTTTACACAATTGTAAAAAAGAAAGAAAGAAAAACAGTGTATTCACGTAATTCATTAATTTGCCGTTGCAGTGTTATACTGTTACATCCTGTTGTTGTACTGTTTCATCCTTTGTTTTATAAGTTTTTGTCACAGTAAAAATCACAGAAAAACATTTCTAAATTATTATTGCAGAGTTAAATGTGCTCGCTGGCTGGCTCAGGTTTTAGGTTTCATGATTATTGGTTCCACTGTCCCTGTCACATTTACATATTACACCCTACTCCTCATAATTTCATGATTTGAACTCAATAAATAACAATAATTTTGAATTTATATTCATAGGTACACGGAATTTATATAAATAACCTGACACTGACCGGTAAATTGCAAAAAACATAAGAAAATCTGAATTTCGCGGGCTACTTTTGCGCATCCCCCTTATCACTGATAATTTCCTGCAGGCAATTGTATTCATGATCCTGATGGGCCTCAGCATGTCAATTCTCTACATGGCAACTCTTACCTGGCTAAAGCTCTTAGTCGGGCGCAACAACCGCAACCGTCAGCCTGGCCTAGGAGAACGTGACTTCATTCGCGAAAATCTCGGCGTATTCGAACGGCAGCGCCAACGCGAACGAGAACGGAAACGCGAACACAACCGTCGCTTAGATGATGCGAACCCTGAGAGCGAGGAGGTAAGCAAAATGAACGAATATGTGGGCTGTTCCAAATTGTTAGTGAAATGAAAAATAGTTAGAAAATGAAAAAAGTTTATTTAAATCTTTTCAAAATACGGGGAGTATTTTGAAAAGATTTAAATAAACTTTTTTTTCCAACCCCAATGCACTTATGCATTCGGGTAAACCAAACATTTAAAAAATTATCTTGCGGGAGGTCGAAAAATCATAGCAAGAAAATCTTCCCACGAGACGTCCATTGTTGCAAACAAAAGAAGAGTGACAGATAATCTTTAGAAATATTTAAAAAAAGAACTAAACATAGGTGGCCAATGATTTTCACCAAGGAGATTTGTATTGGAATTAGCCGTCAACTCTAAATATATTAGTTTCAAGAATAAAGAGATTGTATTTATTCTGTGGCTAACAATTTTCGGAACAACCTAGTAGTTTTAATGTTTGCGGTACTGTTTTCGTGTTTATTGATATACACTTGAGAGAACTCCACTCGTGTTCTACACTTTTCAAGCATTCCCGAAACTAATACAGAGAGTAAAACTATGGTAAAACGTTCACATTAATGTGGGATCTATGTCACGATAGTAATATTTTCGGGTTAATTTTCGGTTACATCTCCGTCAAGACATTAGTAAACTAACTGTTCAGAGTAGGTACTTAACCCATGTTCTTTTTGGGAAAAAAAGGTATGTTGCAGACTTCCACATCCTACTTACTACCGATTCGCTTTCCCATCAGAATAAAATACTTATTGTCATAATGCAGAGAGTGAAAAGCAATGCTTAGCGAACTCACAACTTACTTTCCTAAAGGTGTTTTGAATAATTTTCGAAAAATCCAAACTTTTCATTCCGCTCTTGGTCTGCAACTCTTAAAAAAGTCCTTTGGAACACAAGAGTGGGATTTTTAGAGCGCAAAACTGCGGGACCGCGGTTTGTAACATGCATCACTGTTGCGCTTGCGGGAAGTCATGAAAACATACGCACAAATGCAGTACTTAACTAGCGACCCTAACATACTCATTTACAAGTTATAATTAAGTATTATTAAGTATAAATAATACACACATCAAAAAAGTCTCAGCAACATGTACCTGCGGTTTTGACATTTGAACGATTTTTACTATTTTTTACTATTGTAATATCTATAAAAAAAAATATTATTTCTTTTATAAATAATGCCTAAGCATTTTTTTGATGCATTAGTGACTAAAGCAACAAAATCCTTCATTCAAGCAGTCGTAACATACGTAGTATAAAATAAAGTTAAAACGAAATTAAACTTCATGTTTTACAAAATTAAATAACGACATTTTTTTAATTATTTGGTAATTCAATACAAAGTGTGACCGCCTTTATTGTTTAAAACTTGTCTGCAACGAGTTTTCATTGAATTTATAAGATTGTTTATCTGATCCTGCCGCAATCGCTCCCAATGGAATTTTAATAAGACTTTCAGTTGTTGGGTTGTCGACACTCCGTCCAGGTTCTCTAGAACACGTCTCTGGAGCAAGTTCCATGCGTGCTCGATGGGATTGAGGTCTGGCGATTGTGCAGGCCACGGCAATACCCGGATGTTTTCCATTGCCAAGTACTCTCTGGTCTTCCGAACTGTGTGCGAACGCGCATTGTCATGCATCAACGTGAAATCTGAGCGAAGACTTTGTGTAAATGGGTGAACAGAAGGCCCGACAACATCTTCAGCGTAATTTTCAGCGTTTATATTGCCATCTACAAAAACGAGCTCAGTTCGTATTTTCTTCATAATAACCGCCCATACCATCTGTAAGGGTGCACTTCCTGGACGCATCTCAGCCGTTCAGCATTTCCGGGACGACGATACACTCTTACCCTTCTCGTATCAGGCCTAAATCCAAACCGGGACTCATCACTCACCGGGAAAATTTCATCCCATTGCTCCTATGTCCATGTCAAGTGTTCCCTACATCTTTCGTTTCGACGGGCGCGATTCCCATTGCGTGTAGGTGAACACCTAATTCATGCAGCCTATTTCTCACGGTTTGGTGGCTAACAACAACAGCGCTTGAGAAATGTAGCATTAAACCTGTCTCCCGGGCGGTTAACATCGGCTGACGTCTTGCAGTCAGTTGTATGTATTGGTTCTGTCGAGCAGTTGTACTGCTTCCATGTCTTGGGTGCTGCTCAGCAGGATCCCCTGTATTAACGTAACGCTACCAAAGACGATAAATGACGCTTCTATTGACATCAAAATGCCGAGATACCTGGGACTGATTTCTTCCCGCTTGTAGCATTCCTACAGCTCTCTGTATTTCATCAGCAGTCAAATGGCGTCGCTCCATGACATAAAAAATGACTCACCACAATTTTTTTTTCAAAAACTGTATATCTTAATATGTTAAAAGTGAGATAAATACCAAATTTATCAAACAACCAAAACACATGAAATCGCGAAAAAATAATTAGCTTTTATTTTAATGAAAACAAAACAGTATGTTTCCCAGAACATAAAGATTGTATACCAATCTACTTTGTTAAGGAAAATTTTAAAATTTCAGCTAATAAAACATGCAGTTTCTTTATATGATGCCTGTTGCTTTGACTTTTTTGATGTGTGTATATTATATGTAGTTCGTCACATTTCGCTATACTAACAGATAGGTAACCCATGGGGAGACAATACCTAAGGATACGGCCTAAGTGCACGCTCGACTCGAGCGTCCGGCGGGGCGAGACGTGCGACGTTCGTGTTAAACACATGCAAACCCTCGCGAGCGTCCTGAGTGGAGCGTCCAGCGGGGCGTTCAGCGTTGCGTGCAAGCGGCGAAGAGCGTTCACCGAGCGCCGCTCGGCCGTCACTCAGGACACTCGCGAGTGTTTGCATGTGTTTGACACGAACGGCGCAGGCCCCGCCCCGCAGGACGTTCAAGTCGAGCGTGCACTCGGGTCGTACACTAAGTCTTTTTTAACGATTTTGATTCAGACAGGTAGGTACCTATTAAAATAGCGTTTTCGATGTTTCCTAACAATATGTGAACTTGCAGGAAGGATTATTGGTGTGGGATCCTGACAAGTAAAAAAACAACCGATGCGACTCTACGAAAAGATGGCGACTACAATACGGTTTGTTAGGTACCTATATGATTTAAGTTAACAGAAGAACAAAAACTTGCTGCGCTTGACTCCGTGGAAAGCAGAGCTAAGAGGCTCATTGGCGACGTAAAACTGGTGGATGCCAAGCTTCACAGATTGGCTCATCGCCGCAAGGTTGCCTGCTTGTTGGTCTTCTATAGACTGTACTTCGGTGAGTGTGCTCAGGAACTCCACAACCTCATTCCACCGGCCCCCTTCTACCATCGAACATCTAGACGCACTGCAAGTTACCATGCATACCTAGTTGCCATTCCACCAATTCGCACTAAGCGCTTCCAAACATCCTTCATAATGCGCACGGCAAAAGTGTGGAACTCCCTACC
Source organism: Dicycla oo (assembly GCA_948252095.1). Lineage (NCBI taxonomy): Eukaryota > Metazoa > Arthropoda > Insecta > Lepidoptera > Noctuidae > Dicycla > Dicycla oo. The sequence continues at coordinate 39,018,707 of OX411709.1, read as the reverse complement.
TGCGTCTGTGTTTCCGAACGCATACAACCCTAATCTCTTCAAAGTGAGAGTGAACAGGCTTCTTCTGGGTAAGCTCACTCCATCGTGGACTTTGTCTCTGTCGCCTCTGACCTAGACTGTAATCAAGAGCAAACCCATCTCAAATAGAAAACATAAAAAGAAATATAACAAATGGCAACATAGGTAACCATTAGAAATTGCACATTTACTTACAAATTCTATTTAAATTACTCTTTTTATTATATGAGTCGAAACATAGATCAAATTGACAATTTTCATGCCTAGCGTTTTCGTCATTTGGATAAAAGTAGTTCGGTACCTCTTCCTAAAAGTGTGAATTAATATAAAATATTTTTTGAAGACAATGCGCTAAGATAGTCCGCGAAATGCAGATTTTTTTTATTTTTTTGCAACTTGAAACTCAGTGTCAGGTTGTGTCAAAATATGATTCGCGACTATAAGAAATATGTATTTATATACTTTTAACCATAATAATTCCGATTTCCGAAATCAGGCGAAACCGGAGCAAATTATCTAACTTAGGGCCAGTTTTTTGATCCGTAGTTAACTCAACCAATGGTTAAACATAGTAATTAACGGTTGAATTTTGGCTAAATGTGTTTGCCAAAATACCATTAGTTAGTATTTTTTTAATATGAATGAGCTAACATGAATACATTCATGTTTAGCCTTTCACATTTAGCCAAAATTCAACCGTTAGTTACTATGTTTGACGATGACTGACCGGCCCATAGGGCCGGTTTTTTGATTCGTAGTTAACTCAACCAATGGTTAAACACAGTAACTAATGATTGGATTTTTGCTAAATGTGAAAGGCATGTTAAAAAATAGTAAATAATGGCATTTTAACAAACACAATTAGCCAAAATTCAACTATTAGTTACTATGTTTAACCGTTGGTTGAGTTAACTACGGATCAAAAAACCGGCCCTTGGAGAGATGTGTGTGTTCTAGTGGTTATTTTGCCATTTGTTATTTTTCGTTGTTTCTGTTTTGTTCTAAACTTCAAACAGTCCCTAATTTACATTCGTAACAACATATTTAGGCATTATTAACAATTAGGTAGGTATTAAAAAAAGTTGTGATTTTTGGAGTTTACTCCTTAAGAAAAAAAATATCAGGAGTGAAATACAAGCGAAGCGTTGCCGATTTTGTGGTTTGTTTATTTTCGTCCAGTCTTCATCGTAGCGGTCAATCTATCCATTATATTCAAAGACAATCGTATGTACCTGCATATAAGGAGTAAACTCCTGTCGTGCGTCGGAGTTGACACACACTTTTTAGGGTTCCGTACCAAAATAGTAAAACGGAACCCTTACGGTGCGACTCAGTCTGTCTGTCTGTCACAGCTGGATATCTCAAGAATTACTAATGCTATCAACTTGAAATTTGGAATAGTTTTAGATGACATTTGGCCAACTATTTCGCAAAGAAGAAAGAAATAAAAATATATAAGTATATATATATATATATATATATATATATCTTTTTACAACAGGGACAGAAAAGGGGGTCTTAAAAATTCGAAGTGGGGCTACTAGGGCATGTGGGGTATCATATCGAGGGTTCACGGGCTATTTGTATTAAGCGACATGTTTAGAACTTTACAGGAGAGCATTTCAAAGTTTCATTATTCGGAAAAAAGAACATTGTAAAAAGTATCAGTATTTTTTTTTACAAAAAGTAGCCTATCAACGGTTAGTAATCAATAGTGTATATCTCCGTTTATAACTTTTTTCACTTTTTAATGCAGGTAGATATGATAATAACTCAATATCGGCCAGGATGTCGCTTAATACAAATAGCCCGTGAACCCTCGATATGAAAGAACGCTGTTGTGCACATTTTCAAATATTTTTTTTAGGCCGCATAGTTTTCGACTTTTAATGAAGATTGTAAAAAAAAAATATCGTCCCTCCCTTATCTCCGAAGTTCGCATAGAGAAAAATCTGAAATTATTCTGTGTGATAGAAGTTTATGTAAAGATTACAAGAAAAATAAAACGATGTCTCTAAATAGCACAGTTTTTTTTTATATACGATGGTACGGAACCCTCGCGAATCCGACTTGCTCTTGACCGGTATTTTATCGTATAATTCGTTTTTTTTTAACCGAAGCTTAACTAATTAAAGCAAAATAAAACTAGTGCGAGGGATATTATATGATCACGTGTCGGAATAGGCAAAGTATAAATACCTAAACTTCGAGGAAGGCAGTACCTAACAAGAGCGGCTTTTATATATTTTTTTTATTTGAGATGGCTTTACTCTTGACTAGTCTAGGTTGAAAGCGACTGAGACAATATTATACATGATTTAAGTTATTGCGAATTATTTATTGAACTTTGAATACATTCTTAACAAATTAAATATTTATAGTAAATAATTCGCAATTTCTTAAATCCCGGGAATTTTCCGAGATTTAAGTCGGTGCGAGTATTGCACTTTGAATACATTCGTAAAAAAATAAATCTTTATAATCAATAATTCGCAATTTCTTAAGTCCCGAGATTTATGAATGTCTATGTCGTCATGTTTATGATTCCGGGATTTTATAGGAGGTATTATCCACTCTTGTTACTTCCTTCCACGAAGTTTAGGTATTTATGCTCTACCTATGCCGACCTCTGTATATGATTCAACATCATATTCATTCAAAATTTAAAAGATAATTTTGGGAAAAATATTAAAAAAAAACAGAAAGTACCTAGGTACCTAAGTACTTAATTTTGTATACATTACATGCGTTTCATATTAATTTTTACTTATCGGTTCGTTCAACGTATAATACTTAAGTAGTTCAAATTCAAAGTTATAGGTACGAATTAACAAAAATAAAAAACGATTAAGTGTCATCCCCTTTAACTATTAACTCACCAACCTAGGTTTTGCAAAAAAATATTTAAAAAATATCAGGGCAATTTTTAAATTTCTACCTAGCAAAATTTTCACAGGGTGTTCTACCCATGAATATGAACAACTTTCAATATGGGACCAACTCTAAAATCACAAAAAGAAATTCTGCTGTTTCATATAAAAGTTCAACACCTACTCTACGTAAATCAAAACATATGCTGTTCGTGATTTTAGAGTTGGTCCTATATTTTCATGTGGAGTACATCCTGCGAAAATTTAGCTATTGATTTTAAAAAAATATTCATGTATTTATGCGTTATACTAGTTACATTCCATTTAATATCGATATAATTTTATTGAGTCTTGAGTTATGTACATACATATAAAGTGTTGTTGTGAACTAACAGGGTAAGTACGTTCACGTTTGTGGGATTTCATCTTGAGCCACACAAATACCGTGTATTTTTATATGTATAATATCGGAAAACCCAAGATTTATATCTCAGTGAAGACTGAAACATCCGCTCACTGACTGAATTGTGTAGGATAGGTAAGTTACTTTATGCATTGTTTAATTTTTTTTTGTATTTTTTAATAATTTCTTTCTGAAAAATATATATTTTTAATATAAGTAAGTATGTTATGATTATATTATATTGTATAATGTGTATATGTGTACTAAATAAATCAATTGGACCGTGTTATGCAGAAAGCAGCCATGCCGGGAAAAGTACAAGCATTATGGATGTATGGACATGGCTGCATTTGACGGCTCATATCTCCGTGATAAATAGAGATATCGACATGGTTGTTTTTGCAAAAAATCTTGTATGTCGAAATTAGTAAGTCTGTGTTTATAACTCATTTTTTGAAAATGTGCCATATGGCTGCTTTCTGCATAACTAGGTCCAATTGTAGGTACACTAGGGCCTACGTATCTTAGCGAGTCTGGAGTCTGAACATAGGCTCTCCGAACTTAATGCGCACGTCTCACTCGTCGTGTTATATAGGGTGACTGGTACTTAGTGACCGATACATAAACACATGATTGTACTCATGATAACAGACAACTTTTGCTATGGGAACAAACCAGAAATCGCGAAAAAAAATCTGCTGTGTCATACATTCATGTTCGCATAACTCGTCAAAATGTAGGGAGCAGCTGATTTTTTTTTTCGCGTTTTCAGGTTTGGTCCCATAGTAAAAGTTCTTTGTTATCATAAGTCCAATCATGTGTTTAAGTATCCGTCACTAATTACCAGGTACATATTACAGTATGTTAACCAACAGAGGGCGTTCCCGTTAACCCGCAATAGTATAGCATCCATACATGCTAAAAAAAATATTACCATTCGAAAACAAAATGGTTTTTATTTTTTTTTAATATTAAAATATTCACTAAAAATGCTAAAAATATTCAAAAAAATATAAAAATATTCACTAAAAATAAAAACTAAATTGCGATGTTTCCGTCCTTCAAGTACGCGTGTACAGAGTGTTTCTTTTACGTATCAATTTAACATTTTTAGTGAATATTTTAATATTAAAAAAAATAAAAACCATTTTGTTTTCGAATGGTAATATTTTTTTTAGCATGTATGGATGCTATACTATTGCGGGTTAACGGGAACGCCCTCTGTTGGTTAACATACTGTATATAGGGTGACTGGTAATTAGTGAACGATACTTAAAAAAAAAAATCAGGTGTTCCCGACATTTTGACGAGTTATGCGAACATAAATGTAGGGAATGGCTGATTTTTTTACGCGATTTCTAGTTTGGTTCCATAGTAAAAGTTGTTTGTTATTATGAGTTCAATCATAGTTTAATTACCAGTCACCCTATATGTTCTAAGCACTCGCCTCATGTTACCATTGTTTTGGTTCCTAAAAAATGTTACTGCGTAGCCTTCTGCGTGAAGTTCAGACTTGCCAAGATACGTCAGCCATGACGTACGTCATGAAGTATTATTCCATGGGCCGTATTGTAGGTAGGTACCTACATAAGTTTAGTATCGTATTATTTATTAGATATACCTACAGCGTGATTTTTGTAAAATCCTTTATGGCATTTATATATTTACCACAGTTGTTTTCTCACAACTATGTGATCACTGTAATCAGACACGACGAGCTTTCGTTGAAGTGAACTATAATAAATAAAAGATTTTTTTTTTGTATTACAGTCGCCATTATGATCCAGGTAGGTACTATTATCTAACTCGCTTTAATTTTTTTATTGTAAAACAATAACTTTCATATACTCTCATATTGTAAAATTCAAATTATAAACTTCAAAACGAGTATATACTGACATACTTTATAAACACAATACCGAAATTTAAAAATAGAATCATATTAAGTATGGTTATAATATGATTCTTTTTTTAAATTTCGGTATTGTTTTGTTTGTATTTTTTACTTTTTATAACATAATAATATAAGTAAAGTGACAAACAGATAAAGATAAAGTGTTCTTTATCTCTAACAAAATAATGTTATTTTTTTTTTTACCATACAGATATAGATACAGTCCAAGAAGTTAATACGATCCAAGAAGTTAGTATCACCAAGAACTTTCCATCAATTATTTTTTTCTAATGGACCGCACATGCGGGGCGCGCCATTTTTATAGCTTTACAAAAAAAAAATGATTCCAAATTTTACTTGTCTGTCAAAGCGCTTGATTTAGTGCATGCGCGGTGATGTGCTGGGTTTTGGCGCCATTCATATGTTTTGTTGTAAGTACTGAATTTCGTGGGAAAATTTTTATTTAGGTTCAATCTCACCCAATGTATGCGAGTAGATAAAGTAGTAACTGCACATAACTAGGTATTAAAACACTCGTGTGATACTATTAATTAAAACGCTCGTGTTTTAATACCCCTCACTATGCAACAGTATTATAAACTACTATTATACATTTCTAAATGTACCAAAATATGACTCTTTCTTATATAAAATACTAACTTCAGCACGCGACTTCGTCCGTGTTTTTCTTGTTCCCCGTACCCACCCCGTAGCGTTGCATCACCTGCCCACGCAATTACTTCGTTTTCGCTTAGCGTTCTATCTGACTTTTTTAATTTTGCTCGGTTCCTGAGGGTCGTAGCGTGATGACAAATAGCATATCGTCCCTTAGCCAACAACACCGCATAAGTCATTTTTACCAACTTTACAGGAGACGAAAAAAGCTGTCTATTTAAAAAAATTGGTGGAATTTAAAATTAATTAATTAATTTTATTTTGAAATTACGGCTTCTGATTGGCTGAAATCTATATCATGTGACCAATGGTTAGACGCGCAATGAACAGCTCCATCTAAAGGCAATAAAATGTGAAAACCGCCAATTTTCGACTTGAGCGGTGTTGTAAGCTAAGGGACGATATAGCATTCCTCAAGAGTTGGGTTATCAGATGCAACAAGAGTTTTCCAAACCCGAGTGGTAGTTTCAGAGCTTAGCGCGTTCAAACAAACAAAAAAACGAACTTCAGCTTTGTTATTAGTGTAGATATACATATCATATATATATACATATTATATAGATATACATATGTAGATATAACATGTATTGATTTTTTGCGGTTTTGTAGTGCAGCGGGGCATTATTGCGTAACACACTATCAATCGGAATCGGTTTCATTTTGACGGTTCAACAACAATTATTGCGTTATTATTACGTTGAAAAGCAGCCCTATTTTTCCAACGTAAATGGAGCAATGGATTACTTCAAAATGAATTTGATTCCGATCGATAGTGTATTACGCAGTAAGGGTGCTGTCGGTCTATTCTGTAAAAATCTCACCGTGAAAACTTAGGTGAAGCTCACTTCACCTAAGTTTTCACGGTGAGATTTGTACAGAATAGCACTGCTGGTCTGTTATAGTTAGTTGCCTATTATAATGTATTCAATATTGGTAGGATTTTAATTATACAATTATAGCCGTGAAATATAAAATTTCATGTCTACTTCAGGCTAAAGTTACATGCTCTGTGCTTTAGGCTGCAGCATTCATGAGACTGATAAAACTTTTAATGTTATAGAAATTACTATCTACTAAATAAAAAAATATTACTGATATTTAATAATTGCGTTTCATTCGTTAACTAACTTTTGCCCGCGGCTTTGACCGAAAAATATCCCGGGATTTAAAAAGTACCTTATGACTGTTTGTTCACCGCTACGGGATACCGGGAACGGGACGTCAACGAGAAACGAGATTACTTACTCGGCTATGGTAAATGTAGGTACTGTCGCGCCACTTCGGCGACGTCATCTTTTTGCAAGCTTTTATTTAACTTGCCTTGTTATATCAGTGGTCGGAGTAGGTAGAGCTGTTTTGGGGTGAATGACCGCAAACATTGATGTTAACATGGATATGCCTCTGAAATCCCAGGATTTTGAAATTGTCGATTGATTTAAGTGAGTTAATATGGGTAAGTGGGCAGTTATGAGCAGGTAGTAGGTGAGCACCCAAACAGTATATACTTACTTATATACACACACAGGGATCCTGGAATGTTGTTAGAGGATAGCTTCGTGAAATATGAATTAATTAAGTAAAACTGTTAGAAACACTACTAAATATACTTTACTGCACAAGGAAATATTATATATTTCTATATTATTTTTTATAATATTTGGCATATCCATGTTATGTCCGCATGTTGCAAGTAGCAAAAACAGCTCTACCTACTCCGACCACTTGACTGGTTATAATTGTAACGAGCTGGGGTTCGATCTGTCCGTAAGCCTTGCTCGTCAACAATGTAACCAAGGTATTTAAGTTCTCTGCGGAAGAAATGACTTTTTCAAAGATATACAGGTTGGAACAAATCAATGGGCCCTCAAGAGAAACCACTTTAAATACTTAAGATAGTTTATTTTACTTAAAGGAAACATTTCGTTATTTTAAAAAAGAAACATAACTGCATTCACAGATTTCTGGACAAGTTTACCTAAACCGAGAATGGAACCAGCTAAAAAAAAATAAATAAATAAACACTCGCTATTTTTTACACTAGTCGATACAGTCAATGTTCAAGATAAAATGTCTCCAAGAAACATTATTACACTCATCCGTCGTACAAGATATCCATGAAATCTAATATTTAGTACACAAGGGCTTTAATCATCATTACCTAGACTAGAACTCTTCACTTTCAACAAGTAAAAGACACGTTGTAATTATAACTCTAACCTCCAAAGACATTCTTTGAAGTATGTACAAGCTTGCTAATTTATCTCTAAGTACCTTGTTGAAGACTTAGATAAGAAATCGTTTAATTGGTAATAATAATTCTATGCACATTCTTTCTTAAACGAGGCGTTCTGACGAATTTCCAATACATTGATGATAAAATTAAATTCATGTTTGATTTCATTTTTTTTTCTAAGACCAAATGTTTATTAGAGAGATTGTATCCTGAACAATAATCCTATCGATTAGTAGAATAAAATAGCGAGTGTTTATTTTTTTAATTTTTAGCTGATTCGATTCCCAGTATAAGTACCTAAGCTTGTCGAGAAATCTGTGCATACTTTTCGGGGTACATCTGTTCCTGAACTGATCGGCTTGAGCTCCTGGGCATTGAGTTGACATCTGGTCTCAACTTTGGCGCCACCATTGAGTACAAAGCCCAAACTGCGGCCAAGAAGCTGGGCATCCTAAATAGGGTGAAGCGATACTTTACGCCTGGATAGCTTTTAACTCTTTACAAAGCGCAAGTCCAATCCTGCATGGAGTATTGCAGCCACCTTTGGGATGGATCAGCAAAGTACCAACTAGCCGCGCTTGACTCGGTGGAACGCAGAGCTAAAAGGCTCATTGGTGACGTAAAGCTGGTGGATGCCAAGCTTCATAGCTTGGCTCATCGCCGCAAGGTTGCCTGTTTGTCGGTCTTCTACAGATTGTACTTCGGAGAGTGTGCTCAAGAACTCCACGACCTCATTCCACCGGCCCCCTTCTACCATCGGACATCTAGACGCACTGCCAGTTACCATCCCTATCTAGTTGCTATGCCACCAATTCGCACTAAGCGCTTTCAAAATTCTTTTGTAATGCGCACAGCAAAAGAGTGGAACTCACTACCTGCGTCTTGTGTTTCCGAACGTATACAACCCTAATCTCTTCAAAGTGAGAGTGAACAGGCTTCTTTTGGGTAAGCTCACTCCATCGTCGACTCTGCCTCTGTCGCCTCCGACCTAGACTAGAGTCAAGAGCAAATCCATCTATAATATAATAAAAATAGTTTTCTTTTTTTTTTAAAATAAAGGAATGTTTCCTTTAAGTAAAATAACCTAAGTGGTTTCCTTTCGGGCCCATTGATTTTTTTCATTCTGTATATAAATGACTAGTTTTGATTTTAAAGTCTGGGGTAAATAAGGTATCCATGAATCTTTGCTGAGTTGCAGGTGCATCTATAAATTCCTCTGCCTGGGACATAAAATGCTGTCCTATCCCTGTCATCAGGACTTATGGAAAAAATATTTAGCATTTTTAAGTTTCTCTAAAATTTCGGATATGAAGAGAATATACGAGTGACTGTAAGCGTTTTTACGAGTGACTGCATTAAGCTTCCTACTATCGACATAGAAACGCCATTCACCATATTTTTAGGGGTTATAAGTACAGCAGATAAGCAAGCGCTCTCACATTTCTCTATTACGTCTAGCTTTAACATTTTGTCGACTTCATCAACAAGAGCTTTTTGTTTTATTGGGGACAGTCGATAGAAACGTTGTTTTATAGGTAGTGAATCGCCAGTATCGATACGGTGACTTACTAAATTAGGACGACCAAGTACGCCAAAATGTATGGATGTTTTATCGATATATACTTTTCCGTGATTAGTATTTTGTAGGTATGAAAGAAGGAATTGGTCGCTTGGCGTAGAGAGCACATAATAGGTTGGGGGAAAAGTTTCTTCGCATTTTTTAAGAAAATTCAAAACATTTTTTAATATAGTTTATTTACATTTAACTAAAGTATGTAGGTACCATTTTGTTCCATAACTTTTTGCCATCTTGTAGGTAGGGACATGATCCCATTGCTATAGAAATTTTGGGACTTCTGGTCAAAATACCGCGACAAGTGGTTTTGGCAGTCCTCTCGTGATGTTAACCTGACACTGCCTAAAGAATTCTGAAGAGACCGAAACAGATGGAAATCTGAAGGTGCAAGGTCAGGACTATACGGCGGATGCATTAACACCTCCCAGCCAAACTCTCTTAATTTTTGCTGAGTGGCTAAAGATGTGTGAGGTCTAGCGTTATCATGATGAAAAACCACACCCCTTCTGTTGATTAATTCCGGCCGCTTTCTCTCAACTTCTTGCTTTAATCTCATCAGTTGTTCGCAGTAGAGTTCAGAATCGATGGTCCTGCCTGGTGGTAACAGCTCATAATGAATAATGCCCTTCCAATCCCACCACACACACAGCATCACCTTGTTGCGAGTTAACCCCGGTTTCGCCAGTCTGTGAAGCCTGACCGGCCTTTGACCACGACCTTTTTCGCACGTTCTTGTCATACGTGATCCACTTTTCATCACCAGTTATCAGCTTCTTCAAAAATGGTTCGGTTTCATTACGTCGTAATAAAGAATCATAAATGAGTATACGGTTCATTAGGTTTCTTTCAGTGAGCTCGTGAGGTATCCAAATGTCGAGCTTTTTTGTGTACCCAGTTTTTTTCAAATGCGCCAAAACTGTTTTGTGGTCAATTTCCAGTTCTTCAGCTACGTCGTAACTACTGATATGCCGACCTTGCTCCACTTTTTCAAAAATGGCATCCATTTTATCCGTAATAGGGCGACCACAGCGACGTGCATCTTTGACATCAAAATTTCCGGATTGAAAACGTTTAAACCAAATTTGTGCTACTCTCACAGACTACCACTAGGTCCATAAACATCGCAAATTTTTTTCGCGGCTTGCGTTGCATTTTTACCTTTTTTGTAGTAAAATTTTAAAATGTATCGTATTTCTTCATTAGATTCACTCATCTTGACGGTACGAAAAACTAATGAAAATCACACATTTTCCTAATTTGAATTTGGAATTATGTATGTATGTGTTTGTTATTATGTTATGTTAAATTTAAACTTTCAATGATACCAAAACCAGCCAGATACAAATAGTATAGCCAAAGAGATTTTATTACAAGTTCATACATACTATAATGCGAAAAGACTTTTTCCCCAACCTAATATTTTCGTTACTGACGTGGCGGTCAAAAGGTTAAAGCGTATCTAAAATATCGTGTCTGTACTGTGTACCGTTGAGTTTTCTGGTCTGCAGCAGACAGGTCATGGTGGACTTACGCACTTGTCCAGATGTTGTCGTTGAGCGAGAAGCGAGTAGAGCTAGAAACTAGCAACGAGTTGGCGAGCAGCGAGCAGCAACTGAACGACGGCGACAAGCGATTACTCGCTGGTATGCGTTACCAAGCGTCTCTAAGCGAGTGGCCTACCCGCCAAGCGAGCGTCGCTGAGCGAGTATTCTCTTTGATAACTCTTATTGCTGCCACAAATGAGTACACGCGCACGGTGTGAACAGTCGGCGATCAACTATTAATATATGCATTTGTTTTGTTTACACGAATGTATATCTATTGTACATTTCTGAGCGAGAAAATAGCCGATAGTTGAGTCGCTTCCTCGCCGGCGGTGGGACAACTGCCAATACGCCGATCGGCGCGCGCCGCAATGAATGGGTTAATAGCGGATTATTATCACAATTAAAGCGTAGCGTCCTTCGTCTGGAGCCAATCCTGGGTATAGAATCAGGTCATTCTTGTCAGAGAAATGCATTATCTTCGGATCTGAACCAATATATAAAATATCAACTCCGTAGGACAAGCGGAAGTGGTTTTAATTCAGCTTGCAAGTTGGATCTAAACAAACTAATATAAAAACCAACAAACATTGCAAGTTGAATAAAAGCGACATGTTGCGTCAACCCAAATACAGGGTTATTGGTAAAACACCAACAACCTCTTAAGGGGTCAATGTACTCATAATTATGAACAACTTTTACTATGGGACCAAACCTGAAATCGCGAAAAAAGTAAAAGTTGTTCATAATGATGAGTACAATGACCCCTTAAGAGGTCACTGGTGTTTTACCAATAACCCTGTATATTTGGGATATAAGGGACGAAGGATGATGATACAGTCAAAAGATCAAACATATTTTCGAATCACATTTATTTAAATAAGTATGAGATGAATTTGACATTGAATATTGAAATATTTACCTTCTAATGTAACCTACATATAGCTGCAGAGCCATTACGTATAGTACTATTGATTGCTGCACAGTTCCTCTGATATATATTTTATAGCTATGTTAATCATATAATATCTGTAATATACGCAACGGATTTAGACCATTTTTACGGAACATTGACCGCTTGCATTTTATATTAATAATAATAATACTACAATAATAATAATAATATATTAATAATAATAATAATAATGCCTCCTCATCATTTAAAATTATCTAAGGGGCCTCTGCGAGTTGGCTTCGGCTCCTCGTACGCCTTCCAAAGGTCCGGGACCCCAGGGTCCCGAGAAATATCAAAAAATCACAAATAATAATAATAATAATACCCCCACCGCTGTATCTCTACGTTGACGTCGTGGTGGGGCTTGCGCGCTTCAAACTTTAGGTCTGTGCCGGTAGAGTTTACTTTGCCGGAACGGGTCTAGGATGAGGAGCCAGACCAAGAGAGATACAGAAACCCGCAGGGCAGCATGTGGCGAGCTGTTGGGCAGTAGCGACCCCACGGACCCCTATCTCCCGAGAGAAATCTTGTCCTCATCTCTAGCTTGCCTTTATTGGCCGGCTAGAGTGAACACTGACGAGGAACAGAGCTCCCACCTCTTTCTTGCCTTTATTGGCCGGATTGAGTGGAGATTCGCAAGAGCAAACGTGCTCGGAGGAAGGAAGTATTCCAGTAAGGTGCTGGTAGGGATCTTGACCGTACTTCCGGGATTGTCCTGATAGCCGTGGAATACCTCTCCACTCCTCAAGCATCTCAGGAAGTGTTGCCCCCTTGTCGCTATGTGCTAGCGGCCGTTTCCGGGGGCCCATTATTGAGTGTGCAAGTCACCCCCTGCCATTTTATCCGTGTATAATATATAACATTGGTCAGGCAGGGGACATAGTTCTTCCATAGTTCAAGTTACCCAATGCACTTTAGCTACCCAGACCCATAGCCCAATATGTTTTGTTTCCACACACAACAATAGTCCTGCACCAACCGAGGGTTGTCCTTGGGTGCACTTGCATAGTGCATACAGGGATAATCGTCGGTTGGTGCCTCCTTATCATTTAAAATTATTTAAGGGGCCTCTGCGAGTTGGCTTCGGCTCCTTGTACGCCTTCCAAAGGTCCGGTACCCCAGGGTCCCGAGAAATGAAGAAAAAAATAATAATACTATTACTTTTTTTTTTAATTCTAATATTTAAAAATATAACTTATATGTAAAAAAAAATGAATAAAGGAGATAATAATATTCTCACATGGTCATCTGATCCCAAACTAAGCAGAGCTTGTACTATGGAAACCAGATAACTGATATACTACATACACTACTTTTTTTTTTAAATACATTCTTATATAGATAATTACACCCAGACTCAGGACAAACAGACATGTTCACACACACAAAATAATGTTTGTCCTGGATGGGAATCGAACGCACGACCTGCGGCATGATAGGTATTATTTTTTGCAGGTGTAGGTCTTTGTTTAATTAGCTGTTTTCAAACAACAAGAGTCATGCTCCGTCAAATTGGTTTAGATCCAATATAGAAATTATTAGTTAAGGCTTGAATACAAGTTCTACATCTAAGGCCTGTCGGTGATGCTGATCAACTTAAGCTAAACGCTAAAAAACTATACACTTATAAACCAACTTACACTTGGCGATACGGTACACATCGTGTAAAACTTTATACCATGATTATATTATTTACTATTTAGTGTTGAAATACCCATGTTCCATAACGGACCTCACCTAATCTGTCGAATAGTATATACGATAAACACAATAATTGTCTTATATGGAAGGGCTGCCAGATTAATAAATAGCCTCTTGATACATAGGATAAGAAGTACATTTTTGATATAAGATTGTCTAGAAATTACACAGTGAAAATGTGTATCTTAAGAACTGCAATTTAATAAATTATACGACAGACAGATATTAAAAATATTCACTTGTAATAATACAATGAAACAAGCATTTAAAATGGAGCAGGGGCCGTATTATGAACTATTAATGCCATCATTTTTCCAGTGCTAGAGAGAGAGACGCGAGCTATACATAGCACCATCCCCTTTTCGCAATGGAATCATGATGGCGGTAATAGTTCATAATACGGACCCTGATGCCCAATATCTTTAAGAATAAATTCTATACACGCTTTAACAGTATATGTTATAATAATACTATACAGGATGAGATTGTAAACGAGGATCAGGTAGCTACGCCAATCGTTACAATTGGAGAGTTGATACTTTTTAAAAGCTCTCTAGATGGATTTCTAATATATACATATACTCACGACTTCTTCCCGTACCCATATTACGAATATTGCAGAAGCCTAGCGATAGCAAAATTTGCGCAATAATTTCTTTTCAATCGCAAATCGGTATTATGTATCAGATTTGCGATTGACAAGCAATTATAGCGCAATTGACAAGCAATTTTGCTATCGCTAGGCTTCTGCAAGATACGTAATAAGCCTGCCGGATTTCTAATCCTATGTAAATGTTCTTTTAAACTCCAACGCTGGCGAAATTGCCGGTGGATCCTCGTACAGTCAAAGAGTAGCCAATATTCGGAACATAAATTGAAAACATTGAAACGCGACTTAAAATCTATACACATAGTAAATAGTTTATGAAGTGGCGACTATAATATAAACCTACGAATATGGTGCAATATAGTCCTATGTATAATATTCATTTATATTGAGTGCAAGTTATAATAATGATCTTAATTAATCTATTTATGACTATCTTACTATAACTACTGTTACTTAAAATATGTAAGAGCTCGTGGCTAAATTAATAACAGCTGAACGGGTCGACACATCAGGTTAAGCTTACGCTTGCCGGAGTTGGTCCGTGGATGGGTGACCATCTTTACATGCCGAGACTCTTCAGAGCTCAGGAAAGTGCGTTAAGAGCCCCACGGAGCATGCTTAGTTCATACAAACGAAATACCTACCAAAATAATTTGTAAAATCAAACATATTCTTAAGGTAGTGTGTATTTATTCCGATTGGATTACAGAATATCTAGGTAATTTCATAGATAAAAACCCATTATTTTAATTCTAAAAGAAATAGCACGTATGTTAATTATTCTCATTAAAGATGTCATCATTTAAATTTCAACTCCACACGGGCGAAGCCGCGAGCTAAAGCTAGTAACATATAATAATATAAGTCGATAATGAAAGCCCATGAGTGCAGTTTATAATGCCGATACGAACAGGTTTGCTATTAAAAGTAGGTGACACGAAGCGATTTAGAGTCTAACTCGATGCTAACACGGCAAGTCATTTTCATTGACAATAGCAATACGAAGAATTTGAAATAGTACCGAGTAGTTGTTAGTAAAATAGACCCAAAGCAGCTAAAAGTTTTCATTTCGTTTACCTCTGATTTTGCATCACTGTCTCCGACTGTGTCAAATCACAGTGAACTTCAATACCTTTAGAATAAGGCTGCTGTTAAAGTGTTGCACCTGTCCGACGTAAAATAAATTGAAGAGCGCGAAAGACTAGCGATCGTGTCACTGCGTAAGCATTCTGCCTAAAGAACCGAAAACGTTTCATTTGAAGTAGGGAAATGGCCGATAAAGAGATAAGTTAACACATTAACTAGGTAGGTACTTATTGCATAACTTTGATATAACTATATCTACAATTTTTAGTATTTTCAGTGATTATTTTTTTTATCTAATGTCTCTAAGTACAACAAAGCGTGCATACACGGAATACAATAATTTTGTTTTTTGCTATACCTATATGAGTATGTACATTTACTTCGGGAACCTAATCAGTGTTACTTACATCTTTTTTTTCCAATTTCTAAAAGGTCACTATTTTTTTCCAATCTCTAAAAGGTCACTATTTTCCTCGTCTTTAACATAACATCACGACTGCATTACCCGAAGAGTAAGCAGAGATATAGGTACACCTCTGCAAACTCTTCCTTGTCTTTAATGCTTTAATTCCAATAATTGTCAAAAATACCACTATTTATTAAACTTTATAATAATATTTGAAATTGCAAATCGAATGACAATTATTAATTCTAGGTGCACGAGCATACTATATTACATATTGATATAACCTTTATTTGTAGACCAATAAATTAATCTTATTCTAATACGCAATACGGCGTAAACTGTGAATCTTTCCTATTTATAGCATGACGACGTTACCATAACGTAATTAGAATTGTTTTATTTAGAATATGCGTTGAGTGTTTTATCTAAAATCTAATATAGTAGAATTGTTTTATTTAGAATATGTGTTGAATACCTGAAATACTTGCATAAAACTGCCTTGTAGACTTAATAAGCTTTTATTTTAATGCTAAGATTATTTAAAGTGCTAGTTCTAAAAATCTATGCAATTAAATACCAAAATACGTTATACAATGAGGTGTTAAAATAGAGCATATACTTCTTCAATGAATACAGATTTAATTATTCGTCTGTCTGTAAAGATCATACGAATTGTTCCCTTTACGTCGAGTCTAAAAGGCTATTGTTCTGCAACGCATTCTATTCCCTTTACATCCGAGTTTGGAAAGGTACAGTCAAACAAAAATAAAAAGCAAATCACTTTTATTTCACATAGCATTTCATCTTACTATTTAGATAGAGGTTCTAATAACCAAATGTGTTAATTTGTACCTAGTTTGAATAAACCATTAACCGTATTTCACTTTTATTTCTAACTGTACTTTCGGCACTCGACGTAAAGGGAATAAAAGCGAGGAAGAAATCATATGCTCGACGTAGAGGGAATAAAAGCAAGATGACTCACCGCTCGACGTAGAGGGACTCGACGTTAAGGGAACAATTCGATCATACACTCAGTTTATTTTCTATTTTTTAAGTGTGTCAAAAGCTCAATTGTATCGGAGTGTTAGTGATTAATATTGGCTCTATAAATTCACTCGTCTGTCGACAGTCGACCCCGTGAGTGTCAACGAGTGACTCGTGACAAGCAAGCCACTTTTTGTTTTATGACGTATTGAAATGTGTACTTATTCTAAATATACAGCTACTTACATCTTGCTTCGAGGACAGATTGGCTATTCGTATTTGATAATAACAATAAGCTGCATAACCCACTGTCGTTGTGGTGTGCAATGATTTCTTATTTAAGAATCTAAACGTGCGCTTAGATATAATAATATTATTTTATTTTGATGTCATATACCGAATGTCTGCATAATGATCATCTCCACACATACGACCTTACAAACCTGCCTTGCATTAACATTACAGCAATTATCTTTTCCGCCTTACACTTATAAGTCACAATACGGCTAAAGTTTGGAATAAAAGGGTTCCACGAGACCATAACTTTGTTCTCCAAACCTTTGAACGCCATCTACAGACCCTTTTATGAATTAGCTGCATAAAAAAGTTTATCTGTAAAATGAAATATTCAAAAGGTTCTAATAAAGTTCCATTTGCCTCATGAAAGCTCATCTCCTGTTATAAGCCAGATGGAATCTTCTTATTCAAAATGGTCGACGGGTTAGGGGGCGTTCATTAATTACGGAGGTCATTTTGGCAATTTTTCGACCCTCCCTCCCCCTTGGTGAGATTTAGCTCGACCCCCTCCCTCACCCCTAATCTCACGTGAGATGTTTCAAAATGAGTATTTTTAGTGTATCTGTGCTTGAATGCGTTGGATTTATTTAAACAAACATAATTTGATTAATTATTGTTCCTAATAATTACCCAGTTTTCTCGCAATTTTAGTTTCTTGCGAAAAAAAATAAACCTGTTATTTGCCGAAACCCCGCCGTCTCCAGCACGTGAGATTGGTTAAGATTCGGCTCGACCTTCAAAGCCTCACGTAATTAATAAACCTTACTATTTCGATGCATAATAAATTGATATCACAAATATATCTATTCAGATAGCGAGTATATATATATGTATATATCATCGAAAAGTATACAGGGTCAAATTAAATTAGCTAGCGAAACTCCGCAGACGATGGGTATTGATATCTAATCACGACCAAATAATAACAGAAGAGACTTGATTTTTTTTTTGTGTCAACGACCGCTGGTAGTGTGTTAATTGAAGTACGAGTTGAAATATCTGTTTTTTTTATCGTGTTTAGATATAAATCACGTCTGTGAAGTTTACACAAAAAAAAAACATATTTTTTAAACTGATACTTATGCTATAGTTCGCGTCAAATAACTTTGCCGCTATGAAACCAGACTTTCCGATGAGCATGGCATGGCGCGCTGTCGTTTTAGTATAGATATTGACTACTGCGCAGTCATTTGCGCGAACTTCAGAGCGGCATAGTTATTTGACGCGAACTATACACTGCGGTTGATGACCAAAAAAAAATCAAATTCAATTTATATTTGCTTTACCATGTTTATATATCGATACTACATAATTATAATTAATATATAATTTAATTAGACCCTGTATAATACGCGAAGTGCTTAATTTAATTAATGCTACATAGTGTCAAAATGTATCATATAACGATAGAATTTAAACATGGCAAAATTGTAGCCAGATTACTTACTAGACAGTCTATAATTTGTATCAGTATCTTCAGTGTTTTTTTTTTCTTTACTTCTTTTATTTTGCCACTCGGTGAATACAGCAATGAAGACGTCCATAGGAGCTCCAAAGCCGTAGCTCTAAGGCCGAGATCTATAAACGCACGTACATCACACGCGTATTAGCACGTACCATCGACAAACGCCAGGCCTTTCCAATATTGAAACAGCTTGCAAATGTTTTGTGCCATTCCAACTGTCTATTATTAAAAGATAACAAAGGACATGGTTAGAACCATGTCCTTTGTTATCTTTTAATAATATTATTGATAATATTGAATACCAGTCGTAAAAATCGTTGTGTGCAAATTTATTTATTTTTAATACAAAATAAGTAATTTTAGGATCCCGTAGCAATGGAAATTAAAACAGGACCGTACATCGGTCCAGATTAATGAATCGCCACTAAGCAGTATGGCCAAGATTTCATGCTCACGCAAGAAACGTAGAGCCGTCGCCATTGCCTTGGGAGGTCTAACAGATTATTAAAAAGTTACTAGGCATGATTTTTTTTTTAATTTACTTTGGCTAAGACCAAAGTACGAGCTGAGTAACGTTTATAAATCTCGGCCTAAGATTTTCAACTGTTTGCCGAGTTCAATTGAGCGGAAGATTATTTCATAACATTTCTCCTTCATAACGTTATTGAACACTAGCTTCAGCCCGCGACTTCATTCGCCTGATTTTTCTTTTTCTCTGCTCGTAAGGGTCGTAGCGTGTTGTTAAATAGCCTATAATCTTCCTCAAGAATTGAGCTATCAAATGCAAAAAGAATTTTACAAAACCGATTGGTAGTTCCAGAGATTAGCGCGTTCAAACAGACAAACTCTTCAGTCGTGTCAAACTATCAGAGGCAGATCTTAGATTCATACGCAACACTTTAGCTTTTACAATATAATTAATTAGTACGATAATTATAACTTTCACTAAGTAGAGTTCTTGTCTTTCATTTGTTAGTATTTATTACCGCACGTAACCTAACCAAAGTTGGTTTAATTAAGCTAAATGCTAGCCAACCTAGTCTAAGTCTATATCTTAACTACGGTTAAAAATACGAAGAATGGTGTTTTAGGTTAAAATATCAAAGATTTTAAAGATTATTATTATTAAAAGCCTGTGATGTCACACTGCAAAGCAAACTCCTCCTTACTTTCTTTCCACTTCTCTCTGTCTAGAGCTACTAAGGACCAGTTCTTGTTGAAGGAGTCCAGCTCATTGCGCCTTCTCCATCTGGGCCTGCCGCCAAGTCGCTAGCCATTATGGGAGAAGCGTCACGGTAGCCCGCGAAATTCAAATTTTCTAACGTTTTTTGTAATTTGCAAATCAGTATTAAATTGTATGTTAAATAAAGTATAATTCACGGTCGTAACAAATATGTATTTAAAGAATTATAATCATTAGAATTTGAATAAACTAGTTTGGCCTGAAATCAGGTTTGCCTGGTAACATATTTATTATACTTGATGATTTTTTTACTGTCTTGAAAAAAAAAAACGGTACAATAGGTGAACGGAGTTTCGCCTATGGCATATACCTATTTTTATTTTATCTAAATTGCACTACGCACCCTGCGTAGTGCGTATGATTTGAATTTCGATATTTTTTAACGATCTATAAAGTTTTTTTCAAAATTCACGTTTTTATTGTTCTAGTTTACTTCAAATGTGTAGTGTTTATTGATAGAGCAATTTCTGTCTAAGCTATTGAAAAAAAAAAAAACTAGGTATGCCATAGGCTTCTACTCCATTCACATTATATTGTACCCTATTTTTTTCAAGACGTTATAAAAAAATCATCCTGTATAACCGAATCTGTATCACTGGTAGAATTTGTTAACGAGTCATGAAAATTACCAAATGCGATTTGGTGAGAAAAACTAGTTTATGAATAAATGAAGAAGTTGTAAGCAGTTTTTAGTCTAAATAGTTCTATGAAACGGATGCAGTATGCAAATATCTATGTACAGACGCCAGCACATCAAGCTACTACAATCTGTCAAATTTCAAGGTTCAATGTTGATTGGGAAAATTTGACAGTTTCGGGTAGCTTGCTCTGCTGGCGTCTGTACATATATATCGAGTTAAATGACTTTTATTTAAATATATTAATATACATATTACTAACTCTACTGAACAATGAATATTTAGCAACAAGTATTATTAGTCTTGGTTGTATATGATTTTTATAAAAGTTTCATTTTTATAATATAATAATATACGATTTCAAAATGTATACGAGTTAATAAGTTTAATAATAGGCACATGCATTTTTTTTTTTTTTGGTTTTTACTTTTGTATAACTTGTAGTGACTTTGTTAAGCTTAATTCTGTTTATTGCTTTTTATATAAATTAGCTAATTATCATCTATTTGTCTGTCCTCTAAGCATCGAATGTATAAATACTTTTTTCTCTACCTTCATCAATCGCGACGTAGCTGTCAAGGGCCCAGGTTTATATAATTTGAATTGAAGTAAGCGACTTCAGCACATATGTAAAATGCGTACATTTCTTCAACCATTATAAATGCGAAAAATAACTATCTACCTGTCTGCTATCTTTTCACTCCTTAACCACAGATCCGATTGTTATGAAATTTGACAGATAGGTGACTTGGAGAAGGTCATGGATTAGCTTTCATCCTGGATATTCGTATTAAAAAATTGTGAAGAAAATCGCGAACGACATCTAGTGTAGAATAAATTGAAAGTCGAATCGAAAAAAAAAATGCTTTTATACAGTGTTTGGAAGCAAAGCAAAGCAAGTGTGTGCAAAGCTTTATAGGGGTGATAGTTGACACCATTTAGAGCATTTGGAGCATGGCACTACATTGTCTTAGACGAAGTAGGTTTTATTTTTTTATTTTTTACCTGCTTTTTTTTAATAACCCAATTTCTGACAGTTAATTGCCAACAGTGCCCGAGTAAAAGTTGGTATGTTAAATCTGGGCACATTTGAGGCGCTTTTACAATTTGTAAAATATTTGAAAAAACAGAAATTGCTATTAAAAAAAAAAGTTTGCAGTTAAAAAAAAAAACATACTTCGTCTAATACATGTATGGCTCAAAATGCTCCAAATGGTGTCAACCGTCTTCCCCTTAAGGCTTAGCCACCCAGCTTCAAAACACCCACTTCAATATCGCTCTTGTATTTGACTATATTAGTTTGTATGATAGTCATTTGTATATTATACAGTATGTTAACCAACAGAGGGCGTTCCCGTTAACCCGCAATAGTATAGCATCCATACATGCTAAAAAAAATATTACCATTCGAAAACAAAATGGTTTTTATTTTTTTTAATATTAAAATATTCACTAAAAATGTTACAATTGATACGTAAAAGAAACACTCTGTACACGCGTACTTGAAGGACGGAAATATCGCAATTTAGTTTTTATTTTTAGTGAATTTTTGAATATTTTAGTGAATATTTTTAGCATTTTTAGTGAATATTTTAATATTAAAAAAAAATAAAAACCATTTTGTTTTCGAATGGTAATATTTTTTTAGCATGTATGGATGCTATACTATTGCGGGTTAACGGGAACGCCCTCTGTTGGTTAACATACTGTATGTTAATAATATTATAAAATATTGCTTTATGTTTGGTTTGCATCAGAAAAAGAGGAACTTTAGTAAGCAGTCTTGTAACTTTTATTTGGGTCGAGTATATTGAATTTTTGTACGGATGTGCTAGTAATTTTTTTTCTCGATTACTATATTGGTCCCATGGGGAAAGTTGTTGTTCGATGCTCATGTGATTATCAGGGATGTTTAACGCCCATCCGTATTTATATGAATCATAGCAATTGTAATTTACGTCTTTACCCAATACTTCTGCCAAAAAATACTCCATCAAGCATTAAAATTTCATTTGACATAAAAGCGAAACTGCAAACACTATTCTCAATAGACGAAAAGTTGATTGTCTTTACTCATTATTCTGTCTAAGAGTGAACGCACACTTAACAGAGCTTAAGGAAGCGAAGGAGCCGCAAGAATCGAATTTTAGAATGTCTTAAGAAACGTCGCACACTTATCCGGGCCGTATTGGACGAATCGCCGGAAGAATTACTACTTTTTTATTAATATTGTTTATTAATTAAGGAACAAGGAACAACTAGGAACTTCATTTAAGTGTGCGTTTACCTTAAAAAGTACTTAATCCAGAATTTCATTTGACAAAACAGTGAAACTGTGAAACTGCTAACAATATTCTCCATAGAAGACGTAGATTATTAAAAAATATTGGAAACGTATTTTTTTTTACATACCTAATCAAGAGTACGGCAATACATCGAGTTAAAATGTAGCATTCCGTGACGCCACGCCTTTTATACTGAATTGTGACGTAGCGAGCCCGCACTCCCAACTTTAATGCGTTTAAGTAATTTCTTTAATGCGATAAATGGTAAAGGAAAAAATACGTGTCTAATATTTTTTTATTATCTTCTGACGGACTAAATAGAATTTCTTTTTCTTACTCAGGCATCATCCCTATTGTCACTACATTACCTACGTCCTACATGTATCTACATTTGAACCGGGGCCCCGGTAAACGTTAACATTAGTCTAGCTACGCCACGGATGAGGCATGAAGCAGGTCCTAGTTCAGCATCGTATGCCTATCGTATATGTTGCGGCGCTGCTCCCTGACCTGACGTTTCCACTTGTCCTGTTGGTGTGTCACTCTGTTTAGCACGTTGCCACGCGCTCCCATTTGCTGTGATGGCCCACCGAGGGTGCTCTCGTCCTGGAAATCAAACAAGTTCATATTTAATGTCTGCTCCAAAAGTCAATTAATCTGCCTAGCCTTATCCCAACTATGTTGGGGTCGGCTTCCAGTCTAACCGAATGCAGCTAAACATTTTACATGGACCGACTGCCTAACTAAACTCCACAACCCACTTACTAGGTAACACGATACCCCTTCGTAAGACTGGTTGTAGAATTTCGTTCGCTTCTGACGACTTGAAACGACTGTCAAAGACCTACCAATGACAGCCGGGACCAACGGCTGAACGTGCTTTCCGAGGCACGGAGGGGTCCTGGTATGTAAATATGGTCATCCATGCACGGATGGACCGCGGCAAGCGTAGCTTAACCTGATCGATCGACCCGTGCGGCTGTTATTACTTAGCCACGAGCTCATGCTCCAAAAGTATCAGATGAAAGTGTAAACAAACCCTGTTCAGGTTAACTTCTTACGCAATCACTCACTCAGAGCCGGTTTTTTGATGCGTAGTACTATTTTTTAATATGAATGAGCTAACATGAATACTTACATTCATGTTTAGCCTTTCACATTTAGCCAAAATTCAAAATTTAGTTACTGTGTTTGATCATTGGTTGAGTTAACTACGGATCAAAAAACCGGCTCTATGGGCCGGTCAGTCATCATCAAACATGGTAACTAATGGTTGAATTTTTGCTAAATGTGAAAGGCTAAAGATGAATGACAGGCCAGTTGGCGTGGTTGGTTAAGATACCACCTATCACGCCGCAGGTAGTGGGTTCGATTCCCATCCAGGACAAACATTTGTGTGCATGAACATGTCTGTTTGTCCTGAGTCTGGGTGTAATTATCTATATAAGTATGTATTTACAAAAAAAAAAGTAGTATATGTAGTATATCAGTTATCTGGTTTCCATAGTACAAGCTCTGCTTAGTTTGGGACCAGATGACCGTGTGTGAAAATGTCCCAGGATATTATTATATTATTATTAACTTCTTACGCAATCACTCACTTAGAGCCGGTTTTTTGATGCGTAGTACTATTTTTTAATATGAATGAGCTAACATGAATACTTACATTCATGTTTAGCCTTTCACATTTAGCCAAAATTCAAAATTTAGTTACTGTGTTTGATCATTGGTTGAGTTGAGTCATCATCAAACATGGTAACTAATGGTTGAATTTTTGCTAAATGTGAAAGGCTAAAGATGAATGACAGGCCAGTTGGCGTGGTTGGTTAAGATACCACCTATCATGACCCAGGTCGTGGGTTCGATTCCCATCCAGGACAAACATTTGTGTGCATGAACATGTCTGTTTGTTCTGAGTCTGGGTGTAATTATCTACATAAGTATGTATATACAAAAAAAAAAAAGTAGTATATGTACTTATATCAGTTATCTGGTTTCCATAGTACAAGCTCTGCTTAGTTTGAGATCAGATGACCGTGTGTGAATAATGTCCCAGGTTATTATTATTATTATTAATGTATTCATGTTAGCTCATTCATATTAAAAAAAAGTAACTAATGGCATAACTCATTCGTGTTTAGCCATTGGTTGAGTTAACTACGGATCACAAAACCGGCCCCTTAGTGAATTAATAACACATTTATCTTCAGAACCTTTAATTTTGTATCTCAACACTTTTTCCAACAATTATAGTTTGAATAACATTATTACTATAGGGATGATGCCTGGGTAAAAAAAAAGAAATTCTATTTAGTCCGTCAGTCAGATAATAAAAAAAATATTAGACACGTATTTTTTGCTTTATCATATTAATAATAAATTACTTAGATAACTCGCATTAAAGTTCGGGAGTGGGGGCTTGCTACGTCACTTCTACGTATAAAATCTACCAAGACGTGACGTCATGCCACATTGTATCTTTTGATTACGTAGAAAAAGAAAAAATACGTGTCCAATATATTTTATTAATATACATGACGGACAAAAAATTTTTTAGTCATCATCCCAATTGTAATTGAAAATCATCTACGAAACCTCAATTCTCAAATGAAAAATATCTCTCAAGGGCAAATGTTTCAATCGTCAGATAACTTTTATTTATGGAATAAATATGGCGGACTGACAGCTTTTGTATATAGAACATAATTATGTCAAACTGTCATATTTATTCTTCAGATAAAAAAGTTATCTGACTATTGAAAAATCAGCCCTACGATGATTTATAATTGGAATTGCGTGTTTAAGTATTCAAATAAACAAATCAAAGTACTCAATTTGTAAGTGGCATTACAAATTGGCATCCACCTTCCACAGGTACGTTTT
Organism: Dicycla oo; assembly: GCA_948252095.1. NCBI lineage: Eukaryota > Metazoa > Arthropoda > Insecta > Lepidoptera > Noctuidae > Dicycla > Dicycla oo. The sequence continues at coordinate 38,992,938 of OX411709.1, read as the reverse complement.
CTGATCCATTTGTTTACATTTTAATCAGATACTTTAGGAACAGACTACAACCACAGATTTTGAAGGAGATTGAAAAAAAAAGGAAAAAAATTGGAAAATCCATAAGTGCACGCCTCACAGACAAAAATATGTCGACGATAAATTTTACGGGAAAAATTTAAGAAAATTCATCATTTCTTTTGTTATATCTTTTGACCGGTTATAGATGAGTTTGATAACGAAAATCAATAGGGCTCACCCGAAGGATGAAAGAAAAATTATAGATGATTTAGATTAAACAATTGTGTGTGACGACATACAGCCACACTTCCCAACGGAAAGCACTACACGTAACCAGGTTTCGTACCCGAAGGGTAAAACGAGACCCTATTACTAAGACTCCGCTGTCCGTCTGTCACCAGGCTGTATCTCATGAACCGTGATAGTTAGACAGTTGAAATTTTCACACATGATGTATTTCTGTTGCCGCTATAACAACAAATGCTAAAAAAAACAGAACAAAATAAATATTTAACGGGGCTCCGATCCAACAAAAGTGATTTTTGCCGTTATTATAGATAATGGTACGGAAATCTTAGTGTGCGAGTCCGACTCGCACTTGGCCGGTTTTTTAATTGAATTTTATTTACTATATATGTATATCAAGGTTATATTATCTATAAATATATTTATCTTATAATTCAAGTCCATAGTTTTTAAAACTTTCCTGCTAATTTGAATTTCATGTATAATTGAGAGCATAGAAACGATTTTATGTAGGAAATTTTAGACAAGGCGACATATCGAGAGAACTGTCACACGCTGAAGCATTGTGAAGAGTGACACTCTAGAGATTTTACCGCTTTTAGTTTTGCCACCTAGTAATAGAACAAAAATCAGTTTTTGTAGAACGTCGTTTCTGCAGTCACACATATATGACAGTCTCTTTTTGAAGACCGATACCTTATAATACGTACAATTCAAAAGCGTTATTGTCGGGTTGCAACTTTCAGAAAAGTCCTATTTTATTATAGTATGCGTTCGATAACACTATGTTCGTAACACCATAAAATATCCATCAATACTTCACGAGAAAAAAAAAACATACCAATCAAAAAAAAACTTTTTTATTTTTTAACAACAAAAATTGAGTAATTCAATCCTAATGTAATTGTAACAGATAGGAGACGGAAACGATTACATACAATCTTGGGCCTGAATGTAACGAGATGAAAATGGTGTGAATTAATAGATTCCAACTTATCAGACCCTCGCTGAAAATTCTGTTTAACTTTTGATCCGAGAGCTGGTTTATTAGAGGTTTAGTTAAAGTAAGGTTATGTTACAATATTTGACTAACAACTGATTCTTTAAGTGCTGAAGATGTCCTTGAAACACTAATGTTAGTTTATATTTTGTGAAGAATGTTTGAAAAGTCAGGATACAGGCTAGATGATGTTATATTTACTTACAGACTGGCGTGCAAGCCATTGCCGAATCAATGGCACAATGATGGTTTCAACGTCTAAGGGTCGTCGGCCTAGTGTATTGCAATGACTAGTTCCTATCCCACAATCCACATAGCGCTCCATGGCCTCAACAAATCCAATCCTTAACGTGGCGGTAAAATCCAAAAACCAAAGCAGTGGTCGTTTAAAATGAAAAATAATCGGCAAAACGCATCGGAAAACAAAAACGAGTGAGCAAACAAAAACAGCAACTCGCTGCTTTGCATGAATACCCGCACAAACCAAAATTTTGTAATTACTGGTTTATAACACAGCCAAATGCAAAATAGTCCTTATTTCATGGTCAGTAAGACTCACATTCATAACGGCATAATCGGCGGTTTTGCCGTTATGAATGTGAGTCTTACTTCCATTAAATAAGGACTATTTTGCATTTGGATGTGTTATAAACCAGTAATTTCAAAATTTTGGTTTGTGCGGGTATTCATGCAAAGCAGCGAACTGTCCTAGTGTCAAGATGTCAGTCAGCTGTAATACCAGTGACAGACTAAAAATGTAAGACTGGTTTTTATCGATATGAAACCGTAAATCATAATATTGATTTTTATTTATTAATATGACTGTAATTAAATGCACTATATTGTATATCAGTATATATAGTGCATTTAAATACTATGAATTAATCACCTAGTGATACGAGTACCTAACCTTCGTGCGAAGGTTTTCGTTATCAATTTGTAATTTTGTAATCGATTACTCGATAATCTCACGAAAACTATCTTCCTCATATTTCTCCGCTTTAGAAGTACCGCGTGTGTTTTATTTTTTAAATTTTACAGTGGAAAAATTGTGTTTTTAATAAAAAAAATATGGAATATTGATATACCATTTTGGAATCTGCATTAAGGAGACAAGTTTTAAACCATATGAGTAGCTAGGTTTCCATACATTTTTTTTTACACTAGACGAACTCAAGAAAAAATTGTACAGAAACACAATTTTTTTCTTTTTAAGTACTCTAAAACTGTAATACACATTTTATAACACGTTTATTTAAGAATATTATGCAGAAATCAGATAGTGAACATTACTTCATTTGTGAACACGGTGCCCGAGGAAGTGACCGAAGTTGGCAATTTCAAAAATAATAATAATAATTTGCGCATTCCCATCGACTCCGGGGTTTGACAATTTTTTTATAGTATTGGGCTTGGGGTCCCCCACCCGCAGGTACACCTACACCCTGTATATACCATAGACGGCGCTTGGATTAAATTTCTTTTTAAATGGAAAAGCAACTGAATTTGTTTTATATTCTATTTCTATATTTAAAAGTAAAGAATCTAAAAAGAAGAAGAAGAAATATACCGTAACAAAAAGATTTCGATTTTTCAAACTGTTCGCAAACTTTTTTTGATGTGTGTATATGTAAGATAATATGCAGCGGAGCACACGGCTGAGTGGCTGGATCTGCTACTGACAATGTCGGTTCAGTTTTTCTAACAACCATTCGTATTTTGAATAAGTAGATAAGTTGCAGCCAGACTCGGCACAGCCAGACGGCAAAATATGTCGATTTTGCCGCCCGGCAGCGCCGAATCATGCCGACCTAAACAAGTGTAAAGTCCTGTCGTGAAAGAAATAAAAAGAAAGAATTTTGCACAATGACCCCTCATTACTTATATCTATCGCGCGCGCACAATGTAAAGCCGTCGCGCTCGCACATTAGAAGCGGCATTACATTTGCAATACATTTGTGCTGCGCGAGTGATAGAGATAAGTAATGAGGGTCATTGTACGAAATTCTTTTGCTTCGTGATAGGGCTTTAGCACTCGTATTTTCTTATCTAAAATTACGTTTTACATTGTAAATAATGTATACTTTTGTGATGTTTAATAAAACGACGCCAACATAATTATTACCCGGCAGACTCAGCTGTGGTTCCGGCTGCGCGCTCCGTAGCGGAGTACGCAAGAAACCACGCCCGCTCCGCGGCGGACACGGCACAGACGGAGCGTCCGCGCCGCGATCCGCTCAACGCTCCGCTTCACGCGCCGCGCTAAGCTCCACGGCTCCATAAACGAGGCCTAAGATAGGAAACGGCCTCATGTTCATTTAAAAACATTTCGACACGACCTACGTATTTTAGAATTTTGTCGAGTACAAAATCGTTTGTTTAGAACACTTGAGAGTTACGTCATACCATTCGTAAAATTGTGCAAGTTCAAATTCGATTTACCCACGTATTAAAAAAGGTGAGTATGTAATATAAATTTTGATATTTTTTGTGTTATCATCGGCAGACGAGTTATACGTAGGCAGTGTCGATTTGGTGAGAATCAAATATATTACACAGCAGCTAAACTATCTGTTTGAATAATATTAGGTTGTCCCATAAATCACTGCCAGTCAAAAGCAATTAATATGTTTTTATTAATAAAGCTTCATTTAATCCTTTACGTAATCTCCCTCGTTATCAACTACAGTCAGCCACCTACTGGGAAAAGTTTGAATACCCTTCTCCCAAAAAGAGAGCGGCTGGGACTCAAAAAAATTTACGAGTTCAGTCTTACTCACAGAATTTTCAAACATTTTGCCCAATAAGTGGCATTTGAGAGCTCGAAATAAAAGAGTCTGAAGGCGCTATGTCCAGGCCATACGGTGGATGTGGAACAGTAAGCCATCCTAGCTCCTCTAGCTGTTCATGTGTTAACTTGGTGAAATGAGGTCGCGCGTTCTCATGCAAAAGTTGGACTCCAAGTCGTTTCGGCCGCTTAGTTTGTAAAACCTCTGCTAGTTTGCGAAGCTGCTCCGTGTACGGAGCAGCGGTTGGCGTTGATAGTCTGATTAGTTTCGAGAAGTTCCCAGAAAATCATTCCTTGCCAATCCCAGAAAACAGATAACATAAGCTTACAACCGCCTTGTTTGGGTTTAGGCAGGGCTGGTGGGTTTTCACCGCGAGGAAGCTTATTAGCTTATGCATGACGCTTGTCAGTTTCATAATGTATCCAGCTCTCGTCAAATGTAATGTAATAGGTTGGGGAAAAAGTTTATTCGCATTTTTTAAGAAAATTCAAAACATTTTTTAATATAGTTTATTTACATTTAACTAAAGTATGTAGGTACCATTTTGTTCGATAACTTTTTGCCATCTTGTAGGTAGGGACATGATCCCATTGCTATAGAAATTTTGGGACTTCTGGTCAAAATACCGCGACAAGTGGTTTTGGCAGTCCTCTCGTGATGTTAACCTGACACTGCCTAAAGAATTCTGAAGAGACCGAAACAGGTGGAAATCTGAAGGTGCAAGGTCAGGACTATACGGCGGATGCATTAACACCTCCCAGCCAAACTCTCTTAATTTTTGCTGAATGGCTAAAGATGTATGAGGACTAGCGTTATCATGATGAAAAACCACACCCCTTCTGTTGATTAATTCCGGCCGCTTTCTCTCAACTTCTTGCTTTAATCTTATCAGTTGTTCGCAGTAGAGTTCAGAATCGATGGTCCTGCCTGGTGGTAACAGCTCATAATGAATAATGCCCTTCCAATCCCACCACACACACAGCATCACCTTGTTGCGAGTTAACCCGGGTTTCGCCACAGTCTGTGAAGCCTGACCGGCCTTTGACCACGACCTTTTTCGCTCGTTCTTGTCATACGTGATCCACTTTTCATCACCAGTCAGCTTCTTCAAAAATGGTTCGGTTTCATTACGTCGTAATAAAGAATCACAAATGAGTACACGGTTCATTAGGTTTCTTTCAGTGAGCTCGTGAGGTACCCAAATGTCGAGCTTTTTTGTGTACCCAGTTTTTTTCAAATGCGCCAAAACTGTTTTGTGGTCAATTTCCAGTTCTTCAGCTACGTCGTAACTACTGATATGACGATCTTGCTCCACTTTTTCAAAAATGGCATCCATTTTATCCGTAATAGGGTGACCAGAGCGACGTGCATCTTTGACATCAAAATTTCCGGATTGAAAACGCTTAAACCAAATTTGTGCTACTCTCACAGACACTACACTAGGTCCATAAACATCGCAAATTTTTTTCGCGGCTCGCGTTGCATTTTTACCTTTTTTGTAGTAAAATTTTAAAATGTATCGAATTTCTTCATTAGATTCACTCATCTTGACGGTACGAAAAACAAATGAAAATCACACATTTTCCAAATTTGAATTTGAAATTATGTTCTTTAAAATTTAAGCTTTCAATGATACCAAAACCAGCCAGATACAAATAATATAGCCAAAGAGATTTTAGTACAAGTTCATACATACTATAATGCGAAAAGACTTTTTCCCCAACCTAATATGTATCCTTGAGAAAATCTCCTTTGTGCGGACGCAGTAGCAAACTTTGACAAATGGCGATACAAATGGCCGGTAGGCTTGTTACGTACGTATCTTGCAGAAGACTAGCGATAGCAAAATTTGCGCAATAATTGCTTTTCAATCGCAAATCGTGTATCAGCGACACGTCATATTGATTTGCGATTGAAAAGCAATTCTGGGTCGGCCCGAACGAGATTGGTCTTCGCAGCTTATATCACCGTTGACAAAGCGCTTATACCAGAAGCGAACAATCCAATCGCAGGTATCTGGTCCAAACGCGTTGTTATTCTTCTTAGCCGCTTCTATCGAAGAGGTGTTAAGTCAGTGCTCATATAACATGAAAGCTCGCAGTTGATGTTGCTCCATTTTCGCTAACTACTGAACGCCGCGTTGCGCTCGCGCATATTTATACCCCCACCCTAAAAGGTACTATTTCTTACTAGCAGGGACTAGAACTTTCTCAGGCCCGCTCCAGTTCAAATACGAGAATAACGAAAATGGCAAGGACTTATGTGACAACCCGATAGTATGACCCGTCTTTATTACTCCTTAATATTATAACGTATTAGTAACAATTTGAATACCTATACAGGTAATATATTTATTGATTTACTGTAAAAGTTGTACAAGAGTTCCTGCAATAAACCTTTTTTTTAATTTATTTATTTATACAAGATTTTTTTTTATGATGCCGCAGTGCTTTGTTAGTTTTTATCAATGCAATCTCAACATGTAAGTATACTGAATTTCAAGCTGACACCAATAACCGACAGTTCCTTTATGCGAAGATCTTGGCTGCAGAATCTGATCATGCATACCAAAAAAAAAAAAAACAAAAAACCCGACTGCAAAAACAGAAAAGAGAAAAACAAGCATTATAATCTACTGCTAAAACTCCACGGTGTCCTGCTCAGCCGCTTGTGGCGGGAACACGGGCACGCGTTAGCACTCACCGCGAACCCGCTGCGGTTGTCCGTCACCGGACCCTCGTCTGGGGAGCACCCCCCATCACCGGCGCACCAGAACACATCGCACGCCGTGACCACCCCAGGGACCAAACTAGCACATGGGCGCTAGACGACCCTAGGCCCCCTAGACATCTACATATCTATCCCGCCACGGCCACCAACCCTTAGCCGCAATGCCTCCCATACGACATCACGGCTGCCTCAGTTGATATGTCGCCCAAGCCTCGTCGGCTTCCTTGGAAAAGCCCTGACGAGCGGCCCCTCCTCGGGTTCCTCTTCGCTTCACCGTGGGTGACCAAGCCACGGCTACTGAGCCCCCCCGCCTCGACAATGCGGGAACCCACTCGGGGGGTGTTTGTACCCGCCTGCGATACCAAAATTCAATAGATTATAATGCTTGTTCTTCTCTTTTCATTTCTGCGTTTTTGCAGGTTTTTTGTTTTTTTTTCATCTTTTTAGTATTATTAATATACATATATACAGGTTGAATTACTCAAATGGGCGTGGATGGCTAAATTCCAAAGTATGATGAATAACGAAAAGTACTCAGGAGTCTTGGGCTTGATTTTGATGAAAACTAAAACAGCACCATAGTGTCGCTAATAAGGATCGAATTCTGGGAAGTAATGAGGTACGAAAAACTAAAGGAAAGAACTCATTTTTAACAAAATACTTCTCTTTATTTTTCTTATGTTACTTACCTATATTATTAATAATGCAGTTTTCGTTTTCATTAAAATGGAGCCCGAGACTCCTTTGAGTATTTTTCGTTATTCCTCATAGTTTCGGATTTGGCAATCCACGCCCACTTGAAAAATTCATCCTATATACAGTATGTTAACCAACAGAGGGCGTTCCCGTTAACCCGCAATAGTATAGCATCCATACATGCTAAAAAAAATATTACCATTCGAAAACAAAATGGATTTTATTTTTTTTAATATTAAAATATTCACTAAAAATGTTTCTTTTACGTATCAATTTAACATTTTTAGTAAATATTTGTAACATACTGTATATATATATATTTGGATTTGAGTCTTTACATTAGCTCTTATTTGATATCAATATTGTTCTTTGTATTCCAGATATAATATATAAATATTATATAGCCTATGTCACTCCCACAATTAAGACGAATCTAACGGCACCTCCTATGTTAAAATCCATCAAGCCGTTCAGGCTACAAAGCGTGCCAAAGAAATAGACACACATACTCTCGAAAAACGTTACCCTCCTTCTGGGGCAGTCGGGTAAAAAGACTTTGGAACGGAAACAATATGCAGAAAAATCAGCTTGCAAAAATCCATCGTTACAAACAAGTGAAACTAAGAGAGAGAGAGAGAACTAAGAGAGCTATTGTTGCGCAAATGATACAAAACTGCACGAAACTTCGCTTTTCACCTAAGCCCCGGTTCATAAAAAAAACATATGTATGTATAACTATACTATCTGCGTTTTAGCATAGCAATAGAGGCCATTGACTCATCTACATTTTTGACATTCTTCATTTCAAAAACGGCAAAAAATCCACTATATTCCTGAATTGAGCTTTCGTGAAAGTTAAGTTAGAAGAGCACGGGATCGTTGCGTCGACCGCGTGCAGAGACGGCACGCAGCAGTATTAATAAAATTCGTGGCGCCGAAAGTGCATTGAGCGCAAAACTACAGTCGCGAGTTCGCGACCGCCATTCAAAGCCGTCAGATTCTGTACGTTATTTATGTCGTGGTGCGAGTAAACGGTGACACGCTTGGTTTATAAGTGTTGACTAAGCTGCCTTTCTTACTCAAATAAATCTAGGTAAACTTACGTCTTCATTGGTGTGCTCCTGGTACGAGGCCTTAGCGCGCTTGTTGATGAGCGGGTCCAGACAGATGAGGAAGCCCATGTACACCACCAGCAACATGATGACCCAGATCACGATGATCACGACGACCTGGAAATTGTGGGAATTTTCAACATTGTACCTCAATATGATGTCTCGAAGCCATAGGCTATTATTCGTAGATCTTTGTCAGTCGTTACGATTAGTCAGAAGCCCGAAATTCTAACAACCAGTCCTACAAAAGGGTGTCGTGTTACAAAGTAATTCGTAAGTAGCTTTTGTTCTGTTATTCTTATTAGATAACGAGTGGGCCGTTTATTTACCAAAAGCGTGATGTTTTACGCCCAGAAGTAGTAAGGTTCGAACCTTTACGTAGTTCCAGCTGTTACTAAACATTTCATTTCATTTCAACAAACTGTCAGATGCTACAAACAGTTACGTTCAATGAGGAGCCACACTCAAAGCTGTGTGTAGATGTCGCTGACGTCGACTGTACCTTATTTACCTTTCGTGACGGTAGTGTGACTGCTATTTATGAGATTTTAAAGTGTAATTCGACTATAATATGTACACGCTTTTATGACTGTGCCTCAACTAAAATTTGAGCTCCGTAAAACGAACGCAAACAACTGCCGGCAAAGAGGCCGATTTGATTGAAAGGTAAACCCTTAAAATATTTGCGGTTATGATTGTTTTTGAGCTTTTTTCTATAAGCCACGGACTAACATTGTTATTTTTTCTATAAGTCACGGACTAACATTTTTATTTTTTCTATAAGCCACGGACTAACATTGTTTTTTTTTCTATAAGCCACGGACTAACATTGTTATTTTTTCTATAAGCCACGGACTAACATTGTTATTTTTTTCTATAAGCCACGGACTAACATTGTTATTTTTTTCTATAAGTCACGGACTAACATTGTTGTTTTTTCTATAAGCCACGGACTAACGTTGTTATTTTTTCTATAAGCCACGGACTAACATTGTTGTTTTTTCTATAAGCCACGGACTAACATTGTTGTTTTTTTCTATAAGCCACGGACTAACATTGTTATTTTTTCTATAAGTCACGGACTAACATTTTTATTTTTTCTATAAGCCACGGACTAACATTGTTTTTTTTTCTATAAGCCACGGACTAACATTGTTATTTTTTCTATAAGCCACGGACTAACATTGTTATTTTTTTCTATAAGCCACGGACTAACATTGTTATTTTTTTCTATAAGTCACGGACTAACATTGTTGTTTTTTCTATAAGCCACGGACTAACGTTGTTATTTTTTCTATAAGCCACGGACTAACATTGTTGTTTTTTCTATAAGCCACGGACTAACATTGTTATTTTTTTCTATAAGCCACGGACTAACATTGTTATTTTTTTCTATAAGTCACGGACTAACATTGTTGTTTTTTCTATAAGCCACGGACTAACGTTGTTATTTTTTCTATAAGCCACGGACTAACATTGTTGTTTTTTCTATAAGCCACGGACTAACATTGTTGTTTTTTCTATAAGCCACGGACTAACGTTGTTATTTTTTCTATAAGCCACGGACTAACGTTGTTATTTTTTCTATAAGCCACGGACTAACATTGTTATTTCTTCTATAAGCCACGGACTAACATTGTTATTTTTTCTATAAGCCACGGACTAACATTGGTATTTTTTCTATAAGCCAAGGACTAACATTGTTATTTTTTCTATAAGCCACGGACTAACATCGTTATTTTTTAATATAGATTACATTCGTATGATCGAAACCAAAACTTTGTGCTGACTGCGACATCCAAGACGACACCACATACCTTTGTCCACCTTCTGATACATTCAGAGACATAAAAGCAGATACTTCTTTACCAATGATTAACAGAAAGGCAAACAGGAATATTTTGAAAAGTAAGTACCAATATTGATTGATTAAATCTTCAGAAGACTCCTTTACCACACAGATTATCTAATATAGTATATTTTATGACACATTTATTTTGATGACAATAAATTTATTTTATTAGCTAATAATCTTGATTCTTTTGTTTTATAGCCATAGTACCCAGCCTAATGGACAGCTCAGAGACGAATCTCCCAAGATTTGAATTTCTCATGATAATTCTCTTCTGTGAAATGCGCAGCACACAATCGTGTGATACTTCTTGCCTTAAAGTTTTTAATACGTAACGCCAATTCCCATTGTTTTCTGCGCTTACTTTGTTTAGGGAGCAAATGTACCCCTCTGTTTTTACAATTTAACGTGAGTATGTCCTAAATGCCTCAATTTGAGGCAATTTGATCATACTCACGGAAAATACGAAAGCTAAATTTAGTAAATTGCAAACATCCATACCATTTCACAGCTAATATATCAAAACAAGGTAAAGTCGATTGTGCGCCATCTATCGTGAGTTTTCCTCCTCATTGAATGCAGAATGCCAACGTACCTTAATAATGGTTGTGTTCCTATTCTCGTACTTGCACTCGCATCGGGGGCAAAACTCCTGCTCCCGACCCTTGATCTGCTCAGCCACGAGCGGTAGGATCACTGATTCACAGTTGCTGACAGAAAAGAAATAGAATACAAGTCAATTGGTGTTTTAAGCCAGTAAATTAATGTTTGAACGCAAAACTATACACATTATTGCAATGTAAAATAAAACATGCTGAAGTCCCTGGTGGTGACATGTGGTTTTTGAGGTAAATCTCAGAAACCCGGTCACTTTTATAATACCGTACCGCTTAACAAAGCGACGCAGGTTAAAGACTTGGGTCACTTGGTCACGGAGGACCTGGCTGATGATACGAGTACAATTAACAATTTTGTAAATCTTCCAAGTGTCTGTATCACAAACCTCTAAGCCACATCATTTTGAAGGCAAAACCTCACAAATATATAAATTGTAATGATTTCTAGATTGTAAATTGTAACTCATACAATATAATATATTTGTAATTTCTGTGATAAGCAATTTTTTCTATACTTTTGTACAATTGTAGACTTGATGTTTTGTGCTATAGAGCCCTGGACATTAAGCCTAGCTCAGAATTATTTTATAATACCTTATATACATAAATATAATATACTAGCTGACCCGTCAGACGTTGTCCTGTCAAAATTTAAATTTCGACTTTTCGGTTGTTCCTTTGGGTTTCCTAATTTTCTTTTTTTTTCTAAACCACCCCAGTAAAGAAGCGAACAAAACAAACAAAAAAATCAAATCCGTCGAGCCATTTTCTAGTTTTTGCGAGACACGGCACAACCCTACCACACTAAAATGCACGGCAATTGATTTTTATACATGTATTATAAGATGGAGACACCGAGATAATATTTTAGTGTTTCAGTCGCTGTTAAAAGGTCAAAGAAATGGCTCAAGCAAAGCTGAAACATAATCGCATCGCTAAGCAAACATCCACATACAAAAGTTGCACATTTTAAGCGCCCTAGCCGTTAATAAAACCTATCGAGTGCTGTGAGATTAGCTCGGATACACCCTGTAGCTGTGAATATCCGGCTTCATGCTGCATTCATTTCGAAACTACATTACTAGTGCCACTATGATGGAATATTTATGTATGTTCATTTTTATTACATTCCGTCGCGCTTGCAACGATCAATTTAAAAGCACTTGCACCTACACTTGCGAGCAACCAATTCGACTAACTCTTAATTACTCGAAAACCACTAAACCGATTTTATAATAATGCATAAAGTACCATCTTAAAGCTGAATATACATATATGTGTGCTGTATGCCCGGATTGTAGAGTTGAGTCGATTTGGTTGTTCGCGATTGTAGTACAATAGAAAATTATAATAAGCTCATAGCAGTCCACTGGTGGACCTCTTTGATTACATGCCGAAATGGCAGGCTCTCAATATGTGACTAAAGCAAGGAAGTATCCTTGCTTTAGTCTATTGTTACACTCAAGGATGCCACTGTCGCTTTATCGCTTTTTACGGTGCCAAATTTATTCTTGATGTAAATAAGTCACTTAATCATATTCGCTTAGAAATTTGTTAGTTAAATGCAGCACAAAGTCTAAAGCCAAGATCTATAAGCATTAATTAGCACGCTCTTTGGCTAAGCGTTATAGAAACAGGAACATGTCAAATTCAAAACACGAGCTGAGTAACGTTTATAGACCTTTTGACCTAAGTGTGAAAGATATTAGGGATGCCCGATCTGAATCGATCTTCCAGAAGATCCGATTTTTTTAATCGATTCAGCAGGATGCGATCTTCGCCCAGATCGAATCGTATGCGCCAAGATCGTATGAAAAAATCGATCGAACTACAACAAAGTAAGATTATTTTACCTACATAAACATTGAATGACTGTTTCGAGTTACATTATTCAAAAGCGGTATTGTATGAAATATGAAGGAAGGTGATACCGAGATAATATTTTGTTTATATTATTGTCCGGTATCGGGTATACTAGCACTCCCACTCTCTGATTTTGTTTTCTTTCTTTCTTTCTTTGTACAGACAGTTTTTTTGTAGACAAGGAGATCCAATAGCTTATTGGGCCACCAGGGGGCCAACCACCACCTCTTGAAGCAGCATTATTTTAATATTACTTCAGTGTGAGAACGAGATACAAGACGTCTAGCTCCATCACTTTCCCACACTCAAATAAGATTAAAATAATACTGCTTTATGAGGTGGTGGTCTAGCTCCAGGACTGCTATCTGGCCGGGTTTAAGCTGTTTGGCATTGAAGTATCTGAAAATTGTTGCAACATCGGTCCCTTCAGAACGTCTGTTTTCTCTAGCTGGAAATACTTTGACAGATAGCCATAGCCATAATAGGCTAGATCGTGTGCGTCTGTATAAATTATTATTTTTGAAAAGTTTAAACGTAAATAGTTGGAGTCTGTAAAGTAAAACATGTTTTATACTTTTTAAATTTCAAATATATTAAATTGGGCAGATAGACACACTGGATCGCTTACTACGGCTATCTGTCACAACGGCGGCGGCGGGGTCCGTGAAACTAGATAATACATCTATGTTAAAATAAATAATTATGCATGCATACTGAGCTTTCATTATTTAAGAAAAATTACGATACGATCATCCGAAGATCGAGTAAGATCGATTCAATACAATACGATTAAGATGGTGAATCGATTCACGAGGTTACGATCGATTACGATCCAAAGATCGATTCAAGGCAAAATTTCGGGCATCCCTAAGATATGGTTTTGAATAAAAGTTCTTCTATAACATTAACAATGCAATAATCTACTATAGGCGCTACGTTAAGAACTGAGTCGTCGGGCCATAGATCATTGTCTCGCTCGCACTTACGGAGCTTACGGAGTTATCGAAAAAACGTAAGGCGTTGTTATTGCTACTGACATACATATATATATATATATACTGGCCCGACGACTCAGTTCATAACGCGAGCACATAAAACACACAACAAAACAGCAGAATGAAAGAAATGACAACACAATTGCCAAATGCAACTACAATCAAATAAATTGAACAAATATTATAACTACAATGGCTTAGGCAGTGCATTGCTGATTGAAAGATCTTCTCAGCCATTAAACTATTGCGGTCAGTCTAATTTAAGCCCAACAGAGAGCGTTGACATAGGCATTATGCGGTTGTCTCATTTTATCATAAATATTAAAAATCTATACTAATAACAAAAAAGCTGAAGAGTTTGGTTTTTTGAACACGCTAATCTTTGGATTTGCCAGTTGGATTTGAAAAAATCTTTTTACATTAGATAGCCCAATTATTGATGAAGGCTAATGAAGATAACGCTAGGACCCTTAGGAGTCGAGCAAAAAGAAAAAAAAAACCAGAAAGAACGCTAAGCATACACGAAGTAATAGCACGGGCAAGTGATGCGATAGAACAAGAAATTTCACGCCGACGAAGTCGCGGGCAGAAGCTAGTTATTAAATAAAACCTGTCAAGTACGTGTGGGACCACGCTCAGTGAAGGGTTCTGTATAGGGAATGAATATTTACGCAAGCACAGTAGTAGATGTAACCGAAAATATCCTATATCTCAAAATCTATTGACTTCAGCAGAAGGCAGTTAGAACCATTATATCGAGGGTTCACGGGCTATTTGTATTAACCTTTCATATGCCGGGAACGTAGGTCTGCGCGATTTTAGTTGCACTCGAAAAAACAACTAATTACATTAATGTAATTAGGTGTTTTTTCGAGTGGCGCACTCGCATAAAAAAATGGTGCGCAGACCTGCGTTCCGGCATTCGAAGGGTTAAGCGACATCCTGATATTGAGTTATAACCTACTTGCATTCAAAAGTGAAAACGTATAAAACAGAGATAGACACTATTGATTCCTAACCGTCAATAGGCCACTTTTTCTTAAAAAATATTGGTACTTTTTTACAATGTTCTTTTTCCGAATAATGAACTTTGAAATGCTCTCCAGTAAAGTTCCAAAAATGTCACTTAATACAAATTGCCCGTGAACCCTAGATATTATTATGGGATCCAAAAATACCCCACACACTTTTATGTGCATTGATTTTTTTTTAAATCTCTAGTTTACTCTTATGTACTACCCTTAACCTCATTTATATCGTAATTTCGCTAAACAAGACTTAGCGGTGTACAGAATACACCTTCTTTCCCATATTCATCAATATTGACTGATTCATTGATATTGACAGGCCAGCTGGCGTGTAACCAACCACGCGTGGTTGGTTAAGATGTCTGTGTGCCCTGAGTCTGGGTGTAATTATCTATAATAATATAAGTATGTATTTACAAAAAAAAAAAGTAGTGTATGTAGTATCTCAGTTAGCTGGTTTCCATAGTACAAGCTCTGCTTAGTTTGGGATCAGATAACCGTGTGTGAAATGTCCCAGGATATTATTTATTATTATTTATTTATTATATAGTACAAAGGTCTTCCAGTAAAATGGCTGTGTGACCTCATGACGGACGGTCACGTGGGACATGACGAAATTATTAGGGTTCCGTTTTTGCCACTTGGCTACGGAACCCTAAAAAATATTATTTGGGCTAGAATAATAAAAGGTTATTTAACAAAAAATATAAAAAGCTTTACTGGTTATTTGAGGGCTGATTTTTTCATCTTCAGATATCACCAACAAAGATTTGAGGATTGAAAAATCAGTCCTTGATGATTTAATTATTTCCTTACCATTTGTTTGGTGGTACATTGAAAGACTTCATGAAAGGGCTTCTGTCAGCGCTTGCGGTGTTGTTCAGCACAGCAGCCGGGCTCGGACAGACACATTTGCAACGGTTATCTTCATAGGAATGTCCCTGTAATGCGGTAATAGAGATAATTTTAGTTTTGTTTGATAAGTTTTGTGCCTGTAGTTAAGGGCAATAGGCCTTGCTCACTCAGTCAATCAATCTGCCTAGCCTTATTCCAACTATGTTGGGGTCGGCTTCCAGTCTAACCGGATGCAGATGAATACCAGTATTATACATGGAGCGACTGCCTATCTGACCTCCATAACCCCTGGGTAAGACTGGTTGACGACCCACAACGACTGTCAAAGATCCACGAATGACAGCCGAGACCAACGGCTTAACGTGCTATCTGAGCTTCTTTGTCTACTTCGTGTATCCGAGGCACGCAGGAGTGTCAGACCAGCCCCGGCAAGCGTAGCTTAATCTGATGGATCGACTCGTGCGGCTGTTATTACTTAGCCACGAGCTTCACTATAACATATAATTGTAATAACAAACTGCCTCGTTGGTCTAGTGGTTGCAAGGACTACTACTGAGTAAGAGTCCTGATTTTGATTACCATGTTGGGCAGCATTATTGGGTTCTTCCATCAGGAATTTCTCAGTAGCAGCACAGATTAGTACAGATGGGACACTCCGCAGTTTAGGTGTGAAGCTACAAGAACGCGGCGGGCTCGACTTGCCGGGCCAATTCAGTGCGGGCTGCCGCGCACCGGCCGGCTCGCATGGTCAGTTCGATACTCACTCACACGCCGCGTCGTAAAAGAAGACAACCCTAACGAGTCAGAAGGTATAAGTGTAAGACCTGAGTGCACGCTCGACTCGAGCGTCCGGCGGGGCGGGGGTGCGACTTTCGTGTTAAACACTTGCAAACACTCGCGAGTATCCTGAGTGACGGCCGAGCGGTGCTTGGTGAACGCTCTTCGCCGCTTGCACGCAACGCTGAACGCCCCGCTGGACGCTTTTTCACTCGGGTCGTACACTAAGCGTTACGTGATAGAAAGAGAGGCAAGTTGTAAGTAATATAACTGTAGGTAATAAGTGTTGCGCGACCTGAATTGCACTTTATTGTGTCGTAGCAAGTCGCTTTTTATTTAAATGATTTTGTGGAGTGTCCCATCTGTATTAATCTATGGTAGTCGTTTTATATTGTTAAGTTTTATTGTAATCATTAAAACGGAAAAAAGTGGCCACCATTTCCCGTTTTAATGATTACAATAAAACTTAAAAATATAAAACTACTGTTTATAATAATAATAACGTATTGTCTTGTGGAGCACAACTTAACATGCTCATTTTCTGCATTTTCATTCTAAAATAAAAGAATAACCACCCAAACGATGAGGGCGCCACTGCGCGCTCGGTAGCGTCTTAAGAACAACTATACACATGCAGTGTGCATTTCAAGGTTTACCAAATGGGAGTCCAGCTTAGCATGTGTCAGGCAAATATACCTGACGCTGATATTCTGCTGGATCCCTGCAGTGACATACGGACGTCGAGCAGTTGAGATAAATTGGACCTAGCTAGTTATGCAGAAATCAGCCATACGGCACTTTTTCCAAAAATGAGTTTTAAACAGAGTCATACTAATTTTGACATACCAGAGTTTTTGCAAAAACAACCATGTCGATATCTCTATTTATGATGGAGATATGAGCCGTCCAATGCAGCCTTGTGCATATATCCATAATGTAATCATCGACTGAATTGCTGATCGCTTATAACTCTGTTTGTACTTTTCCCGACATGGCTGCTTTCTGCATAACATGGTTCAATTAGTGTTGTGACAAGCGGTAAACGCTAATTGAAATTATGTAAGTATACCTGACGCTTTAATTATGTTTATAGTAAAGTTTTGCATTACAGGAATAGGTCATTTCACCTAATCCTTCAAGAATTACAGGTGTGACGTTATGTAATGTCCTAATAATAAAAAGATAAGGAAATAAAGAAGAATAGGGTAGTATCCTCCTGGTGATATGAGGACTAAAACATGGAAACTTGCTTGATAATAATGGACTGTATTACATAATTATGTTTAACAATGGAAACCAAACAGTAAAACTTGATTTCAATTAGCGATAAAGAAATATGTAGTATGTGATCACTCAGTAGTGTGGATGACGACACAGTGCAGTGCGTAATGCATAGCCTAGGCTGGTACTTTTATTGTACCTATGTTGCTCAGATTTAGAAATCTGTTGTAAAACAGTCTCAGAATTTAGATTGCCCAATTAACGAACTATGAAAAAACAGTTTAAAGGCCTATTCAAACCTAAGCGGTATTCGCTGCCGCTATGGGTAGAGGTAATACCGCGCGGGTTTCGCTTAGGTATTTAGTATTATGTTTCACGGCAAAAGCGGTACAGATGAATGAACATTAATATTACCGCATACCCACTCGGTTTTCTCTACCGCAGACGGTAGCGAATACCGCTTAGGTTTGAATAGGCCTTTAGACATCAACTCTTCATTAACGGCTTTTGTGGAAGAGACCACCATTTTGACAATATCACATAGGTACCCGGCACCTCCCCCGCTTATTACAGTACCAGGGATACTGAATCAGGGTAAATGATAGGTGTCTTTGCAGTAGAACTTGGTTTATGTATTGGTCACAGAATTCCTTCATACATTTTTATATGACTAGATCACACTTGTCAGCAAAATTGACACATACTGTTTTTCCTATTCTATATTTGTATCTGCGTTTATCTTATAATTTTAAGCCATATCCATAAACCATATCGAGGGTTCACGGGCTATTTGTATTAAGCGACATCCTGGCCGATATTGAGTTATTATCATATCTACCTGCATTAAAATGTGAAAAACGTAAAAAACGGAGATAGACACTATTCTTAACAGTTGATAGGCCACTTTTTCATAAAAAATATTGATACTATTTTACAATGTTCTTTTTTCCGAATAATTAAACTTTGAAATGCTCTCCTGTAAAGTTCCAAACATGTCGCTTAATACAAATAGCCCGTGAACCCTCAATATCACAGACCATCAAAATCTGGAGATTGATCTGTGATTTTTTTTTTAACAGTGAAGAGATATTTTGTCCTCAAGTTAATATAATGTATCTGTGATTTTCTATCATCCTTTGTTCAACTAGATCATAAGAAAATGTATTATTGCACGCACAATGGTCCACTTGAAGGATTAAGTGCGGAAACAAAACCCAATAACATAGAATGTATTATTATGGTGGGACCAACAAGATAGATGTCACCTTCCTTCTCAAAGTAGGTAGTTGACTTAAAAATGTTCTCTTAAAAAAATATTAATCGTTTAGAG
Organism: Dicycla oo; assembly: GCA_948252095.1. Classification (NCBI taxonomy): domain Eukaryota; kingdom Metazoa; phylum Arthropoda; class Insecta; order Lepidoptera; family Noctuidae; genus Dicycla; species Dicycla oo. The sequence continues at coordinate 38,973,827 of OX411709.1, read as the reverse complement.
AATACTCAATACTCAAATCTTTATTAGAATTTAACTGTGATGTGAAACTATTTTACAGAACAATTTCTAATGCAAACTAAGAAGGCAAATAATTCTGTAGGTGAAAGCTAAAGGACCTTAAGTTCATTATTTGTCATTTTTGTATTTTCAATGATTCTCAATGAAGCTTAATAATCCTTCATAATGATACTTTTTATTCTACAACGATACACTATTTACTTTGTATACACGGTCGATTTTAATATCTAATTTCGGGTATAGACATATTTAATGAGCTCTACTGAATAATTTATAAAATGTGACCCTTAGCCTCCACCTAGCTCCTTTAGCTTTCACCTACAGAATTAATTGTTTATGTGCAACTGAAGTGGTAAGATTTAACCATCAGAGAAATTAAGGAAGGACCTTTACACTGACCAAACAAACATAAAGAGAGATGAAGTAAAGTAGTTGAAGTAAAAGGAGGAGACAAAGTTGCGCAAAAAAAACGCACAAGGAAAATATCAATACCAAATGCAGCCAATGTATTATAACATCACAAGCCCGGCAATAAACGAATGATTCAAATATTGATAATAAAATAGATAGTAAAATAAATAGCTGAAAACATCAAACAGAATAAAGGTCATACGACTGAAAAAAATATTTTCCATACTTACAGACACAAAAACGGCACAAGTCGTAGCGAGAACAACCACGATTAACTTGAAATACATTTTGAATAACTCTGCAAACAAAATCCGTGCCCAAAACAATAAATAACGACGATTTTGTAAAAAATAATAATTGAAAATTATTTAATTTGTCACCACAACAGGACTAGTAGCGGCCATTGACATTTTGTTGAAACCTCCCTATTTATTAGTTATACTCTTTGGTTGAAACCGTAGACAGAGAATAGAGGTAGACAAGACCTCAGCGTACAAAAGTATGAGATAGCGATAGTTCGACATCCATTACCACGGGTTTTACAGCCACATATACAGCAATTCACCATCATCACCTTTTGCAATATCGATAAAGTCACAAATTACACAGAATAAGCGTTTCACCGTTTTTATCAACGAAAATCTTTTTGAAAAGCACGATTTGTTTGGCACCAGTGACCAGTGGTGGCAAACAATAAAACCCGAGACGTCCTGCTCACACATACACATTTTGACTTTAATGAGCAAATTACAATGAGGAAAATTTACAACTTTATATTATTGAAAGTAATGAATGAGACTATACATCTTTATACAGGAAAGCTATTAGTGCAAAGTAAAGAAAGTATTGAGGTAGGAAAAGGAATATAGAGGGACAAGAGGCTACTAAGAAAAGAAGAACGGTCATATAAGGGACAGGAGAAAAAAAAAGTGATTTAGGTCGCCTACGTATGAGCCACACGAGCACATGGGGTCAACGATGATGTGAAGTTTGGCAAGATGGGCTGGAGAGAAAACATGACCTAGTCTCATCCGTATTAAAACAGGTCTCCATTTTGCCAAACTTCGCCCTGCCAAACCACGGTTTTTCCGGAACGTCTGGCTGAATGATTGATAAATAACAGCCCTTAGATTTGCTTCCGATATGCCAGGCTACCTTCCAGGTGTTCCGAAGAAAAGTCTTTGGTAACGCACAAGGTCAGTACTAAAATTGGTGTAAGGAACTAAATTTCCACACTGCACCGCATCACCGGCAAGTGTGTCAGCAACTTCATTGCCATGGATTCCAACATGGGCTGGGATCCATGCAAATTGCAAAGTATTACCCTCAGAGATGGTTCTGAACGCAAATTGTCTTATTAAATATTTATTGATGCCACCTCTATTCTCTGTCTACGGTTAAAACCTTAGAGTAAGAAATCTTAGAGCAACGGGTAGCGTGGCCACAGATGAGACAAAATTATAAACATAAACATAACGTATATAGAACCCAGTGATACCATAATCCTTACCCTTTACCCAGAATCGGGGAGATTTAAGTACCACGCGGTGGAACTGCTGGTACTTACCACGCAGTTCCACCGCGGCGCGGAGCATATATTAGGAAGTGGCGTGGAGCGATAAAATAATAATATATGTATAAACTATACTATATTCGATTGAAATATGAAAATAAATTTACTTTTACGTAGTTAACAAGGCTCGTTATACCATCGGATTACGAGATCGATGGTTCATTAGATTAACAAGCTATTTTATCAATGGTTCATTAAATCAACAGCTTCAAATTTTCTTCTTCTAAAATCTAAAATCTTCATACTCCTGCCCTTATCCCAATTTATTTGGGGTCGGCGCAAGTTGTCTTTTTCTTCCATACTTCTCTATTAGCCGTCATGTCGGTAGTCACTCCCTTTCTAGCCATATCATTTTTGACACCGTCCATCCATCGTTTCTTTGCTACAACAGATCAAGGGTTCAAAAATAAAAACATAACCTGAATCACAATCAACATTTATTATGGGCACTACTTACATTTCATTTCACATAGTGTGATTTTAGCACAAAATGGCCAACTTTGGTGTTCTTATTCTAAGAAACGGAAAGACTTCGACAACTTTGACTTATTGAGTGGTGGAGAACAGTTATTAGTATAGTCCATAGCGGCCTATGATCACTCAAATCTAAAGGATCCAAAAGTCAGTCCAGGCTTTTGACCATAGAAAAATTGGCAGGGCAACCGTCAAATGTCAGTGAAATTATATTAACTCTACATGAAATTAAAAGTTCCACATTGTTTTACCAAATTTGCCTTTTGTGCCCCTGTACAACCATCCACCAAGAAATAGCCCACTCGAATTTTCCAACTATCGTTTACTGCGGTGACCATAAATACTAGAGCTTCCCTAGCAACAGCAACATTATGTCCATCTAACACTTCTCCAAAATATACTAATCCCACGCATTTCTTACCATCCCACTGAACATGTTTCCGAATCGCCATTTCATCCAGAGATAGAGCGCAATAAATTGTTTTACCTTTAGCGCGCTTAACTAATAACTTATTATATATTGAAGTGATTCATCAGTAAATCCTGGGCTGCCGTCAACTCTTATACCATGAACGTAAAGTAGATGGATGTGGTAAACTACTGCAGATTTAGATGGCATGTTCAGATCCGTCATCTCCAATCTGAAAAACATAAATATATCATAACGTCACTGTATAACTATTAAAGTTGAGAGACGAAATAATTATCAAATAATAAAACGCGAGTCAGATTACGCACTAAGGGTTCCGTACCATCAGTACTACCTTGGTTCTGCATTTTGTATAATCTTTTATTTCCGAAACTAACATAACATATTTTATTATTAAGGGAATAAAAATCAAATGTTTATAAATGTTTCTCTTACCATCATAACTGGAACAGCTTCAGGATGAATGTAAGTATATCTTTCTTTTTTTAATATATGATCCACATCAAAATGTCTGCAGCAAATTTTGGATTTTTAGGCAGCAATCCATTGTTTTCGAATGTCAGGATTATACGGGAAACTGAAAATATAAGTTAAATTATTTACATATTGAAATGATTAAATAAAATAATTCAATATCTGCTTCTATTTTTGATTCTGTATTTGTATTATCTGGTCAATATTATCTTACATTATTTATTGACTATTGTATAAATCGTTGTCACACTTTAAATTGAATTTGAATCTAGGTTTTACAATATTATGAATGTAGGATAAGATTTATGAGGGATAAATGGGAAATTGCACGACCCACAACTAGCAACACTGAATTTTAGGTTACGATAAAATCCTCAGACTAAATATCCTGTAGACGGAGCCTTTAAGAGAGACGCGTGTCCTTTTCTTGTTAGTGTGCGGCTCTAGAGTAGTATTAGTGTGCGTGACTAGGGAAGGGTCGACGCTTCAAAACATACTATGGAATCTGTAGTACATCGATTTTTTGCTTAACGAAAAATGCACAGGAGTGAAACTGCGGATAGAAGCTAGTACCTACCTACTATAATAAAATGTGTGCTTTGTTAAATAAAAATTATGGGCACATAAATATGGTATTATGTAACAATTTATTACCAATTAAGGGTCCAACTTAAATAAATAATCAGACGTATATTTTTACGATTTTATTTATTGTAATATTTACACAGGTAGTACATATATTGGATTACAATGAAATTAAATTGTTTATTATGCAAATTGGATGTTGGCGATATTCTGGATATCCTTCGAATACTGTTGGCACCGAAACAGACTTTGGTTTTTTTTTTTATAGATAAACCCGTTATGAGGCAGGATAGCTGTGGCTTTCTTTGGAGCAAAGCCTTGAATATTTCATGTTCCTAGTTCTGACGTCTAACAGCTTTAATCCACTCACTGCTTATTAATTTCACAATATTATGGAATCCTACAACAGTAAGCAAAAATTATTATACCATATCAACAACAAACGTCGATAGATTTTATCGATAATATTGTACACATCCCTGCAGTTCACGCCTAAAATAATGCCTAGGTTAAACATTAATTTACACTATAAAACTTGGTTTTTTATCAATATGATATAAGACAATCTTAGTCTTAATATGTAAATCTTCAATGTTTATCAATTTTCTAACAGTTAACCTCTGTAATTAACGATAAAATTGTTGTCATAGACTTACGTGTGAAATGATAATTCTGGGTCTATTACGCCTTCTTTCGTTATTCTTGATGAATAATATACAGCCGCACACAGCATATTTTCAGTTTACTAATTTTGTCCTAGCCAAACCACTGATATTATTTAATATTTCGCATTTAAACTGCACCAAGCCGCAATGTTTTGACCGACTAAGTCGGTCACTTGTTGACACGATTTACACAGACAGTGCGACGTTGCCAAACTTACATGTGCTGTACCTTTTACTCGTTCCTGAACTCTGTGAAATAGACAGAGAGAACAATACTTTGTTTGACACACGGATACAAGAGCGGCAACAAGTTATAGCTCCGTCTACAGGATACTTAGTCTAAGATAAAATCATTATTATCCGTAGACAGAGAATGCTATAGACAACTACAAAGCGTGTCGCAGAAAGAGCTGAGCAAAGAGTAAAGTAATATTAAAAAGAAGAGTAGCACCTCTGTGGTAATGCATGAATGGAAAGTGCTGCCACCTCTAGTGCGGAGGGTGAATTAAGGCTATAATAATATCAGATTGGCGGAAAAATATTTCACAAGAAATTGTAAGTTACTAGAATTTTCCGGAATATTTAGTATTGATCTGGGATACGTAATAATATTGTGGAAGGTTCTCGAAGCTATCACATCAAGGGTATAAAAAGGCGCGCTAGTGTGGATTTGGTTAAGTAAGGTCCGCCGCCCCAGGCTTGTCCTCTCAGATCCCGACGACCCCATAACTCTTCTCCAGGAGAGCAGTAGGGACCGTAGGAACAAAAACAAATCGACATTCCGACCTCGCCGCCGAGGTCCCTCGCGACGACCCCGTAATAATGGTCCTCCCCCCCGTCCCTTGCTCGGGTATAATGTGCCAGCTGGTGGCGTAGCTGAGCCTGTAGCTTTAAACTCCCCTGATAATAATAATTTAAATCTGATCCAGCCTGTCCCATCTTGCTGTCCTCCCCCCAGCGACGCCCTAAGCCGAGGCCCGTTCCCCACAGGGGGAGCCCTTAGCGTGTAGTCGCTTAGTCTGTAAGTTTTTTGCCCCTGGCTGGAGGCTTTGAGTTTTTCTTAAGGCAGCCACAGGATAGTCCGGTTAAGTAGTCTCGACCTCTCTAGGTCAACTACGAGATGCCATTCATAAAAAAAAAAATAAAAAAAAAAAAAAAAGGATTTGGTTAGTTTGTGAAAATGATTAGTGAACATCAACTTCGAACGATCATCTTTAACGAGTGGCGTCAGGGACACAACGTGAGTGTGGCTACCGCTAACATCAGCAAAGCGTTCGGTGAAGGTGTTGTATTGCGATGGAAGTTAGGCCGCTGGTTTGCTTGCTTTGCATCGGGAGATATAACTCTTGAAGATCACGAGCGATCTGGGCAACCGTCCACCTTCGACGATGAGAAATTACTCCGCTGTTTAAAGGCTAATCCAGAAACAAATACGCGTGATTTGGCAGAGACTCTTGGCTGTCATCATGCGACCGTCGAGGCTCATTTACACAAACTCGGCTATCGTAAAGTAATCGCATGATGAATTTCACATCAACTAACTGACCGTAATCGTCAAGTCAGAGTTAGTATGCATACTTACTATGAGTAGCAAACGAGTCCTCCCTACCTATTTTATTAATTTATATACTCTTTGAGCGAGTTTGTGCTAAGGTAACAGCGGGAAAAAAAAACACGTATGGAGTTAAGAAAAATGTCCTTTTATTACCTATTATCAAACAAATTTTATTAATATTTAATCGTTTTATAATTATTAGAAAAAAATAAAATAAATATTAGGGAATAACAACACATTTTCTTGGTTAAAATACAGGTAATACGGTATGGTACGGTAATAAACACTCACATAAACCATCACAGCCAGAAATACAATATCTTCTTCGGAGTTCACTCACGTTAACAAAACAACAAAAATGACAAACGAAAATCGAAGTGGTAACAATATTATGAAATAGAAATAAAAGAAAACAAATAACAAAAACGAGTAACAATTTTCAACAGAATTGCGCAATAACGTCGGGAAAGCTGGAGTTGACAAGACAATGGCGACATGACATTTATTTGACCAAGACAATATGGTTGCCAAGTTTTTTTTATCTCATCAGACTGCAGTTGTCGCTGTCATCTATGGAAATTGATGACAGTACTACACTGGAGCTGAGTGCCAGCTACGAAAAACAAGTTTATGGATTTGAAGAGTTATATGTGTGGTAATATAATATAAACTCCTTGGTCAACATTGAACGTCTTATGTAAAGAAGAAACTGAGTTGTCAGTATTGATTGTGTCATTGTATCAATATGTTGAATTTTGTTAAATAAAACCTAAATACTACGGGTATATTCTTTACTACAATTTATTTATTTTTATTTACCAAACATGAAATCGCAAAAAAAATCAGCTGTTCAGTACATTTTGACGAATTATGCGAACATAAATGTATTGTGATTTTTTTTCGCGATTTCAGGTTTAGTCCCATAGTAAAAGTTGTTCATAATGATGAGTACAATGACCCCTTAAGAGGTTGCTGGAGTTTTACAAATAACCCTGTATATAACATATAGCCACGTGCCGATAATCTATATATATATATATATATATATATATATATATATATATATATATATATTATCGGCTCGTGATTTAGCTAGGCAACCTATTTGCGAAGTATCAATGCATGGCATGCATGGCATTATCTAGCATATATTCTTTATTATCATTAAATAACAGATGAGGGTATTTAATTCTTATTATTGTATATATTATTTTATATATTAATATTTAATCTCGTACTATGAAAAAACATGTTGTTTATTGGTGAAGCGCTAGGCGTAAACATCTGTGGGCGTAAACTAGTTTGACATCTCTAACTTAGTTCATACTCATAGAGCTATAGCCGTCCTTTTCTCACGCTGCCTGTTAGTAAAAGATAGCGATTCTCTTATTTTAGTTTAGTTATTATTGAACAAGAGAATCGGCAACATTGTCTTGGCTTTCGTTTGCACCACAAATAATTAGTAGCAAGCCACAGATATTATAAGCAAGCTAGTCTGCACCACAGATATTACAATACTACGTACAGATACCCAATCCCATACAAAGAAATGACACCTCCCTAAGTCTGGCTATTGAGCTAGCTATTTTTTTTTCCTTCAATGTATAACAGATGGCTGCATCAGCGACTCACTAATTACCAGATACTGTAGTTTTACAACACCATCTAGGAGTCTGCCTAGACACTAGGTCTCATCGATGCTAGGTGGCATCGATACTACTTAGATGGCTATATCTAGATACCTATAGATTCTCCATCTCACATCGAGTATGTCGTCGTAATCGAACCGTGCGCTCAAGGACAAAAATTATTTTGAGTTGGCATAATTGTTTCGTTTGTGTGATTGATGATTGAGCTAGCATTTTTAGCTTTTGTAGGAAACGACGTGTTTGCGAAGCCAAATAATTATATTTTATTTTTACGCCATGCGGCATATAGGTACATAATAATTCGTGCAGCTGTAAATGGGTTTTTTCCTAAACGCGCTTAATTTTATTATCTGCTTTTGTCCGCGGTAACTTACTAAAATCTAAGTGGTCGCTATGCGAATGTTACGATAAGTAGGTATTCATGTTTTTAAATTTTATTATCTACTCAAATCAATCAAAACTATAAAATTGCTTGTAATTTAACCGGTAATAATGTTACTGCAGCAAGGAAATGAAATTAAATAGGTAAATATGTATTATGAGTAGGCAGAAACAATACAAGTAGGTACAAGCTGTGGTATGAAGTACCTACCTACATAAATAAAATAAAAACGAACGGAATATTTTTATAAAAATATTTTAATACTTCAATCAAGTACATAACAATACTGATAGAACGTTACAAAGTGATCAGTAGATAGGTACATACTTACTTATGCCACATTTTTTTATTACCTACCAGCACAAAAACATGACAAATGAAAACATTGTGTCTCCAGCAAATATCACACAGTAGAAATATCATACAGTATGTGACTCAACCCCTGTTCTCCAAATAACTACCTACAGCCGCGCGGTATGTAAACACGCGATAGGGCTGCCCGCCTACAGTATTTTAATTTCATCCTACATACCACCATCACTTGCTTGAGTTTATTTCTAGTTTTGTGATTGTAAATATTATATCTTTTATTTTAAAAAATAATCTGCTGTCGTCGATGGTTACCAAACTCCAATTATTACAAACTTTAAAACCTACCAACTTAGCCAAAATGCAAGAAACAACTGACGAGAAATTAAATATCTTTTTTCATCTCAGCTTATTAACGTTCTCATTACCTACAGTACGGAGCAACTCGAAATAATAATTCTTTTCGTCACCCTTCCGATGTCAAACCGCTCTGCAATCCTTACTTATTATCAACCATCTCATCGCGTGTGCGCTACCTACAGCAATCAAATCTTCTAACTACCTACTACAAAATCTTACTTATAAAAGTAAATTATAATGGTAATCTTACTACGTAGTTACCTACCATTTATTGCTCTCATAATCTATTCCTAACGATATTTCGTCTAACTCAGTAAGTACCTAAGTACATATTATAAGTAAGTAGATAACCTAGCTTAGGAAACTACATACTAGTTTTTTTTTAACGCGAGCTCAGGTAGGTCCCTCGTTTGTCACTTTTTTCACCCTATCCACTTATTTATTTATTAATCTAGTTATTTTACTCGGTGGAAAAAGCAAAATACCTCCTTCCGACCGTTTGTATGAAGATAAAATACTGTATGATATTTCTACTGTGGCTGTAAGTAGCAATTTTGCTACTTACAGCCACAGTAGAAATATCATAAAAAATGTAACAAAGAATTACGTTGGGGATTGTGACACACTGCAACTATTTGCCTTTATTATTTAATCAGGCACTTTTCCTTGGGATAATTTAAATCATTGCTACATCCTTTATTTAACATATGTTTGAAGTTACAACTAAATTAGATAAATGAAGTAAATATGTAGCAATTATTGACGCAATACATTTCGGGAAACTCTGCATGCTTGACTTTAAACTAGGAGGTGACCAGCCAACCAAACGTCAGGATTGCTGGTCAAAAAAAATATTTGGTTTCTAAATATATATCCTATGTAGCAATTATTTATTATATGTAGCAAATATAAGCAATTATGTAGTAATTTTCGAATCAACTCTCATAGACCAACGCCACAGACAACCAGCCATTCTGACGCACACTGGGGATTCCCTTTTAGCACTCCAAAAGAGCACGAGCGGGCTTGTTTCGTCGATGTTGAATTTGTTGTTCATACAAAATTAAGACTTATTACAACTGACGAAGAGATGTTATTATTGTACATTGTTTCCGCATAATTGTGAGACACAACAGCAACGACGGATAACTGCGTGGGCACATTCACTTGTGTTTAGGGTTCCGTACCTCAAAAGGAAAAAAAACGGAACCCTTATAGGCTCACTCGTGTGTCTATCACAGCCGATTTGCTCCGAATCCAATGGAACGATTAAGTTGTATACACGTATGAATTTCTGTGACCCAAACACGGACGTGTAACATAAATAAATGAATTTTGAACATGGGGGGTCAATTTTGGGGGCAAATAAGAAAATTATTAAAAAAAGTTTTGCAAACTGTACTGTGTGATACATCAAATTAAAGGGCTTACTGTGAGGGTCTCAAATCTATATTTTTTTATAATTTTAAAATTGTTTTAAAGTTATTTAAGAAAATAGACGAAAATTGACCATCTCGCCCTATCTCCGATACAACAGAGTATATTTTGAAATAAAAAACCAGCCAAGTGCGTGTCGGACTACGCACAATGAATCCTAAGAACAAACTTAACATTGTAGTTGAAAAATATGTTCTTCCATACATTATACATACTATAGGTATTGAATTATTTTCTGTATTTTTTTTTTCAAAATTTTAGGCTTAGTACTTTCGGAGATACGAACGGTCAATTTTCGTCTATTTTTTAATTAACTTTAAAATGATTTATTTTAAAATTATAAAAAAAGTATATTTGAGACCCTCACAGTAATCCATTTCATTTGATCAATATGTCACATGGTACAGTTTGCAAAACTTTATTTTTATTTTCTTACTTGCCCCCCAAAATTGACCCCATATTCAAAATTAATTTATTTACGTTACACGTCCATGTTTGGGTCACAGAAATACATATGTGTACCAAATTTCATCTTAATCGGTCCAATGGATTCGGAGCAAATTGGCTGTGACAGACGGACAGACAGACAGATAGACACACGAGTGATCCTATAACAATTCAGTTTTTTCCTTTTGAGGTACGGAACCCTAAAAATACTGAAAGTAGTTATATTATTCCTATAGATTACAGGAAAACTTATTAGAATCTATGGTCTTAAAATATCATGATAAATCTCTCAATATTGTGCGTACATGGTTATTAGTATAGTAGTATAATAGTTACATTTGCTGTTGGAATGTCTTCCATACATTCCAAAAGTTGGAATGTATGAGGGAACATATTTTTCATCCCTGGGATAAATTCATCCAAACTACGGAACCGTTCACTGTGCGTGGTCTGACATGCACTTGGCCGGTTTTTTTCTATTCCGTGGCGGTAAAAGTGATGACAAGTTTAATAAAACGCCATCTATTGCAAAGAGCTCTAAAACAAAATGCATGACAGAAGGCTACTTTGAACTGTTTATAACATACTATTTGGTTCGGATTGAAGTAAATGGCTTAATGTATCGTTTTTGTTGAAAATACGTGAAATATGAGTGTAAATAGATAAATCAACATTAAACAAGGAAGTTTTGATTTTTACTAATCTTACTTCAGCCAAAATCTGCCGTATAACGCTTATTACTGGTTGTTAATTTCATAATTGTTGCCTATGCTGCCATCTATGATTATTTTGTCGATACTAATTATAATTTGTTCTAGTTGAGACCCCATGTCTGCACGTTCGTAAATGCTACGTATAAGGTTAACAGATGGCGCTTCAAGTTTCATGTATTGCAACAGACTTGCGTTTGCTGTTTTGTCCATAGACGTCACGAGCCCTGCCTGCCCTGAATAATGCGTGGTGGTACCGTAAGATGGCGCTACTGGTCTTAGTTTTCAGCTGTAGAACTTTTGCATTAGAATCGTCTGTAAAATTATCATTAACCGACTTCAAAAAAGGAGGAGGTTCGCAGTTCATCCGAATATTTTTTTTTTATGTATGTTCCCCGATTACTCGAAGACTATTTTTTTGTTTGAAAGGGTATACTTTCTAGTTGGTCCCATGGTCATCAGGTCAGGATCTGATGATGGGATCCTGGAGAAATCGACGGAACTCTTCAAATATTATAGGTACACCTATAGCGATATGGGTATTTTTTTATAGTAATATGTGCATTTTTTCTTGGATGTCCATTGTCCATTTGGTGATGTGGAATTGATGATGAAGATCACAGATGGCCACCGGAACTACTCAATAATACGTATTTCCATGTTACTATAAAGTTATTTTTCACTTTGTGGTGTTTTTTTTTTTTGGAAAACGGTTTTTTATTGTAAAAAAGTTTTTATTTCGGTATGTACCACGGACAAGGAGTCAGTCGATTTGAATTATAATAGAAAATGAAGCTAGTCGCCCATTCCAAAGCGTATAGATGAAGTAATAGATGGAGAAGAACGAGCAAGAAACTCAATGGACATTACTTTCTTGAATTCATAAATCCTATATAAAATTTTAGTTTTTCAACACTAATTCCATTTCACCAATACGATATCCGGTAGTAGCCGGAAGCCTACACCACAATATTCAAGGAGTGAAGTTAGGTTAGGCTTTTGCTATCCCATCTTCCTAGCACGGCAGCAGCCGCTCCAGCAACAGATAACCTCCGGCGCAAATATAACAACCTTATTGGGAACTATATATTTGAGCCATTTGGGGCTGAATCTCTAAGGCCTTGGGGTCCGAGTGTTCATCGAATATTTCGGGATATCGCCAAGTGGTTGGTCGCCTCTTCATGGGACCACAAGGCTGGCCTATTTTTAGCCCAAAGAATCAGCATTGCCATACAACGTGGCAATGCTGCCAGCCTTTTGGGCACTTTTCCCATTGACAGCGCGAAGGGGGCGAAGTTTGTTAAGTAGGTATATACCTACTTAACAAACTTCGCCTCCTACCCTCCCGGTGTGGAAGCAGTCGCGCCATGTAATTAATATACTGGTATTGAACTACATGCGGTTGGACTGCCAAATATTTTTATTGTAACGGGTTTACCCCCTTCGCTACCTATATAGGTATATATTTGTAAGTTTTATTCAATTACCTAACTAAGTGATAAGACTGTACCTACCTATTTTAATTATTATTACCTCTCCCGCGCATTTCGCGTGTAATTCGTAATGTTTTTTTATTATTTAATTTTGGGTAACGTCCCGTGTGTTAGCGGGTGTATCGAATATTCAAATCTCCAAAAAACTTTTAACGGCTATCCATTTTATGGAAACTTAACACTAACCTTGCACCTAGGAGACGAAAATTGCCTACAAACCTAATAATTGGGTATCTAGATAGGTACATACAAACTTCTAACTCTTATATCTCATTTCGGACTGATTTTAGAGATATGCATTATATGTATGTCAAATAAATTTCGTTTGTTACACTATTCTATAACAGAAAAACAAGATTTGGTTGATGGTCGTGAGAAAAAAAGACGCCACCTTCCATACTAAAATCAGCATAGTCCTTTGTTCGTTTGACCACTTAAATACCGCAATGAATGTTGTTGAACTGTCAAAATTGAACCGATTCCGAGTTATAGTGTGTTACGCAATTACCACGTGCTAATGGGATGCTACAGTAGGTATTGCAGAATCAGTCATTTTGTGTTAGAACAACAAATTTTCCGCGGATATTTTGTTTGTTTGTATTTTTTTTATTTGTGTTGGGTTTGTTCTTAACTCTAGTCTAGGTCAGAGCTGACAGAGACAAAGTCGACGATGGAGTGAGCTTACCCAGAAGAAGCCTGGTCACTCTCACTTTGAAGAGATTTGGGTTGTATGCGTTCGGAAACACAGACGCAGGTAGTGAGTTCCACTCCTTTGCTGTGCGCATTATAAAAGACATTTGAAAGTGCTTAGTGCGAATTGGTGGAATAGCAACCAGGTTGGGATGGTAACTGGCAGTGCGTCTAGATGTCCGATGGTAGAAGGGGGCCGATGGAATGAGGTCGTGGAGTTCTCGGGCACACTCTTCGAAGTACAATCTGTAGAAGACCGACAAGCAGGCCACCTTGCGGCGATGAGCCAAGCTATGAAGCTTGGCATCCACCAGTTTTACGTTGCCAATGAGCCTCTTAGCTCTGCGTTCCACCGAGTCAAGCGCGGCTAGTTGGTACTTAGCTGATCCGTCCCAAAGGTGACTGTAATACTCCATGTAGGATCGGATTTCCGCTTTGTAAAGGGTTAAAAGCTGTCCAGGCGTAAAGTATCGCTTCACCCTATTTATGACGCCCAGTTTCTTGGCCGCAGTGTGGGCCTTGTACTCGATGGTGGCGCCGAAGTTGAGACCAGATGTCCACTCCATGCTTAGGAGCTCAAGTCGATCAGTTACAGGAACAGATGCACCCCGAAAAGTAGGAGTTTGGGCGAAACGACTATTTTTAGCGGTGAAAAGACATGCCTGTGTTTTGGTGGCATTAAAAGAGACCAGATTATCATCATCAGAACGAACATCGGCCCCGCTGGTTTTTGCGCTGGACAAGTATCTCTCTGAAACTGTACCCAACAATACCAGGCCGAAGCAGGTCATTGCTGTGCAGCAGGAAAAGAGTTGCAGAGAGAACAGACCCCTGAGGAACTCCGGCATCAATAGCCATAAGGTCAGAAGAGCAGCCGTTAACAACTACTTTGATCGATCGTTCACTAAGGAAATCACATATCTACTCGTAGCTACAAAAATCAGCTGCGATGCCATAAGCTGGAAGCTTGCTGACCAGAGCAGCGTGCCAGACCCTGTCAAAGGCCTTCGAGATGTTACCCCGTATCTCTGGAACAACCAGTCGTATTTGAAAAAATATTTTTGCATTTGTTAGCCGAATTCTTGAGGAAAGTTTTAGGCAATTTAACTGATGTTAAATCCTGTTAAGCCTAAGGGTCGTAGCGGTCAGGAGACGAGCAAAAAGAAAAAGTTAGAAAGAACGCTAAGCAAAATGAAGATGAGGTGGAAAGAAATTTCACGCAGACGAAGTCGCGGGCAGAAGCTAGTACCTACGTGTGTATATAATAAAGCTGTTGTGTTGTGTATATATATAATTGTGTTGATCGGGGTTTTTTTAAACCTGCAATAACTTATAATCAATAGGTCTGTATACGTACATACCTAAATCTAAGGTCATCTACTATACCATTTGGTATTGTGGTAAACAAAGGATCAGAAATAAAGAGGAGTAAAGAGTATTTTTATTCTAAGGGAGAATGCTAAAAATACTGGTAATCAGTCCTAGGTAGGGACCTATCGTCAACAAACCTACCGTGTTCCAAATTGTAATAATAGGCCTCTTGCTTTCTCTGTGTATTTTTGTCCCCGTCTCCGAGGTGACCTAGAAAGTACGCGGGCCATTGATATACCTACTGGAAACGTTGCAGCTTGCAGGAGAGCCGGCGTTGAGGGCTGTGCAGCCATCGCAAGAGGCTTCAAATCCGTTATTAACCTAGCTTTGGTCACAATTTGGTATAACTGTAAAAGGTAAAGACGCAGACAAACAAACACAGGCACAGACAATCGCCGTAACAGGTAAGAACAGCCGATCAATTCGGTAAAAAAATCAGTGTGAAAATTTAGGTGAAGTGAGCTGAATAGTCTCAATCCCTAGCTTCAGGTGGAATGACAGGGCACTTCAATCTCACTTCACCTACGTTTTCACGGTGAGATGTTTATAGAATGCACCAGTACGCCAACACCGGCACAAACTCCCGACTTCGTTTAATTAACTCCTTAGATGTGACCTGTCCCTACCCATCTTAGTGGCAAATGTAAGAACTCAAGTGACCTCTCAAGTAAGTAATGCAGGGGCGGTGCTCCTGACCAGACTATGCGTGTCCCAAGTTGTCCATACACCTGCACCTTTGGGAACATAAATATACCAGAGATGCCAAAAAAATGGCCTACTATGCTCGGATAGGTTGTATAAATAAAACTATTTAAAGTACCATCGTTTCGAAAAGGAGAAGTAGATCACCGTACTTACAAAAAATCTGCCTAGCCTTTTCCCAAGTATGTTTTGGTCAGCTTCCAGTCTAACCAGAGGCAGCTGAATACCAGTATTTTACATGGAGCGACTGCCTATCTGACCTCCACAACCCAGTTACTGAGTAACACGATACCCCTTGGTAAGTCTGGTTGTCAGACTTTCAGGCTTCTGACGACCCGTAGGTAGCGACTGTCTAAGATCCACGAATGACTGCCGGCTTAACGTGCTTTCCGAGGAGTCTTTGCTTTACGGAGGAGTCTCGTTATCAAAATATGCTCACCCATCCACAGACCAATCTCGGCAAGCGTAGCTTAACCTGATGGATCGTCCCGTGTGGCTGTTATTATTAGCCACGAGCTCCCCGAGCTCCTCCACGATCACCGTACTTACATAACTGCAAAATAATACATAACAATGTTCGCCAATCCATAATCTAAGTAAACTAATCATGGCACGGAGCTGGGTAAACCCCATACTTAATCCTGGCCACGGTCTCCCGAGGTATTTGCGACCTAAAAATAACAGCATTTGCACAAGCCAATAGAGCAAAGCCATAAAAAATTAATTACATTTTTAATCTGCAAAAACGTGAGCAGAAGATGAATTAGAGAGACATAAAATTACTGGAAGCGTCAAAAGGATCGTTTGTAATGAGGTGCGATCTGAATTGTTAAGATTAGAAGTGGGTGTAGGTAATAATTTAGGCTGAATAAAGGCTTTTTATAACATTTAGTTGATTAAAAAATAGACGTATTATCTATTTAAAACGACAATTTAGTATCGTATTACTAAGCAGAGATGATTTCGTATAACTGAAAGTCGTTAACTATGAACAAACTAAAAATCAACTCTATGCATCGTTTTTTTAAAGTTTTGCCGTAGGTATAGCAAACCGCCAGAACCACAAACAAAACTAATCGATCTAAAGTTTCTTCCAGCGCAATTTATTACTGCGCCGGCCCTCCGTAGCCCGAGGCGAACACATCGGCCCTAATGTGATTTTATAGAGACCATAGGATACCGATTAGATGGTACTTCTGGGGTCGTACAGTCGCACTCACTAATTTAATTTTATAATTCAATGTATCCTCAGTTACAAATCGGTTTCTAGCTTGTATTCGACAGTGGTCAATTTGATTGGAGTTCTTTCGATAATTGGATTTGAATTTTACGTGGTTCTTAATTTGAAATCGTGTGTTTGTACCTACTTGTTCTTTGTCTTCGCTATTGGCACCAATAGCGTACCTACCTAAGGTACCTACTGTGTTTCAAAGGTCAAGTCTGTCATATTGACCACCGTAAATAGGGAACTTATGTAGGTAGGTACCGACGAAGGAGGGATACTATTATAAGTACCAACTAAGTAGGTTGGTGATAAGAGGGAAGCGCCAGGGGTAGGCCATGAAATTCAAATTTTTTAGGGTTCCGTACCTGAAGGCTGCCAAACGGAACCCTGTCCGCTGTCCGCCCATCCGTCCGTCTGTCTGTCAGCGGGCTATTTCTCTAGAACCGTAATAAGTAGGTAGACAGTTGAAATTATTTTAAAGTTTGTTTATTTTTATTGCCGCTATGAGAAGAAATAATAATAATAAAATAAATTTAAAAAATAAAAGGGGTCCTACAATAATAATTTGATATTGAAAAAAAAATTCTCACCCCGACATGTGGGATGTCATTGTCTAGAACTCATTGAGTAGAGAACAAACATCATTTTTATTTTTTTTATATCGTCAAAAATGAATAAGTAATAAGGGGCAGCAAAACTTGTACAAAAATGGTCTCAAACTGAGACCATTTTTGTACGAGCTCTATCGCAACTAAACAAGTTAGGAATTTTAAAATTCTGTGTATATCATGTACCATATAAAAATACAAAAACGCCGATTCGTAAGGTATTTTTAACCGACTTCAAAAAAGGCAGTTCTCTATTCGACCCGTATGTATGTTTGTATGTCCGCGATTTTCTCAAAAACGAATGAACCAATTTTGACGATTCTTTCACATAGGTAAACTACATACTTTCAGGAAGGTTTTAGTATATAATAAATTAGGTAATTATTCTTTTGTACGAAGTTATATGCATAAATGTACTGCATCTCCGGCGTTTATAGGAGATCTTGTATATTCAACTAAAATTGAAAAAAATAATTTACTATAAAAAAAGTAAAAACCGACTTCAATAATTGTCGAAATCCATTCAGCCGTTTGGAAGATGGTGGTTTGGTAATAAAGAAATTTACAAATGTACAAGATACGCGTGTAAAACATAACTCTTCCTTGGCAGTCGGGTAAAAACCTAAAGCGAATAAAATAACTATCATAAAAAAAAACTAAACAGCTTCTGAAGTCGGCGTCTTTAATTCTCCAATGTCAATGCACCTTAGCTTGGCAAAGTCAAAGTTATTTTATTCGTTTTACGTTAAATTTATCTTATATGGGCGATTTTCTCCAACTGCAAAAATTAAGTTTGTAATTCACCGTATCTATTTTTCGTCTCTAATTTTCAATACTAAATATAAAAAAATACTATAGGAAGTTTATTACAGGAGTACTTCCTATAGTATTTTTTATATTTAGTTTTTAATCCGTCCGACTCGAACTTGGCCGGTTTTTTGCAATTCACAAGTCAGTATTAGGTGTATTTTGAATAAAGTATGATTCGCGGTCATTAGAATTAGTGATCCTCAAATCTAGTCAAGATTTCATGAAACAGTCATTCAATAGGATTACCTTACGATATACCTTCGAGACACAAGACTGACTCAGATGAAGCTGTCGAGCGATAATACCTTGAACAACCCTTGCTGGATTAGGATGACGACTTGAGCGACTTCTATAGGCGTGGTTTCCATTTTCTTTTAGGTTCAGTGTTCCCAGTGACGTGAAATATTGGACTGATGACCAATCTTCATAAACGCCCACATTTTATAGACTTTCAGGACTACCAAACAATAAGGTGTTGTTTTAAAAATTGATGTCTTTTGTTTTTACGCTCCATGGTAAATAAACTTTGGTTATGACATTAAAAGAGGTTGAAAGCTAACAAAATTACCTTTCAAATGATATACACAATCAATAAGTTCATTGCATAGAAATTGTTTTGAGCAAGGCGCTATGAAGTGATTCCCGTTTATTGCTCGCGAGTGTAGTTACGTAACTTGTATGATCTATACAAATTTCAGCCTTGCATCCACCGTTCTCTTCTGTAATCGTAGGCAAAAATCAACCATCGAAAGTTGATAATGCAGACATTTGAAAGATGCGTCGCCGGTACTGGACCATGCGATCGGCAAAAGTTATCCGCCTACATATTTATTGACCGCCGTTTTAGTGTAGCGCGCCACCGCGCGTGCTTTACGTAATATTTGATAATAAGAACGGGGTTGTAATTAAGCTCCGCCCAGATGCGAAAGGTCAATGAGGCCTCTATACACCATAATTTTTTGGCCACATAATCAGCACTGGCCACAGAGACAGAGACTATACTTAACACTTCCATCTCACCTGTACTAGCCAAGAAAGTTAGCTAACGGCTCCCGAGGTGGCCTTCCCAACGTAACTTGGAGCAAGTTACCACCTTCACGGTACGTGGCTACGATTGCAATATTAATGCACGTTTGAGGGTAACTGTCACGAAGCGACGGCCGTACGTACTTAATCACGCCCTTAATCACAATAACAATAACACTCGGGTACAGGGTGGTGCCAGGGTGCGTTCTGTTGGCTTTTTTATTTTTATTTAAGATGGGTTTGCTCTTGACTCTAGTCTAGGTCGGAGGCGACAGAGACAGAGTCGACGATGGAGTGAGCTTACCCAGATTCTTCTGGGTAAGCTCACTCACTCACTCTTCCTGTTCACTCTAACTTTGAAGAGATTAGGGTTGTATGCGCTCGGAAACACTGACGCAGGTAGTGAGTTCCACTCTTTTGCTTTGCGCATTATAGAAGACATTTGGAAACGCTTAGTGCGAATTGGTGGAATAGCAACTAGGTAGGGATGGTAACCGGCAGTGCGTCTAGCTGTCCGGTGGTAGAAGGGGGCCGGCGGAATGTGGTCATGGAGTTCTTGAGCACACTCACCGAAGTACAATCTGTAGAAGACCTACAAGCAGGCTACCTTGCGTTGATGAGCCAAGCTATGAAGCTTGGCATCCACCAGTTTAACGTTACCAATGAACCTCTTAGCTCTGCCTTCCACCGAGTCAAGCGCGGCTAGTTGGTACTTAGCTGATCCATCCCTAAGGTGGCTGCAATACTCCATGCAGGATCGGACTCTGCTCTCTCTCTCTCTTTGCTCGGGATTTGGTTAAAACGTCATGCAGTAATGAAATAACCTGCTGAATTTATTGTGTTCAGGATTTTGCCTCGAATCATAGAATTAATTAAAAGCGAAACAGTTATCTCTTCACTCTTCAGTATCTTTGCACTCACGTATGGAATGGATTACTATAATTTTTACTGATGTAATTAGAATGTTGTTCTTTATCGCTTCGGAGGATATTGACCGAATACCAACTAGTAGTTCCGCGAACAGTAGACCTCGCGAGCACAAACTTTTTTGCAACAATTTCTATAATATTGGGTTTAAAGCCTCATTTTAGAGAATTCTAATAATTATTTTCAGAATTCTCTAGATTTTTGATGAGACGGTGGTCCCAGGTGCTCCATAAATTCCTACGCCAAAATGCCATTATTTACTATTTTTAAACATGAATGAGTTAATATGAATACATTCATGATAACGCATTCATGTTTAGCCTTTCACATTTAGCCAAAATTCAACCATTAGTTACTATGTTTAACCATTGGTTGAGCTAACTACGGATCAAAAAACCGGCCCTTATTTTGTAATGGATAATTATTTTCCAAGCGACTAATAACTTAAAGGGCGACTAATTATTTGCTACTAAAAAAAATAACTTGGCTGCGAAAATAATGACTTGGCAGCGAAAATATTTCCGTCGACATAGGATGCAAGAGCGAGCGTAGGGCACCCCGAGGTTAGGTTTGGTTAGGTTACTTTAAACCCTTTACACAGAAACAGGAGCCCCGTGAAGCGGGGCTCCGTCGACATAGGGTGCTAGAGCGAGCGAAGGACACCCCGAGGTTAGGTTTGGTGACCTTGTTCATATTTACTTCTCATCTCAGTTAACTTTATATACAACCTCATTGTATAATTTAAGAATGCCCATTTTCTACTTTTTATCCGCCGGTTGTAGCTGCCAACCTATTATTTTTGCTACCTGCTTTAATTATTTTTTAATTCCAAATTCTGATTAATTTGTCGCCGCGTTAAATACAAGCCTTTTGTAATAAGAATGCTACAGTTTTCCAGGCCACAGAATTGAAACATCCTATAGGCACGACGCCGCAACCCTATCCCAAAGGCAATTATGAAGGCGAGTGAACTGCAATCAAAAACGTAACAAAACCAAGTTTAGCCGAGAAACACTCGTTAATATTTCATAAGCTATCGAATTAGGTGGCATGTTAATCACCAGATATTCAACCCCTTATAATTACGGCAAAAACAACGGGTCCTAAACGAAAAAGCTTTATCTAATTTTAATTTTAATAATATAAAACCACCAGGGATGCTGTTTATCCTCTCTCTTTGTTGTGATGATGTAGATTTCGAGTACCTATATAAACTTCCCGGTAGAAATAAGCACCTACTTACATCTACCGATTTGAGTTTGTTTCGGCCTTTCTTATCAGAGCTACTCAGATAGAAAACGCCGACCTCATCTAGTTTTAAAATATGATTGATGTAGGTATAAGTGCGGATTTCACCATTGACACTGACCGCAATCAGCACATCCTTTTAACTGAGTTCGAGAGCTGTCAGTGTCAATATTCCAAAGAAAATAATGACACTGACAGCTCTTAAACGTGGTTAATGTGTTGATCGCGTTCCGTTTCATTGCTGAAATCCGCACTAAAATTGTTTGTATATACAAACCTACTTAAAGAAATTAAATCATTTATCATTTTTTAATTTTCCCGTGCAGACTAGGTATTTATTTTCAGCTTAGGGCAGTGTCTGCGACTGAACGTGACTTTCTTTAAATAGTAAATTGAGTTAATTATTTAGAGATAATTCTTTAATTATGGATTTTTATTTAAGGATTTAGATTCCGAAACTATTTCCAGCGTTAAAAGCTTCGAAGTATTCTAGACTGCTCCAATAATGTCGAGTTCATTACACGAAAGTGTGGAGCTATAAAAACTTTTCCATGATCACAAAACAGCATAAACACAGCACTCAGCACTCTTCAAACAAAAGAAAACACCTCTCGCGCTCAATTTGTGTGACGTCATTCAATTATCTCTCACTTAGCGCCGTCCACCATCCATCTCAACTCCAACTTTAAATGAACATAATATTTTAAGAGGAAACAGATCAGTATAGCAATCTATCTCTTTTCTCAGCTGCCTAACACACTCTATTGCTGTGGCAATTTGTAAAAGTTAACTCACTGAGTGCCAAACTTAGGGAAGACCAACCACTTTAGTTTGAGATCTCAAATACTAAGCTCCTACTTCTGAAGGTAGGAATAATTCGTGCGGAGAGGGAAGGGTAGCGGGTCTTACGAAGCTGGTCAGAAAGAAATGATGATTAGAACCATTTATCATTTTAATACGAATCCCGCCCTTGTTAATAGAGTGTTTGGGGGATTAATAGATGTAACATTATTTTCATAGTTAATTTTGCGGGTTTGTTATATGTAATTTCGCTGTGTCGGTCATTCGCAATGAATTTATTATGAACTTATCTCGCGGAGAAAGGGTTTCATTTTAATGTTGCTTTGTTTATGATTTAAGAGGAGAATTTGTTAACGACATCATGTACATTGTGGTTACGTTAAATGCATATACGGGGTGTAATTTTAATCACCGTTCCCACTCTGTATATTATCTTACGTGACGTGCTATAAAATGGGATACCAAATCAGAATCACACGATGTGTAAAGATAATCGAGTAATTATAGGAATATGCTAAGGCATTTAAGCTGAACAAAACTATATTCAAAAAGATTAGCCCATCCAACTAGACAAAAAGTGGCTTTGGTAATCGTAGGTACATTCAGCCCATCGAAAATTCGACGTTCTACATTCTACAATTTGTGTACTGTATAAAATTGTAGATACTATTAAGTAGCCAACGTGTTTAACGTTTTGTGGGTGGTGGCTACACATTCATGTGGGATTTTATCGCAAAATAAACGAATAAACTACTCGCACACATACTTCTCTTCTTTCATCCGCTGCGTTCCGTTTTAATTATATACTAAGCTGCGTTCATACTTAATACAATATTTTTATCGCACACTCATACAATATTAAGGAGCAACAATTGTAGGGTCGATGTATACTATCTTGTTGTGGCTGACTCTACTTATTTGGTATTATTACTTAAAAATCACCGGTGGTAATAAGTAGCCAAACCCATTAGCCAACAGTTACGGTTTGCTAATGGTCTGCTATATATTAGAATAGCAGACCATTAGCTGACCGTAGGTGGTGGCTAATCCTCAGTAAAAGAGTTAAAATAAAATCCATTCCACAATTCGAACTCGGAACAGCTTCCAGAAACCCATTATTAAATACAGTTTTTAATTCTCTTACGAAGCTTCTAAAAATACGTTCCAAAAATAGGTACTCTGCACTCATATTAAAAAAAAAAGCGACAATACGAAATGCTAAAGGCAAAACCGTAGAAACACTAAACACATATTTCTGATGGTTTATGAAACATGCAAAACGTATCCGTGCCTTGTATTTTATACGACATTTTGTCATCTGCCCACCCTTGCAAGACGTGTTTTGGGTGCGTAAAACGCAGAACATCTAGTAACTTATGTATTTGTGTTAAACTTTTGTTTTTTGTACATTGCGTCTGTATTTTAGGTGGAGCTGAAAGGGAAAACAAAGAATAAAAATAATGTTTTAGAGAGAATTTGACCCAGGCAACGTCTACAGATAAGTACTGTCTGCTTCAAGGAAGAATTATTATCAGTGTGCCTAGGAATACTATAAATTATACCACGAAGTGCCTTAATAAATAGTAAGAAAAAAGACATCGTCGTCATAATATATTTTATTACTAGACGGTAGCCGCAGATTTACTCTCATTCTAGTAGAACTACGAGTACCTACCCGGATAAAGGTATCCTATCATTCTAATCGATATTCCTTCAGCCGTTACATCGTGATTGAGTGACAAACCAACTCCAAACTCGCAGTCCATTTCATTTTATAGTGTTAATTTTTTTTTCATATATGCTAGTGATGAGATTAATCAACAAAAATAACAGAATTATATCCTAAGGCGAAAGCGTCAGGGTATAGCCCGTGAAATTCAATTTTTCTTACGTTTTTTTGCAATTTGCAAGTCAGTCTTAGGTTGTACAAGACTTGTGAGACTATGTTAGTCAAAGTGTAATTCGCGACCGTAACAAGTATGTATTTACAGAATTCAATCAATCTGCCTAGCCTTTTCCCAACTATGTTAGGGTCGGCTTCCAGTCTAACCGGATGCAGCTGAATACCAGTATTTTACATGGAGCGACTGCCTATCTAACCTCCACAACCCAGTTACTGGGTAATAAGATCCGCGAATGACTGCCGGGACCAATGGCTTAACATGCTTTCCGAGGCACGGAGGAGTCTCGGTATGAAAAGATGGTCACCCATTCACAGACCAACCCCGGCAAGCGTAGCTTAACCTGATGGATCGACCCGTGCGGCTGTTTTCATTTTCATTCAATAGGGTTACCTGGTCTTAAACAGTTGTATTGATGACTTTAATGATTATAATTTTGTAAATACACATTTGTTACGGCCGCAAATCATACTTTATTTAACATACAACTTAATACTGACTTGCAAATTGCAAAAAACGTAAGAAAATTTGAATTTTGCAGGCTACCCTGGCGCTTTCTCCTTAAGGGGGAAGCGTCAGGGTAGACGCTAAATTCTAATTTTCTTACGTTTTTTGCAATTTGGAAGTCAGTATAAAGTGCATGAGCACTTGGGCCCACGGCCCGAGGGTTTCAACCTCAAAGTAGGTTTTAATAAAGCAGCGATGTACGACACAACTCAAGTGTTTAACAAAACTGGAGTAGCCAAACATGACCAATAAGATATTCCAAAGCCGTTCTGTTTACCATACGACATGTGTTGGGAATCGTGTGCTGACTGAGATGTCGAAGATACTTATTTATAGCAATAAATATGTAATATCTGGGTGTAATAAACAAGATAACATCGTATAGCATAGTGGAGAGATTGAGCATGGTTGGTTTGTATTATCGTCTACCAAACGGACCGCGACAGTTGAGTGGAGTTGAAATTGTTACTATATCATCAATTGAAAATAATATTTGTGTTTGCTGTCGGAGATGTTTTCAAAAAGTTCTTTGACTGGAGCTAGTTGCTATATGTGCAGCCTGAATACGGAAGTAATCAGTAAAACGGATTATTACGGTGGAACAGGGGATGGTTCGTTGTGCCTGACTGGCGTAGCGGTGGTGGTCTGTGGCTCAGACGATGCCGTCAGCTCGGGTCATATTATTTTAAAAAACGGACCCCCAATGAAACTAATTGTTGATCTCTTTTGTATAATGACAGTAGGTAGTATGACGTTTCCGTTAGATAGTGTTTACCTTCATGGAAAAAACTGCCCAAGTGCGTGTCGGTCTTCGCACATTTAGGGTTCCGTACCAAATGTCAAATAACCGCAAAATCAAGTTGGTTGTAATAGTAAAAATGAGGGAATTAAAAAAAAATACATTTGATTTATCAATACATTGGTATTTCTTAGTAAAAGATACGTAATAATAAATATTATCACAAATTTTCAAGTTCATAGGTCAATGGGTCGCTAAAAATATCTTCTATTAAATTAATTAATAATTAATTAATTAATTATTAATTAATTTAATTCTATTATCTAAAAAAAAAGCTGACTTTGGTGGCTTTTGTTTTAAAAAATACAGTATTTATCGACTCATGAGCTCTAAACAACGTTACACCAATTGATGAGGTAGGTCAAAATTTTTTTTCGCGCTCCCTTTATCTGTATGGGCCCCCCTGAAAAACATAAAAAGAAATTTGGACAGTTTGTATGGCTTTGGGTCAACAAGATGGTTATACTGTGAAAATTTGAAGACTGTACCTTTTACCGTTTGGCTGTAAAACCTGTGTGACAGACGGACACGTGAGTGACCACAATAGGGCTCCGTTTGGACCCTTCGGGTACGGAACCCTAAAAAGGCGTCGGTTTATTAACAAGAGTCCCGAAAAAACTTGATGATCACCTCTGCTCAAAGCTCAAATGTAAAGTATTAATGATGGTATGGCCCACGCTGCTTATTAAGATAACCAACTCGCCAGCCAAATCTAGCGATTGGCAAAGCTTTATAATTTTGTTCAAAGGCCCTTAAACTCTTATGACGGTATGCACTTGCACATACTCAAGAATCAAATCATTAAAACAATAATAATTCGTAATGACGATTTTTCTCATGAACAGTTCTCTTCAAGAGCTCTGCGTAGCGTATTCGTAGACTACCTCTTTCAGTTCGCACGTAGCGTTTGGTACGTTCTACCGCGACACTTGTAGTGTCTCGGGCATGTTTGCCGGAGCTTGATTCGACTGCTGCTATGCAACGATGCGTAAGCGGAGCGCGTCTCTGGTGCGCATGGTGCGCGGTAGCCCCAGCAGTGTGCTGATGATAGCGGACAGGCTCGACTGTCCCTGTCTTGACTTGCACGTCACCTACAGTCGTCGGTCACTAATATAAGTGTTTTTTTAGTGCGGTAGTTTTTGTTATGTATTGTATTGTACTGCCGGTCTATTCTGCAAAAAACTCACCGTGAAAGCGTAGGTGAAGTGAGCTTGAAGAGAGCTGTCATTCCCACCTGATGTTAGGGATTGAGACTATTGACAGCTCACTCCACGCTCACCTCACCTAAGTTTTCACGGTGAGATTTGTACAGAATAGCACCGCAGTTATGGTAATGTATTGTCTGTGGTGTGTGTAATGTATGTGTATTTATACACCCATACTATAAATCCTAACTTATTGTGAAAGCAAGTTTGTTTGTTTTTTACCTTTTCACGCCTAAACGACTGAACCGATCATCCTGAAATTTTGCATATACGTTGTCAAGTGTACAGAAACGGACATAGGGTACCTTTCATCCCGAAAAAAGTACTGTTCCCAAGGAAATAATTATTCTAATGATAATAGATGGCGCCACGTGTCATTTGAATATTGAGTGTTATAATGTTGTACTGAATTTCAATATGCACAAACAAACAAACAAACATACAACCGAACAAACGTAAACAAATGAATTTTGAATATGGAAGTCATTTACGAGGCAAATAAGAAAATTAAAAAGAAAAATGTTTTGCAAACTGTACCGTGTGACATATCAAATGAAAAGGCTTGGGCTGAGGGTCTAAAATACATTTTTTTTTTATAATTTTAAAATAAACTGTTTTAAAGTCATTTAAAAAAATAGACGAAAATTGACCATTCCCTCCTTATTTCCGAAACTAGTGCGCCTAAAATTAAAAAAAAAGAATACAGAAAATAGTTCCATAACTATAGATTACAGGAAAACCTTTAAGAAGTCTCAATAAATCTTCCTAGCCTTTTCCCAACTATGTTTGGGTCGGCTTCCAGTCTAACCAGATGCAGCTGAATACCAGTAGTAACATGGAACGACTGCCTATCTGACCTCAATAACCCAGTCACTGGGTAATACAATACCCCTTGGTAAGACTGGTGGTCAGACTTTCGGGCTTCTGACGACCCGTAACGACTGTCAAAGATCCACAAATGACAGCCAGGACCAACGGCTTAAAGTGCTTTTCGAGGCACGGGGCAGTCTCGGTATGTAAAGGTGGTCACCCATCTTAAACCAACCCCGGCTTAAACTGATGGATCTACCCGTGCGGCTGTAATTACTTAACCACGAGCACCTTTAAGAAGTCTATGGTCTTAAAATAACATGGTAAATCTTTTTTGCGTACAAACTTATTTTTGCAGTTGGAATGTATGGGAGAAAATGTTTTTCAACTACAATGTTAAGTTTGTTCTTGTTCTTGGGATTAATTCATCCTAACTACGGAACCCTTCATTGTGCGTAGTCGGACACGCACTTGGTCGGTTTTTTCTTTTGACATATCTCGGGACCCTGGGGTCCCGGACCTTTGGAAAGCGTAACTACGAGGGGCCGAAGCCAACTCGCAAAGGCCCCTTAGACAATTTTAAATGATGAGGAGGCACTAACGACGATTAACCCTATATGCACTATGCAATATTAAATATTATTAACAAACTCTTACAGATTCCGGGATCATAAATATCTATAAGGTTGTTTAACACACTTCTCAGAATTGGAAATGAATTGGATTATACGATGCAAAAAGTTTCGTTGGACTATCCAAGCAAAGAAAACAAGAAATAAACGGAAGAATTGACATTTTTCCAACACCACGGTTCAACATCAACGTTCTATTATTAATAATAATAATAATAAAGCCCTTTATTCTGGGATCAGAGATGATGTACGCGATTGCATCATTCGTTATAAAATGTCTCTAATCTCAGTGTGCCGCTTGGCATAGGCCTCCTCTAACAATTTCCACTGTGCTCTGTCCTGAGTTACCCGTCTCCACCTTGGGCCAGCAGTCATGTTTATGTCATCCTCCCATCTTGTACACTGTCTTCCACGGCTTCTCTTCCCATCTCTTGGGTACCACTCTGAAACTGCCTTACACCATTTTCCTTGTTTGTCACGCATCATATGTCCGGTCCACCTCCACTTTTGTTGGTCGATGCGTTCTATTATTAATAAATAATAAATATTAATAAATGAGCAATATTTGTATATTTTTAATCACGTTGTCATATCTGGAAAAAATAATTTTCCCCGTATTTTCTTCCGACCAGAGCACTATTAATGCATAAGGACTTGGGCGGCCGACGTCCAAGTCCTTATACATTATCTCGCAATAGTTTTGACAAAGCCATCAACTATCCAAAACTGGTGAGGCGATTTGTAACTACCCTCTCCCCAGACAATACACGCGAATCACTGAATATGTTCGAAACATCAAAAATACAATATCAAATCTCCTTTTCAGTCAAATCTGGCTAACTATAGTATTGTTTACATTAATTTGCGAACGATCCAAAACCTGCTTAATGGATCCATATGTTCAGAAATGTACACCAAGCTGTACCAACTTCTTTCTACACTCTAGAAACTTGACCAAAATCTTTTTGTGTTAGTGATAAAGTTTGGAATTGCTTGGCGATTGTTTTTACGACAGCATTTCATGTTGGTTCGCATTCCCCATCATATTTCGATGTATTATTATGAGTATTATTTTTTGTTCGGAGTTTTTCATACCGAGGGTTATTCATTCAAGCTGGTAGGTACGGGCTTATTGTTTATTATTCAGTGTGATATTTGGACCTAGTTATGCAGAAAGCAGCCATAAGGCACTTTTTCCAAAAATGAGTTATAAACACAGTCATACTAATTTCGACATACAAGATTTTTTGCAGGCATGTCGATATCTCTATTTATCACGAAGATACGAGCCCTCATATGCAGCCATGTCCATACATCCATAATGCAACCATCGACAGAAAAATGCTTTTATCTCTTTTCGTACTTTGCCCGACATGGCTGCTTTCTGCATAGCACGGTCCATTTATGACGTGCATCGTTGATTTTCATGGCTTTGTGCATCATTTGCTTTCATTTTTTGACATTTATTGTTTCTGTTACTATATTGTCAAACTTGTTTCATTTTAGTTGACCATTTGCTCATAGGTCTTTATTTCATATACAATATATAACACAACTAACTATGGATTTACACCAGGTTTAAATGACTAACTAACTAACTATATATACAAATAAATACAAAAACTAGGAAATTTAGGCGTCAAAGTACTCGTCCGCATCGCTGTCATCCGGAAACGTGCCCAGAAAACTAGCAGCATTGTCACATTGAATTTCAATCCTAAGTGTACGGCCTGAGTGCACGCTCGACTCGAGCGTCCGGCGGGGCGGGGAGTGCGACGTTCGTGTTAAACACATGCAAACACTCGCGAGTGTCCTGAGTGACGGCCGAGCGGCGCTCGGTGAACTCGCACGCAACGCTGAACGCTCTGTTGGACGCTTTTCACTCAGGTCATACACTAATTCTTTGGCCAAAGAACGAGCCAGCCTGACCCTCTGGTCACGTGAAGTGTCGACCAGTCGGCGAAAAATTTCCTTAAAAAAAAAGACGCGTATTCGGGCCCGGACTGGAGCGTTTCGACCCCAAACGGCTCAAAACTGTAGTTACACATGAGGTTACAATAGTTGCGCCGCTTGAGGGTCTCAGCAGCAGTAGGGCGCTAGTACAGCACGCTGAGCTTGGAACATGAGATGGTGCAAGGGTGTCGACACATGAGGTTGTTTCCCATACCAGAGGCCTACCCACTTTCCAAGGCAACAACGTCACACAGATCGCAAATAATGAGCAAATTGACCAGACTGCCGTCTGGTCATTTGCTCATTATCTGCGATCTGTGTGATTATTAATTACGTACGACTTCATTATGACGTCATTTGTGACACCAGCCGATGTATTCTGAAAACGTAAGTGAAATGAGCTGTCAAGAGGATTAATCTCGCGGTGCATCAGGTGGAATGTCAGCTCACTTTATGATCTATTGCAGTAAACAAAATAATAAATAATAATAAAAATGTTTTATTGACATAAAAATAGATGTAACATTTTCAAATGAAGCCCTAACTCCTGACCTAGGTGGTACCTGTGTTACATGAGTCAGTGTCTTTATTTAAAAATATTAACAATTATGCAATAAAATTAAAATTTAAAATATTATTTTATTTTAAAATATTAACCGATTTTAAAATATTAACAATTATGCAATAAAATTAAAATTAAAATAAGTATGAGAAAACGAAAGGAATTTAATACATGCATGCTCTTGAGTGGTGTGAGTGATTGCTTTGTTTTGTGTTTATGTGCGAGTGTGTAAATGTGTGTGTGTGTGAGAGAGAGAGTGTGTGAGTGAGTGTGTGAGTGGTTGTGCTTGAAGACTGGGTTATATCGGAGTTTGTTTGTCTACATTACTATTTAGTTATCACGTGTATAGTTCTTTCAATAAGTTTTCTGTCTGTGGGTAATCCAGTGTTTGAACCCATAATAATATGTTTAGTTTCATCTTAGTTTTATTCTTTATTAGTGGGTTGCCGTTGAGAATTTTGTTTATTTTATTATAAATATAAGTATAAACATAATAATATAATAGTAGTAATAATAGTTAAGTATAACTATGATATTCTTCAGGATATATGCTAGTTCTATAGTGTGTTGAAAACATAATAGGTACAACTAATTAGATACGATGGAAGAAAAATCACAGATACCTCTAAAAATATCTGTTTACGATTAAAAACAATACTAATATACATGCAATCATTCTGATTTTGTGTTAGATTATTCTAAAAGCAACTTAAAAACGTAATAGTGCTTTAATTTTTTAGTCCGATCAATAGTTGTTTTATAAATAGATAATTGCTTTATATTTTGCAATAAATTACCAGCGCGAGCGCTTGTGTCATCGCGCTTCTCCTTCATTTCTATGCAGCCTGACAGTGACCGCACTTTAGATGTTGTCAGCTGACTTTACCTAGTTTTAAGGTGAGATTGTTACAGAATAGATCAGCTGTTCTTGAAATAAGAAAATAGTTACGGTGTCTTTTCCAAAAAGTGTAGTAGGCGCAGTTCGAGTCCGCATGCGCCGTGTGTTTTTGTGAAAACATATTTTTGTTGTACAGACGCCAGCACATCAAGCTACTACAATCTGTCAGATTTCTTTAATAGATTTTCGACTTTATTGCTAAAGAATTAGGTTCAATGTTGATTGGGAAAATCTGACAGTTTCGGGTAGGTTGACCTGCTGGCGTCTGTACATACTACGGTTTCCGATACTGCCGTAGCCATTGTATTTACTCGACACTAGACTTAGTACGCTCATTGTATTCCTTATAAAGTAAGCTTTCACTAATTATAATATTTTTTTATTTATGAGCAGATTTACGGCCGATAAGACGACATCTGACATTACTTTGCTATTATCAATTTCTTATGTATTATAATATAAACAATCTAACACTAAAATAAAGTTACAAAAATAATATCCTAACCAACTAAAACTATTAAAAACAACTAAAATATGGCGTCGAAAAATTCATCCGCATCGCTGTCATCTGGTAATGTACCCAAGAGACTGGCGGCATTGCCACGTTGTATGGCAATGCTTAGCCTCTGGCCAAGGTAAAAGCCTGCCCTTGGGTCACGGGAAGTGTCAACCAGCCGTTGGGAGATTTCCTTGAACAAAGCATGAGCACATGGACCCCACGGCCCGAGGGTTTCAACCCCAAACAGCTCGAAAATATAGTTATCGATAAGGTTATTATACTTCCGCCGCTTGAGGTTTTCCGCAGCCGCAGCAGTAGCGCCAGCACAGCACGCTGTGCCAGGAAGATGGGAAGGCGCAAGAGTATCGACACACGTTGCGTCCCACACTAAAGGCCTACCCACCTTCCATGGAAATAAAGACATGCAAGACATTTCTTATTAATTTTTAACCTTATTTTGGCCAATATTTCTGTTGTTTCAGGTCCTGGTAGTGCTTTGTCAACTCTTGATAAAGACACTATAATAACTGATCCAGCTAAACACGTTTTTGCGCTATACGAATTGATATTTCGACACATAGTGAAAAATAGAGGGTCGCGCGCATGCGCGTGCAGCCGCAGTGTGACGTTATAGACAAATTAAATCCCGACTTAAAATTTTGATAAATATGACCTATCTTTTGAATGCTCAACCATTACTCTAGCATTAAAAGTCTTGTAATTATTAGCGGTTGAAATCTTGCATGTTTTTGTCGGTCAGAAATATTGAACTTACCATCAGTACACCGAGCGAAAAGACGTTTTCACGTCAAAATAGCAAATAATATAGGGTTAAAGATGTCGTTGAGACCCTGACCTAGTGAAACTGTTAGGTACAATTCACGTATCGTGCATTACTATTCCTAAGAATAAAGGCATTTAAAAAATCAGTTATGTTTGGGTCTGTAGGTAATTTCATACTATGAGACCAAAGATTTATAGAACGAGTACTCGCCATTCCCTTGCCTCGGTGCAACGATTTCAAGTAATATTCTTTTATTGTTTCAAGGATATACTAGCGCCATTTAATTTAATGCGAGTAGGTGAGGGAGACGAAGATTTACTTTACTCATGTAATAATAACAATCAAATATTACGTTTGTTTTCACAGATTGGTGTATTCCCCGCTAAGAGTCCCCTTTTTAGGGTTCCGTACCTAAATGGTAAAAAGGAACCCTTATGGTGCGACTCAGTCTGTCTGTCTGTCTGTCACAGCTGGATATCTCAAGAACTACTAATGCTATCAACTTGAATTTTGGAATAGTTTTAGACGACGTTTGCCCAACTATTTTGCAAATAAGAAAGAAATAAAAATACTTTTTTTTTAACGGGGACTGAAAGGGGTTCTTAAAAATTCGAAGTGGGGGGAAAGAGCGCTATCTGCACATTCTCAAACATTTTTTCTATTTTTTCAGGCTGCATAGTTTTTGAATTTTGATGAAAAATGTAAAAAAAATATACCGTCTCCGAAGTTTGCACAAAGAAAAATCTGAAATTATTCTGTGTGAAAAATAAAACGATGTGTCTAAATAGCACAGTTTTATATATATATATATATATGATGGTACTGAACCCTCGGTGCGCGAGTCCGACTTGCCCTTGACCTGTTTTTGTTTTTCCTAATCTTTATAACGTGGTGTAAGAAACTGATCGCGCAAATGTTGTCTCTTGCAAGTAATTATATAACATAATACGTAACATAACGCCACGCCTGTAAGTATTCTCCGTAGGGGTAGGCAGACGCGTACTTACACTTTATTTATCAAGTTACGACAATAAACGATTTTTAATGATTTTAAAGTGTCACGTCTAAATGAGTCGTGTTAATGGGAAAAATATTTGTTAAATTAGAGCATTTTCTTTATAACTTAATATGTGATTATTTTAGTGTAATTAATTTGTAAAGTTATGACTAACGCGGATAAAAAACTGAAAATCACGCAAAACTATCAAGCGTATTTTTATGAAACCTTCACTATTTTAAAGATAATTTAATTATTTTTCTTTTAGTAATCATGTTTTAATATAGTAAGTAACTTTTGTTTTATCTATAATAAATTAATAATGCATCTAATTTGGGTCAGCGCTCCTTGGTGGGCAAATCCTATACTGCCGCCCGCCGTAAGGAAAAAGGACGTAGATATCTATAGAAATATTAAAATGGAAAAAAAAATATTTGGTCTTGTTTAAAGTACAAGGTACAAAGGCAGATGCGTCTTTTAATAGCAAGAATTATTAGATTTTCGTTAAGTTTACGCCAATATAAAAATACTGGTAGATCTGCGTCTTTTTTGCTTATTCCGAATATGTAAATACCTAACTCGATTTTGAAAAAAAATGTCAGAGGCGCCTTTTTTTCCTTATGACGGCAGTATACTCGTATTACTGGGTGGACGTACGACACGTTGCATGAGCTCAGCATAGAACACGCAAGCTAACCACTCATGGCCGTTGGCATATATTATCTGCTGCTTAAGTCCCTTGTTATAGGGGGCAAGCCTATTGCCAGCAACCAGGCACAAATCCAGACTGCGAGCTGCTGCTGACAAATTTGTGACGTGTCCTGGTAATTAAATTAGTTATTTAATAAAGCTTAACTACTAAAAATATGTTTATTGAATAAATAACCAATCCTTTTAAATGAGACTCTTTGCCGGAAATGGCAGAGTCTCATTTAAAAGGATTAGTTCCAGTAGTCCCATTTTACTAACATAACCTTAAAATCAAACGCATCCCGCCAAAATACGCGCGCAAACACGTTTGACATTCATCAAGGTTTTCCCTCCAAGACTCCAAGATGGCGAGCGCGGCAGTGCGACCGAGACAAATAGCGTTCATTACACCGACTCCAGGTTGTATTAAAACAATCGTGCGGTTAACTAACTCATTATTGTTGGTAACGACGCAATTTCACTTAATATAGACTGCGTCGGGGTACAACACTAAAGCAGGAAGTACAGCGGACGTTTGGTTAGTAAGTAATTCTTCGTAGGTACGAGTTCTTAGGTTTTTTTTTTTTTATTGGATGAAATGGTTTTTAGGACTGTGACTTCTTCATGCTTTTGTGGCTAAAACTATAATAATGTGATACATTTATCATGATCACTACTACTCTACTGGTCTACTTTTATCTTTATTGCAGCGGTTGGTCATCAGGTGAACGTCTTTACATACCACGACCCCTCCGTGCCTCGGAAAGCACGTTAAGCCGTTGGTCTCGGCTGTCATTCATGGACAGTCATTACAGATCGTCAGAAGACCGAACTGGGTTGTGGAGGTCAGATAGGCAGTCGTTACATGCAAAACTACTGATTTTCAGCTGCATCCGGTTAGACTGGAAGCCGAGCCCAACGCAAAAAGCTAAAAGCGAAAAGGCTAGGCAGATAACTTTTATCTTATAATAGGTACTAGGTCTCTAAAGACAGCTAGATAGTTTGCCGTATGTTTTGTATAACTTACCCGCATTCGATCATTATTATCGCCACAGTTGGATGATGACGAAACTACCTTTTAGAAGAGCACCTAGACTCAATTCTATCTTCTTGAAAATTTTGACGTTCAAGTGTCTTCTAACGGCCTACTTGAAATAAATGTTTTGACTTTGGCTTGACTTGATGTATTCGTTTTGCAAAATCAAAGCTTTTCTGTCTAAGAAAAGCTTTTATCATAGACCATAGTGCATTAATAATTATTCCCTTTATTTGTAGACGTTTGCTCAAAGCTGTTAAAAGACGGTTATACGTCAAAATTCTGTGGTTTAATAGTTATGAGTAAACCCCATTGTGTTAAGTAAGTCACCGTATAATCATGACCTTCGTTAGTTTATCATCTATCAGTATTATTTCCGTTAGATAATAAACTGTCGAAAAATTGTGAACTGCAACAAGCCACTTATTTTATAATCTATCCATGGGAAACCAACAAATTGTGAACTGGTATCAAACTTGCTTCCGACGTAACGCACCTTGCGTTAATACTAATTAGCCTGTCTAGCTGCGAGCAATTTGGAAGTATCGCTGCCGGGGCACCGCTCGCTTCGCTCGCTCGGCTCGCGCGCTGTTGGTCACAGTTCTTACATAAACTCATCCTTATCACCCAGTTCACAATTTTTCGACAGTTTATAATCTAACGCAAATAATACCGATAGATTATAAACTAAGAACAAAGAAAAAGAAACAAATACGCTATTTTGCCAAGGTTGTATTTAAGTAAACCGGTACGTTCGTATATTATCCACCCAAAAACATTTGTAAGAAATTTTTTACACAACTTCGACTTATGTTTTTAAACCCAAAGATGCGCATTACACTTAAATATCACTACAAACAAAGCAATATGGCGTTACCTCTACGCTACGGCGAGCTTATTTATATTTTTGCATTCTCTCGCCCTCATTCCGCGCAGAGGCGTATGATCGCGCTTGGGTTTCTTCGCTTTCAAATTAAATAAATAATGCATACAATTTGTGAGCAATAAAGTTTGCGAAGTGTAGGTGTGTCGGCATAGTGCGCTGAATTTCGCGCGCCGCCCCACTGGGAACAATAACGGTTGGCGGTGCCGATAAGATCGCGCTGCGGCTCGACCTAACTAAATGTACTTGCGTGCTTAAAACCTTTTTTCACCCGTGTTCCTTCGGGTGCCTGTGCCAGGGCCACGGTAACTCTTTCAAACAACCCGCGACTCTAGCAGGCATTGGCCCTAGCGGGCCCCATCAGTTAGTGCTGACATCTCCTTGAGGCGCGCGTGGAACACAACGCGCGGTTGACCCGGGCCTGGTCCTTACCAGGTGGCGAGCTACCCATTGCTCGCCGTCCGCAAGCCCGCATCTACGGTGGCTGGGAATCGGCTCTCAATTCCCGACGCCCAGGGGTCTCCTGGACTAGGGGCGTGAGGGCGCAAAGATTGCCTCTCCCTCATACGTTCCGCCTCCTCCTTCGCCAAGCAGTAAGCTTCGCAGAAGGAGGTGACGGCATCCCATGCACTCTCGCTCCATACCATGGCCTGGACTAGGGCCGGACGCGAAGATCGCCGCCGTCGATCGCCTCCGCGAGGATGCGGTGGTACTCTGCCCAAGCCGGGCAGACCTCCACCGTATGCTCCACCATGTCCTCCAGGCGATCCACACAATGGTAACACCCGGCTGTTTCCTCCTGCCTTATCCAGAACAGGAAACTCTCTGCAACCACTCTTCAAAGAGGGGACTCATCGCCGCGCCCGCTTCTTGGTACCGCCAAACGATTCTTGGTACAGTGTAGATAGGTTACCTACGCCAATTCGATGTTTAAGGGTCTTAGCATACCTCCGCCACGAAACAGCGAAACTGCATGATGTTTCGCTACTCGAATCACGATTCATCATGCGAGTCTGTTGAATTGAACTACAGCGGTTTCGCTGGATATGGCTTCGCGCCGAAGATAGGTACTAATCGAACACGGCTACACGGATTTCGATGGTGCTGGTGCGACACTGAGTTCAGGTTTGCTAACTAACCAAGATTTAACATGCGTTTTGTTGCTTTTGAAATACTGATCAATCTCTTAAAGTCATATTTCTCAATTTTTGGGAGGTTATTTTTGAAACAGCTAAAAATCAATAATTGATTAAATACATATAATTATTATTGTTTCTTACATTTCTCGGGACCCAGCGGTCCCGGACCTTTGGAAGGCGTACGAGGGGCCGAAGCCAACTCGCAGAGGCCCCGTAGACAATTTCAAATAATGAAGAGGCTCCAACAAAGATTTTTCTTGTATGCACTATGCAAGTGCCCCCAAGGACAACCTCCGGTTGGTGCAGGACTATTACTAAACGTGGAAACAAAATATATTGGGCTATGGGCTTGGGTGGCTAAAGTGGATTGACTAACTTGACCTATGTCCCTTGCCTGACCAAGGTTATATACTTAATTATACATGGATAAAATGGCAGAAGGTGACTTGCACACTCAATAATGGGCGTCCAAAAACGGTCGCTAGCACGTAGTGACGTAGCGATAAGGAGGAAATAGTTCCTGAGGTGCTTGAGGAGTGGAGAGGTATTCCACGGCTATCAGGACAATCCCGGAAGTACGGACCAGATCCCCACCAGCACCTTACTGGAATACTTCCTTCCTCCGAGCACGTTTGCTCTTGCGATCCCCACTCAAGCCGGCCAGTAAAGGCAAGAAAGAGGTGGGAGCTTTTCTCGTCAGTGTTCACTCCAGCCAGACAATAAAGGCAAGCCAGGGGTGAAAAACAAGACTTCTCCCAGGAGATAGGGTCTGTGGGGTCGCTACTGCCCAACAGCTCGCCATATGCTGCCATGCGGGTTTATGCATCTCTCTTGGTCTAGCTCCTGACGCTGGACCTATTTCGGCAAAGTAATCTCTACCGGTACAGACCTAGAGTTCAGGAGCGCGCAAGCACCACCACTACGTCAACGTAAAGATACGGCGGTAGGCTTGGCCTGATTATAACTCATAACAATTATTATTATGAGTTACAATCAGGCTTTTGCGTTTATTGCTTGACACACACACAAACTTGTTCGATACTAAAACCAGCGTTCAGACCGTATCTATCTAGACCTAATCGTAGAACCTTTCTATTTTGCCGTAAATCGTAACTTTCCTCGCTCACTCTAATTAACTCAAGAACTTAGCTACTTAAGCACTCAAGACAAAACTAATCTATGCAGCAGCCAAAAATAAAACAAAAACGCGAGCGCCATTTTAACACCCCGACATCCGTACCTAAAGGTGTATTCACATTGGCGTACACTGAAGCATTGTCATAGTTCGGAGCACGAACCCAAGTTTGAATAGCAGCGGTTCACTCCTATGTGGCTACTTCCTTTGTACTCCCGTTTACAGTACATAAATAGTAAATACGTGTGCTTGTAAACAAGCTTATAGGAAAGTTTTATTACACTTACGGCCAAAGTGTGGACGATATTTTAGTTGCTAAAGGACGGACCAGTTGCCGGTATCGCATTTTCTGGATTTAATCAAAGTTACCTGTAAAGTAGTTATTCCGCGCGGGCTGGCAACGTCGCAGTTCCAGAGGTTGTTCTCGACTATTTTAATAAATTTTTTTTTACTATTACTATTTTTTTCGGCCAAGCACTAGATCGTTGGTATTTATATGTATGTATGCCATTTTTTGGCTGTTATTTTGGTATTTACTCATAAAAATTGACATATTGTCAGTTATTTTCTATTTGCAGTATTACGATTAAATATTTTTATTTACTATGTAGAGTAAATGTAAAAAAATGATTATAAAATACAACGATCTAGGGCTTGGCCGAAAAACGTTGTACCTACTTTGATTTAAATAATCACGAAAAACCTCAAGAAATGCGACATTGCCGGCCCACGTGAAATTAACGCTCATAATAAAGGATCCCGCGTTATTATGCGCGTTATTCCGCCAAGACAAGACCAGCTCTTTAAATTTTGTTGTCAAAGAGGTGTATTGTAAGTGAGATTAGTAAATGGCCAAGTCAAAGTCAAAGGCTAGACCAATTTGCTTTAAATGCGGTGGGTAAAACAATGGTGGTGGTGAATAAGTATGGATAGTTAGATAGTACTGTGGACACAGCTATGGATGATAACTTGCTGTGCGTCTAGATGTTCGATGGTAGAAGGGGGGATGAATTTGTGGAGTTCCTGAGCACACTCACCGAAGTACCTAGGTACTTCTTACTGAAGCCGTAAACACACTAGTATATTTAAGGCTTCAGCCCAAAATACTTTCTCCACCTTTTTAGTATGCAATAAAGCCCTAGCTCATTCAACCTATGTTCTCATGTCTTTCTGCTTTGCCATTCTGCTCTGGACAGTAGAGCATAGTTGTCTCATGTGTCACTCCATGTTCAAATAAGTAAGCTTTCATTTCTGAGATCACGAACTCAGTACCATTATCAGTACGAAGTATGCACACAGAATTGTTCAACATCTTTGCCTTCTTCACAAATTCTCTAATCCTAACTTAAATTTGTGCCAAAAAAATAAACTGTTCTATATTTCGAAAAATCGTCCTCATGAACGAAATACCTTGAGGCTCCAAGCGATTAAACTTCCATTAGCCCACACATATCTGCATGCATCAGTTCACCTGATCTGTTTGTTGAGCTTCTGCTGTTCTCAAACGCTCAACAAATCTTACCTGTACCTACAGCACTAAGTTTCCGGCCATCGCCTATAACTACAGTCTTAGGAATTGATAACTGTTCATATTCACTGAACAACTCTTTTTGATATTTCATACGCTGACTGGCACCACTGTCCACTAGGTACTTTTCACAAGTCTATCTTCAACACAGCCAGTGGTAGACTTACGCGTTCCGACCCATCATTTGGTGACATTCCTCAAGGAAGAGTTTTTGCCGAAAGGTGTGCTGTATCGGCGTTACCACGGGCGGCTACGCGACACCTCGCAGCCTAACACTACGGTAGTTTTTACGTTAGTTGTATAAAATATGAAATAGTTTATAGTTATTGTTTTTATATTTATATTATATGTATTGTGTTTTATGCGCCATAGTTGCCTGAAATAAAGAATAAATAAATAAATACTCCCTAGTGTTTACTGTAAGCCTACCACTGGCTATGTTTTCTAAGTATTTGGATGCTCGGTTATTTAGTCATCAAAGTTTGAAGATAACCATTCTACTACCAAGATAGCGCGGATGACCTGCAGTGGTACTTCTAAAGTCAAACATTTACATATAAAGAGATGTTTTAAAGAAAAGAGTGAATAATATTGTTGAGTTGCAGTATATATGTAATGACCACTGACCAACTTGCAGATGTTTCGACTAGGGCACAGATTAATACAGATGGGACACCCCGCAAAATCATTTAAATAAAAAGCGACTCTTGCTACGACAAAATAAAGTGCAATTCAAGTCGCACGACGCTTATTACCTACAGTTATATTCACCTACAAGTTGCCTCTCTTTCTAACGCGTAACTCTTATACCTTCTGACCGCGGCAGTTCTACTGAATTGGCCCAGTGGGATAGGCCCGCCGAGTACTTGTAACTTCATACCCAAACTATGGCGTGTCCCATCTGTATTAATCTGTGACAAGGGCTTTGAGTGGGGTCAAATTTAAAACATTAAGAGGGAAACTGTTTTGTAACTAAAGACTTTGTAATTTAAGTTCTAGACATGTTATTTTTTGTTGAGTAGGTAATTAAACAAGTTTTGGTTTGTATAAAATATATTATTGAGGGGTGATGTAAGAGTAATAATAATAATATTTTGTAGTGGCAACATTGTATTGTTTTAGAACAAAGTCACGTGGTCAGAACACATTTTCTGTGACTCTAGAAGATGGCTTCGGCCGGTGTGCTTTCTCCTCTGTATCCTGATTCTTCCCAATATAAGTGATGCAAAGAATCAGCGTTACTTTCACTTAAAAGTCCTTATAGAATCATCCAGTGACGATCCTTCAGTCATGTAATTAGTTCTTCTTAAGGGGGAAGCGTCAGGTAGCCCGCAAAATTCAAATTTTCTTACGTTTTTTGCTATTTGCAAGTCAGTATTAAGTTGTATGTTCAATAAAGTATGATTCAATTAAATTAATAATTAAATTAATTTAAATTTTGATTAAATTATATTATTATTATCTCAAGCTCTGCTTAGCTTGAGGCTAGACGGCGTTGTGTGATAGTTGTGGAATATTATTATTATTATTATTATTATTATTATTCCCAGCCGTAACAAATATGTATTTATAGAATTATAATCATTAGAATCAATAATACAACTCCTTAAGTTAGTATAATCCTCAAATGTCAAGATTTCATGAAATAGACATGAATTAGAATTACCTGGTCTTAAAGAGTTGTATTGATCACTTTAATGATTATAATTATGTAAATATACATACTTGTTACGACCGCGAATTACCTACATTTTGATCAACGTACAACCTAATATTGCTTGTAAATTGCAAAAAAACATAAGAACATTTGAATTTCGCGGGCTACCCTGACGCTTTCGCCTTAACTAAAAATTGTAGAATTTGTTCTTTGTAATAGTTTCAATTTTTTATTTATTTAATTGTTTTTGAGCGATAAGACCGCCCCATGTGTCACCCTGTGTACAATTTTTACATCTATGTCTGTAATTTGTATGGTGTAAATAATAAAAACTATTCTGTTATAGGTATTCTATTCTCTGTATAGTTATACACAGACCCATCTCAATAAATGTTACAGATTTAAAATGTATTTATTTAATCACTTCACACAGTTCAATCAATATAATGCCAGGGATTGTCACACATACAATGGTCCACTTGAAGGACTAAGTGCGGAAACCAAACCCAACGACATAGATCATGCTCGGGATACATGAGGCTTTCAATACTAGGATAGCAAGCTAGAACATCTGTCCGTGTGTAGCCGTCCTGGCTTGGCAAATGCTGGTGCTGTTTACAACACGATACTAGTAAATAAGCCAACAACATCGCGGTGACTAAGGTTCATTTTCACCACACATCACTAAACGCGTTTAACGCTAAACGAGTTTACAACATCGCTCCGTTTCTTTCAATCGTTTGAAGATGACAGAGACAGAATGAAGTTTTAAGCTCGTTTAGCGTTAAACGCGTTAAGTGATGTGTGGTGAAAGTGAGGCTAAGTGCAGATTTCACCAATGAAATTGAACGCGATCAGCACATCTAAACCGAGTTCAAGAGCTGTCAGTGTCAATATTCCAAAGAAAACAAAGATGCTGATCGCAAGTCCATATAGTAAAATGATCCAATTGAGAACTACCTTCACCGGTCACACGAGGCTAGTTTACAAGCCAGGTTAGTAAAATCGGTAGTTGGGGGCGCTACCAGCTCAAAAATAGAACCCCATCCTATTAAACTATCCTAGCTTGAGACGCTAGCTTACTAGCTTTCTCAATAGCTTACTAGATTGCTAGTTTACTGACACTAGCCTAAAATATCCTGCCTTCAAAAGTTAGTCTCGTGTAACCCAGGCATTACCCGTTAAATTGTACTGTGACAAAAGAAATCTAAGAATACTTTACGTTCATTCATAGATTATAAATTGTGTTTCAGCTCCTAATGCGTTTTCTGTGT
Source organism: Dicycla oo (assembly GCA_948252095.1). Classification (NCBI taxonomy): domain Eukaryota; kingdom Metazoa; phylum Arthropoda; class Insecta; order Lepidoptera; family Noctuidae; genus Dicycla; species Dicycla oo. The sequence goes on along the minus strand of OX411709.1, from coordinate 38,930,558 downwards.
TTTTAGCTGCGCCTCGAGACGTTGGGCTGTTGGGCTCCACTTAAGAAGTCGTGTCAGTCTGTCGTGTGAGCCTTTTTAACTGAGCAGATAATATTATGATTGAGGAAAGGATACGGAATTGCCTTGTTTAATTTTCTTCCAGTTTCAACAAAATACTGTAAGAATGTATCTACTATCCGCTAAACTTCCGCGTGCTCATCTTTAAGGCGATAATCGCATATCACACTACTTGATCGCCCGATGCATGCGTTTTATCCAATAGGATGCACGAAGCGAACCTATTTATTTATTTAGTTATTGTTTTGTTACACGCCGTGCACACAAATGCATATTGTCTCTAGGAAGGGGTGTGGTGGGTTACTAGCTGCGCTTCCGCAGAAATGTTTTCTAAACTGACAACGAGCATGCTTAAGTTTTGCCGATATTACCTGTACAGTATTTTTCAAACATTAGCTGATCCTCATCGAGTAATAACGAACTTGACCCTTATCGCGAATTTGGAATACTCCTTCCTGCATTACAATCAATTATGCTGCTAAGCGATATTAAGCAATATCTTGTTGTCGTTAATGTTGAAAGGCTAATCAGTATTAAATAGCGTCACGGCTACTAAAATTAACCAAATAAAGGATAAATTATTTAAAAAAAATACCGGCCACGCACAATGAAGGGTTTCGTAGTTGGGATGAATTTATCCCAAGAACAAACTTAATATTGTAGTTGAAAAACATGTTCTTCCATACATTCCAACTACAAATAGTTAAACGAAAAGGATCCAACCCACATTACCTACACCTAATGTGGTTGGATCCTGTTCGTTTAACTATGGACAAATGTAAGTTTGTACGCACAATATTGAGAGATTTACCATGTTATTTTAAAACCATAGACTTCTTATAGGTTTTCCTGTAATCTATAGCCATAGAATTATTTTCAGATTTTTTTTTTTCAAAATTTTAAGGTCAGTAGTTTCGGAAATAAAGAGGGGGAATTGTCAATTTTCGCCTATTTTCTTAAACAATTTTAAAACAGTTTATTTTAAATTATAAAAAAAAAATGTTTAGAGACCCTCACAGTAAGCCCTTTCATTTGATATATCGCACGGTACAGTTTGCAAATATATTTTTTTAATGTTCTTAGTTGCCCCCCAAATTTGACCCGCATATTCAAAATTCATTAATTTACATTACACGTCTGTGTTTGGGTCACAGAAATACATACCTGTACGAAATTTCAACTTAATCGGTCCATTAGATTCGGAGCAAATTGGCTGTGACTGCCGAACAGACAGACAGACACATGAGTGATCCTATAAGGGTTCCGTTTTTCCTCTTGAGGTAGGGAACCCTAAAAATGTGATAAAACTACAAATTAACCATTTTCGGACTTTTTCCTTTATTTGTGCTGAAGACCGTGCTTCGTGCCAAATTTCAAGGTTCTAGGTCAACGGGAAGTACCCTTGGCTTAGAAGCCTGATTCATTTAGAGCTCCAAGGGACCGTAGACGTACATATTTGATATTCATTTCAACTTGATACTTCGACGCGTTCCTGAATAAAAGAGTCTAGACATACTGACAGGCAGATAGACCGACGGAAAACGAAGTGATCCTATCCCTTATAGGATCACTTCGATTTCCGTTTTTTCCTTTTCAGGTAAGGAACCCTAATTACCGCGGGTCAGTGACTATCTACGCTTAATAGCAGTGACAACGCATAAACATTTATACATCTACCTTGATGGAATGTATGGCTCCTACCGGCAATGCAAAAGCTCAGACTAAATAAAAAAACCAAGACAGAGCGTTGTCAACAATGACGGTTTCGTAAACATGTGTGCAATTCGTGAGGTGTAGTTTAGTTGTAGTTTGGTGTAAATGTGTGCATGTATGCACAGAGTGAGGTGTAGTATTGCGCCACGGAATAGAAAAAAAAAACCGGCGAAATGCGTATCGCACCACGCACAATGAAGGGTTCCGTAGTTGGGATGAATTTATCCCAAGAACAAACTTAACATTGTAGTTGAAAAACATGTTCTGCCATTCATTCCGACTACAAATGTAAGTTTGTACGCACAATATTGAGAGATTTACCATGTTATTTTAAGACCACAGACTTTTTATAAGTTTTCTTGTAGTTTGTAGGTTTAGAACTATATTCTATATTTTTTGCAAAATTTTAGGCTTAGTTTCGGAGATAAAGGGGGTATTGTCAATTTTCGTCTATTTTCTTAAATAACTTTAATACAGTTTATTTTGAAATGATAAAAATATATATTTGAGACCCTCATTTTAAGCCCTTTCATTTGATATATCGCACGGTACAGTTTGCAAATATATATTTTTTAATTTTCTTATTCGCTCCTGAAAATTGACCCCCATATTCAAAATTTATTTACGTCCGTGTTTGGGTCACAGAAATCGGTTTAAAGAAATTTATTTCTCATAAGAACATACAGTCCGCTTATAATGAGATACAAAGTAATAAACATAAATACAGTGACAATACCCTCCAGAGTATTAGCAGTTATAATGCACTTAAATGTTTCTTCAGCTTATATTTAAACATATTTACGTTATCACACTCTTTAATGTCGTCCGGTAATGCATTGAACAGATGTACTCCTTCAAATAATATAGAAAATAATAATAATATAGAAATACATATGTGTACCAAATTTCAACTTAATCGGTCCATTAGATTCGGAGCAAATTGGCTGTGACAGACGGACAGACAGACAGACACACAAGTGATCCTATAAGGGTTCCGTTTTTCCTTTTGAGGTACGGAACCCCAAAAACAAGTGGAAGTGTCCACGCAGATATCCGGCGTGTGTCATAATTATGCGGAAAAAATGTAAAATAATAACAACCTTCGTTTGTTGAGTCTTAATTTTGTATGAGCAACAAATTCAACTTTGACGAAAAGCTCAATAAATGTGACGTTCCACGGGAAAGGTACCTTGCGGGTGCGAATAGAGTTATGCATTCCATAATAATCTGGAATTAATAAGCTGTTGATATAATAAAAGAGCAAGCTCCTACGATGTGTAGTTACGGAGATATTTGTTTAAAGATTGTCTTGAAAATTGTGCAATTTTACAAAACAGACAATTAAGTTTAGCCACCTGAAAAACAATGTTGTCGTTGTAAGTTACATAGTGGGCTATGAAAAATAATTCCTTTGGCTCCTGTCCTTCAAAAAACTTTGCGATAAGTTCTGTATTACAAATCAAAACCTTGATATGGGCTAATGAATATGCCTAATAACCAATTTCTAAAATAAATTTTTTTTGGTAATTTTCACGTTTTTTTTACGAGAAAGCCAGATTTTTTACTGATCAATTAGAAAACAATTACTAGATAAAATTAAGACAAAAAAAAAAACAAGAATTAGAGGTACTTAAGAATAAATTTTAATATTGTCATGTAAAATCACAAAAACAACAATTTAAGTTTTAATTTAACAAACAGTATTAATTCTGGCACACAAAACAGCAAAATTCTTTCATTAGCATATAATAAGACTGATAATATCGCATTTATAGACTATTTTTAACATTTTAAGTCACTTGAACTTACATCACAATAACAGTCTTTGTTTCTTACATTTAAGAAAAGGTACTCTATGGAAATTACGTAACAAACAATAACAATAAATGGTCAATAAATGGTCTTTTTATCAATTTTAACTATTATTTTATTAATAATCTGCTACAAAATAATCAGTCCCTTCTTACCTATACTTTTTTAAGACTTGGGGACAAGTGAGTACAATGAAACGAAAAAAGCACTTTCATTTATAAAAAAAATCTGTATTATTAAACTCAACGTATTTTATCTATTTCGATATAATTTACTTAATCATCTAAGCGGAGCATGTCCCGACATGATTGCAAGTAGGTATTATTTTCTTATATTTCATAACACACGGCCATAAGGTACCTTTTCTACTAAACTTTGAAGCCACATTGTGGGCTAATAACAATAGCGTCCTCCATCTATGACTAGTGATTTCTCGAAAACGAAGCCGAGTTGGCACCTACAACTTTAGGTGGTTTGGTTCGTACCTACCGACACTATACGATTTTCCCCTACCAAAAATCGCTCAACGCGCCTAAAGTAGTTTTCACTTCAATTTTCTGACTAAGGGACGGTTTTTTGATCCGTAATCGTGAATCCGTAATCTTATGACAAAATGATAAATTATTTTATTTCTGTAAGTAGGTTTGTACAAACACTTTTACAAGTCAGTCATGTTTTGTTTAAAAAACTAGATGAGGTCGGCGTTTCCTATCTGATTACTCTGAGAATGAGTTCGCGTCACCGCGTCACCGTGACATGTGATGTGACGTGTTGCGCTGTTACAAGCTTTCACTTCTGTCTGCGGTCCCCATGACTGGCTTGCTTATTACAAGAATTTTCTTGGATTGGTCTGTGTGAAAGATGATTATGACGAGAAACGTGACTACAGTGACTACAGAGATGACTAGGTACTAATAGAGAAGTATGGAAAAGGAAGACATGTTGCGTCGACCCCGAATAAATTGGGACAACGGTCCCAGAAGAGAATGAAGCATGATGAGTATATAGTATATTGTAGCAACAATGTACGTTTGGAATTGTAGCAGCTATGCAAGCTATGAGCTACTTAGAAATGAAAGGCGTGTCCTTCATAGTGAACTGCTTAAGATGAACTGTCTTTTTATTTAACAACATACATATATATTGTTCTCCGCGCGCGCACTCAGCGTGCGGCGGTAGTCGGACGTGAGACGCGCTGTATGTTGGTATGTCAGCGGCGCTACAAATTTTTTCGTTTTATGTCCAGCAAGGACTTCATCATCTGTGTGTTCTTGGTTTTTTTTTCACTATTTGTAAAGTAGATATTTTTTAAATGCAAGTACAGTGTAGCAAACGTACTGCGCCGTAGACTCGCAGCGCAGGCTCGACGTTACACGTTACATCTATGTCACAGTTCTAACCTACGTAGATCGCCTCAGGTACTGAATTACCCAAATATTAAGGTATGCAACTTTAAATTACGGTATGACATCGTATACCGTTAAATAAGGGTTACCGAAATATTTCGATACCGTTCTTTTTTTCAGTAGCGTAATTGGACGTAGTTATGCTATAACGTTCCAATCCACACGCAGGTCGAACTGAGTAAATCGCGTTTTTTTAATTTTGTGGTACGCTTTTTTTTGGTAGCGAGTACAACTAAGTAGTATGTACCACTTCAACTAAATAAATAAACATTATTTTATTATATACTTGTCAAAATACCTAGCTTGGGCTCAAAAACTCAATTTTGACCACCTTGTGGATTGGAACGTTATAGCATAACTACGTCCAATTTTGAGGTTGGAAATGCATACCGGTATATTTCGGTAGAAGTACCTTAACCTTTATAAATGTATCGGTAGGTTCTTTGACACAAAATACACAAGTTCTAACGTACAGACGCCAGCAGGTCAACCTACACGAAACTGTCAGATTTTCCCAATCAACCTTGAACCTAATGCTTTAGCAATAAAGTCGAAAATCTATTAAAGAAATCTTACAGATTCTCTGTCCTATTTGAGTCTGTACCTATTTGACGCCTCGCGCCGCGCCGCGCTGTCTCGCATGTTTTTCGGTACCGAAATCGTGTAGTGGTTAAATAACGGCTTAGCCCAACCTTTATTTAAAAGGTATCGGTATAGCTCAACTTTTATTGGTTTAAAGTAAAGGTTGAGCTATACCGATACCTTTATATTTTAACTTTATATTTACCGGTACTGGTACATTTTAGAGGTATCTGAACCTGTAACCGTAACCGCTTTCAGTCCCTGGATCGCCTTGCTTAGAACTTAAAAAAATAGGGTTCCCTAAAAGTATACTATTCTTCAATGGGTTTAAGCAAATCCGCCGCTCATCCGCCTAAAGGCAAAAGCGAAACGTCACACGTCCGCACACAGGGTAATCAGATCAGGGGCACAAGTGAAATTGAATCGGCACCGACTTGACCCGTTGCGATCCAACGGTTGGGACAAAAATTGCCCTTAATTCTTTTTCTGTAGAGTGTAAAATCCGTTGAAATATTATTTAATTTTCAGCTAAGAGAAATTCAACCTTACTACTAAACTTTAAGGTTGATATTTCTATGGCAGAAAGGAGATGAGTGCTTAAATAGGGGTGACCAGTAGATCAATGCTTATTTGTGTCTAATAGGAAAAAAACAACAGATGTAGGCATTTCACGGGTATAATAATGTACTTAGTTGGATTTTTATGGCGCCTTTGATCTGGTGCGGTCTCAGTTGGGTTCTGCGCAAGTAGCCCCCCGTCCCGACCCCAGTCCCCAGTGATCGTATTGTTTGGACAAGAGTTGTATGGGCTTTGAGTTTCGTCATGTGTTTTTTTAATGTTCCCATTTTTTTAGACTTTTGATGTCTACATACCCATATACATAGGTAGGTACTTACTTAGATATACTTAGGTTTTAAACAGGATGATTTTTTTTACCGTCTTGAAAAAAATAGGGTACAATACTGCCGTCGTAAGAAAAAAGGGCACAACTAACATTTAAAAAAAAATCTACAAAAAATTGAGCAGATTAGCCTTTTTTTTCTGATTCTAAATATGTATGTAACTCAATTTTTTTTAATGTTAGTTGTGCCGTTTTATCTTACGACGGCAGAATAGGTGAACGAAGTAGAAGCCTATGGGCCCTATGGCATCTTTATTTTTATTTTTTCAATAGCTTAGACAGAAATTGCTCTATTCATAAACACTACACATTTGAAGTAAACTAGAACAATAAAAACGGAAACTTTGAAAAAACTTTATATATCGTTAAAAAATAACGAAATTTAAATCATACGCACTATACAGGGTGCGTAGTGCGTATGATTTGAATTTAGAAACTATAAAAAAAAAAACGAGTTGTGCCATAGGCTTCTACTCCGGTCAGTATATTGTGTATGTTTATTGATGATCTAATTTTGACAAAGATCTTAATAAAAATGAAAATTGGATAAGAAATATTTAGGTATTATCTTGAATTATAACTACACTATATCCATTAAAACAATTTTAATTCACTGTACAAAAATAAAGATAACCCTACTAATTTAATTTCCTTCCCGAACATTGTTACTCAATAAAAAAATAAGGCAAAAACCATTTCCAATTGAATTCCAGCAGATCATATCGTTCCCTCTGACAGCCGCGAATCCTTTTTCAATCTGGCAACTTTATTAAAGATGGTGGCTTACGATCATTTTGACATAACTTTGTGTGACGTAAGAGTGTTTATAAGGATCACTGAGGGGGAGCTATGATCTTATTTTGCACTCGGAACTTGCAACTTTATAAAAACTTTTTGGTTTGATTACATTGATCTTTGAAAGCGATTTTAAGATTATTTTTTTAATAAAACTGTGTGTAGTACTTTTAAAAGAAGTTATGAGAAGTACCAAACAACCCTAACACGGCTGCTTTCATAAAATATGGACAATAATTATTGTCTAGCATAGCTATTGGCTTTGGGTTGATTTAAAGAAGGTACCGATTTGAATGTTACCAAGTTATTGAAAGCTAATTTGAACGTGGTAGTATAGCTTCCAATGAGTTTTGGCTTATTAGAATGTTGGTTTTTGTAGATGTTTATAGGTTATTTGGGTAATTAATTTTATCGCTGATGATTAAATATAATTGGGAAGTGTAATTTTTTTTCAATATTAACATACAGTATATTATTATATTCTCGGTTATCTGGCACAGTATTAATTCGCATTTTTTGTATTGCTAGGTCAGTTTTCATGTGGTCGATAACGCGAATGCGCGCCAAAACTGTAAACACGAGATTGATTTAGATTGATTTTCGCTGATAATTCAGTTTCATACGCTTAACGCACGTACGTATTAACGCTTCTACTAGTACAAATAAAAAGAAGGTTTGACCTTGGGTGAGAAGATGAATATTTTAAACAGGTTAGAAAAAGGCGAAAATTTTGCATTATTTTTCCACATTCCACTAATCCTAATTTCCCACTAATCCGGCAGTCTTGTGTCTGAATTAGAGCCGGATTAGTGAGATTGTACTGTATTTAAAAATACCCTTCACAACAATTATGATAATATTAATCACACAAAGCTCCACTACTAATAGTTAAAAAGAACTCGATCATATATTTATTTAGGATCATAAAATTAACACGATCAAAAACAAATAATCGCGACCTTTCTACTCACCCCTCATCTTATAACGAGATATAATAAAACATAATCGATTATACACCCTAAAACTTATTTCTATGCTAACCCTACCAAATGTTAGCTAATGTAACTTCATAATTACATAGACTCTAAAATTAACTCAATAGAGTTCAATTTACATTGGGCATTTGTTTTTGGCACATTTGATGTGTGACGTGCGAATAGTTGTACGGACTGCATGGCCATTTGTTGGTGCCTTAGATTACACAGTTATGGATATGAATACCTGGTGATAAAGTTAAGAGCAGAATGTGTGCTTTTATAAATTTCTAACGAGGCGATATTATCATGGACGTCCACGTCCATAAAATGTATGAAAATACGTTATCGTGGAAGGAAAAAAGGGTCATCATGTATTTTCATACATTTTACGTCCCTGATGTATCGTGATGTTGAGACGTGGATTTGGACGTCCACGATAATATTGCCACTTTAGAAATTACAAAAGCGCACAATAGATGGGCAGACATACCTACATAGAAGATCATCGATGGGCTGAATTGGCATCAAAATAATTCGCAATGCAGAGTATGCAGATGCATTTATGCAGAGTAGGTATATACAAAAACGGATTTAGCATTAGAGCAGTATTTAGCCAGTAGCCAGTCGCAGCAGAACGAAGTTCAGCTTAAGTTCAGAAGAGATTAAATAAGGACATATTATTATTTAAAATAAATTCATCTCAAAAAAAAAAAAATGTCTTTGACATATCTCGGTACCCTGGGATCCCGGACCTTAAGAAGGCGTAAGAGGGGCCGAAACCAACTCGCTGAGGCCCCTTAGACAATTTTAAATGATGAGGAGGCACCAGACGCCGTTTATCCCTGTATGCACTATGCAAGTGCACCCAAGGGCAACCCCCGGTTAGTGCAGGACTATTGCAAAACATGGAAACAAAACGTATTGGGCTATGGGTTTGGGTGGATAAAGTGGATTGGGTAACTTGAACTATGGAAGAACTGTCTCCTGCCTGACCAATGTTATGTAATTACGTATATACACGGATAAAATAGCAGGAGGTGACATGCACACTCAATAACGGGCCCCCGAAGACGGTTCGCTAGCACATAGCGACGTAGTGACCAACACTTTCTGAGGTGCTTGAGGAGTGGAAAGATATTCCACGGCTATCAGGACAATCCTGGAAGTACGGTCAAGATCAGCATCTTACTGGAATACTTCCTTCCTCCGAGCACGTTTGCTCTGGCGAATCTTCACTCAAGCCGGCCAATAAAGGCAAGAAAGAGGTGGGAGCTCTGTTCCTCGTCAGTGTTCACTACAGCCGGCTAATAGAGACAAGCCAGGGGTGAAGAACAAGCCATCTCCCAGGAGACAAGGTACCGTGGGGTCGCTAGTGCCCAACAGCTCGCCACAAGCTGCCCTGCGGGTTTATTCATCACTCTAAAAAAAGTAGTGTATGTAGTATATCAGTTATCTGGTTTCCATAGTACAAGCTCTGCTTAGTTTGGGATCAGATGACCGTGTGTGAAATGTCCCAGGATATTATTATTATTATTATTATTATCTCCTTTATTTATTTTTTAAACTTATTTTATTACATTTTTAAATATTTTTATAAAAACATTAAAAAAAAAACATTTAAAAATATAAAAAATAGTGATCCGCCGGTAGCGGGTGCAGGGTCCAAGCTACCGGTGGTTAGGGCCCCAGAGACAGGAACCTCCTCACAATACGCGCCGTATCAAGGAGGACTGCCTTCTGAATCAGGCCCTTCACCCAGCCACCCAACGAGAGCCTCTTGAGATGTTGGTCGAGGCTCTTAGCGATAAGGCCATTGACCGTAACGACTATCGGCACAATGATTGCCGAGTCCACATTCCACATAGCGACAACCTCGTGGGCTAAGTCGAGATACTTCAATTGTTTCTCCTTCTCAGCCTTCACGAGGTTCTCGTCATGCGGGATAGTGACATCGATTATCATTGTGCGGCGCACTGATCGATCTATTACCACTATATCAGGCTTATTGGCTACAATAGTCCTGTCAGTGATAATAGATCGATCCCAGTATAACGTGACATGGTCATTCTCGAGAACTGGGTCGGGCACATACCTGTAATACGGTACCTCAGAGTCCACAAGGCCGTATTTCAGAGCAAGTTGCTGATGGATAATCCTGGCTACTTGATTATGCCTGTGCAAATACTCGCCGTTAGCTAAACGAGAACACCCAGAAGTAATATGTCTGATAGACTCACCGGGACAATGGCATGCCCGACATATGTCGATCGTCCCGTCTTTCATTATATACTTCCGGTAGTTATTCGTTAGCATAACTTCATCCATAATTGCACAGACTGAACCTTCGGTTTCCCCAAAGAGGTTACCGAAGCGTAGCCAGGCCACGGACGCTAAGAAATCTACGTCGGGCCCATGAAGGGCCCGGAAAAAGCGTCCGTGAAGCTCCTTGCTTTGCCATACTTCCTTGCGGTCATTGGTACTAAGCACCACAGGTTTGCGCCAGTTCTCTTTAGCCAAGGACAACGGGGTGAGTCCCTTGTCCACTGCAACCACATCTCGGTGCATACCCACGTCAGCCTTGAGAAAATATTCTCTGAGACTGCACACCTCGCGGTTGTGGAGGGTCTTAGCATTTAAAAAACCTCGACCCCCGCACTTCCGCGGAATGTACAGCCTCATGACAGACGAACGTGGGTGATGCATCCGGTTTGCGGTCAACAGTGACCGGACTCTCCTATCCAGGGCGTCTAGTTCCGTCTGGGTCCACTTTAGTATGCCAAAGGAGTACATTAGGACCGGCATGACCCAACCGTTAAAGGCGCGCACCTTGTTGCCGCCTGACAAAGAACTATTAAGTACCTTTTTCAGGCGACCGAAGAAGCGCTCCTGCAACGATTGTTTCACGTCAGGTCCGTTAATGCCTAACCCCTCTGTCATACCCAGGTATTTGTAGGTATCAGTTGCGGAGAGTGATCTCAGGTTTATAGAATCTGAGAGTTGTAGTCCCTCAGATTCCACAATCCCGCCCCGCTTTACATGCATGACTGCACATTTATCTACACCAAATTCCATCCTGATGGAATCACTAAAAGTTTTAGTTACTTTTAGTGACTCCAGCAGTTGCAATTTGTTGGTGGCAAACAGTTTCAAATCATCCATATAAAGCAGGTGGGATATTACCTGACCCCCTCTCCGCAAAGGACAGCCCAGCCCTGTACCCTCCAGCAGAGTGCTAAGAGGGTTCAAGGCTAAACAAAACCACAGTGGACTCAGACTGTCGCCCTGGAATATTCCCCGCTTAATCCTAATAGGTTCGTTGCTCACCTGAATTTGTCGGCATCCTGGATAGCGAAGAACCGTCCTCCACTGCCCCATACACGTCGTTAGGAAGGTGCTCAGAGTTGTATCAATTTTGTACAACTCTAACACCCTCAAGAGCCATGTATGCGGCACCGAATCAAAGGCCTTCTTATAGTCTATCCAACATGTCGACAAATCCTTTCGGGATCGACGGACCTGTTGGCTTATGGCCATGTCAATGAGGAGTAGCTCCTTGGTGCCGCGGGACCCATTCCTACATCCATTTTGAGAGACAGACATAATAGAATTCTTTTCTAAATGAGAATTAATTTTCTCTATTATTATTATTATTATTATATCTCTTGGTCTGGCTCACCCTAGACCTGTTTCAGCAAAGTAAACTCTTTCGGCACAGACCTAGAGTTCAGGAGCGTGCAAGCCCCATCACGACGTCAACGTCGGCGGTAGGGACATTATTATTGTGGTAAGTGAACTTTTAATTGAAGCCCATATTAGAAAATATTCTGAAAAAATAGAGAAAAATGTGTAGTCATTGCACGTTCAAAAACTATTAAACTATTCTATTCCTGCTCTTCGCATCCAAGTGAACCACACAAAACGGCAGGGCGGTGCGCGTCTAATTTCATTGTTATTAGTATTACACATACATTTGCGAGGGGTGAATTTTTTGCTAATCATCATTCGTTGACACACATTGTGCGCGGACGCCGACGGTTGCATTTAATTTACACTGACTGACAGTTTTGGAGGACAACAACGAAATATTTTCTTTGTTTGTTTCTGTTCCATGTTTTACTTTGCATTGACAGTGAATAAATTAACCTACGTATAAACCTGTCTCTTGAGAACGGCATATTCCCTGACAGTCTAAAACTGTCCATAGTAAAGACAATTTACAAAAACAAATCTAGACTCGAAGCTGGTAATTACAGACCCATTACACTCTCCCAGTAATATCAAAAATATTCAAAAAAATAATGAGCACTAGACTGATTAATTTCCTTATGAAAAATAAATCTACTACATTAGCGTGTTAAAGAAATACTAAGTGCACTAGACAAAAAAAAAAAAAATCCCAGTAGCCGTGTATTTAGACATGAGCAAGGCGTTTGACATGGTAGACCACGATAGCTTATTAAAAAAATTAGAACAATATGGAATAAGAGGGCCTGCTTATAAATGGTTCGAAAGTTACTTGAGGGGTCGACAACAGTGCACAGAAATAAAACAAAATTGTACAAGCACGAATACCCAAAAAGCCTTTAAGTCAACATACTTGGTAAACCAGTATGGTGTACCACAAGGTAGGGGTTTACTTGGTCCGGTACTATTTATAATTTACATAAACGAATTGCCAAAATCTACTGATCAATTCACTATCCTTTTTGCTGATAACACCAGTATTTTGACTAGAGAAAACACAATAGAGGATGCTATTAGGGTAACAAATAAAGCTCTGGTCTTGATGTTGTTGACTGGTTGGACTCGAACAACCTGAAAATAAATCTGACCAAAACGAAATATATGACATACACTACAGTTATTAAAAATAGGGAAAACTCTGACATACATATAAAATATCAAAATCATGACATTAAAGAAGCTAATGACATTAAATTTTTAGGTATAGTTATTGACAGACTCTGTAACTGGAAACCACAAATAGATAGTGTATGTAAAAAATTAAACAAATTTGTATTTGCACTTAAAAAAATTAAAATTCTCACAAATATAGAAACTGCTCTGATGGTTTGGTGCACAGTCATGTTTGCTCTGTTCTAAGATATGGGTTAATCATATGGGGTAACACTACAGATGCCCAGAGAGCATTCATTGCTCAAAAAAATGTATTAGATCGATTTTTAATCTTAAGTGGACAAATTCTTGTAGACCAATATTTATGCAGCAAAATTTGCTCACAGTTCCGTCATTTTAAGTAAGTAAATTCGTAAGAAATAATCAATCACTTTTTAATAAGGACGATAAAGCTCCATTTAAAAGAAAAGTAATTCAAAAACCTTTTCTCATCCCAAAAAATCGACTAAAATTGTGCGATAAAAACTGCTACACTATGGCAGTTAGAATATACAATAAATTACCTATTTATCAAGCTTAGAATTTAACATGACTCTCTATAATTGGCTTTGTGATAGATGTTTCTATTCAGTTGATGAATTTATGCAATTAAAACATTGATTATGGGCAATAATTCGCTGACTGGGGAAAAAAACTATTTTTCTGTTTTAATGTACAACTGCATGGGAATTTTATGTTATGTATTATGAATTTATTTAAACATCTACAATTTTGCTTCAAGATTTATTTTAAATTTAAAATGTCAATATTCCATATTATTTAATTTTATTTTGACTTAACTAACATTTGCACAACCGAAAGGTTGAATATAGTGTTACAAACAAACTGTATAACATCTTATAAAAGCAAATAAAGGTATCATTCAATAAAATTGACGGGTTATTTGCAGGGATTACTGCAGCTTCCACAAATCAATTAAAAATCACTGATGATAAAATTATTACTTTTTTAACGGTCTACTATTTTTCTCTTTGGATGTTAACAGAGACAGCTCTGTGGGATGTAACCACGTCCACCGCGATTGTCAAAGGCAAGAATGTTTCCTGTAGTTAATAATTAAGTTAACAATATAATATCCTAATCTAACTAAAACTATTAAAAAAACTAAAATATGGCGTTGAAAAATTCCTCCGCATCGCTGTCGACTGGTAATGTAGCCAAGAGGCTGGCGGCAAGGTAAAAGCCAGCCCTTGGGTCACGGAAAGTGTCAACCAACTGTTTGGAGATTCCTGTAGTAGAATAACCTTCTCACACAGTTAACATGTAAAGCTCCAAAAAGATTCTAGCCAATTCTATTCTATTAGATTCTATTCTATTCAAGCCTAGATTCTCATCACCTGTCGCATTCCTCACTTCTTCTACGTTATCATCCACCTTCTCAATCTAAATTCCACTCTCTCGAAAGAACTCAGTACAATAATAACAATATACCTTATTTCAGACCACAGAATATCCAACCAGAAAATCAATCCATTTCTATAACATACCTCAACGGCATGATACGATAAAGTACATTTAATCCAGCCGTATCACAGAACTCGATCCGATATGTAAACGACCTCAGACTGCGTGCAGCGAACAGTGCACCGACCTGCCTGTTTATATTCCGCGATATTACATACACCTCGTGGATCTAAGAATAGTCCCCACCACCCACCACCCGGCTTCCACTACCACCCCTGCTTCATAAATACTCCAAGAATTGTATGCGGTGGTGCACCCACCTTCGACTTCGAGCATGGCCACTGTGTCAATAACTTGTATAAAAACTTTGTTTCTGGAGTGAATTTCAAAACTATGATTTATTACCCAATTTTGGTGGATTTAAAAAAAAAATATTTTCAATATTTTCCACCAAAATTAGGTAATCCTACTAATATTTTAAATGTGAAAGTTTTTGAGGATGGATGGATGTTTGTTACTCTTTCACGCCAAAACTACTGAACGGATTTTGATGAAATTTAGCACACAGATAGTTTATAACCTGGATTAACACATATGATACTTTTTATTCCCATATTCCTACGGGTTCGAGATTTACGCGGGTGAAACCGCGGGGCGCTGCTAGTAAATCATATTTGTTGAAATTCACTCATTGCAGTATAGTGAGTTGTACCTATTTTGTCTGGTAATTAAGTTAATTTACTTGAGTGTTAATTGGACTGTGGACATAGACAAAGTGGCATTTTAACAACAGTAACGATGATGGAAAATCAAAAATATTGATTGACTTTCGACCTCTTTAACCCCCGACGCAAAAAGGGGTGTTATAAGTTTGACCGCTATGTGTGTGTGTGTCTGGCTGTGGCACCGTAGCTCTTAAACGGGTGAACCGATTTGGATGCAGTTTTTTGACATGTTTTATCAAAATCGGTTCAGCCGTTTCAAGGTCATCCGCTCTTTTGTTTGCTGCGGTAGGATCTGAGACGGTATTTACTTTACATTCAAAGACGTGTGTGACCTAAACTTTGAAACACCCATATATGCTATATAACATTGCAAGATTATTGAATTCTTGGTCTGATGCTGCAGCCAGGATATCCAGCACACTAGTACATTCTTGTAAAAATAATAGCAGATATGTCGTGTTTGGATTCGTTTTGATCAGTATTTGATTCTACCATATCCATCACACTAGTACACGATTGAAAAAAAAAAATAGCAAATGTGTGGTGTTTGGATTCGTTTTTTGATCAGTATTTAATTCTATTTACAGAACGATGGTGGCATCAGGATAAGTTATTGTAATGTGTAGAGAAACTTAACATTATGTAGTAATAAAAACACATTTCTATATTGTTGAATTGCGTTAACTTTTTGACACACACCTGCAAATTATGACTAATTGTAAAGCTAAATATTATTGAGGTAAAGCTTTGTTTGGATTTTATTGATCCAATTCACAAATTGAATACATGTAAGGCAATTGTCCCACCGCCCAGCGAGGAAGCGACTAACTATCGGCTATTTTCTCGCTCAAGAAACGTACAATATATTCCGTGTACAAAAGAGATGCATATATTAATAGTTGATCGCTGATGGTTCACACTGCACGCGAGTACTCGTTTGTTGCAGCGACAAGAGCAGTCAAAGAGAGTAACTACTCGATCAGCGACCCTCGCTTATCTGGCAGAGCACTCGCTGAGAGTCTCACGCTTGGTACATACGCATACCAGCGAGTAATAGCTTTTTGCTGTCGTTCACTCGCTGCTCGTTGCTCGCCTACTCGTTTCTAGTTTCTAGTCCTACTCGCTTCTCGCTCATCGTTGGCGGTGGGAGAAGTACCTGAGGCAAGTATGTAAGTTACTATTATAACTAAGATCAAAGATGATTTAGAAGAAAAACTGTACTTATCATAACTTCTTTTTTAACTAAGTAAGCGGGGTACCGCAACGCTTAAAGCAATAACAAAATAGCTAAAATAGGGAGATTGCAAACTCATAATGCTCCCAGACTTAACAATTTAACACCCAATGTTTGGAACAAAAATTTGATAGTATCAAAGCAAGTTGGTCGGAAATGCAAGATAATTAATATGTAGATAGTCAATCAAATGAAGGGTCTGACTTACCTAAGCGGTACCCCGCCGCGACATTATAGCGCCATTTCAATGAGCAAACCTTATCGTGCCATCCATCAATTTCTATACTTAAAAAAAAAAATATATAGATATGTCAATCTGCCTAGCCTTTTCCCAACTATGTTGGGGTCGGCTTCCTATTATTACTTATTATTATTATTATTTCCTTCGTATTACCCAGTAACTGGGTTGTGGAGGTCAGATAGGCAGTCGCTCCATGTAAAATACTGGTATTCAGCTGCATCCGGTTAGACTGGAAGCCGACCCCAACATAGTTGGGAAAAGGCTAGGCAGGCAGATTGTTGGGGTCGGCTTCCAGTCTAACCGGATGCAGCTGAATACCAGTATTTTACATGGAGCGACTGCCTATCTGACCTCCACAACCCAGTTACTGGGTAATACGATACCCCTTGGTAAGACTGGTTGTCAGACTTTCGGGCTTCTGACGACCCGTAACGACTGCCAAAGATCCACGAATGACAGCCGGGACCAACGGCTTAACGTGCTTTCCGAGGCACGGAGGAGTCTCGGTATGTAAAGATGGTCACCCATCTACAGACCAACCCCGGCAAACGTAATTTAATTTTTATTTAAAAAGTTAATAAAGTTTAGTAGCTAAGAAAAACAGCTGCACGGGTCGACCCCTAAGGTTAAGCTACGCTTCGGGGGTTCGTACGTGGATGGGTGACCATTTTTACATACGGAGTCTCCTCGGTGCCTCGGAAAGCACGTTAAGCCGTTGGCCCCGGCTGTCAGTCGTGGAACTTAGTAGTTGATACCGATTGTAAAGAAGCACAAAAGTCTGACAACCAATGTTACCAAGGGGTATCGTATCCCAGTTACTGGGTTGTGGAGGCCTGATAGGCAGTTGCTTCATGTAAACTACTGGTATTCAGCTGCATCCGGTTAGACTGGAAGCCGACCCTTACCTAGTTGGGAAAAAGCTAGGCAGATTGATTGATACTATGGTAATAGTATAAACAGTGATATTGGGTTGGCACAAAAGTAATGAGACAGTCTACAAAAACTATACATTTCCTTTTTCAGGTTAATTGTTTTCGAGAATATTCTAGAATGTTGTAAAACATTCTAGGTACTTATGATGTGGGGGTATATAAAGCCGCCCTCGCGATCGGTTTAGTCAGTTTGAAGAAAAATGGACGAGGGACAAGTTGGAACACTATACTTATACGAGTACTTGTTAGGCGCGGGCTGCGGCTGACAATATCAAAACTGCATTGGGCGCTGGAAGTACAAGCCATGCGACGGTGTCCCGATGGTTTGACCGTTTTAAATCAGGAGACAGGAGCCTTGAAAGTCAGCCACACTCTGGACGACCACCCGCAGTGAATGATGACGATTTACGCCGCGAATTGCAGTCGACTCCGGATGCTACCACTCGTGAATTAGCGGAAGCACTGAACTGCAGTCACCACGCTGTGGAAAACCATCATGAGCTTAGGTATCGAAAAGTTTTGGCTCGGTGGGTACTGCACATCCTTAGAGACGCCAGTCGTGCAGTCCGTGTCGCTATGAATCATAGATTCAATACGAGAACGATACACGCCGTGCTTTTTGGCTGCCTCCAGAAGAAACGCCACCAACTCAACCGAAGCTGAGTCAAAAAAACCGCTTAAAAGTCCTAATATGCTGTTTCTGGGACGAGCAAGGAATGTTGTTTTATGAACTATTACACAATAAAATTATAAACGCTGACAAATATTCAACCTAGCTCATCAAACTATCTGCTGCTATCAAGAAAAAACGACGAAGACGTTTTACTACACGATAATGCTCGACCTCATGTCGCATCTGCCGTTCGCCAACAGTTGGAGAACTTGGGCTGGGAGACGATACCCCACCCACCTTATTCCCCAGACATCGCCCCATCTGACTATCATTTGCTTAGAGCCCTGAAACAACATTTGAGAGGTAAACAATTTAATGATTTCTCTGATGTAGAGGAGGAGTTGAAGAACTTTTTCGAAGCACAGCCATCAGAGTTCTGGGCGTAAGGCATCCAAACTTTGCCGGATCGTTGGCAAGAAGTCTTAGATGCTAATGGTGATTATATCATTGACTAAGCTTTTTGTATTGTTATAATAATAAAAATATAAAACGTAAACCAAGATTCTCATTACTTTTGTGCCAACCATTGTTGAAAAGTGGTTCACCGCAAATGTCCGCAGTTATACCTAAGCTACCGAAAAGCTTATGTCAACATTATTTTCACCGTAACAAGAAATTGCCCAAACTTGCGTCTTGAAGTTTGCTCCCGCTCCGTCTCGTTTTGATTTTCGAACGGGAGAACTGTGTCGCTTGCGCTCAGAACACACATTACGCAACAGGTAAAATAGGTGGGATAAAGAGTGAGGCGGTGCGGGGAAGTGGGGGGCGAAATTAGAATTTGAGCTGAGGTTGCATAGGCTTTTAACGGTTGTTAATCAAACGTTGGGGTCGGTAAAAGTGTATCGTGTCAAACTTGGCTATTATGTAATTTTGCTATATCATGCTAGATGGCGTCATTGAGACACGGGGGTCACAGTTTTTCTTTGAGATTTCTTCTGATAGCCTCTCTTTAGTATCTCAAATCTCTTTAAGAAATACGAAACGTTTTGGAAGCGATTGCTACTTACCAGGCCCTCTGGACCTGTATTATTAGACTGTTGTATCCAACTACAGTGCAGACACCTCTTCTACGTCATTCCATTTTTTTAGTTTTCTGTTTTTACAAGCTTTTATTTAGTTTCACCTGCTGTCTGTCTGTCTATCTGTAATCGAATCTTGCAAGTTAAATTTGACCCCCTTCCCGGTTTCCAATTGAGCTGAAATTTTTCACGCATGTGTAAATCAGATGACAATGTAATATTATTGTGTCATGGAGCTGATGAACTGATGATGGAGCCAGAAGGCGGCCTTGGGAACTCAGTAATAAAACGATGTAACCCTATCGAGTTTGGGCTCGTTTGATTTGTCTTGACAAGGACTCTGTCCTAAATGATCTCCAGATTAATAAAATCTTATTAAAAAAAAATACTCTTGTTTGTTTTTGTGCTAAGAGACCTATTACAAAATTGCATTTTGACAGATTAGGTATATTGAAGCACGGCGACGCATCACACTATGCACTTGGCAGTTTTAGTTACGTTTATTTTGAGTCTTATTTTTTTTTTGTTTAAAGTGTTATTTGTTAATTACTTATGAAGTAATGTTTATTCTGGTATAAATTTTACGTTATAATATTAATGTAGTAAAAACAAAGTTTCAGTTAATTCTGAGCGTTTTTAGTAGTTTTATGGTTTTGATAGGGATTTTTTTAAAAATAAATATTCCATACAGATGCCTAACAACCAAAAAGGGATAAACGACATTTTTTTGAGAAATCGACTTGTATATCGATATAGACGCAGAAAAAAGCCGAATCTAACCATATATACAAGTCAATTTCGCAAAAAAAATGTCGCCTATCCTTTTTTGGCTGTTAGGCATCGATACATATTTCAAAATTCTGAGGTCGCTATGGACTAAACCACTATTTAAGAGATATTATTATGTTTTTTTTTCATTTCATTTGCTTGTGTTCAATCTACGAGCTCGAAAAAATGCGCATTTTTTGAAAAACTTGTTCTGGAATTTTGGCTTTATTTATTATTATTATTTTATTTTTTTGTTTATATAGATAAGAAAAATTACGAAAGGCGAGACTACTATGAAATATATCTACTAATAACTATTCTCCATCACTCAATAAATCAATGTTGAAGTCAATCAGTTTCTCAGAATAAGAACGCCAAAATCGAAAAAAAATAGTGGAAATGTATTATTATAATTCTTTTTGGCCAATTACAATCTCAGGATAATTACTGCAGCCATCTCCTTACTGGGCCTACCGTGATGTGGTATCCCGTTGTTTAAGGAGCACTCTGTGCAAACTTCATGAACGCGGCCGCAAACACGTTTCATGAAAGCGTGGGTAGGCCGATGGCCTGATAAAGGTTATGGGAGTCCACTGTATGCGGCGAAGGACTAGTCATTGTGGCAGCCCGCTGAGGATGCCTGTACCTTGCAGTGGACGTCTTTCAGCTGTACTAGTGATGAAGAGAAATTTACGTAAGACCATGTTCTTCCAGACCTATTTATCTAACGTTATCCCCTAGCTCGTGGTTAAGTAATCACAGCCGCACGGGTCGATCCATCAGGTTAAGCAACGCTTGCCGGGGTTGGTCCGTGGATGGGTCATACCGAGACACCTCCGTGCCTCGGAAAGCACATTAAGCCGTTGGTCCTGGCTGTCATTCAAGGATCTTTGACAGTCGTTACGGGTCTTCAGAAGCCCGAAAGTCTTACAACCAGTCATGCAAAGGGATATCGTATTATTCAGTTACTGGGTTGTGGAGGTCAGGTAGGCAGTCGCTCCTTGTAAAATACTGACATACCTACAGCTGCATCCAGTTAGACTGGAAGCTGACCCCAACATAGTTGGGAAAAAGCTGCCGATGATTGTGATATCCACCAATCTGCACTGGGTCTGCGTAGTGGGCTTACTCACAGACCGGAGACCTGAGTCCTAGCTGTGGGAACGTAAATCCCAAATATTTTCCGTTTTTATTTCAGACTCACCATTTTATCTCAGATTAATAATATTAAGCACAGCAAGGACGCTCTTAGCTTAATCATTTTTAGGGTTCCGTACCAAAATGGTAAAAAGGAACCCCTATGGTTCGACTCAGTCTGTCTGTCTGTCACAGCTGGATATCTCAAGAACCACTTATGCTATCAACTTGAAATTTGAAATAGTTTTAGTTGACGTTTGGCCAACTATTTTGCAAATAAGAAAGTTTTTTTTTTGCAACAGGGACTGAAATGGGTCTTAAAAATTCAAAGTGGGGCTACTAGGGCATGTGGGGTATCATATGAAAGAAGAGTTTTTGTTTTTTTTAGGCCGCATAGTTTTCGACTTTAGATGAAAAATAAAAAAAAATACCGTTCCTCACTTTATCTCCGAAGGTTGCATAGAGAAAAATCTGAAAATATTCTGTGTGATAGAAGTTTATTTATAGACAACAGGAAAATAAAACGATGTCTCTAAATAGCACAGTTTTTTTTTTTGAATATATTATGTTACAAAACGAGACGAGGACGGACGAGTCCGACTCGCTCTTGACCGGTTTTATTTTTAGTGAACGATACACCGGCTAGTTCTTCAACTCATATGTAGCAACATAAATAAATAAAACTAACCTATTTACTTATGTACCTACACAATGAACATTAACTGTTCGGCTTTAAGTAATCGATATGTTATACGTATACAGGGTTATTGGTGAAACACCAGCAACCTCTTAAGAGGTCATTGTACTCATCATTATGAACAACCTTTACTATGGGACCAAACACCAATCTTACATTTTGACGAATTATGCGAACATAAATGTACTGAACAGTTGATTTTTTTTCGCGACTCCCATAGTAAAAGTTGTTCATAATGATGAGTACAATGACCCCTTAAGAGGTTGCTGGTGTTTTTCAAATAACCCTGTATATCCGTGGAAGCTTGATAATGTGTTGTTGTTACCTATTATTTGTAATTAGTCTGTAAGCCTTCTTAAAAGCAATAAAATAAATAAATAAATATTATTTCCAGCTACGAAAAGAATACGAGGCGACTTCATGAAAGGCAACTCTGCCTATCGTATCGCCCACCATCTTTGCAGCCTTATAGGAGTCCAATAAGACGGCACCAAGAAAACTAAGCAGCTGTAATCTGAAGCTGTAATCTCTTCGTAATATTGAAAATCAAAGCGAATTTTGCTCACGTAAGAGGGATTTACTTAGAAGTGTGTTTTTCTATGAGCCGGAGTAAGTGCATTGGCTTTACGGTACAAGATACAAGGTGTAGAGGTACCCTCATTTAAAAAATAATATTATTTTTTATGACATAAAAAAGCGCATAGGTCATGTCAATGTGTGCTCGAATTTCAACCGCAGGCTTACAGTAGTTGTGAACCTAATCCCATAGGTTCACAACTACTGTAAGCCCGCGGTCACCATAGGATGATGGTTTGGTGATGGTGATTTTTAAGTTTATATATACAAATACAAATACAAATATTCTTTATTGTGGTTCATAGGTAAGCAATAAGTTGTTACATGTTTCCGAAATTGTACACAGCTATGACCCGCCATAATGGCATACAATAATTTTAAAGTAGGTAACATTTTAACAGCATAATCAAATAGAAAATTAAAATAATAACAATTTAAATATGCAGCACTTTAGAATTAACGAATATTTGTACATGTCAAGGCAACAATTAAAATAACGAGACATAAATTATAAATTCAGTTAGAATTAAATAATACAAATTAAGAAATATACACATTTTACTTATCAGGGGAACAATTAAAATTAAATAACATCATCGAGATAATCTTTTAAAGTATAGTAACATTTGTCTAACAGCAATTGAAATAATTTCTTTTTATGCAAATCTAAATCTCTAATTGTCTTTGGCAATTTATTATATATGTCAGGTATTAGATATGATATACGTTTACACTCATACTAGCTTTTGCCAGCGGCTCCGCCCGTATGTTGGAAATTATTCCACGAGTACCATACATTTTTCCTTAATAAAAAGTACTAGTATAATCTATCTCGGTACCGAATTTCATACAGATCCGTTCAGCCGTTCTGTCGTGATTGAGCAACAAACATCCAAACTTTCGCATATATTAAATACTTCAGCGGCTTCGCCCGCGTGGATGTTGGAAATTATCCCAAGGGAACCGTACATTTTTTCCGCGATAAAAAGTATCCTATGTGCTATTCCAGACTGTAATCTATCAAATTTTGACAGGACAACGTTTATCGGGTCAGCTAGCTTATAATATTAGTAGGATAAGTAGCATTATATAAAGATTTTTCTTAATGCCCACTCGGGTGTGCGTTCGTCGTCTGAGGAGGTACGTTTCCCCGCCAGGGTTGCGGGTTGTTCGAAAGAGTTACCGTGGCCCTGGCACAGGCAACTGAAGGAACACGGGTGCGTTTTAGTCAGTAGAAGTCTGACACGCCTTCCCGCTCCACCCAGAGCGGGAGTAGTTATTTGATGATTTCTCACCCAAAAAAAAAAAAAAAGGAGGTACGTTTCCCCGCCAGGGTCGCGGGTTGTTCGAAAGAGTAACCGTGGCCCTGGCACAGGCAACTGAAGGAACACGGGTGCGTTTTAGTCAGTAGAAGTCTGACACGCCTTCCCGCTCCACCCAGAGCGGGAGTAGTTATTTGATGATTTCTCACCCAAAAAAAAAAAAAAAGGAGGTACGTTTCCCCGCCAGGGTCGCGGGTTGTTCGAAAGAGTAACCGTGGCCCTGGCACAGGCAACTGAAGGAACACGGGTGGGTTTTAGTCAGTAAAAGTCTGACACGCCCTCCCGCTCCACCCAGAGCGGGAGAAGTTATTTGATGATTTCCCACCCAAAAAAAAAAAGAGGAGGTACGTTTCATTCTCGACTGAGTATTGACCTGGGCGCCAACCACCAGTGTGAGAAAGAGATGGAGCTATACAGGACGTCTACCTCCTTCTCTTTCCCACACTCAAGTAAGATTAAAATAATACTGCTTTAAGAGGTGGTGGTCTAGCTCCAGAGCTGCTACTAAATGGGTCCTTTTTTAGACTTTTCTGCAGGAGGATCAGTGGTGGCCTAGTGATTACCGCCTGCCTTGGGTTCAAACGTAGAGAGGCCTTGCCTTTCGGTGAAGGCAGCTGGCGTGGAATATAGCTTGACATAACAGTTCGAGGACATGTGATGTATCCACTATCCCGCAGTAGGTACGCCTGCGTGACTTCAGTCCAGTTCCTCTCTGCAGTCTGCGGGAGCAGTGTTACAATACAGGGTTATTGGTAAAACACCAGCAACCTCTTAAGGGGTTATTGTACTCATCATTATGAACAACTTTTACTATGAGACTAAACCTGAAATCGCGAAAAAAATCAGCTGTTCAGTACATTTATGTTCGCATAATTCATCAGCTGATTTTTTTTTCCGCGATTTCAGGTTGACCCCTTAAAAGGTTGCTGGTGTTTTACCAATAACCCTGTATAGTCTAAAACTAAGCAAAGTTTAGCCATTTATTATGTCATGTGCCTTTGTGCCGCTTATTACTTGCCCCACATATTCTTATAAAGGCGCGACCAACCACGTGCTACGGTTATTTGTCACTGGCTACGAGACGGTGCAATATTTCACATGAAACATAGCGCCATGTTAAAATTTAAATAACAGCACTTGTATGCAGCCATAAGTGGATTAGGTTAAAGTGCAATAGGAGTAAGGAGCTCATACATGTATGTAGGAAGTGCTAGTTCTCATACTAGTGCCGGTACATTTTTGTAGAACTTTATTCGTAAAAAAACTTTTTAGCAAAAAATAAAACCGACTTCTAAAACAAAACACTACAAAGTGAAAAATAACTTTAATTTCGGAAGTCGGTGTCTTTCGTTTTGTATTTTCGTTTTTTGCCACCGACTTCCGAAATTAAAGTTATTTTTCACTTTGTAGTGTTTTGTTTTAGAAGTCGGTTTTATTTTTTTACTAAAAAGTTTTTATTGTTCACTTTTTAGTTGTGGAACCTACCCCACACAAATTCGAATACATAATTGAGCAAAATAATTGTAGATATAGCCATATAAAATAAGTGGGAAATATACGCATTATTGAAGTTAACTCAAAAACTCCCCAAGCAAAGTTAATAAAATTTATATGGGACCACCTCGGAGGTATACCCTTTCAAACAAAAAAGGAATTTTCCAAATCGGTCCATCCGTCTTTGAGTAATCGCGTAACAACCATACAAAAAAAAAATACAGATGAATTGAGAACCTCCTCCTTTTGGAAGTCGGTTAAAAAGAAATAAGAATGACTGCATTGTGAGGTTCTTTTTGATGAAATCAACTCTTATTGCTGGGTACAACAAATTAAAAAAAAAACAGACTGTATATATATATATATATATATAAAATCTGACTGTCCTTCACTAGCTTCTACCCCCGACTTCATCCGCGTTAAATCTCTTGACGCATCATCTTGTCGCCTGCCCACGCTATTTCTTCGATTTCGCTTAGTGTTCTATCTGCCTTTTTTATTTTTTTCTAAGGGTCCTAGCGTGATGTTAGCCTATTAGCCTTTCTCAAAAATTGGGCTCTCAAATGCAAACATAATTTTTCAAATCCGACTGGTAGTTCCACAGATTAGCACGTTCAAACAAACAAAAAACAAATTCTTCACCTTCTTATTAGTATGGATTACACACAGAAGCCGAATATGTCATAATTTACAATTTCACCACGACAATAAAATCCAGGGAACTTAAAAGATGAAGTAAAACGACATCAGTGACATACTGAGGTTCTAATTTATTTCAACTAATTGGTTAGTTCTCGCGCACCGAGGGTTCCGTACCATCAAAAATGTGTGCTATTTAGAGACATCGTTTTATTTTTCCTGTAATCTTTACATAAACTTCTATGACATAGATTATATTTCAGATTTTTTTCTATGCAAACTTCGGTGATAAGGGGGAAGTTATTTTTTTTTTACATTTTTCATCAAAAGGCGAAAACTATTCGGCCTAAAAAAAAGCAAAAATGTTTAAAAATGTGCAAACAGCGCTCTTTCATTTGATACCCCACATGCCCTAGTATCCTCACATCGAATTTTTAAGACACCCTTTCAGCAAAAAAAATTATTTCTTTCTTATTTGCAAAATAGTTGGGCAAACGTCATCTAAAACTTCAAGTCTTTTTTTTATTTATTTAAAATTCAAGTTGATAGCATTAGTAGTTTTTGAGATATCCAGCTGAGACAGACAGACTGCGTCCACCATAAGGGTTCCTTTTTACCATTTAGGTACGAAACCCTAAAAACAATAATGACAATCAGTCAATCGTATTTTTAGCGATCGCAAACAATCAGAAGTGGAGCAAAAGCCGCAATAAAATTTATATAACAAACCCTAATACTCGACCATCCAATAATCCTGCACTTGCACAGAATTTCTCACTAATGCTTGATTTAGCTCCTAGTCCAGAAAGTAACTAAAACAACGAACCTCCCAAATTATCCACTTTTTACCGACGCATCCCCAGCGTGCTACCCACCGAAATCTCACATATCATTGCAATTTACAAGGGAAACTTTGCCTTCTAATTTGTTAGAAAAAAGAAGCAAAGAATGCGTCAACGGCCTGCTCCTGCCAGTTTGGAATGGGATCATAAACTGGCATAATGGAGGGAACCGTCTAACGACCTACAGAAAGAGTCTTAATCTCCTAAATAAAATATCAAGAAGAAATCACAGGGCACTGGTGCGGGGAAGCGCAACTTTATAGCGGAGAGATTGGACACATATTACAACCAACTTTCCAGTTGCTGTTATTTCGCGTTCGCAAGTTTTTCGACTATAAAATTTTTCGGACGCTCGCCCGTACTTTATTGCAGCGTTCGCGAAAATTTGGACTCCTATGTGCTTTTATTCTGTATTCCATTTTGTTAGATAAGCTAGGGTTTTGTGGAAGACTGAATAAGAAATAACATGTTGTCCTATCGTCGTGAGTTTTGTGAAGTTTACAACAACGAACTTTTGTTGTTTATGCAATGCAATTTATTGAATCCTTTCAAGCTTAAAGTATAATGTTTTTTTTTTTTAATTATGACTAGGGACTTTTACGCCCGGTGTGAATTATGCAAAAGAATTAATGCAACACGCCATAGTTTCCTATAAACTATTTCTTTCTGTGTAATTGACCCAAAGGAAACATTGATACAATTTATTCTAATTAGGATATAGGTATAATAATATAAGGGATTAAATATAATGTTCACCATAAAATACTTTGATACCCTAAGCTTTTTGCACTTCAAATTGTATTCAAACACCAAATGTAGTAAATGATCACCAAATCTAGTAAATGATCACCAAATCTTAACGAGCGAATTATTGCGTTAGGTTAGGTTAGGTTCTTTTTTTATATTTGTTTGATTTGCTTTTAATGTTCTTTCTAGGTTAGGTTAGGTTAGGTTAATAATGATTAGTTTGTAGTCTAGGATAGCAAGATGTTAAACATTTTGTTTATAATTTCACAATAAAATGGAGTTTTAACTTTGGTGATCATTTACTATTTTTGGCAGTATTTTACTTTATCTGATGGTAAGTTAAACATAAGCCATAATATAATCAATCTAAAATTAAAACTAGGTACGTAGAATACATTCGATGGTATTAAATAGTTTACAGATAGACTTCAATAGAATTCTGTATCTTTTGTGCAATACCATACAGAGTTGCGTTCTCTCTTTTTTCCCGGTTTTTGTTACAAACTAGCTGACTCGACATACGTTGTCCTGTCAAAATTTCAATAATTCATACGAAATTCCCATAGAAAATGCACTTTCAGTTTTCCCGAATTTTCCAACTTTCCCGGAATTTTTTCAAACATTTTCTTTCATACAAATCTTGTCCTGACCAAACACAACAAAAAAAACGAATTATCCAATTTGGTGCAGTCGTTCGGAAGTTATATATAGTATATATATAGATATGTAAGATAAGTATTATTAGCAAGTATATAGATAAGTATTCTAAATATCCCAAAAAATGCTATCTCCCGATGATTCCAAGATAACATGTTATCCATGTTAACTAAAAAATAATTCGAAAAGCTTCCTTTGTCCAACTAACAAAGACACGTATCAATCGCCTTTAATATTCAAGAGAGTAAAGAACTCGACCCTTCGCAGTAATACCAAGTTTACCAACTTCTGTACTTATTCAGTTAGCCAGCCTTCCAGTCATAACCTCGCCTTTCAGGACCTCCCCAAGGACTATGAAATATTCCTTTTTTCAACCACAAAGACATAATTAAACCCCAAGGATAACAAGTCGGTGCCTCGTACCGTATTCTTCTTTGTGCGCGGATTTTGAATTTTAATGCGCGCGAGTTTCGATCCCACGCCCGGTGATCGTGCAGGAAAAATAACTACTTATACAGTATTCAATTAGAATAGATCATTTTCGTGTAATTTCTTGATTAATAATGAATCCCTAAATTTTCTAATGGGTTTCTACGCGATTTGACCACTTTCTTCCTATAAAAGCCTGAGGATATAAAATTATCGTCAAACTAATGACTTAACAAGGTAGGAGACATGAATTGGCTCCTTGTTGAACACCAGGGTACTGGCTGTATATTTCGTTGCCCGTTCTCCTACAAATTGTTCCTTGAGTACGGATAATGGGGATATGTTTAATACATAAGTACGTAGTAACATAATACAGGCATGCACTTTGAGAAATTTTGAACTTTATGCAAAAATAATACGTTTTTCTATAGCGAAATACCTCAAAATTGAGAGAAAACGCTCCGTTTTTAGTAATATATCGAGCAAAATTAAAATTATCTGTAAAATTTTCTAATACAAAGAACATTGAAACAATACATCAGAGCTGACAAAAAATCAAGCCATCAAATATAGACGCCAAATCAATAATTTGAATAACCCCTTTAATTTTGAGTGCAACATTGTAAAACCAGTAAAAATGTTATAGTAATCGTAGCTTAGCACCTCTTTACATTATTACACTTTAAATATAACGCAGCTTAATGTACTATTAATAGAAAAAATGTATAGTTAAATTCACCCATTTCCTGAAACAATTTGTAGGCGCAATATGTTTTAACGCGCCCATCAAAGTTGGCTATCAACGAAAATTTATTCAACGCCAAAATGTATGCAGTTTCAAGCACTCAACTGCCCCCAAAAATTACAACAATAAAGAAATAACAGATAAGTGCTCTTACATTAAAGTTCGAGTACAAAGTACCAGTATAACTTGATCAACTGAGTCCCATGAACTTCCTTTTTTACACCCAGATTGTACTGGAAGAAAGAAGCGGGGGAGCTCTAGAAAATTTGGCTGAGTTGAGTAGGGTAAAAGCCCCAAAATTTGGGCGCGTGGCTTACGCGTGCCTCAGAGTTTCCCCCTCCACTGCCGAAGTTTACATCACAATTAATGTCACCTCACTAATTGGTGATAGCGGTTTGACAGTTAGGCACAACACTAGACCCGTGGTAAAGTTTGTTCGCTTCTACTTACTTACTGAAATTGTATAATTTTGGACATTAAGGTAATCTTGTCGAATTAAGGTAAGATTGTAATTGTAAGATTGATATATACGTATAAGTCGAAGTTATAAATATATATTTGTTTCTGCAACAGTGACGAAACACTTTTATTGCCTGGAAATCAAATCAAAACTGATATTGTAGCGATATTTATGATCTGCGAAGAAAATAAAATAAAAGGCACATTATATGTCCTTTATTTTAAAGGGTCTTTTTTGTCATTTGTTTATTTTTCATGGGGCGTGAACAATAGTATGTACCATTCTCTTAAAAATTGTCTATCGCACCGTCGTCGACCACAACGCTTCACTGCTGATAAAAAAAATTATAAGCTTTCAATTAGGTAAAATTGTATTTTAATAATCTGTTGTTGATCCTTCTGTCCGCTCATTACTACAATGTTAATAATTACCTACCTGCGAATTGATAGCCGATTTGCTGACGAGAGACTAAAAGCAGAGAACGGTTTGGCGTCGATACAAGATATATCAAAAAACCGATTATCTAACACCGTCTTGCAAAACAAAATTTATTTAACAGACGCAATCATTCACATTCCCATCGAAGGGTGAAAAATACTAAAACTTGAATGTAGGGTTAAATAAAAAGGCCGTATATAGAAAACCGATATCTTCTGTCCGTTCAAAATGCATAATCTAATCTATTTGCTATCGGATCGACGCGTGACTCATGACACTCGATCTCAAGGGACACCACTGACACTTTCGCGTTTTATTTCATGAGCTATCTGAGGACCGACATTTGGTGTTTTCACCTCGATGCCCTTCGAATTTAGAATTTTATTTACATACGAGTAGGTTGGTAGTTTTGACAGTCTTTTTTTTTTAAATAACGTTAATGTTTTCTATTTGTCGCTCAAGCTAGCACAACCGAATCATCGCTAGTCCATGTAGCGATAGAACATACTACCTGAAATGTATACGCAACCATGTTTAAGAATCCGAAGAATCCAAGATTTTTAAAAATTATCGTCAAAGGTTTCTTTACCCAGCGTAATTCAATCCCGCAAGCAAGCCGAGTTTCACTCACCCTGCTTCATATCCCAAAGCATAAATTACGCGTCAAATTGGCGTATAATCCTATGAACGTAAGTCTGAATGTCCCGCCCGTGCAGTAAAGATCCCCTAAACTTACTTACTTGGCCACGTGACCAGCAATCAGACAAATAGAGACATGCCCATTTGAACTTCAAAAAAATAATAATCAAATGTGAATTTGGACACCCTTGTTAAGGGTGTCTCGAATTATAATTATTTGGTAAGTGTTGGAGTTTGGAAGTGAGCTAGGGTGAGAATTTTAAGCGGTATTGATGCTACTGTCATTCAAGTGAGCGATGATATTTTGGAGTTGGAAATCTGCATTAGTTTTACTTTTCCAATATACTTTGATAAAGCTGTGTTTTTAAACTACTATTTTTTTGCAGTAAATATTTCATATCTGGGTGTTTAGCAATAGTGACACTTGGTACTCGTAGCTCAGAGACGGATAAAGGCCTACGCGCACATAACAGCGCGCACATGACACGGGAGCTACGACAGTTACGTTCCGTACAGCGTGAGTGAAAATTAATGTTGTTTCATACATTTTATAACACACCATTCGAACTCGTCAGTGCCAGTGACGTTCGGTGACGTCAGTGACGCTCCGATGCGTTCAGTGATCCGACGTAAATTTCTAGCGGACAATATTTTGCCTGACACTGTCACAGTATTCCAAGAAAGACGACGAATAGTTGATCGAATTGGTTCGTGCATCCTCCAATTTATGATCTTTGATTCATCATCTATCAGATGTTTATATAGGGTGGCGAACTCTCCTTCTTCTTCTCTTTTCCTCCACGCGTTATGAACCCATTGCCGTTTCTCACATAAACTTCGTCTAATCTCTTCAAAGTGAGAGTGAGCAGGCTTCTTCTGGGTAAGCTCACTCCATCGTCGACTTTGTCTCTGTCATCTCTGACCTAGACTAGAGTCAAGAGCAAACACATCTCGAAAAAAAAAGTCTTCATTTAATATTAAAGCAATCACTGTGCTCTTGAATATCAAGGCATTTTTATATAAGCACGTGAAACTGTGATAGGTACCAGGCTCCAAGTGTACTAAAAATCACTGCATGCGTCGGTGTCGGCTCTGACATGTACGAATAGCACGTCACGGAGCTGACGGGATGCAACTGTTGGTCACCTGGCGGCACTGTTGAGCGGGGATGGGCCTCGCTGAAGCAAGAAAATACTGAAAGGAATTGTCTGTTTATTATAAGTAGGTATGTGGCTCGTGGCTAATTAATAACAGCCGCACGGGTCGATCCATCAGGTTAAGCTACGCTTGCCGGGGTTGGTCTGTATATGGGTGACCATCTTTTCATACCGAGACTCCTCCGTGCCTCGGAAAGCACGTTAAGTCGTTGGTCCCGGCTGTCATTCGTGGATCTTTGACAGTCGTTACGGGTCGTCAGAAGCCCGAAAATCTGACAACCAGTCTTGCCAAGGGGTATCGTATTACCCAGTAACTGGGTTGTGGAGGTCAGATAGGCAGGCGCTCCATGTAAAATACTGGTATTCAGCTGCATCCGGTTAGACTGGAAGCCGACCTCAACATAGTTGGCAACATAAAAGGCTAGGCAGATTGATGTGACTCACATGACTCCAATGGGAACCCGAAAAAAATGGTTTATTTTTCTTCTAAAGCCCCAGGTTTTGCTTGATGGAATTAATATTTAAGTATCTGTATTTCAGGCAAGATATTGTTTGTACTGCACATGCAGTAAGTAAGATAGTATAGTGGAGCTTGCGCGGATTTCGTTCAGCACGAAACATGCATTTATTCGCACCTAATAAGGCTGTTCCGCAAATAATAATAATTTATTAATAGCCACAGAAAGCTTCCAGGTAAATCCAGTGTTGTCTTGATGAGGAAGGATTACTGAAAATGCAAGCGCCTGAGACAACACCATTAATGAGTAGTTTCAAGAAATTATGTAAAGTACAAGTAAATATTATAATTATGTACAATTTTCCATTACGGTAAAAGTGCTCGAGTTTAATGTTGGAAGCTAATAAAACCATATTTTGTATTAACGTAAGATTAAAAATAAACACCTTTTTAAAAGTCTTGATTATTCAAAAACAATAAATGAAAATATAAACACAGCTTTTAATAAATACACAGGAAGTACAAACAGTTCTAAAAAAATATCCAGTGCGTGTCGGATCACGCACAATGAAGGGTTCCGTAGTTGGGATGAATTTATCCCAAAAACAAACTTAACAATGTAGTTGAATAAGTCATTTTTCAATGGAATTTGTACAAAATCTTTACTTTTCCAAGTACATTTTATTTTTTATATTACATTTTAAGTTGGACCACTATAACTCGTAAACTTCACTCACGCGACCCGAAAAGGCGAATTCCCAAAGTTGACAGCAAGTAAAATGGACATGCGCCCGAACGCCCGACTTAATCTTACGCAAACGAATCCCTGAATCGAAAAATGGTTTTCACAGACCCGTAATATTTTTGAATGGCCTACCCAACTATACCCATATGTATACCACAGGATAGACGAGACAAAAAAATATCCCCACATTATGCGTACAGGAGGTACCCTAAAAATTTCCCCACATTATGCGTACAGGAGGTACCCTAAAAATTTCCCCACATTATGCGTACAGGAGGTACCCTAAAATTTTCCCCACATTATGCGTACAGGAGGTACCCTAAAAATATCCCCACATTATGCGTACAGGAGGTACCCTAAAATTTTCCCCACATTATGCGTACAGGAGGTACCCTAAAAATATCCCCACATTATGCATACAGGAGGTACCCTAAAATTTTCCCCACATTATGCGTACAGGAGGTACCCTAAAATTTTCCCCACATTATGCGTACAGGAGGTACCCTAAAATTTTCCCCACATTATGCGTACAGGAGGTACCCTAAAAATATCCCCACATTATGCGTACAGGAGGTACCCTAAAAATATCCCCACATTATGCGTACAGGAGGTACCCTAAAAATATCCCCACATTATGCGTACAGGAGGTACCCTAAAAAATTCCCCACATTATGCGTACAGGAGGTACCCTACAAATATCCCCACATTATGCGTACAGGAGGTACCCTAAAAATTTCCCCACATTATGCGTACAGGAGGTACCCTAAAAATTTCCCCACATTATGCGTACAGGAGGTACCCTAAAAATTTCCCCACATTATGCGTACAGGAGGTACCCTAAAAATTTCCCCACATTATGCGTACAGGAGGTACCCTAAAAATATCCCCACATTATGCGTACAGGAGGTACCCTAAAATTTTCCCCACATTATGCGTACAGGAGGTACCCTAAAATTTTCCCCACATTATGCGTACAGGAGGTACCCTAAAATTTTCCCCACATTATGCGTACAGGAGGTACCCTAAAAATATCCCCACATTATGCGTACAGGAGGTACCCTAAAAATATCCCCACATTATGCGTACAGGAGGTACCCTAAAAATATCCCCACATTATGCGTACAGGAGGTACCCTAAAAAATTCCCCACATTATGCGTACAGGAGGTACCCTAAAAATTTCCCCACATTATGCGTACAGGAGGTACCCTAAAAATTTCCCCACATTATGCGTACAGGAGGTACCCTAAAATTTTCCCCACATTATGCGTACAGGAGGTACCCTAAAATTTTCCCCACATTATGCGTACAGGAGGTACCCTAAAATTTTCCCCACATTATGCGTACAGGAGGTACCCTAAAAATATCCCCACATTATGCGTACAGGAGGTACCCTAAAAATATCCCCACATTATGCGTACAGGAGGTACCCTAAAAATATCCCCACATTATGCGTACAGGAGGTACCCTAAAAAATTCCCCACATTATGCGTACAGGAGGTACCCTAAAAATATCCCCACATTATGCGTACAGGAGGTACCCTAAAAAATTCCCCACATTATGCGTACAGGAGGTACCCTAAAAATTTCCCCACATTATGCGTACAGGAGGTACCCTAAAAATTTCCCCACATTATGCGTACAGGAGGTACCCTAAAAATTTCCCCACATTATGCGTACAGGAGGTACCCTAAAAATTTCCCCACATTATGCGTACAGAAGGTACCCTAAAACTTAATTTTTTCTTGAATTTACTTTAACACTGTCGGCGTGAATATTTGTACTCGTATATCTATGCCATATTATGTACTAAGAGTCTCTGAGATAAACTGCGGACGGACGGACATGGCGTAAGGGTTCCTTGTTGACTACGGAACCCTAAAAACTAGGATTTCTACGAAACAGAAAATTGTAACTAAAAAGCCGCCCCTACAAACTTAATACAATCATTTAAAACAATTTCGTAACACAATTGCGGTGTCGGCATGTCGTTAGGGCCACGTGCCGGATCCCAATCGTATCCGGGATCGTTCCGGTTTCTGACTCTAACGGCTGACATTAGATAGAAGTGTTCCATTTATTGTTACCCCTCGATGTATTTAGAATAGAAGAAAGTAACAAAAAACATATGAATGTAAATAGCAAAGGGGAATGTGTTCCGTATTTTCCTTGGAAGAAATATCTATTGCGATCAAATAGAATGTATTATTGCTAGGTAGAGTATAGACGGTGTGGTTATAGTGATATTGTTGGAATTTCTTTGTTGGAAAAAAACTAAAATGTTTTGTGAAGACTGATTTGTGATTACAGACTAGCGCGTTTAGTTGTTCAATAATAAGAACATCACTACAAATGGAATCAATCAGAGGAAGGAAAGACCTTAAGCCCTGTATAAGTTACAATCGCTTTCAACGTGTGTTTTTACAATGACTTTCATCAGGATTTTCATAAGATTTTCGGTAGCATGACAATCAAATACATTTTTGACTTTTTCATAATCTTTTTCACTAATAGGACGTCACTTTACCTAGATACTCTTTAGATCAACTAAGTTTTCTGTGAACCTAGAAACTGGTCAGACCTTCAGATTTTGATTTGATTGATATACAATATACAATCAATCAATCTGCCTAGCCTTTTCCCAACTATATTGGGGTCGGCTTCCAGTCTAACCGGATGCAGCCTATCTGACCTCCACAACCCAGTTACAGGGTAATACTATACCCCTTGTTAAGACTGGTTGTCAGACTTTCGGGCTTCTGACGACCCGTAACGACTGTCAAAGATCCTCGAATGACAGCCGGGATCAACGGCTTAACGTGCTTTCCGAGGCACGGAGGAGTCTCGGTATGAAAAGATGGTCACCCATCCACAGACCAAACCGGCAAGCGTAGCTTAACCTGATGGATCGACCCGTACGGCTGTTATTCCTTAGCCACGAGCTATATACATGATGACAATTTAAAGACTATCATATGGTTGATCTTGTACAGTCTTCTCACAGTTATTTGACCTCTGTTTTAGCATGTCTTTTAATAAAATCATAGTGTTCTTTATTATCGTTTCAATATGGTTTCTGCTCTCAGAGGTAAAGTAAAAAGTAAAAGTAAAAAGTAAAGTAAAAAGAAAAAAAAACATACAAAGTAGCCAAAAGCCTCGTATTAAAGCAATAAAAGTTTGACAATTTTGTCCATTGCTTGATGTCAGGGCTAGGGACCAAAGACAATTTACCTACATTCCGTAATACTCTGTGTCGATACCTGTGGTCGATACTCTTGGCTGTGTCGTCTCGCAGTGGAATCTAGAAGACGGCCGTCGTTGCCGAGGGAGGCCGATGAAATACTGGCATGATGACTTACAGGTGTTTATGGCGGATTGGCCGGAAAAGGCAACACAGGGAAGAGTGGAAAGTTGTTGGACAATACAGGTTAATAAAAAAAAAACTGTATTGCGACTGGTTGCGACATAGTTGAGACACTAAAAATGACACCAAACAAACAGGTAATAAAAACAAAAAACAAAAGGTCGATAACAGAATAACTGTGAAAGGACTAAGTTTCTCGCATCTCATGTTACAAATTAACATGACAAACTCATGTTAACTGCAACATGAGTTTGTCAATAACATATCACACATGACATTTCACACACGGTATTCTGATCCTAAACTAAGCAGAGCTTGTACTATGGAAACCAGATAACTGATATACTACATACATTACTGTTTTTTTTGTAAATATATACTTATATAGCTAATTACACCCAGACTCAGGACAAACAGACATGTTCATGCACACAAATGTTCGTTCTGGATGGGAATCAAACCCAAGACCTGCGACATGATAGTTAAATTATTTATTTATTACTAGATGACCCAGTGAACTTCGTATCCCCTACATATATTTGTGAAAAATATGGTTAAAATTTACAATATTGACAAATGGTTGTAATTTCCCCAATTGTTACGGATTGGTCGACACAATAATCTATTTCCGGGTCGTAGTGGAATGCTACTCGTTCCAGGTTTACAGGAACACTGCGTCTGCGGAATCGTTGTATTTCATGGTGTCGTGCTCGCTGTTGTTGTGTTTGGTGTGCCCGAACTCGTTCCATTCTAAATCTATCTACTTCATTACTATTCACTGCCGCAACGCAATTCTGCCATACCAATACGAATGTTATCAATATCTGTATCTCGCTTGTCGTCAGTGCGGTCTGCACGTGAGGTAGCTCGTCGTTTGTTGACTTCGACGACCTAAGGTCGTCTTCTCTTTGGCATTTTAAAACAATAACAGTAAATAAAGTTCACGCGCACTGACAAACTGAAGATAGATTTTATCTACAAAGTTTCTGAAACAGTTAGCTTATTGCCTACATTAAAGCAACCAGTGTCATAGTAACCATAATATCATCCGAACGAGTGTTATAATGTTGTACTGAATTTCATTATGCAACTCCCACAGAGTACTCTTTTATATACAGGGTTGGGTGACTGATACTGGTCCCATAGTAAAAGTTGTTTGTTATCACGAGTTATGCGAACATAAACGTAGGGAAACGCTGATTTTTTTTCGCGATTTCTGGTTTGGTTCCATAGTAAAAGTTGTTTGTTATTATGAGTACAATCACGTGTTTAAGTAGTCGGTCAGTAATAATTACCAGTCACCCTATATAGGCAACTCCTTCTCTTTTTCGATCCCTTCCTTATTCATCAAACAGCCACATTTTCACTACTCAATTCGTGGTATCTTTACGAATTACAAAAAAAGAACATTGTCATGCACACGCGTTTTACTACCACAGAGACGTAATTTAAAAAAAACAGCTTATACCTAGTTTGTTTGTATTAGATACTTGACAATCAAACGTTGCATGAGTTTACATAGAGTTCTTACAACACTGTACAACAC
This sequence comes from Dicycla oo, assembly GCA_948252095.1. Taxonomy (NCBI): domain Eukaryota; kingdom Metazoa; phylum Arthropoda; class Insecta; order Lepidoptera; family Noctuidae; genus Dicycla; species Dicycla oo. Next base: position 38,892,313 of record OX411709.1, on the reverse strand, counting down.
CCTATCGTTTCAGAACCTTTTATAGAGGATTCATATCATGGGTGTAGTTAAGTCTTGTATGCAGCTGTAAATAATAAGGTATTAAAACACTCATGTGATACTATTATCACACTCGTGTTTTAATACCCCTTGTTATACTACAGTTGCATAAATAACTATTAATAATCGTCTTGAAATTTATTTTTTTATTTTCTTTTTCGACAATCAACTGACACTTTTACATTTTTTTTATTACTGAAACAGAACTGTTATGTATTCCAACAAAACAGACCAAAGAGATCGGACCTCATACTACAGCTATGAAACAGATAAATTTCTGAACGCACCTATCAATATTTGACAACCAAGTGACAATTTTTATCGTTCCGTACCAAAAGGGTGGAATTTGGGGTGGAATGGGATCTACCCCCAAGCAGTCCACCCCGGGCACCGGCACCACAGGCTTGCCTGTGGTACATCTGAACGATCCCACATAAGCGGACCACCATCCCACCGGAGTCCGGCGTCAAGCAGCTTGCTGTGTTCCGTCGGTGTGTGGGAGTGCCAGTGCCTTTTGGGGAAAAGGAGGTTGTCAGTTGCGCTGTTCAGAACCGGTCTTGGTCTCTGGGCATAGCTTGCCAGGGAACTTATTTTGGAGGGTAGCGGGATCCGAAGCACGGTGCCAGCCGTTGGCCGACCGCAGTCAGTAGGGGGCCCAAGTAGCACGCCAGCCTGGTCCCTGTCTAAAGCAGTTGAAACGAATTTTTGTCGTCCCACCTTACCTCCAACATGGAAACTTGATGGGTCGCTGGCCCACTCTGCAAGTGAGAAGGCAGATCTATTTGCATCTCTCTTTGCAAGTAATTCGCGTCTAGATGCTGGTTCCAAGCAACCTATTATTTATGTTTCTCACGGTTTAAACCTTCCCTGAACTTCCACAAATATTTCAAGATCAAAATTAGCCAAATCGGTCTAGCCATTCTCGAGTTTTAGCGAGACAAACGAACAGCAATTGATTTTTATTATACAACAAGGTGTAATTTAAATAACGCACAACCTCTTAAGGGGTCATTGTACTCATCCTTATGGACAACTTTTACTATAGGACCAAACCTGAAATCGCCAAAAAAAAATCAGCAGCTCTCTATCGCGATTTCAGGTTTGGTCCCATAGTAAAACTTGTTCATAATGAGGGTCTCATTAATACCCTAGAGTTATAGTATATAAAAAGAAACACGTTGTATATAGAAGATTTGTCTTTAAAAAACGGACGTATATTTACTGTTTAGAAGTTAGTGTTGCACCGCACAGCGTAACGCGGGTAAAACCTGCCAGCTCTGTAATTGGGATTAGCGCTTGCTTTAATACGGAGTTAATTATGATTTTAATTGGGATACGCGAATAACATATTTTCCGCAGTCCGTGCGAGCGAGCGCGGGTTCGGTACCGTTGGCAGAGAAGTTGGTGTGTAGGACCGGTGGATTTTTTTGTGTTTTTTTTTTAATTTTTATTTTCTCTTTAAACTAATAAATAATGGTAAAGGTACCAAAGAAATCCGATAACGTTTGGACAAGAAAACGTAATTAAAAGACCTGAATTGGTTTGAGTACAATTGTGATCCTCAGGGTAGTACTGGGTCTATATAACTTGTTGTGTTAAATAATGAATCAAAACAATCAAAATCAAAGAACGTCAAAATTACATAAGACAGTCCCCCAAAACGCCCACCCTTCACCACTTCCTAGTGCTTTAGCTGGGAAGAAGAAGTGGCGCAACAAACTCCCCAGTAGCATAGCTGACTGTTCAGTTAAAAATTAGATTCTTTACAACATTGCGCAAAATAATATAAGTACAGACGCCAGCAGGTCAACCTACCCGAAACTGTCAGATTTTCCCAATCAATCTTGAACCTAATGCCTTAGCAATAAAGTCGAAAATCTAATAAAGAAATCTGACAGATTGTAGTAGCTTGATGTGCTGGCGACTGTACATTACGCAACACAAACATTAAATTAAATTAAATTATTTGCTATAAGTACCTACTTATAGCAAATAATTTAATGTTTGTGTACACATACAGTGAAATCTACGGAAATCGGGTAAACAGTTAAGTTAAAATCGATTCTAGCATTAATGTGACAGCGGTCTGTAGCGTGACTACCACTGACGCCAAATTGATTCACCATTACCTACGTACAGGGGCCGCGACGTCCCCCAAAACGCCCGTCCGTCGCCACTTCCTAGTGCATTTGCTGGGAAGAAGAAGTGGCCCAACAAACGCCCCAGCAGCACAGCTGTCTGTTCAGTTAAATAATTTGATTCTATACAAGAGTGCGCACAATAATGTAGGTAAATTATGCAACACAAAATATTAAATTAAATTATTTGCTATAAGTCAGTTAGCACACGGACAACTATACTCAAGCAGAAATAAAAATAACTTTTTACCTAAACAAAAGCCTCCAGGCATAAAGGGCGTGCCCACTTTCATATAGCTATATGTAGCCGTGACTCGAAGTCAGAAATGCTAAACTAGGACCATCCGACCTCCACTGACGGGCCAGTTGGCGTGGTTGGTTAAGATACCACCTATCATGCCGCAGGTCGTGGGTTCGATTCCCATCCAGGACAAACATTTGTGTGCGTGAACATGTCTGTTTGTTCTGAGTCTGGGTGTAATTATCTATATAAGTATGTATTTACAAAAAAAAGTAGTGTATGTAGTATATCAGCAATCTGGTTTCCATAGTACAAGCTCTGCTTAGTTTGGGATCAGATGACCGTGTGTGAAAAATGTCCCAGGATATGATTATATTATTATTATTATTATCCAATTAAAATAAATAAAGAGTTAATTACTAATAACAATAACGAACAAATAGGACCTGCTTTTTTATTGATTAAAACCCACTCGTGTTCCTTCAGTAGTTGCCTGTGCCAGGGCCACAGTAACTCTTTCAAACAACTCGCCGTCCGCAAGCCCGCGCCTACGGTGGCCGGGAATCATTCCCGACGCCCAGGGCGTCTCCTGTGGCGACTAGGGGCGTGAGGGCGCAATGATTGCCTCTCCCTCACGCGTTCTGCCTCCTCCTTCGCGTGCATTACTGCTTCGCAGAAGGAGGTGACAGCTTCCAAGCACACTCGTTCCGTACCATAGCCTGGACCAGAGCCGGACGAGAGAGATTGCCGCTGGCGATCGCCTCCACGAGGCCGCGGCGGTGCTCTGCCCAAGCCGGGCAGACCTCCACCGTGTCCTCCGGGCGATCCACACAATGGTAACAGCTGGACGTTTCCTCCCGCCTTATCCGGAACTGGCACCTCCCGAAGCAACCGTGTCCGGTGAGGACCTGCGTCAGGCGGAAGGTGAGGACGCCGTGACGCCTCTCCAACCACTCCTCAAAGAGGGGACTTAGGCCGCAATTGTGGCGTGCCCAGCACTAGTTTGCGACAGTCACACTCTCCATGTCACCATGAGATCCCGCCGGAGCTCTGTCCGCTGTGCCATGATTTCTCGCGGCAGCGGAGTTACGCCCCGGCGTTTTGTCTCCTTGCGCGATTCCCATGTGTATGCGAAGACTTTTGCCTCCAGATCCCACAACGGTAATCCGGCAAGACGGCTCGCCACCTCACCGGAGTCCGTGCGGTATCCCCGTACTATCCGGATGGCCATGACCCACTGAGACGCGTTCGACCGGCAGGCTGGTCTACGCCCCAAGGAACGCGCCCACACCGGTGCCCGGTGATGGGCGATGGACCGCACGATCACCGCTGCAGGAGTGGCTCACCGCTTAAAGGCAGCCCCGGGCCGCTCCAATCTGGGAGCGAAACGTCGGAAATGCTAAACGAAGTTCCATCGGCTATCGAGGACGAGTCCCAGGTACTTACTTCATCGTCGGCTCGACGCTGATGTGAACCCCTCCTACCATAAACTCTCTGGCAGCTAGCTAGTAAAATGTTCGAACAGCTCGTTTTTGAAGAATTTATTTTGATGTCAGCGACTTTGCCCCAGAGCAGAATACCGTAGGTTGGACATAACGCTATGAAAATAACTAAACTAACCGAGCTGCAGTGTATTGTCTTACTTTCCTGACGGCGTAGGTGGCTGAACTGAGCGTTCCCGCTACGCTTGATATAATGTGGGCCCCACTGATGTATGGCATCTACTGACATTGAAACCTATTATGTAAATACAAAACGAATTTAATTATGGTTATATTAGCTGTTGCCTGTGACTTCGTCTGCGATCCAGTATGAATAGTAGCTTGTCTTCCAGGTCATGGTCTACCCATGTGCCAAATTACATCCAAATCCGTTCTGCCGCTTTAGCGTGAAAGCGTAATCAACAAACAAAATGTATTAGGTACATACTTAAATTTAAAAAAAAAAAACATAACGCACTTCTAAAGTTTTTATAATAATATAATTCAATCATGATTCGAAAGACACGTGGCGCCATCTATTATCATTAAGAACGTTATTGTTGTTTTCCTCGGGAACAGTACTTTTTTTCGGGATGAAAGGTACCCTATGTCCGTTTCTGTACACCAGACAATGTATATTCAAAATTTCATGATGATCGGTTCAGTGGTTTAGGTGTGAAAAGGTAACAAACAAACAAACTTACTTTCGCATTTATAATATTAAGTTTGGATTTATTAAAACAAAAAAGACAGCTCATCTTATTAAATGGTCGTCGTAAAGTCTCAAAAACATATTTTGTGATACAACTTAATTTTGGTCTTGAAAAATGAACTAAGTGGCTTGTAGATTTTTAGTTGGTCTTGCTTTTTGAAATTCTTTCTATAGAAGAGAAGGACTTGAAGAATGCTTTTGCCCAGCAATGGGGCAGTAATTAGAAAAAATGATGGCGATTGAAATTTTATGAAGGATTTATTTGTAACTTTTAGGATCTTTAATGTTTAAATACAATCCATAGTCACAATATTTTTTATAAATACCCATAAACAAAAAAACAAAACCTATTTCTGCGGACGCTACCACCTTTTGCGTTTGTCGGAAGGGCTCGGTCGCTTCCGGCGGGAGTAGGGGCGCCCCACCACATCCTGCGGAAGCTGCAATCCTCCCCACCCCCCAAACCCTCACTGTCTTGCTCGTCTCGTTCAAACCTTTCCTGCTTTAACTTTTTCCTTTATGTAATACTTAGTGGTACCTATTGTTGGTAACTTTTTCTCAGAAAATAGTTAAAGGCTGTCTGTGGACAAAGTGTACTTTCAGGAGTGTTTATGGATTCTTAATTAGCTGTGTTAGTTTGTTTTTTAAATAATGGCCTTTGAATATTTAATTGATTTTAGTGGCCATAATGCAGTGAGTTTCATTAAAAAAAAAAACAGTGATAGTAGCAATTTTATAACAATAGGGGTGTTATTTATTACACGAGCAGCGGTTTTGATTCCTGGCTTTTATGATTTATTTCATCCAATAATCTAAAAATTACCTTTATTTATTTTATAATCGATCTTTCTTAGTTAGCCAAACCGCGTTCTTTTTAACCGACGAAGAAAAAGGAGGAGGTTCTCAAGTCGAGGCATATATTTTTTCCACTAACTTGCATATCTTCAGAACATACAACAAAATCGTCGAAAACACCACCGTACGAGTACAAAATTAGGGTATTTTGTGTATCCCAAGGGAAGTTCTACCACTCACCCTTTTTACTGACCTGGACGTGTGGTATTTTTTCCACATATTTACGTTATAAAAACATACATAGGCTGGTAGGGCATAGCCTAGGATTAGTAGTTATATGTAGGTACTTTCACTGATCAATAGATACGTCAGGAGAACTGAAATTAGAGCTAACCTATTCGACTCACATATTTTTATTTTCATAGCATAATTTGCATGCCCAGGCTGATCATTGAATGAACATTAATAAGAATATAATTATGATAACACCTGTATGTAAACCATGTATCTCAAATAGACGATTTGATTTGATTTGATCAAACTCGTAAAACATGAACAATTATTTTAGAGTAGAACACGGAATTTTGAAGCACAAAATATCGATAAATGCTAAAATGATGCGAACTTCGACGCACAAAATATCGATAAATGCTAATACGTTGCTACAAAATTGCGATGCACGTTACTGCGAAAGACAGTCTCTGCGAAGCCACTAAAATAATAAAAAATATGAACTAAAACGCATCGTGAACAAAATAAAGTACATAATAAACAATCATAATATAAGTATAATTAATCAACTTGACAAAAATACAGAGTTAGATATAATATAATAATATCCTAGGACATTGTTCACACACGGTCATCTGATCCCAAACTAAGCAGAGCTTGTACTATGGAAACCAGATAACTGATATACTACATAAACTACTTTTTTTGTTTGTAAATACATACTTATATAGATAATTACACCCAGACTCAGGACAAACAGACATGTTCATGCACACAAATTTTTGTCCTGGATGGGAATCGAACCCACGACCTGCGGCATGGCAGGTGGTATCTTAACCAACCACGCCATCTGGCCTGTCATAGATATAACAAAAATGTTAATAAAAACATAAGTTTTGACTGGTACAAAAATATAATGAATCAAAGAATTACTATTATTACTATTACACTACTATTATTATTATTACTATTACTGTACAAACCATTACGGAATACACATTATTTGTTCCTTATGCGTTTTGGTTTAAAAGCCCATTTAAAACATATTTTCGTTCTGATAAGTTATAAAAAAAAAATATGTAGGTTTTTTTAGCAACTTGATGATTATTATTTAGTAAAATAAAACTTTAATTTTAAGACTTTTTGAATGTAAAAGCATCTACAATTGGCGCAGGGTAAAAGTTTGTGAAGGAAGCCAGATAATGTGTGCAGTATTCGATACTAACTTTTAGGATATTGTCACATTTTATACAAAACAACAAAGTACTCCTTTTGTGTCGTATATGGGATGCAATAAGAACGAATTTGTAACCTAAAATTTGAAGGGATTATGCTATTTGACCACAACATAATAATATACCTAGTCTTGCCATAAATACTGACAAGAAGATTTTTTTTTTTTATTGCAAATAATATTTATTACTTTTACAGTGTGTTAGTTTAATACATAAATATAAAACAATTTAAAATATAAAAAGCTTATTCGAAGTGGTCTCCATTGGCTGCAATACAGTCCTTTAAACGTCGAGGCCAGTTATCAATAGAAGCACGCACTCTTTCCATGGGAAAATTCTTCACTGCCAATCGTATGGATGGTTTTAGGGACTCCAAATTATCATGGCGTTTAGAGCAAGCCGTACTCTCTAAAATTGACCATAAATCATAATCCAGCGGATTAAGATCGGGACTAGACGACGGCCAGTCTTCAGCTCTGATGAAGTTCGAAACGTTCACTTCCAACCAAGACTGCGTGGACCGAGCTTCATGACCTGGCGCCGAGTCTTGTTGGAATACTTGGTTATTGAACATGGTGTTGTTAAGGGGCTTAACTACCTTCTCAAGAATTGTATCTTGATACACTTGTGCCGATGTTTTGATATCTTTTTCACAAAAATATGGCTCAGTCACTCCTTCATAGCTAACACCCCACCAAACCATCACTGAAGTCGGATAATGCCCACGTTGCACTCTGTTGACTAATTGGGACGCTTCCTTAGAGCTTTGAGCATAAATATGGTCATTTTGTTTGTTAAAATGTTGCTCAATTGTAAAGATTTTCTCATCCGTAAACAAAATTTTTCTGTGACCTCCCTTTGCGTACCGCTTCAGTAGTTGTTTCGATTTTACCACCCTATTCTTTTTTAAATTATCAGTTAAAAAATGACCAGTGCATCTCTTATATAGGCTGCAAGTCCTAAGTCATCTTTTAAAATACGCGACATGGTTTTGGGTGCTATCTTCATCTCCCGAGATAAAATCTTTTGCTTTCGGACAGGATTTCTTCGAATTCTTTCCTTTACTGCTTTGACCACCTTTTTCGTACGAACACTACGTGGATGGCCAGATCTTTTTCTGTCACAAACAGAGGAGGTCTCATTGTACCTATTAATAGCCCGGTACACAAACATTTGACTAATACCAAGCGTATGTAGAGTTTTAAAAATTGCATTTGGCTCCATACCAACTTTGTGTAATGCAATCACAGCGATTCGGTTCTCTTAATCCCCCACTCCATTTTAATATCGCAAAATATTGTACAATGTATTGGCGCCAAAATAAGAAAACTCAATGAACAATCGTATAAAAATGACAGATTCCAAATTCAAATGTAATATATTGCTTATTTTTAATTGTAACAGTATTTATGGCCAGACTGTGTATATAAAACACTAGGGCCATGCGGTTGGTCGACTCGACACGTGACCGTGGCTAGCCTATTTTTCGGCTAAATAATTACGAGTAGCATTGTATATATAACGTATACATAACGTGGCAGTAATGCCAGCCTTTTGGGCACTTTTCCTGTTGACAGCGGTGCGGACTTTTTTGATGCCCTATGATTATTTTCCCTCCTTTTTTATATAGGTACTTGTACATATAATATTATTATTTTAAGACTGTTAGCTTTTAAATTATGTAAATATAACAAAATATTAAAACCGGTCAAGAACATGTCGGACTCGCGCACCGAGGCTTCCGTACCAATCAATCTGCCTAGCCTTTTCCCAACTATGTTGGGGTCGGCTTCCAGTCTAACCGGATGCAGCTGAATACCAGTATTTTACATGGAGCGACTGCCTATCTGACCTCCACAACCCAGTTACTGGGTAATACGATACCCCTTGGTAAGACTGGTTGTCAGACTTTCGGGCTTCTGACGACCCGTAACGACTGTCAAAGATCCACGAATGACAGCTGGGACCAACGGCTTAACGTGCTTTCCGGGGCACGAAGGAGTCTCGGTATGAAAGATGGTCACCCATCCACAGACCAACCCCGGCAAGCGTAGCTTATCTTTATGGATTGACCCGTGCGGCTGTTATTACTTAGCCACGAGGCTTCCGTACCATCATATATAAAAAAAACTGTGCTATTTAGAGACATTGTTTTATTTTTCCTGTAATCTTTACATAAACTTCTATAACACAGATTAATTTCAGATTTTTCTCTATGCAAACTTCGGAGATAGGGGGGGGGGGGGGGGGTATTTTTTAAACATTTTTTATCAAAAGTTGAAAACTATGCGGCCTAAAAAAAGAAGAAAGAATGTTTGAGAATGTACAAACAGCGCACTTTTATATTTACATGATACCCCACATGCCCTAGTAACCCCACTTCGAATTTTAAGACCCTCTTTCAGTCCCTGTTGCAAATATATATATATATATACACCATGAAATTTTAATGGTTGTTTTCCTGCGGCAGAACGATTTGCACTCAGTAGAGCTACCGATTCATGGAGTTAAATTTAAAAAATAAAAATGTTTTTGTTTTCAAATAATTATAAAAATATGATCTCAACTCGAAAGCGTGAGAATCAATAGTAACTCATGTGCGCCCGCTCGCTACCTACCATTTTTGAAGATAAAACGTGGCGGTGTTGTACAAAGTGATGAGCGATTCGTAAATGTTTAGAGCAAAATAAACTGTCACCCGAAGTGATACGGCATAATCTAGCCCGCAAGCACGCGGAGAGCGCTTCGCCACGCGCTCCCCGCCCCCCGCCGACACGCCGGCTCTCTCACTCAGTTGTTCCGCGTCCCCGACCCCCGCCGCGCGTCGCACGCGCTGTACCAGTGCGTTATCATAATTTATAAAAATGGATCGCCATTACAGTTTTTCAATTTTTTTTTAAAATTTGGAGTACGTCGCTATGGTGCAACTGTACGCTAGGGCTAATTATAACTCCCACGCTGCCCGGAGACTTTACGCGGAGCTGCATCACCTGGAGTCGCTCCGTTTTCGCGGGATTATGAACCGGTCAATGTCACCTTATAACATTAAAAGACAATCTATTAAAACGTGCTCGATTGTGTGTTGAACGCAGTGGCTTGAACTTCGAACAATTACTCCGATACCGTGAAGTGTAAGTACCTACTCGTATCTTTGTAAATAACAAAAGTAGGTTAGTTAGTTAAAATCATTGTAAATAAGTTGATTCCAATTTTTTAAATACGCCGTAAATACTTACTTCACTGTTCAGAAAATTATTTTTTGTAAGTTATTCATAAACTTGTTTCTTAGTTTCGTGATCAGAAAGTTGTAAGTAAAAGAACTGGCCAAGTGCGAGTCGGACTCGCACACGAAGGGTTCCGTACCACAAGGCAAAAACGCCAAAAAAACACGTTTGTTGTATGGGAGCCCCCTTAAATATTTTTTTAATTTTATTATTTATTATTAAAGTAAAAATACAACTGAATACTTTGTGAATATTTCAAGTGCCTACCTGTTTCCATTATTGATATCGAGCAAAAAAGGGCACAAAAATCGCGTTTGTTGTATGGGAGCCCCCCTTAAATATTTATTTTATTTTGTTTTTAGTATTTGTTGTTACAAGAAAAAAAAAAACAGAAATACATAATTTGTGAAAATTTTAACTGTCTAGCTATCGCGGTTATTGAGATACAGCCTGGTGACAGACAGACGGACAGACAGACCGCGAAGTCTTAGTAATAGGGTCCCGTTTTTACCCTTTTGGTATGGAACCCTAAAAAAGTATTTATGACGGTCCTAAGCCCGTAAAAGTATGAAGGGAAAATTGGAATAACTTTTAGATAAGTACCTACATATTGTGTTTCGATAGCAAAAGAGTACGTAGTATCATATCAGCTGTAGGTAGCGCAAGGCTCAAAGTCACGCGCAGTCGTCCGTTTGCGCTGTAGCTATACTATTGGTTCGAGATCGCTTTCGAGTTTTGTTTTTCACAAATATAAATCTGCCATTTTTTAATACTTTATTTTTATTTTTTATAAATCGATTGTACTATCAAGACAAAATCATTTCGCTTCGGGAAAACAACCATTAAAATTTCACGCTGTATATACCTATACATGTGTATATATATATTTTATGTCTTTCTTATTTGCAAAATAGTTGGGCAAACGACATCTAAAATTATTCCAATTTTCAAGTTGATAGCATTAGTGGTTTTTGAGATATCCAGCTGTGACAGACAGACAGGCAGACTGAGTCGCACCATAAGGGTTCCTTCTTACCATTTTGGTACAGATCCCTAAAAACTTGAAAAAATCATTGAATAGTTAACACGGGTAATTACCAGACAAACTTAAACATAGTCATTGTTTACTTAACACTATATAATTACCTAGTGTAAACGGAACTCAAAACTTTTGTCCAAAACTCTGTAACAAAACTCTCAAAAAAGAAAATATTCATCAATTCCAAACTCATCATCTGCCTAGCCTTTTCTCAGTTATGTTAGGGTCGGCTTCGAGTCTAACAGGATGCAGCTCAATTCCAGTATTTGACATGGAGCGACTGCCTATCTGACCACCACAATCCGGTTACTGGGTAATACGATACACCTAGGTAAGACTAGTTGTCAGACTTTCGGTCTTCTCACGACCGTAACAACTGTCAATGATCCACGAATGACAGCCGGGATCAACGGCTTAACGTGATTTCTGAGGCAAGGAGGGGTCTTGGTAAGTATATTGGTCACTCATCGACGGACCAACTACGGGAAGCGTAGGTTAACCTGATCGATCGACCCGTGCGGCTATTATTATTTAGTCACAAGCCTCCATCCATTCCAAATTATTCATAAAAAATACCTTTTGTCACTATTCCCCAGTCTAAAATAGTTTCAGCAAGCACTAAACACAATTAAAAACGGAAATAGCGACTCTATTCGGAAAATCAGAATATTTGAACAAGCCAATGATAAAGAAAGCGCTTAATTACTGGTCTAATTCGCGATAGAATTGTTAATGGACAGCTAAGTATGGCACAGAACAGGCCTGCCGTACTTCCGAGCCTATCTGTGGTACCCTAAAAAGGGTACTTGGTAGATGTGTGGTCCATTTCATAAGAGTTCAATTATCACATCGCTGTGTTTTAATACAAGTTACAAGGTTACAACGCCATGTATCCGATGAAATTACTAATCAGCAATAATGACGAGTATTTCATCTCGTATTTATCCCTTTTAAAATATTTCTTTCTTTCCTCACCGTTAGTTGTCTGTCAGTGAATAAACTTAAGATTTTTATTATGTAGATGTTATCGAAACAATTGTGACAGATTGTTTTTTTTTTATGTAAGCTCTAGATTGTCCCAATGCTGAACAAAGGCTTCCCCCAAATCCTTCCAAGCATCCTCATGCTGGCAAATAATACCATGCTGTTCTGACCTCCTTATCTAATCTATTCGCATTTTATTTGATGTAATCTCGAGTACGTATCTATAAAAATATATATTAAAACAATTTTGTAATGCCCCTCAGGTATCGAATTTTTTCCCTGCCAAGGAGTTGTCCAAATTTTGGAAAAAGTAGAAGTCTGTCGGCGCAAGGTTTCCTAGCTCTTGTGGCTAAGCTTAGAGACCGTCTGTTATGCCATATGAGGTCGAGCGTTGTCGTGTAGGAGCAGCGGTGACGAGCGATTAAGCAAGCCTGGCCGGAGATTTGCGAGCTTCTCCATCTTTGTGTTCAGTTCCTCGCAGTACACATCCGCAGTAATGCTGGTGCCTTTTGGTAAGAAGCTGTATTGAATTATACCAGCACTAGACCACCAAACAGTGACCATGCCTTTTTTAGGAGTAAGTTTTTGATTGGGACATTGCCTAGGCGCTGAATCAGGGTCTAATCAACATGATGATCGCTTACGATTATCAAAAAGAATCCATTTTTCATCGCAAGTGACAATGCGTTTTAAAATCCCTTCGTTTCTGTGTCTGTTAAGCAACGCAAGGCATAAGTACCTCAACGCGTTCGTCGCGTTGGCGATCGTTCAGTTCGTGCGGCACCCATTTATCAAGTTTTTTTACCTTGCCAATTTGACGCAAATGGACCAATATTGTTTTGATGTTGACGTTGAAAGCTGCTGCTAACTCAGCCGTAGATTGAGTATCGTCAGCTTCCACTATCGCCTTTAATTCGTCGTTGCTGACTTTAGTTTACGGGGGACCACGGGGTTCATTTTTTAGATCAAAATTTCTATGTCCGAAGCGTTCAAACCAATAAAGAGTCGTGCGTTCGTTTGTAGTGTTCACTCCGTATACGTAAGCCGTTTGTGCGGTATTGCTACTGCGACGGAACTTGTATTCCATAATTACTCGTGTTTTCATCGTGTCCATATTGATGAAAAAGATAAAAATGTAGTGAAAACAAAACACTAATCAATAAACAATTATGATTGAATTTGAAAATGGAATTCCATATTTTTAAAATAAAATTCATTTGAATTTAGAATTTATTGCCAGCCATACATAAATAACGTTTGAAATGGCCAGTAGGTATATATATAACTAGCTGACCCGACAGACGTTATCCTGTACAAATTTGATGTAAGAGAAAATTAATTTTCTTCATAACCTTTTTCGTGTATTTTTCCGATGTTGTAATAGTTATTGTGCTATTCAGGATGGAGACAACTAGAACAAATTAAAACCATGAAAATCGGTCCAGCCGTTCTCGGGTTGTAAGTGTTCGAACAAACCCGAATTTGTTTTATATATATAAATTCTTTTTACGTGTGTTTGTCACCTAGCTCCTCCGAAACGGCTGGACCGATTTGGATGAAATTTCAATGGGTTCCTGGATGGTTTGAAAACACAATTGGACCCGGTAGATGGCGCTGCTAAGGCGGTACGAAGTTCGCCGTGCCCGCTAGTCTATTGATAAAATTGATGTGTGTATATTATACTATGTTCCCTACTAACGACTGAGACTAAAGTGATTTTGATGAAATTTTCAGACAATCAGATTTTTCAGATTAGCCCAGCGGGTGATCCTGTGAAGATTTTTTTTTTGGACTTTTTGGTAATTTTGCGTCATAGTTTTTTTTTGATCAACAAGAAGTACTAGACTCGCATGAATTCAAGATAGTACTCGTATTTCAATCACTAGTATTATCCAACGAATGATTTGGATGAAATTTGGCACACTAACCTAACAAAAAGGGCTTTCATGAATGCAAGTCAATCACCCACCACAAGTCATCTGGATATAGTGCTACCCAAAGAGATTTAAACTACGTGCTACCCGTGCGAAGCCGGGGCGGCTCGCTAGTTAATAATAAAACATGTAAAATATTGATTGCATTATTAGAGTTACCCTCGAATTTGTACGCGAATCTCTGGCAAGTCATTTATATGGTCATTTGTCAATGGATATGAATATGTGAGAAAACTCTTTCCTTCTCGATATTGAAGATTGTAACTTCATGGTGCTGTAGATGTACTGTAGAGGTACTGTAGATGTTCCATTCAAGCCCCGATCTAAAAAGATCTGGCTGACGGTATTTTGACATTCGTACTTTTAGAAGAAGGCGTTTAGAGTTTGATTAGGGAGAAGTCAGCGAGGCGCAGTCCCCTGGGCGAATATAGGCGCGTTGCTTTTAATAGTTATAAAAGTTATAATATTATTTAAATACAGCTAAGTCTCATACGTGAAAAGTTTTATTTATTTATCAGCCCTAGATCCCGAAGTAAAGCGACGATCAATTCGGGTTCGCTGCAGTACATACAAATACGAACTAACTTTGTCTGTCTAAATCCGAAAGGATTTAGATTTATGGCACACGGATAGACCATGATTGGGCTATGACATAATGGCTAGTTTACACAGTGCGAGCTAGCGTGCGAGTCGGCCTGCCAAGTAGCTGCAGTGCAGTAAGTCGAACTGTGTGACGTATCATACGAGTTACTCGCACCTGCGAGTTAGACAGTAGCTCTCAGCCAAGTAACTTCAACATTTTTTGTTTTCACTCGCCTGTTCACCTCGCTCGCCTTGCGAGTGATGGGGGACCATCCATCACTCGCAAGGCAGCAGCTCGCACATCACTTGGATCGTTCGGACGCTTTCAGCAGAAGCTCGCTGTATAACCGTTCATACCACACAGCTCACAAGAGACTAGACAGTTACTCTCATAATAAAAACAGTTAAATTGTCGAAGCAGCGGGGAAAAGCTAGAAGTTATATTTACGTAATATCGTTGACGTAAAAGTCCCTAGCCGCTGTCGCTCATCCCTCGGCCCCGAACCCATGAATCCCCGAAGGAGCCGCGGTGGCGATAAAAGCCTCATGCATTATACAGACTGGTCCGAAATCGAAAAATTAAAACTCCTGCCATCTGCCGGGTGAGAGCGTAATTACTGGGGCGTTTGATGCACCGGCACTAATTATCAGCATTGTGATAAAACGGGATGAGTAGCAAGAGTACATGGTTGTATCATGGATGTATGTTACGTAGAAGTATGTTTTGAATAAAAGGGTGCATTGTTGATGTTTACTGTTTGTAGTAAGTGGTAAAGGTTAGAGTATAGTAAAATGTTTAGAAAACGCGATTTACGAATGAGATTTTCTAATTCGTTATTTTATTAATTTGAAACGTTATCGAATATTTAAAAATTGTGTATTTCCTCAGTATAGACTTTTTTATGTTAGCCTGCATTGTCCCACTGCTGAGCTAAGGCGTCCCCCAAATCCTTTCAAGCATCCTTTTCCAGGGCCACTGCGATCCATCCCTTGCGGTACGCGTCTAGTTTATCTCGCCAACTCTTCCTGGATCGGCCTCGGCGGCGCCGTCCATCCTCAGGCACCCGCCGCTTAGAGACTAAAGTCCAATTTAAATCCTTGGATGTTGTGAACTGTATCTACGTATATATACGTACATCAGACATTAAGGGTGCCGTGCCAGTAGGTAAATGATTTTGCTATAGGATGATATTCTATTATATTATATTATAGAATCTTGAAGGTAATGTACCAAATTGGACCGTGTTATGCAGAAAGCAGCCATGTCGGGAAAAGTACAAACAGAGTTAAAAGTTTTCTAATGAAGCTACAATCTCTTTGTGTGGAGAGGACTGACGGCGGCGAGTGCTGCGAAGACCACGGGAACGCTATGCGGAAGTGTGTTTCGAAGAAATCACTCCTTATGGCGGAGGCTCCGTTATGTTTTGGGCAGCAATTAATCTGACGGAGCGTACGGAGTAAGTTTTCATAGAAAATGGAACATTAAATGCACACTGGTACATAATGGAAGTCCTAATTAAATATGCACAACCCGCAATGACTGCACTTGGGGAAGATTCCATTTTTATGGACGACAATGCTCGCCCGTACCGTTCTGGCGACGTGGAAGCGTACATGCAAGAAGTTGGGATCCGTCGTTTAGATTGGCCAGCTCGAAGTCCTGACCTCAATCCAATTGAGCATGTTTGGGATGTTCTAAGGAGACAGGTAAGATCAGTGCAACCTGCTCCACAAAACACCCGGGAGCTAAAAAGAGTAATTGCAGAAGAGTGGGAACGTATTCCCCAAAACTTTATTAAAAACATCGTGGAAAGCATGCCCAGAAGGATTCAAGCTGTGATTTTGGCAAGAGGAGGTCACACTCGTTATTAGGTTTTTGCATTTGTAACTTTATTTAATTAAAAAAAGTGAAAAAATCTTCTTGTACTCTTTAATTTTGGACTTTATTTTATTTTTATTATTTGTTGTCATAGCGGCAATAGAAATACACAATCAATCTGTGAAAATATTAACTGTGTTTACCTATTACGGTTCATGAGATACAGCCCGCTGACAGACAGACGGACAGACGGATAGCGGAGGCTTAGTAATAGTAGGGTTCCGTGTATAAGGTCTGACTGAAGTCAGACCTTCTAGCTAATCGGCCGTAGCGGGTACCATGGCTGTCAAATGCATTACAATAATGAAATAGTTTATGGATCTTCGATTTTATTTCTTTGATATCGCGCAACGATAATGATTAGTCTTCGGGAAATTAGGGATGTTGATTTATAGAAGATGGCCGGCGTAGCTGAACCTTAGATGTAAATACATATTTTGTTACTTCCGGTACAACTTGAAATTAAGTCCAATTACTGATACTGGAACTTAATAACCTTTTTTCCTTTCACCATTAAATATGCAGCATAAGGGACTACTCACACTTATTTAGCTCCATTCGCGTTTCGCTGAACGATATTGGTCCCACTTAAACAGTTCTGCTTCTATCAGCCGCGTATATCGTCGTAAGAATGAGAAAAGCCGTCATAGCGTGTTATCTCCGCTGAAACGCTTCTATCGCTTTTATTTCGTAAAAATAAAATAATTATAATAACTTTAAAATACGTCCGAACTCTCAATCCTTGCGTGCATAATGATTACGTCATAATAAATCAAATCTATGCAGGAACTATGCAGGTCGCGACTTGTCGACAAGGAGTCGACAACTCGGGCTTGCGGACGGTGAGTAGTGGGTAGCTCGCCGTCCGGTGAGGACCAGGCCCGAGTCGACGCCGCGTTGTGTTCCACGCGCGCCTCAAAGAGATGTCAGCAAAAGATGGGGTCCAATAGGGCCGATGCCGCTGGGGTCGCGGGTTGTTTGAATAAGATACCGTGGCCCTGGCATAGGCAACTGAAGGAACACGGGTGGGTTTTAGTCAGTAAAAGTCTGACACGCCCTTCCGCTCCACCCAGAGCGGAAGAAGTTATTTGATGATTTCCCATCCACAAAAAAAAGGAGTCGACAACTATCCGTGTACAGCGCTGTTCCGCCGCGTTCGACGCAGAATGCGGCGGAGCAGCGCTGATCACGGCAGAACAGCGCTGAACTCTATAGCACTCGCATGATAATAACACATTTGTCCTCATTTTATACATGTTTGCCGTGAAAGCTGAACGGATGCGTACGCGACTCCATACAAAATCGTTGTTTTCTATGGGGATAAGCTAAATAGAGCTGATTAAGTGTAAGTCCCTAAAAGCTTTCAAATATTATGAAGCGCAGCCAGCAAACAATTTGCGTCACACTACTACAGTGATCATGTGTGTGCTCGTAAGCAGACATTGATTCATGACTCTACAAGCTGTTAGCCTAACAAGTTTGTGACGCAATAATAGCTCCAGTCAGAGACGGACTTGACCATATATGGAAAGTCCGCCATGGACCCAGTCGGCCTTATAAGGCCCATGACGGCCAAACTGCGCCTGCGGCTGAAGATATCTCAGCTCAGTAAATAATATAGCTATGACGGCTAATTTACAAAAAAATAAAAATTATTTAAAAGGTGTGAAGATGTGAATGGAAACGCCCTAGAAGGGCATGTACCTAATTGGGATGATAACTAAAAATTTTTTTGTCCTGTAGATTATTAAAATATATTGGACACGTATTTTTCTTTTTCTATGTAATCAATAGATTATGGCTATACATTGAGTTATAATGTGGCATGACGCGTGACGTCGTTGGTAGATTTTATACGTAGAAGCGAGCTTCCACTCCCGAACTATAACGCGTGTTATCCAAGTCATTTTTTATTAATACGATAAAGCAAAAAATACGTGTCTAATATTTTTTTTATTATCTGACTGACGGATTAAGTAGAATTCCTTTTTTTTACCCAGGCATCATCCCTATTGGTGAAGTTCTTCAGAAATGTCACGTGCGTATACTACTCGCAACTGGCGTGCGTGTATGACCAGAGGTATGAATGCAAATGAACCAAAAGGAGTATGTAAGGAGCGTAGCAGGTGGTGTTCTGTAATTACTGCCTACCCCCATGCGAAAAAGGCGTGAGTTTATTTATGAGTATGTGTGTGTGACGCCTAATTAAATAGTAATGCAAACATAAAACTTCAAATAAATATATTCTAGCGAGTTCAAGTTGAATCGAACGCAATGTGGTTTTTGACTTTATATTTTTACGCTGCAAAATTTGCAGAAGAGGTCGGGCGGCTAATATTAATAATAATAATAATAATAACCCCATCGCTGTATCTCTACGTTGTCGTCGTGGTGGGGCTTGCGCGTTCCCAACTTTAGGTCTGTGTCGGTAGAGTTTACTTTGCCGGAACGGGTCTAGGATGAGGAGCCAGACCAAGAGAGATACAGAAACCCGCAGGGCACCATGTGGCGAGCTGTTGGGCAGTAGCGACCCCACGGACCTTATCTCCCGGGAGAAATCTTGTCCTCATCTCTGGCTTGCCTTTATTGGCCGGCTGGAGTGAACACTGACGAGGAACAGAACTCCCACCTCTTTCTTGCCTTTATTGGCCGGCTTGAGTGGAGATTCGCAAGAGCAAACGTGCTCGGAGGAAGGAAGTATTCCAGTAAGGTGCTGGTAGGGATCTTGATCGTACTTCCGGGATGATCCTGATAGCCGTGGAATACCTCTCCACTCCTCAAGCATCTCAGGAAGTGTCGCCCCCTTGTCGCTACGTCACTATGTGCTAGCGGTCGTTTCCGGGGGCCCATTATTGAGTGTGCAAGTCACCCCCTGCCATTTTATCCGTGTATAATATATAACATTGGTCAGGCAGGGGACATAGTTCTTCAATAGTTCAAGTTACCCAATCCACTTTAGCCACCCAGGCCTACCACACTAGTCCTGCACCAGCCGGGGGTTGTCCTCGGGTGCATAGTGCAGATAGGGATAATCGTCGGTTGGTGCCTCCTCATCATTTAAAATTATCTAAGGCGCCTCTGCGAGTTGGCTTCGGCCCCTCGTATGCCTTCCAAAGGACCGGGACCCCAGGGTCTCGAGATTTATAGAAAAATAATAATAATAAATATTTATTTTTCTCCCACAAAGTACTTACAAAATAGAGGTCTTATAAATATTTGAGGTACAAAGGTTGGTGGGAGTCAGAAATCCAAACTAGGATACCTTGTGCTATGGACTCCTGGCCCCCCTCTCCGAGATTGTGAAAGCGGCCTCAACAAGAACAGTTCTTTATTAACACATGCAGCATGCATTGAGTTCCTAAATTAAAAGAAAACCGTCCTTAACAGTACTGTCGTTACTGACAAAATGAAGGAAATTTTTAATAATATATAAATTATTAAAAATTAAAGTTTGTTTACCTAAAGAAAGTCCTGAAACAATATAGCGGACCCGAAGTCTAGGTTTTAGACTCTATAACTAAGAACCTTATTAATATCCACAAAAAAATTGGAGTATCGATGGCAATGAGTGAGGGTCAACGACATCGGGAAGAAAACTGTTTGATTAGGTAGTTACGCGTAGATGGCGCTTAGTGATTGTTACAAACGAATTTTCAAATCCCATAGAAATTAACAATATTTTATTTTTTGTGTCTTATATCAACATAATGGGTCGTTGTGTAGCCTTTGGATGCAAACAAATAGGCGTTGAGAAATTCCCAAGTAATTTTCCCATGAAGAGAAAGTGGGAAAAGGCAGTGAAATTAATAAACTTCAAATCAAGTGATTTTTCGAGGCTATGTGGGAAACTTTTCAAAGAAACAGACTACAAGACCACTTCTAAGACGACAGGTTGGTACGTGTTATGTGGGTACCTACTTATTAATAATCAATAAATAAGTAACCTAAACAAGCTTTCCTGTGAAGAAAACAATGGTTTCTTTTCAAATAACCATACATTTTGTAACTTTACATCTTGTTTATCGTTACTATCATTAAAAAGAAAAAAATAATGAAAAAAATTATAATAAAATAAACTTATTATTTTATAAAAACCATAATATTGTCCAGAATACGGCTAAAGTCGATAATTAATGTTAAATACAATATAATGTACCTTACGACAAGCTTGGCTTTCCATTCTTTTTGCAATACTCCTATTTTTTTCAACTTCTCTTTCACTTGGGCGATACGCCAGGTAGAAGCATGTGAAGCAACACAAATAGATGAATATAATATATAATAATAAAGCAAATACTTAAAAATCGTCCACACAATGCACACGTTTTTATCAAAGACTACAAGTAAAAACTCACAGCGCTCTCTTGCAGCGAAGCGTCCGGGAAACTATTCCATTGTTTCTTAATATTCTTAATACGAATTAGCTTTTGTGTCATAATCAGTGATCGGATAATCAGATACCTAAACTTCACTTTTATTCCCACGAAAGAATAATCCTTTCAGCCTTTCAGAATCCCTTCTGTTCGTATAAGATACAATAAATTAGTCGATTCGATCACTAATCTGTTAGATAGATAAATCGATTTCCACTACTTGACTTCATTGTGCACATTATCATTTTATTGATACGAGTATTCCATTTGTTTTAAATAAAATAAAGATACTAAATCAAAATAACCCTTGCTATAATTTTATTAAGTTGTTTTTTTTGTAGTTGTTTTTAAAAAAAATGTTCAACTCCTGGGAATCCGGGACTACTTATTTATTCAGAAAAGAATGTCCATATTACTCTTTCGTGGGAAGAAGTTTAGTTATATAAGCGGCCGATTATCTGATCACTAGTCATAATATTATGCCATTATCTAACATAAAGCGTGCATGGTAAAACCATGCAGGCGGAAATGCTCTTACAATAAATATTTAAAATGGATGCATATTGTTTGTGAACATTAGAGACCGTGAGAAATATAATAAATTATATATATGAAGAATAAGCCGATTATGTCTGGAGCACATTGAAAGCTGTAGGCAACATAGCAGTGATATACCTTCTACGGTATCGAGTACGCTTTAGAATGGGCAACAAGCTTCATCTGTCTGACTGACCAACCTTCTTGGCATTTGCCTGGAAATCATATCGAGGGTTCACGGGCTATTTGTATTTAACATGTTTGGAACGTTACAGGAGAGCATTTCAAAGTTTCATTATTCGGAAAAAATAACACTGTAAAAGAGTATCAATATTTTTTACGAAAAATTGGCCTATCGACGGTTAAGAATCAATAGTGTCTATCTCTGTTTTTTACGTTTTTCACTTTTTAATGAAGGTAGATATGATAATAACTCAATATCGGCCAAGATGTCGCTTAATACAAATTGCCCGTGAACCCTCGATATGTATTTAACTCAATGCTGTAATGGGGAGGAAAACTAACTTTTTATCACGATAGATGGCGCATAATCAACTGTACCTTGTTTTGATATATTAGCTGTCAAATCGTATGGATTTTTGCAATCTACTAAGTATAGCTTTCTTATTTTCCGTAGTTTTGTCCAAAATGACTCAATGTAGTGCGTTAACTTGTAAAAACAGAGGAGTACATTTGTTTCCTAAAGAAAGCAAGGGCAGTAAACCATGGGAATTGGCGTTACGTATTAAAAACTTTAAGGCTAGTCGTACTGCACGATTGTCTGCTGCGCACACAGCTGCGCATTTCACAAAAGAGGATTAGATTAGTAAAGAAGCTGTCCTTTAGGCTGGGTACTATATCTATAAAACACAAGAATCAAGATTATTATCTAATAAAATAAAATTATTGTCATCAAAATAAATGTGTCATACTCATAAAATATACTATATTAGCTAATCTATGTAGTAAAGTCGTCTCCTAAAGATTTAATCAATCAGTATAGGTACTTAGTTTTCAATATATTCCTGTATTGCCTGTCTGTTAATCATTTGTAAAGAAGTATCTGCATTTATGTTTCTGAATGTATCAGAAGGTGGACATAGGTATGCGGTGTCTTGGTTTTGGTTTCGATCAATCAATCAATCTGCCTAGCCTTTTCCCAACTATGTTGGGGTCCGCTTCCAGTCTTACCGGATGCAGCTAAATACCAGTATTTCACATGGAGCGACAGGCATTCGACCTCCACAATCCAGTTACTGGGTAATACAATACCCCTTGGAAAGACTGGTTGTTAGACTTTCGGGCTTCTGACGACCCGTAACGACTGCCAAAGATCCACGATTGACAGCCGGGACCAACGGCTTAGCGTGCTTTCCGAGGCACGGAGGAGTCTCGGTATGAAAAGATGGGCACCCATCCACAGACCAACCCCGGAAAGCGTAGCTGATGGATCGACCCGTGTGGCTGTTATTACTTAGCCACGAGCTCCTCTAAAGTTTTGGTTTCAATCATACGAATGTAATCTATAAAAAAAATAGGAATGTTATTCCGTGACTTATGGAAAAAGGCTCACAAACAATCATAACCTTAAATATTTTAAGTGTTTTCCTGTCAATAAAATCGGCCTTTTTGTCTACAGTTGGTGCGTTCCTTTTACGGAGCTCATCTTTTAGTTGAGGCACAGTCATAAACGCGTACATATTATAGTCGAATTACACTTTCAAATCTCATAAATAGCAGTCACACTACTGTTACGAAAGGTAAACAAGGTACAGTCGACTACAGCGACCTCTACACACAGCTTTGAGTGTAGCTCCTCATTGGTAATTGACCTGAAATCGCGAAAAAAGAATCTGCTGTTCAATTAATTTATTTTCGCATAATCCGTCAAAATGTAGGGCACAGCAGATTTATTTCGCGATTTCAGATTTGGTTTCACAGTAAAAGTTGTTCATAATGATGAGTACAATCACCCCTTTAAGAGGACAATGGTTATTAAAATTACACCCCGTATTCGTAAAAGCTATAGTCATTTCTATGGTTCCAGTTAGTAACTCTTCTGATGAACCTTAACGACTGTCAAAGATCCACGAATGACAGCCGGGACCAACGGCTTAACGTGCTTTCCGAGGCACGGAGGAGTTTCGGTATAATATAAAGTTGGTCAACCATTGTTACGTATGCGGTTGCGGGGAAAAGGGTAGACAAGAGAAACGCTCGCTGGCTAGCAAAGCACTGATTTATTGTTCCAAGAGGCGGCGCGGGAGCGACGTGTGGCGGTGACGACGGAGGGGCCGACGACGGAGAGTGTGGCGGTGACGACGGAGGCGACGACGACGGAGAGTGTGGCGGTGACGACGGAGGCGACGACTACGGAGAGTCGTGGTGGTGACGACGGAGGCGACGACGACAGAGAGTGTGGCGGTGACGACGGAAGCGACGACTACGGAGAGTCGTGGCGGTGACGACGGAGGTGATGACGACGGAGGCGACGACTACTTAGAGTCGTGGCGGTGACGACGGAGGCGACGATGACAGAGAGTGTGGCGGTGACGACGGAAGCGACGATGACGGACACTGTGGCGGTGACGACAGAGGCGACGACGACAGAGAGTGTAGCAGTGACGACGGAGGCGACAACGATGGAGAGTGTGGCAGTGACGACGGAAACGACGATGACGAACAGTGTGGCGGTGACGACAGAGGCAACGACGACGGAGAGTGTGGCGGTGACGACGGAGGCGACGACGATGGAAAGTGTGGCGGTGAGGACAGAAGCGACGATGACGGACAGTGTGGCTTTGACGGAGGCGACGACGACAGAGAGTGTGGCGGTGACGACAGAGGAGACGACGACGGAGAGTGTGGCGGTGACGACGTAGGCAACGACTACGGAGAGTCGTGGCGGTGACGACAGAGGCTACGACGACAGAGGCTACGACGACAGAGAGTGAGTGACAAGATTTTATATCCTTTTTAAAAAATTTAACAAAACATTCGGCCTGGCCGTTACTAGGTGGATGATAGACCGGTGATCACCGGTGACGTCTAATGTGAAAATCCGTTTGCCGCGCAAAATAGTTCAAATTCCCGCGAACAAAAAGCTGTACCGTTATCACCAGTGATTGGATAATCGGGCGCTAATATTCTTTAACTTCACTTTTATTCTCACGAAAGAATAATACGGACATGCCTTTCAGACACCCTTCTGTTCGCATAAAATACAATAAATTAGTCGATTCGATCACTAATCTGTTAGGTATATAAATCAATTTCCACACTACTACTTACTTCTAAGCGCTTCAAAACGAAAGAATATTGGGAAAGAATATTACCTCATCAAATCCAAACGTTTCAAAACAAAATCTAATAAATATAATATAAATATATAGGATATAAGTAGGATCAGGAGTGCCGAGCAGAGGTATATCGTCAGGGTTTGGAGTTCCCATTTTATTGGAATAAACAATTACAAAGTTACACTATTTAAAAAAAACAATACAAATGGAATACAGTTATTCGAACAAACCAATATGGTTGCAGTTCGTAAGCCACCCAAACACAATCTGTATCGCTATCAGTAAGCCAATACAGTTATATGAATATACAGCAGCGCTGTACAACCAGGTAAACCGACAGTAGTGTCAGGAGCAGGGAGCTCTTTATTGAATCGAATCTGAAGATCGACCGCCTAGCAAACCGAGTGCACGCTTTCTTTAAGGACGATGTCCCCACCTTGCAATCCCTCCACAACAACTCTGTCCGAAGACACACGGAAGTACGTCATCCTATTTACTTGATACAAAACACTAAAATGTGCTAAATCTAATAAGACTTTCATTATAAAATAATCAAATAATACTAAAATAACTGTCGTAAATAAATAATGGTGATTTCACAAAGTAAATCATTTTAAAAACAAAATAACATGTGACCAATTGTTTTGAACAAAACCATCGTTACAATAATCAAAATAAGTTGCCAAAATCAATTAGTGTGTACACCGAGTACTCAATAAATTATGTTCCGATTTATTGGACAATAATTGATAGTAAATAACTTAAATTAATAATAAAAATCCAATTATAATAAATTCGGTTGACTACCCACAATAGGGATGATGCCTGGGTAAAAAAAAGGAAATTCTATTTAGTCCGTCAGTCAGATAATACAAAAATATTAGACACGTATTTTTTGCTTTATCATATTAATAAAAAATGACTTAGATAACTCGCATTAAAGTTCGGGAGTGGGGGCTTGCTACGTCACTTCTACGTATAAAATCTACGAAGGCGTGACGTCATGCCACATTTTAACTCAATGTATCGCCGTAATCTTTTGATTACGTACAAAAAGAAAAAATACGTGTCCAATATATTTTAATAATCCACATGACGGACAAAAAATCATTTTTTAGTCATCATCCCTATTGTATTTGACAACCGTCTCCGACATATATAATATATCGTCATCTTTTTGTTTTTGTAGCGCACAACGTTTGTTCGTCTATAATTGCGGTTTTCTTATCT
Source organism: Dicycla oo (assembly GCA_948252095.1). NCBI lineage: Eukaryota > Metazoa > Arthropoda > Insecta > Lepidoptera > Noctuidae > Dicycla > Dicycla oo. The sequence continues at coordinate 38,866,360 of OX411709.1, read as the reverse complement.
CAACTTAGAACACCTTGCTTTAAAATCTTACTAGTAACACAAAAATCCTTCTATAGTTATTAAAATTCAATCTATCCACTTTATCTGAGTGAAATGTATTATTTTATGATTTATAAGTGTCTGCCTTAGGTTATATAAATAGGTAGGTAAGGTATCTACCTAAGTATTATTTTTGGAAGTCCATTTTGAGATTATGTATAAATCAATTTAATATCCCCAAGCCTAATGTATGTCTTACCATTCAATATTTTGTTATTATTATTATTATTATTTTACATTTCTCGGGACTCTGGTGTCCCGGACCTTTGGAAGGCTTACAAGGAGCCGAAGCCAACTCGCAGAGGCCCCTTAAACAATTTTAAATGATAAGGAGGTACCAACCGACGAATATCCCTGTAAGCACTATGCAAGTGCACCCAAGGACCACCCCCGGATGGTGCAGGACTATTGCTGTGTGTGGAAACAAAACATATTGGGCTATGGGTCTGGGTGGCTAAAGTGGATTGGGTTACTTGAACTATGGAAGAACTATGTCCCCTGCCTGACCAATGTTATATATTATACACGGATAAAATGGCAGGGGGTGACTTGCACACTCAATAATGGGCCCCCGGAAACGGCCGCTAGCACATAGTGACGTAGCGACAAGGGGGCAACACTTCCTGAGATGCTTGAGGAGTGGAGAGGTATTCCACGGCTATCAGGACAATCCCGGAAGTACGGTCAAGATCCCTACCAGCACCTTACTGGAATACTTCCTTCCTCCGAGCACGTTTGCTCTTGCGAATCTCCACTCAATCCGGCCAATAAAGGCAAGAAAGAGGTGAGAGCTCTGTTCCTCGTCAGTGTTCACTCCAGCCGGCCAATAAAGGCAAGCCAGAGATGAGGACAAGATTTCTCCCGGGAGATAGGGGGTCCGTGAGGTCGCTACTGCCCAACAGCTCGCCACATGCTGCCCTGCGGGTTTCTGTATTATTATTATTTCGTTTATTCATATTTTCTTTTCTTATAAAATACATTTTTAAATATTTCTTAAAAAAATATTTAAAAAACATTTAAAAATATATAAAATAGTAGTCCGCCGGTGTCGGGAGCAGGGTCCAAGGCACCGGTGGTTAGGGCTGCAGAGATAGGAACCTCCTCACGATGCGGGCCGTATCAAGGAGTACTGCCTTCTGAATCTGGCCCTTGATCCAACCGCCTAACGAGAGCCTTGAGAGATGGTGGTCGAGGCTTTCGGCCATCAGGCCATTGGCCGTTACGACAATCGGTACAATGACAGCCGAGCTCACATTCCATATGTCAACAACCTCGTGTGCTAAGTCGAGATATTTTATTTGTTTCTCTTTCTCAGCTTTTACGAGGTTCTCGTCATGTGGAATGGTAACATCGACTATCATTGCGCGGCGCGCTAATCTATATATCACTACTATGTCAGGCTTATTGGCGACAATAGTCGTGTCAGTAATGATAGACCGATCCCAGTACAACGTCACATGGTCATTTTCGAGAACTGGGTCGGGCACATACTTGTAATATGGTACCTCAGATTCCACAAGTTTATATTTCAAAGCAAGTTGCTGGTGAATAATCCTGGCGACTTGGTTATGCCTGTGCAAGTGCTCGCCGTTAGCCAGACGTTATTATTATTATTTATTTACATCGAACACAAATGATTCATATTGATGTTAGTAACACTTATAAACTATATTTGTAACATTCACATTAAAATAATAATAAAAAAAATCAAAATAAAATAATAACTATTTCAAAAACCTATAACTATAACTAAGTCCGCCTCCCGCAGCACTAGACCTGCAGCTGTGTATACGGCTTCAGTGCCCCAGGAACGGGCAGTCAGGTTTATCCAATAACACATTTATTCTCTATTGTAGTATTCAAATCCATAAACTCATTCTATGAAACGGTAAGCCTGTAAGTGCTACTGAAAATACATGGGTTTCTGCCAATCTCCTTTAGGCTGTGTAAATGCTCCTGCCTAATCCTTTGCCGTTATTAAAATATCGACTAGCAGGCACAACACTCCGTCTATATTCGATAATAAGCCCTCGATAGCGCGCTGGAAAATAGACAGTGCGCTGGCTAACCCGAATATTAAATGTGTAAATCTATAAAGCCCACGGCTTGTACTATCGAGGTAACTTACATCTGAACAATTTGAAAACCAAATCCCGTGCACACGATGACCACACCTATTATCAAGCGGCAGAGCGCCGCAAGCAAGAATAGTCCTTACGGTGTATATTATGTAAGTTTCTTCGATAGTATTTGTGCATGTTAGGTTTTTTTAACTCATTGTCTAAAACCATTTGGTTATAGATCATAGATAAATCAAGTTTCCTAAACTGTTGACCCCCATGGATCTTTGAGAATAGTTCGTTCGTCGTAGGAAGCGGACACTGTTCTACTAATAATTGTTTGTTTATACTGACTGAATAGTCGGCACACAATCTGACTGTTCCGTTTCGCTTTAGAACTGGAACTATCGGTGAAGCGTATTCTGAATATTATACGGATTTAAGAATAATTAACCCAACCAATGTGTCAATTTCTTTATCCACCATTGCACGCAATGAAAACGCTACGGGGTGCGCTTTATAAAAAAACCGGTTTTGCTCCTTCCTTCAACGATAGTTTTATAGATATTGTAGTTGCAATTCAGAAATTTTGCAAAGTTGGCCGGTATTAAATGAAATAATGATAAGAAATCTCGACCAAGAATAGGAGGGCCGCCGTTGCGGATCACATATAAGTGCATAATATTCGTTCGGTCCACGTAACATATCGATAGACTCAACGTACTTAGGCACACAATTTTCCCGCCATTATAGGTTATAGGCTGTTTACATGTACTTGATAATGGCACCTTTTTGAAATTACTTTTGTAAAACCCTTCCGAAACAATGGTTACAGCGGACCCGCTATCAATTTCGAACTTGAATGGCACGTTATCAATCCAAACCATTTCTACCATAGGGGGACCCTGAATGAATGAATATAATAAATATTATCGTCATCGTCATCCTTGTCACCGCTATCTACCTGTACGTAATTCACTTTTAAACACATTTTACGCAAGTGGCCTTTTAGGTGACACTTTAGAGAAACATAATTTGCGAATCTACAGTCGGTCGATTTATGATTCGTATACCCACATACACTACATCTCACCTTCACTGCACTGCTATCACTTTTCCTTTATCCGCTATCTTGTAGAGCTGTTGGTCTGCCATAGACACCTGTCCCAGCGCTCCCGGACTGGCCGTGGCTGCAGCGCGCGAACGAGGTTTTCTTTCACCTCCACGACCTTGGTCAGCGTGAGGTCGGCCAGGTCTTTCGTGTACAGCTTCTCCTTCTCTTGTCCTGGCTGCATCCTCATAGTGAACTTGTCGCGGAATGCCTCTTCCACGTTGAGAAAGGCACATTTTTCTGTCAGCTCTCGCAATCTAGCTGCCCATTGAGAATGAGTTTTCCCTGCTTGTTGAGACACCGCGTAGAACACTTACACTTGTTCCACTGCTATCCAAAATGTATGAAAAGATATTCTACAACCGAGTTTCTTAATTAAGCATAGTATTCTAAAACAGGAACAAAACGGTTTTCAGCATAATAAATCAACATCATTAGCAGCATTCACCCTAATTAAAAAGATCACAGAATATCTAGACGAAAAAATTCCGGTTGTAGTAGTGTTTTTTGATATTAGTAAGGCATTTGAATTTGTGGATCATAGCATCTTACTAAACAAGTGTGAAAAATATGGAATCCGTGGTGTCGCTCTAGATTGGATAAAAAGTTTTCTAACAAATCGACAGCAATATGTTGAAGTTACTCATTTAAATGAAAATCTTGAATCCACTGTCTATAGATCCACATCTAAACTAAATAATTATGGCGTACCACAAGGGAGCGTTTTAGGCCCCCTATTATTCTTACTTTACATTAATGATCTACGATTTAATAAACTACGATAGTGTCCTCTTCACTGATGATATTTCTGTTATAGTGCCCAATAACAATAAAGGTTTAACTCATGAAAATAAAATAAACGAAGCTGTATGGCTTGAAATAACCTATGTGTAAATATAACTAAAACAAAATTCATTAAATTTCGTACATACAAAAGCAAACACTCCGATAGTATTAACATTAAAATAAAAGACAAAAAAATAGAAGAAACAGAAAGTATTAAATTTTTAGGTATAATTTTAGACAAATTTTGTAATTGGAAACAACACATTAATAACGTATACTAAATAGATTTGTGTTTGCATTAAGAAAACTTCCGTATTGTGTCAGACGAAAAAACAGCCCGCATAGCATATAATGGATATGTCGAATCAATTTTAAGATACGGACTTAAAATATGGGGCGATTCAACAGATAGAGATATAGATAGAGATATTCAACAGATAAGACATTTATTGTTCAAAAGAAATATGTAAGAGCTATATGCGGCGTCTATTGCGGGCGTTTATTGAAGAAACTGAAAAAAAATGCCTTGACTGGCATGTATTTATATGAGGTATCAGTCTTTGTAAGAAAGCATAGTTAATTCTTTAGATTCAAAGGTGACAATTACACTAAACAGAGACCTAGAGATGCAACAAAAATTTTGATTCCGTTTTGTAACACAACTTTAATTAAAAATGATGTTTATCATATGTGCATTACAATATTAAATAAATTACCTAAGAACCTAAGGGAGCTCCCATTTAAATACTTTAAACTGCGTAGATGGTTGATAGAAAATTGTTTTTATTCTGTACAAGAATTTATGCAAAATACAGAAAAAATGTTATTTTAAGTTTCGTATAGTTTTGTAGTGTTTGTTTTATTTATTTATTATAATTAAGAATGTATGTTACGTAACGAAAAAAAGTATTTTAAGGCTTTCAGTTTTGTCTTTGAAAACTTATAACATAGGTATTTGTATATGTTGTATATTTTATTTAAAACAAAAAGTACCTATTTTAGTACCTGTTAGAGGTAGGTAAAACTAATTTTTATGCCCTAAACAGGCAAAATATGGACTGTACATAAACCATCAATTTTTACAACTGGTAACACCTGTATTTTCTGCAAATAAATGATTCTTGATTTTCGAAGTGATGACGCTCACCAAACCCAACACATTTGGGGTTAAAATGGTTGCCTAGTAGTGATGAAAGATCTTGGTTTAGGTAAAACTAAACCCGATGTTAGTTTGTGCGCTGAGCAAGGTAGCCTTTCGTTATTCACCCGTGGAATCCGTCTTCTCATTGACGCCATTTGCCACGAAATACTGCGTACGTCCTTTGTACGTTTTTCATGTCTGTGTGTTGTGATCGATCGTCAAAGTCAAAGCGTTTATTGCGAACTAAGTGTATATATTGGTGTTATATTAGGTTAGTACTTTTGACTTAGCAGCCTTTTACAAGCATTGCATCAGTATAATATGATTCTAAATTGGTATGCATTAAACATTATTATTATTTAATTATTGTCTTCTATAATATTACAATTAAATAGAGAAATTATAGTTATGTCAATAATAATGAATTGAATACAATTATATAGCAATATTAATGTCATACTTTCAGGTAGTAGAACATACAAATTATAATAATTATTATTATATAAAGTTAAATAGGATAGCCTATCTTATTGTTTGCATAGGACAGATCGCCCTTTTTATACATGAGAGAAAATCGTTATTTTAAGCTAGACTCTAAATATTCTTTTACAGAGTAGAAACATTTTTGGATTAGGTATAGTTTTAGCCTTTTTTGGAATATCGTTATTGATTTTCCAGTGTTGAACATGTTGGGCAACTTATTATATATTTTTATTGCCATATAATATGGGCTATCACTTAGCATTTTAATTTTTTAAGATGGAGCACATAACCTCTTTTTATGGCGAGTGTTGACGTTGTGCGTATCTTCTACTTTAGTGAACTGGTCGATATTTTTAAAAACAAATACGCAAATGTCAAGTATGTATATTGATAGCAGAGTTAGAATCGTGTATTTTATGAAGTATGGTTTGCAGCTCTCCGTGTTATTTATCTGGGCTAGAATTCTTATACACTTCTTTTGCATTATCAATAGTTCATCTACGTTAACACTATTTCCCCATAGCATGACGCCATATCGCAGCCATGAGTATATGCGTATGCATAGAAAGCAGCCATAGCTGTTTGTGTGTTAGTGCTTTGTTTAATTTGAAAAAGAGCATAAGAAAATTTGGAGACTTTTGTTTTTATTTGTTCTATGTGTGACTTCCAGTTAAAGTGTGTGTCAATATTTATGACAAGTAGTCTAAATGTATTAACTTCTTCTATTTTCGTGTTTCTAAATGTTATTTCTAAATTGAGAGGTGAGTTTTTTATGATCTAAATTGTATTATCTTAGTTTTATTACTGTTAATTTCTAAGTTATGGATCTGGAGCCAAGTATCTACAATTTGGAGAGTATCTTGTATTAGTAGACTAGGGTTATTTACATTTCCACACTTGATTAATATTGAAATATCGTCTTCAAATAATACTGGTAAAGCGTTTTCTTTATTTAATATTTTGGGAAGGTCATTATATAGATTAAGAATAATGGGCATCCTAACACACTTCCTTGTGGGATAGAGCAAGTAATTTGTTTTTCTTGTGATCTAGTGGCTTTGATCTCATTTTTTACATGGTCGTAATTTTCAATTTGTACTATTTGTGTCCTATTATGTAAATATGATTTGAACCACGAATAAGCTGGTCCTCGTACGCCGCAACCATATAGTTTAGTGAGTAAGATATCATAAAGGACCTTGTCGTATGCTTTTGTCATGTCTAGTAGTAGCCCAATTACATATTGTTTGTCGTTTATATGTTGTAGCCCTTGTTGAACATATTTATAAACTGCTAATGTTGTTGATCTACATTTTCTAAATCCATTATGTGCATCGTCAAGAATATTAAACTTTTCTAAGAACTTATACAGCCGATTGCACATAGCGTTTTCAAATATTTTGGAAAAAGTTGGTAGCAGTGCTATGGGTCTATAATTGCCTGGAATATGCTTGTCACCTTTTTTATGTACTGGTTTTACTAAAGCTACTTTAAGTGCATCTGAAAATTGGCCATCTCGGAAACTTTGATTGGTTAAAAACATTAGAGGAAAGGAAAGTTCTATTGCGCATTGCTTTAATAAAATTGGTGGAATGTCATCGATACCGCAGCTATGTTTATTTTTAGTTGACCTTATTATATTAACTATTTCTTTATGGTCTACAGGGCGTACATACATTGAACAAGTAGAGGGATTGACCACGGGTTTTCCAATGTTATTGATCGAGTTAGTAGTTTGACTTTGTCCTATTGTCACAAAGAATTCATTAAATCTATTGGATACAATTAACGGGCATTCCACTTCTTCATTATCTATCTTCAGTGATATATTTTCACGTCTATTTATTTTTGTTTTCCCTGTGTTTGTGTTGATTATATTCCACATTGTCTTTACCTTCTTGTCAGATTTTTGCAATTGTTTAATATATGTTAGTTTTTTTGATTTTCTAATAGACTATTTTAATATTTTATAGGGTAAATAATTTATAGTGTTTTTTTTAAATACAACTTTTGCTTTCATTAAAAATAGTTTTTAACACTCTTTTATGTATGCATGATTTTTTGAGACCTTTAGTAAGCCACCCTTTTTTTGGTTTGCATTTTATTCTTATTTTTTGCAATGGAATATATATTTTATTTAGATTATGTTTTATTATTGTAATGAAAGATTCGTAATTTGTGTGTACGCTATTATATTTATTTAGTATATTTTCCCAGTTTCCTGATTTTATTGAATTTTTAAAACATTCGACGTTATTTTTTGTAAATAATCTTTTTTTGGTATACCAAGTTTTAATATTATTATTTGATAGAATCTATCAAATAATAATATTAAAACTTGGTATACCAAAAAAAGATTATTTCTGATAATCTACGTTTAACTGAAAATTTATTGCCTTATGGTCCGACAATCCATAATCTTTGACAGTTGCATTGTTTACGAGCGGTGGGTAGTTTGTAAAAAGTCAATGCAAGTGGATGTTGTCTTGGTTACTCGTGTTGGTTCGCGGATCACTTGTTGCAGGTTATATTTTTTCATCGAGTTTAAGAAGTCCAGAGTCTGTTTATTTTTATTGTGCACGTTTATGTTAAAGTCTCCTCCTATTATTAAGTGTTTATGTGATTTTTTTAATATTTAATTTGTGTAAAACGTTTCTCAATTGTTGAAAAAATATATCAATATGACGATCTGCTCTATAAAGTCCTATAAAAGTACAGTTTAGTTTGGGAACATCAATAGCACTCAATTCTATAACATACTCCTTTGAATGATTTACAATGTCTATTCATTCAATAAAATCTCAAAAAGACTCATTGTCTTTAACAATAATACAAACTTCTCCGCCTTCGCGGGTTTTGCGACAAAAAATGGACGCTACTTGATATCCCTGGGGCAAGATTGATTGACAATAATTTAAATTTTTCCACAGTTCGGATAGTGAGATGCCTTAATTGGCAAACCAGCCAAATCCACTTTTAGTCAAAACTATTTTATTTTGGTTCAGACTGTACGCAACTGAGTATTGCAATGAAAAGCTATAAAGGATTATACGGTATCAAAAATAACAGCTTACGAAAATATCTACCAACAGTATTTTAGATTTTTTCATGTGTACACGTAGTATACAAAAAAATAATAACATTTTAAGTGTCTCGTGAAAAATGTGTTCATATGGAGTTAGCCGGTTTGCCAATTAAGGTATCGGTATGTAGGATTCTAGACATTTTACACGCGGTAGGTAAAATACTCATCGCCAGATGGTTCCAGTTGTTGTACTGTCAAAGATCCACGAATGACAGCCGGGACCAACGGCTTAACGTGCTTTCCGAGGCGCGGAGGAGTTTCGGTATAATATAAAGTTGATCACCCATTGTTAGGTATGCGTTTGGGGGGAAAAGGGTAGACAAGTAAAACGGTCGCTGACTAGCAACGCACTGATTTATTGTTCCAAGAGGCGGCGCGAGAGTGCGCTCCTAGCACACACACACACACATAACATACATAACACCCATCAACGGACCAAAACCAGCAAACGTAGCTTAACCTGATGGATCGACCTTCGCACGACGCACGCATCGACCACTACGCATGTTCAAAATGAAATGCGTCAATTTTAAAGATAAAACTTTTATTTTTAATAATATAAAGAACACAATGTGCGTCTTCACCCGGACAAATTTTCTAAGGGGCGGAAGTAATAAAAAAATGTTGCCAGCTTTTTAAACTAAAAATATGTTACCAGTTAATGACGCTAAAGGTATTACCTACATAAAACACAAATATTGGCTATAGTCTAAACTAAAATTTTAATCTTATATTAGCTATAATCTATCAATAATATGTATTACTAGCTTTTGCACTCGGCTTCACTCGCGTGAAAAAATAACTAACAAATATCCCACGGTAACGTACTACCGTGATTAAAAATATCCTATGTGTTAATCAACGTTATGAACATCGGTGTGCCTAATTTCATACAAATCCGTTCTGCTGTTTTTACGCAAATCTAGAACAAATCTGGAAGCCGATCCCATCATAGTTGGGAAAAGGCTAGGCAGATTGAGGTACCTTTAGATGAAAAGCTCAAATTGTTTGATTAAAAAGGTGGAAGAACTGATCCGATTTCAAAAATTCTTTCACTGAGAGTAAGTATAGAAAGCCACACTATTGCTATTGCTGAGTATCATAAGATTTAATATATGTTGAAACTAGATATTTCACGCGGACAAAGTCGCCGCAGAAGCTAGTTTTTACTAGAACGCATTTTCATACACATTTTATTTAAAGAAAAAAAATAGTATATCGGCTATTGAGGAGCGTCTGCGGACGGTGCACTAATGCCGTGCGATTCGTGCGACCTTGGCGACTACGCTACGCTCGTCTAACGATATTTTCTTATAGCTAGTTTTTAGGGTTCCGTACCTCAACAGGAAAAAACCGGAACCCTTATAGGATCACTCATGTGTCTGTCTGTCTGTCCGTCTGTCACAGCCAAAATGCTCCGAATCTAATGGACCGATTAAGTCGAAATTTGGTACACGTATGCATTTCTATGACCCAAACAAGGACGTGTAATGTAAATTAATGAATTTTGAATATGGGGGTAAATTTTGGGGACAAATAAGACAACAAAAAAGTTTTGCAAACTATACCGTGCGATATATCAAATAAAAAGGCTTACTGTGAGGGTCTCAAATATATATATTTTTTTAATAATTTTAAAATAAACTGTTTTTCCTATGATTGACTATTTTTCCCCTTATCTCCGAAACTACTGAGCTTAAAATAAAAAAAAAAATTCAGAAAATACTTCTATCCTATAGATTACAAGAAAACCTATAAGAAGACTGTGGTCTTAAAATAAAATGGTAAATCGCTCAATATTGTGCGTACAAACTTACATTTACAGTTGGAATGTATGGGAGAACATGTTTTTCAACTACAATGTTAAGTTTGTTCTTGGGATTAATTCATCCCAACTACGGAACCATTCATTGTGCGTGGTCCGACACGCACTTGACCGGTTGTTATAGATAATGGTACGGAACCCTTCATGCGCGAGTCCGACTCGCACTTGGCCGGTTTTTTTAAATAAACATCCACTAGTTGTCCTAGGTAGACCTAGGTAGTAGGTGTCCTAGGTAGGTAACCTAACCTAACGTAACCTAACACAATTTCATGGATATAGAAAAGGTACAATATTTTGGTAATATAAGGTTGGAGCTGTGATCCTATCTAAATTAATTACTTAATTATCACTGCGTGTTTTTGACTTTAACTAAAAATCCCACAAAGTATTTATCGAAGATAATATAAAATTGAAGAGCTGACTTTAAAACTAGATTTTGCTGAATCAAAAAAAAAAAAAAAGTAGTAGTAAAACACAACGTCACAGAAAAATAACCTGATTTAGGAATTGAATCCCAACCTTTACGGTAAACGGGTAAACTGGCTACCCCTAGTCCTAGAGACGAACACGCAGCACCTGTACATCACAATAATGACTGTCTGTCCGCCGCTACGAGCCGGCTCCCTCGTGTATCGATTGTCGCGCAATTAGCCCGCGCCGATCGTCGCAGGCCATCCGTCAACCTTTTTAGAGAAGCGTGAAAAGGTAACAAGCAGGAGAAGTGAATGGACCAATTAAATAATTCAGTAATTCGTGAACCCGCCGCCGGCGACGTAAACATGCGTGAGACGGTGAGGGGGGCGGTAGGCGGGGGCGTGTGGAGGGGCGAGGGCGTGGCCCGTGACGTCACCGCTTTCCTGCTTCAGTCGGTCACTACCCGGCGAAGCGGACGGTCGCGAAACCGCCGCCATTTATATTCCCGAAAGTACGATAAAAATCGCCAAAATTTTCGACCGGCAGTATCACTCACCTTCCAAGGTGTTGAAATTGGAGGACGACCCGTGGGGGTCATGTGCGATGTACTCGCCGGATAAGATGAAATCCGGCGGGGGGCTCATGGCGCCTCCGGGGTGCTTCCCGGGCCGGTACAGCCCGACGTACCGGAGCGCCGACCCGCGGCGGTGCGTCCCCAACCCGTCCGTGAGTACTCTGCTTTATACTACAGCTTTTCCTACTAGAACTGTAGGTCTTACGGCCGCTGACTGAAGGTCTCGATTGTTGACGTCGTACACATGGACGCGTGGAACGGACAACAACACACTCATAAAAAAGAAAATATCTTCACGCGTTTAAAAACTTAAAAAAAAATACCTGTTAAATTTTAAAACGTTAGATACTCATAGAATATTTTTTCAGGACGTTATTTTTTTTTTTTCAGTGTATTATGTCTATGTATATATTGTTGCCAAGCGATGTGTGTGTGTTCCCGCTCGCGCGTGCCTTGGCGATTTCATGGAGCTCCATGGGGGGATTGTTGTTCAGCGAAATTGTCCGTGTGTTCACTTTTGTGCAGTTTTCAGTGATCATTTGTTTTATCTGTAAAATTCGAATGACATGTCAATACAGTTTTAGATCAAGGAAATAATAAGCTTAAAATGTCAATGTGGTAATTTATTAGTGAGAAAAAATAGTTTATTGTTTCAATTTTAGTTCACATAGGAATAATACCTACTAAAATATTGACCTTAGCTCACAATAAATAGTTAGGTAGTCGGTTTATCTAATAGAAAACTTTGTGAAATTACATTTTAGTAAATAATATAACAGTGGGTTACGATAAAGCTTTCTGTAAAGCCATATTATAAAAAATAAATTTTATCACATAGTTATAAGATAATACCATAAACATCAGTTACGTGACAGGTCGTGTTCTATAGTTTCTGCCTAACCCCATGGGAAGAAGCCGTGAGTTTCTATATCTATGTACCAGATAAGAATCCAACTATTCTGAAAAAAAATCCCGAGTAAATAATATGAAGTTGCAATAAAATAATAATAGATAGGCGAGCTATTGGGCAGTAGCGACCCCACGGATCCCTATCTCCCGGAAGAAATCTTGTTCTTTACCTCTGGCTTGCCTTTATTGGCCGGCTGAGTGAACACTGACGGAGAACAGAGCTCCCACCTCTTTCTTGCCTTTATTGGCCGGCTTGAGTGGAGATTCAGAAGAGCAAACGTGCTCGGAGGAAGTAAGTATTCCAGTAAGCTGCTGGTAGGGATCTTGACCGTACTTCCGGGATTGTCCTGATAGCCGTGGAATACCTCTCCACTCCTCACGCACCTCAGGAAGTGTTGCCCCCTTGCCGCTACGTCACTATGTGCTAGCGACCATTTTCGGGGGCCCATTATTGAGCGTGCAAGTCACCCCTGCCATTTTATCCATGTATTACATACAACATTGATCAGGCAGCGGACATAAACCTTCCATAGTTCTGGGTAACCAATCCACTATAGCCACCCAAACACATAGCCTAATATGTTTTGTTTCTATGTTCTGCAATAGTCCTGCACCAACCGGGGGTTGTCCTTGGGTGCACTTGCATAGTGCGTACAGGGATAATCGTCGGTTGGTGCCTCTTCATTATTTAAAATTGTCTAAAGGGCCTCTGCGAGTTGGCTTCGGCCCCTCGTACGCCTTCCAAAGGTCCAGGACCCCAGGGTCCCGAGAAATGGCAATAACCTGGGACTTTATTCACACACGTCATGTGATCCCAAACTAAGCAGAGCTTGTACTATGGAAACCAGATAACTGATATAAATACATACTTATATAGGTAATTAAACCCAGATTCATGACAAACAGACATATTCATGCACACGAATGTTTGTCCTGGATGGGAAACGACCAGCGGCATGATAGGTGGTATCTTAACCAACCACGCCATATGGCCTGCCATAAATGTAGGAAAATAAAAAGTACGGAAACAAATGATTGTAGATGATTACCGGTTCGACGTTCTTTGCTAAGTTTCCCCGCGACTCGGTCTTGACGGGGCAACACAACGTGTCACGGCGGGCAGAGCGCCCTTTCATTATACTTTAAATTGTTAAACAGTTTATTTCAATCGTTCTTTCTTTTACAGAATTGTAGGGCGCTTAAAAATAATAAATGTGAAACAGCTTTTCCGACGGCGGCGGACCGTTTACAAATAAAAATGTTTGCGGTTTAGTTGGTGAGTTACTTTAATTTCAAGTAACCAAACTTCGGCTATTTTTACGGAAGCAAGACGTTTTAATTTCGAACAATTCCTTGCATACGGAAAGAAAAGATAAAGAAAGCCGAGGTATTAGATTTGATTTGAATAGCTTCAGTCACATTCATCGATTTGCATCGGCTATCAAGAATTTCTATATAGAGCAACAATTTCCTTCATAAATTACTGTAATGCGAGCAGGGTAGGTAAGCGGCCGTCGGCTACGCCGTAGCCCGTAGCGACGGCCGTAGCATCGTAGCGTCGTAGACTACCTACGGTCGACCGACGCCATTATGAAGGCGGGGCGCTAAAGATTTTTTCATCAAATAAAATACTTGATTCTTCAACAGTTTCATGTAAATGTTTTTCTTAACTTAGGTTGTTAAAGTAATTTTATTTCAAAAGAAAAAATACATATTAACGCCTTTAAAACTTTTTGGACTTAAAAGGTGCCTACGAGTACAACATTAGTTATTGAATTTGAATAAAACGGTAAAAATATCTTTAAACTTTTATTTATATTTTGTTAATTTAATTGAAATGTCATTTAAACTAATGAAAACTGAAAACTATGCAAGTGAACACTTATAATTATGATTGGCGTGAATTATAATGAAATTTTTCAGGTTCCAGCTGGCGGGTGGCAGCCTTTTAGAAATTGACACGACGTTAATTACTACCTACGGAAATAGCTTTCGGATACATTTTAATTCTGATCAGAAAGCTTATTTGATTATTTGAAGCTTTTTCTGATAAGATTTCCATTTGTTATTAAATTAATTTCGATAATGGTTCTTGCGGTTGAGTGAAGAAAAATTTAAGGATATTATGAGAAAATAGTTTTAGGGTTCCGTACCAAAATGTTAAAAAGGAAACCTTATGGTGCGACTTTCTGTCTGTCTGTCACAGCTGGATATCTCAAGAACCACTAATGCTATCAACTTGAAATTTGGAATAGTTTTAGATGACGTTTGCCCAACTATTTCGCAAATAAAAAAGAAATAAAAAAAAACATTTTTTTTGCAACAGGATCTGAGTGTTTTAAAAATTTTGAAGTGGGGCTACTAGGGCATGTGGAGTATCATATAAAAGAGCGTTGTTTGCACATTTTGAAACATTCTTACTTTTTTTTTAGGCCGCATATTTTTCGACTTTTGATGAAAAATGTAAAAAAATAGACCCCCCCCCCTCCCCCGTCTACCTCTGAACTTTGCATAAAGAAAAATTTAAAATTACTCTGTGTGTCTCTATAGAGCTACAATTTCCTTCATAAATTACTGTAATGCGAGCAAGGTAGGTAAGCGGTAGGTTGTAGGCGGAGGTAATTAATTAGTTTATGTAAAGGTTACAGGAAAAATGAAAGGATGTCTCTATAAATAGTTTTATATATGATGGTACGCAACCCTCAGTGCGCGAGTTCGACTCGCTCTTGACCGGTTTTATTAATTAATTTCAATTACTACTTCATAATTCAGTAATTGTTGAAAAAAGGCTAGGCAGATGATGATCAAGATGAATGACTATTAAAGTAGAACGGTTATTATAGAAAACAAAAATAATATTTAAACAAAATCGGATTAAGATATAAAAACAATTGAACAAACATTAAATCGAAGCGGATTCATTTAATATTTAAAACCGATAACTATAATCTCTCACACTGTTATGATAAAATAACATTCTGCTTTAAATTGGACCGTGTTATGCAGAAAGCAGCCATGTCAGAAAAAGTACAGAGATAAAAGCATTTTTCTGTCGATGATTGCATTATGGATGTATGGACAAGGCTGCATTTGACGGCTCATATTTCCGTTATAATTAGAGATATCGACATGGTTATTTTTGAAAAAAATCTTGCATGTCGAAATTAGTACGAATGTGTTTAATCTCATAACTCACTTTTGGAAAAAGCAAGAAAGTTTATAACTCATTTTTGGAAAAAGTGCCATATAGTTGCTTTCTGCATAACTAGGTTCAATTGTACCTACTTAATTTTTTGCGGCTTACGGACGTTTTTCTTTTATGATAGATATTATCTTTTTAAGTTTTAGAACTGGGTCTTGTGGAATAAAGACATACCAGTTATTTTATTCTTCGTATGTTTATTTGTTCAGAATTCTATTGCGTCATTTTTATTATTTTAAAATGTATTTCTTTTCCTGTCAGGTGTTATCAAAGTTTTAATATTTGATCGTAATAGAGTTGGTTTTTACCTACTTGATAAACTTATCTTAGTAATATACTATTAGGTATGGTCTCAAATCGCTTTATAAGATACTAATCTAAAAGTAAAAACTTGTTAGCAAAAAATAAAACCGACTTCCAAAACAAAACACTACAAAGTGAAACTACAAATAAGTTTAATTTCGGTAGTCGGTGTCGGTTATGTATTTTCGTTTTTTGCCGCCGACTTATACTGATGACTTTTATGACTTTTATAGATATACTAAGTGGGAAAAATACGTATTATTGAATCGTAACTCAAAAACTACCCAAGCAAAGTTAATTAAATTTATATTGGACCACGTAGGAAATACCTATACCCTTTCAAACAAAAAATAAAAAATCCAAATCGGTCCATCCGTCTTTGAGTAATCGTATAACAAACATACACAGAAAACATACAGTTTTGTGAGAACCTCCTCCTTTTTGAAGTCGGTTGACAATAAAAAGTATTGGGTATAAATGCCCGAGAATGGGTACCGTCGAATTCAGAAAAAAGACGTCTGTACGGAATTAAGTTATAGCATTTATATAGTTTGTGATACATATGTACGATTGTTATTAGATAATAGACATGCAATGCCTATTGATTAATATTAATCTGAAAATTATTTATTATATTATTTAAATTGTCTGATAAGTTTTAACACTAGAATATATTTATTTATCGCTGAAATTTCCTTTGAAACAACTGGACTAGCCGCATTACTAAAATGCTTGTAATTTTCAATACATTTGGATTGGAAAAAATGTAGGTGCAATAATTATGTGGCAGGATTATTATCCTGCTACATAATTATTGCACCTAGAATTTTTCCAATCATAATATGGCATAACGGAGTAATTTATAAAATAGGCTGCCTTACGATATGGCTTAAGTCTTAGTAGGTATTCAGTATGTTAGTTCAAGAAAGGCGTTCCCGTGAACCCGCAGCAGTAGAGCGTCCCTACATGCTAAAAAAAATATTATCATGCAAAAATTCGAGAAAAATAATTCTCTAGTTCCCTACATTTTGACGAGTTATACGAACATAATGTAAGGAATAGCTTATATTTTTTGACGTGAAAACGTCTTTTCGCTCGGTGTACTGGTGGTAAGTTCAATATTTCTGACCTGCAAAAACATGTAAGATTTCAACCGCTAATAATTACAAGACTTTTAAGGCGATACGTAAAAAGCTAACTGAGTGGTAGGTAATAAGAAAGTGACAGAGTCAATTACATCCACATGCGAAAAAAAGAGAGCGCAACAATGCGCTGGAACCAAAATATCAGAGCCAAACCAAATAAAAATTGTATAAAAATAAATTAAGCTATCTATCAAAAATATGTTCAGCCAGAGTTTTCAATTACCTAATACGCACATTTTGAATGCAATTTTGCAATGAAATTACTTAGGATTTTAGAATTACAGAAAAAATATAAAAAAGTAGAGGTATTTTCGGAATTAAATTCTATCGAGGAAATTTAACCCAATCGTGTTTTCCTTCAGTCAGAGTATTGATCAAATAGTCAATAAACATATATCCAAAAATTAAATCCATACATTCTGTAATAGCGAAATAAATGGTTACGAAAAAGCCCCCAACTTATTTTGGTATCGCCTTAATGCTAGAGTATGTTTGAGCATTCATAAGATAGTTCATATTTATAAAATTTTTAAGGCCAGCTCCTATCTCAGCATTAAGCTGTGATATTAAAAAAAAAATACCGCAGCGCTGATATTCTGATTGGACCCAAGATGTAAGCGCAACAAAATGTTTCTTACCCCTGTTCAAGGGTTGTGTGCTAGGTCATGTTGTTGTCATTATGTTCAAAGTCTGTATTGATTTTTAAATTGGCGTAATTGACGATGACCTAGGAATGTCAATTAGAACTAGACGATGGAAATGTTTCAAGTACATTACAGTATAATGCGTACTGACGCATAAAATTCATCATTAAATCATAATGATTACTGAATCATTATGATTTTATGATGAATTTTTAAACAGTCTTTTTGATGTGAAAATTTCTATAGAAGCGTTGAGAGATTTCTGGTAGGGGAACATCATAATATGGGTTTTCAATAAAAAAAAAAAAAAAAAATTGATACTACAACTAATTTGAAAAAAAAAACTGTTATTTCATAGTTCAAAGTAGTCAAATCAGTTTGTTTCTCTGTGTTTTTTAAAGTAAGTTGCATGTTATCATTTGTATGAACACTAGTAATTCTGTTTTGCGAACAGTAGACCTCGCGAGTTCAAATTTTTAAGCAAAATTTAATATACCGCTATAGTTATTTAAAACGGGATATTTACCTTTTGTTTTTCATCAGATTTTCACCCAGTTTTAATGAGATTAATTTAAAGTAAACCTTTTAAATAAAAATAAAAAACCATCGAAATCGGATCTCATAAGGCCGAGATATCCAGTAGCCCAGTTTTTGCCTCTATTTGGTGGAATTGTACTCGTATAAAGTCGTAAAACCTGTATACCAAGTTTCGTTTACATCATCATCTGCCTAGCCTTTCCCCAACTATGTTGGAGTCAGCTTCCAGTCTAACCGAATGCTGCTGAATACCAGTATTTTACATGGAGCGACTGCCTATCTGACCTCCACAACCCAAATTACTGGGTAATACGACACCCCTTGGTAAGACTGGCAGTCAGATTTTCGGGCTTCAGACTACCCGTACCGACTATCAAATATCCATGAATGACTGCCGGGATCAACGGCTTAACGTGGTTCGATCGACCCGTGCGGCTGTTATTACTTAGCCACGAGCCCCTCTTCCCAAGTTTCCTCTACATCGGTTGTAAAATACGACCTGTAGAGGAGTACCAACAAACTGTACAGACGAACGCAAATTTTGCCGGACGTGAAGCAGAGACGCTTCGGTCGCTTCGCTCGCTCGGTCAATATGATATGATTCCTTCTAGCTCACAAGACATTGAACAGTATCATGGCCGCTTTAAAATGACTAAACACACATCAGGACTGACACAAATAAAACAGAAAAAGTTCCACAATTTTATTCGTTTTGTGAAATCCATAAGCGATGCAGGAAGCCGTGTGGAACGATTAAATTAATGCCATCGCACAGTGAGCCAAAGTGAGTATCCTAGTTATTTAAGAGGGCTACAGGACCTAAAGCGCAGTCACTGTCGGACTATAAATACACTGACTGCATTATATATGAAGCAATTATTTATTTACAAAAAAGCTGTTGAGTGGATTAAACAATTCGAACGCGATTATATGTTGCTTGTAGAATTATCTGACAAAAAAATCTGAACGATAGCATGGTATTCTTTTGAATTGTTAAAATACATTTTTAGAAGTGTATTCGTGATTTTATTCTATCGTATCAAATTAGTTGTTTTAAGTATGAACATTCAACACACTAACTAGTATATATCCTGAAGAATATTATATATTTTTCAGATTTTGTTTACTGAAGAGGATCTGATATACTTTTAAGCATTATAAAACTTGCGTTTAGGTTCTTTAGTCCTTTAAACGGAATTAAAAATAAAGCTTTTGATACAGCGGTAGCTCGATAAATGTAGCAATTTATTCGTCGCATTTTGTATTCAGACTGGGAAACTGGCTGCTATCACTTTTCACATTTTCTTTGAGTTCTACTCAATAGCTGGTAAGTGTCGCTATAATGACTGGTTGCCGTATTGTTAGAAATGAGGTAAGTAATAATAGTGCATGTGTCATTGTACGAGGTCGTTCACGTACTTACCACTAGCTAGGGCTATTTATAAACGCTGCTATTTTAATAGTTTTAGCGGTATTTGTGGTAGACATTGTTCAGGGATTATAAGATCATTTTGTTCTTGAATTGTTTGATACAGTATATATGCCGAAGGGAACTGGTTTAATCAGCCCTTTAGTTAACCGCTTAGCCTAGGCCTGAATGATATTCAATTATAGGTTAGGTTGGAACTGTGTCCAAATACGCGGCAGGCGAATTGGACGCAGTAACTAAGCCAGGACATCCCGACCAAATGGGCTAGGGCTAGGTTAGGTTAGTACTGTAACCAATCACGCGCGAGCCGAGCGAGCGTAGCGATCGTTGCCGCGGCAGCCACCGGCGAGCTCTACTTCCAAAGGCTAGGCTCTTAACTAAACGGCTAATTAAGCTAGTGGCTGCAATATATATACGGGGGAATTTTTCAAGTGGGCGTGGATGGCCGAATCCGAAACTATGAGGAATAGCGAAAAGTACTCAAAGAAGTCTCGGACTGGATATCGATGAAAACTATAACTGTATCATTGGATTTGTGAAAAATCAATATCAAGGTTTAATAGAAAAGTAGGTGACATAAAAAAATAAAAAAGTATTTGGTTAAAAATGAGCTCTTTCCTTTAGTTTGCCGTAAGTCCTTACTTCCCAGAATTCGATCCTTATAAGCGACACTATCGAATGGTGTAATAATACAGTGTGTGTGTGTGTTTTTTTTCTTAGGAGGAGCTCGTGGCTAAGTAATACCAGTCGCACGGGTCGATCCATCAGGTTAAGCTACGCTCGCCGGGGTTGGTCTGTAGATGGGTGACCATCTTTACATACCGGGACTCCTCCGTGCCTCGGAAAGCACGTTAAGCCGTTGGTCCCGGCTGTCATTCGTGGATCTTTGACAGTCGTTACGAGTCGTCAGAAGCCCGAAAGTCTGACAATCAGTCTTACCAAGGGGTATCGTATTACCCAATAACTGGGTTGTGGAGGTTAGATAGGCAGTCGCTCCATGTAAAATACTGGTATTCAGCTGCATCCGGTTAGACTGGAAGCCAACCCCAACACAGTTGGGAAAAGGCTAGGCAGTCGGCAGATTGATTTTGTGTGTTTTTTTTTTCTTAAAAATTCTCGGCTTCGATTGGAAGACAAGATCATGGAGGAGGCTGGAACTGCCATCAATCTGCCTAGCCTTTTCCCAACTATGTTGGGGTCGGCTTCCAGTCTATCCGGATGCAGCTGAATACCAGTATTTTACATGGAGTGACGGCCTATCTGACCTCCACAACCCAGTTATTAGGTAATACGATACCCCTTGGTAACGACTGTCAAAGATCCACGAATGACAGCCGGGACCAACGGCTTAACGTGGTTTCCGAGGCACGGAGGAGTCTCGTTATGTAAAGATGGTCACCCATCTTCGGACCAACCCCGGCAAGCGTAGCTTAACCTGATGGATCGACCCGTGCGGCTGTTATTACTTAGCCACAAGCTCCTCATTGGATTTTTGAAAAATCAATAGATTTTTCAAAAATCCAATGATGCAGTTTTAGTTTTCATCAAAATCGAGCCAGAGACTCCTTTGAGTACTTTTAGCTATTGCTCATAGTTTCGGATTTGGCCACTTACGCCTACTTGAAACTGTACATAAAGGTATATATTGTACAGTCATAAGTAGCATACTGTAGAGATGTCAACCTGGATGGTTTTCTCATTCAAACTCTACGAATATTTGATTAGGTAATGGCATATAAGGAGATATGCACTAGTTCTTCTTAAGAATAGAAAAAGATTCAAGAGTCTGCCGCGTTGGCTAACAGACGGTGTATTCTACACATTTAAACAGGGTGACTGAGAGAGCGTGTCGCCAACTTAAGGGTGTCGTACAGACCATCAAACAGAACCACTTTTACCCGAGGACCAACATCGTAATCGTGAAAAAAAAAAAACAGTCGTCCCATACATTTGGTCTAGTAGGTATTAAAATTTTCATGGGGACGACTGTTTTTTTTTACATATCGAGCATGCGTTACATATTAGCAGCTAGCTAATTAAGTAACGTTCAATAAAAGTGTTGATTATACACTCATTACGCATGTATCCTCCAACGGGACAAGCAGGTTCAGCCAGTTATGTTTAAGCCATAACAATAAGGTGCAAGTAATGCATCTTACAGCAAACAAGGATAATCCTCGGTTGGCGTCTCGTACGCATTCCAAAGCTCCGGGACCCCAGGGTTCCGAGATATGTCAAAGGTGCAAGTAATAAAATTAACCACGAGCTGCTTAAATTTCTTGACTGTACTGGGGTCTAATAGGAAAATTGTAAACATAATTACCTTGTGGGAAAATGTGTCTAGCACTTTACGTAATTTAAAGTCTAAATTAAATTAAAAGGCTTGAAATTAGGAGAAAATCGTAATCGATTTAACGCTTTATGAGCAATCTAAACTACTATTACCTATAAAGAGGTAAAATTGTTCGTTTATATGTCTGCATAAGGTAATCTCTGGAAGTAGGTACTGATCTGAATACAAACATTCTATCACAGATTGAAAGCTACACTATTGCCGAGTCTCAATTTATATTTTTTTTTACTCTCCTTCCATCTTTCGTTAACCCGCGCGAACTCTTTCCAGTTTTGACGGAACCTATCTAGCTCGTTCTGCCATCTCCGTGGTCTACCGCGACCACGCCTCACTGTCTCAGGGCACCACTTCTGCCAATTCGGGCCCACAGTTAGTCGTCAGAAATGCGGCAGAATTGTCTTGCTCAGTCCCATTCAAATAGGGCAGCCTTTTGAGCCTCGTCAGCTATCTTTGTTTTGGAGCGCAGTATTGTTTCGAACATGATCCGTTTATTAACGCCTAGTACTCGTATAATGGGCTCCATTGCTCGCTGGACCAGACCTTGAGTTTGGACTTCTGGATGTTATTCAAAGACCAAGTTTGTGCATCATAGGTTAAGACGGGAATACACATGCCCATGAACCAGCGTTTCAGTACCATAGACAACTCACCCTTGTATAGTTCCTTCATGGACCAAATAGCTCTTTCAGGCGTTTTCGTTCGTCTTGTGATTTCTTTTATAGGTTATAACAAGAAATTTCACGCGGATGAAGAGGGCAGAAGCTAGGTTTATATACATTTCAGAATTATTAGTGTTGCAGGAAACGGATAGGTACCTAATTATCGTAGTTTTTCTGTTCTATTGGTACCGTATCAAATATAGGAATGTATGTGTAGGAAATTGGCTAAGATTCTGTTTTAAATGCTAAAGTATAGATCCTAGTGATCATCTCTGTTTAAAACTTACCTACATAAATACTTATTGACCAAACATCGTCTCTGAAAGTGTAACATGGACAAAATCTCAGAGAAAATCCACGAATCATTTCACACAAAATCAAAATCAAAAGTCATTGATTCAAACTAGGCTGAGAATCAGCACTTTTCGAACGTCAAAATTACATAAGAAAGTCCTCCAAAACGCCCGCCCTTCACCACTTCCTAGTGCTTGAGCTGGGGAGAAGAAGTGGCGCAACAAACTCCCCAGCAGCACAACTGTCTGTTCAGTTAAAAAAATAGATTCTATACAACACTGCGCAAAATAATATAAGTACATTACACAACACAAACATTAAATTAAATTAAATTATTTGCTATAAGTACCTACACATACAGTGAATTCGACGGAAATCGGGTAAACAGTTAAGTTAAAATCGATTCTAGCATTAATGTGACAGCGGTCGGTAGCGTGACTACCACTGACGCCAAATTGATTCACCATTACCTACGTACAGGGGCCGCGACGCGACCTGTTATTGTTCGATTACCGAATATCTGCTGCCGGCCGTGATTGTATTCAATACTGTACATTTATACCGTGGACAGGGAGCTTTACTTTTTTTTCGGAATCAGTTTTGTAGAGTGTGTTCGCTGCAACTATGAAGTGGTGATAGATCATCACCCTTCTAAAATTGAACCTTTAATTTTGGAAGAGTAAATATATCGATGGTATTTTGTTTTTTTTTTTAATTTATATAGTCTGATGTTTAAAATTTAAAAACCGATCGCCGTGTTTTTGAGTGTTTATTAAACAAGTGAATGCTGCTAATTTCATCATAGATAGATTAATCTCAAACAAAAAGATCTCAACCATACAACAATCAATGAAATCGTTGACCCGTAAAAATGTTCAGGTACTTAGATTTTTTAGGGGCCTAAACATTTTAGCAGGACAGGAATTTGAGCCCTCTAAAGTCAAGTAGAGCAGTGAATGTTTCATTTTGAACAACTGAAACATTTCATGAAAAGCGGTGCAAGCTATTTGCTTTGAGTGACGTATTGCCCTAGAATGTGCTTTCGTGCTTAAAATGCTGCCTATATTTTTCTATGTGGAAGAAATTATTTTTAAACTGTAGGAACTATATGAGGTAGGTACTACCTACACGCACTTGAAAATTCACCTAAACTAAGGTACAATCCATAAATTGCAATCTAAAAACTCAAATGTTATTTAAAAAAAATATTGATTAAAAAGATTGATTAAAAAATCATACCTAGATACCTTGAGGCTGAAGACATACCTACTTAGTTGCGAGAAAATATGATAAAGCACGGTGTACGTTTATTTTTCTTTTAGTGGAGCATTTTCGAAATACAGCCATTTTTACGAAAGCTACCCGCCATTAGATATTAAATATTATAATAAATCATTTAAAATCCGAAAACATAATTCTTAATAGATTTTTACCACCAGCATCCAAATAAACAACTTATTTGTATCAAATTAAATGAAAGTTAACACTTCCAAATGGTTTCTCTTTAAGCAAATAAAACATCCACGCATGAGAGAACTACACCGCTGTATAGGCACAAATCTCCCATGTAGGTCTCTGTTTTATTGCATTTCTACCCTCAGTCACTGTCCCTCTCGCACTTGTTCGAAAACCCCAGAAAAGAGCGAGACAGATAGCGGCAGTCAGTGTTATTTTATTCATGTTTGCTCCGCCGTAATGTGAGACAGGCAAAGCCATTTTACAATGGGAAAGAAAGGGACGCGTGACGTATCTGAAGGCCGTCTCCGAACAAAACGCGGGAGAGGGAACGCTACCGATTGTTATTCTTATGTACGTCTACGGTCGTAAAGGAGGCATGCTTATAATAAAAAAAAATGCACTTATTGAATCGTAACCTTTGAAGATATGTAAACAAGTTACTTGTGTTAGGATGTTCGGATGCTCTAAGGCAATATTATGTGGAGGGTTATATTTTTTATTATTATATAGTTATGCCGTGTTTATCTACCGAAGACAAGGAGAGAGGATACAGGTCCTATACGGAACAATAGAACTTGAAACTAGATGTTTCATGTTGAACTGGAAACCACTAAAATTGGACCTAGTCATGCTAAAATGCACAGTCATGGAAATTAATCGTTTAGCAGCTGACACATTCGTCTGAGTCAAAGAATGTCAGCTATCATTTAAATATAGGTACCTACCTACGGACAATGTTGATAGGTACTCAATTTGCTTTCACAGACTCTCTTAACTAACACGCTCTCTTACTAAGTAAGTAGACAGGTATGTGTCTGCAGCAAGCCCGATTTAGAACAGGAACCATCGAGTCACCCAGATCTTTTGCAGATGCTCTATGAACGGAAACCTAAATATAAGTTGGAAAAAGCACATTGAAACAGTTAAATCTAAATTATCTGAACGTTAGGCATCGTCCCAGATCGCCATTTTGATTATTTTTCGACATGACGTCGCACGATTATACCTAGGTATACGTATATATATATATAGGGGCATATAGACAACAAAAATGTCTGTGATATAATGTCCTAAACTGTCACATGACCTTTGCATATATTTGTGATTAAAAATAGCAACAATTTTCCAAAAACAAAAAATATTATTATAATACATTTTCCACCCTCACGGATCAAAATACTTTACCATAGCCCATATTATTAAAATAAATTTTCAACAAATTATCAGAACAAATAAAAGAAGAAACCAAATTCAATAAATATAACAGAAAATTAAAGGAATATCTAACACAAAAATGCTTTTACTCGGTCGCAGAATACCTAGAACAATATATTTAGTAAATATGATGGCTAGATAAACAATTACATATTATATTATTATTATCTATATTCATGTAAGAATATCTGCAGAAAAAAATGCACACATACCTACATACTTTTACTATTATGTTATTACTAGCAGCTCCCCACGGAACCCGTAGGAATATAGGGCCAAAAAGTAATCTAGGTTATAAATTATCTGTGTGTCAAATTTCATCAAAACCCGTTCAGTAGTTTTTGCGTGAAAGAGTAACAAACATCCATCCATCCTCACAACTTTCACGTTTATAATATTAAGTAGGATTATTATTTTAATATTATTATCATGTTGCCGTGCCGGGTTTCATGTTGGAACTTACTTATATTGTAACAACTAAATGTACACATGAATGCAATAAAAGAGTTTTGAATTTGAAACCAATCTCAATAACATAGTACCTACCTACATGTGTCTGAAGCAGAAATTGTAAGAAAACCTGATTGAAATCAAACCAAAAGCCATTTATTCTTTTAGCTTCTTAGCCGGGTTTTGTTTTATTTCATTTTGCATTGTTTTATTTTATTTTATTTTGTATTCTTTTCTAATAATTTAGTCTCAATACTGTATTAAATAAGGGAAGTAGCGAGTCAACCCTAACACAAGTGTTTCTGATTACTTATTACTTGATTACCTACTTTTAACATTTGAGACACAATAAACATTTTGAATTTGAATTTATTCAAACTAGGCTGAGAATCAGCACTTTTCGAACGTCAAAATTACATAAAACAGTCCCCCCTTTCTAAACGCCCGCCCTTCACCACTTCCTAGTGCTTTAGCTGGGGAGAAGAAGTGGCGCAACCAGCTCCTCAGCAGCACAGCTGTCTATTCAGAAAAAAATAATAATTAAACGACTGTATACATAGTACGCAAAGTAATTTAGGTACATTACACAACACAAAACATTACATAAAATTAAGTAGGTAATAAGTCAGCTAGCACACGCCAATATACCAAAAAAATAAATATCGAAAACTATACTCAAGCAGAATTAAAAATACAAAAATAAAATCGTAAACAGAACTTTATACCTAAATAAAAGCCTCCAGGCATATATGGCGTGCTTACTTACATATAGCTATACTCAGCTAGAAAGATTAGTTACCTAATTACCACATCGCTATTTACAGCCAGATATCAATATCAAAGTAAGTACTTGTACAATACCCAAATCGATTAATAGCCGACTAATTCACTCGAGTATAATTCTCATAATCGATTTTACCATCTTGTGGAGGTTTGAAAGTCAACTTCGCTCGATATTGACTGACGAAATTTGCTTAAGGGAGAAGCGTCAGGTAGCCCGCGCAATTCAAATTTCTTACGTTTTTTGCAATTTCTAAGTTAGTATTAGGTTGTATGTAGATTAAAGTATATGCATTTACTGAATTATAATCATTTGAATCAGTAATACAACTCTTTAAGATAGTATATAACCCTAAAGGTCAAGATATCATGAAATAGTCATTCATTAGGATTATTTGAACTTAGAGAGTTGTATTGATGATGTTAAAGATTATAATTCTATAAATACAGATTTGTTACGGTAGCGAATCATATTAAAATCAACATACAACCTAATACTGACTTGCAAATGGAAAAAAACGTAAGAAAATTGAATTTGGCGGGCTACCTGGAGCTTTCGCCTAAACCAGTTAATTTCAATTTCAGGTTCGTTCGGTGTGTTAAAGGGTGATGCAAATAACCTTTTAAAAGGGAATTTCGGGTGTTTGTTTTTGGAAGCTTTTTAAAAGTAGGGTGGATACTGCCTACAGTAGGTGTGTTGAAATAGCCGATGTCTACAAAATGAAGTAATATACCTAGGTAGATATTTTAATTGCTAATTTAAACATCGGCTTATAAGGCAATTAACAATGAAGTTTAAATTAGATTTTTCAGGAGTTTCTTTAACTTTTGGGGCTCATTTATTTTAATTAAGAACATCCTATGAAAATAATGAGAGAAAAGTATTTAGTGGCATGGTGTCGCAACCGTAATGGTTTTTCTGATAGATCACGAAATTATAAACTCGCTGTACGTATAGCCACTGGGCTATACAGCCATTTTTAATCGACCTCAATAAAGGAGGTTCTGTTTTCCGTAGGTATGTAGGTATGTATGTTAGTATATCCGCGATTTTCTCAAAAAAACTAATTAGGTAACCAATATTGATAATTCTTTCACTAACGTGATCTAAGTACATACTTTCGGAAGGTTCAAGTATATAATACATTAGGTAATTATTCTTATGTACAGAAATGTATCTCCGGCATTTCTAAGCGGATTTTGATAATTCTTCTTTCGTTCGTCTTGGGCGTATGTAATTGTTTATTCAACTAAAAATAGAAATATAAACTTAGCACTGACTTCAAGAACCTAATACTAATAAAAACAAATAACTTCCATAAAAAAAAAAACTTTCCAGCTTCTGAAGTCGGTGTCTTTAATTTTTCAATGCACCTAATTTGGCACTAACTTAAGAAGCTGTTAATTTTTTATGATATTTATTTTATTCGTTTTAGGTTTCTGAAGACGGTGTTTTTACTTTTTTAAAGTATTTTTTTTTTTGCTATAGAAAACGGTATATGTATTTCTCTAGATGTATTAGGTATGGACACTTAATACTTTGTTCAATTTTCTATAGCAAAAGTGTTTATTTCGGGTCAACAATTAATAGTAATAATTACCTAATGTATTATATACTAAAACCTTCCTGAAAGTATGTAGACCACGTTAGCGAAAAATAATCAAAATTGGTTCATGAGTTTTTCAGAAAATCACGGACATACAAACTTACTTAGGTACATACATAAGGGTCAAATACAGAACCTCCTTTTTTGAAGTCGGTTAAACACCGTGTAAGTAAACTCTCCCTTTAACAATGTCCAATAGGTACTCACGAAAGTACTTAGAGGACATTATTTCCTGCTATGACTTAATCGAGTTCCCAAAAGCCCTGAATAGTGCTAATGCCAAAAGTAGAAATAATAGTAGACATGTATATGTATACTGACACATATATGACAATATACAAGTTTTCCTAAGTATTATGTTATAGAGAAGTACTTAAATTTATCAAAACGAATTATTTTGTTCAGAAATCATCATCCACATCCTTTAAAAAGTTAAGTCTCATTTGTTTTTAAGCTTTAAAAGTCAAATATTTTTATCGCAAACAAAAACCAACTTTGTATGATTGTTTTAGAGTCTATTATTGTTCTAAATTCCGACCACACAAGACCTTTATATTGCGTACCGGCTATTGTTTTAGTCTGTAAGGTCGACATTCCTTTCTACTATTAGCCATACTTTGCTGTCTTTTAGGTGAGTTTTAAGGAAACACGCTCTATGAAATTGGACTTTAAAGGTTTTATTAAATGAGGAAGTATTTTTGAGAAAGGTGTTTATAAATTATGGATGAGTGTTTATTTGATGGGTTAAAAAAGCCTTTTGTAAGTCCATTCGAAGTTTTACTTGTTTGTCGGTTGGAGATACTGTTTAGGGTGGGACGACAATACTGCAGTGCGGATGACCGGTACCTTTTGCGTAAATATATTAGTTAGCTGATTTATAGAACTTCAAGGCGTTGTCATTAAGAAAATCGAGTGTTAGAGAGAAGATACTTAGGTACTATCAACAAACGCCACGCCTTTCCAATTTCGAAATTATTTTGCTTACAAGCTGTGATTGCAGGATAAACAAAGGACCATAGGGGCAGGGTGAATCAATTTATACAAAAAGCAACTTAAAGGCGTCCGTTTTGTGTATAGTACGTCCACTGCACCATGACAGTCAGTCCTGTTAAATACCTACTCATTTAGCTGATTGGATAATTATTTAGCTAGTTAACCCTTTTATCACTGAGTAACATAAACCTAATCAAAGACATGAAAAAAATATAATCAAAAATAGGTGTATTATTTCCATCTGTATCATCAAATCGGCTAAATCACATCATATTATTGTACAGTCATTGGAGTAGCACGGATGAGTCAAAGTTTAGCTCAATCGGATTACCGAAAGTGATTGAAAAAACAATCACAAGATTTGACCCTAAGAGTGAAACTGGATTAAATCCATGACAGAACATTTTTTTTTTTAATGTACGTTTCTAAGCCCAAATCTTTAATAATGTGTTTCGTGAAAATCAAGGCATGATCGGCTGCTATAAGATTATTTTTATTTGTTCGCTACCCAATCTTAGATTTACTCCCCTCCTCTCCCCTAAGCCATTCCCCCAGTATACAAGCACCTGATACACCTTGTTTTTCTCTAATCCCCAGGTCAACATGGAAGCGAACATACACACTTATGTAAGTACATATATACACTCTTATTTCTATAATTTCCAAGACTGTAAACAAACAATGGTTCGCTTGAGAGATTTTTGTTGATAAATACTGTGTAGCTGTATTGTTTACATGATTGGAAAACGTAAAAAAAAGATGTACACTTCGGGTTTATTGAATGAAAAATAAAATTTTAATTAATAACTAAATAATAAAAGATAAAGTACATAAAATATAAATATTTATAAAATAAAAAATATAATTAACAAACTAAATTTCGATAATTTATGTTTCCTTTTAGATAAGCAGCTGTGAATATCAAATGAAATTAATTGGTTAACACTTTCTTTAAAACGTGCAATTGTAATACTTACTTAGTAGTAATTATTAAAAAAAAAAAAATTCTATCTCTTCTTAAACCAAAAACAAAAACACAGATTATGTTTTGTGTTAGTTACATACCAAAATAACCACCTTAAATACAGAGTTATTGGTAAAACACCAACAACCTCTTAAGTGGTCATTATACTCATCATTATGACCAACTTTTATTATGGGATCAAACCTGAAATCGCAATAAAAAAAATTTGCTGTTCGGTACATTTATGTTCGCATAATTCGTCAAAATGTATTGAACAGCTGATTTTTTTTTGCGATTTCAGGTTTGGTCCCATCATCCGGAGGACACGGTGGAGGTCTGCCCGGCCTGGGCAGAGCACCGCCGCGACCTCGCGGAGGCGATCGGCGGCGGCGATCTCTCGCGTCCGGCCCTGGTACAGGCCATGGTACGGAGCGAGAGTGCATGGGAAGCCGTCACCTCCTTCTGCGAAGCAGTAATGCTCGCGAAGGAGGAGGCTGAACGCGTGAGGGAGAGGCAATCTTTGCGCCCTCACGCCCCTAGTCGCCGCAGGAGACGCCCTGGGCCTGCCCTGCCCTGGGTCGCGGGCTTGCGGATGGCGAGCAATGGGTAGCTCGCCGTCCGGTAAGGACCAGGCCCGGGTCGACGGCGCGTTTTGTTCCACGCGCGCCTCAAAGAGATGTCAGCACTAGCTGAAGGGGTCCGCTAGGGCCGATGCCCGCCAGGGTTGCGGGTTGTTCGAAAGAGTTACCGTGGCCCTGGCACAGGCAACTGAAGGAACACGGGTGGGTTTTAGTCAGTAGAAGTCTGACACGCCCTTCCGCTCCACCCAGAGCGGGAGAAGTTATTTGATGACTTCCCATCCACAAAAAAAAAAAAGGTTTGATCCCATAGTAAAAGTTGTTCATAATGATGAATACAATGACCCCTTAAGAGATTGTTGGTGTTTTATCAATAACCCTGTGCACACGTTAACATAATTTGTCCGACAGCTAATTTGTCTAACCCAATGTAATTGTCAAACTGCATCGAAATGGTATACATAGATAGAATACATACGTATCAATATATCACTCACGGGCATAATCCCTAAAGCTTCAGCTACACTATCTACCTATGTGTAGGCATAGGTACCTAGCTAACGTACCTACTGGTATTAGGTATCAATACCACTTAGATCCGTAGTTAACACAACCAATAGTTCAACATAGTAAGTAATGGTTTTTTGTTTTATTTTTTTTTTTGCTTTCATTTAGTGCGGATTTCACCAATTGAAACTGAACGCGATCAGCACGTAATCCACGTTTAAGAGCTGTCACTGTCATTATTTTCTTTGGAATATTGACACTGACAGCTCCTGAACTCGGCTTAGATGTGTTGATCGCGTTTAGTTTCATTGGTGAAATCGGTACTTAATTTATAACTTTATAACCATGTACAAAATTATATTACTAACTAACTATATATACAAATAAATACAAAAACTAGGAAATTTAGGCTTCGAAGTACTCGTCCGCATCGCTGTCATCCGGAAACGTGCCCTGAAAACGTGGTAATGCTGCCAACGTTGAATGGCAATGCTAATTCTTTGACCAAAGTATGAGCCAGCCCTCTGATCATGTGACGTGTCGACCAGTTGGCGAGAATTTCCTTAGATAGAAGACGCGCACTCGGGCCGCATAACCCGAGCGTTTCGATCCCAAACGGATCAAAACTGTAGCTACCCATAAGGTTACTAATGGTTGAATTTCGGCTAAATGTGTTTGCCAAAATGCCATTAGCAACTATTTTTTTAACATGAATTACTTAACATGAATCCATTCATGTTATTCATTCATGTTTATCCTTTCACATTTAGCCAAAATTCAACCATTAGTACCTAACCATTGGTTGAGTTAACTACGGGTTAAAAAACCGGTCCTTAGTGAATTAATCACAACTTGTACTATACCTTTATCTTTGATTGTGAATCTGTGAGTCCAAAGTTCAAGTTAATAAAACAAAAATAGACAGGAATCACCAAAACTATTTTTTTTTTTTCAAGAGATAAGAGTCTCTCGGGTATTTTGAAATACATTTTTAGTGTTTCGTATGTCCGTGTGAAAAAATGGAACCTTTATAGGATGTAACATTATAGAATGTCCTCTCAATCTGTGTGGTTCTTTCCTCAAAATACCATTTCAGACACCAATCTACATGGTCTTCACATGAACTGACCAAGATTATGTCTGGACTTTAGAAGAGACTGCGACCTCCGAGTTTGTTTCGGCCTTTCTTCTCAGAGTAGTCAGATAGGAAACGCCGACCTCATCTAGTTTTTAAAAAACATGATTGACTTGTAAAAGTGTTTGTACAAACCTACTTACAGAAATATAATCATTTATCATTTAACGAAACAAATAGCTGGGGCTGTTACTTAGTCATAAAAAAATATAATAATAATCTTTATTTTTTTTCTCTCTTCACAAAGTTTC
Source organism: Dicycla oo (assembly GCA_948252095.1). Lineage (NCBI taxonomy): Eukaryota > Metazoa > Arthropoda > Insecta > Lepidoptera > Noctuidae > Dicycla > Dicycla oo. The sequence continues at coordinate 38,833,429 of OX411709.1, read as the reverse complement.
ACATAGTGCTAACATAGAGTCAAGAATTAGCGTTTTGATAAAAATGCATAAAACTTTGTGAGAGACTGGTGTCCTTACTAGGATACCCTCTGTGACAGATCATCAGGCTCTCACCCTGAATTTAATCTAATAAAACATTACAACGATCTATTTTTATTATAACTCTAGACATATTACTTATTGATGAAGGTAAAAAGAAAACATGTTTAAATTAATTAACCAAGAAAAAAAAAACAGAATCACAATAAAAAAAATGTATAGTGTAATGCGTGAGTTGTGTGCAAGTGAAGTGTAAGGAGAGGTAGAATGATGGTGTGACTGTGAGTGTGTAGGGTGTTTATTACAGTCAAGAACCCGAAATAATTAAATATTACGAAGGAACAACGAGCAGTTGCTCCGTGGCGTCACAGTCCAATTTTTATAACCAGATTGAGAGTGCTTTTTTGCAACGCTGTTTGAGTAGGTCATAAATTGACAAAATTCTATTAATTTTGTTATACAAATAGTTTCCAAGAAAAGCAAATAGTCGACGGGAGAAAGCAGTATGGAACTGAGTTGTGGGATATACAGCCTGCTTACGTCACTCACCTGCAAATAGAGTAGGATTATAGGTAACAAGAGAGTGTTTGCGCAAGATCGGACTTAAAATGAAAAGTTGACGTACAGTTACTCGTAACACTCCAGCGGGCCTAGACGAAATCCCTTTTCTGTAAGCGTCAACGCCAACGGAAAGAACAAATTGTATGCAGTAGAAATTAGCTTTCAGTTCGCTCATGAAGTTCTCTAGTTGGAAATAAAAAAAAAAACAGGAAATTACCAACCTGTAGAACGGCTCTTTGTGCACGTTCAATCCGGAGCATTGATGTTTTTGTCGCACCACTCCATTCAGTTATGCAGTACGAGATTAGCGATTGGCATAACGCAAAATAGACTGATCTCAAAACGCCTGATGAGTAACAAGCATGGCCAGTGACATCTAACATGAGAACTCGACCTTAAACACATTTACAATGGAGACCTGGCCTTATAAAAGAATTGAATCTGACAAATGATATTTGACAGTATTAAAACATTCAAAGGACAATTTCCTGATTCATTATTATTATGGTTCTTAAAAAATGAGAAAATGAATGTAAAAAGCATGAAATGTCAATGAAATGGTGTGGTTACCATTGGAAATAGTGTTTCTGAAATGTAATATATATATGTAAAAAAGTTATATGACCTGAAAGTAGATTTAGTATGAACACCCAGCTCGTTCAATGTACAAACTAAATGAGTAACAAACATGGCCAGGACATGGCCAGGGCATGGACATCTAATATGTGAACTCGACCGTAAACTAATAGTTTGCAGATAGGAGTGAATAAAGTTCGAACTGTGTTCTCGTTGCTAACATGCTGACAGATCAATTTTTTTTTGCTGAGGTGTTCCTCTAAGGGGACAAAGCAAGGTGACAGATCGGAATAATCTTATAACTCAGACAAAAAGCATAATAATAATGAAATAATGTTTTGTAGGAATAATTGATGATGAATAAATTTAGTTAAAACGAATTTCTTTGTACGCTTCACTCATTTTGGACCTGATCCGTACCCGCTCAGTTTATTATTAAGCATACGAAATATCAATTTGTGTGACCCAAACGCGGACGTGTTAGGTAAGTAAATGAATTTTGAATATAAGGTCACTTTTGGGAGACATAAATAAATTTAAAAAGAAGTTTTGCACACTGTACCGTGTCACATATCAAATAAAAGAACTTAGGTGAGGGTCTCAAGATTATTTTTTTTATAAAAAATAATTTTAAAGTTATTTAAGAAAATATATGAAAATTTACCCTTCTCCTCCTTATCTCCGAAACTACTGACAATGAACCTAAAATTGGAAAAAAAATACAGAAAATAGTTTACAGGAAAACCTATAAGAAGTCTATGTTCTTAAAATAACATGGTAAATCTCTCAATATTACAGTTAGAATCTATGAGAGAACAAGTTTTTCAACTACAATGTTAAGTTTGTTCTTGGGATAAATTCATCCCAACTACGAAACCCGTCATTGTGTGGGGTCCGACATTCACTTGACCGGTTTTCTTTGATTATGTTAGTTTCCCAACACACTTAAATAATCTCACACGCAGACAAAATCTCTAAAACTCTATTCCCACTCTTCTGAAGTTTTCAGGTCAAAAGCCACGTTTGTGGTATCCAGTTAGTACGTTCAATTATGAGCTAACCGTAACTGTAGCCAATCACAGGTTAACTGGCACAGTCACTAACTGCACTTTTAATATTTAACTAGCGTTGTGTTGCGTGAGATCTCCACACGTGGCAACTATTTGTAGAACAAGTGTTGCTCACGACAACAAGGAGTAATGAATCCATTTATTTGGAATGGTGAACTATTGACGGGCCAGTTGGCGTGGTTGGTTAAGATACCACCTATCCAGGACAAACATTTGTGTGCTTGAACATGTCTGTTTGTCCTGAGTCTGGGTGTAATTATCTATATAAGTAAGTATTTACAAAAAAAGTATTGTATGTAGTATATCAGTTATCTGGTTTCCATAGTACTAGCTCTGCTTAGTTTGGGACCAGATGACCGTGTGTGAAAATGTCCCAGGATATTATTATTATTGTTATTATTTATACAGTCCTACTACGTGTGTTTTTGTTTGGTGTGCAGTCTAAAAACCAAAGGTTTATTTCACCTACTTTCATGCTAAAATCGCGTGATTAATTTTATTTAAGTACAATAATAGTCATTACCCCAAAAGTAATTACTACGTCGAATCCATCTAACTTTGAACCTTGCTGACCGAATACACATTATCATTAATAACGACTAACCGATACATTAGCTGACTATATAATTCAACAATCAGCCGCGTATACGCGTCACGGTTTGTGACCGGCCTTACTCTCGTTAAATAAACCAACATATGTGACGAGATATTTAATCGTTTCTATATTAGGCTGTCTAGACGCGATGAGCTACGGCCATCAGTCACGGTGGATTGATAGCAAAGCCAGGTGTCAGGCTGACTTACATGCATTGATGATTTGGGTCGCGACTGTTAGCGCCAGTGATGAGTGATAAACTGGTTTGAATACGCTATCGGATTATCATTTGACATGGTTGTACCGGAGAAAAAAAGATTTTGAATTACAAATAGATTATGTTGTACTTTTAGGATAATCACAATTTTATTGCAGATTCAAAACTTCGCTAAAGCCTTAAAAACTATAAAGCCTATAAACTTCAGACTTATTACACGAATTCTCATTGTGAAAACCTTGACAAAAAGTCTCACTTGAGCCGCTAATGGCCAATTCCTATAAATTACGGACCGTTATTGGTTAAAATTAAGACTTGTATCTTTTCCAATAATGAAGCAAATACCTCAGCTTTGCATAGTAGACCCTCCCATATCGAATGAGCTATCACAGGTAAAATTAGCTAGCGTTTTCTAATAAAAATTGCTACCATTGGTAAGGAAAACGATTCGTTTTTGTTTATAGGAACCGAGCATTAGTGGCTTTAGTGGCCTGTTGCCTTGTTCAAGTCATCGGTTCAACAGACTTTTAGTCGAACACCTATTATGTTTACAATCTACAGTTTCTACAATACCCTGCAATTAATTACACAGTCAATACGACAAATACGTGGCGTATCTTAGCTTTATTGGAGCGTATTATAATCGAGTTCAAAAATATTTCTTCAAACATCGATTTGCCAAGCCGAGCTTTGACTTTTACAATACAACGTTTTTCATAATAATTTCGAACGTGATAATTTCACTTTCTTTCCGCAAAGACAAACATCAAAATTAATGTGTACACAGCAAAGATAACGTAATTACATTGAAGTCCCCACATAAGTTTACTTCAAGGTTAATTCAAAGGTCTTTGACATCACGTCCCTCCGCTTTCATCCCTGCAGACTTGTGGTGTTTCCAAATTTTAATAAAACATTTTGTACAAGGTTACTCTTGTAAGCACATTAGCATTTTATTCTCAGTTATCCGTGTCTGTTTGTTCGTGTCAAATTCAGTGTGTATAATTTTCTTTTACATTATAATTCAAAGTCTATTTAAATTCGTCTCAGATACTTCTGTAAATAAAGTTACAATAACACCCGTATTTATAAACAAGTAAAAGTGATTACTTCAGTAAAAATAAAAGCATGGAGTTGGAAATGTCAAAGGTTAGAATTTTTAGCCAAGTAATAGTCACCATTTTCTTTAAGGCAAAAGCGTCAGGGTAGCCCGTCAGTATAAGGTTGTACGTGGATCAAAATGTAATTAGTGGTCGTAATAAGTATGTATATATATAATTATAATCATTAAAGTGATCAATACAACTCTTTAAGACCAGGTAATCCTAATGAATGTCTATTTCATGAAATCTTGACTTTTGAGGATAACTGAAGGAGTTGTATTACTGTTTCTAATGATAATAATTCTGTAAATACATATTTGTTACGGCCACGAATCATACTTTATTTAACATACAACTTAATAAAAATCAATCTGCCTAGCCTTTTCCCAACTATGTTGGGGTCGGCTTCCAGTCTAACCGGATGCAGCTGAATACCAGTATTTTACATAGAGCGACTGCCTATCTGACCTCCACAACCCAGTTACTGGGTAATATGATACCCAACTCAACATACAACTCAATACTGACTTGCTAATTGCAAAAAACCTAAGAAAATTTGAATTTCGCGGGCTACACTGACGCTTCCCCCTTAAGAATTGAGAACTCGAACATTTTGGGTTTGATTTTGCAATGGAACGTCTATTCTTACTCAAGTAAGTAACGTACATTACTCGACTATAGAATAAGATTTTATAATGACTTCACTAAGAAATTACTTAGCAGCAAGTAATTGCTTGTTTATAAATACGGTGTAAGAAAGATAAGAAGAACATCATCAACATTATTCATCTGCGCTTATCTTATAAAAAATGTAGGCGCAGTTAGAGCCTGCGCCGTTGGTTTTTGTGAAAACAGATTGAAATTTTACTACGGTTTCCGATACTGCCGTAGCCATTGCACTCCTTATAAAGTAAGCTTTCACCGAATATGATATTTTTCAGTTCTGAGCAGATTTACGGCCGATATGAGACGACATCTTAAACTTTTTGCTAGTTGCAATAGATTCTGCCGTAACTGTTTATACACGGCACTAGGCTTTTTAGGATCATTGCATTCCATTTGATGCAAGCTTTCTTCGATTGGGCTTTGTTTAATTTCTGAGCAGATTTACGGCCGACATGAGACGACATCTGATATTATTTTGCTATTGTTACCTTCTTATTAATTTCTAACCCTATTTTAGCCAATATTTCTGTTGTTTCTCTTTAGGTGTTTTTCAACTCTTGACAAAAACACCGGAATCTAATAACTGATCTAGCTAAACAGTTTTTGGCGCTATACGAATTTACATTTCGACACACAGGAAAAGTAGAGGGTCGCGCACATGCGCGTGTACTCGCAGTGTGACGTCATAGGCAAAATATATCTTGCTTTAAAATTGTTATAAATATGATCTATCTTTTGAACGCTCAATCATTACTCTAGCATTAAAAGTCTCGTAGTTATTAGCGGTTGAAATTTAAAAAAAAAACGAGCGCTGTTTACACCGGTCGCATATGATGTGTAAAATCTATCGTCTGTTTGAGTTGGTACCATATGACGGCCAACTCTAGAACCACGCGCGATCATTGGTCAAATCAAATAGCGCGCGCTTCCCCGGCTTCCTGTTACACACTACCGTCCCTTTTCACGAAATCACTCCCACAGATTGCAGGAAAGCGAGATGAAAGATGTTACACATAAAAAAAAAACTGGGCATACAAAACCTTTTCTCATAAAGATGATAGCAGATTTATAAATTATTTTATTGAGAACATATCTCATACTCAACCAAATCTACAAGGTGTACCAAAAATTTGTGGTCAAATTAAAGGTTATGGTACAGACCATCAAACTGAACAACTTTTTCCATGGGAGCAACATCGTAATCGCAAATAAAATATATCAACTATCCCATAGAAAACTTCAATACCTACTCGACGCAAATGTATGGGACGGCTGATTATTTTTTCGGCGATTACGATGTTGGTACCATGTAGAAAGTAGTTTAGTTTGATGGTCTGTACGTCACTCTTTAATTTGACCACAGCTTTCTGGTACACCTTGTAATAATTACACGAATACACGCATCAATTCCTAAAATCAGATTTGGTGTGCATTCCCGCTGTCATTGGGACCGCGCCCTCATTAGTAATTCCCAGTGATGTGATGTCAGCGTAGCGACGCCGACGTACAGTCTATGGCCGGTTTAGCCCTTGAATTAGACTAGCGGGCCTTATTATTGCGTATAAATTGGTAGGTTATGTGTACAGTAGATATTATTATGTATTAATGTCATACGTAGGTTGGTGATACTAACATAAAATAAAACCGGTCAAGAGCGAGTCGGACTCGCGCAACGAGGGTTCCATACCATCATATATAAAAAAGTGTGCTATTTAGAGGCATAATTTTATTTTTTCTGTAATTTTTACATAAACTTCTATCACACAGAATAATTTCAGATTTTTCTTTATGCAAACTTCGGCTATAAGGGGGGTGGGAAACAGTATTTTTTTACATTTTTATCATAAGTCAAAAAAGAAAAAATTAAGAACTAAAAAAAAAGAAAACATGTTTGAAAATATGGAAACAGCGTTGTTTTTATATGGTAGTGGGGCTACTAGGGCATGTGGGGTATCCCACATGCCCTAGTAGCCCCACTTCAAACTTTAACAGCCCCTGTTGCAAAAAATAAATATATTTTTTATTTCTTTCCTATTTGCAAAATAGTTGGGCAAACATCATCTAAAACTGTTCCAAATTTCAAGTTGATAGCATTAGTGGTTCTTGAGATATCCAGCTGTGACAGACAGACAGACTGAGTCACACCATAAGGGTTCCTTTTTACCATTTTGTTACGGAATCTTAAAATGAATAAATTTCCAGTGAAATTATACTTAGAATATCCCCCATATTCTAAGTACAATAATTTCACTGGAAATTACTCAACTCGATCGAAAACAGACGTTCATGAGTTCACTTTATCTGATTGAGAAGGCGATTTATTCGTGGATGCGAATTTTAATATAGGTATTTAGTTGTATACCTACTATTTTGGTTTATTGGATATAATCTCTTCACTTTGTACTCATAATTGTACTGATTGTAGAATATTATTACAATCAGTGCTAGTATTCTACAGTGCAGCGTCGCGTAGCGCTACGCGACTACGCCGTAGACGTCGTAGAGGGTGGGTAAAAATATTTATATAATTTAGTACACGTATATTTTGGTCAGGGTAATAAAATTTGGTGGCATTTAAAGGGTGAGATGTATCTAGGGTGGGTAAAAGTACGTTTGTATCTATTGAGTGTTATTTCGATTAGTAGTTGATTTGCCTATACGAGTACTAACAAGATACACTAGACTTTTTCTAATTTTGAAAGAAATAAAATAGTCTTTTAGCTTAGGACCATAAGGAAAGAAGAAAAAGTAAATATTTTCCCAGTTCCAAGAGCGTTGCGATATAATATTGTAATCCTATAGAGTCATACATTTTTAATACAAAATATCATAATATTTCACTGTGTTTTCATACCAAGATGTATATATTTTTAAAGCGTACTAATGTTAATAAACAATGAAGCGAAGCGTGGGTGGTAATGTATTTTTTAATTTTATTATTTCATAAAAATATTAACTTCCTATAACTTATATTTTTTATGCTTCGTTCAAACGGGACGACTGAACTTTGTCGGAAGAACAAACTTCAACGTTTTATTTTTATTGAAACAGTTTTTTCTTTTGCTAAAGTCTTTCCGCGGAAGCATTCTGCTTCTCTTGACCCATGATTATGTACCGTTATATAATTCCAACAAACTGTTTTGCAATTTGACAAATACTGATTACTGTTATATACAGTATGTTAACCAACAGAGGGCGTTCCCGTTAACCCGCAATAGTATAGCATCCATACATGCTAAAAAAAATATTACCATTCGAAAACAAAATGGTTTTTATTTTTTTTTAATATTAAAATATTCACTAAAATATTCAAAAAAATATAAAAATATTCACTAAAAATAAAAACTAAATTGCGATGTTTCCGTCCTTCAAGTACGCGTGTACAGAGTGTTTCTTTTACGTATCAATTTAACATTTTTAGTGAATATTTTAATATTAAAAAAAATAAAAACCATTTTGTTTTCGAATGGTAATATTTTTTTTAGCATGTATGGATGCTATACTATTGCGGGTTAACGGGAACGCCCTCTGTTGGTTAACATACTGTATATATATATATATTTTTAAACCAATCTATACTAAAAACAGCAACCTTAGAAACGAAAATAAAGTTTGTTGCGCCACTTCTTCTCCTCAGCTAAAGCACTAGGAAGTGGTGAAGGGCGGGCCTCTTGGAAGACTGTCTTATGTAATTTTGACGTTCGAAAAGTGCTGATTCTCAGCCTAGTTTGAATAAATGTCTTTTGATTTTGATTTTGAAAGATCCTGTGATTTTGACAGACTTGTCAGTGGTAGCAAACTGACAGCAACCTTATAGAAACGAAAATAAAGATTAGAATGATTTAGACAGTGATCAATGTAAAATAATTACTGTGAAAGCAATCACAAACTAAGAAGGTTCTAATCTCCAAAACTGCAATAGAAATTACACGTATTCAGGCGGTCATCGCTTACAATCAAAAACCAACAGAGCTTGGCCGCCGACCCACAAGGCCACAATGGCGCTACTGAAACCCAAGTTCCGTTGCAACTTCAGGAACTACCGTCTACTGCCTCCAACAATGGCTCCACAGTATGCCTTACCGTATTCATAGCTTTCATACAAGTCCCAGGGGCGCAAAGTTAATTTGAAGTTGGGAGAATGGCTGTGACGTTCTCTCATTTATTAAAATACTAACGTCTTGAACTTAATAGGTTTTGGTAACTGTGAAAGTTGATGGAACGCCAGACTATTGTTCGGCTGGGTATTATGTTGGGGTTTGTATCGGTCTTATAAGGTCTCCAATTTATTTGAAAAAGCAAAGTGTTTTTTTTTTAGAGGCGAGAAATTTAAATTGAAGTAAAACACAGAAAAATGTTTTTAATATCCTTGAAATTGACTTTATTCGATAGATAGTTTTATGGCATTTATGTTTTAAGGCGATATGTAAAAAGCTAACTGAGCGGTAATAAGAAAGTGACAGTGTCAATTACTTTCACATGCGAAAAAAAGAGAGCGCAACAATGCGCTCGAATCAAAATAAAAGCGCCAAACCAAATAAAAATGGTTTACAAATAAATTACGCTATCTATCAAAAATATGTTTTCAATTACCGAATACGCACATTTTGAATGCAATTTTGCAATGAAATTACTTAGGATTTTAGAATTACAGAAAAAAGTATAAAAAAGTAGAGGTATTTGCGGAAATTAATTCTATGGAGGAAATTTAACCCAATCGTGTTTTCCTTCAGTCAGAGTATTGATCAAATAGTCAATAAACATATATCCAAATATTAAATCCATACATTCTGTAATAGTGAAATAAATGGTTACGAAAACGCCCTCAATTTATTTTGGTATCGCCGGGCATATGGCTGCCGCGGCTGAGACCAACAACGCCTAGTTTACTGAAAACTTAACTTTTTTATGGGCTTCATTTACTAAAGGAAACATTTGACACACGACTAATATCACGAAATCTGGCCACCTCGTACGTGCGATTTGAAGCTTTATTTTCTCTGAGGATATGTGAAGTCGCATGTCTGCTCCGATAGACCAGTAACAAATGAGCACTGATGTCTGACTGATTGAGATGCCAACATTTGATGCACTATTGCCGAAATACATTTCTTTCTTTGATGTTTTGTGCGATCTCGAGTTTATCCGAATAAACTACAATTCCTGAGCTCAAGGCCGAGATCGAACGCGTTATCGGTGACATAAGCCACATCTTTGTCAAAATGTCATCGAAAACAGGGGCCATTTGCTATATATATTTCAGAGTGGTCACTATTGCCGAAATACAGCCTGATTTACTACGAAGAGTATGTGAAAATTTGCCCAAAAGCCAATTTCATGGATTTCAAAAATATTTTTCTGTGTTTTATTTCAATTAAAAGTTCCCTCCTCTAAAAAAGCACCCGATATAATTAAATTCATTTGGCTGAGGTCTGCCACATAAGATTAAGTCAAGTGAAGATTGAAGATTGCCACGAAGTTGATATGTTAAAATAAAATCATTATTAAGTAAGTACAGCACATTTTCACCACTATCCGCGAAATAAATGATATAAAGTCTCTAAATAGGATAAAAATCTCTTTAAAACGAAACTAAAATGAACAATATATTTTTATTTAGGAATATTCATATCGAAATCACGCTTCGACCGAACCGCATATTAGCGTAGCTACATATTTTTTATGACTGTTTTTACGAGTTATCTTTTTTACGAGTTTCGCTCCTCGCCTTGAAGGGCGTGGAAGGGTTTTGACCGATTTCTTTATGTAATTCTATGTAATTTTATGCTTTGAATGTTATAGATTTGCTTCCTTCGTTATTTATTATGTGTGTTTTTGAACCTAAGTAATGTAGTTTCGTCTTTCGTCGTCGTGGTGGCACCAGGTTTTGACGTCCAGTTATACGTTTAAAGCTAAAGTAACGATATTTATAAATCAAAGCTTTTCATCCAAATCTCCAAACAATTGGCCAGCATCAATTATCAAAAATAAACCCAGAAATCCCCAATATCATGCACACAAATAAAAAGTTAACCAATTCTCGAATTTGTTGCATGAATACTGAATCAATTTGAAACGATATGCAAGCAGCGCCGACATTGAACAGACGTAAATTCTTATATTCAAAATGGTTGAGCTGAATGTTGCTGATGTATACGTCATGTTCGTGAAAGGGACTTAGCTGCCACGGATTATTTTAATTTAGTTGTTTTTAGTTTTTATCTTTTTATTACGGTCGCTTTTAACGAGCACGTCTACCATAAGCGGGTGTCAATAAGAGTGCACTATTTAAACTTCATGTAAATTTTTTTTTTCGTGCAAGTGGTAACCCTGAAATTTGACAGCTGTCAAAAAATGCAGTGATACACAAAAGAAGAACGCGTTATCATTGTGAAAATGTCAAAAAAGGGGAAACAGAGACCGCTCGCAATCGTTACAGGAACATGATAACCGAGTTCTTGTGGCGTCAACTAAACGGCATGGATCTGAACGACATGTGGTATCAGCAGGACGGTGCCACCTACCACATCACGAATGAAACCATCGATTTATTGCAACAACGATTTTCAGACCAAATTATCTCACGAAATTCTTATCTCAACTGGCCACCAAGATCATGCGATTTAGCGCCGTGCGATTTCTTTCTTTGGGGTTTTGTGAGATCTCGAGTTTATCCTAATAAACTACAATTCCTGAGCTCAAGGCAGAGATCCAACGCGTTATCAGTGACATAAGCCACATCTTTGTCAAAATGTCAATGGAAAACGGGGGCCATTTGCCGGTTTATTTATTCCATACTTAATCGGAACAATCATAGGTGACAGCTGTATATATTTCGGAGTTGTCACTTGCACGAAAAAAAATACACGAAATTTAAATAGTGCTCTCTTTTTGAGACACCCTATACATAGTTCTAACATGTACATTTTCAACATGATTAATGTAACCAATATTTTATTACAATGATGTGTCCGTGGAGTTCCTTATCCGTTCTTCTCCATAGGAACCTCGTTAGGAACCAACCATCCTCGCTTTGGAATGGGCAACTAGTTTCATCTTTCTTCCTGACCCACCCTTTGATCAGTGCTTATAACTGGTTTATTGGAAATAATTCTAGATTCTTAATAAAAAAAAAAAATATGATAATCTACAATAGTGTCAAAATCAAACTCGCAAGACATTTATTCAAAGTAGACTGAGAATCAGGACTTTTCGAACGTCAAAATTACATAAAACAGGCCCCTAAAACACCCGCCCTTCAACACTTCCTAGTGCTTTAGCTGGGAAGAAGAACAGGCGCAACAGACTCCCCAGCAGCACAGCTGTCTGTTCAGTTAAAAAAATTAGATTCTATATAACACTGCGCAAAATAATTTAAGTACATTACGCAACACAAAACATTACATTAAATTATTTGCTATAAGGCACACGCCGACATACAAAAAAAAAAAAAAACGAAAACTATACTCAAGCAGATAAAAGAATACCAAACGTAAGCAGAACTTTATACCTAAGTAATAAAGGGCGTGCGTACATATAGCCGTATATGGTATTGTAGCTTTCTATCATTGAAAAAAATATTGTAATCGGATCAGTACTTCCAGAGATTACCTTTAACAAAACATAACAAACAATTATTAGACCTCTTTATAAATAAACGACATCGCATTGCCAACGTGCAATGTCAACATTCGAAGAGAATGTTGATATTGCACGTTGAATGCATAATGGAAAAAAAAACCGGTCAATAGCGAGTCGAACTCGCGCACCAAGGGCACCGTACCATCATACATTAAAAAAAAAAACTGTGCTATTTAGATACATCTTTTTATTTTTCCTGTAATCTTTATCACTTCTATCACACAGAATAATTTCAGATTTTTCTCTATACAAACTTCGGAGATAAGGATTGGTAACGGTATTTTTTTTAAATTTTTCATCAAAAGTCGAAAACTATGAGACCTAAAAAAAAGAAAAATGTTTGAGAATTGGCAAATAGCGCTCTTTCATATGATACCACACATGCCCCATTTCGAATTTTTAAGACCCTGTTGCTAAAAATATATATTTCTTTTATTTCTTTCTTATTTGCAAAATAGTTGGGAAAACGTCATCTAAAACTAAATTCAAGTTGATAGCAGTAGTGGTTCTTGAGATATCCAGCTGTGACAGACAGACTGAGTCGCACCAGAAGGGTTCCTTTTTGCCACTTTGGTATGGAAACCTAAAAAGTAGCGGTGAAGGTTTTCTTTCAGGATTTTATCACCGTAAACTCTTCGACTTTTAGAGTTGATAGCATGCAGGCGGTGGTTATGGCGGTCTATAAGGTTAAACCGTGTCTAGATGTTGGATGGATGACCGAGTGGCGTGAAGGCAGTCGCTGGAAAAATATCTTCAGATGTTCTTGCTAGCTTTAGCAAGTCAGAGGTCCAAAAACATTTTTTAGTCTTATTTTGCCCGCTAAAATGTATTAGAATTTATTTTTGGTGATTTTACTCCCGTTGCTCTTTTCTTTTGGATAAATGAGCTCTAAGAAAAGAAAGGACATTGCAAGACCCTTTTGGGATAATTTTAAATTATCTCCTTTTACTATATTGCTCTACTAGTTCGTCTGTCTCAACTGGCTCGTTGATCACTCGACCAACTTGCGACCACTAAGTCGCAAGCTCTATTGCTGAGCCTGCTGGTCCTGGGTTAGATTTCCGTGTGGGGCAAAGTGTTATTGGTTTTTTCCACCTGGAATTACTCAGTAGCAGTCCGTAGTCTAGATTTGTGCCCGGTTGAATGCAATAGGCTCGCCCCCTAATACTAGGGACTCAACAGAACTGGCGAAATGTGGGTGTTCTTGGTACAGCTGGTAGGAGTCAACATGCTATTAGTTCTTCACCGGAAATGTTTCACTTCGGACAGTGCAGCGTAACCCTTTTCAAACCTACGCGAGACGTGACTATCACAGCTAATCATAATCAGTGATCGGATAATCGGGCGCTAATATATCTAAACTTCACTTTTATTGACACGAAAGACTAATACGGACATGCCTTTCAGAATCCCTTCTGTTCGTATAGAAAACAATAAATTAGTCGATTCGATCACTATTCTCTTAGTTAGATAGATAAATCAATTTCCACTACTTGACTACATTGTGCACATTATCATTTTTTATTGATATTCCATTTGTTTCGAATAAAATAAAAATACTAAATCAAAATAACTCATTAAGTTTGTTTCAGTTGTTTTTACAAAATTGATCACTTCGGCCGCCCGGGATTACTTATTTATTCAGAAAGGAATGTCCATATTATTCTTTCTTGGCTTTTTTTTTTCTTACCTTTGTAGACCTTCCAAAGAATCCAATAGAAAGACTATGACTAGATTTGGGCTACATAATATTAAAATATCGTGTGTTAAGTCTCTCCTATTTCAGCTCGACTGGCCGTATTGATGACGATCGACTGACCGCTTGCACTGTTCCAGCGAGACTGATTGCTTACCTTGCTCTAGGAGGGTCGGTGGGGGTAAACAACGGTAGCACCCAAGGCGTGAACTCGCCATCGTTCTTTAACCTCCGTGATCGATCGACATGTGTCGTTGCCTCTAGACTCGATGCATTAAATTGCCATATCAGCCTATTAATGATGGGATGTCCAAGAATAGTCTAAGGGAACAGATGACCTTTAGAATGACCTTGGTGGGATATTGTCATAATGTTAACAAATAGTGACTGGATCAGGGAGGATAATTTTGTCTTCCCACTAACAACAAACCTGTCATCTTTTAAGTGAAACAGGAAGAGTTGTTGTCCTTTTCTGAATTGCCCACACCAAAACAGTTTGACTAAAAATTGGGCGTAGCATGTCATATCGATTGCACATACCATGTCTAGTGGCAAATTATCGGGCATAGTTGTGATTATAATAGTTGGCTTAGTGGTGGCATATGTTGGATCCCACGGTTTGGACACGCACACCCAGCAATTAGAACTATTTGCCGAGTTCTGGAGAAGGGTTCAGTATTTGTGGATTACTATAATTTTATAATTAATTTACGGTTGTTTTTGTATTGAATGGGCCGTGCAATCCTTACTGGGTCTAGTTTTGTGGTCGATATTATGGGGGTCAATCGGACCGTTGGTATCTGAATCCACATGCACAAATTTCAGTGGCAATTTGCGATATGCTTATTGTTGTTTTAGACTTTCTCTCCCTCTTGATTAGTTTTATACTCTTATCCTCATCTTATCATCATCTGCCTATCCTTTTCCCAACGATGTTAGGGTCGGCTTTCAGTCTTACCGGATGCAGGAAATACCAGTATTTTACATGGGACGACTGATTATCAGATCTCCACAACCCAGTTACTGGGTAATACGATACCCCTTGGTAAGAATGGTTGTCAGTCTATCGGACGGGTAACGACTGTCAAAGATCCACGAATGACAGCCGGGTCCAACGGCTTAACGTGCTTTCAGAGGCACGGAGGGGTCTTGGTATGTAGAGATGGTCTACGAACCAAGCGTGGGAAGCGTAGCTTAACCTGATCAATCGACTCGTGCCGCTGTTATTACTTATCCTCATTTGATAGACATTTTTTCATAATATTCCCCACGTCGCGCCACAACTATGGGTTCTCACATTATCGATCGGAATATAAATAATTTTGAAGCAAATTGCTAATCCATTGCTTCATACGTTCGAAAAATGTGTCTTCTCAACGCAATGAATGTTGTTGAACTGTCAAAATGAAACCGATTCTGATCGATAGTGTGTTACGCAATTAGGGTGCTGAAGCCTGAAAAAGTTTTAGTAAAATTTTACCGCTAATAATAAAAATTGGACAATTGGAAATAGTTGATCATTTGGACCAACTTCACTTGGCAAAATAGAAACGTAATTAAAAAAAAATCGACTTCAAAAGAAATTAATTGAATATTATGACATACTTACTAATTATTACCTAATTTTTACTTACCTAACTTTAATTTCTGAAGTCAGTGTCTTAGGATCTGTATTTTAGTTTTTTTTTGCCACCGACTTCCGAAATTAAAGTTATTTCATAATTTTGAGTTAATTTCTTTTGGAAGCCGATTTATTTATTTTTTGTATCGTAACTTGAATATTTGTTTAGTAGTTTTGTTATAAATATTGCATTGGAGTTAGACCAAGGTTTTCCCTTTGACAACACACACACACAGCCTTAGCTCGTATCAATAAGCCAGGCCGTCACCCTTACACATATGTATTAGTCCATATATTGAAAAATGCTAAACCGATTTTGATGAGACTTGCACTGTTCCCTAAGTTAAAATAAATGTAATCCAATAAAAAGAAATGGTCGTAATCTGATTAATAGTTTTGGAGAAATGCGTGTACAAACATACATACATAATAAGTACCAACATACACCTATAAACATTTTGTATATTTGTTTGGAAGCCCTAATAGAATATCATATGTGAATATATTTCAGTTCCAATAATATTACATAAACACGTGTTGCATTGATAACTTCCTTTTTTGAAGTCGGTTAAAAAGTAATAAGTGCCTAATAGTCACTCCACTGTCTTTAATCGTGCAATAGATGTGTTGTCCACTACTGAGGTCTGCCACCCGTCAATAGCGGTGACTCCCAATTTGCTGTTGCTCTTGATTGAGCAAACTTTTATTGGTATGTTACTACTTTGAAAGTTCCCTTGGCGTGCCTGCCAGCCACTGTTGTTTACTCTGAAATATAGACCCTGTTATTATTTGACATAGCGTCCATTTTACAATGTTCGCAATTTTTGTTTTTATTGCCTCGTTGAGTGTGAGAGTTAATACACTTAGGTTTTGGGTTTTAAAGCTTATTTTGAAGTGGACTGGCGGGCTTGTGTTTGTTGCGATTGCTACTTACTTATGTGCAGTGTGCTCAAGTTGGAAAAAGTATTTTATTTCTAGGAAATAATCATTCTGATTCACGGTTCGTTCATTCCATTCTCTCGTTCACAGTTCCATTGCTTGTATTCATATCAAGAATGAAATAGGAGGTCTTTACCTATGAAATTGCTGTTTAGTATGCAGAAAGTTAAAGCCATTTTTATATAAATATTTTTTATTTCTATTTCAATCGATCGATGCATCTCTGCCAGTGCAGTGGTAAGTTTTCAATGCCCTTGTTGAAGAAGTCAGGTGTACGGGAGCCAACCAACTCTTCAAAGGCATTTGTACTGCCTCTCGGGTATTGAATTTTTTTTTCACTGACAAGGAGTTGTCCAAATTATGGAAAAAGTAGAAGTCTGTCGACGCAAGGTCTGGTGAGTACGGTGGATGACGCAAATCTTCCAACCCTAACTCTTGTAGCTTAGATACCGTCTGTTGTGCCCGATGAGTTCAAGCGTTGTCGTGTAGGAGCAGCGGGGACGAGCGATTAACCAAGGTTGGCCGGAGATTTGCGAGCTTCTCCATCATTGTGTCCAGTTCCTCACAGTACACATCCGCAGTAATGCTGGTGCCATTTGGTAAGCAGCTGTGATGAGTTATACCAGCACTAGACTACCAAACAGTGACCATAACTTTTTAGGGGTAAGTTTTCGTTTGGGGCATTGCCTAGGCGCTGAACCAGGATTTAACCAACATGATGACCACTTACGATTATCAAAAAGAATCCATTATTCATCGCAAGTGACAGTCCCTTCGAGGTTCAAAATCCCTTCGTTTCTGTGTCTTAACAGACAGCAACGCATACCTCAAAGCGTTCGTTGCGTTGGCGGTCGTTCAGTTCGTGCGGCACCCACATATGTTTATTTACCTTGCCAATTTGACGCAAATGAACCAATATTGTTAATGATGCTAACGTTGAAAGCTGCTGCTAACTCAGCCGTAGATTGAGCATCGTCAGCTTCCACTATCGCCTTTAATACGTCGTTGCTGACTTTAGTTTTCGGGTGACTACGGAGTTCATTTTTTAGATCAAAATTTCCATGTCGGAAGCGTCCAAACCAATAACAAGTCGTGCGTTCGTTTGTTGTGTTCACTCCGTACACGTTATTAATGTTTCGAGCCGTTTGTGCTTCCATATTTTTAAAATAAAGTCCATTTGAATTTAGAATTTATTGCCAGCCAAAATATGTAAAAAAGTGTTTTTTTTTTTAATTGCTGTTTCGTAAACTATAAGATGTAACATTTGTTTTCCTATTTTTAGTTTTTATGATATGTAAGTTATTAGCCCATAATGTGGCCTCGAAGTTTAGTAGAAAAAAAAAGATTATAATATCCTGGGACATTGTTCACACACGGTCATCTGATCCCAAACTAAGCAGAGCTTGTACTATGGAAACCAGATAACTGATATACTACATACACTACTTTTTTTTTTTTGTAAATTCATACTTATATAGATAATTACACCCAGACTCAGAACAAACAGACATGTTCATGCACACAAATGTTTGTCCTGGGTGGGAATCGAACCCACGACCTGCGGCATGATAGGTGGTATCTTAACCAACCACGCCAAGTGGCCTGTCGAAAAGAAAAGATACCTTATGGCCGTGTGTTATGAAAAATAAGAAAATAGTACTTGTAAATTCGTTGCATCAATCGTTTTCACCTTGGCCAGATTTATTTATCGTTCAGATTTAGGCTTGTTTCTTTCATACTATGTATCGACACAATTTACTAATTATGATATAAATCCAACAATGCACAGCTGTGTAGTTAAAACCTACTAAAATACGTTAAGTAGAAAGAAAGTAAAGTATTTATTGAGACTCACACAGGAATATCACTAAATTAAATAAAAAATAAAAACAAAAGTGGAATAAAAATTTAATAATAATAATAACAATAATAACGGCGAGTATTTGCACAGGCATAACCAAGACGGCGAGTATTTGCACAGGCATAACCAAGACGGCGAGTATTTGCACAGGCATAACCAAGACGGCGAGTATTTGCACAGGCATAACCAAGACGGCGAGTATTTGCACAGGCATAACCAAGTGGCCAGGATTATACATCAGCAACTTGCTCTTAAATACGGCCTTGTGGACTCTGAGGTACCTTATTACAGGTATGTGCCCGACCCAGTTCTCGAGAATGACCATGTCACGTTATACTGGGATCGATCTATTATCGCTGACAGGACTATTGTAGCCAATAAGCCTGATATAGTGGTAATAGATCGATCAGTGCGCCGCACAATGATAATCGATGTAACTATCCCGCATGACGGGAACCTCGTGAAGGCTGAGAAGGAGAAACAATTGAAGTATCTCGACTTAGCCCACGAGGTTGTCGCTATGTGGAATGTGGACTCGGCAATCATTGTGCCGATAGTCGTTACGGTCAATGGCCTTATCGCTAAGAGCCTCGAACAACATCTCAAGAGGCTCTCGTTGGGTGGCTGGGTGAAGGGCCTGATTCAGAAGGCAGTTCTCCTTGATACGGCGCGTATTGTGAGGAGGTTCCTGTCTCTGGGGCCCTAACCACCGGTAGCTTGGACCCTGCTCCCGCTACCGGCGGATCACTATTTTTTATATTTTTAAATGTTTTTTTTTAATGTTTTTATAAAAATATTTAAAAATGTAGTAAATAAGTTTAAAAAATAAATAAAGGAGATAATAATAAGAGGATGGACATCGCCGCCGAGGCCGACCCAGGAAGAGGTGGCGGGATGCAAGGGTTGGATCGTAGTGGCCCTGGATCCTTAAGGACGCTTGGAAGGATTTGGGGAGGACTTTGCTCAGCAGTGGAATAATGGATTCGCGCACCGAGGGTTCCGTACTATCCTACTACCTACTTCATATCCTACTAATTATAAATAATTTTGGATGGATGAATGTTTGTTACTCTTTCACGCAAAAACTACTGAACGGATATTCATGATATTTAGCACACAGTTTATAACCTGAATTTACACAAAGGATACTATTTATCTCGATATTTCTATGGGTTCGAGACTTACGCGGGTGGTGAAACCGCAGGGCGCTGCTAGTCATATATAAAAAAAAGTGTGCTATTTACAGACATTGTTTTATTTTTCGTGTAATCTTTACATAAACTTAATAATTTCAGACTTTTCTCTATGCAAACTTCGGAGATAAGGGGGGGGGGGATGGGGGGTGGACGGTATTTTTATTTACATTTTTCATCAAAAGTCGAAAACTATGCGGCCTAAAAAGAACGAAATCGTGTTTGATAGTATGCAAACAGTGCTCTTTCATATGATATCCCACCTGCATTAGTAACCACTTCGAATTTTTAAGGCCCGCTTTCAGTCTCTATTGCAAAAAAATATAATATACATTTCTATTTCTTTCGTATTTGCCATAAGGTTTCCTTTTTACCATTTTGGTACGGAACCCTAAAATATAACAGTCCTGTACGAGGACAAAAGGCTCCTATCACAGCATGTCGCTGCAACATTTAAAAGTAAGCTTCGCAGCGCTGGTAGCTGGTATTATGCAGCCTACAGCGGTTCACATATCGGGGCTAAAGATTAGACCTAATTTGAACACCTACTTATCACTCATACACACAATCTTCAAGATCTCGATATCTCTAGTCACATATTTCTTTTCTAGATTGACTTCAATTAGAGTTTGGATTTGTATTTTTTAGGGTTCCGTACCTCAAAAGGAAAAAACGGAACCCTTATAGGATCACTCGAGTGTTTGTCTGTCACAGCCGACTTGTTCCGAATCTAATGGACCGATCACGGAGTAATTGCTCCGTGGGAACGACTAAGTTGAAATTTGGTACACGTATGAATTTCTGTAACCCAAATACGGAGGTTAACGTAAATAAATTAATTTTGAATATGGGGGTTTATTTTGGAGCGCAAATAAGAAAATTAAAAAAAATAATGTTTTCAAACTGCACCGTGTGATGTATCAAATGAAAGGGCTTACTGTGAGGGTAAAAAATATATTTATTATAATTTTTAAATAAATTGTTCCAAAGTTATTTAAGAAAATAGACGAAAATTGACCACCCTTATATTCGAAACTACTGAGCCTAAAATTTTGAAAAAAATACAGAAAACAGTTCTATACCTGTAGATTACAGGAAAACTTATAAGAAGTCTATGCTCTTAAAATAACATGGTAAACCTCTCAGTATTGTGCGTACAAACTTACATTTGCAGTTGGAACGTATGGGAGAACATGTTTTGCAACTACAAAGTTCTTAAGATAAATTCATCCCAACTACGGAACCCTTCATTGTGCGTGGTCCGACATGCACTCGGCCGGTTTTTTAATATCATCTTGTTAAAAAAAAAAAAAACTATCAGCTTGAGGCGCTCATGGCTAAATAATAACAGTCGCACGGGTCGATCTCCAAGGTTAAGCAATGCCTGCCGAGTTATATTCGTGGATGGGTGACCATCCATTACATATCGACCCCTTCGTGCCTCGGAAAGCACGGTCCCGGCTGTCATTAGTAGATCTTTGACAGTCGTTACAGTTAGTCAGAAGCCCAAAAGTCTGTCAATCGATCTTGTCAAAGGCTGTCATGATACCCAGTAATGTGTTCTGGAGGTCAGATAGGCAGTCGCTCTGTGTAAAATACTGGTATGAAGCCGCATCTAATTAGACTAGAACCCACCGTAGTTGGGAAAGAGGATAGACATATCGCACACTTAGATAAAGGGTGGCACAACTCAAAATAATCCAAAATCAAGTTATTGCGTTTATCGGACTCTGCGTCGAAAACTACATTGAATGATTGACTCCAAAGACTCCTGTGTACAAATCTGCACTAATGAATTACAACATCATACAAAAATATTCTAAATCGATCAAATAGTAAATGAGTAAAACGTTTTTTGCTGTTTCTGAAAAAAGAGGTACCTATTTTGAGTTGTACGAGTACCTTTGAACTAGGTGTGCGATATGATGAGTATCTTGCTGTACCCTAAATTAACTAACGTTAAAATCAGTTCGAATCAATCTGTATTCGAATACCACAACTAAGAACCTTACCTTGTATTGTAATAAGTGCTATTATTTCAAGTACTAGGTTGTTCCGTAAATTGTTAGCCACAGAATAAATGCAATCTCTTTAGCCTTGAAACTATTTGAAATGGGAAGATAACTGTCAAATTAATTCCGCTTAGAGGGCGCTACTGTTTGTTACAAACGAACTATCAAACTTCAAAGAAATTAAAGAATATTTTTTTTTTGTCTTATACCAATATAACGGGTCGTTAGCCTTTAGATGAAAACAAGTTGGCGTTGACAAATTTCAAAGTAATTTTCACATCAAGAGAAAGTAGAAAAAGGCACTGGAATTAATAAACTTCAAATAAAATGCTTTTTCGAGGCTATGTGGGAAACTTGCAAAGAAACAGATTACGATACCACTTCTAAGACGACTTCTAGTACGATACCTGTTATTAATGATTACTTTTTATTAATAGTAGTAAAAAATCTTCCAATCTGTGAAGAAAAGAATGATTTCTTTTCAAATAACCATACATTTTGTAACAAGTAACTTTACATCCTGTTTATCAATAGTATCATCAAAAAGAAAAATAAAATGAGTTAAGTTTATTTTATAACTTACAAAAAATTGTCCAGAATACGGCTATAAGTCGATAAAATGTTAAATATAATGTACCTTACGACAAGCTTGGCTTGCCTTCCTTGTTGGGATACTCCTCATTTTTCAACTTCTCCGTCAACTGGGCGATACGCCGCCAGGTAGGATACATTGTGAAGTAACTCAGATTTTTACAGAGATTTTTAAGTATTTGCGTGTTTTTTGTCATGTATTGTAACGTATGTCTTTGTGTTACTTCACAATTAGATGACAAAAAACACGCAAATACTTAATAATCGTCCACATAATGCACACATTTTTATCAAAGACTTTTAACATGTAACAAACTCACAGCTTTCTCTTGCGGCATAGCTTCCGGGAAAGAACCCCATTGACGTTGACATTGAATTTCATGTGTCTTTTTTTAAATATTTTTAATAATTATCTATCACTCTTCTTTTGTTTGCAACAATGGACGTCTTGCGGGAAGCTTTTCGTGCTATGATTTTTCGACAGCAAGATACATTTTAAATGTTTCGAAAGCTGGTTCACCCAATTACATAAGCGCCTTGGGATTAGAGAGTTAAATTTAATATTGCACTGTGGTACGGAACCCTTCGTGTGCGAAACCGACTCGCAATTGGCCGGTTTTTTTTTTAATTTCTAATATTTGTTAGTTAATTTAGTGTAAAAAGGTTTTCCATTCACACAATCTATCACTCGTTTCTTTTGTGTCCACCCACATAGCATTTATCATAGGACCCTAATGAGCTTAGTTTTATATTACATAATATTATAGGTATAAAATAAAGTGATTCAACAAACACTGGCGGCCACAGGTTGATTTCCAGCAATGTTTACGTTTACATATTAAACAGGTAAGTGCTTCTCGCGTTTCCACGTGTTCGGGAGCTATTAGTTTAAAATACCCTTGTTCTAGGGACAAAACTTATAGAAAGTTAATAAATCTAAAGTAAAGAGCTTTTTCCAGTGAACGAGAATAAAGAGTTCACTGGCTTATTTTATCTGTGATTACGATGATGAAAAAGTAAAAAAAAATATTGGATTGACATAAACTATATACAGAAGGGGTTCATCAACACAAAAAGGATTCAGAAGTAATGGCTTATTAAATGTTCAACATTCATTATTGATTAGAATAACAGAGCCGAGAAAGCAGTTTAACCCCGCCAAAATATTAACCGGTGAAGCTGGACCTGAGCCAACCTGGCGGCGACGTCGTTAAAAGGTCCCATCCATTGATAAATGTCACCCCGTCTCTCCACAATTCTATTGCTTCCTATAGGGTGCATACTCAGTAGGCTCTTTATCCCCTCCATATCCTAAGGGGAAGAATTCCCTACCATTATCGCGCCCATCAGTCTACTTCTTGATATGCAATATTCTCTGTTGCACAATGTAACATGAGGCAACAGGGGCTAATGTGAATCTTTGGGTTTATTCGAGTAATCGAGTCTAGTGAAACCACGCTGGGATCGGTGCATTTCATTCATTCATTCAACTGTAAATGTTATATATCAAATATAGAAAATTAGAACGTTCTTTAGCGGTTTTGCACGCAATGTACACCTTATAATCAAGTTTAAGCTGCAATGGGATCATTTTAGTCGTTTATGGATTTTTTTGTGGATTATCTTTACAGTGGGCTCTTTTTATACTATTCTGAATAAACCAAATGAAAGGCCCATTTATGACGAATCGCATGGCATAGTAAATTAGGTTTTACGAAATATGTCTGTTGATGAGTCACTTCTTTTCCCGTACCCTTCGTATGTCAATCCTGTTGAAAGTCGTTGTCCAAATATGAAATGCTTTGAAAGCTATAGCCACTTGTTTAGGCGTTCTTGTCCTTTGAATAAAAAATAAAAAATCATAATTGACCGAGAAAGCGAAGCGTCTCTGCTTCAATTCTGGCAAAATTGGTTTTCGTCGGTCTGTTGCTACTTCTCTACAGGTCGTATTTTACAACCGATCTGGACGAAACTTGGTATATAAGTTTTACGACTTTATATAATTTTTAGTCGTCGGGACTAGAGTATTTCCTCAAAAAAGGTACAGAAAGGGGGCTACTGGATATGAGATCCGATTTCGATGGTTCTTTTTTATTTGAAAGATAGTAACTTTAAAGTTATCCGACCAACTTAAGTTGGTCTCATAAAAATTTGGTAAAGATCTGATGAGACAAAAAAAACATGGCAAATATCCCGTATTACTTTTTGTAAAAAGTTTTGGCTCGCGAGGTCTACTGTTCCTAGAACTACTAGTTTAGTTAACGTAGAGACTATAATAGGTATTACAGATACCATAACCATGGCAACACTTACGATGCTTGCACTGTAGGCAGCTGGCAGGTCGGTGGAATGATTGTGCCTTTTCTTGGTAAATAACCATTCTTTTTTCGGAATCGATGCTTAATATAGGCACTGCAGTATGAGCAAAGCCTTATTCGAAGTAGCGACCGTCTCTAGGGCGCTATTGATTTTAGGTCGATCAACTTTACTCAAGGTTAAAAATTGCCTTTAGTAAATAAAACAATAATTCGAGTGAACTGTTTAGTTAAAGAACAACACCTTACGAGAGAAATTAACCGATTAAAATGTTATTATATGTTGATGGATGGATTTGGATTCCAAGAAAAGCATGTGCTTGAATCATCGTCTTTCTTTTGCAATATGAATGCACGTTGTAGGTATGGAGTCATAAATACTTACATAGATCTTGTATTACTATGATTACAAACTTTTAGATTAGGTCACAATTCTATGTAATAATCACCCTATAATGTTCCCACTTGACAAAATCAAACTGATTGCTAATTTAATTTTCTATTTTTTATATGACATTGATTTTACTTTCTGTGATTACTTTAACTCACACACTGACATATTACTTGTTATTTTTTTTAAACGTATGCTTTTTAACTAAGGTGTTTGTAACTAAGAGAGCTTTATGTATCTATCATAGATGTAATTTATCTGACATTGCTTCATTTTAATTACTTTATTTTTACCTACTGCGTTTGACAGGCCAGTTGGCGTGGTTGGTTAAGATAACACCTATCATGCCGCAGGTCGTGGGTTCGATTCCCATCCAGGATAAACATTTGTGTGCATGAACATGTCTGTTTGTTCTGAGTCTGGGTGTAATTATCTATATAAGTAATGTATTTACAAAAAAAAAGTAGTATATGTAGTATATCAGTTATCTGGTTTCCATAGTACAAGCTCTGCTAAGTTTGGGATCAGATGACCGTGTGTGAAATGTCCCAGGATATTATTATTATATATAGTAATTAAAACATTTAAAAAAAAGTAACGGTGGAGTTTCTTGCCCTTTCTTCTCCATACGAAACTTCCTTTTGGAAGACGCAACTAGAATCAATTTTGACGTCCAAAAATGCCTTGTATGTGCCTATTTGTAATAAATGATTTGACTCTGATCAACTGCTGGGATTCAGACCCATTCTCAGCGAGACGGAGTGGAGTTGGTAGATGTTTCATGTCTTCGAATGTTTGGTACAACTAGAACCGAAGGAACGGTGAACCGTTTTCAAGAGCAGAGAAGGCGATGAAACAAATTACACAAAGTGCTTGAGTAGTAAGTGACAGTGAGGCAGGATCGTAGGAGAGGCGGGATGAAATGGACAGATTCCAGCCAAATTGGAAGGAGGTCGCGTGGGCTCGCGAGTGGTGGAAAGAGTGGACGGAGGCCTTTGCCAGTCGGCTAAAAAATACTAAAAAATAAGTGCTTAGCTGGGTTCGAAACTCATAAGACGGAGCCATTATCACTGGGCCACCACTGTTCTCCTAGTAACACATAACCAGCCTATAATTACCTCTCTGAGAGCGTGAGTGGGCCACTATCAACCAGGAGGATGAAGGCTCGGTTTTTATTGGTGAATGTCACATGTATTTGAGTTTTAGATTTTAGCCCATACAGATTTCTGTATCAAGTGTTCTTACTTGGATTTCTGAGTACGAAGAAAATTTTAGAACATACGAAGTACAGTCCTTTCAAAATTGTTTTATATTATGACAGCAATCCAAACACCTACCTTGACAAGGTGGCTCATGGTATCTAAGTGATATTTATTCTCTTTGCTATAACGAAGACCACAAAGATCATTATGATGTAAAATCTGAGGTGAAATAATTGTGGAAGGACTTGTACATTCAAATCAATCTTATTCAAATCAATCTGCTATTTTCCCAACTATGTTAGGGTCGGCTTGCAGTCTAAACAGATGCAGCTGAATACCAGTAATTTACATGGAGCGACTACCTATCTGACCTCCACAACCTAGTAATTGGGTAATATGACATCCCTTGGTAAGATAGGTTGTCAGACTTTCGGGCTTCTGACGACCCTTAACGACTGTCAAAGTCTACGAATACTCATATTATTATGCGAATTAGAAAAGCGTAGCTGACAGAGCCGAATTTGTGAACTCGTATGGATATCTCTTCCTCGCACATAGAACTAGACAGGGATAGAAGTAAACAAGACCTCCCATACACCTCCCGTACAGTCTATACTTTAGGTTCATAGTCTTTTGGTTCAAGTATTTGACATCAGCATATTTTGACACCTCTGAATTGTCATTGTCTTTTTCTCGCGCTGTCGTACTACGTACTGACTGCGCACTAGCAGCGCAAGTGCTAGTGCGCAGTCAGTACGTAGTGGTAAGTGTGTAGGTGGTGCCCTGAGGTATGTGCCATGAGCGGAGAAACGGGGAGGGCGCGATTGACAAGATTGACAGACTGAGTTAGCTTCACATTTGTCTGTCACATATCTCAGGCGGTGACTAGCACTTGCGCGAAAACGTTTTTTTTAATTTATTTTTTTATTTGAGATGGGTTGCTGATGACTTTAGCCGCTAATTACACATGGGATGAAATTCATTCCATTTTTTTTATTTAGGTAGTGGTTCATAAGAGTAAAGTCATCCCACGCAAATCTGCTTTTGGTTTGAATTGAAAATGAAACCAAGTCATACTTTCAAACGAAACGTACATTATTATAAAGCCCTATTCACTAGCATTCTAAGACACATTCAACGGTCACAAAATTCCAAGAAGCTACGATGCAAATCGGTTTTGTTTACAAGATTACCGCGGGTGGGGCGCTCAACGGTTTTCCCCGCGCGCGGGTGAGCGCTGCGGTTAGTCTAGGACGACCTTCGGTTTAGGACGTTATTTTCGTAGGCTTGCGTTAAACTGAAACCAGACGCTTCACTTCGTGTGAAAGTTCATGTTTGTTTCATTCCACGTTCACAAGACACTGACTAAATTACGTAGAAATAAATCTCTTCATTATATCATTGTTGAATTTCAATGAATGATCATTCGGAGCGCGAGTGAATGACGCCGAAATCCATCATCGTTCGATCGGTTCCCTAATGAATCCATTTAACACACTTTTGATTCAGTTTGGTTCAGGCCCCTTCGATTGAAATAGATCGAACTAAAGATATAAATTAGCAAAAATGAAGCTGATGCGGTACTCGCTTACTTAGAAGTAAGTAACTCATTTACTTGAGACTTGAAGACCTCCAACTTATAGGCTTAATTAAGCTTATAGCTTTATTTAACTTATAGCTATCGGGAATCACGGACTTCTTGTTGAGTTCTACTCCAAATTGAATGATTGAACAACTCAAGTTGGAGTAAAATAAAATCATCGAACGCAAAAAAACGATTATAATAGGTACTACAATATTGTGCCCCTTACACCCGCGTGATTTGAAGTGCCCTTCAGTCGATAGGATCGTTCGCCGACACGACAATTAGTCGCACGTGTGTCGTGTGCTTGATTTGTGGATGTACCTTCCGGTGGAACGCACGCGATCGGACGCATCGCACACGGATTTCTAAATGTTTTTTTTTTGGTTTTAATATCAAAAAGAAGGGTAAAGTCTGTAGCAGAACTTTTTCTAAAATTTTGTTCAGATTTTTTGACAGATGTAATTGCTAAGATTGTAGATACTAATTGCAGTTAAATAGTAGGTCACATTGCTTTTTAACCGACTTCCAAAAAAGAAGGAGGTTCTCAGTTCGTCAGAATCTTTTTTTTATTTTTATGTATGTTCTCCGATTAGACGGCTGGACCGAATTTGAAAATTTTTTCTGTGTTTGAAAGTGTATACTTTCTAGTTGGTCCCATTGTCATCAAGTCAGGGTCTTTTGATGGGATCTTGGAGAAATCGATGGAAATCTTCAAATATTATAGGCACATCTATAGCGATTTGGGTATTTTTTATAATAACTCGTGCATTTGGTCTCAAAAGCACAACTTAGTGAAGTGGAACTGATGATGAAGATCACAGATGGTCACCGGAACTACAATAATAAGTATTTCACGGGTTGCGATTCGAGTAGGTATTTAATAATGGTTGTTAAGCAATTTATGCTCGTCACAATGCATGCTGAGCTGATGGTGACTTCACCATAAGCTCCAGTTCTCCTGGTACTTACCAGGAGAACTCCTTAACAATTAACGTCTCTCCAACGGGAAAAGCAATATTTAGTAAAAGGCTGATGAGCAGTTGACATTAGGCTATTGCAACTTAGATAAATTACAAACTAGCCCACTAAAAAGTGAAAAATAAAAACTTTTTCCGAAAAAGCCACCGACTTCCAAAAAACTACAAAGTGCAAAATAACTGTAAATTCAGAAGTCGGTGGAAAAATAAATCTAAAATACAGATCCAAAGACACCGACTTCCAAAATTACATTTATTTTTATTCCAAGTTTATAGTTACATAAAAACTTTTTAGCAAAAAATAAAACCGACTTCCAAAACAAAACACTACAAAGTGAGAAATAACTTTCATTTCGGTAGTCGGTGTCTTTGGTTTTGTATTTTCGTTTTTGCCACCGACTTCTGAAATTAAAGTTATTTTTCACTTTGCAGTGTTTTGTTTTGGAAGTCGGTTTTATTTTTTGCTAAAAAGTTTTTATTTTTCACTTTTTAGTTGTGGAACCTACCTCACACAAATTCGAATACATAATTGAGCACAATAATTGTAGACATAGCCATGTAAATAACAGTGATAGGAAGTTATTAAAACATCATCACATCATCATAATATAATAAGTGAGAAATATACGCATTATTGAAGCTAACTCAAAAACTCCCCAAGCAAAGTTAATAAAATTTATATGGGACCACCTCGGATCCGGACCCTTTCAAACAAAAAAAGAATTTTCCGAATCGGTCCATCCGTCTTTGAGTAATCGCGTAACAAACATACAAAAAAAAACATACCTTTTGGAAGTCGGTTAAAAAGTCTGTTGAAGATACACCTTTCGATTGCGTATTCAAGTAGGTCGCTGCAAACACGATCTGACGAGGTGGGGGATTAGTGACCCACTCAACCCACAGTGCGGGTGCGATGCTTCAGATTAGATAGACCATGTCCCACTTACTTGCACCTTGGACTACCTTAAGGCGAAAGCGTCAGGGTAGCCCGCGAAATTCAAATTTTCTTACGATTTTTGCAATTAAGTCAGTCTTAGGTTGTACGTTAATCAAAATATGATTCGCGACCGTAAAATGTATGTATTTACAGAATTATATCATTAAAGTAACCAATACAGCTCTTTAAGACCAGGTAATCCTAATGAATGACTATTTCATGAAGTCTTAACATTTGAGGACTATACTAACGAGTTGTATTACTGATTCTAATGATTATAATTGTGTAAATACATATTTGTTACGGCCGCGAATCATACTTTATTCAACATACAACCTAGTACTGACTTGCAAATTGCAAATAACGTAAGAAAATTTGAATTTCGCGGGATACCGTGACGCTTCCCCCTTAAGACGATTGTGAAGCTGTAAATTTTCATACAAAAGGCGAAAACGTTTTTCTCCTCGTAAACATAGTCTAATATTCATATTTTTTGGAAATGTTGTAGGTATAATGAAAAACTAGGTCCGTACGTTTTTATTATAAAGAAATATTGCAAGCGATATAAGTTATTAGCATCTAAATATCTTTTTTCTCTAAATAGCGTTTTTATTTTTTTAATAAAATTAAATTGACAAACATATATAGACATATAACACACATATATATATATATATATATATATATATTAATATTCAGTCCATGTTGCAAAAAAATAAAATGCAAAATAGTCGGGCAAACGTCATCTAAAGCTATTCCAAAATTCAAGTTGATAGCATTAGTAGTTCTTGAGATATCCAGCTGTGACAGACAGACAGACATACTGAGTCGCTGTGGTTCCTTTTTACCATTTTGGTACGGAACCCTAAAAAGAGAACATACTTATAGAAATAGTGTAAGTGACACTATGATATACTTAAATCAAATTAATAACGACTATACAAAGTGCGGTGTGCGTCTCAAGATTGCACTAAATGGGAGTCCAGTTCAGCATAAGTCAGGCAAATATACCTGATGCTGATATTCTGCTGGATCCTTGCACGTCGAGCAGGCGAGACAAATTGGTGGTAATCAGACTACAACGTTCATACTGCACAGACCTCTCTGTGGGAGGGAGTGAGCGAGAGTCCACCACGCGCGCACAATGCGGGTTGAGTGTCACAGAACTTCGAACTTTTTGATTAGGGGATATGCCGGTTTCCTCACGATGTTTTCGTTTTGAGAGCAGTTTTTATCCCATGGAAATATTTTTACTACTTCAGCCCATACGTTGTTATATGTCGCAACAGCTGCGTAAAATATGACAATGACAATTATCGTTTAAAGAGAAGCCTTTATGAATAATCTTCGTGTTTGAATTTGGCGCAACTGAGCGCAAACTAGCTGTCATAGGGAATTGTTAGAATTGTCACTGGCCGTGTGTCTATGAGTGAACGATGATGTCACACCGAGATGTATCAGCGTATCTGTACTCTGTGGACTTCAGGAGGTTTTCGCCTAACCGTGAATGGAAGTCTATTTTCTTCCGTGGCGTTTTAGAAACGATTGAGTTCGATGTAAGTTTAGTCGTTGTACAGCAAAATCGAGGCCTTTGTTTTTGCCTCTACAATGCAGTAGCCACACGTTTAATATGTGATGTCCGCCTCCCATGACGTATGTATGACGTCCTGACCACGGATATGGTTCCTACTAGATTATTAGCAGCGAGCGGTCACTGACGCTACCGTTGCCCACATCCGGTTGTTCATCCACCACGCTACATCGGACACAGTATTAATAAGTCTAGTCGATCGTGGTCGAAGTGGTTGCATTCATTTCTGCAAGTACCTACTTATTTGTTATCTGTGTTTGTGTTGATCTTTTAATTAATTTGGTTAATCAGTTTTGACGTGTTTGGATTGAAAGTTAATTAACCGTAAAATAGTGAATCAATTTTCACTTGAGTTTTATTGATTCTGATTTGTTTTGACAGCATGATACATGTGGATTCTTGAGTAGTGTGTGTGATGCGATTGAATGTCGTACACCCGTATTTATAAACAAGCAGTTACTTGCTGCTAAGTAACTTCTTAGTGAAGTCATTACTTGAGGATAGAATTCTTCATTATAAAATCTTATTCTATTCGTACGTTACTTACTTGAGTAAATATTTGAGTAAGAATCAACGTTCCATTGCAAAATCAAACGCAAAATGTTCGCGTTCAAAATTCGTAGATAAAGAAAATGGTGTAGTCACCACTGTCAAAGGATAGAATTCTTAGCCAAGCAATAGTTTACTTGGCTAAGAATTCTAACCTTTGACATTTCCAACTTCAATCTATTACTAAACTATAGAATAAAAATCATATTTGAGTAATTACTTTTAATTGCTTATAAGTAAGGGTGTTAAATTCAACGTCAATTTATCATCAGTCTAAAGCAGTTCATTGCTGGACATAGCAATGAGGGTAACATGCAGATTATAAACTGAGATTGAAGACTCGGTTGTCACACTCTCTTGGAACTTAGGTGCCACTAACAACTTTTACGAGTAGTTGGGGTTTATTCAACTATATTTTTTTAGTATTCAATTTTAGATCCTCTTAAGACGTTTCTACAACTACAACTAGAATAGAACCTTTACATAAAAAAAATATATATATATATATAAAAGTGAAAGGATCTTAACACATCATTCAACAACCTCTAACGGACTTAATTCTCGTCGACAGTGTGTCAATGTAACCAATAAACTTGTCCAAACTTTTGTAACTAGCTTCTGAACGAAATATATCGATTTAAGGCATTCGCCACCCCATACATCACTTAGGGCTGATATTGATAGTCGGTGACAAGACCGGTTTGACATCCCCTACTACACGATCGCATGCTAACGGCAACCTCTGAAGATCCTAACACAGGGGACTTTCTACCTTATCTAAACCACAGAAGGGGTAGTTTATTTTAGTTGAGTGCAAACACAGGGATGTCACAAAACTTGGCGGTATCTAAAGAAATATTTTTCTTTGAAAATGTACCGAGGTTTCCGGCAGGAGGCTTACGGGCTTTTATTTTTTCTTCTCTCAAACGCCGCCTTTTCATAACTGTCGGGACCGGGGATCGATTCGGTCAGGACTTCAGAAGATTTGGTTTCCTAATCCGGTCTCATCCTTAACTGCAGTCGTCCGTCTCCGTTATGGTTTAGACCGGTTTAGAACTTTGTGAACTGGGTTTTAAGTTTATTTTCTTGTTGCTTTATGGTTTTATAGGGTGTCGGGATTTTAGAGTGGTAGATGGGATTTGAAGTTACCTATGGGGAGACGCTGAGTGAACTTGTATTAGTACAGATTTCTTTTGAGTAGTTTGTCTTTTGTATGTTAGTATTATGGTCTATTTTGTTTGGGTTTGATTTTTACTTGAATAATCAAATTAGAAGACGTGATTAAATTCTGGCCTAACTATGAGTTTTGTTAATTGGGATTAACAAGATTAAAGTTGACATTGAGGTTATATTAGGTTACTGCATAAGGGCCGGTTTTTTAATCCGTGTTAACTCAACCAATGGTTAAACATAGTAACTAATGGTTGAATTTTGGCTAAATGTGAAAGGCTAAACATGAATGTTTTCATGTTAAAAAATAGTAGCTAGTGACATTTTGGCAAACACATTTAGCCAAAATTCAACCATTAGTTACTATGTTTAAACCCTGGTTGAGTTAACTACATAAACTACGTAGTAGGTTAACTATGGATCAAAGTACCGGCCCTTAGTAGAGGGCATTTTAGATATACTGTCATTGCCCATCAAATCTTACAAATTACTCAAACGAAAGTTCAAAACTACGACTTGTCGCCAAAAAATAAAAAATAAAAACGATAAACACTGGCCATTATAAAGAAAACAAGAAAGCAGAGAATCAATAGAGCGGCTGTCCAAATGTTTGCAAGCAGTGCGCCCGCACCGGAAGTACGTAGTTAAACAAGATGGCCGCCGGCCGGTCACGTGACCGCTACCCGGATTCACCCCGACTTCCGGTGCTCGAAACATTATGTCAAGTGTATTGCAGGTAGTTATGATTTGATAATTATCTATGCCATTATAAGCACCCCTGGCTTGGATGGCACGCATATGTTATGATTTTTCGGTGGCCGACTGGTCAGTTATCATTATCATTGTTATCGTATGGTCAAGTAATTAGGTTTAAAGAAACTTTATTCTCATTAAAGACATATGTCACTTACATGAGAATACATTAATTACACAAAGCTCGTCGTGATCAGTTACAAACTAGATCGCTTCCAATGCCTTCATTTCTCCAAAAGTGATCGATTCACAATTGTATCTACTGGTTGATATTTTTTACTGTCTTGAAAAAAATGGGTTACAATAGGCGAAAGGAGTAGAAGCCTTGGCGTACCTAGTCTTTTTTTTTTGTTTTTAATACACAGAAGTTGCTCTATCAATTAAACACTACACATTTGAAGTAAACTAGTACAATAGGTAACAACAGGAATTTTGAAAAAAACTTTATAGATTGTTAAAAAATATCGAAATTCAAATAATAGGCACTACTCAGGG
Organism: Dicycla oo; assembly: GCA_948252095.1. Classification (NCBI taxonomy): domain Eukaryota; kingdom Metazoa; phylum Arthropoda; class Insecta; order Lepidoptera; family Noctuidae; genus Dicycla; species Dicycla oo. The sequence continues at coordinate 38,799,083 of OX411709.1, read as the reverse complement.
TGCGTAGTGCTTATGATTTGAATTTAGATGTTATTCTTAAAAAAAAAACAACTAGGTATGCCATAGGCTTCTACTCCGTTCACCTATTAGACCCTATTTTTTTTCAAGACGGAAAAAATATCATCCAGTATACTAATTAAATTGAGTTTTGAAGGTATTGAGTACTTCTAGATTTGGGTAAAATTAGCTGGCTAGCTCGCCGTGTGCTACGTTGACTGACTTGTTTTCTTATAATATATTGGGTGAGTGTTATGTTCGTGTGAATACTCTTGGTAAGATTTTTTCTGATGATAATACATGTATTTTAAATGAGTATATACCTAGTAGTTTGATATTCATTATTTTGGTTGATGTTAAATATGGATAGTTGGACAGTATTTTTTTGAGTTTATTTTGGGTAACTTGAAGTTCAGACAATTTTGTTTTTGCAACGTTGCCCCAAATTCCGATCAAATAATGTAGATATGGCTTTACTACGGAATTACAGATGGTGTACCGCAATTTTGGTGGGATGCAACATTCTATGTAATTAATTTGTATTGCAGAATACTGTTTAATTAATAAAATGGATTTATTTGTTTGAACGAGAATACGAATCTTATTCTAAGGTTTTTTTATGAATTGTTGCTTTTGAGTATGTAAAACCTTGAACTGGCAAGGTAGATGTACCGTTTTTTCATTCCGAATAACCTTGAATTGATAATTTGATGTTTATCGATAGTGTGTAAACAATTCCCTTTTTTTTCCGTGGAGAAATGCTTATGCATGCATACTGCACTACCACGGGGAGATAGTGCAGTTATGTGGGACTCCAACCCACTAAAACTCCACGGTGTCTTCCTCTGCTGCTTGTGGCGGGAACACGGGCACGCGTTAGCACTTATCCGTGAACCTGCCGCGGCTGTCCGTCACCGGACCCTCCTCTGGGGAGTACCCCACCTCACCTTCGCACCAGAACACATGGCACGCCGTGACCACCCCAGGGACCAAACCAGCACGTGGGCGTTAGACGACCCGTGTCTAGGCACCCTTGGCCCCCTGCGACCGGTCAGGTCAGTGGCCCGGCCGCCTACCACTTTTCGGCCGCAGAGGATAGTGAGAGCGGCCAACTAAATTCCGACACTCTTCCTCCCCTGCAGCTCCACCGCATCCGCCATCAGACGGTGGTGACCCCGTCAAGGCTGCGGATGGTAGGGAGTGCGGCGCACCGCAATACCGGCACTCCTCTCCTGCCGCGCTGCCTCCCATACGACATCGCGGCCCGTCTCAGTTGCGATGTCGCCCAAGCGGCACCGCAACCTACTTGTTGGCCGCTACGTCGTCGGTTTCACCGTGGGTGACCAAAACACGGCTCCTGAGCCCCCCGCCTCGACGATGCGGCAACCCACCGGAGGGAGGGGGGGAGGGGTAAACAATTGCCTGACTGGATTGAGGATAGAGGCAAGAGGTGCACAGTTCATTTTTATTATATACCCGACAAGCGTTGTCCTGTCAAAATGTCAATAATTCATACAAACCTTGTCCTGACAATTACAAACACAACAAAAAGAGAATTTGCCAAATTGGTGCAACCGTTCTGAAGTGATGCGCGTACATACATTCGCCGTTTTATTTTTATATATTTATATTTACATCCTCAGCATTGTACAATATGGCAACGTACACAGGTTCGTTTCTCTTCGGAAAAACCGAAATGTGGCGAATAAAAAGTAATTATAGACCAATACAAACTGATTTATATTCCCACCTAAATTATTTTAGATTGACGAACTAATTCTGCCACTCCCTAAATGGACCAGATGAAGACTGAAATAATGGATGTAACCTTTGAACGTTGTCATACTATACTACCGTCATAAGGCAAAAATACGTATCTGACATTTTTTCGAAACAGAGTTATTTACATATTCGGAATCAGCAAAAAAAGACGCATCTACAAGTATTTTTAAATTGGCGTAAACTTAACGAAAACCTAATAATACTTACAATTAAAAGACGCATCTGCCTTTGTATCTTATAGTTTAAACAGGACAAAATATTTTTTTCTTCATTTCAATATTTCTGTAGATACGGACGTATCTTCTTCTCTATTTCCTTATGGCGGGCAGTATAAGTATGTATGAGACAGTCTACTTAACAAAAATCTTAAATTCACTGACAGACAACGGACAGCCTAAACCAATTTGCAGTTTGTCAGTTTTGAAGTTAGAAACGTGGAAGTTGGTACTTAGAGAAGTTTGTTGTCGATTGGAGTTCCCATTGGGCACACGGCTTGTCAAGTAGGTACCTACTGCCTACTAAAAAGAGATCATGACCTCTGATTTTGTTTCGGCATTTCTACTCAGGTATCAGTCAGCAAAGAAATCTGCCGTCATAAGGAAAAAAGACGTATCTGACATTTTTTTCGAAATAGAGTTATTTAGGTACACATTCGGAATCACTAAAAAAAAGACGCATCTACCAGTATTTTTATATTGGCATAAACTAAACGAAAACCTAATAATTCTTACTATTAAAAGACGCATCAGCCTTTGTATCTTGTACTTTAAACCGGACAAAATATTTTTTTCTCCATTTCAATATTTCTGTAGATATGTCCTTATTGACCAAAAATTGACTTGTAGAAGTATCTTCGAAGTCAGGGGTGGCGCGTGGAATTCTTACTTTAATGAGTATTAATCTGCCTAGCCTTTTCCCAACTATGTTGAGGTCGGCTTCCAGTCTAACCGGATGCAACTGAATAGGTACCATTATTTTACATGGAGCAACGACGTTTCTGATCTCCACAACCCAGTTACTGGGTTATACGATACCCCTTAGTAAAACTGTTTGTCAGACTTTCGGGCTTATCCGTGATCCACGAATGACAGCCGGGGCCGGGGCTTAACGTGCTTTCCGAGGCACGGAGGAATCTCAGTATGGAAAGATGGTCACCCATCCACGGGAAAATCCCGGCGAGCGTAGCTTAACCTGATGGATCGACCCGTTCGGCTGTTATTACTTAACCACGAACTCCTTTGATGAGTATATTTGTATGTACATATTATGAAATTATCGACAATCTGCCTTGAAATATCGGATTTATCAATAGCTTGGAGGGACTGGCGTGACTGACGTGATCGAAAGGTCAGATATAAACGGTCAGGAGCTCGCGTAGTACGTAGCCATGACCACGCAACCAGTGGCCGCAAAGTTCAAGTAAGGCCCTTCGCACACGGCGTCGTATCGTAAGCGTATCATAATACGCGCGTAGGACGAGACCCATACGAGCACGTATACATGTTCAAACTTGTCCGCATACGAAGTAGTGCTGCAGCGAATCGATAAATGCATCAGCATGACGATACGATTACGAGACGACTACGCTTACGATCCGTGTGTGGAGGGCCTAAAGTATCGTACCCCAATACGCATCGCGCACTTGGACGCAACGACGCATCTTGCGCACTTGGACGCATGTGATGCGGAGGAATGAGGAAAATGTCGTCAGGAAAGTTTTGAGTATGAATGTGGATGGCTATACGACTAGGGGAAGACCAAAGAAACGATAGATGGACTGTGTGAAAGATGATATGGCTAGAAAGGGAGTAACTACCGAGATGACTAATAGAGAAGTACGGAAGAAAAATAATGTTGCGCCGACCTCTAATAAATTGGGTCAAGGGCTGGAGAATGATGATGACTTGGACGCAACGACCAAAGAGGCACGACGTGCCATCCGACTAGTTGCGCTTGCGGCCAAACGTTGTGTAAATTTACTAAAAAAATCGCTAAGCACCTGATGACGTCGTATTGTAGTATGGTCACAGATTAATACAGATGGGACACTCCGCAGTTTACTCCGGCCGGCTCGCACGGTCAGTTCGATATTCACTCACACGCCGCGTCGTAAAAGAAGACAACCCTAACGAGTCAGAAGGTATAAGTGTTACGCGATAGAAAGAGAAGTGACTTGTAGGTGAATACAACTGTAGGTAATAAGCGTAGTGCGACCTGAATTGCACTTTATGATGATAGACAATATAATTTTCAATTATATTGTCTATCATCAATAACGATCTGTCTTTTACTGAAAATAGGTTATTGGGTTCGGCCTTTAGATCACTGGGACGTTAAAACCATAGACACATAGGTTTTTCTATCTCCAGTATGCCAAAACTTGTGATAGATAGGTTATTTTGTTTGGACGTAAGACAGATAAAACAAACTGGCACGAACGAGCGTAAGGACAGCCGATGCCTGCCAGCGTTGTGGATTGTTTGTCGAGTTTATTGGTAGGTATATAAAGTCAGATGAATTATTTGTAAAGTAAATTGACTACCAATTTGATCATCATCATCATTTCAGCCGAAAGACGTGCACCGCTGGACAAGGCCTCCCCCAAGCACCGCCACTTCGACCGGTTCTGTGCTTCCCGCATCCAGCGGATTCCTGCGGCTTTCACAAGGTCATCGGTCCACCTTGCGGGAGGCCTTCCAACGCTACGTATTCCGGTATGCGGTCGCCACTCCAGAACCTTTCAGCCCCCATCGGCCATCTGTTCTGCGAGCAATGTGCCCTACTCACTGCTACTTAAGGTTGGCATTTCTTCGGGCTATGTCGGTTACCTTGGTTCTCCTGCTGATCTCATTTCTGATTCGATCACGTAGGGAAACTCCAAGCATAGCTCTCTCCATTATCCTTTGGGTGACTTTTAGCCTTCTAATAAGGCTCATTGTGAGTGACCACGTTTCAGTGCCGTAGGTCATCACTGGCAACCCGCCCTGCTCAAAGACTTTCGTCTTGTGACAACCAACTTAAAATGTTTATAAGACGGCAAATTGACGTGGGGTTACAATGTGGTCAACAATTAAATTCCCTAACTGTACTTAGTGATGTAAGTTTATTTAGTAGGAGGTCAATGGTGGTGGTAAATGGGAGGACAGGTTTATTAATGTGACGATCTTGGTTCATAATGAGTAGTAACTCTAACTATACTGGGTGAAATAGGATATAACAGGTGAACAGAGTAGAAGCCTATGGCATACCTAGTTTTTTTAAAAATATAATTATGGTATGATTTGAATTTCGACATTTTTTAACGATCCATAAAGTTTTTTCAAAATTTCTGTTTTTATTGTTCTAGTTTACTTCAATGTTTACCTATAGGTCCTTTACGCCTGGAGGCCTTTATTTAGTTATAAACTTCTGTTTTCGTTTTTAGTTTGTATTTTTATTTCTGCTTGAGTATAGTTTGCGGTTTTTTTTTTCTTTTTTGGTATAATGGCGTGTAAAGATGAGATTAAATTGAATTGTGGCAATGAATTTTTGCGCGACTTTGCCACAGCTAAAGCACTAGGAAGAGGTGAAAGGCGGGCGTTTTGGGGAACTGTCTTATGTAACTTTGACGTTCGAAAAGTGCCGATTCTCAGCCTAATTTGAATAAATGACTTTTGATTTTGATTTTAGAGCAATTTCTGTGCAAGCTATTGAAAAAAAAAACACTAGTTATGTCATAGGCTTCTACTCCGTTCACCTATTGTACCCTATTTTTTTCAAGACGGTAATAAAAATCATCTAGTACTAATGCTTCTACGATTTGTTGTGCTACCATCGATACCTACATACATACATAAACTAAAACCTTTTTCTTCTTCTTTCTTCAAGGCAGAAACTACAGAACGCCACCCGCTACAATCTTTAGATACTCATTTTGCCTCGTTTAAGATAAGATAAGATAAGATAAGATAGATTTATTTGTCAAAAGCACGCGTAGGTTTACAATTAGTTGGAGCGATTACAAAAAAAAAATAACAATAATGGTGTAATTGTTATAGCTTAAGTTAATGTCATTTCTTACAGGTATTCTTTGACTAAAATGCAAGATTTGTGTTTTATTTAAATTAATTTTTAGATTATTATTGTTTAACCAGTTAATTATAGAAGCTAAAGCATTATTAATGTCAAGCTCATAGGTTTACGTTCATACATCTAATCATACACGTTACGCTGGTTGCGAGTACTACGCACATGTCCTTTCTGAAGATCATCACCATTACTGTCACTTTATGTCCTCCTATGGTATCCCCTCCCGGCGTTTCCACTCATATCTGCCTTGTAAATACCTTTTCTTAGTCGCCTTTTATTCATCCTCTCAACATGAACAAACAATCTAGCATATATTTTTACATTTTTGTCACCACTTTTTCTTTTAAACCGCACCGTTGCCTTTTCACATCATTCCTCGGCCTATCATTCATAGTCACACCACACATGCTTCACAAGGAACGCATTTCCACAGCATTTATTCTACTTTCACGCTTCTTTTGCCACATCCAACATTCACTTCCATACATAAGCGTAGGTACCAGATATGATAGGGTTAGGGTATACTTATATTAGGGTTAATTAAACAATATTCCTTTTATTCACTTACAATACTAAGAAAAGAAAATCATCCCTTTTTGATAACCTTAGGGCCGAGTTTTCAATCGCCTGATAACTTTTATCTGTAGAACCAAAATGGCGATTTGAAATAATTTTCTATGCAAAAGCTGTCAAATTGCCGTATTTATACCTCCGATAAAATTTATCTGACGACTGAAAAATAGAATCTTATTTTAAAACAAATATACAACGAACAATTTAATAAAATATTCAAAAATAGCAAACTCACACTTAAGAAAACACTAGCTGACCCGTTACAAGTTGTCTCGTCATAATTTTAAATGCGATTTTTCGGCTGTTCTTTTGGGTTCTCCTAGTTTTCTTTTTTCAAAACCACCACAGTACCTAATGAGGCGAACAAAACAAAAAAAAAAAAAAAAATCGGTCGAGTAATTTTCGAATTTTTGCGAGACTAATTCAAGGCAATTGATTTTTATATAGATATAGATTTACAATATATATTAGATATTTATTTAGTCAAAGATGAAAAACAAACGAAACAAAAAAAAGTAAATAAACGAATAACAAAACACACGGTACAAACTCTGCGTGGAAATTAAATCCAGTGGCTCTGCAATAAAAAGCCGAACGCAGCGTCTGCCCGTCAGTTCGTTTGTGTCAATCAATTATAGCTGGGAGCGCAGATGAGGCACGCAGCGTCCTAGGCCACGCCTTCTATCGATCGAGCCCGCCCAAACGCGCTGAACTGCTTCGTGCGCCGAGCTTACTCTTGTTTCTCTTGGTTATGCTTTGAGGACGTGATTTTTTTCGGGGTTTTCAGGCTATTTTTTCTTTGTATTTTTCGAGGATCGACTTCTCGGCTTAAATAATTTATTCTCTTATAGACAAACACAAACAGTTTACTTCACTTATGAGCTATACAAATAAATCATGCATTTATAATGACTCCGTGAGTCGATTAAAATTCGTGAGGAAAACAGAACTATTTAATAATAATCATTCATTTATTCAAAATACAACTGGGTCCAATTACAATACGGAATACTTTTCTAGATGTTAGTAAACAATTTAACTTATTTGCTATGTTAGTAGGTACTTAAATTCTACTACTGACAAGGCGGTTCGTATAAGATGCCTCATTATGGGACGAGTAATAGACCTAGTAGCAATAGGCTTCTAAAGATTTTAAATTCAACCAAAAGGTTATTTTATCGTGTATACATAGGCATTTTAATTGGACCTAGTTATGCAGAAAGCAGCCATATGGCACGTATTCCAAAAATGAGTTATAATCACAGACATACTAATGGTCAAAGCCATGTCGGTATCTCTATTTATCACTGAGATATGAGCCGTCAAATGCAGCCTTGTCTATACTCGTACCTACATCAAAAATGCTTATAACTCTGTTTGTACTTTTCTCGACATAGCTGCTTTCTGCACAACACGGTCCAATTTTTACTCTTTAGTTGTTACAATGTTTACAATGTGAGTAGAGAGGGAGTTATGACTCAAGCCATGTCACTAGAGATTCAGTTCTTAGAGACCTTCAGATTTATATGAAGTATTACGAGTACTGGGACTGGTAGTCGAAGTCCAGCGAATAGGAATACTTCTTGAGGGTTCCTTAAGTTACTTGGGGTGTTCTCTGGAACCCACCGGATAGTAAATACTTAAGCTCGAAAGTCTTGGTCTGAGACCCAGTAACTGGGTTGTGGAGGTTAGTTAGATAGTCGCTCCATGTAAAATACTGGATTCATCTGCATCTGATTAGACTAGAAGCCGCCCCCAACATAGTTGAGAAAAGGCTAGGCAGATTGATTTATTGAGTTATTACGATGTGTCTGAAAAAAACTTTCTTTTTTTTAATTTGCATTTTTGAATTAACAATATTACTGATATGTAGTTAAAAGACAGATTAAAAAAAAAACGAGTAGGAACTGTGCTATATTTTATGAGAATATATTTTTGAAATCAACAGTTATTGAAGTGGCTTTTTCTTTAAACAGAGCCTTAATACCGTTTGAGCTGCTTCTCGCTTTAGCAACGTATACCAGCGTGTTGCGTTTCACGATACGATAGTGATTGTGTTAACCAGTTTGCCGCGACTGTTCATTAAAGCCATATTATTTTATTCAAGTTCCAACTCAATTTTAAAACTGTTTATTTAGCAAACAGTTTGTTGTAAAATCCATCGACTTTTATTTTAATTTAAAAAAAAAGAGGAGCTCGTGGCTAAGTAACTACAGCCGCATGGGTCGATCCATCAGGTTAAGCTACGCTTGCCGGGGTTGGTCTGTAGATGGGTGACCATCTTTACATACCGAGGCTCCCCCGTGCCTCGGAAAGCACGTTAAGCCGTTGGTCCCAGCTGTCATTTGTGGATCTTTGACAGTCGTTACGGGTCGTCAGAAGCCCGAAAATCTGACAACCAGTCTTACCAAGGGGTATCGTATTACCCAGTAACTGGGTTGTGGAGGTCAGATAGGCAGTCGCTCCACGTAAAATACGGGTATTCAGCTGCATCCGGTTAGCCTGGAAGTCGACCTCGACATAGTTGGGAAAAGGCTAGGCAGATTGATTGAATTTAATTTTTTTTAAAAATCCATCAACCCATTATTAAAAATAGGTAATAATAAAAAAATATTATTATTTTATTTTTGGTGCCTCCACATCATTTAAAATATTCTCCCAGAGGCCCCTCTGGGAGTTGGCTTCGGCCCCTCGTACGCCTTCTAAAGGTCCGAGACACCAGGGTGCCGACTCCCGAGAAATGTAAAATACAATAAAAATAATTATTATAATTATTTAATCAATTATTGATTTTTAGCTCTATTTCAAATTATAAGACCTTATTAGACACTGCTTTTGATAGTTTCATATGATAACATGCATAATCAGTTTACACGCAAACCTAATAATTAGTTACAACACTTTGGCGCGTCAAAATAATAATAATTAGACGTCACACGTGTGTGACGTCACAATTAAATACATACATAAAAACACAAGCATTACACAGACGTCTATTTAAATGCTAGTTTTGTTCAACTCTGGTACCCAAATTAAGATTTAACTTGAGTTAAGGGTACCGGGGCCCTCGCAGTTATTAATCTATTACAGTTTTACATAGCTACTGAGCGGAACGTGTTCACGTGATTGATGTTATACCTATATAATTATAATTATCTGTTTATATTGTGAAAAGAGAAGAAAATAAAAATAAACAGAAAATGTTAAGTATTGTATTAAAAAGATAAGTGTATAAGTATGTATGTGGGAGTGTGTGTGCAAGTGGTGTGTGTGTAAATATGTGAGTAAACTATGCATAAACTAATACATAAATAATTTATTATACAATTATTGTATACCTTGGTTATTAATTGATATACTTGCTATTATGGCGTGTTTTTTCACTATACCAACTATATCCTCGTGGAGAGTAATGGGAGTACGTAATTGTAGATAAAGGGTATATTTAATAACATACCTTGATTACTAATTGATATACCTAGGTACTTGCTATTAAGAGGACTACATGGCCTAAACGCAAGTTTTATCATTCCTAAAAGTATAGGATCTACTGCAGTAAACAAAATCAGAAAAATAGATGATATTCTTCAGGATATATGCTAGTTAGATAGTGTGTTGAAAACATAATACAATTTGATACGATAGAAAAAAATCACGAATATACCTCTAAAAATTTATATTAACGATTAAAAGCCATACTAAAATAAATGCAGTCATTCTGGTTTTTTGTCAGATTATTCTACAAGCAACATATTAAAGTAATAGTGTTTTATTTTTTTAATCCAACCAATAGATTTTAAATAAATAGTAATAATAATTAATAATATATAATTTAAAATGAGTCATATTTTGCAATAAATTACCAGGGTAGTGTCATCGCGCTTCTGTTTCTTTTCTATGCAGTCCGACAGTGACCGCGCTTAAGGTGCGGCAGACGCGTTCTTCAAAAAAAAAAAAAAAACAGTGTTCTTTCAAAATATATATTTGGGAACCTAGATATTCTGTAATCCAATCGAAATAAATACACACTACCTTAAGAATATGTTTGATTCACAAATTATTTTGGTATTTCGTTTGTACGAACTACGCATGCTTCGGGGGCGCCTAACAGCGCAGCGTGTTTCTGGAGTACCTATACACTTTTGGTAGGTATTGTTAAAGTCAGTAATGAGAGTATATTTAATAATATGTCTTTGTTATTTATTTGTGGCCTTGTTTAATACAGTATTATTGACGTCCATCACTAAAATGTGATAGGTATTATTTATTTAAATTGTTTATTTTTTAAATGAGAATTGAATTGTATCCTATTTTTAATTTATGACGTACGTACAATTAATTTATATTTTATTAATGATTTAAAAGCATGCTATTTGTCGTATTTAATAAATTGTTGTGCCCGACAGGGTACATGTATAAATATTATTAAGATCTTGTATACACAAAAGATATGCAATAAAGAGGTGAATTTGAATAAATTCTTTGCCTTTTAAATTATGATTATACTATGTCTGTTACTTTTCCCACAGTACCTATCGTAGCACAATTAATTAGGCTTTCAGCAACAGTAGCCACTTTTCCAATCGACATTAAAACATAGTAGGTACCAACCTACCTAGATGACTAAGAATTATCAAAACATTATACAACTAACACTCTATACAAGTAATTACCGCACGTACTGCTACTAAAACTCCTTAGCACCTAGCGATTACACGTTTTTCCTTTTAAGGGGGAAGAAATTAGAATTTTCTTGCGTTTTTTGCAATTTACAAGTCGGTATTAGGTTGTACGTTGATCAAAATGTAATTTGCGGCCGTAATAAGTATCTATTTACATAATTAGAATCATTAAAGTGATCAATACAACTCTTTAAAACTAGGTAATCCTAATGAATGACTATTTCATGAAATCTTGACATTTGAGGTTTATACTAAAGGAGTGTGTTACTGTTTCTAATGATTATAATTCTGTAAATACACATTTGTTACGGCCGCAAATCATACTTTATTTAACATACAACTTAATACTGACTTGCAAATTGCAAAAACGTATAAAATTTGAATTTCACTGGCTATTCTGACGCTTCCTCCTTAAACGCTTATGTCTACCTGTGGACAGCGTTGTAGGTTATGTTATTACTAATATTGATTGTTAAATTAGTTGTAAACTCTTATACTGTAACTGTTTGCCGTTCCTTTCATTAAAATAAAAAGAAATAAAATAAAAACATATTTTTTAAGTTTGTTTTGTATTTCGAATTAAAAAAAAAAACATTTTATGTTCTGTAGAACCTTAATTATTGCTTTAACTGTTCCTAATTATAAAGACACAACACATAATTAAAAGTAAACATGTTATATTGATGCAAGTGACACTAAAGCACGAAACTTAATTAACTTAATTTATATATTGCAGCAATTATACCCACAGTAATTGAAGGGTTAACAGAAAAACAGAACGAATGTAATTCAATGGGTCATTGTGTCGATGAATAATGTTAAAATAGGTATTATTATTTTGTAATTTTTGGGGTGAGGCCTCAAGAAGGTCATCGCCGTCGAGGTAGACGTATGTTTGCAGGGCCAACATGGCCAGAGATCGTACAAGACAGAAAGGTTTGAAAAGGAAAAGGGGAGACCTTTACTCAGCAGTAGGACACAATATAGGACAGCAAAAAAAAAAAAAAAACCGGCCAAATGCGTGACGGACCGTTCACAATGTGTGTAGTTGAAAGAAAAATTAACATTGTAGTTGAAAAACTTGTTCTCCAATACATTATATACGTCACGGTCAATTCTCCAACTCCAAATTTAAGTTTGTAATCCCAAAAAATAATTTTTATTTGATAAAATTACAATTTATCGATTTTCGGAATTTTTACTTGTGCTGTGAGACCTTGCTTCTCGTCAAGTTTCATGATTCTACGTCAACTGTGGTATCAAAATATGTCGCTTAAATGGCCGTACTGTGTTGACTTGGAATCTTGACCATAGACCTACGTATTTAATATTAATTTCAACTCCACGCGTTCCTGAGAAAAAGGGTATTGACGGACTGACAGACAGAATATAAGGGTTCCGTTTTTTTTCACTGGGCCCCCGTGGTGGATTATGGACCACTCCCTCTCTCAGAGAGGAGGCCTGTGTCCAAGCAGTGGGGACGTTGTAGGCCTATTGTGCTAATCTGTGGTGCTAATTATGTTTATGCTAATGAAGTTAAATAGGAGATCATATTTTGTATGGAATTTCGTCAGTTTTGCCGAAGCGAAAACGCTTCGGTCGCATGGTTTGTTGGTAAAATAACAACATCATCACCCTAGTCTTTTCCCAAGTATGTTGGAGTCGGCTTCCAGTCTAGTTGGATGAAGTTAAATACCACAGTATTTTACATGGAGCGACTGACTATCTGACCTCCACAACCCAGTAACTGGGTAACACGATACCACTTGGTAAGACTGGTTCTCAGACTTTCGTGCTTCTGATGACTTGTAACGGCTGTCAAAAATCCACGAATGACAGCCGAGGCCAACGGCTTTACGAGCTTTCCGAGGCACGGTCATGGTTTGTAAAGATGTTACCCATCCACAGATCAACCACGGTAAGGGTAGCTTAACCTAATCGATCGACCCTTGCGGCTGTTGTTACTTAGCCACAGGCCCGTCTTTGTTGGTAAAGTAACTTGATGTTGGTTGGTACTAGCCAGAGCATTTCCGAATTAGTCTAGCAAAGTCCATACAGTAGACCAAAAATATTTATATACTTACAAAATACATAGAAGAAAAGTCTAAAAGTACCAGGATAACACTATAAGTGCCGTAGTGCCAAGCACGGCCCCAGTAAAGGCATCGGCAATAACAATTACTGAAGCATTAACCGATACAGTGAACCGCTAATGTAACGTTATCGCGTATCGTAACGCGGGACACTCACAGCGCGATTGACGATTATGCGACTGAAAGTCGTAGGAAGAAAACGGTAATTATTAGTGTTTTTGGCGGGCTGCTTTAGTAGATATTTAAATCGTTTTTAGGTAATAGGGGCTTGTGGCTAAGTAATTACAGCCGCACGGGTCGATCGATCAGGTTACGCTACGCTTGCCGCGGATAGTCCGTGGATGGGTGACCATCTTTACCTACCGAGACCCCTCCGTGCCTCGGAAAGCACGTAAAGCCGTTGGTCCCGGCTGTCATTCGTGGATCTTTGACAGTCGATACGGGTCGTCAGAAAGCCTGACAACCAGTCTTACCAAGGGGCATCGTATTACCTAGTAACTAAGTTGTGGAGGTCAGATAGGCAGTCGCTCCGTGTAAAATACTGGTATTCAGTTGCATCCGGTTAGACTGGAAGCCGACCCCAACATCGTTGGGAAAAGGCTAGGCAGATGATGAGGTAATAACGAATCCTCTTATTCACATGTGTTTCCGTAGGTAGGAGAGTTCAGTCAGCCAACACAGTTGGGAAAAGACGTATGTTGGAGTCGGCTTCGAGTATAACCGGATACAGTTGAATATAGTAATAATTAAATAATAATAGTACTTTACATGGAGCGACTGCCTATCTGACCTCCACAACCCAGTTACTGGGCAATACGATACCCCTTGGTAAGACTGATTGTAGGACTTTCGGGTTACTGACGACCCGTAACGACTGTCAAAAAATCCACGAATGACAGCCGGGACCAATGCGCTTTTCGATGCACGGAGGAATTTCGGTATGTAAGGATGGTAACCCATCCACGGAGGTAGGACGCTTAGCGTGTCAATGGCAAATATTGTTTAAAAATAATTTATGTTACTGTAAAATTAAATACGGTAACAAGGGGCTGTACTGTCAAGGGCGCATATCATGTTTTCGAGCTGTGATTTTTTTGGTGCAATACGTAGTCTGAAAAATAATAAGCTGCAAGTAAAAAATAATCTTACGGTGCTTAACGTTTTCATTCGTTACCGTACAGTTGACCACACGAATGTGGTTAAATTGAAAGAAATCACCTTGAGCTGGCCTAACGAAATACGCAGCTTCAATAGAAAAAGAGTCCAGTTTATATTGGTTGACGGGCGGTCTTTTAAATGATACCAAAACAGCAGGGCCAAAGATGCAATGAGCTCGTCAGATAGCTAAACGTTTTCGAGTCTGCATCCACGGACCAACCGCGGCAAGCCCGTGCGCCTGTTATTACTTATCCACAAGTTCAGATTCTTCTAACAATATGAAATAAAAAACTTTTTAGCAAAAAATAAAACCGACTTCCAAAACAAAACACCACAAAATGGAAAATAACTTTAATTTCGGTAGTCGGTGTCTTTGGTTTTGTATTTTAGTGTTATGCTACCGACTTCCGAAATTAAAGTTATTCTTCATTTTGTAGTGTTGTGTTTTGGAAGTCGGTTTTATTTTTTGCTAAAAAGTTTTTATTTTTCACTTTTTAGTTGTGGTACCTACCCCACACCAAATCGAGTACCAATACCTGCTATGTAAATACCGGTGATAGGAAGTTATTAAAACATCATCCAGATAACCTAAGTGGAAAAAATACGCATTATTGAAGCTAATACGGCTAATACGGCTATACCCATTCAAACAAAAAAATAATTTTCTAAATCGGTTCATTCGTCTTTCAGTAATTGCGTAACAAACATACAAAAAAAAAACATACAGACGAACTGAAAACCTCCTCCTTTTTGAAGTCGGTTAAAACCACATACAATGTAGTAAATCTCTTCAAATTTATTTCTATTATAATCAAATCTAATCTTAGGTGCATACCTAATCCTCAAGTCAAACGATCAAAGAAAGCATTAAGAGTAGCAAATACGGCTTTAATTGAGCTCAAAGGTGCAATAAGACAGTAAGTTACAATATCAAATGCGTCTCGTAACTCATAGACGACAGCGATTACATTAAATATTCAATGAGCACATTGGATCCCTCTGTAAGCTATGATTTCTATCTTTATTGATATTCTCTGTCATAATAATATGAAATTTTGTTAGGTTTCAATACAAACATTTCCAGGAACTGATTCAATTATTGAAGTCGCATATTTGGGAGGTAAGTATTTCAATGATTGTAGATTTCGGTTCTGATTGGATGTTGACTGGCTTCAGATTCAGACGGTTTAATTTTGGTAAACTAAAATGTACACTTGCTTAACGATAAACGAACTTTATTGTAACGACATAAAGGCTCTGTCAAGGTCAATTTTTTATTACTGATGTGCGGTTGACCTTACATACATGTACATAATTATAATGTTATGCATACCGTGTTAATGCTTTCAAGGACACTGAACCAGAGACAATAGAAGTTTAATCGTTGTGACGTGTATGGTCGTATAGTGTTCTCACTTTTTTGGTCGCTTTAGTGTGAAGTATTTATATCAAAAAGCAAATGATCTCCATAACAAAAACAAAACACTTTCCACGACAAAATGTTTAAAAAAAACCCAGCACCATACTCAAAATAAAGAAATTTTCCCGCGCCGCGAGTGGCGAGCTTTATCCGCAGAAACCACGACTGTATCGCGGAGTGAATGGCGCGTCTCTAATGAAAGCCATTAACCGTTATTGTTATAGCTTCCCTGCTGATTACCCGTTCGCATTAACCGGGGAGGATATAATAGATATGTACACTGTACATCGGTGTATGCGTTTGATTCCGGTAAATGCTTGCTCTAGTAAACAGGGTAACGGAGTAGACTATGTAGATATACTTCGTTTTTCCCTCGTTTTTGGTTGTCGTTACGGAAAAAAGTTGTGTAATACTTAGCTATGGACGAATTATTTATATAAAGTAGTCTAAGCTCGTGGCTAAGTAATAACAGCCGCACAGGTCGATCCATCAGTTCCATCAGGCTGGTCCGTGGATGGGTGACCCTATTTACATACCGTGACTCCTCCGTGCCTCTGTCATTCGTAGATCTTTGACAGTCGTTACGGGTAGTCAGAAACCTGAAAGACTGACAACCAGTCTTACCAAGGGGTGTCGTATTACTCGGTAACTGGATTGTGGAGGTCAGATAGGCAGTCACTCCATGTAAAATACAATTCAGCTATATTCAGTTAGACTGGAAGCCGAGTCCAAGTTGGGAAAAGGCTAGGCAGGTGATATAAGCTTTCCAATCGGAGTTAAAAGCATAGTTCTGTGACGATCTCCGAATGGATCGCTACTTTACTTCGGGATCTATAAATAAGTGCACTGATCGCGTAAAAGTCTTATGTATTTTTTCATTATCATATATTTTAAAAACAACGCGCCTGCATTGGCCGAAGGGACCCGTCTCGCTGACGTCTCCCTAGTCAAACTCTAAAACGCTTTCTTCTAAAAGTCACCGTACGCATGTCAAAATACCGTCAGCCAGATCTTTTTAGATAAGGGCTTGAATAGAACCTCTACAGTACCTACCTTACACAGCATTTTAATCGTTGAAAATGGGAAACGATTGAAACTAGTGTGAGTATTTTAGAAGTAGTCAAAGTACTACGAGCTATAAAACAAAATAAACACCCTCTGTACTAAGCATGACGAATTCCCGTACACACGGAATTCGCAAAATAACTCTTCACTCTCGACTAAAAGCCTAACTAAGTTCTCACTCGACACGCGAATAGGAAAATCCCTAAAAACCGAAGCGATAGAGTGCACCCCAATTATCTATTCAAATCCCTCTTATACCCCTCCCGAAAACTCCGCTTCAAACATTAAATACATATCTTTAAATTGGTTGTAAGTACTACCACCCTCATCGGGCATTTTTATCATTATCATAATCTTATAGTCGTCTCCTTCACTCGTATTGGATTTCAACAGCTTAAGTACTTCTATCCCTGTCTGTGTTAAAGTCCGTCGAATTTAAGGCTCATTCTGTCGTGCCAGATTGAATTCTCCGAGACTATTATGTTTCTGTAATTGTAGAATGAGTTTTGTGAGATACTTTTTTATTGTTTCGTGTGAAAAATCGCAGATGTCGCTCAGGTAATACTTTCTGGGTGCTTTTACGACGGAATTATTTTTATATTTTATTGTAAATTTAGTGTAATTAGACATGTTTTTTCGTCGTGGGTAAGGTCTTAAAAATTATACCAATCTTGTTGCTTGCTTTTCGTACTGACCAGTTTATAAAGCATACCTATATTTACTACAAACTATCTTAAATCTTCCTAATTAGCTTAGAAAATCAATTAAAATATGTTCGTTTATTAGTAAACGAAAAAAGCGAAACTATATCTTTCAAATCTTCTGGCAAACCCAAAATTTGTCCTTAAAAAATAAAACATTAGAATCCATTTTGATCAATTCTATCAGTTATTTATAACTTCCCTATACAACACATAGCCCACTAAACTTGCCAGTTCCCAATTTTTTTTTAATTCAATAATTTGACTCACGAAAAAAGCCTTGATAGCTATCAAGCCAAAAGTATTTAGGTAAAACAAAACCCGTCCATCGATGTTCTTTGACCTGCACTCAAAATTGCCCTAAAACAAACGTTCAGTATTAAAAGTTTTCAGTGTGGGGAGAGAGGGGTGGGTCGCCCTCCCTTATTTAGTCACGCCATTAGACAGCGAGGCAAAGGGCTGGGTATTAATTATTTAAGGGCCTTGTATAGCAGGAAGATGTCACTCAAAGTGTTAGATGGTCATATTTCGCGATACAGCCTCTGTTGATACTTTCACTTGATTGAGACGGAAGCCTTTGCATTGTTTGTAGCTGTAAATGAACAATAATTATAATTATCTTTAAGCCGTTTTGGAGTTTTTGTCGTCAGTTCGGTAAAGTTATTAACTTCCTCATATACATGTAGGATGTTAATTTGGAACGCACCATAATGTTTAAAAAGTTAGGAGTGTGAACGTAAAGGAGGACGATCAAGACGACTCTAATGATAAGGTGTTTTTTTTTTTTTTAATATTAAAAGAAGTTTCAAGACGTGAAGATTATTTATTGCGGTCATCCAACACTCCCAACATACATTATGAAGACGTTATACATTAAAAATACTTATTAATTCCTTTAACGAACCAAACTTAAGAAAAATAAACGTACCTAAATCTATCTGCCTAGCCTTTTCCCAACTATGTTGGGGTCGGCTTCCAGTCTAACCGGATGCAGCTGAATACCAGTATTTTACATGGAGCGACTGCCTATCTGACCTCCACAACCCAGTTACTGGGTAATACGATACTCCTTGGTAAGACTGGTTGTCAGAGTTTCGAGCTTTTGACGACCCGTAACGACTGTCAAAGATCCACGAATGACAGCCGGGACCAACGGCTTAACGTGCTTTCCGAGGGACGGAGGAGTCTCGGTATGAAGAGATGGTCACCCATCCACAGACCAACACCGGCAAGCAAAAGTAAACGTACCTAATGCTCAGATAAATACATCATCATCATCTGCCCAGCCTTTTCCCAACTATGTTGGGGTCAGATTCCAGTCTAACCGGATTTTCATGGAAATTTTGTTCACCGTTTGTGAGAAAGGGCACAGAATTTAAACAAAAGTGATTTTAAAATGTCGAGGTCCTATTTTTTCATGCTTGAAGAGATTTTTCAAATAATTTAAGTATTCATTGAAAATCGACGCTTGATCATCGTTTTACAAGAAACTACTTTAAACGTTCATCATTATAATGTTTTATTTAGGGTTTCGCACATCAATAGGAAAAAATGGAAGCCTTATAGGATCACTTTTATGTCTGTCTGTCAGTCCGTCTGTCACAGTCAATTTGCTCCGAATCTAATGGTCCGATTAAGCTGAAATTTGGTACATGAATTTCTGTTGCCCAAACACGGACGTGTAACGTAAATAAATGAATTTTGAATATGGGGGTCAATTTTGGGGGGTAAATAAGAAAATAAACAAAAAGTTTTGCAAACTGTACCGTGTGACATATCAAATGAAAGGGCTATACTGAAATATACTGGATGACTCTTTTTACCGTCTTGAAAAAAAAAAATCTAAATTTTAATCTTGAATTTCAATATTTTTTAACGATCTATAAAGTTTTTTCAAAATTTTTGTTATTATTGTTCTATACGTAGTTTACTTCAAATGTTTATTGATAGAGCAATTTTGAAAAACAAAAATAAATAAAAACTAGGTATGCCATAGGCTTCTACTCCGTTCACCTATTATACCTACCCTATTTTTTTCAAGACCGTTAAAAAGTCATTTAGTATAGTTTTTACTATTGTAAAATAAATTGTTTTAAAGTTATTTAAAAAAATATACAAAAATTTACCATTCCCCCCTTATCTCCGAAACTAATGAGCCTACAATTTTGAAAAAATAAAAAAAAAAACAATTATACATATACCTATAGGTAACAGGAAAACTTAAGAAGTCTATGGTCTTAAAATAGCATGGTAAATCTCTCAATATGTGCGTATAAAATGACTGTTGCTGTTGGAATGTATGGGAGAACATGTTTTTCAACAACAATGTTAAGTTTGTTCTTGGGATAAATTCATCCGAACTACGGAACTTCATTGTAAATAGTCGCACATGCACTTGGCCGGTTTTTTCTTTTTACGCCAAAGTTATCAAAATACAGGCTTCTTCTGGGTAAGCTCACTCCATTGTCGACTTTGTCTCTGTCACCTCTGACCTAGACTAAAGTCAAGAGCAAACCCATCTCAAATTAAAAAAAATGCGGCAGTGCTTTTTGCACATTTTTAGTGGTATTAAATTGTGTTTAAATAAACAATCATCTACAAGGCTTATCCTCAATCCGATTTACTCATTGACTGGTGAAAGTCTTGAGCTACTTTAAATTTTCTATGTAGGTACATAAACCTATCCAAAACGCAAACACGTTTTTTTAGTGCCGCCGACCTATGTTTTCGAGAGCGCAAAAGTGATGAAACTGTTGTGATATCATGTGGTGGCACCCATAGTTAAAAAAAGTATTTAGTTCGTCGAGTAGCAATAGTGTTAAATACAATATAATATTAGCACATTATCCTGTACCTTTATAAACTGGCCAGCTGTATGCAGAATGCAGCCATTAACAGTGGTCAAAAAGTGACTGTTACCGTCATTGTACTCAGTTATGAATTTTTAGAAATTACTAGAAACATGAATAGACATAATTATTTTAAAAACCACAATAATTGTCTCTAATAAGTTGTTTTTTTTTGTTTTTTTTCATGCCCTTACAAACGTAAAATAACCTAAATATGTTCATTTTGAACTTTCTCCAAGGCTTATGTTCGTGACAGCTCAGTCATCAATTCTTAAGTTTAACACCCTTAGTACATAATATCAATGACAATTTATCGTTGGCTAGTTAAACTAGCAAATATAAGTACACACACGGTTTAGGGTAATTGCTTTGTTGGTCCTTCTTTACTTGACGGAATACAATCAATCATAATGCTATATTAGGTCATAATTATCACGAACTATGTTTACACGTCGTTTTTCATTGGAGCGTTGCACAATTGTAAAGAAATGGCATAAGGAATATTTTCCCATATTTTAAAATAGGCCCGTACCAATTCCCTACAATCAATTATTTAAGAATCATTTCTTTAAAGGGCTTTGTGAGTTTAGTGTGGTCGAATGGTCATTAGAATAATGGTTTCTTCGTGCAATGACTTCGAACTAAATTGTATTGACATTACTCGAACAAACGCTGCACTAATAATGCATGGTATAATGAGCTAAACGACAGAATAAAGGCTTTGTAATGGCCTCACAACGTTTTTCAGGGAGTCTTGATGCATTTTATGCGTGATTAATATAATTCTAGACTGACTCAGTACGAAGAACATTTGCATAACTTAGAAACGTTACCTCGTTAGAACAAAGTCAAACACACAAGTGGTTGACTAACAATGTATAAAGTACACAGTAAACTCGTTGATTATTTAAGAGAATAAACAAATTCACTGGTCTCACAAATGAAAGGTTGCGGTATTAGGTTAACGACGGGCAGCCATTACTCACGTATCGAATGCAACCAGGCACGCCTGTTAGCCAAATGAAAATTTAAGCAGTGTTTACGAGTAAGTTGATCATTTAGTTAGTTGTCTATTTTTTTATTTTGTATACGACATCGATGCAGTCGTTACCGATTAGAATATTCAACTGTGTTAGCTAAGCGTTTGATTGTATGCGTTTAGTAGAATTGTTTTTTTATATTATAAGGTATTTCTGTTGGTTTGTGGTGTTAGAAAGTAAATACAGTAATAATGACCGTCTTAAATCTGGACATCTCAATGGAAATTGTATTTCTAGTGGTAGGTAGGACTAGGTACTCCACTTTCGTATGTAAGAAAATCGAGAACGCTTTCTCCTTTGCTTCATTGCTTCCGAAATATGGTCCTTTTTCGACAGTATATAACTATTCGTATTACGGATTGCGAAAAAGAATTGAAACTGAGTTTTGCCCTAGAGCGCTGCTGACTAGAGTGATTTGGAGACAAATTCTCCGATGAGGTCTGTTCTGTTTCTTTATTATTTTGCCAAATCTAGTTAATTTAGGGCAGCGAAAAATTGTATTTGTACAATATTATTTGTAATCACGTTCTCGAAAACGGCTCTAACGATTTCGATGAAAGTTGCAATGTTTACGGGGGCGAAAAATCGATCTGGCTAGGTCTAATATCTGGGAAAATTAATTTTCTATTCATCAGAACATAGCTCAGTCGCCCAGGTACTGTTAATCTTATTTCTGCCAACCTGGCTATTTACATTTTTGAAAAAAAAAAATCGTCACTAATGAACGGTAGACCAACCTCTTACCTTGGCCTTCAATCCTCAATATCTGTACTACTTTGTCAACGTATGGCCTGCATTCCTCCTGCGCTGATGTCGTTCGCGCGTACCATACATTGTGTTCTATAGTATAGCACCACGCTGCGACGCTAACGTCAGCGGCGCGTACGTTGCGCGTTACTACTCACCGCGTATCGCGCGCGTCAGCGCCGCGTACGTCGGTCGACTGGCGAGCATGGAATTTTGCGAGCGCCCTCAGTCTGTAATCGACGATAAGCTGAATGCCACGCGTGCGTGACAGTCGCTATGAATATCGTACCGTAGAGCGGTCGGTATCGCAATTGTACGGTATTTTATTATGTATGTATGTGTGTGTCGGTCGGTCGCGTACGTTAGCGAGAGCGCTGACGTACGCGACCGACCGTACGCGACCGACATCAGCGTAGGAGGAATTAAGGCCTATATCTTCTGGTAAAATGAATAACAATAGCGTATCAAATTTAAAAGCAGAACTTGGTTGTTTTATATTTTCGATTACTCAACAAATTTTTGAGCAAATAGATCATTACTTCCATATTTTGAAATAAATTACAAGTGCATCTCTTTCTTTTCTATGCAGTTCGACAGTGACCGCTCTTTGGGTTTTGTCTGCGCCTTAAGACTCAGAATTTTATAGGTCAATAATACTAATTCTACTATTTTACCTGCCCACCATGCCCTATTTTATCTATCTTGTTTACGGTACTGTGTAAATAAAGGTTTTTCTTTCTATTAGAAGCGGTTCTTTTGACGTTTTCGTCTAGACGCATTGGGTAAAGTTGTAGTTGGATATTCTTAGTAGTCTTGTTCAAACAGATTAACAGAAGGTGTTGTTTGTTTATTAGGTCCCGCGTTTAATCTCGTGTAGAGTGAGTCTAATCCCGAGCGACGGCAATAAATTTTCTTTTACTAGTAGTGTTTCGTGCACGCTTTTATATTTTATTACTAGCTGTTCTTGCCCTCTCTATCTTTATCTCCAGTGGTTTAGGTTGTGTGTTGTCTGTTTTCACACAAAAATACTATCCGAATTTCCAACATTTCTGGTGAATTTTTCAAAAAAATCTGTCATACAAACCTTGTCCTGACGATTACAAACGCAATAAAGAAGAATTAGCCAAATAGGTGCAACCGTTCTGAAGTGATGCGCTTACATACATACATTCGGCAATTGATCTTTGTTTTTATAGATGTGTGGGAGACGGTACACTACGGTAATAGCGTTTGTTCTTCTAAGTGTAAGAGCATTCTTAGGTTCGTGGTTAATATACATAAAATGTGTATATACAAAACGTAAGTGTAACCAGTGTCAATTGAGAAAAAGTCATTCAGCTCTTTTTTTCGAAACAATTTGTCGAATTATGCGAACATAAATGTACTGAACAGCTGATTTTGGTCCCATATTAAAAGTTGTTTATAATGATGAGTACAATGACCCGTTAAAAAGCTGACACTGTTTACACTTACACCCTGTATATGTCGCAGCCAACTGGTTTAATTAGCCGTTTGGTTAATCACCTAGCCTTTTACTTAAACTAGTGGCATGAATGATATTCAGTTATAGGTTAGGTAGAAACTGTGACTAACCATGCGAAAGCGGAATTGGTCGCAGTAATTAAGCCAAGACACCCCTTTTAGGTGTGTTAGGTTAGGTTAGGTTAGAACTGTGCGAGCCGAGCGTGCGAAGCGAGCGGTTCCACGGCAGCGGCCGGGAATGCGAGCTACCAAAGGCTAGGCGGTTAACTAAACAGCTAATTAAACAAGTTGGCTGCGACATATACATCTAAATACCCTGGATAAGCTTATAAGTTTCCTGAGCGCACCGGGTAATTTCCGCATTTTTTTTAAGAATGGTCGCTTTCTGATCTCGATTTAAATCTGCCAAAAAACCTAAAGTTTCCGTATGTGCTTAAAAAGATGCATCGGAATATTTTATTAAGTGTAGGATTTGCATAACTCTTTGCCATTGGAAGGAAAATCAGATTCTCTAAAAGGGTATGAGAGAAGGTGTTGTAAAGAAACTTACAAAAGATTTTATGCCAACAATTTATTATAAAACTAGCTTCTGCCCGCGACTTCGTCCGCGTGAAGTTACTTGTTCCCGCGACCCATCCCGCCGCGTCGCATAGCGTAGCCCGCCCGCACGATTGCTTCGTTTTCGCTTAGCGTTCTTTTTGACTTATTTTTCGTTTTGCTCGGCTCCTAAGGGTCATATCGTGATATTAAATAACTAGTCTTCCTCAAGAATTGGGCTATCAAATCCAAAAAGAATTTTTCAAATCCGACTGGTAGTTCAAGAGATTAGCGCGTTCAAACTAACAAGAAAAGTTATAGTGAGCTAACCTTAAAGATAAACATATGCTAATGCGGACTTTTTTAGAACTTTTTAAGAGGAACAATTCCGTCATACATGATTGTTGCGTAACTTTAACCGTTTACGCAGCGCACGCAACGGAAGCTCTCAAACGGGATAAATTTTCCCCCGTTTTTTGCAACACTTTTCATTGATGCTCCGCTCCTATTAAACGTAGCGTGATGTAATATAATTCTTGATAAATGAGCTATTCAACACTAAAAGAATTTTGCAATTCGAACCAGCAGTTGCTGAGATTAGCGCATTCAAAAAAACTAACTTTGCAGCTTTATATTATTAGTATAGATTACTCAATTACCTACTAATAATTAAACAAAATTAACAAATTACGACCAATTAGAATAAATAAAATAACAAAAAACTAAAACTGCAAAAATAAAGTAAACCTCATAAAATGATTGAAAAAAAATGAACGATTAAAGATATTAAAAAAATCAAGTTTTGAATATCGATAATTATTCTTTTTTTTTACAAATAAATAAATAGGACGAATATTAAAAAAAAATAAATGAATAAGTATTAAAATAAAATACTCTAATTGGTAAAAATATACTTATCAAACTTAGTATCTAATGAAAACATACTTTTAGTTTATAATGTTTTTTTTAAATCAAACTGTATGAACACTATTAGTGTTTTTTAATGTTAGCCTACACTGTCCCTCTGTCTGCTGAACAAACGCCTTCCCTAAATCCTTCCAAGCATCCTTCCAGGCCCACCTCGATGCAACCCTTGATTTTATAAAAATATTTCGGTTCTAATTGAAAGGTGCATGAAAAAAAACAAGTGTTTGTAAAAGAACGAAGATTTTTCTTTCCAGAGTCGGATATTGGAAGATGCATCGTTGATGTGCAACTCATGGTCACCGAGGCACAACGTAAGTTCATATTCCCGCCAAAAAACTCGGAATTTTTCTTTTTGTCTCATTTCTAGGTTGCATTGTGACATGCCTAGCGAATACGCTTGCGTTCATCTTTGGCCAAAGATGTTTGAACTTCTTCAGATTTTTTTCTTGTTTTGCTAAGCGATGATATTTTTTTTGCAGAAATTGAAATTTTGTATTCACTTTGATATTTTCTTTCCTTTGTAGATTTTAACCTGCAATTTATAACGTATGTTTTTGTAGAACTAGTATGATTTAAACCTATATTTTGTTTTATAGATAGTTGATTATACTTTGGCGTGAAATTGTCACGTGTATGACGTCATTACCGACGTATTACTACGTCACTCGTACTAAAGTAGGTAAGTTTCTTTAAAACCGGTTCCATGAATCAGTAATATTGGTTTCTGTTCAATTAGTGTGAATTACGTGACTAAATCTTTAATGTGTGTTGTTGGGTTTTTTTAATGTAAATTATAGGTAGAGGGTACTTTCTTTTAAACTATTCGCATAAAAAATAGAAAGGAGTTCGAAAAATTTCTTATTACGTTTAATATTATAAACTATGTATTTAAAGGTAAAAACCCAGACGTTTGGAGAAATACGTAATTTGCAGTTTATTCGTGACATGTATTTAGTAAGGTTTAAGTTAAAAAAAAATTAAAATACCTACATACTACGATTCTAATCACGGTGAAGCTAAAAATGACTTTTTAAAATACTACGTCTACCTTTCTGATTCTGATTACCTAGTCTGGCCCGAAACATGCATTTAAATAAACCATAAAAATATATAAAAATAATCTAGGTACATTCTGTAAGCGGAAAGCTACAAATACTGCAATTAATTTCGTCTCGACAAATTTTTATCAGTCAGAATATCGAATATATATAAATGAAATATCACTGATTTGTGAATTGAATAAACGGCCATTCCGAAATTGCAACTAGTTAGATACGCGTACACTATATTTTTATGAAAAAGCTTAATATTCAGTGTTTTTATTTTTATGTAAATCTTAATATATTAATATTTAGTCGTAGTAGTATAGCTTCGTCATCATCTGCTTAGCCTTTTCCCCAACTATGTTGGGGTCAGCTTCCAGTCTTACCGGTTTTCGTTTTGCTTGGCACCTAATGCTCCTAGCGTGATGTTAAATAGCCTGCAGCCTTCCTAAAGAATTGGGCTATCAAATGCAATTTTTTTTTTCAAATCCGACTGGTAGTTCCATAGATTAACGCGTTCATACAAATTTGATTACAATTAAAAAGTTATAGTGAGCCAACCTTAAAAGATAAATATATGCTGTCACGGACTTTTTTATAGAACCTTTTAAGAGGATCAATTCCGTCATACATGAGCGTTGTGTAACTTTAACCTTTTACGCAGCGCACGCAACGGAAGCTCTCAAAAGGGATAAATTTTCCTCGTTTTCGCAACATTTTTCATTGATGCTCTGCTCCTGTTAGGCGTGATATTATATAGCCAATAGCTTTCTCAATAAATGGGCTATCCAATACTAAAAGTTTTTTTTAATTCGAACCGGTAGTTCCTGAGATTAGCACGTTCAACCAAACAAACTTTTCAGCTTTATAAATATTAGTGTAGATGGAGCGATCGACTGCCTATCTGTCTTCCACAACCCATTTACTGGGTAATACGATACCCCTTAGTAAGACTGGTTGTAAGACTTACGGGCTTCCGACAGCTGGGACCAACGGCTTAAAACGTGCTTTCCGAGGCACGGATGGGTCTTGGTATGTAAAGATGGTCACCCATCCATGGACCAACCGCGGCCAGCGTAACTTAGTTTCCTGTTTTTTTTTTATATTTGTATGACCGGGACCAACGACTTACCGTGCTTTCCGAGATGGTCACCCATCCATGGACCAACCGAGGCAAACGTAGCTTCACCTGATCGATCGACCAATGCGGCTGCTATAACATAGCCACAAGCCCTTCTATATGCATGCAAAGAAACACAATACATTAAATTCAATTACTGCCTTGGCCAAAAGTATTAGGCACCCCACAAAAATTTAAACCACAAATTATGGATCAGGTGTTTTATTATTATTATTTTTTGATATTTCTCGGGACACTGGGGTCCCGGACCTTTGGAAGGCGTACGAGGAGCCGAAGCCAACTCGCAGAGGCCCCTTAGATAATTTTAAATGATGAGGAGGCACCAACCGAGGATTATCCCTGTATGCACTATGCAAGTGCACCCAAGGACAACCCCCGGTTGGTGCAGGACTAATGTTGTGTGTGGAAACAAAACATATTGAGCTATGGGTCTGGGTGGCTAAAGTGGATTGGGTAACTTGAACTATTGAAGAACTATGTCCCCTGCCTGACCAATGTTATATATTATACACGGATAAAATGGCAGGGGGTGACTTGCACACTCAATAATGGGCCCCCGGAGTCGGCCGCTAGCACATAGTGACGTAGCGATAAGGGGGGCAACACTTCCTTTATTATTATTATTATTATTCATTTATTTCAGAATCAACAAATATTCCATACATTGTTAGTAAATCATACTTATAACTATGTTAGTATATTATTATTGAATGTCAAAATTATTAATTATTAATTATTACACTTACACTATTTTACATTGAAAAGGACCCCTCCAGAACCGTGAACGGTATTCCAGTGCCTCACAACCGGACAATCAACCCTTTCCAATATGGTATTCAGAAGGCTGCTGGTGCTACCCCGCACGCGGCGCATCAGGGAGGCCACTCTTTTCCTTACTATAGCCCTAAAGCAGTCAGTGCTAGCCTTAGCAAACATACCTGATGCACTGCAAAAGCGAGGCAACCCCAACAGCATCCTAAGACCATTATTGTACAAGACCCGCAGGGCATTGAAAGACCTACGCGTATAGCGGACCCACAGGCTGCAGGTATAAAATGTCTGGCAGTATGCTTTAAAAAGCGCAATTTTAACATCTTTTGTGCACCGTGCAAACCTGCGCGCCAGCATATTGCATCTCACTGCCAACGCCCTACGTTCCCGCTCAATATCTAAATCATCTGAGAGGTTCTCGGTGACCCAGTGCCCCAGGTATTTAAATTTGGTGACCCTACTTAACGGCATACCTCCCAGCCTGACCGGTGGAACGGTTTTCGGACTCTTACTACCCGCCTTGAAAATAAGCAGTTCACTCTTCTTACATTTACACCTGAGGCCATGTGACCCCGCGTACCTCTCACAGATCCCTATGAGATAGTTAAGGGCTGTGACAGATGGGCTCAGCAGCACCATGTCGTCGGCATAACTAATGTTGTTCATACATACACCATTCACTGAACAGCCGACACCGGCCCCGCTGAGCTCACCTATCAGTCCATTAACGTACAGGTTGAAGAGTCTTGGTGAAGTCAGGCCTCCCTGTCTCACTCCATACTCCAACCTGAACATGAACCCGCCCACCTAACATTATTGGTCTGGTTGCCGTACCAATATCTCAAAATATTTATTACCTCTCTGGGTGTGCTGGTTTCCCCCTGGAGCTTATCCCACAGCATGTCATAAGACACCAGGTCAAATGCCTTCGACAGGTCCAAAAAACAACCGTACACAGGCGTCTTCCTCGTCACATAGTACAGTACAGTATGCTTGAGTCGCAGTACCGCAGTTTCAGTCGATTGCCCAGCCCTGAAACCAAACTGAGCTTCATGGAGATCTATATGCTCACTTAGCCGACTATCAAGCAACCCATCCAGCATCTTGGCGATCACTGTAGCCAATGAGATAGGTCTGTAGTTGTCCCTGTCGGAGGCATCACCCGTCTTGTTTTTAAGAATAGGTATAACAGTGGTCTTCATAAGCTCCCTGGGTAAATATGAATGGCCTATACACAAATTGAAAAACATGACCAACACCCTAGGTAAATATACACCAGCGCACTGCAGTTTTATGGCACATCAAAATACTTTATCTATTGTTTTAATTAACGTTTGAATACAGTTCATTGGCTATTGTTTAACAGATAGCTTTGTTTTTATATACTTTATTAGGTGCACGTGTTTTATGAGGGTGCCTAATACTTTTGGCCAAGGCTGTATTTGCCATAAATATCAGCTAGCATACGCCAATTATAAAAACATCTCTTCTCATCTTTCGTGGTACCTCAATCCCAAAATCTATTCACCGAAAAAGCGTAAGCGTAGCTTTACCTGATAATTATTCACTACAAAGTTAAAATTAACCTTTTCTATTCGAACCTCGAAGAAGTCAGGTATAACCCAAAAACCAATTTATAGAAGCAAATCATGAGATTTCTTGGAACTAAATTGACCTAGTACATATCGTGATATGCCAGGTTGAAGGCCATAGCGGGTAATAAGACGATTCTTTATTATTCCACGAATTGTCGGTAAAAACTAACATTATTTCGGTACGGTACATTATTTATTTATAACTTGTTTATTAGGTGCTAATATTTTTAGAGTTTTATTGACAGTTTAATTTGGTCCCAGCTGTCATTAGTCAGCTGTTACAGTCATAGGGTCGGTTTTTTGATCCGTAGTTAACCAATGGTTAAACATAGTAAAAATTCAACCATTAGTTACTATGTTTAACCATTGGTTGAGTTAACTATGGATCAAAAACCGGCCTTTAGACAGGTATTACGAGTAGTCAGAAGCTCGAAAGATTGACAGCCATTCTTACCAAGGGGTATCGTGTTCCCCAGTTACTGGGTTGTGGAGGTCAGATAGGCAGTCGCTTCATGTAAAATACTGGTATTCAGCTGCATCCGGATAGACTGGAAGTCGATCCCAACATAACTGGTTAAAGGCTAGGCAGATGATGACCGGTCAATTTATATTCTTCTACCGTATCTATATATAGATAGATTTCCTGTGCGTGTCCCAAATAAAATATTTTTCTTACATATACATGCAAATCATATCGTGGTAAAAAATATATTATAGTAGATGACCCGGTGAACTTCGTTCCCCTAAATATATTTGTGATTTTTTTTATTTATTTTCTTTTTCGGCAATCAACTGACACAGTTCCGCTGTAGAGATAAAATCAGTGTAAATACTGATTTTATCTCTACAGCGGAACTGCTTTTTATTCCAAAAAACAGACCAAAGAGATCGGGCCTCATACTACAGCTATGAAACAGACAAATTTCTGAACGCACCTATAAATATTTGACGAGCAAGTGACAATTTGTTATTTCTAAAAAGACAAAAGACATCAAATGTTTCCTGTGTCAATACAAAATATTCCTAACATTTTGTATTGGAAAACTAAATTGTCGTTTTTAGTATTTTCCGTTACTTATTATTATGTTTTTCACCGTTTAAACCTTCCCTGAACTTCCACAAATATTTCAAGATTAAAATTATCCAAATCGGTCCAGCCATTCTCGAGTTTTAGCGAGACAAATGAACATCAATTGATTTTTATATATATACATTTTTATATAATATATAGATATATTAGCCAGCCAGCTAGGTAGTAACGGGGTCGTTGACCTCCCTGGGTTCACGAGACGAACATTTAGGTATCGCTATACACTGTGATGGTCTCGCCCCCTATTATATAGAATTTAAACATAACTGGCGAAATGTGGGTGTACCTACTATAAGTACACCTCTGCCTAGCCCTTCAGGTATCACAGGCGTGGTGTTATGTTATATACACTCTGAACCCAATTTAAATAATAATAATAATATCCTGGGACACTGTTCACACACGGTCATCTGATCAATGATACCTACATTTTTTTAATTATACACCGGTTTCTTTTTAGACAAAAAAAAAACTTTTTAGCAAATAATAAAACCGACTTCCAAATCAAAACACTACAAAGTGAAAAATAACTTTAATTTCGGTAGTCGGTGTCTTTGGTTTTGTATTTTCGTTTTTTGCCACCGACTTCCGAAATTAAAGTTTTTTTTTTTCACTTTGTAGTGTTTTGGTTTGGAAGTCGGTTTTATTTTTTGCTAAAAAGTTTTTATTTTTCACTTTTTAATTGTGGTACCTACCTCACAAAAATTCGAATACCACTACCTGCTAGGTAAATAACAGTGATAAGAAGTTATTAAAACATCATCCACATAAACTAAGTGGGAAAAATAACTCAAAAACTACCCAAGCAAAGTTAATTATTTTTATATGGGACCACTCTCTCCTTCCAAGGGATATCTCCTTCCCAACAAAAAAATAATCATCAAATCGGTTCATAAACGACGAAGTTATCCGCGAACACACATAAAAAAATATATTATGTATACGGTCGAATTGAGAAACCTCCTCCTTTTTTGAAGTCGGTTAATAAGTGACTGTAGCTGTACTACTACAAATGCCAAAATGCAGATCGCACACAATAAATACATGAATAATTCGTAATAATTATCAAAATAACTTGTACATTTTACGTCGGGACCGGAGTTAGTCTACCCTCTGTGTTCCCCCAGTGATTGAAGTACTAAGTGCACAGCGTACAGTCGCCCAGTAAAGTGTTTCCGACAAAAATGGACAGATTTTGGTGATATGCTACAAAAAATCTTGTTTGTGAACGGTTTTAGCAAAGTTAAAGGATCATTTAAAATAATTGGTAGTATAAATGGGTCTGCTGCTTCATAAAATTCTTAAGAAGGAATTTAAGTAGGTAAAGCACGAATGCTTACTTCGAAAGTAGGCTTGAATAGTGGGCCGGTTTTTTGATCCGTAGTTAACTCAACCAATGGTTAAACAAAGTAACTAATGGTTGTATTTTGGCTAAATGTGAAAGCCCAAACATATTTTTTTAACATGTTAACTCAGTCATGTTAAAAAACAGTAATAGTGACATTTTGGCAAACATATTTAGCCAAAATTCAATCATTGGTTGAGGTGAATACGGATCAAGAAACCGGCCCTAACAAAATTTTTATTATTAAAACTTTTATGTTGAGTTGTACAAAACAACATTAGTATAACAGAGACTTTAAATCCATGTCATCCTTTACATTTTATATCAAAAAGAAAGTAACAGCATCAATTTAAAGTCTTCGTTAAACTAATGTTGATTTTGTGGAACTCACCGTTACTTTTATGTGCTGTGGTAGGCCGTGAATAAACCTTATAAAAATACACAATCAATACAAAAACCCTATATTTTGCCAAAAACTTCTGGTGCCTATGACCACAACCTTTAACCATAATTAAATTCGTTCAAAATCTAGTCATAATCTCATCTCAGGGACAAAATGTAAATTTCATTTTTAAATTTACCGAAATTTGAGCTATTTTTGACAGATTCTGACGGAAATTAGAATGCAAAGCCCCTCTCCTGTGACAAATGCGCGATCGCCAACCGTTATGTCGCCGACAGTACTCAAGCGGTCTAATCGACCGGTCGCGATATCTCTGTGACATTTGATACAGTCAGCCGGGATCATGCCGCCTCTTAACCCTAAAACGCGCTGCTGATGAGTAATAATAGCGAGGATTAGACCGGGACTAATGCGTTCAGCTTTTAGTGATCAGTTGGTGGGTCGCATCTGAGGGTTGAAAGAGGGATAGATTATTTTATAATTATACAACGTGTTTTTTTTTATCTCTAGGGTATTAATGAGATCATCGTTTTGAACAACGGGCCTGACCTGAAATCGCGAAAAAAATATCAGCATTTCCCTACATTTTGACGAGTTTGGCCAACATAAATGTACGGGACAGCTGATATTTTTCGCGACATAATAAAAATGTGCTTTTTAGAATTACCTATTATATTAATATTATTTACTAGTTCGCTAATTGATTACATTTTTCAAAAAGCATCTTTTCATTAAACATTTTTTTTCAATTTGATCACGTGAGCGGGGGAGGTGACAAAATGTAACAGCCCCCTTAACATAGATTTAACTGGAACGTGGATGTCTGTCTGTCTGTTACCTTTTCACGGTTAAACCGG
This sequence comes from Dicycla oo, assembly GCA_948252095.1. NCBI lineage: Eukaryota > Metazoa > Arthropoda > Insecta > Lepidoptera > Noctuidae > Dicycla > Dicycla oo. The sequence goes on along the minus strand of OX411709.1, from coordinate 38,765,717 downwards.
TTAAGATCGGTTCCGTAACCGATCTTTTTTTTTTGTTTGAGATGGGTTTGCTCTTGACTCTGGTCTTGGTCAGAGGTGACAGAGACAAAGTCTACGATGGAGTGAGCTTACCCAGAAGAAACCTGTTCACTCTCACTTTGAAGAGATTTGGGTTGTATGCGTTCGGAAACACAGACGTACTACTACTTACCTGTCAAACATCTTTATGAAATGTCAAAAAACACTTCTATCTATGGTATTCTATATTCTATTCTATGGTATCTGTATAAAAAAAAAATATGAACGCAGTATTAGAAACGGATAGTATTAGATATTCTATTTCTTCATTCAATGTCGTTCAATAACCTCTATTCTACAGTTCAGCTTTGTGAATTCCCCTCTGTATAAAGAAAAATTAATCTATATACTTTTTTTACAACAGTTTTTTTTCTGTTTAGAAACGTTTAGTTGCAGATATGTGAGCTAGGTCATGAGTTTGATTTCGTTCTATGTTCGGTGAGTGCGCCCAAGAACTCCACGACCTCATTTCACCGGCCTCCTTCTACCATCGGACATCTAGACGCACTGCCAGTTACCATCCCTACCTTGTTGCTATTCCACCAATTCGCACTAAGCGCTTCCAAATGCGCACAGAAACTCTTTACCTACGTCTGTGTTTCCGAACGCATACAACCCTTATCTCCAGGGAGAGTGACCAAGCTTCTTCTGGGTAAGCTCATTCCATGGTCGACATTATCTCTGTCATCTCCTACCTAGACTAGAGTCAAGAGCAAAATCATCTCAAAAAAAAAAAAAAAGAACAACGTGAACTTATTTCTTGAAAAAGTATGATTAGCTCTTAGTTTGAGATTTTTAGATACTTACCTTGAAATCAAGCCATTATTATTCGTAAACTTATAAAAAAACAGTCATGATGAAATGGTAAGTTTAAATATAATTTAAGTTTTTAACGAAAAATAAATTAACGTCATTTCCATAGTCTCCTATATAAGAGCAATACAAAGATCAAATTCCTATTACACATAAGCTCTCAAATTCCCTCTCATTAAATCTACTATGACAATTACGATGGATACTGCGACTGTAATAATTGTTGTTTGACAAGGGATCCTACTGAACAATTGAATTAGTTCTGGACCCCTGCTTGCTCCCCTTTGAACGTTGTGTCTAATTGATTAACTTATGTTAGTTCATCAGTTTATTTTATGATATGAATGAGTATTGAATGACTGAGCGAATGAGTGAACTTCTGTTTTTTTTTTAACACGCTTTTAAGGTCTGTATCTGTCAAACGGAATGCTTGAACGTGATTTTTACCCACTTCAAAACGTGGGATTGAATTGAAACTTCGCACACTTATCAAGGACCGATGACAATGCAATAATGTTTGTAATAAGTGTAATAAGTTTGTCCGATTATCCTGATAAGGATCTTCTGGATTAACGATTTTTTCCATATCTGAATAGAAGGTAGTGTCTTGTGCCACGTACTATATTGAAGCATATGTGACTTAGCCGATTCTTCATTCCTATGAAATTATTTTAAATTAATTATCCTATCATCATTAAAGACTAAAAAAGCTAATATAAATAATAGTTTAAAAAATACGCTTTTGTAGCCAAACTTAAAAGTAAAAAATAATTTTCTGTAAGTTCAAAAAAATAATGGAGTGATTAAGAAAGAAATAATTTTATCGTAAAAAAGCGTTGTTTCTAAATAAGAAGATTTCTAAAGAGAGTAAAAATAAAATTAGTAAACTGTTTTAAAAATATTTTTTTCCATTTTACTTGGTTATTAGGTTTGATTATTTACATTAGATTTACATAATTGTTGAATAGGAATAACTTGTCAATATAAAATAGGTGACATAATGTAGGTAGAATTCTACTTCTACACGAATATTTTTTTTACGTTTATTATTTACACAAAATAACATTTTTTTCAGGGTTAAAAGAGTAAATTCTCATCTATACTTCCTAACAATAAAGCTAAAGGGTTTGTTGTTTGTTTGGACGCGCTAATCTCTGGAACTCCCACTCGGATTTTAAAATTATTTTTGCATTTGATAGACCGATTCTTGAGGAAGACTATAGGCTATTTATCATCTCGCTACGACCCTTAGGGACCGAACAAAATGGAAAAAAAAACAAAGAATTCTAAGCGACAACGAAGTAATATGGCGAATAATACTCGTAGGCGATGCGATGCGACTGGGTGTCGGGGGAACAAGAATGTTCACGCGTGCGATGTCGCGGGCAGAAGATATTTTATTTGAGGTTTATTTGGTTGATTGTGGTTATCTCAGCGTATATTAATTGTTTTTAACCGACTTCCAAAAGGAGGAGTATCATTTCGTCTGTATGTTTTTTTTTTGTATGTTTATTACGCGATTACTCAAAGACGGATGGACCGATTTAGAAAATTATTTTTTTGTTTGATAGGGTATACTTTCGAGGTGGTCCCATATAAATTTTATTAACTTTGCTAGGGGAGTTTTTGAGTTAGCTTCCATAATGCGTATATTTCCCACTTATTTTATGTGGATGATGTGATGGTGTTTTAATAACTTCCTATCACTGTTATTTACATGGCTATATCTACAATTATTGTGCTCAATTATGTATTCGAATTTGTGTGGGGTAGGTTCCACAACAAAAAGTGAAAAATAAAAACTTTTTAGCAAAAAATAAAACCGACTTCCAAAACAAAACCCTACAAAGCGAAAAATAACTTTAATTTCGGAAGTCGGTGGCAAAAAACGAAAATACAAAACCAAAGACACCGACTACCGAAATTAAAGTTATTTTTCACTTTGTAGTGTTTTGTTTTGGAAGTCGGTTTTATTTTTTGCTAAAAAGTTTTTTTAATGGTGTCAGATAGCGATACATACCGCCGGCTTTCGCTGAAAACCAGCGCCGTGGATTCGTGCCTTCGTGCACGGGCCGCGGCAGGCTGAGCGTGTAGCCGTTGCGCGGGGTAGTGACGCACATTTCCAACAACTTTACTTATACTTGTACTTACATGGAGAATATGTACAAGCTAAAAATAAATATATATATTATGTACAAGTGTATAAAAAATCATAAAAATAAAAAGGGGAAGAGCTCATAGGGCATCAAAAAATTTGTCCCCATCGCTGTCAATGGAAAAAGTGCCCAAAAGGCTGGCAGCATTGCCACGTTGGATGGCAATGCTGATTCTTTGGGCTAAAAATAGGCCAGCCCTTTGGTCCCGTGAAGAGTCGACCAACCGCTTGGCGATGTCCCGAAATACTCGATGAGCACTCGGACCCCAAGGCCCTAGAGTTTCAACCCCAAACGGCTCAAACATATAGCTCCCAATAAGGTTACTATATTTGCGCCGTTTGAGGTTTTCTGCTCCTGCAGCAGCCGCCCCAGCACAGCCCGCCGTGCTAAGAAGATGGGATGGCGCGAGGGTGTCGACACAGGTTGCATCCCACACTTGTACTTATGTTTTTTGTTTTGTGTGGTTTGTTATGTTTTATTATTTTGTTCGCTTTTCTTGTGCAGTTTGTGTGCGTCACTTTCACGTGAATAAACTGTTCTTCTTTCTTTCTTTCTATATAAAGATTAGAAAATAAGCCGCCTAAGAGACCATAGTTATATTATTCAAAATTCTTTTTCCCGATAGTCTCGTAAAATTACAAACTTCATTCATAATTTGTTCAGTAACAACGTTCATAATGTCAATAGGTTCGTTAATTTTAATAAAGCCATCGGAGTTTGTATGGTGAGTCTTTAATTTTGGCATCCTCATTTGGAAATACAAATTATTCGTGTTGCGTTTTGTATGATCTGGATCGACGGCAGTCATCCAGCGAGCTTTTCATATAGACTAACTATGCTTTTTTTTTTAATTCATTATTTCATTATTTAGGTAGAATTTGACAGTTGAACAGTAGTTCATTCAAAGTGGAATGCATTTCTTTCTCTTCACTAGTTTTTTGGCAGTCTTTAAGTGATTTTTTGTTAACAATCAGTTGTATATTTGTATTTATAATTAAAATTAAATTTTGGGTGACTTTTTACCGTCTTGATAAAATAGGGAACGGTGTAGAAGCCTATGGCATATCTAGATTTTTTTTGAAAAATAATAATATTGAAATTCAAATCATATGATTTGAAATTAGATATTTTTAACAATCTATAAAGTTTTTCAAAATTTCTGTTTTTATTGTTTTAGTTTGTTTGTGTTGTAATAATTTGTTTTTATTGTTTAGTTTTGTTCCTTTATTTCAAGTAAAATTACATTATCTGTACACAGCACTTTATAAATATAAATAAAATAGCTAAAAAAAATCAGCAATCGATGTTGCAATACTCTAACGAACGACGCGTGAAGTAATCTGTTCACTTTCGGCCTAGCTACAGAGTTCATCGAACTCACCGCATACCTACCTACCTACAGACACAGTAACCTACCTACAGTAACAGACGCTCTGATTTGTGCACAAAAACACAAATAAATCAGGTTTATTGGATTCCCATAACGTTCCTGAAATAATTTCTTGTACCGGTTATCTTAATATGATATACTGATTTCATCCCATCAGTCTGCGGAGGGCGGTCCCTTACACCCTGTATAATGTGAAATAAAAACAACAAAATAATTCACTAGGTTACAAAATGAAAAAATAAATAATGTCCTGCCAGTGAATTTTATATCATTTTATTTAGTTCAAAATCAAAATCAAAAGTCATTTATTCAAACTAGGCTGAGAATCAGCACTTTTCGAAAGTCAAAATTACATAATTTTGATTTAATTTAATTAATTTATTTAATTAATTAATTTATTTAATTTAATTTAATTCCCCAAAACGCCCGTCCTTCACCACTTCCTAGAGCTTTGGCTGAGGAGAAGAAGTGGCGCAACGAACTCCCCAGCAGCACGGCTGTTCAGTTAAAAAATATATATGTGTATAGGTATATTGTATTCTTGTATTCTATACAACACTGAGCAAAATAATATTATCTAAGTACATTACGCAACACAAACATTCAATTTAGTTTAATTATTTGCTATAAGTCAGCTAGCACACGCCAATATACAAAAAAAAGAATAAATGAAAAAAAAAAATCGAAAACTATACTCAAGCAGAAACGAAATACAAAACTAAAAACGTAAGCAGAACTTTATACCTAAATAAAAGCTTCCAGTAATAAAGGGCGTGCCCACTTACATATGGCCGTACATGTAGTCGTAACTCGAAGTCACAGATGATAAACTAGGACCATCGAAGTAAAATAAACAACGAGTTAAATTACTTATAACAAAACAAAACCAAGGTCAGCTAGACGACCAGTCACCACAAGCAGCACCCGTTCACGAGCATAACGCAAATATCAGCCATTACCCTCCTCGGGCATATTTGAGGGTGCCATCTAAGGTCCATCCAGTGACATCTAAGCGAGCATGACGAACTTGCTGCTGGTTGCTCAGGCAAGAAAACTATGATCAATTGTCAAGGTCACTAGCTAACCACATATTGCAATACCACTCATAAAAAAAATAAACATTGAAATGAGTAGATTATGTCAATAATAAATAAAAATAAAATTAAAATAAATTGACCTTGACAGTCAAAGAAAATAAATAATTATCTACACTCATATAAACTGTCAGTAGGTATGCTAATTTTGGAGAAAAAACATAAACATTGTCTTAAGTTAAACACAGCGACCAACTATACTTATCGTTTAAGTAATCGTTGATAGAATAGTATGCCTTTGAACAAAGGTTAGATTTTACTTTAGCTTTAAACGCATTGTAGGCCAAATCTAGCAAAGAAGAGGGTAGCTTGTTATAAAAGGATATACCAAGCCCAACAAATGAGTTATGAACCTTATGAAGCCGGTGAAATGGAGCATGTAATTTGTTCTTAATTCTGGTGTTAACAGTGTGAATATCACTGTTTTTAGTGTATAAATGTATATTTTGTCTAATATATGAGTGTTGGCGAAGATAAATTGTGATGCCACCGTGAAAATACCAATATGTTTAAAAAAATCTCTCAGAGAAACTCTGGTACTGAGCTGGTAAATTGCTTGAACAGCTCGTTTCTGAAGAACAAATATATTTTGTACGTCAGCGGCTTTGCCCCAGAGCAGAATACCGTATGATATAACGCTATGAAAATAACTAAAATAGACTAACCGAGCTGTATCAACGTCAGTGTATTGTCTCACTTTCCAGTTGCAATAACTAAACAAAAAAACATATGTATTCTTTTTTATCACGTCAAAAACCAAAGTTATCATTTTATTTTCAAACTACCCACAAGTTGATTCTGAATTAATTATCTTGTTTTAGTGCAGTGTAGTGTTCAGTTTAAATATACGTTTTAAAATGTCAAAAAGATTGTGTAAAGTAAATCCTGACAGTTTTTGTTACGTTTGTGGTGAATTCATTATATCTAAGTGAGGATATTCCATAGCGGAATCACTCAAACAAAATTACCAGCAGTTAGTTACTAATTTGTTACATAACTTTCAACGAATGGGTGTCAACATGTCTCTGCAAGTCACTATCTACACTCGCACCTCGATTTCTTTCCTGAAAACCTTGGACACGTCAGCGACGAACATGGAGAGCATTTTCACCATTACCTTAAATTTTAAGTTTGAGCAAAATTATCAAGGATATTGGGTCCAGGCCATGTTAAGTGACCATCGCTAGTCTATTATAAGAGACACAGATACAAATAAATACAAGAAAAAGCTAAGGCAATTCATTATTGATTTTTAAAATATTTTTGTAAGTATTTCTTTGTAATTTAAAAACAATAAATACTTTAGAAAAGTGACGTGTTAGATTTTTTAAATATTTTTTTTTAAGCTCGGTGCACCTTATTTGTTAAGAACAAGTACTTTTCATTTCAAGGACAAGAACCATGTAAACTAATGTAATAGATAAATTATATACCAATGATTATGATCCTCCATTCTAACATGGGACACTGATGATCATGGATCATGGAAAGTTCTAAGTATCGCCAAAAAATCCTAATGCGAGTATATCTATTAGCATTGTAGGTAATGCTGAGTGAACTACAAAATAATATAGGTGCCTGTATTGCTTTGTAGTTTACTTAGCATAATTATGTACTTAATTAAGTTTCAGCACAAAATTTTATTTTTTAAATGTCCATATATGTAATACATAGCTAGACGAGACTACTGCCGATAAACTGCTATGCAGTTTGGCAGACATTGTTTGTTCTTTTGTTTACACCGATATTGGAATAAATACAACATTAAAGTTAAAAGCATCTAATATTTATTGGTTTAAAACAAAAAGTAATACAGTGAGTTATCAGACATAGCATAAGTACAGGGCGTTGTTTTCGATTTGTATAGAATTCGCAAAATTTAACTCATAAAATAATGGACTCCGAAAAATAAACGTGCATTCTAATAAAATAAAACATAAACTTTGACACCTAACCCTTCTCTGGTCGGTGACAAATTACTCGACGCTTTTATATCATGGGCACTTGTTAGCAATTACAATGAGGGGTTATGCGAAGTAACGGCTTCAGTGAGGGCATGCGAACAAACCTTCTATTCCCACGCTCAATTGCTTCGGATTACATTTTCGATGTCGAATTTCGGACACTTCGCAGTTGAGGGTTGGTTACATTTTTTTTTGTGAGTGAAAAAAATAAGGCAGTCAGTATAAGTTTTGTTAAATTCATATGTAAGTTTAGTGGAGACGCGTGTGATATTCTGATTAGAACTCTCGTTTTGATACCCACAGAAAACTAAGCAAATCTAGAAAAATATTACGAAATAAATGAGCTTCTGAGTGGACGAGTGAAATAGATTTTTTTATTACCTGGATCAGAAATTGAATTTGAAGGTTTTCATTTCAAATCTTTCGATACCTTCCACGTTTTACATTTCTATCTTTGTCTATGGTTATATCTGCTGGTTATGGAAAGCTTCATAGAATCTTCATTATTATCTAAATTAAAACTATCCACGAAAAGCCAACATTCCTACAACTTCTATCAACCTGTTATTTTTATTTTTTCTCTAAAAGGCACCCACCCTTCGATACCTACCACTTCCATTATAGCGTCAAAACACGAAGAGCCAACAGAAAACCGAATCGATTTAAGCCCACAAAATTCCAATGCAAACAAAATCACCGGGGGCCTGCCAAATAAAACTAGCAGACGTGCTTGCGACTGCCAAACGTGCTGGCATTGGCAAAGCGGTGAACTAGCGGCGGTTTAAGAGGTCTGGGGCCATAAAACTGCCTGTTTGGAAGTCGGGCCGCGCAGTGCACATCTCCGTGACTCTAGCCTCAAGCTACATTTACACTTGACTTATGGAATGGACTCGGACTTTTTAATGTTAAATGATTTTAAGGGGACTACAGGACCTAAATAAACGCAATTAAACGCAAGTTTTATATTGCCTAAAAGTATATTGTTGCAATAAACAAAATCATAAAAATATATGATATTCAACATAATACAACCAATTTGATACGATAGAACAAAAACCACGAAGATACATCAAAAATTTTCTTTTAACGATTAAAAACCATACTGATATAAATCAGAATGATTGCATATTGCATGTATACAATCATTCTGATTTTTTGTCGGATTATTCTTCAAGCAACATATTAACGTGTTTTATTTTTTTAATCCAATCAATAGATTTTTTGTAAATAGATAATTGCTTCGTATTTTGCAATAAAGTACCAGCGTTGTGTCATCCCGCTTCTCTTTCTTTTCTATGCAGTCAGAAAGTGACCGCGCTTTAGGTTCTGTAGTCCCCATAAGGAAAATTGTCTGGGTTCAAGTTAATTTTGAGGATAGGTTTTTAGGATGGTTGCTTTTATTTTGTTCTAGTACTAGTAGTTAACCTACGTTAATTGAATCCATAATAAAGGTAATAATTATTACAATATTCATCCCTGAACTTAACTTACATAGGCACTTTGAAACTCTTTATACTTTTAGTTCTTGTTTTGAAATATAATTTACTAGCAGCTCCCCGTGGCTTCACCCGCGTAAGTCTCGAACCCGTAGGAATATAGGGATAAAAAGTATCCTTACTGTTAATCCAGGTGATAAATTTCATCAACATCCGTTCAGTAGTTTTTGCGTGAAAGTGTAACAAACAAACACACACACTCAAAAACGTTCGCCTTTATAATATTAGTGTGATAGGTAGCTAATACTCGTAATAAGTTATTATTAGTAACGTTATAACTGTTGGAGGGTCAAAGTATTTCAATATACCTACGTTCGTAAGATGAAAACACTTCCAGTCGGTTCCAAATCACGCTCCACAGGAAACAGCGCATAAACGTGATTAAAAACGAATCCTCTTTATTTAAATGCGCATATTTGCAATCAGCAAACCATTTAATTCTACAAAATAGCGTCCGAATTCAACAAATATCAATTACGCTGACCAACTGAATTTCAAGTCCGGGGTCCGGGGTCCGGGGACTGGGCGAGTGTAAACGCAGCGCAAAATAACAAGTCTCGGAGTAACTCATGGGTCAGAATTTCTCATAAATTATTTAAAATAATCCGGGAAAAACCCCTGTCCGCGGCCGCCTTCTGTAGTTCTATTTTATTTATTTATGTACTTACCACATACTGCGTTCTAAATTAGTGCCGGTGAAGGTCTCTCTACGTTTTGAGTGTTAATATTTGTCATCCCGTAACTAAATTAATTTTCCGTGTAATGTATTTATGGAGGTAGTACTTATTTTTTAGTCTGTACTAGTGCAAAATTTGGTAAATTAAATTAAATTATGCATGAGGAATTTACTTAATTTGGCGGAATGTTGAGGTTGGAGTCGTAAATGTTAATAATATATTCGAACGAATCAGTTGCAGTAAAGGGTTAGATTACTGAATGTCCACAAACAAATTCGCAGTTTTGAAAATTTCATGACTAATATCGACGGTGATATAGATTCGAAAGCTGTGAAAAGTGTAACCGGCGGCACTTTAATAGATTTAAGGCTTTGTGATTGTTGTTTTTCTTATATAGTTATTATATTAGTGTTTTACCCACGTTTGATCACAATCTAATAAGCGTAGTTGAGGCCAACTATTTATTGTAGAATATTCTCAAGATTGATGATTAAATAAACGTAAAATAACTCTCGCAGGATGTGCGACGCCTAATCGACGCGATGGCTCTACACATTAGCCTTGTACAGGAATACGCATGAATTATAAACTACACGACATTACGGTAGTATGCATGTCAGAGACATATTAGCTGAACTAAACGGGTACACTAGATAAACGCCACCTTATTTGTACTTACACCAAACTTAATAAAATACTCGTAAACTATTAGAACAGCCTGTAGTTTTTATTGTTTTTTTTTTTTTTTTGTTAATTTCTATCATTGCTGTATTTCTCTTCTTCCTGTTAATAAAATATGTAAAAAACGTTTTACATTTTGTTTTATTAATTATATGCTCATTCTAATTACATATTTTTGCAAATAAGCCTGCAGTAGATAGACAGTGAATTGCTCAAATGGGTTTGAATTTGAATGGTTAAATGAGAAATAATCAGAAATGGAGGAAAATCTATAATAGAATTATGAACCCAATTTGGAGAAATTCACAGCTTTTCCTTGTAATAGATAATTATTAATATGCTCGTTTATGCTTTAAGTCCAAACTAAATATTTTTAACGTTATTTGAGAATAATTTACCTTTTACGTGTTAGCTATGTCTTAGTCTTAACTTATATGAAACTTTTATATGAGATTTTACAGCCCGTATTCTAGAACGATGCTAAGCATGAATCTTGCTTTCAGTGGAAATTCGAATATAAAATCTGTAACTTCCAAGTCAATAAAGTTAGTTTAATGGTCAGTACACACTCTGTAGAAACAGCCTGCTAGGATTCATGTTGAAAACAAAAGACGAAATACATGCTTCAGCCTATCCCACCACCGATGATCAGCGAAAAGCGTGTAGATATAGCAAGAAGAAGTTGTCGTTTTTTCTTTGATAACTCTGTCTCGACTAGTATAACGCAGAGTTCTTGCTGGCGGCAGTGTGAACAGCCAGCGATCAACTATTAATATAATACATATCTCTTTTACTGACACGGGACCTAAGTTACATCTATCGCTTGAGCGAGAAAATTGTCGATAGCTAGTCGCGTCCTCGGCGCCAGTGGGACAGGTGCCTAAGAATCGTTCTAGAATACAACCTCTAAAAGCACGCTTACCAGCCAGTCTCAATTTCCAAACTCCTTTGTCCAGGGTGACCTATTTGGGGGCCTCAACGATGGTCTCCTGAGCAGGGCTGAAGCGCTGGCTGCGGTGGACATCAGCAAGCACCAATCAGGGCCACAGCCGGGGCCTCCATTACCGCAGCTGAAGCACGACATGGTATACCATCATGGGGTTGGGGGCCCTTCACCACACAATGCCAGACCACATCAGGTGGGTTATATCTAATGAATCTATACTAATAATGAAGCTGAAAGTTTGTTTTCTTTGTTAGTTTGTTTAAACGCGCTGATATCTGGAACTGCCAGACGGATTTGAAAAAGTATTTTTGCATTTGATAGCCCAATTCTCACACCACGCTAGGCCTTACGGGCCGAGCAAAAAGCAAAAAAGTCAGAAAGAACGCTAAGACAAAACGAAGTTAGTAAAAGCGCGGACCCGCGGTGCTATGCGACGGGGTGGTCGACGAGAACCAGTTCTTTAGCCATTTCACGCGGAGATACTAGTTCTTAGTATGAATGGACTGCTCTCAAAACTTTGAAGGTAAAACATCGTGAATTCAGAGACATGTGACGTCCACCAACCCGCACTGGGCCCATGTGGGGTATTATGGTCCACTCCCAATCACAGAGAGGAGGCTCATGTCCCAGCAATGCAATGGAATCCAGCAATAGATACTTGGATACCTTCTATTTTTTGTTTTGCTTCAAGGTTTTTTTGTAACATCCATGTTTCGAAATTCAGCATTCATGTTAACTCTGAGATGTTATAGCTATTATTTTGCTCGCTCTTCATTTTGTACGTCTTTGATACTAAGTCAATTTTCGGGGCAGTTTTCAAAAAAAGATACAATGTATTCTTTATTTTGTTACTAATACGGCCTGCATACACGCTAGGGTGTACCTGACAGGTAAACTTGAGCTGGGTAGAGAACATACACGTAGCGGTAAACCTGTACAAAAACTCAGTTGAAACCATGACATGACAACTGACGCCTGCGCAGGCGACCACCACACACGTTCAGTTTTACTTGTACAGTTAAACTGTAAAAGTATACCCTCAGGCCAAAAATATCAAAATTCATATTTACTTACGAGTACTTGCCTGTAGAAACCTGCCTGTACAGTTAAAATGTACAGGCAAACCTGTCAGGTACACCCTAGCGTGTATCGCTTGCTTTAGGAGATACAAGGAAAGTTTTGAATAGCTGAAAGGAATCATTTAGGAAAATCTGAATGTCGTCCCAGTTCCTCTTATCTGAAACGTGAAATGAAAGTTCTAAACTTTAAATCTTATCCCCATTTCAACCAACCGAGTCACATATGTATTATAAGTAACCCCTAGACGTCATAACGTAACGCCCTCTCGACAAAATCCATACTTATCATACAAAATCGAGTTTAACATCAATAAAACTAAGGTGGTATCATAAAATCGATCAAATTCTTCGCAAATTCGACCGCTCCTCGCCGGCCCGCCCTTCATAAAACACCCTTGCATCCGAACTTTATGGTGATTTCGGCAATATGCATCATATTTTAGGATTCGGTTTATCATTGACTAGAAGCGTATATCTATGCAGATATGACTTTTAATGATTTTATTAGAAAAGTTGACGAATCACTTCTTTATACCGCATTTCGTGCTAGGGTGAATATTCGAGCGTTTTAACCGCCGTCATTACCTTCCGCCAAAAGTTGATGAAGGAGAATATCGTTAATGAAATATTTCATCAATTCCCAGAATTTGCTTAAGGACCAGAATCAGGAATTGCTGAAATATTTCATTAAATATATTCTCTTTCATCAACTTTTGGCGGAAGGTAATGACGGCGGTTAAAACGCTCGAATATTCACCCGCTAATCAGTCGATGTTGACTTGGACTTTCGACGTTATTAAAATGAACCTACTCAAGTGACTGCACGGCTATTAAAAGTGAACTCATTTGTTTTTCAAAACTAAAAACATTAATTAGAAATAAATCAATTATAGACACATTGGAATTGTCAAGGGGTTTCTCAGTCATAAAGATGAAGCTCATAACACACAGCTGAGCACATTTCAAAGTGTAGTAGGCTCCTATAGAAAAGAACGAGCAAGAAACTCCACGGACACTCTTTTAAATCAAAATATTATTTTAAAATATTGGTTACATCATTCTGAAAATAAACATCTGAGTACCATGTAGAGAGACGTGCACGTTAATAACGTCCGTAATAAAAAGATAAAAACTAAAAACAATTGAAAAATTCAAATAAGCCGTGGCAGCTAATGCCCGGTTTCTGAGATTTTTAAACGAAGTTCATTCGATAGTGGTTATTGGTTCGAAATCGTGTTTCTGAACAGTTCGTTAAGGAAGAATTTAGCTTAAAAGTTGAGTGAATTACTTACTATCAAGGGTTTATCTGAGGACCTCAAAAACCGAGCATAAGGAAAGAATTCGCTTGATAATTTTGTCGAAACTCTTGGTTAAACTCTTGGTTTAAACTCCGTTTAAGAATTCTTCAGGAACTGGGCATAAGAGATGTCCAGTCTCTACTGATGGCGCCCGTTCACGAATATGACGCATGGACAAGCACTATCAGCTCAACCATTTTGAAGGGAATGAAGACATATGAGTGAGGATGACGTACTCTCAGCCGCCAGGGCACATTCAAGTCAATGAAAGACATACACAGTAAATGGTTGCATTATAGTAGCTACATAGTGCTCACACATGTGCTTTTTTAAAAGCTATATCCTACTATCCAGGAATCACACCTTGAGACTGTTCAAATGTCAATTGCTAGCTGTTATATCCTAGATCTACAATAAATTTAACAGAGGAATCGATGGAAGCCTGGTGGTTTGGCTTTCAAAGGGTACAAAATATCCTGTATATCATTCATGAAATGATCCTCTTTGGAGAACAAGCCGGACACTCGAGTCCAGTGATAATAAACATACCTATAACTGGGGATTTTAACCAATCCAATACTTACTTAAAAGACGTTCCTATAAAAATCAAAACTAGGTTGAGACTCAGCACTTTTGAACGTCAAAATTACATAAGACAGTCCCCCAAAACGCCCACCCTTCACCACTTCCTAGTGCTTTAGCTGGGGAGAAGAAGTGGCGCAACAAACTCCCCAGCAGCACAGCTGTCTGTTCAGTTAGAAGAACTTGATTCTATACAATAGTCTACATGCTTAGCTTTTTCCCAACTATGTTGAGGTCGGCTTCCAGTATAATCGGATGCCGCTGAATACCAGTATTTTACATGGAGCGACTGCCTGTCTGACCTCCTAATATCATACCCCTTGTTAAGACTGGTTGTCAGACTTTCGAGCTACCTGTTATTTAATATTTCTATGACCGGGACCAACTTATCGTGCTTTCTGAGATGGTCAGCCATCCATGGACCAACCGCGGTAAGCGTAGCTTAACCTGATTGATCGACCCGTGCGGCTGCTATAACTTAGCCACAAGCCCTTCTATACAATAGTATACAAAGAAACACGATACATTAAATTAAATTATTTGCCATAAATATCAGCTAACATACGCCAATTATACAACATCTCTTCTCATCTTTCTTGGTAATGAGACAAACCATTTCTTTTGAATAAAACTTTGTTCTCAAAGCCATACCATATCCATAGACCAATCCCAAGATCTATTCACCGAAAAAAATAAGACAACGACATAAATAATAATAACAAATGCATTTCTGTATGCTTGTAGGAAATCTTCGAACCAATGGGGCTCTCTCCTTGGGGACCAGAGGGGCTGAGGACGCAAGAAATATGTGCCTTGTGCTATAAAAAAGAACTAATATTATGCACTATTCGCTGTAATGGCGAATGGAATTGCTTGTTTTGAGGGTAGGAGTAATATCAATAGGAGTAGAATTATTGTGACTAAGAAATTCAAAGAGAAGGGTGAACACTTGAGTCTTAGGCCGAGATCTACAAACGTTATGTAGCATGCGCTTTCACTCAAACATGTTCCCGTCTCCATCTTGATTTCGATGGATTAATCTGCAAATCGGCCAACTCCGTTTAATACAATTTTAGAGGAAGGCAAAAAAACTTGACGTGTTGCTATGTCAGTGTTAGGAGTTGCCCAATTGTGCACGCGATTTTCTCAGTAATTTTGAAAGCTAGGAGTTGTTTCAACTTGCATACCGTACGTGATAACTCCGCGTATTGGACGATATCAAAACATGTTTTTGTGTCAAAAGTTGAGTTAGCCGGTTTGCAGGTTAAGCCGTCGATTTGTAGATTGACAGTAGTGTACTATTGACAGGAATAAGGGCGGGAATACACATGCCCGTAGCTTGTATGTACAAGTATTATGGCCAGAGATCGGAATAGGTTAAATCTCGGGAATTAAGTAATTGTGAATTATTTATTCTACTTTGAATACAATCGTAACAAATTAAATATTTTAAATAAAATAATAAATAATTAGCAACATTTCTAAATCCCGGGAATTTCCCGGGAAATAAGAAATTGCGAATTATTTATTTCACTCTGAATACATTCGTAACAAATTAAATATTTATAGTAAATAATAAATAATTCGCAATTTCTTAAATCCTGAGATTTAATCGTCATGTTAATCATTCCGGGATTTTATAGGAGGTACGATCCACTCTTGTTATTTCTTTCCTTGAAGTTTAGGTATTTATACTCTATCTATTCTCATCTTTGATTATTGCACACGGCATGCAATCTACTTGCATGTTTTTGTGAAAGTTACTGGGATGAGTATCCTCGCCCTTACACTTAAAAAAGTACGTGCTAAGTAGCGTTTATAGATCTTGGTTTTAGAGCCTTTTCACATTGTACGTACTGTCAGCACTCTACAGAGCGAATGGTACCGAAAACAAGAAAACGCGGGTTTATAGAATAACTCGGACATTTATTCCTATATTTTTGCATGATTTTTGTCCACAATCATTATCAGCCTGTTATGTACAGACAGCGAAACTGTCAAATTTTCCCAGTCAACCTTGAACTAATACTTCAGCGATAAAGTTGAAAATCTATTAAAGAAATTTGACAGATTGTAGTAGCTTGATGTGCTGGCGTCTGTACCTATGGAGTTTACGTACGAGTAATGCCGCGTTCATACAGCCCGTCGGGGCATGTCGCAGCCTGTGCCTGTTGAGGCCTGTCGCCATCCGTACTGAGCATTCCACAGATCATCCATAAATTCGATCAGACGGGCGACGACAGGTCACCGCAGGCCGACTGTTCCCACGGCATAAGACTGACATAAAACACGCGAAGAACATGTTTTGAAATCTTGTGTAGTATTATTATTAGTCTTATCTTGTATAGTATTATTATAGTACATATTATTAAATATTTAAAGCAGGATACTTTTGTAAGTGGTAAAATATTAGTATAGAGAAGATGTCGACCTCGTAAATTTTATTTATTGCCATTTTCTGCTCAATGCAAAATAATTTTTGTGTTCCATTATGGCAGGTAAGAATCTTCCTGACTTTAGAAATAAAGTTTTGGTAGTTATTCGCAATAAATTATTCTGTCTGATATTTCAATCGAGAGAAAATTACCCTTCATAGAGCAGAAACGAAATTTGTACAGCGCCTGTAACAACTGGTAAGTCTAAAAGATCGATATTTATTGATAAAATCAACCATCAAAAGTTTGACTAGTCTACTTACTATAAATTTTGTTTCAGCCCTAATAAGGGTTAATATATAGGTGTGATGATTGGTAAAATTAACACCCGCTAAAACTAACCGCAATGTTATTTCGATGTTTAATATACCAAGCGCACTCAATCTACCTAGCCTTTTCCCAACTATTTTGGGGTCGGGCTTCCAACCGGATGCAGCTGAATACCAGTATTTTATATGGAGCGACCTATCTGACCTCCACAACCCAGTTACTGGGTAAAACGATACGAGTTCTATAAACTACTAACGATCTACGACTTTGTACTACTTTTTTCACAAAATAAGTTTTTTTTTGCGGATGCACGGATAAAACATTGTAAAGTAAACGTCAATCTGTTATTTCTGTCAATATTTTGAAGATCTCCCTTATGACCTTCTGTCTCACTTTTTTATATGTAGATTTTTCAACTAAAACTTTCACTTTTTCCGTACAATTTTTCAAACATTTTCTTTCATACATACTTTGTACTGACAATTACAAACACAAAAAAAAAAGAAATATCCAATTTGGTGCAGTCGTTCGGAAGTTATGCGCGTACATAAATACATTTCGGCGATTCATTTTTATTTATACATATATAGATTTATCGATTGGACAGCCCTTGTCTTGTAACTGACAAAAAGATATGATATAACAGGAACAATTTAATTTCATAAATGGATACAATAAGAGTGAAAAAGACTACCTGTGCAATTATTACTCGCATGTGAAGATTATAATAAATATTCCTCAAACTTTTAATTTAATTAAGTCCTTTTAAATTATGTAAAATAATCCCACCCCGACTTTAAACTAATATCCATAAAATACATCATCAGAACTACTGGGTACCACTTTACAAGGTACCAACTACCCTAAACAACTACATTTACAGATTACAGACATGTAGGGAACCCCAAACGGCTACCGTTTGGGTTCCGTGGGCAATAAAGAACGCATTACGTGGCATACAACCCTCCTTGGTTGGTAGGGGGACGAGCAAAAATTGCAAATACATTCGTAGTGTGTTAGATTATCACGTTAACTCTATTGTTTATAGATTTTGTTTTTGGTAGTGTGTTTAATTGTATTAATTTAAATAGTAACTTGCGACTGAAATAGCCTGTTAGGTTTTTGGGGCTTTTGGTGGTTTTACTTATAAGGTTACGTTGCAGAACATCGTCGTTGGATGGCCTCTCACAAGGTGGACCGATGACCTTGTGAAGGCATTCAGGAATCCGCTGGATACGGGAAGCATAGAACCGGTCGAAGTGGCGGTGCTTGGGGGACGCCCATATCCAACGGTGGATTTCTTTCGGATGAAATGATGATGATGGTGACAGAACATCTTCCAACATCTGTAACCATCACGTGTTTTTCACATGCATAGTGCACGTGGTAAATGAAGGAGGCTAAGTAATAACAGCCACACGGGTCGATCCATAAGGTTAAGCAACTCTTTCCCGGGTTGGTCCGTGGATCTTTACACACCGAGACTCCTCCGTGCCTCTGAAAGTACGTTCAGCGGTTGGTCCCGGCTGTCATTCTTGGATCTTTGACAGTCGTTATGAGTTGTCAGTAGCCCGAAAGTCTGACAACCAGAAAGTCTGATACCCCTTGATCTTACCAAGAGGTATCAGTTCTATATAAGTATCGTTGTGAAATTATTTAATTGTAATTTTATTTCATTACATGAACCTACTGAGTTTTGGTCTCATTTTCTTCATTAGTTCACCCGCGTGAAGGCGGACCGGCAGCTAAAGTGCACGCGGAACTAGTAAGCCGCGCCTTAGGTGGCGACAGGGGTGAGGGGACGGGTTGCCTACTGCTCGCAACGCACATGAGATTAGACAGTGATGACCAATCACGAAATATCGTGAACAATAATTGTTCAATTATTGAAAATAATAAATAAAAAACAATTGAAATTTTAGAAGTTTATATTGTACCTATCTAATTATATTGTAATTAATAGTAAAATAAACCAAAAACAAATTAAGTATATGAAATTATTCTGACATATTTTAATGATATATGAAATTATTTAATTAATATATACTTATATGAAATTACTCTGACATATCCTCTGAATCACTTGATTCTGAACTCTCTGAACTTGATTCAGAATCATCTTGTAAGTTTATAATGATTTCGTCCATCATAGTATCTATCAAATCTCATATCATAATTCCAGTATTCTTGTTCGTTTTTTTGTACGTGGTCATCGCATTTTTGCCATTGTTCGGCAGAGAATTCGGAAAATAGCCTTGTTAGTATTGTAATTTTCTCGTCCAATGTAGCATTAATGTGATCTCTGGCCAGGCAATTTTTAATATTTGACCACACAAGCTCGATCGGGTTGAGGTCTGGATGATATGGAGGTAGTCTTAGAACAGTATGACCTGCAGCTTTCAGAAGTTCATCAATTTTATATATTTTTTCTGATTGGGTCAATGATAGGCAGCATTATCCATAACTATGACTGAGTTAGGTGGAATTTTAGGCATTAATTTTTTTTTCAAACCAGTTCTAAAAATTTGTAGAGTTCATGTCTCTTGATAATCCCCCGTTTTTGAATCTGATTTAAAAATTAGCAAAGCATCGTCAACTAACCTATTCCGGCTACCAGCATGAACTAATATTAAACGCCTTCCTTTGCCTATAGCTGTATAAATTCCAGGCTCCGACGAAGATTGCCAACATTTTTGGACATTGTGACTTTGGTTAACGTAAGTTTCGTCCAAAAAGAATATATTTCGTTTGTCTTCTCTGAATTTTCTTATGGCCCTCAAATATTTCACTCGCCATTCAACAATGTTTGGTCTCTCTATTAAAAGGGATCTCTTCGATTTACATTTTTTTAAATGATTATCCCAGTTTGTGCAAAAGTTCTCTTAAAAAAGTTAATCCGCAATCTAAAATATTATCCTCTTTTAACTCAGCATTTAGTTTTCGTAGACTTGGATTTTTTTTCTCTACCGTATAAAACTGATTTATTTTTCTTCTTATCACTCCTAAATCAAAACTATCAACTTGTATTTTCTTTTTTATTTCTTTTGTTCTCCGCGGAGAACTAAACTTTGCTTCCCCTGTATTTTGCAAGGAAGTTTTACTTTCAGCAATCACTCTCCTTACACTTCGATCTGATATCCCTGTTGCTTCTGCTACTAATTTATGTATATTTGCATCAGTTTCATATTCTAAACTATTGACATCGGCTTTCCGTTTTTCAAAAAACGTATGCACTTTGAATATTATTTCCTTAGATTGTCTTTTTATCGGCGGACTCATCTCGCTATTGCAATCTCATGTGCGTTTTGTCTAAACTAGCCGGAACTTCCAACGCGTGTTGCCGTCGCGAAGTACGGCGCCGCACTGAGTAATGACAGCAAGCGCCCCCCGCCTCTCCGTCCCACCGCTCACATACCTAAGGCACGGCCAACTAGTTCCGCGCGCATAGTAGTAGATATTTTGCAGTGTCTTGTTGTTGAGGTACTAAATTCAAACCATGTTATGCACCAGGGGTCATAATGAAATTCAGAACAACATGATGCCCGGCTAGAGTATAAGGCCTTGCTAATTTAGAGAATGACTTCGGTCATTATCGGTGAATGACAATAGACTCAGGGCCGTGTTATCATTGCCAACCAAACCTCCGAGGCGGCATCAAAACATTCATTAATAAAACCTTAATTTTTACACCATTATTGAATTGAGTTCATACCAGCAGTACTTCTTAATATATTGATATGAAATAAACAAACAATTTATTTTGAACTTTTGAAGCCGTTCTTAGAAACTAAACCTAATACGAGGTGCATTGAAGAGTAATTTTCCAGTAAAGGTGAGAGCCATTATTTGCCATGAACATTATCGACAATATAGGGTTGTTACGTAGGAACCGTAAGTATGGCTGAATGGCCTAATGACGGCGGCGGCTGGCAGTTTGCTTCAGTTTGCTGCTTGAATATGTCTTGGCTATATTACCCTCCGGGTCATTTTTTTATGGATTGGCGCCGCCATTTGTTTTATGTACATTTGAACCGGCTGAGAGAACTTAATCTCGCAGTAAGTTGCATGTTGCTTATTTATCGACTGTAGGCTAATTGTTTAAGACGCAAATGAGTAAATTTCAAAACTATAATTTGTTACCTAATTTTGGTGGAAAATTTTGTATCTGAATTTTTTAATTAATATAATATTTTTTAATGTAATTTTCTACCAATATTAGGTAATAAATAATAGTTGTTAAAATTCACTCCGCAACGCGTCGCACGTCCAGCCAGTACCTAAGAGGACTCGCCCATCAAGGAGCGCTGTCCCAAATTAAACGCGTTATTAATTTATTATACCTACATAAAACAAAAGGTATTATACTAAAAGATAATTAAATTATCTTCAAAATGGGGAAGGTCCATCAAAATACGCTTGATAGTTTTTGCGTGATTCTCATGCAGTTTTTTTCCGTGTTAGACATAACTTTACAAATTAATTAATATATTTATAAAAATATGTAATATAAAAATAATCTGAAATGTCCTAATTTAACCTGTATTTTTTCCAAATTATTGACACTACTCGTTAAGACGTGATCTTTATTTTAAACTCGTTAACAGTCGCTTATCGTCACTTGAAGTTTTTTCTGATGATACGAGTATACGCGTTCCTGACAGTGACACCTGTTAGTTAAATACTATCCCTTTGTGGCTGCCATAGAGCAAGGACAATTAAGATCACTGTGAAGCAAAATCAGAGGTGAAATAACTTTTAGGGGATTATAAACGCTGAGTAGGTTCAAAAGAATACGTGTGTTTAAACTTTATTTCTAATCGTGTCCTACTGATAAGTGCCAGGAAAGCATTCTCTGGGCGGCCGAAATATAGCTAGTCCTTGTGTCCATAAAATATATGCATTATCGAAGCACATATTTTATGAATAAGCATATGCACAAATCCTCATGATTTCATCAATAGTTTTGAAAAAAAATGTTGTTCAATAAAAACACAGTAACGTGCAAAAAGGTACGTATGGTAAGTTGAATATTTTACAGATGCGTTGTCTATGAACTCGCTGAACAGAAGGTTAATTAGGGGCGGTTTTTAAATCTATACATCCATTACTAATATCATAAACGCAAAAGGATGGATGGATAGATATTTGTTACTCTTTCACGCAGAAATTTACTATACTCGTTTCAAACGCTCGTGGCACGCGGGGCTATAAAACGGGAGCGGATTAGCGCATAGTTCGCGCTCCCTTGCACTTATAGTTCTTATGGGTGGGAGTAGTGATGTTACCACTTTCTTATCGATAGCGTTAGTTACATTTTAGTTACATTTGAATGGTATTTTTATGCAATTTATCGATGACTCATTTTAATGGTACGCGCAACCCTAGTGACTGACGTCACTAGATATAATAATATGTAATATTAAGTTTTAAAGTGCTAATTTTTGTTAGAGTCAAGTGTCACCCCTGCCAGTTAAATGGTTGTGTTTTGGACATGTGAAAAAATTTACGTCAGTAACGAAGTTAAAGGATCCTTTTCGTTTAACTATGGTCATTTGTAGTTGGTAGTGGGAGAACATGCTTTTCAACTACACTGTTAAGTTTGTTTTTGGGATAAATTCATCCCAACTACGTAAAGGAACCCTTCATTGTGCGTGGCCCGAAACGCACTTGCCGGTTTTTGAAGTCTCATCCGTATGGTATTAAAGCGGTCCAATGATAGGAATTTATAAATATATAAATTTATATTTATGTTAATTGAATACATTAATTTCTCTGAACCCCGTAAAATTTCAAGTAGTCTTCCTTCTTTTTGACCAACCTAACTTAATACGGCGTAGAAAGTTTTAGGATCTACGCCATTCCACATTCCATGTTTCACTTTCATTACAAGCCTGCTATGACCCGGCTCAGCCCACCCTCTAAGATACGAGAGTGAAGATAACCCTATTCGTGCTACAAACGTTGGAACTTAAACAACTTGTACAAAGGGTAAACAACACAAGGGTAAGTTCAGCATTTTAGTGCGCAATTGTCGCTGTGGTCTCAAGGGACCTCCATGACAGTTTTTTTGTACTTTTGTTTAAAAATCGACCGTGTAATGTGAAGGGTTTACTGCTTGGGGTTAAGCTGGAGTATGCTTTGGTGTTATTGTTTTTTTTTTTTGTGCAAAATCTAAGTAGTTATTAAGTTTGATCAACTTTTGCATATGTTTTTCACGCGTATCTTTGTCATGTAGGATTCTACAATGTGCCGCAACAATGGCGACATTAATTTAACACACGACTAGTCGTCAGTAATCATAAAAAATATAATAAGATAGTATATGTAGTATATCAGTTATCTGGTTTCCATAGTACAAGCTCTGCTTAGTTTGGGACCAGATGACCGTGTGTGAAAATGTCCCGGGATATTATTATTATATTATTATTTATTATTATTATAATTCGTAAATTGAAAAATATTGAATTTCAAATAATAAAATAATAACCAACATTAGGAAAAAGCTACCAGTTACCAGTTACTGGGTAAATGATACTCCTTGACAAAACCAAGGTTAAGCTACGCTTGCCGCGATCGATTCATGGATGGTTTTTCGGGACCTCTCCGTGCCTGGGAAAGCACGTTGATCCGTTAATCCTGGCTGTAATTCGTAGATCTTTAACAGTCGTTACGGGTATTCAGAAGCCAGTCTTATGAAGGGGTATCGTGTGCGGTACCCAGTAGGTTGTGGAGATCAGATACGCAGTCGCTTCTTGTAAAAAACTGTTTTTCAGCTGCATTCGGTTAGACTGAAAGCCGACCCCAACATAGTTGGGTAAAAGCTAGGCAGGTAGTGATGTGCCTCTGTGCAATGGCGCCTATACTTAGGTACGCCACTGATAAAGCTGTGGCTAGCTTTTGCCAGCGGCTTCGCCCGCGCGCATGTCGGAAATTATAATGAAAAAAATTAGCCTATGTGCTGTTCCAGACTATAATCTATCTTTATGCTAAATTTCATCCTGATCCGTTCAGCCATTCTAGCGTGATTGAGTAACAAACATACATCCATCCATCCGTCCAAACTTTCGCATTTATAATATTAGTAGGATTAGTAGAAAGTAGGATGATTATCGAGATACGAAGATCTAAGCTCAGTTGGTTTGTTATGAAATGGTTGTAATAGGGGCTTGTGGCTAAGTAATAACAGCCTCACGGGTCGATCCATCAGGTTAAGCAACGATCGGTGTATGGGTGGCCATACCAAAACTCCTCCGTGCCTCGGAAAGCACGTTAAGCCGTTGGTCCCCGCTGCCATTTGTGGATCTTTGACAGTCGTTACGAGTCGTCAGAAGCACGAAAGTCTGAAAACCAGTCTTACCAAGGGGTATTGTATTACCCAGTAACTGGGTTGTGGAGGTCAGATAGGCAGTCGTTCCATGTAAAATACTGGTTTTCAGCTGCATCCGGTTAGACTCGAAGCCGAACCCAACATAGTTGGGGAAAGACGATTGCAACTTGCAAGGTTCAACTCAGGACCTCTTTCTTTCCTGCTTTCCAATTGTTGGTCTTGTCCATGTCTTATTAGATATATAGTTGCACATGTAGGTACAGCATTTCAGCCAAAAGATGTTCACTGCTGGATATCCCCCAAGCATAGGCTATATTTTTCAATGATATGGACATTATGGCTATCATTTTCTTGTCTTTTTCAGCTTGACACCCGTTTGTCAGCGCTGGGAGGCCGAATCTCATATTTTTCCTATTATATATTTGACCGCTTGAGTGTCACCTCTTATGAACCTATGCGGTATCATGTCACACTCAAGGGGTTTAGAAAAACTCCTGCCTAAAACATAGGTATAACTCGATATATCATAATACCTATACAGCTCATACGGCATCAAAAAATTCATCCGCATCGCTGTCAATAGGAAAAATGCTCTAAATTCTGGCAACTTTACCGCGTTCATTTATATTCACCGATGCATTTGAAATAGGCCGCTTAGACCACCGCCCACCCATTTCCGGAAAGCAAGCCCAAATATATACCATAACAACGCGTAAATCCAACTACGGTGGACCAGTCAAAACACAATCAACTTCGCTCGACAACTGTACTGTATTGAACAGTACAGTTGTCGAGCGAAGTTGATTCTTATTGCCATAACAATAACGATGGCTAAGTGATGTACTACAGGAGCAAAGGGATACTCAACCTTATTTCTTTGAGATAGGGGATTGATGTGTGTAAAAGTTATCAAATTGTACAACTGTATAAGTGTGTATCAGCCGATGGGGTAGGAAATGGTTACCGGGTGTAGTGTGGCCATGAAGTGACGAGTAGGTTGACATTATAATACTCAACTTTTATCGTAATGAAGATTCTTAATCGATTATTCATAATAAAACCCTAGCCCGTGGTTTCACCTGCGAGGGGGTCGGAAAAATTATCCCACGGAAACGTACTACTTACCGGGATAAAATGTATCCTATGTTCTAATCCAGGTTATGGTATACCCGTGTGCCAAAGTACAGTGCGACGCTTTCCTAGAAGCTTGGCCCAAATTTTTGAAACATGTTGCCCAAAGTTGAAATCAATGGTCAAGTACAAACAGAGTTATAAGCATTTTTCTGTCAATGGTTGCATTACAGATGTATGGATAAGGCTTTATTTGACGGCTCATATCTCCGTGATAAATAGAGATATCGACATGGTCGTTTTTGCAAAAAATCTTGTATGTCGAAATTAGTATGACTGTGTTTATAACTAATTTTTGAGTGCCATATGGCTGCTTTCTGCATAACTAGCTCCAATTATAGACCGTATCGTCAATAGTTACTTTTACTATGGCACCAAATATATATATCTTGGTGAAAAAAAGATACGACCATAAGAGAAAAATAAAATGCGTTCAGCCGTTAAGGGGGAAGCTCCAGGTAGCCCGCGAGATTCAAATTTTCTTACGGTTTTTGCCACTTGCTAGTCAGTATGTAATACTTAGTTGTATGTTGATTAAAGTATGATTCGCGACCGTAACATATTATATAGTGTATTTACAAAATTATAATCATTAGAATCAGTAATACAACTCCTTAAGTTAGTATAATCCTAAATGTCAAGATTTCATGAAATAGTCAATCATTTGGATTTCGCGGCCTACCTGGAGATTTCGCCTTAAGGTGTGATTAATTTACAACATCCAAATTCACTTTCTATCATACAGAATTTCACACTGGACGTAGTAGGATTACTAGGATACCGGAGTGGTTTTGCAAAAAAAAAATTGGAATAAAGGTCGTACCGAGTACAATTCAAACTAAACGATAAATCGACTTAGGTACAATTAGTTAATATCTTAAGCACATTGATTCATTCCCTGACAGAAAAGTAGACAACGCACAGCCACAAATAAAAACAAAACAAACATGAAACTTTGGGTCTACAAAAATGTAATTATTTTTCTCCATTAAATTGGTTTTATCTTACTTTAGATACATACATGATTATTCTTGTTCCGGTGACTATGACTTTTTAAAGTGTATGACATTACAAAATGATTACCCAATAATTATTGATTTATATAGATTTGCAGTATTTATGAATATTATATTGCTTATAATTATGTTGCATGCCATACGGTAGAATATACTGGAACCAATTGTATTTTTACGTCAACAACACCATGATTTGTTAGAGTGCGTTTCATCAAATAGTTCCTATGCCGTAATGTTGGCACCACTGTCTTATGGACCTACTGGACCTATCAGGTCCATGCGTTATCAACGGTAGCGTATCGTGTTCGTTCTACAACAGTGGAGCCAACATTACGGCATAGGAACTATTTGATGAAAACCTACATTCTTTGCAAATAAATGATTTCTGATTCTGAAACTTTACGCAATAGTTCTTTTTTTAACACAAAAAAAAATTATAAAAAAAAAACAACCAACTTCCGAAGTCGATGACAAAAAACGAAAATACAAATCCGAAGACACCAAATTCCGAAATTGAAGTTATTTTTCACTTTTTAGTTGACGTACCTACCTACTCCACACAAATTCGTAAAGGCGTCTACTTGCTAAGTAAACAACAGTGACTGGTAGTTAGTACCAAACATAGCGATATACAAGCTGTAACTTAAATAACGCAGCAACCTCTTAAGGGGTCATTGTACTCATCATTATAAACAACTTTTACTATGGGACCAAACCTGAAATTGCGACAAAAAACTGCTGTTCCCTACATTTTGACGAGTTTATCCGAACAAAGTTATGGAACAGCAGATTTTTTCCGCGATTTCAGGTTTGGTTTCATAGTAAAAGATGTTCATAATGATGAGTACAATGATCCCTTAAGAGGCTGTGCGTTATTTAAGTTACATATTGTATAACATAACTGGCGAAACGTGGGTGTTCCGTAAACATCTGCTTACCCTCAAAGCATACAGGTGTTATATTATGGAATTGTGTCAACAATACATAGACATGCGATTGCAGCAAACGCGGGAGATTTGCTGTCGAAAGATCTTCATGAAATTGAAAAGGGATCACCTCGAGAAAATATTCTTCCCAACACAAAAAAAATAATCATCGAAATTTGTTCAAAATTGCGAAGATTATCACTGAATATTAAAAAAAAAAATCGTTAAGCGACTGCCTATCTGACCTCCACAACCCAGTTAATGGGTAATACGATACCCCTTGGTAAGTCTGGTTGTCAGACTTTCGGGCTTCTGACGACCTGTAACGACTGTCAAAGATCTAAGAATAACAGTTGGGTCAGCTTAACGTGTTTTCCGAGGCATGGACAAGTCTCGGTGCGTAAAGATGGTCACCCATCGACAGACCAACCCTGGCAAGTGTAGCTTAACCTGATGGATCGACCCGTGAGGCTGTTATAGCCAAGTTAGCCACTAGTTAGCACGAACACCCAAACTATACATTTATGATATGTTAGTAAAACTACAATAATTAAAAAAAAAAACAGTAAAGTTTTAATGTTTAGTACGACGAAGGCCAAATTTTTCAATAGTCAGATAAGTTTTATTTATGGAATAAACATGGCGGTTTGACAGCTTTTGTATAGACAATATGTCACATTTATTCTTCAAATAAAAGTTATCTGATTATTGAAAAATCAGCCCGGTCATGGAAATTGCCGGCAATATTGCAAAAGTTGCCGAATCTGCCGAAAGTGTTTCCAAGCTTGCCAAAAACATTGCCAGAAACGTGTAAATAGGAAACAACATTTGTATAAGTGCTTAGGGCTGTGTTTACCAACATTCAAACCGCCGGTTAGTTATTTAAACAGTTGGTTTATGTCAAACTTCCTTCCAAATTTTACATAAAACAACTGTTTAAATACCTAACCGGTAGTTTGAATTAGAGTTGCCGCGAATAGTTGTAATAGCGAATAGTCGAATACCGATTAATCGCCATTCCCTATGGCGAATAGTCGAATAATTCGCTATTATTATTCGACGTTAACATAGGAATATAAAAAATAGTTTATTTGTTATCGAATGTACCTATCACGCTTGTAGAATCATTTATTTTTTACCTACTGTAATCTAATTTGTTTCTAAGGTTATGAGAAAAGAAAAACGACTTTTAATCACACCAGTAATATTAGGCTCTGTTTATTCAGAAAGACTATTTTCTGAGGCAGGTTTGATGTATGAAAAAAAGCGCAACCGACTTGATCCCAATCGTGCAGAAAAACTGGTTTTTTGCACTACAATTTGCCCCTTTTGGATGTCCAATATTAATTAAAAAGCCTAACTTTAATATGACTGATTTTTGTATGACATTTAATAATAATGATAATATCAAATTGATACTAAAATAAGTGTGTTTTGTTTTTTAAGGTAAAATTAAGTGATTATTTTGAAGCCTATAGTTGCTTTTCTCATTAAAAGTTTATTTTAGACAACTATTCGCCGAATGTCGAATAATAGACTTTATTATTCGGTATTCGACGAATAGCAAAAAAATGTCGAATAATGCCGAATACCGAATAATAGCGACTATTCGCGGCAACTCTGGTTTGAATGTTACCGAACACAGGCCTTAGTTGGATAAAATAGCGGTTTACAGGGTGGTAGTTTTTATACTTATCTACAATATCCAACCGAAAATATTACATTTTAACCGACTTCCAAAAAGGTGTAGTTTGTATGTTCGAATTGTTGTTTGTCTGTGTGTGTTTTTTTTAATGTTTTTGTTTTGCTTATGTTTTTTTTTTAATGTATGCCCATCGATGTCTCCGTCGATTGTGGGCCGATTTTGAAAATTCTTTATTTGTTTGAAAGGGTATGCTCTCGAGGTGGTCCCATTGTCACCAAGTCAGAATCTGATAAAGGGGTCCATGGAGATCGAGGGAAACCCTCAAATTTCATAGGAGCACACCTATAGCTAATTAAGTATTTTTATAGTAACTCTCGGAAAGCATCATTTGGTGAGGTGGAACTGATGATGAAGATCACAGATGGCCATCAGAACTACTCAATAATAAGTAATTCACGGGTTGCGATTCGATTACTTTAATATGTTTGCTAAACAATTTATTCTCATCACCATGCATATGGGGAAGTGGAACTAGTGGTGACTTCACATTCAGCTCCAGTTCTCCTGGTTCTTACTAGGAGAACTCCTCAACAATTATCTTCCCTGCAAGGAAAAGCAATATTTTGTAAAAGGTGATGAGCAGTTGACATTAGGCTATTTTAACTTAGACAAATTACAAACTGACTCACTAAAATGTGAAACATAACAAAATAAAAAAAAAACCCTACAAAGTGAAACATAACCAACGACTTCAGAAATTAAAGTTACTTTCAACCGACTTCAAAAAGGAGGAGGTTCTCAATTCGTCTAAATGTTTTTTTTTTTGTATGTTTGTTACGCGATTACTCAAAGACGGATGGACCGATTTGGAAAATTCTTTTTTTGTTTGAAAGGGTATACTTCCAAGGTTTTTTTAACTTTGCTTGAGTAGATTTTGAGTTAGCTTCAATAATGCGTATATTTTCCACTTATTTTATGTGGATGATGTGATGATGTTTTAATAACTTCCTATGACTGTTATTTACATGGCCTATATCTACAATTATTGTGCTTAATTATGTATTCGAATTTGTGTGGGGTAGGTTCCACAACTAAAAAGTGATTTATTTTTTGCTAAAAAGTTTTTTTACTTTTTAGTGTTTTTGTAAGACTTTATAAGAGACTGTGACCTCTGAGTTTGTTTTGGCCTTTCTTCTCGAATAGTCAGATAGAAAACGCCGACCTCATCTAGTTTAAAAAAAAGAACACGATTGAATTGTATAAGTGTTTGTACAAACCTACTTACTGAAATAAAAATCATTTATCATTTATTAATCAAAGTTTTTTTACATTAATTTTATTACTGATAACTAAAGAAAAGAAACAAGCTATCCATGGTACTTCATTGGTGATGAAACCATAACTATTTTAGACAAACCATCAAACTTTTTTTCTATAAAAACTTCATTGACGTTGTTTTACACACACAGTTGTATAATTTATATTTATTTCATTCACTATCAATATCCACTTTTTTTATAAAATTTATAAGTGAAATTCTTAAAAAGGTATGGGGTCAGAAGTTAACAGAATTATATTTTTTTTATCTTCACATATTTGCCATAAGTACCAGTAATACGTACATATAATTACCTACATCATTACGTATAACCTCATGAGCGCATTATCATGGAACATGGTATTTGAATTTCGCTTGAAGGGGTTGGCCCGTGGATTGGTTACCATCTTACATACCGTGACCCTTCCGTGCCTCGGAAAGCACGTTAAGCAGTTGGTCCCGGCTGTCATTCGTGGATGTTCGACAGTCGTTACAGGTCGTCAGAAGCTCGAAAGTCTGACAACCAGTCTTACCAAAGGGTATCGTATTACCCAGTAACCGGGTTGTGGAGGTCAGATAGGCAGTCGCTCCATGTAAAATACTGGTATTCAGCTACATCCGGTTACACTGGAAGCCGACCCCAACATAGTTGGGAAAAGGGACCTATGTAATCTGGCAATTTTGGCAACTTTAGCGCCATATGGCCTATGTTGCCGGCAGTATTGGTAACTTTCCTAGTAAGTTTCGGAAAAATTCGGCATTTTTCATCCCCAAGACTACTTGCTACGTCTTAGATTATTTGGTGCCTACAGATTATTATAATACTCTTGATAGTATTTATAGAAATCGCTCACTATAATTCTTTATCATCCATGTGTCCGCTGCCGGCTTGACATCATTCGCGTGGAAGTTCACCACAATATACTAAAATAACAGCCATATATTTTATAAAACTTCCCTGTATATTATGTTTTGGTCTTAGCAGCCAAAATCATCAATAATAATATCCTGGGACATTTTTCACACACGGTCATCTGATCCCAAACTAAGCAGAGCTTGTACTATGGATACCAGATAACTGATATACTACATATATTACTTTTGTTTTTTTTGTAAATACATACTTATATAGATAATTACACCCAGACTCAGGACAAACAGACATGTTCATGCACACAAATATTTGTCCTGGATGGGAATCGAACCCACGACCTGCGACATGATATGGTGGTATCTTAACCAACCACGCCAACTGGCCCGTCAAAACAATACGAATTCAACACCCAAGAAAATGATATAATATTGTTAGATTAAAAGAAATGATAAAAAGTAAAAAAAGCCGCCTGTCATTCGTTGATCTTTGACAGTCGTTAGGAGCCCGAAAGTCTGACAAATAATCTTACCAAGGGTTAGTGTATTATCCAGTTACTGGGCTGTGGAGGTCAGATAGACAATCGCTTCCTGTAAAATACTGGTATTCAGCTGCGTCCAGTTAGACTGGAAGAAAACCCTAACATAGTTGGGAAAAGGCAGGCGGATTGATTATTTAGACGATAAAGAAAAGTAGGAGCAATCGACTTTTGTCACTGACCGGTAATGATGAGTTGTTTTTGTGGCTTAATCACGGGGTTGGCGGCCTCGTGGATCTAGTGGTCGCAAACACTACTGACAATTCCCAGTCGGGAATGTGTTATTGATAGGATAGGATAGGAATCTCTAATTAGAAGCCCGAAGTCTGGATTTGTTCCCGGTTCACAATAAGCTCGCCCCTTATTACATGGGACTTCAACATAACCGTGGCGATGCAGTGCGTCAGGGATGTTTGCTGAGGCGCGGGTAGATGGCTTTGGCGCTATCATCAGGAAAAGATGCGCCTCCCTACTCACTCGCGTTCGTGGCAGCACCAACATAATACTGGGTGTTTTTACAGACCGGTGGAAGTCCTCCATGCTGCAAAGATGGGTGCGGCTTCATGTCTCTATATAATCGTGTTGTCAATACTAACATTAGTTTTTTAAGTATATTGATACTAACAAAATTATGGACTTGGTCTGAAATAAACGTTTATTATTATTATCTCCTTTATTTCATTTCTTTACATATAAATTATATTTTTAAATATTAGAATACAAAAATAAAAACATTTAAAAATATAAAAAATTGTAATCCACCGCCATGGGGAACAGGGTCCAAGCTACCGGTGGTTAGGGCCCCAGAGACAGGAACCTCCTCACAATACGCGCCGTATCAAGGAGGACTGCCTTCTGAATCAGGCCCTTCACCCAGCCACCCAACGAGAGCCTCTTGAGATGTTGGTCGATGCTCTTGGCGATACGGCCATTGACCGTTATTTATTATAATTATTTTTACATTTCTCGGGACCCTGGGGTCCCGGAACTTTGGAAGGCGTACGAGGAGCCGAAGCCAACTCGCAGAGGCCCCTTAAATAATTTTAAATGATAAGGAGGCACCAACCGCCTATTATCCCTCTATTCACTATGCAAGTGCACCCAAGGATAACCCCCGGTTGGTGCAGGACTATTGTTGTGCGTGGAAACGAAACATATTGGGCTATGCGTCTGGGTGGCTAATGTGGATTGGGTTACTTGAACTATGAAAGAACTATGTCCCCTGCCAAAAAAAAAAAAAAAAGTAGTGTATGTAGTTTAATAGTTATCTGGTTTCCATAGTACAAGCTCTGCTTAGTTTGGGATCAGATGACCGTGTGTGAATAATGTCCTAAGATATTAGATATATTATATTATATTATAATGTTATATATTATACAAGGATAAAATGGCAGGGGGTGACTTGCACACTCAATAATGGGTCTCCGGAAACGGCCGCTAGCACATAGTGACGTAACGATAAGGGGGCAACACTTCCTGAGATGCTTGAGGAGTGGAGAGGTATCCCACGGCTATCAGGACAATCCCGGAAGTACGGTCAAGATCCCTACCAGCACCTTACTAGAATACTTCCTTCCTCCGAGCACGTTGGCTCTTGCGAATTTCCACTCAAGCCGGTCAATAAAGGCAAGAAAGAGGTGGGAGCTCTGTTCCTCGTCAGTGTTCACTCCAGCCGGCCAGTTAAGGCAAGCCAGAGATGAGGACAAGATTTCTCCCCGGAGATAGGGTCCGTGGGGTCGCTACTGCCCAACAGCTCGCCACATGTTGCCTTGCGGGTTTCTGTATCTCTCTTGGTCTGGCTCCTCATCCTAGACCCGTTCCGGCAAAGTAAATTCTACCGGCACAGACCTAAAGTTCGGAGCACGCAAGCCCCACCACGACGTCAACATAGAGATACAGCGGTGGGGTTAGTTATTATTATTATTTTTTAATATTTCTCGGGAACCTGGGGTCCCGGACCTTTGGAAGGCGTACGAGGAGCCGAAGCCAACTCGCAGAGGCCCCTTAGATAATTTTAAATGATGAGAAGGCACCAACCGACGATTATCCCTGTATGCACTATGCAAGTGCACCCAAGGACAACCCCCGGTTGGTACAGGACTATTGTTGTACGTGGAAACAAAACATATTGGGCTATATATTGGCCTAACCCTTCGGGGTTCACAGACGTGCTGTTATATTATGTTAATTACGGGGCTGTGAAAAGTAATCTTGGGATTTCAAGGATACATACCTCTAGAGATATAAGATTCAGAATGTTCTGTTTTCGATACATTATACACATTACATTTGCAATACTTCTGTAATTAGACCGTGTTATGTAGAAAGCAGCGGTGTCGGGAAAAGTATAAGCATATTTCTGTCGATGGTTACAATATGGGTGTATGGAAATGGCTGCATTTGACGGCTCATACCAATCTGCCTAGCCTTTTCCCAACTATGTTGGGGTCGGCTTCTAGTCTAACCGGATGCAGCTGAATACCAGTATTTCACATGGAGCGACTGCCTATCTGACCTCCACAACCCAGTTACCGGGTAATACGATACCCCTTGGTAAGACTGATTGTCAGACTTTCGGGCTTCTGACGACCCGTAACGACTGTCAAAGATTCACGAATGACAGCCGGGACCAACAGCTTAACGTGCTTTCCGAGGCACGGAGGAATCTCGGTATGAAAAGATGGTCACCCATCCACAGACCAACCCCGGCAAGCGTAGCTTAACATGATGGATCCACCCGTGCGGCTGTTATTACTTAGCCACGAGCTCACGGCTCATATCTCGACATGGCTGTTTTTGCAAAAAATGTTATATGTCGAAATTAGTATGGTGTGTGTTTATAACTCATTTTTGAAAAAAAGTGCCATATGGCTACTTTCTGCATAACTAGGACCTAGTTATGCAGAAAGCAGCCATAATCATTTAAAAAGGGTTTCTGCGTCTCGGTACAGTACGACACAACTTAGATGTAACATCGGCAAAATTCGTAAAAATGATCACCATTCGAACTGAGTGTGCCTTCAAAATCACCAATATTTTTTACTGCTTGCGAAAATGATCTTTATGCAAAAGCCATAACTTAAGTCATACCCATCAAAAACATAACATGTACAAAAATGCCAAGTCTCGCAACGCAGTTTTTCTGCCGTAAAAAGTTGTGAAATCAAATGTCAACAAAGTCGGTTAATTCAGTATCTACCTGTCTGTAGGAGCAGCCACCCAACCACTTTGTCATTGATACCTTGTTAGTTAGCTAACAACATTTTATAGTAACCATATCAATATTTCATTTCCTTATTTCTTTAAACACATCAACATAATCTATTAGGTAATTTAAATAGTCCTCCTTCAAGGTACTTTCAAACAAATAAAAGCACAAAGCGCTAATATTAGATGGATTTTTCTGTGTAGATTATATTGCCGTGTGCAATTGCCAAGTCACTCTACTTATTATAGAAATATGGAAATGGGTAACAGACTAAAAAATATTTAAAACATGATGACATTTTTTCCGGCTAATGAAACGCGTAAATCTTTGACTAACATTGCGACTTGTCAATTGATGTGTCATTGTCACTCAACTCAATACTTTCCCCCTCTTCGTTGTGATGAGTATTGCGCGCTTTTCCACGGTTTTGGCTCCTCCTAAAGCCCTGATTAGTAATTACTTGACCCTCTGCTTTCCTACTATTTCCTTTCTACACGTGACCACGGAATTGAATCTGGACCTTTTTAAATCGACAATTGGCTGTGTTATTTGAACTTCGACTATCACCTGCGGGATTTGTTTTTTTTACAATGAAATCATTGTGCATTAACTGTGGTATAAGTTTGAATCGCTTGAATCGTTATCTGGCTTAATGGATTACATCCACGTGCATTATGTGTGTTATTTGGCGCTACTGTGACGCTATTTCATATGTCACAATCCATATAAACTAAAATTAAAAAAAAAAAACTTTAAATAAAATAAGCAAGTTTTAGCAAGCAATTGTTTTTAAAATAGCACTATTATATTATAATATAGAAGAATTCGATAGTAGTAAAAAAAATATTGGTGCCAAGCATTGTATTTAAGCACCAGCTTCGTCATTCTCGTGAGTGCTACATTTAAGTTGTGTCGTACTGTACGGTATAAGTTGCTTGACTTAATTATGTTCTACTAGCCAAGCTTTTTAGATTATATTTTAAATCTATTCTGTTTTAACTATCTAGCAATATTATCATTTTTTTTATACAAGTTACAAATCGCTATCACTTGCGTCTCCCCTTCGTATTTATTCGTATTTCGTGGCCATCCCCTCGGACAAATTTGGCCACTTGTCCCAATCATAATGTAGCGACACAAATCACTGTTAAAGGAATATAATTTATTTAATATCCACTTGCAATCGGATTGCATAGGTAGGGGAAACTATCGATAAATAAAAATAAGTAAATTATTATTTGTCGTTTAAGTACCTTTTGTAATTGTTAAGAAAATTATCTTTGTCGATGAATTTCGAAACTGTATAGACTGAGAAAAATATAATGAGTATCAACTAGTGTTGCTGCATTACATGACATGAGAAACAAAAACTGAAAAACGAAATACAATGTTCTGTAAAGATTTTTTTTTTAATTATGAAGTAAAATATTCCGGATTTTATTATATTCGCTTCCACAAATGACATCAAAGAAGTTAAAAATCTATTATTAAGATCACATTACTATAGGCAGAAAATGTAGGCTATGTAGTTACATGTTAACTTCCTTTGATCATATTCTATAGAACTACAATAATGTGACGCAGTACCGTGTAATGTAATGTCCTTCGATTGAATTTAAATGAGGGGTCAAGGAAACGATGAAAATGTATTTTATATTTTTCATCGATTTCTTAACCGAAATCTTCTTTCTTATAAAGCGAAAAAAGGAAGCATATGGAATCTAGCTTGTTCTAATAACTACCTAGCATTTTCAATCACAATACACAATTCTTTATTGCATTTATTTTGGTAAAACAGCTGGTAGGCTTAAAATTAATGAAACAATTATGGACCCTGTCGGACACAGCATAGTGGAGTGTGGAGGAAGAGCGCGAGAAAGTTTGAAGCGAGTGTAAATGCTCGAAACTTCCTCATAATAATATCTACGACAGAGGGTTGACAAACTAATATAGAATGTTATCTACATTCTATACAACAAATAACATTGGGAACCTATGTTTAAAATTATCATATTCCTAGAATGTCCTTAACCAAAATAATGAACCTACATACTCATACATATACAGTTATAACCACTTATTCCTGTTGTTCAGTATTTGTCTAAACTATGATATTTGGAAAACCGAAGATAATAAACGTAACCAATTTTCGAGCTATTCCAGGAACGACATGGTTCCTGAGTAAAATAGGTTGTTTTAAAACCATTTTTCTATGTTTTTCTATGTAAGTTACCGGCTAAGTAGTCGCCAATATATAATAAAAGGGAACTGCCCTTAGTAACCACTTTAATGGCTATCTAGGAGTGCAAATAGATGTAATTTTGCCCACTATTCGTACCCTTTTTTTGGTTCACATAAATAGTATGAAAATATAAATTTGAAACAATTTTGAACGAAGAAAGAATTTTTATGCTAATGTTCAAATACTCGTATCAACAAAAAATATTTCTTCTAGTTAAGAAGAAATATTTTTTCGGTCAGTAAGTCATAAAAATCGGGCATCGGGCCAAACATTGATAATTATGACGAATGCGATGGAATTAGAAACAATAGCACGATATGGAACCCAACCAGTCCCATGCCGCATTGTTAATGCGCCCTCGTTGTTTCTTTCACATTCATGGATTTTTGATACATGCTCGCCCGGTCACGAATATTGCGCTGACCTTTCGGAGCCATCATAACCTGACCTACTTGAAAAACTATAAGTTTTTGATGGGGTTCGTTAAAATACATACTACCAACCTTTATTGCTTCAATAGGTCAGTACGAGAATATCAAGGTTTACATCTAGAATTTACGCAGGTTACTGTCATGTAGGTTAGATTCAATGAAGTTTTACTGCAGAAGGGTGAAGATTTTTCATTAGGTACAAGCAAAGGGGAATAAAGGACCCAGACTAAAATATCAAGTCATTTTCGCAATAAGGATCACAAAGATACGAGGCAAACACGAGGAAAAAATCTGAATAGGATGCTTGGAAATATATTATATAAAGATAAAAAATCACAATTATGTTAACACTCCAACATTCAAAACGTAATTGACAATGTTATCGATATTCATAAAAGCGCGCGTGTCCCATCTCTAGATACACAATGACATACGTGTGTCCCCTGTTACACGCGTGTACCAAATATTAGGGGAGCAACGTTCGAATTATAGTCGTATATTGCACCTGTGAATATAATGTGGTTAGGACTTAATTAACATTTTGGAATTATGAATAAAATGAAGGGTTACGAAAAGAGGAAGCGTGAAAATAACATATTTTAGTAACTGAAAACGAAAGTGTAGGTAATATCATTCTCTAAACGTCATTAAAAGGGGTCAAAGAATGAATTAAAGAATGATTTACTAAAAACAAGAGCATTTCTAGACCCCTCCGTACCCCATAAAAGCACGTTAAGCCGTTGGTCCCGGCTGTGATTCGTAGATCTTTGACAGTCGTTACGGATTGATAGTTAGAAGCCCAAAAGTTTGACAACCAGTCTTACCATTGGGTATCGTATTACCAAGTAACTGGGTTTTAGTCAGATATGTAGTCGCTTCGCGTAAAATACTGGTGTTCAATTGCTTCCGGTTAGACTGGAGGCCGACCTCAACATAGTTGGAAAGAGGCTAGGCAGTTTTGGCTAAAAACAAGTGAGTTTGTGAACTTCTTTGAATAGAACTTTACTGCTTTTTGACTGGCTTCTAAGTAGCTGCACTTAAATTTGATTAATAAGTAGGAACATGTGTAATTAACCATTCGTTATTGGGTGAATATTTGACCTTTTAACCGCCGTCATTACCTTCCGCCAAAAGTTGATGAAGGAGAATATCGTTAATGAAATATTTCATCAATTCACAGAATCTGCTTAAGGACCAGAATCAGGAATTGCTGAAACATTTCATTAAATATATTCTCTTTCATCAACTTTTGGCGGAAGGTAATGACGGGCGGTTAAAAGGTCAAATATTCACCCTATTATCGTTGCATTTTTTTTTTTTTTTTTTTTGGCGGGAGAAAGGAATTATCTCGCGTGCATGGAGAAACGAAAGCAAAAATAATGAGAAAGGATACGGTGTGAAAGGAGTTTTCTTCTTTATGAAATAATCAAAATATTACTAACATTATTTATTAATTACAAAGCTCCTTGCATAGAGGTCAGTCCAGGGAAGGATAACCAAGTTTCTTGTCAAGGGGCTTATATGGTAGGTAATAGTCTTATAGGACTTATTGACTCTGTTTCTATAAGATTGTCAACGCGTACGCCAGGTTGCGAAAACCACTATCGCAGAAATTTGTCGAATCCTGAATATTTTAGCATTGAAGTTTTGTCTCGGTGGTGTCTAGAAGCAGTGAAGAAGATTTACCATCAGGTGGATAAAGAACAGCTTTGCCAAGCAAGCAAATAAAAAAAAAAAGTGTATCAGCTCCGACGCACAACTGGAGTTTACTCCTTGTGTAAGATTGTCTTTGAATATAATGGATAGGTTGACCCTTCCTAATAGTGTTCTGTGGGTTACCCGCTACAATAAAAAAAAAACACATAAACGTGACCACGCTTCGCTTGTATTTCACTCCTCATATTTTTTTCCATACCAGGGGCATTATTTGAAAATCGATTTATAAGGAGTAAACTCCAAAAATGTAATAGTACCTGCTTATATGTCGAGTAAAGCCCAATATCGGACACATAGGTAACGTCAGTGCACCAGAAAATCAAACTACTAAATTAACTATACCTATACTGAACCCAAGGCCAAATACCGTAAAAATATATATTTCGTGCAGCAACATTGCAATAACGTGAGGATTCCTAATTGTGAGTTAGTACGCCCTCGGGACTCAGGCAGACATGAACCTCGGACCGTGTGTAATAGATAGTGCACTTTTATTTTTATTTTTTTCCTGTCGGTCTAAGCGACCTTCGTGAAGCAGCGTTATTGATTGTGGTGACAATATTAGGGCATTTAGGTACTTCTTAGGCTATTTTTATAGGTACAACTGAATACTAAGGCGCATGTTTGTCACTTTCTAAGTGTAAGTCAAAGTGTATTCTAGCGACAGAACGACTTTTATAAAAGTTTTTAAGGTTTCTGATAATTTTTAGGGTTCCGTACCTCAAAAGGAAAAATGGAAGCCTTATAGAATCACTCGTGTGTCTGTCTGTCTGTCCGTCTATCACGTGCTCCGAATCTAATGGATCGATTAAGTTGAAATTTGGTACACTTATGAATTTCTGTGAGCTAAACAGGGACGTGTAACGTAAATAAATGAATTTTGATTATTGAATAAGGCGGTCAGTTTTGAGGGCAAATAAGAAAATAAAAATAAAAGTTTTGCAAACTGTATCGTGTGATATCAAATGGAAGAGCTTACTATGAGGGTCTCAAATATTTGGTTATTTAAGAAGTATTAAGTTATTTAAGAAAATACACGAAAATTGAAAAGTTGACCATGACCCCGTTATCTCCGAAACTACTGAGCCTAAAATTTTGAAAAAATACAGAAAATAGTTCTATAAGTACCTATAGATTTCAGGAAAACATATGAGAAGTCTATTTCTTAAAATACCATGGTAAATCTCTCAATATTGCGTACAAACTTACATTTGCAGTTGGAATGTATGGAGAACATGTTTTTCAACTACAATGTCAATTTGGTTTTTGGGATCAATTTTTCCCAACTACGGAACCCTTCATTGTGTGTGGTCCGACACGCACTTGGCCAGTTTTTTTGCGTTAGGAAAACGTAACCTCATACATATTGCGAAACCGACTACCTACCTCTATAAAATAACT
Source organism: Dicycla oo (assembly GCA_948252095.1). Classification (NCBI taxonomy): domain Eukaryota; kingdom Metazoa; phylum Arthropoda; class Insecta; order Lepidoptera; family Noctuidae; genus Dicycla; species Dicycla oo. The sequence continues at coordinate 38,725,009 of OX411709.1, read as the reverse complement.
AACATTTAAATACCTAGTCCAGCATTATTAATAAATACTAAGCTTTCATTTTTCATGGAATACAAACAATAACATTTGATTTGCTAACTAACAAAAGAAGTTTCATCAAAAAAATCAAAGCGTCCGACCCAACAGGGGATGCTTCGCAATATTTATAGTGAGCGCATATGCGACGACTACACGACAAACATTCATTTGGGCAACAATGCCGGTCAACGACTTAAGCATATTGGCTGAACACTCACTCCCAATCAACGTCACAACACTCGCCCCCATCTATAAAAAAAAAACAAGTGTTTGCTCTCATAAAGAATGAGTGCAAATCTGCACAATGATTGTTTATGTTTCCATATCGTCCCGAGCGCCATTGTTGCGCCGAGCACCCTCCTTTTATTTACAATAAAACGTACAATTTAACATGAATGCAGAAGTTAATACGGCGAACGAGTATAATGGCGATGACGCCCCTCATAATCCTCTTAATCATTAAAATATTGACAGGGAACTAACGAGTGTTTCTGTCCGCAGATGGGCCACCACGGCATGGAAGGGCTGGACATGCTTGATCCACTGACTTCGTCATCGATGACCACCCTAGCACCGATGGGAGAGGCAGCACCACCTCACCACCAGCTGCACGGCTACGGAGCCATGAACCACGTCATGAACCACCACCACCACGCAGGCGGGCTCTCCCACGCTCCACCCGCGCACCTCGGGCACCCAGCCGCAGCACTTCACCCTGACACCGACACAGACCCTCGCGAGCTCGAGGCCTTTGCCGAAAGATTCAAACAGCGAAGAATCAAACTAGGCGTTACACAAGCAGACGTTGGCAAAGCACTCGCGAACCTTAAACTTCCTGGCGTAGGAGCCCTCTCCCAGAGCACCATCTGCCGATTCGAGAGCCTCACACTAAGTCACAATAACATGATAGCGCTGAAGCCAATCCTGCAGGCGTGGCTCGAGGAGGCAGAGGCGCAGGCGAAGAACAAACGACGGGACCCTGACGCGCCGAGCGTGCTTCCAGCTGGAGAAAAGAAACGCAAGAGAACTTCCATCGCAGCGCCGGAGAAGAGAAGTCTGGAGGCATACTTCGCGGTGCAACCACGGCCATCCGGGGAGAAGATAACGGCCATAGCAGAGAAGTTGGACCTGAAGAAAAACGTGGTGAGAGTGTGGTTCTGTAACCAGCGACAGAAACAGAAACGGATGAAATTTGCGGCGCAGCACTGACCGGCGGGCGGCGGCGCGGCTCTGCTGTATCCGGGTCCCGGGTACGGCTACTGAGCACCGCCGCTCCGGCGTGCCACGCCCCGGCACGCCCTCACAACCCCTCACACTCACACAGCAATAAGGATCTCATTCCGATCTCATTCTTAAACTCCCTTCGAGTCAAGCAACTAGTCTTTAGTGTAGATATTATACCGTTCTTATGTTTGTCTATACACGTTCCACGGATTCTTATATATTTTTCGAGACACAGGGTATATAATAATCGATTATATACATATCATCACAGTGAGTAGATGTCGCTTCAATCGTTCAGTTCATGCGCGCCGTGTTTTCAATGTTTTCGGAGCATCGAATATGTACATGAATAAAAATTGAAATTCAGGATTTTTAAGAGAATGTGCCTTGCAAATAATCAATATTCTGTGTTTTAATGTTAGTAACTTCATTGCTGCGAGTCGCAGGAGTCGCACCAGACAGCCGGACATCCGGTGTCGGGTCGTACACACGGTAGGATGCGATGTGCGCCGACCGGGCGGGTAACATGCGAGAATGAATCCTTTTAAATGTAGAATTACGTATTTCCTGACTTTGCTCATTATTTAGAAGTGAACAAGGTTCTTGCTAGTGTTACCTGACGGTGGTCCGTGCGCAGTCTAATGTTTAAATATTTAATGATAAATTTGTTAGGCGTTCTGTTCTCATTATATTGATACTGTACAAAATAATTTTAAGATATTATAGTTTGAAGCCTAAGTTGTAGATAATATTCGGTAGGATTTTGTACATTACGATCATTTGTTTTATTTTCTGTTCATGTTCATTTTGTATGGTTATTAACATTTTCACGAAATGGCACAATTTCTAGTTTAAGAGGTTATTAGTGACATTTAGCCAAAATAGTATTAACGAGTCATTTGTAAATAACTCACATTTCAATTAAAAAGTAGGTGTTAGTATAAATACACATACTTAGTTACTAAAACGGATGGAATTAGTACAACGCGGTTGGATTCATGCACAACATAAAGAACGTTTTTTTTTTTTTGTTAATCACTTTTGTAATTCTCTAGATAATTAGGAAAGGCGATGTTACAAAATCACTCGATGCCAAATTCTTAATTTGAAACGTCAATAAATTCTAAATTGAAATGCGGCCAAAGTATTGACGATAATGAAATTAAATAAAAAGTAATTTGTGACTACTTTTGGTTGTTCACTGCATGAATCCAAAATGGTGGTTGTACCACAGCTTAAGTAATAGAAAACCAGAAAAAAAAACACATAAAAATTTTGCGAATTATAAATAATATTTTTAAAAGATATTTTGTAAATATAGATTTAATAAAAAGACTTAAGTAATGAAACGTGCAATTTAGAACTCGGTAATTATAAAAATAACTGCTAGGAAACTGAACACACACGTTATTCTTTATGAACGATCTAGTCATAGCTTTATTTATATTTAAAAGTTTATTATGTTTGTTTTTTTTAAAGACTTAATAATTTGTATAATTTATTGATGTTACTCGTAAATATTTTTTTATTCCAATGTACAATTTTACCAATTTTTAAGTATAATAAGTATAATTATTATTAAGAAATTATGATGGGAGATGTATCTTTTTTTTTATTTTGTTAAAATTTAGTAACTATTGAGAATCTGAAAAAATGTACGATACCTTACGTCACCACTCAACCTAATATGAACTAAGATTCGTGATATTACAGCGTTAAAATTAGAAATAATTACGCATTTCTTTTGTTAAATTATTTTTTACGGTAGCTTAAGAAAAGTGGATTTCTGAACTCTGAAATTGGTATAGGGCGAAAAATTACTCTTATTGTCGAATAGAAAAACATCTTACTTGTAAATAAATGATTGAATAAAAACTCTTAGGGAAACAAAACTTACTAAATTGTGACGTAAGCTATGTACAAAAATAATTAATTAATTATTTTTTGTAAATAAAATGAGAATAATTAATAATAGACCGAACGTAACTATTATTACTATTAGTTCTGGTAACTAAGTCAGTAATAATTTTAAGTAGACATTAGAAAAAGTTTCTCTTGCAATTATTAATTCTTAATTAATTATTATTAATAATAATAAAAAGAAGACAATCTTATTTCGAAAACCAATAAACAATAAATTGAAAATAGAAACATTAGTAACATCTGTTGTTTCATTACACCATCTAAACATCCCTATGTGCATACCACCACCTTAATATAACTAAAACAGAAAAGGCGATTCGACAATCACCCGACCTTGACCCCTTTGTAATAGCAGCTCAACCTGGGTTCAATTCCCAGGAAAAAAAGTAAAAACAATGGAGATGGAAATATTAGCCTGTTCAAACAGCCCGAATTTGAGGCTTCTCTAAGATTTTTTTTTATCAAAATGCAGTAATGGTGGAGCTGTTGGTCCCGTCAGTCGTTACGGGTCGTCGGAAGCCTGAAAGTCTGACAACCAGTCTTACCAAGTGGTATCGTATTACCCAGTTACCAGTAACACAACCTGGGTTGTGGAGGTCAGATAGGCAGTCGCTCCATGTAAAATACAGGTAATCAGCTGCATCCGGATAGACTGGAAGCCGACCCCAACATAGTTGGGAAATGGCTAGGCAGATTGATTGATTAACTGTTACATAGGTAAGTTTAAAAAAAAAACAAATATTGCTTTTTAACTTGCGCCTGTCTTGTGGAAAGATGAAAAAACATTTCTCGGAACGGCTACACTTCATACATAGTATTGTATTTCACATAAACCTACACGGGCACTTATGAAAAGTCAGAAGCTGGGTGCACGGTTCCAATTAGTCGTTTCCTATGGTGAACGGCCGGCAAGAAACTCCACGGTTACTCTTTTAAAAATAATTGGCATTTACAGTGTTCTCAAAATACTTTGTTAATAGGTATGTGAGGACAGTGTAGGCCTCCTATCTGCATATTCACTCCTATCTGGGACAGATAGGAGTGAATAAAGTTGCTAACAGGGGGACAGATTAAACTTTTTTCCGATCTGTTCCTTTAAGGGACAAAACAGGGTGACAGATAGGAATAATCCCACAAATGGCACTAGTGAACAGTTAAAATTGGAATTGTAGGTCTATATGGTCAAATAATGAGAAGATTATGTCAAGGAAGTGTGTAAAAATAAAATTAAAAAAAAAACTTAATGATTTGACAGCAGTTTGTGTGGAAACACATATGTGGAAATCAGTTTCCATGGTGGACGAGTGATGCGGAGGAATGAGGAAAAATTTCATCAGCAAAGTTTTGAGTATGAATGTGGGTGGCTATACGAGTAGAGGAAGACCAAAGAAACGATGGATGGACAGTGTGAAAGATGATATGACTAGAAAGGGAGTGACTATCGAGATGACGACTAATAGAGAAGTATGGAAGAAAAACACATGTTGCGCCGACCCCAAATAAATTGGGAGCAGTTAATATACATTTACTTAGTTATGTCGTTAACGAAGTACCAGGGAAGCCACATGTGCTGAAGGAATTTATTCGAAACTTCCTTGTCTTCAACTTAGTCTTTAATTTGAAATCCAGCAGGGCCCTTAATATAACTGCCAACGCGAGATACACTTCACGGCAGATGCGGTTTAGTAAAACAGAAAACTATAAAATAAGTCTCATCGCCGCAAGCTTGCCAGCTTGTCGATCTTCTACAGATTGTACTTCGGTGAGTGTGCTCAAGAACTCCATGACCTCATTCCGCCGGCCCCCTTCTACCATCGGACAGCTAACCGCACTGCCAGGTACCATCCCTACCTAGTTGCTATTCCACCAGTTCGCACTAAGCACTTCCAAATGTCTTTTATAATGCGCACAGCAAAAGAGTGGAACTCATTACCTGCGTCTGTGTTTCCGAGCGCATACAACCCTAATCTCTTCAAAGTGAGAGTGAACAGGCTTCTTCTGGGTGAGCTCACTCTATCGACGTCTTTGTCTCTGTCACCTTTGACCTAGACTAGAGTCAAGAGCAAACCCATCACAAATAAAAATAAAAATAAACTTTTAAAATGCCTGTCAGCTTTATTCAATAGAAATATTATCGAATATAGAAATAGGCATACTCATATATGCATCACAAAAATCGACAAGTCTACTTCAAAAACTTAATCCTAACTTACCCAACTCTTTAAAAAACTATGTAAAATCCTAATATTGTAAAAAAGTACGATGCTACTGCTGAGTAAAGGCCTCCATTATTTCCATCTGTAACGATTATGCGCACCTTCTTTCTAGTTCTCAATAAAGACATCCAGGTCATCTTGCCATTAACTTCTCGGTCTACCACAGCCCCATGTCACTTTTTCAGGGCACTAATCCTATGTTTTACGGGTTCACAGCGCGTTGAGTATACGTCAGACATGTCCTGTCCATCCACGTCAGCCTTTAGAGCCACGTAGTTTCGAACGAGATGTTAATTTAACACCTAATCAGTATATTAGGTGCTGGATAGGAGGAATCGATAGCCGATTCCCGGCCACCGTAGGCGCGGGCTTGCGGACGGTGAGTAGTGGGTAGCTCGCCGTCCGGTGAGGACCAGGCCCGGGTCGACGGCGCGTTGTGTTCCACGCGCGCCTCAAAGAGATGTCAGCAAAAGATGGGGTCCAATAGGGCCGATGCCGCTGGGGTCGCGGGTTGTTTGAAAAAGATACCGTGGCCCTGGCATAGGCAACTGAAGGAACACGGGTGGGTTTTAGTCAGTAAAAGTCTGACACGCCCTTCCGCTTCACCCAGAGCGGGAGAAGTTATTTGATGATTTCCCATCCACAAAAAAAAAAAAGGTGCTGGATAGGAAGAGCTCGTGGCTAAGTAATAACAGCCGCACGGGTCGATCCATCAGGTTAAGCTACGCTTGCCTGGGTTGGTCCGTAGATGGGAGACCATCTTTACATACCGAGACTCTTCCGTGCCTCGGAAAACACGTTAAGCCGTTGGTCCCGGCTGTCATTCGTGGATCTTTGGCAGTCGTTACGGGTCATCAGAAGCCCGAAAGTCTGACAACTAGTCTTACCAAGGGGTATCGAATTACCCAATAACTGGGTTGTGGGCTCCATGTAAAATACTGGTATTCAGCTGCATCCGGTTAGACTGGAAGCCGACCCCAACATAGTTGGGAAAAGGCTAGGCAGATTGATTGATACTGTGCTGCATAGCACGTTGGCCAACCTTGAGTTTAGACTTTTGGATATTAGTCAAAGACGAAGCAAGATGGAGAAAAAATAATATATGTAGCTAATTAATATTTAACTTATACAGGGTTATTGGTAAAACACCAACAACCTCATAAGGGGTAATTGTACTCATCATTATGAACAACTTTTACTATGGGACCAAGTCTGAAATCGCAAAAAAAAAAATCAGCTGTTCAGTACATTTTGACGAATTTTGCGAACATAAATGTACTGAACAGCAGATTTTTTTTGCGATTTCATGTTTGGCCCATAGTAAAAGTTGATCATAATGATGAGTACAATGACCCCTTAAGAGGTTGTTGGTGTTTTACCAATAACCCTGTATAAATTCACGCTGGGGTCAGGGTACCAACAGGAGAACGCCACATCTTTACTTACTCCGTGGATAAATATATCGTTCTACTAAATAGTCTGTAGTGTCCGCTAGATCTAACAAGTCAGCTTAAAATATCTTGTTAACTAGCGATGCTTTTAAAAGTTTTACAGCCAGGGCCACGGCCAATCGATTTTAGGTCGATTTATTTTAAACCGGGTGAAAGCTCTGTTTGATCACGTAACCAGTGACCAGTGGGTAGAAATAACTGTGTAAAATATTTTAAAGGGTTATAGAATCTTGGACATTACTGATACGAGTATCATCAGTGGAGAAAAACATCGTGAGGAAACCTGGGTTTATGGTTAACATAAGTCTGAAATCGCCAACCACTCTTGAGCAAGTGTGCACTCTTGAGCAATTTGCCCTGCAGTGGGAAAATAATAGGCTGGATACCTCCGTACCCTGAGCTCCTGGACAGTTGGGAAGCGTATGAGGGGCCGAAACCAACTCGCATAGGCATAGATAATTTTAAGCGAAATGAGGCTCCCACCACAGAATCAAGGACATCCCCTGGTTGGTGTAGCTTAGGACTATTGCAGGATATGGGAACTGATTATCTAGAACTATGAAAAGGCCAGGCGTCTTTTACGCCTGGACAGGAATGGCCATCACAGGACACTGCTCGTTAAACAAACACCTTTACACAATGGGCATAACGGACAGCCCTCTGTGCAGAGCTTGCATGGAGGCTGAGGAAACCGTTGCGCATAAGCTCTTCGAATGCACAGGCGTTACACAGATAAGAATGGAAACCCTCGGGGCACCCAGATCTTTCACAGATGTTCTGAACAGACCAGAAGCCGTGACTAACTTCTGGAGGGAGGTGGGCTGGTTGGAATAAACACTGACGGCCGCCATGGTCCACTTGAAGGATTACGTGCGGAAACCGAACCCAATAACATAACATAACTGTGAAAAGACTATGGCCCCTGCCTGAGCAATGCTTTATATAAAATACACGGATAACATGACAAGGGATGACTTGCACACTCAATAATGGACTCCCGAAAATGGTTGTAGAGGTAGATAATAATAATTTTTATCTATGAAATTGCCGATTTTTGATACCGGCTAGTATGAAGATTTAGAATTCCAAATTCAAATTAATTTTATAATATAGCATGATATTAAAAAAAAATCAAATCAGTGGTTTATTTGTTTTCCCGCCGTTCGATTTTTCTTTGATAACGATGTTTCAAAAATCGAGATTGCGCGCTATTTTCGAATACGAGTTCCGTCGTGGCACCAACGCAACACAGACAGTACGCAATATTAAAGAAGTGCATGGTACCGTAAATGAACGCACGGTTCGTTTGTGGTTTCAAAATTTTGATCTCAACAATGAGCCCCGGGGAGAAATTTCAAATCCAAAGAGGCGGTGCAAAACGCCTTTAAAGAATTTATCGATTCCCGTTACCAGGATATCTATAGCAGAGGCATCAACGAACTTTCATTAAAATGGCAAAAGTGCATCGAGAATATTTCTTAAAAAAAATTGTTTGATTTTTTTCTATTACATCGGTAATTTCTTAGATAATTTCATATTATTATTATAGAACCGTTACCAGTAGATAAATAATAAAATTATACAAAATTTTAAGGGGTTATCGAACTCATATGAATATGAGCAACTTTTACTATTGTCTAATTCTGAATTATCGATTAAAACCTCAAGGTCAATTCTCGTACTTAAAAAAACGTTAAAATATGAGTTGCAATCTCATCTCAGCGGCAAACAATGCCAAAAAAAATTCAAAAATGTCGGTATATTAGAGGTTTTTGACAGATTGAGTCTGCTTCTCCTTCGTGACGTTCGCGCTATCAATGGCATCGCAGAGGTCACTTTAGCCGCATGTTTGTCTTCCTGCAGGGTGTCACCTTCCGTGGTCCACTTGGAAGGCCCTGAACCGTTTCCGAACCTAAGTGGGAAGGTGTAAGTCGAACATCGTAAAGTGTGACTACCTCGAAGGAACGGCAGCAGGGTGTGGTCGCACACACCATGGCTGCAAGCTTGAAATGATAAGTCACGGATAGCAAAATTATGGTATATTGAGTAATTTAACTACCACGTAAATAATGCTAGATATTAATGTTGTGTGAATGAGTACAGCTGACTATGAACGCTGATTGTGTACTGTTGAGTTACACGGTAATTTGTGCAAGGCGACGGCAAAGTACTGAAATTCAGCTTATAACTCGATAAAACTATATTATTTAAAATACATCTTTGTTCTGCTAAAAAGGAAAAACAAATGACTCATTCTCCAAATATTCCAAAATCAAATTAAGGGGGAAGCGTCAGGGTAGCCCGCGAAATTCAAATTTTCTTACGTTTTTTGCAATTTACAAGTCGGTATTATATTGTACGTTGATCAAATTATAATTTGCGGTCGTAACAAGTATCTATTTACATAATTAGAATCATGAAAGTGATCAATACAACTCTTTAAGACCAGGTAATCCCAAAAATGACTATTTCATGAAATCTTGACATTTTAGGATTATACTAACTTAAGAAGTTGTATTACTGATTCTATTGTATATAATTCTATAAAAACATATTTGTTACGGCCGCAAATCATACTTTATTTAACATACAACTTAATACTGACTTGCAAATTGCAAAAAACGTAAGAAAATTTGAATTTCATGGGCCACCCTGACGCTTGCTCCTTAAGGCAAAAGCGTCAGGGTAGCCCGCAAAATTCTAATATTCTTAGGTTTTTTGTAATGTCAGAATTAGGTTGTATATTGAGCAAAATATGATTCGCGACCGTAACATATATATATTTACATAATTATAATCATTAAAATCAGTAATACAACTCCTTAAGTTAGTATAATCCTCAAATGTTAAGATTTCATGAAATAGTCATTCAATAAGATTACGTGATCCTAAAGAGTTGTATTGATGACTGTAATTACTATATTTCTGTAAATACATATGTGTTATGGTCGCGAAACATACTTTAATCAACATATTAGGTTTTATTTTTATTCAAATATAATTCGCGACCATAAAAACATATTTTTATAGAATCATAATAGTCAGTAAACAGTCATACAACTCATAAATTAGAAAAGACCTCAAATATCAAGATTTCATAAAATAGTCATTCAATAGAGTAATATGAACTTAGACAATTGTATTGATGATTTTAATGATTATAGTTCTATAAATACATATTTGTTACGGTCTCGAATCATATTCAAATCAACATACAACCTACTTAATACCGATTTGTAAATTGCAAAAAACGCACCCTGAAGCTTTCGCCTTAATAAAGAATCCCACTCCCTATACGTTTCGCGTTTGTTTCACAACAGAGTAAAATGAAGCTTCTTACTCATTTCCTGCATACCTGACTCCTACTATTAGAATGCAAACGTATTTAAAAAATATGAAAATTGTCCCTCTGGGTGTCCACACAAAACACGCGACACGAAAAGAGTTTTGGAATTAAGTAATTAAGATTTGACATGGGAAAATGCTGCTGCCAATTTACCTGATTTCTATTATCTATTTCTAATATTTTTATCATGATATCACCCAAATATATTTTTTTCGATAGTTGAATAAATTTGATTATATACATACATTATATTAGCAGGTTTCAGCATATATCTTGCTAAAATTGTTAGTAAATTTTTTACATGGTACCGACATTGTTATGTAAATATTAAACTAATTAGTTCGGTGTCCGACATCTCGGTGTTATAAAAAATATAATTACAGTCGGCTTTTACAAACAAAGGAAATATTGTTTTGTAAAACATTTTGAACGCCGTAGAGAAGCTACGAAGCTACGCCGTAGAGGCTGCTACGGAGTGCGTAGCTCGTTCGTAGCATTTTTGTTTTACATTTTTATCACTTAATTTTTTTTTGTCAATTAATCGGCTGTGATAAACAAACCGGCCAAGGGCGTGTCGAACCACGCACAATGAAGGGTTCCGTAGTTGGGATGAATTTATCCCAAAAACAAACTTAAGATTGTAGTTGAATAAGTAATTTTTCAATGGCGTTTGTACAAAATTTTTACATTTCCAAGTACATGTTATAAGTTGGTCGACTATTACTCGTAAACTTGTAAAGCCTACTTAGCTGTGATAGTTTTCCTTTTAATTTCGTTATATATACTACTGCTGTGATTTTTTTCACATATCCAAAAGCAACCGTTTAATGGCAGGGGAGGAAACTTGACTCTAAGAAAAACTAGCAATTTAAAGCTTAATTTTATGCAAACGGATACCTGAATCGAAAAATGTTTTCACAGACCTGTAATATTTTTGAAAGGCCTATCCAATGATATCTCACACCATGGAATAGACGAAAAAAACAAAACATCCCCAATTTACGTGTACAGGAGGTACACTAAATTTTTATTTCATGATGTTATTTTACCACTTCGTCGGCGTGATTAATACGAGTATGTATATCTATGCCAAATTATAGCTTTCTAGTACTAAGAGTCTTTAAACTTAGCTGCGAACGGACGGATAGACGGACATGGCGTTCCTTGTTGATTACGGAACCCTAAAAATGGACATCGTCGACTTATCAGAGTTATAACCTGAGATAAAAGCCTACTCTCAAGTGATAAACACTCGTATATATGTTTATATAAACAAGAAATTACTTGCTGCTAAGTAATTTCTTAGTGAAGTCATTACTTGAGGATAGAATACTTCATTATAAAATCTTATTCTATAGTAGAGTAATGTACATACGTTACTTATTTGGGTAAATGCTTGAGTAAGAATCGAAGTTTCATTGCAAAATCAAAGGCAAAACAGTCGAGTTCTCAATTCTTAAGTAAACAAAATGCTGACTATTACTTGGCTAAGAATTCTAACCTTTGACAGTTCTAGCTTCAAGCAATTATTAAACTATAGAATAAAAATTCGTTATTTGAGTAATTACTTTTACTGAAAAAATCACTTTTATTTGTTTATATTCGAAGCAATTTCTTGCAACATAATTGTCACGAACGTTTGCAAATGTTATTGAAATAAAATACATATTACACTATAGCGCATTTCAGCAAAACCCTGTGAAACCTTTAAATATTATAATTTAAGTTCCACTCTCCATTTTGTTTCTTATCTCCACATCGCATCTAATTACGCGGGCCAGGTCGTAAAGACACGGGTAATCGCTTGCAGACAGTTGATTAGCACAAAGCGCTCAGAGCGCTCCGCTCGCTCCCGTGGGTATGTGTCTACTTCATAGGTATCAAGGTTGCTGATGCTCAGTGTTGCTGGGCCCGGATAAACATTTCAAAGGAACGGTATCGAGGGATAATAAATTATCTCGGATTCATAATCTGCCTAGCCTTTTCCCAACTATATTGGGGCCAGCTTCCAGACTAACCGGATGCAGCTGAATATTAGTATTTTATATGGAGCGATTGCCTGTCTGACCTCCACATCCCAGTAACTGGGTAATACGATACCTCTTGGTTAGACTGATTGTCAGACTTTTGGGCTTCTGACGACCCATAACGACTGTCAAACATACACGAATGACAGCCGGGACCAATGGCTTAACGTGCTTTCCGAGGCACGGAGGAGTCTCGGTATGTAAGGATGATCACCCATCCATGGACCAACCCCGGCAAGCGTAGCTTAACCTGATGGATCGACCCGTGCGGCTGTTATAACTTAGCCACGAGCTCCTAAAAACAAAATTGTTTTGTTTTGTGTGCAGTCACTTGAGTAAGATTCGAAATTCAATTTAACTCCTATCGTCTACGACGAGTTTCTGATTCGTCGCTTCGTGAAGGGCTCGGACTGTCATCGCCAGTGAAATACTAACGTTATGACATTCTGGCTTTTGTGACGACAATCTTGGACGATTGGCCTTATACAAGGTGTAACTTAAATAACGCACAACCTTTTAAGGGGTCATTCTACTCATCATTATGAACAAATTTTACTATAGGACCACACCTGAAATCGCGAAAAAAATCTGCTATTCCCTACATTTATTTTCGCATAACTTGTCAAAAAGTTGGGAACAGCCGATTTTTTATCGATTTCAGGTCGCATAATAAAATTTGTTCTTAATGATGAGTACGATGAACCCATAAGAAGTTGCGCGTTATTTAATTTACACCTTGTAGTATAGAAACACAAAATTTTTACCTAAATATTATCAAACTCTTGCATTTGAAATTGAATCGAACAATTGTAAAAAAAAACACGATATCTTATGACCGTTTTCCTCTAGAATCTAGAACCTGATTCCAAATCAATATAAGTAATACGATTAGTTTCGGGTCGAGTTCAAATGTTCTTAGAAAGAACTAGAGAAGAAATAGTTCTTCAATTCAAGAATGTGTGGTGATTTGTTTTTAGAATATACCTTCGTTTTTCTACTTACTTATGTCATAGTAAAGCTCTGGCCAAAAAGAAGAGAGTGTGCGAGCAGGATGCGGGACACCACTGCGCGCGTCGTTATTTTTTTAATGACTAGGTAGTCACGTAATTATCTGCGCCAGTTTGAACACCATACAAGTAAGTTGACATAGGTGATTAGCCGCGTTGCGAGTGAATTTCGTCACGCATCGCACTCGCTCCCTCGCTTCAGTTTGGCCAGGGCTTAGGTAATTGTCCCACCAGCGAGGAAGAGACTAACTATAGCGATATATTTCACTGCAGCCTGGTGAAGTTCACAGGAGTAGCACTGAAGTGCATTGAAAATGTTGAGAAATTATTTTAATTGTATTTTGACTGTATTTTGAATTACAATTCCATTTTTTTTTTGCTAGTAATTATATGTTAGAAGTATGCGTATCTAGGTGGTGGTAACATCGCATTGGCGTTAAATAGCTGTTAAGGTGTTATTTACATAATTTTGAATAAATATGTAACTTTCGGCTATTTTCTCGCTGAAGAAACTTAAAAAATATACAATACATTCCGTGTAAACAAAAGAGATGCATATATTTATAGTTGATCGCTGATTGTTCACACCGCGCGCGAGTCCTCGTTTGTCGCAGCGACGCGCGCTTGGGGCACAGAGCACTCGCTGAGAGACTCACGCTTGGTACATACGCATACCAGCAAGTAATCGCTTGTCGCTGTCGTTCACTCGCTGCTCGTTACTCGCCAACTTGTTTCTAGTTTCTAGCTCTACTTGCTTCTCGTTCATCGTTGGCGGGATAGCTCGACGCTGGTCTGGACTTGTAAGTATTTGTATAATAAAATCTGAAAATAGACGAACAGAGAAACAATGTTTTTAAAACCCATAAATCTGCTTAGCTTTTTCCCAACTATGTCGGGGTCGGCAACCAGTCTAACTGGATGCAGCTAAATACCAATCTTTTACATGGAGCGACTGCCTATCAGACCTCCACAACCGAGTTACTGGGTAAAACGATATCCCTTGGTAAGAATGGTTGTCAGACTTTCGGGCTTCTGACGACCTGTTACTACAATCAGATCCACGAATGAATGCCGGTACCAACGGCTTAACGTGCTTTCCGTGGCACGGGGAGGTCTTGGTATGTAAAGCCATCCACGAACCAATCGCGGCAAGCGTAGCTTAACCTGATCGATCAATCCGTGTGGCTGTTGAATGAAATGCTATAAAATGCATACTATAAACGTGAAAGCAACTCTGTCTGTCTGTTTCTCTTTTACCTTTACACGCCTGAAACGGTGAAAGGATTTTAATGCAAGTAGACTTTTGATCCCGATCAAATCATCATCCCGATCATCGATCTACACAAGCGAGCGATGCGACAAAAGCTAGTCAGGAATATACTGAAAGCCTTAACATTCTGGCTATATAAGAATCTTAACTCTCCAGAAATATTGTAATCCTATAATTTCTGGAGGATTTTCGGAGGAAAATCTCTGAATTTCGTTCTCCAGACGTATGACAGGCAGACGGACATTTCTGACGGAGAAAGACAACAGTTATTCTACGTCAAGTAAGTATTGTTTTATGTCAGGACTTCGCGTATATTCGCCTTTATTGATGTAAGTGGCCGCAAAGCGCGCGGATCGTTTTTTGAAAGATAGTAAACAATCATGGTTGTTTGTCCACCTCTTAATTGTTTAATGCATTTGACAACAATTCCCCGGAAACTTCACTTGGGAAACTATCTCACTGTCACAGAAAAATAGACGTTGTCGCTTTTAGGTTGTCAATCAACCAGTTGCTATACCATTGGTGAAGTGTCAGTGCCTTTTTTAAATCATAAAATAATTTAGGACTTTTCCATATAGTATAACATGTAAAATCAAATAATTAAATTGCCAATTTGATGAATCCTCCGAAAAGTATATGAAAGCAACGCCTGCGTGCCCGAACTTTCTAGAGTTTACTCGCAACGTAGCCACAGAGGGCGTTTAGCGGTCAAGAACATTCGTCTACACGCCGCCAATGCGCATCACTATATACGCGACCCGCTCCGCTTTTCTGGGGAAACTTTGGCTTTTCCTAAAGATAGTTGGACCTACGCCTGTGCCTGCAAAACGTATGGTGCAGTGTTGATTTTTGAAGTTTCAACCATTACAATCCTGGACTCAAGATGAGTCAGCTCGCCGGCCGGCAGCAGATTTCAAAAAGATCACGCGTGCAGGAACCAAGGTTCTCCCATCTTCCTGGGGCTGAATGGAAGTATATATGTAAATGACGTGGGCTTTGCTGCAAATTCATCTTTATAGTATTGGATTGTTTCGAGGATTCATCATTGACAGAATTTTATTATGCATACGCCATGTTGATACCGCTTAAACATAATTAGTAATTATCTCAAATATCATTATCATCTGCCTAGCCTTTTCCCAACTATGTTGAGGTCGGCTTTCAATCTAACCGGATGCAGCTGAATACCAGTATTTTACATGGAGCGACTGCCTATCTGACCTCCACAACCCAGTTAATGGGTAATACGATACCCCTTGGTAAGACTGGTTGTCAGACTTTCGGGCTTCTGAGGACCCGTAACGACTGCCAAAGATCCACGAATGACAGCCGGGACCAACGGCTTAACGTGCTTTCCGAGGCACGGAGGAGTCTCGGTATGTAAAGATGGTCACCCATTTACGGACCAATCCCGGCAAGCGTAGCTTAACCTGATGGATCGACCCGTGCGGCTGTTGTTACTTAGCCACGAGCTCCAATTATCTCAAATAGTGCAGGCTGTTTACACGCCTCATCACTAACCACGTTTGACAACAATTCCCAGTTAATTGAAACTTCACTAAGGTATCTAACTGACACATAAACAATTACCTAGACCTTGTAGTTTTATAACGTGCAAGTGATACTCATTGGGTGATAAAGTAATTACGAGGTCGACCATACACGATGCAGAATTAACGGAGCAATCAGTTTTAGAAAACAGAAAGCCGCGAGGTGTCGTGGGAGTCCGTACCCGGTTGGAACGAAGTTCTTTTCGCTGTACATTATGTACTAGCTTCTGCGCATGCGACTCCAATCGTGTGGAAGCTGTAAGACACCACAGTATACTAAAATTACAGTTCATATTTATTTGTACTAGAAATAAAGAAAGAAAGAAAACATGTTTATTCGGCACATGCCATAAGTGCACACAACAACCAAATAGAAAAATAATAATAATAATAAAATATAATAATAAATAATAAATGGATGAAGTTATGCTAACGAATAATCACCGGAAGTATATAATGAAAGACGGGACGATCGTTATATGTCGGGCATGCCATTGCCCCGGTGAGTCTATCAGACATATTACTTCTGGGTGTTCTCGTTTAGCTAACGGCGAGTATTTGCACAGGCATAACCAAGTGGCCAGGATTATCCATCAGCAACTTGCTCTGAAATACGGCCTTGTGGAATCTGAGGTACCGTATTACAGGTATGTGCCCGACCCAGTTCTCGAGAATGACCATGTCACGTTATACTGGGATCGATCTATTATCACTGACAGGACTATTGTAGCCAATAAGCTTGATATAGTGGTAATAGATCGATCAGTGCGCCGCACAATGATAATCGATGTCACTATCCCGCATGACGAGAACCTCGTGAAGGCTGAGAAGTAAAAAACAATTGAAGTATCTCGACTTAGCCCACGAGGTTGTCGCTATGTGGAATGTGGACTCGGCAATCATTGTGCCGATAGTCGTTACGGTCAATGGCCTTATTGCTAAGAGCCTCGACCAACATCTCAAGAGGCTCTCGTTGGGTGGCTGGGTGAAGGGTCTGATTCAGAAGGCAGTACTCCTTGATACGGCGCGTATTGTGAGGAGGTTCCTGTCTCTGGAGTCCTAACCACCGGTAGCTTGGACCCTGTTCCCCATGCCGGTGGATTTCTATTTTTTATATTTTTAAATGTTTTTTTTTTAATTCTAATATTTAAAAATATAACTTATATGTAAAAAAGTGAATAAAGAAGATAATAATAATAAAATTAAATACGTTTCTCATCTACTACGTTTGTAGTTTGTGTCTCAGCAGCTATATGTGGATGAAATATGTATAAAGAGAGTCGATGCGGAGCAAGCGGCGTGTCCGTGTGAGAAACAGTTCGTCCTGAAGTCGACACCCGCAGCCTTCAGTAGCAATTTCCCATTGCTTGCGAAGTTCTTCGTTTTTATAGAATTAATGAACTCTTGCGTTCCTACATATACTACCTAATGGCTCAACACTGATACTCTGACAGATACCTGTTTAGTATGTTTCCAAAACTTCACTCATAGTTAAATAAACTATGAGTGAATAGTATCAATAGTATTATAGTATTAATAGTATCAATTTTTGAGTTAATCAATCCTCGCAGTAAAATCCTCCCTGTAAAATTGACTACCCCTTTTCGCCCCGTTAGGTTAGATTTTCGAAAAACCCTGATACACATGTATAAATAAATACTGAGTTTCGAGTTAATCTGACCGCACGTTCAAATTCTTCAATACAAACTTTAGCACCCGTGAACTGTCCTTTGAGGGGTAGTTATGAAAAACCAATAATGAGAAACTTTATTTCTTACTTAGGTAAATATTCGTGCTAAATTGAATCAAATGAATAAGATTTTTCATATAAACAGTATCCCCGTTTTTCACCCCCACAGGGGTGGAATTTTTAAAAATCATTTTGTATGTTTCCAATACTTGACTCAAAGATTATTTGTACCAATGGTCACAATATTTTGTATACATTAATTACATCATTATATGTGAAGACGATGCACCTAGAATAAAATTATTATAACACAAATAGGTCAAAAAGTATTAAAAATGGAGGAATGACAGATAAATTAATTTATGTGATAGGCCCTTTCCCCGAACTGTAGGTACATCTCTCCCAATATCATTGGGAGATACAGGCATGGTGTTCTGTCATAATATTGAATTTATTTCTGCCATTTTCTTGCAAGCACACTTGTCACTGTTCCTTGGTACTCTGCAGTAGGTTGTTCAAAACGTTCAGTTAATTCCATGTACCGCTAAACTGGGCATAGTGAGCAATACTGGGCAATAGTGGGCATGCTGCTGTAAGCACGTGACTGAGTTAGGGTCGCCCCGCGCCATACGTCACTCGCCTCCAGGGAATAGCGCATAGCACGTAACTCGATGTGTTTCACTCGACTTTGGAAAACGTTAGCTTGAAAATTCCAGAATTTGAAGTCTAGAAGTGGGTTAGATTTCTTTATTTTAAAACGAGACATTATAGAATAGAGAGTGGTTAGGGAAAAATGCAGCGATGACTCGTGTAAGCTTTGTTTGTCAAATTATACATTTCTAAAAAAAATCTTTGTCAGACGATTTCATATGACATCGTACAAAACAGTAGATATGATTCAGATAGGTACTTTACCTACCCCATACGAACTAATACTGCCCTGAAACCCCGCGGGGTCTGGATTCTAAGAACATGAACACTTGAGATAATAATTTGTACTTACTAAATCATGGTAAAGGCACAAACAGGAGCGACACGGGACACGAATCGCACGCGACACAAAGGCACTGCGTGTCGCACAACGAACGGTGCCTTTATGTCGTGTGCGATTCGCGTCACGTGTCGCGCTTTTTTGTACGAGCTTTAATACAAGGTATGTGCCCGATGGGATTTCCCAACGGAAAAATGACGAACTTCCGTTCAAACTTTCATCTCTTATCTCTCTCTTATTTCATCCCTTTGTTTTTGATCAACCTGTATTGTCCCACTGCTAAGAAACGGTCTCCCCACAGCTTTCCACTCTTCTCTGTGAGTTGCCTTCTCCGGTCAATCTCCCATAAACGCCTGTAAGTCATCACGCCAGCGTTTCCTCGGCCTCCTTCGGGGTCTCTTCCATCCCTTCTTAATGCTATTTTTTGCTATGCTAGGAACTCTTGTGCATCATGATTGTAAAAAGGTAGATCCGCAAAGGTAGCCCGCGACTTGCGTTTTTTTTTTTTGCATTTTGCACAAATATGTAATTACTTAATTCTAACCATAAGAATCATCAATACATCTCTCTAAGGGCCGGTTTTTTTATTCGTAGTTAACTCAACCAATGGTTAAAAATAGTAACTAATGGTTGAATTTTGGCTAAATGTGTTTGCCAAAATGCCATTAACTGCTATTTTTAACATGATTTATTATGTTAACTCATTCATATTAAAAAATAGTAAATAATGGTAAAAAAATTGTAGACGAATTTCGAGTCCCCGCCGGTTGATTTCGTGAAAACAGATTGTAATTTTACTAAGGTTTCCGATACTGCTGTAGCCATTGTATGTGCTCGACACTAGACTTAGTAGGCTCATTGAATTCCTTATAAAGTAATCTTTCACCGATTCTGATATTTTAAGTTCTATGCAGATTTACGGCCAATATGAGATGACATCTTAAGCTTTTTGCTTTTTGCAACATATATTTTTTCGGTTTCTGCTCTATTGTATCTGCTCGGCACTAGATTTTTTAAGCTCATTGCATGCTTTTTGATGCAAGCTTTTTTCGATTTGGATATTTTTAAATTTCTGAGCAGATTTACGGCCGATATGAGACGACATATGACATTATTTTGCTATCGTCAACTTCATATTAATTTTTAACCCTATTTTGGTCAATATTTCTGTTTCTGTTTAGGTTCTGATAGTGCTTTATCAACTCTTCACAAATATACCAGAATAACGGATCTAACTAAACAGGTTTTTGCGCTATACGAGTTGATATTTCGACACATAGTGAAAAGTAGAAGGTCGCGCGCATGCACCTGCACACGCAGTGTGACATCACACGCAAATTATATCCTGCCTTAAAATTGTTATAAATATGACCTATCTTTTCAATGCTCAACCAATACTCTAGCATTAAAAGTCTCGTAGTTATTATCGGTCGAAAACTTACATGTTTTTGTCGGTCAGAAATATTGAACGTACCACCAGTACACCACCGAAAAGACGTTTTCACGTCAAAAAACCAATGGAACCAATGGATCAAAAACCCTTAGTTAGATTTATTCTAAAATGTCATGATTTCCCAAATTATATCTTAACTTAAGCTGTGCGTTGTCTGTCAGTGAGTGAAAGAGTTTAAGGGGGAAGCGTCAGGGTAGTCCGCGAAATTAAAATTTTCTTACGTTGTTTGCATTTTGCAAATCAGTATTAGGTTGTATGTTAAATAAAGTATGATTTGCGGCCGTAACAAATATGTATTTACAGAATTATAATCATTAGAATCAGTAATACAATTTCGTAAGTGAGTATAATCCTCAAATGTCAAGATTTCATGAAATAGTCATTCATTAGGATTACCTGGTCGTAAAGAGTTGTATTGATCACTTTAATGATTCTAATTATGTAAATAGATACTTGTTACAGCCGCAAATTATATTTTGATCAACGTACAATCTGCAATCATACAATCTTAGCCTGCTTCATCTCGCTTACTTACTAAACAAGCATCTTTGCTCTCTATCTCACATTACCGTATCTCACCCGTCATTTTTTTTAACCTTATCTCCAGCGCATTAGTTTACGTCCTACAAGCATCGTCCGGGTATCTCGGGCGATACATTTTATTGTCGGACGGCACCGAATTATATAATATAACTATGTGTAGTTATAGCTACAGCGGTCGCGCTGAACATAGCTTGTTTGTAACCTGAAGTAACTATACTTGGTTTAGAATAGGTACCTGTTATTTTACTGTTTTTGTGCCTGGATAATGTTAGGTCTTACTTCTCATATTACAAATTAAAATTTAATAAACGTGGAGTATTTTTAAATGATAACAGGATTATGAAAGATATTGTGCTTTTCCTTGGGGTGTCATGTGAAAAGACTAACAAAAACCGATTATGACGCAAGCGCCAGAAGGTACCTAGGCCGCGAAACATTAAATTTTCTTAAGTTTTTTTACAATTTGCTGGTCAGTATCAGGTTTTATGTTGATCAAAATGTGTTCTTGACCGTAACAAATATGTATTTACGGAATTATAATCAATAAAATCGTCAGTAAAACTTTCTAAGCTCAGATTACTCTATTGAATGACCATTTCATGAAATCATGACATTTGAGGCCAATGTTAACTTGGGGAGTTGTATTGATGATTATAATGATTATAATTTTGATAATACATTATCTCGTATTGCACATAAATGAAACCCGCGGATAGTTTTGTAGGTACTTGTATTTCAACACAGATAGGTTTTTTTTACAATAAATTAATGGAGCGATTAACGTTGTGCAAAACATGAATATAATGAGAAAAAAGTAATGTGGGGTACCTTATAAAAACTAAGAAAAAAAAAATTAACTCCCAACAATTACTGCATCTCATATGAATGCAGCTTGTTGCTATGAATGTAATACTAGGCGCCAACATACATATTCCTTACGGTCGCGAATCATATTTTGAACAACATACATACACCTTGATACTGACCAGGAAATTGAAATTGAAAACGTAAGAAAACACAAAGCGGGCTACGCGTATCCCGCTTAAAAATGAAAAACAACGACGTGACTTAGTTGTGATTGGTTGCGTCGTGTATGGAGCACCGTTAAGACCCCTATTACATTTCGACCGTGATTTTTGCGTTAAATGCCCAACTTTGGCGTTCTTATTCTGAGAAGCTGAAAGACTTCGACAACGTTGATGTACGGTGCAACCGCACATTCTGCAATTCAGCAGTTCACGCCACACATTCATTTCAACTCATAATAATTAGTTTAGTTCGCGTTGGGCTATCAAGTCGACCAGGCGTTCTCGTTACAGCCAACAAGGGCCGCGTCACTCACTTCATTGCCACACCATCAGTCCATTAAGCTCATTTTACCTTTAAGTACCTTTGGGAAAATACAGTAGTGTTTTAGTACTTACCTTCTTTTATTCCATTCATCCATCATCTAAAAGTAATGTATGGTCTAGCAAGGGATCATACAGTTGACCTATAGAGTGGTGGAGAATAGTTAATAGTATAGTTTATAGCAGCCTCGCTTTTCACAACTTTTCCCTATATATTTATATAAAGCCAAAATAACGAAGCAAGTTTTTCATAAAATGCGCGACAACATTTTTTTGAGCTCGTGGATTTAATGAACTATGTGTAACATAAGAATATGAATTGGAAAACATGTATGTAGTAATATATTTTAAATAGCAGTTTAGTCCATAGTGGACTCAGAATTTTAAAACATGTACAGAATATATAAAAAGAAATCCCATTTAAAACCATAAAACTACTAAAAATCCTCAGAACTAACTGTAAATTCCTCCTTACTAGATTAATATTTACGTAAAATTTATACCAGAATACACGGTAGTTCATTACAAAAAAAAAAAAATATTTATGACTCAAAATAAACGAAATTACAACTGTCACATTGCTACATAATATGATGCGTCGTCGTATTCATTATATTGTACCTAATCTGTCAGAACGCTATTTTATGATAGGCCTCTTAAGGTGATACCAAAATAAATTGGGGGCTTTTTCGTTATCATTCATTTCACTATTACAGCATCCTATGGATTTAATTTTTGGATATATGTTTATTGGCTTTTTGATTAATACTCTGACTGAAGGAAAATTCAATTGGGTTAAACCTCAATAGAATTTAATTCCGAAAAGACCTCTACTTTTTATATTTTTTTCTGTAATTCTAAAATCCTGAGTAATTTCATTGCAAAATTGCATTCAAAATGTACGTATTAATACGTACGAAAATATTTTTGATAGATAGCTTATTTTATTTTTAAACAATTTTAATTTGGTTTGACGCTTTTATTTTGGTTCCAGCGTATTGTTTCGCTCTCTTTTAGTCGCATGTGAAAGTAATTGAATCTGTCGCTTCTTATTCTTTATTCCCGCTCAGTTCTATTTTTATATAGCACCTTAAAATAAGTGGTGTGCCGTTCTAGCTAAGTAGTCATTGTTAATTAGAGTTCGTAACATTTCACTTAAGTAGCTTCGTGGACGATGGGCTAATAAGGTATCGCCTGCAAAAACGTTCCTGTTTTATTTCAGTATCTTGTTTGATAATATGCGGGTTTGTGGCTAAGTAATAACAGCCGCAAGGGTTGATCATTCAGGTTAAGCTATCCTTGCCCCGGTTGGTTGTAAAGATGGTAAACTTTACTTACCAATACTCCTCCGCGCCTCGAAAAGCACGTTAAGCCGTTGGATTTTTGACAGTCATTAGAAGCCCGAAAGGCTGGCATTTTTACTAAGGGGTATCATATTACCCAGTCATTGGGTTGTGGAGGTCAGATAGGCAGTCGCTCCATGTAAAATACTGGTGTTCAGATGCAACCGGTTAGACTGGAAGCCGACCCCAACAAAGTTGGGAAAAGGCTAGGCAGATGATGACATAGTCCATCCATCGTTTCTTTGGTCTTCCCGTACCCGTATAGCCATCCACATTCATACTCAACACTTTCCTGACGACATTTTCCTAATTCCTCCGCATCACATGCCCATACCATGACAACCCATTTCCGCACAACTTTTCAGTCACCGATGTCACTTTCAGACTTCCTCTTATATACTCATTTCTTATTCTATCCATTCGCGTAACACCACACATCCCTCTTAGCATTCTAATCTCAGCTGCATGTAATTGCCTTTCATTCATGTATTCTAGATGCATCGTCTTCATATATAGGTATAATGAATGTATACAAAATACTGTAAAACATTTTAAAAGAGTACCGGTTGAGTTTCTTGCCCATTCTTCTCCGTAACCTTCTTCTTTCTTACTTTTTGTAAGGGGCAACTAGAATCAATTATAATTTCTTGTTAATTTTTGACGTTTATAAGTGTATTTTATGTGCCTATTGGGTATAAATAAATAAGTTACAAACATAATAAGCTAACCTAACTAAAACTATTAAAAAACTAAAATAACTGTATACACTAACTGTAAACGGTTAGCGATCAACCGCGTGTAGCTGAAGTCACGACTGTACGAAGTCAAACGTACAACTGTATGCATTTGAATATATCGACTGCGTGCGGTTGCTGCTGTGCAGTCCGTCTGTAGGAAGCCGTAGTGGCTTTCATTGTGGCTTAAAGACAATCTTCGACAGGCGTTGTGCCGCATCGCATTGGATTTCTATACCTGCCCTACGACGTAATGTCCCGGAACGTGTTAACCTTGAAGGTTGCTGCTGTTATTATCTGTGACAACTAAAACTAGGACAACTTGGTCACTTCTCAAATTAATATTAATTTCGTGGATAGAAAGACAGTCTTGTATCTGCTATTTTTATATTCTGCGCGGATCATTAAACGCGGTAATGGTCAAAGGCCATAAGTGGGCTATTGTCATGGACATATACATTTCCCGTTTACAATCTGTCAGTATTAAAAATAATAATAAGAAAATAATTAAAGTTTATTTATGCGATATTCACACTCCTTGATGCATCCGTTGATGGAGCCTTCGCTCCACAAATGTCTACATTCATCAAACATCATGCAGCCGCTATCGCTGACAGCTGGAATAGGTCCTCTAGCTTAATGATGCCAAGTTATTCGGCTTAGACGATGGAGCAGCCCTACCTCACTAACAATAAATTCGATTTTGAAACTCGATCCTGCAATCACTGTCCATTCCAAGATTGCCTAGACTTGTATGTTTGAATTGTTCAATTTATTTTTCCGTTATGTATTTTCTGTTGTACTTTGTATTTGAATACTTTAAAAGTATGCTAGACACTCAAAGACACAATCTAACGAAAAATGTATTACAAGGATAAGGAAATGATCATGTGAAGACGATCGTCATTGCTGTTACTGTTCTGTAGATAATGGCAATAGGCTTTGTTGTAGGGCAACTTAGTACATAGTTATAAGTGTGCAAAGGTCTTATTGCTTGCATGCAGTCTTAATTGATTCTTGTATACCTGTAGGAAATGGAATAAAGGTGTACATACATTTTGATTTTTCATAGGTGTCTTCGCAAGGTTATTGTGAAATCACACGTTTTATTTAATAAAATCTGCACCCTTATAGCGTAACACATTAGTTGGAATCGGTTTTATTTCAAAAACATTCATTGCTTTATTTACGTTCTCGAACAGATAAATTTTTCGAACATATGAAGCAATGGATTAGCAATTTGCTTCAAAATGATTCAGATTCCGATTGATAGTGTGTTACGCAATTAGGGTACTGTTTGTTGTATCATACCCACTAGGAATACTAGGATTGAGAGCCCTGGTGACACTACCCTTTAGATTCTACTTGCAACATATACGTATCTACATCGTACAGGTTTGCACCTAAATACTTACGTAGATATGGGTAGGTAGACGACCATATGTATACATACTTATCTGACTCAAGTATCGGTGTTCGGACAAGTTTGTACAGAGCACTGAGATAGAGTTTTCAAAACATAATCCCTAAACAGTTCCAAAAGGAGTTCGTATACGAACGAAGTCACAGGCACTAACTAGTACCTACCTACTTAGGTAGGTACGTATGTAATGAAATATGAAACTAAAAACATTAATTTCAACAAAACGCAAATGAAAAACAAACATCAAATCAATTGGCACGTAAGCTAATAAAATTGTATACTTATAATACAAAACTGTTCAGTGCCCCGTTTGCATTAAAATTGTATGGTAAAAGTGCCTCGAGCATTTAGCTAGTGAAACATGTTTGCTCCTCTTAATTCCGTGCTCAACTAGTTTAAATAATGTTGAGCATTTGTTTGTATTCATTCATTTGCTGCGATGGGTAATTGATGCGGTTTTTATAATTTCGTTTCGGTTTTGACACTTAGTTTTAAACCTCATTACTAGGAAATTAATTAGTTAAACGCTTTTAATCATCTATATGGTTGTGTTAGTTGGTTGTAAATGACAAGTGTAGAATGTTTTCACATCGTTAACGGTAATTCATATCCGGCTCGAAGGACCATGCTCAGCGATGTGGAGGAATATTTTAACGCCAATTTTAGTTTGTTGTTAGTCTTAGTTTATTTTGGATATTTTATTTTTAGTAGAATTAAGAATTTTAACGGGATTTCTAGGTAATATTCAGTTAGTTGTGGACCTTAGCAGTTTGTAAAGGACTAACTGGTGCATGCCACTTTGCTCGCATACAAACTTAAAACACCCAATAGAGTATACCAAAATTTTTAGAATTCTAAGATAGCCTTTCATATTGATCCTCACTTTGCTTTACACTTTCTGTTAACCTAACGTTCGGAGCAAGTTCGTTCATAATAATGTGAACTTTTAACTAACTACGTATACAGGGTTTTTTGTAAAACACCAACAACCTCTTAAGGGGTCATTGTACTCATCATTATGAACAACTTTTACTATGGGACCAAACCTGAAAACGCGAAAAAAAATCAGCTGTTCAGTACATTTATGTTCGCATAATTCATCAAAATGTACTGAACAGCTGATTTTTTTTCGCGTCATGTAGTTGTTGTGTGTTTTACAAATAAGTCTGTATATGATAGTGAGACTAAAAGTAGCTATTATTAGGTAATAATGTCTATGAATTTTCGATCGTACAGCACAATTGCGTAACTTAAATTACCTTAAAGCATGAATTGTGCCTTTTAGTGGCTACTGTTCTCTTAATTTGGAAATATCTAAGTGCGTTCGTTATCAATACTTCAGATCGAAGTCAAGCATCGACTTTTGAATCGATCACCGACATCAAGCAAAATCTTAAAGCCAACTTTTACATCCCCACATTCAATTACAATATTAATTACACATTTCTTCAATCAACAGTATTACCCATAATGATTAGCCTTAGGCATTCAATCCCCCACAACAGAGCTGGCCAAACAACGGTTCATCCAATTAGACGGCAGAGTAAACATCTGCAGATTAACCAAATAATGTTTGTGTAACAATGGATCACGAATACATTCGATATTAGGGGCTGATCAAGGGCAAACATACTGCATCTATTGTAGCTTCACAGGCCCTTGTGGGTTGTACCTACGTAAGTACATAGGTTGACTGTATACATAGGTAGCTCAAATACCGCTTTTGTTGCTATCTAGTGTGTTCTGCTAATCAATGAGGTTTGTGTTGAAGCTGGTCATCTTTGGTTATTCTGAATTATGTGTGAGACTGATAAGCAGCAGTGTCCGAATTTTGATTGTAGAAGTTGCTCTCTGTTTTTACATGTTTTTATAAACGTTAGAATTAGTGCAGACATAGATGTTGGCGACAATGTAGATACTTAGGACTGGGTTTGACTATTGCAGCATCATGAGAAATGCCTTCAAACTAGGCTGAGAATCAACACTTTTCGAATGTCAAAATTACATAAGACAGTCCCCCAAAACACCCACCCTTCAGCAATTTCTAGTGCTTTAGTTGGGAAGAAAAAGTGGCGCAACAAACTCCCCAGTAGCACAGCTGTCTGTACAGTAAAAAAGAATTGATTATATACAATAGTACGCCAAATAATTTAGGTACATTACGCAGCACAAAACGTTAAATTAAATAACATAAATTATTTGCCATAAGTTAGCTAGCACACGCCAATATACCAAAAAAAATCGAAAAAACTCAAGCAGAAATAAAAATACAAAACTAAAAATGTAACCAGAAATTTATACCTAAGTAAAACCTCACTTACTTAGAGTTATACGTATTTATACAGCCGTAACTCGAAGTCACAAATGATAAACTAGGACCATCGAATTAAAAATAATAAAGAGTTAATTACTATAACAAAACCAAGGTCAGCAAGAAGACCAGTCACCTGACCTCACGTCTAGAACTAGTAACTAACACACGTAACTAAACAGGTTAAGTGTATGGACACGTGCAATAGATACATTACACTTGCATACTGATACAACGTCACGAAGCACGTCATGAACCTTGAAAATATCAAGTTATTCCCAAAAATCTCGTTATTTCCCGTATATTTCAGTCAACAACAAGCTTTTTTATTTATACCTCATCGTGTTTACTCGCAAACGACACGTCCTTAACATGTGCTATCACCAAGTAACGCATAGTTCTACCCAGCCCCACATTTCACCAGTCCTATCTAGCACCGCCTTGCTCAAACCAAACCACCCAACCATATGTCATCTATCCGTAATAATAATTCACGCAATGGCTTCCACTGTTTGCTTCCACACAAACAGGGTAATTCGCCGGTGTATCTCTACCACTTTATTGCGCTATGAATATTTGATGGGTGGCCAGAAGTCGACGTGGTTTGATTTAGTGCTTTCCTGTTATAATATTTGAAGTGCTAAGGTATTTTTGGATTGTGATTCTGTGGTGCTGTTTCGTAAAGTTCAATCAAAATGACGGTTAGTTTATACGGGCTGGTGTCCGCACCTCCACGTAAAATCGCGTATTTTGCGTACGGAAAAAATGGCGGTTCCTAATCTGTGAATATTTTAGATTATGTTTATAGTGAAATTAATTTGTTAAGTTAAAACTGAGAATCACGCCAGAACTATCAAGCGTATTTTTATGAAACCTTAACCATTTTAAAGATTATTAGATTATTTATCTTTTAGTATACGTGTTTTATTAAAATAACTTTTGTTTTATGTATAATAAATTAATAATGCGTCTAATTTAGGACAGCGCACTATTAGTTACTGGCTGCACGTACGACGCGTTGCATGAGCTCAGTACAGAACACGCAAGCTAACCACTCAAGGCCATTGGCATTTATCTGCGCCCTAAAAGATCACAAAGTAGCGCGTTCTATTAAAATAAACTACCCGTTTGTACCCTTAATAGGGCTTTACCAACGATGGAACTCGTATTCGAAAATAGCGCGCAATTTCGATTTTTCCATGGTAACAGAAACATCGATAGAAAAATCGAACGGCGGGAAAACAAATGAACAACTGTTTTTTTTTAATGTCATGCTAGGTATATTATAATATTAATTTGAATTTGGAATTCTAAATAGAATGAAATATATTGATCTTCACACTAGCCAAAAATTGCCAATTTCATAGGTAAAGGCTGTTATTGCGGGCATTAATAAATTAAATAGCATCTGATAAACGATGTCAAAATTATATTTAAAGCATTGAAGTCTTAGGAAAGCGTTCACACACTGGTGTAAATAAAATATTTCAAATAATAGTGAAAATGACATATTGTCGTGACAATGGAATCGCTTTCGTAAATAGGACAGCAAAGTTTTAGATCTATATATAATATATTAGGTATGTAGGTATGTTTAGTCTGAGTTAACATATACTTTTATTTACTTCGAGCAATAGTTATGACTTTGATTTTCAAAGCCAACGCTCGGACAAAATATTCCTTTCCAAAGTCACATAAAACACCAAAAATTCTGTAATATGTACCATGCAAAATAAACGAATCGATTCGGATTAACCAATACTGGCTTCTGTATGTGTAGTCGAAGAAAACGCTTGCTCAATTCGCTTATACGAATGTGAATATTATTTGCATTAAAAAATAAAGCTACTTTATTGGGAAAGTAAAGTCAAAGTACGATCTGTGAATCTTGCCCTAAGTGATTATAAATGGTCATAGATTTAACCAAGCAAAAGGTTTGCAAATGCTCACTGTTTCGATTTCTACGGGAGACGATAGTGGTGAAGACAGTGAAAAATAGGTACTACCATGCGTATGACTGTAATATGTGTTTATGAGATTTGTGTTCGTAACCAGTAACGATACCATCGAAATGCCTATCTTGAATTTTTTATTTAACACTTATAATTTGATAAATCTTCTAAGCCAATTTCTTCCCCAAAACACAATAGCATCATCTTGAAAATTGGCTGAAATAACGGCACCCTATCAATTCAATTTAAAAAGCTAAGTAGTGTACCAGGTACGGAACCCGTACTCACTACGCTATAAATAAATCAATTCAAAACCGCTTGGGGTGTCCACCTCGCCTGGGGAACTATAAATTCTTAGAGGGTGTCACTAAATCACCCGTTATTGTTCAATGTACTACGTACTGGTGAGAATGGTCAAAGGAATTTCGTTGTTATAATATCTAGTTTAGAACGGGAAGAGGATTTGGAGTTAGTTGCTTAGCGATAAGGGTCATATTTAACACAGGGTGTAATTTTAATCACCGTTAACCTTTTAATGGGTCATTGTACTCATCATTATTAACAACTTTTACTATGAGACCAAGTCTGAAATCGCGAAAAAAATCTACTGTTCCCTACATCTTGACGAGTTATGCGAAGTGATCCTATAAGGGTTTCGTTTTTTCATTTTGAAGTACCTATGGAACCCTAAAAACGACAAAATTGTTTCATAATCACGACAGGTGCTGTTTAATAAAGCAGAAAAATGTACGATAGAGAAGTTTCTAACACAGGCGACAATCTGACAGTCCGACAATTTCAGTGTACAAGTTGTTCAAGTTTGTTCTATTAAATAGGACCTTGGTTGAAAGCGTGCAAAGTGGGTCTGCAAGTATAGAGGCTAAATTTAATTAAAGTGTTCAATTAATTGTTTTATTCCCTCTGGTAATTATACGATTTGATCTCTTGGATATGTTAACTTTTCATTGTCTGCCTAGCCGTTTCTCAACTACATTGAGGTTCCAGTCTAACCGGATGTAGCTGAATACCAGTATTTTACATGGAGTGACTGCCTTTCTGATCTCCACAACTAACTGGGTAATACGATAGGTACCTAGATAAGACTGGTGGTCAGTAGAGATGGGTGGGTGGGTAAAAAATTTGTGAAATGGAAAGTAGGTAAATGAAAACCGAATTCTGGGTATTTTATTTCCATGTTGTAATTTAGAAGTTGCCGTGTTCAATATGATTAATAGTTCTGATTTAGTGAAATAATATTAAGAATAATATACTCGTATTATGTACTTAAATGGTATAATTTTGTTTTTATTAATACAATATATTTGTGATAAATCTGTATTTTATTGTGACAGAATATTTGTGTAAATGCCAACCCTGCAGACAGACGTGAATATTATAATGTAATTTTGTTAATTTATTCTTTTAATTTTTAGCCGGTATAAATTAAAATTGGGAAAGCAAAGTTTGGGTTTTTACCTGGTACCCGTCCTCTAGTTTTTAGGCTTAGACTTGCGGGTTTCTGACGTGATGAATGTAAAAGATCCACGAATGACAGCCGGGACCAACGGCTTAACGTGCTTTCCGAGGCACGGAGGGCCTCGGTATGTAATGATGGACTGACCGAGGCTAGGGTAGCTTAACCTGATCGATCGACACTTGCGGCTGTTATTACTTAGTCACGAGCCATATGTTAAATCCCAAAAACTGATCTACTAATCGCAGTCTGTTTGTATAGCAATAGACTGCTCAGAGGTACACTGAATGTACCTAATGAATTAATTATCGCCCCTAATGTAGGCTTTTATCTGCTGATCTGAGGGCTTGTGGCTAAGTAATAACAGCCGCACAGGTCAATCGACTAAGTTAAGCTAAGCTTGCAGCAGTTGGTCCATAGATGGATGACCATCTTTACATACCAATACCCCTCCGTACCTCGAAATGGGCGTTAAGCCGTTGGTCCCGGCTATTCGTGGATATTTAATAGTCGTCACGGGTTGTCAGAGACCCGAAAGTCTGACAACTAGTCTTACCAAGGGGTGTCGTAATTACCCAGTAACTGGGTTGTGGAGTAAAATACTGGTATTCAGCAGCAGATGATGATGATGATTAATAGCAGCACTGTATGACGTTTACACGTTTTCATGAATTTCCGTGAATATTGTCTGTCGTGGTGGCCCAGTGGTATAGGTCTCGCCTCTCACACACGAGGTTGTGGGTTCAAATCAATGTGACATTTTCAATTAATATATACTTTCTGATTTAATCTGGGACATTAATAACATCGGTAAAAGAAAATATCGTGAGGAAACATGCAGTGGTAATCAATGACCTTGCCTTTTCTGCAGGAGAAGAGGGCTTTGGCCTGCAGTAGAAGAATAGGAGCAGGTATTATTATTATTGATTGCTAAATATGACGAAACAGATCCCATAGGGACTCCATTGGTGTACGGGCTGCAATAATAACGTACGTCTGGTACTATATAATCTATCGAACATAACCTATATTTTTATAGTTTGTCTGTTGTAGAGCAGCGTCAGTCCCAATTTACGAGTTGTAGGTCGTGGGTTTGAACCCAGACAGGCGCTTTTTCTTCTATCTATCTATATAAATAAAAATAAATTGCCCAATGTATGTACGCGAATTACTTCAGAACTATTGCACCTATTTGCCTATTCTTTTTTTTTTTTTGGTTGTGTTAGCGATTGTCAGTACAAGGTTTGTATGAAAGAAAATGTTTTAAAACGTGTCGGAAAAATTGTAAAATTCGGGAAAATGAATAGTGCATTTTCTATGGGAATTTATAAAATATTGACAGTACCTACAACGTTTGTCGGGTCAGCTAGTTTTGTATAAATAATTTCATCACCATTGCGCACAAAACGGTGAAAGAAAACATTCTGACTGGCCTGTTGGTCTAGTGGTTAGTGGCCCTGACTGCTATGCCGGAGGTCGTGGGTTCGATTCCCACCCAGGACAAATGTTTGTGTGATGAGCATGATCATTTGTTCTGTGTCTGGGTGTAATTTATCTATATATGTATGTATTTAGAAATATATAAGTATGTTTATCAGTTGTCTAGTACTCATAACACAAGCTCTGCTTAGCTTGAGGCTAGACGGCGTTGTGTGATAGTTGTGGAATATTATTATTATTATTATTATTCGTGAGGAAACTATACTGGAGGGCTTTTTTTACCGTTTTGAAAAAAATACGCTAAAATAGGTGAACGGAGAAAAGCCATACCTATATATATTTTTTGGTTTTTCAATAGCTTAGACGGAAATTGCTCTATCAATAAACATTTGAAGTAAACTAGAACAATAAAAACAGAAATTTTGAAAAACCTTATAGATCGTTAAAATATCGAAATTCAAATTTCAAATTTGAATTAAGATATTAATATTATTAACCTGTTATACCCTATTTTTTTCAAGACGGTAAAAAAGTACTCCAGTATACTAGCAAGACCTAGATATAAAAAATCGAAGACAAGTAGTGTACATCTACCATCCCGCACTGGTCCCGCGTGGTATATCACAGCCCACTCCTTCTAGAAGAAAGGAGGCCTGTTATATCCCAGCTATGGAAACATTATAGCCTGATTTTGTTGATATGATGATGAAGCTGTCGCAGCCGCCATTAGTTCCGCTGGTCACAACCAGTGCTGTTCCAACCCCCAGTTACAGCATGCCAATATTCAACTAGAAATCCCCTACGTATTTCTGAGCTGTAGCAGGGCAGATATGAAAACAAAAAAAAATATATTAGTAGGCGCAGTTCGAGTCCGCGCCATTTGTTATCGTGAAAACTGATTGAATTTTTTCTACTGTTTCCGATACTGCCGTAGCCATTTTATTTACTCGACACTAGACTTAGTAGACTCGTTGTATTCCTTATAAAGTAAGCTTTCACCGATTATAATATTTTTCAGTTCTGAGTAGATTTACGGCCGATATGAAAGGACATCTCAAACTTTTTTGCTATTTGCAACAGATTTTCTTACGGTTAATGACACTGCCGTAGCTGTTGTGTTTCCTCGGCACTAGACTTTTTAGGCTCATTGCATTCCTTTTGATGCAAGCTTTCTTCGATAGGGATTTTTTTTTTCATTTCTGTACAAATTTACTGCCGATATGAGACGATATCTGACATTATTTTGCTATTGTCAACCTTATATTAATTTTTGACAGGCCAGTTGGCGTGGTTGGTTAAGATACCACCAATCACGCCGCAGATCGTGGGTTCGATTCCCATCCAGGACAAACATTTGTGTGCATGAACATATCTGTTTGTCCTGAGTCTGGGTGTAATTATCTATATAGGTAAGTATGTATTTACAAAAAAAAAAGTAGTATATGTAGTATATCAGTTATCTGGTTTCCATAGTACAAGCTCTGCTTAGTTTGGGACCAGACGACCGTGTGTGAAAAATGTCCCAGGATATTATTATATTATTATTATTATTTTAACCCTGTTTTGGCCAATATTTCTGTCGTTTCATTGTAGGTTCTGGCAGTACTTTGTCAAGTCTTGACGAAGACACTAGGATAACTAACTGATCTAGCTAAATACGTTTATGCGCTATACGAATTGATATTACGACACAACACAATGAAAACTAGAGAACACATGCAGAAAATTGTTTTAAATAGGACCTATCTTATGAATGCTCAACCATTATCTAGCATTAAAAGTCCGTAGTTATTAGCGGTTGAAATATTACATGTTTTTGCCGGTCAGAAATATTGAACTTGCCATTTTCACGTCAATAAGAGCGACTAATACAGTATATTAACAAGACAGACGAGTCGCAAGACAATGTGCCGTGAGCACTGTCGTCGTACAATGCGAGTGTGGGTGAATGAAGCGGTTACTGCAAAATATCAATGTGACTTCGGCAAAATTTAAAACCAGTGTAACGAACTGACTAGAGAGCCTAGACAAGAGGCAATCGCTTTCAAAGCGTTTCGTAGGCTAGCTACCTATTCCATTCCTATTCCTTACATAATAGTGATAGAAATTTGGTGGAGCTTGTGGCTAAGTAATAATAAATATTGAGTTAGGCGCAGTTCGCGCCCGCGCCGCAATTTCGTGGAAACGTGCAGTGGTGAAATAATAACAAATTTCTTTTACGATGTTATTGAATATTTACAATGAATTACAATAAAAATATGTTGAAAAAGAAAAAACTTATGAAATTAAATCAAAATTATAAAAATAGTATCTATACATAAAATATGAGAACAGAAAGAATTTTAGAAATGTCTCGCTAGTCAAGTCAAGTCTACATCATCATCATTCTTATCCCAATTTATTTGGGGTCGCCCAACACATACCTTTTTCTTCCATACTTAGTCGTCGTCAGGTTAAAATTTTATTACGTACACCTTACATTCTATTGTATCTAAAAGCCTTACATAACTCAAGACTGTTTTGGTATTTCCGAGAGTTGTAGGGACCGGAATCACCACGAGAAAAGAGTGAAGAGAAACAATGAAAGAATAACATTTATTTGACACAGTTCGTGAAACACAAAATACAAATAAGAAATAAAAAAAAGTTTAATCACCAGTAATGTGTGCCTCACGGCTGCGTCAAAAAGGTTCACTTCAGCATTAATGACAGACAGATGCTGTCTGACGCTGGTTTTCTAATGAACCTTTAGGGACAAGTGACGGAGACTTCATGAAGTGGTGAAGCACAGATCATATATTATATCATTATCGGCAGCAACATTGCTATCAACCGTGAGTAAAATGGGCACATGCGTCAAGTCTTCTATATCTAGTATGTTGCCTGAATATCGAGCCAATGAGGAGAGTATAAACTTCTTTATACTGTGCATCTGAGCGCCAGGCTGAATATACACAGATGCTAGTAGTAGCTTGCGATCTCCCCGCAGGCTCACATAGACCATATATCAATCGCCGATGTCTGGCTCTTTCGGTGGAATGCCCACGAATGCGAACCTGTCGCACCTTTCTAGAACTTGACTGTCGGTCATTGTTTTATCATTTTTGTAGATAGCAACGCCACCAACACATTGATTGTGACTACCACGCTGATTGATAGATGTGTTATCTCCAGCCTGAAACTGGAAGCCCGGAATCGGGACAGCGCCGCAGTCGGCGTCCACACAGGTCTCCAACGAGGTAGTCCGCTTGGCGCAGTATTTGATCCATTGCTTTACTGCCGTTGCTATTGTATTTGCTCGGCACTAGACTTTTTAGGTTCTTTGCATTTCTAATGAAGCAAGCTTTCTTAGATTGTGATATTTTTCATTTTGAGCATATTTACGGGCGATATGGGACGATATATGTAATTATTTTGCTATTGTCAACTTAATATGCATTTTTAACCCTATTTTTGGGAAATATTATTATATCTCTTTAGATCCTGGTACTCCTTTGTCAACTTTCGGCAACGGCACCATAATCACCGTTCTAGCTAAACAGGTTTTTGCACTATACGAATTGGAATTTCAACACATAGTGAAGAACAGGGGGTCGTGCGCATGCGCCTGCACTCGCAATGTGACGTCATAGGAAAAACAGTCATGCCTCAAAATTGTTACAAATGTGGCCTAACTTTTGAATGCTCAACCATTATTCTAGCATAAAAAGTGTCGTAATTATTAGTGATTGAAATCTTACATGTTTTTGTCGGTCAGAAATATACTACCAGTTCACCGAGCGAAAAGACGTTTTCACGTCAAAAAAAAAAAGCGATGCTAAACCAATCTTTCACACTCTAAGCAATGCTGCAGTGCAGTTAAGCCTCTATTCACGAGCTATCTAACCGACTTGCACGGAGGTGCACTCGGTTTCAAGCGTTGCCGACGTGGCTAGGGCGGGTAAATGTCGATATATTTCACAGGTCTGTCGATAATAAATAATGAATAGTGTTCAAAATTATGGTGCCGTTACACGGCACGGGTTGATCTAAACTTTTCGAAATAATTGCATATGTGCTTAAATGCGAATTATACTGTGAGAAATATATAGTGGTTTTAACCCGTCAACTGTTTAAAATACCCTAAAGGTTACGTAAGGTCATTTCAATGTGTGCTCGAATGTCAACCGAACCCCATAGGTTCACAACATATATGATATATGTTTATATACATATTATATTATGCAAAGATTTATTTTAGAGAGACTTGGTGTGCGCCAGACGTTTGCGTGTGGAGATATTTCTAACTTTCAAAAACATAAATCTAGACATTTGCAAACAGCGGATACTGCCTTGTGTAAAACAGACCTGGAAGGCGAAAATGTTTTCTGGTACCAGCTGCATTTCATATTAATCTCAATTTCATATTACCGATATAGTTAAGCAACAATTTATCACATCCTTATGTGCATAAAAGTTTGATCATGTCCCCTCATTACGTTTTTTTCATGTGAATACTTCAGTAGGCTGGCCCGTGATTTTACCAAAGCTTGTGGCGGCTGGCAGGATACAAACCAAGTTTTACCGTTCTTTTGACCTCTATTTCAACACAATTAATTTTTTTTAAGTATTTCTGAAATTCAGGCAAGCTAGAATAAACCTATTACAAGCGAGGTAGTCCGAACCAATCTGTCTTACAATCAAACAATATTGTTTTTATGTATTTATCGTTTGTTTTGAACACAGTAGGTATAGTTATTTATGCTACACGTGCGGAAATCATCTTACGCACGTGTGTCATACATCGCATTGTGTGAGGAAACAAAAAATAGAGATTTAACTTTATTTTTCACAGTTTATCAAAATAATTTCCACCACAATTAATACACTTCTGCGTCCTTATAAACCAATGATTAAAACGTCTTTCCATTTCTGTTCAGGCAATTTCAGCGCATATATTGTCCCAGGCTGAAAGTAAAGCTTCTTCCTCCCGTAATTTTTGCCCTTTAAATTTACTTTCACGAAAGGAGACAGCCCAAAGTCACATGGCGCCAAGTCTGGGCTGTAAGGCGGATGTTCAAGAAGTTCCAAGTTTCCATCTTACAAAAATTGACGTGTAACGTCAGCATGATGTGCCGGAGCGTTATCATGATGAAGATACTAGATGCAGAGTTGTGACTGTGGA
This sequence comes from Dicycla oo, assembly GCA_948252095.1. Taxonomy (NCBI): domain Eukaryota; kingdom Metazoa; phylum Arthropoda; class Insecta; order Lepidoptera; family Noctuidae; genus Dicycla; species Dicycla oo. The sequence goes on along the minus strand of OX411709.1, from coordinate 38,687,101 downwards.
CGAAGCTTCTTGAATTAATGAATCAGTTGAGGAAGGCAGACAGTGGTATACCAAGCAGCGTTTACAGTCTTCTGCTCACGGCGAACTACTTGTTCAATAATTCCCCGAATACCGAGAAAATTCACAGATCTCATGTCTCTCGTGTCGATTCACACGACCTTCGGGTACTGTGAAAATGCACTTGGGCAGGCTTTTCAATTTGTACGATACCTAATCTAATAGGTTTAGACCTAATTCACTTTGTATCGTCTTTGAAGAAATACGAGCTCAAATGCAAATAATAAATTAACATCATTATAAAATTAAATTAAAATACGTATTTACAAATAAGTACCTACAAATACATTTCACGATCAAACTTTTAAACACTCCCATAACAACTCAGCGACGTGACGCGCATCTAAGGAGCGTGCTCCCCGAAATTACGCCACACAAAGGGCACCCTCCTGCCTAGACTATTAGTGATTAGTAGTGGTTAATAAAACGTATAGTGCCAAAACATAACACATTATGTGTACAAAGCATCTAGGTATATTGCGTTTGTTATATTGACTCTGACTTCACGCTAGAATATAACACCTCAACAAACTAAGCGTCTAAAAGTCTAAACGCGCACAGCGGGGCCAGAACGGGATAGCGTTATAGTTTTATAGTATTTTATAGCAACACAGCGTGTCGGCTAAACTCGGGCGGCAGTAGGCTCGCGGTATCTGTTATATAACGCGCACCTGTGCTGGTCTCCGCATTGTTTGTAAACACGGCATTCGCTCGCTCGCTTGTTTATTCGTTTTGTAAAAAATAATGTTGTTATTGTGTAAGTGTAACTTGTACTGTAAAGTGTAGGTAAATAATAGGTTGGGGAAAAAGTTTCTTAGCATTTTATAAGAAAATTCAAAACATTTTTTAATATAGTTTATTTACATTTAACTAAAGTATGTAGGTACCATTTTGTTCGATAACTTTTTGCCATCTTGTAGGGACATGATCCCATTGCTATAGAAATTTTGGGACTTCTGGTCAAAATACCGCGACAAGTGGTTTTGGCAGTCCTCTCGTGATGTTAACCTGACACTGCCTAAAGAATTCTGAAGAGACCGAAACAGGTGGAAATCTGAAGGTGCAAGGTCAGGACTATACGGCGGATGCATTAACACCTCCCAGCCAAACTCTCTTAATTTTTGCTGAGTGGCTAAAGATGTGTGAGGTCTAGCGTTATCATGATGAAAAACCACACCCCTTCTGTTGATTAATTCCGGCCGCTTTCTCTCAATTTCTAATATAATAATTCTTATGTTTCGTAACTAATATATACTACTATAACTAGCGTGTTGTCAGATAAAATGATAACTTCTTCGCATTTAGTCGTCAGCCGAGATAACTAGCGTGTTGTCAGATAAAATGATAACGTCTTCGCATTTAGTCCTCGGCCGAGATAACTAGCGTGTTGTCAGATAAAATGCTAACGTCTTCGCATTTAGTCGTCGGCCGAGATAACTAGCGTGTTGTCAGATAAAATGATAACGTCTTCGCATTTAGTCGTCGGCCGAGATAATTAGCGTGTTGCCAGATAAAATGATAACGTCTTCGCATTTAGTCTGCGGCCGAGTTTGGTAACAATGTGTTGTAATGATAGCGTTTAAAACAACGCGCTAGAAATATATATTTTATAGTCTATAACGCGAATATAGTATATGGAGTATTTGAACATCACTATTAGTGATACAGAGGCCCGGTTTTTTTTTTATGTAGCCTAACTCAATACCCCGAGAGCTTTTTTAATTTTTTCGATATCGCATTTAGTTTTTTGAGATATAGTTGATTTTATGACAAAAGACTAAAAATTTCATGGAATTTTTCACATCTTTGCGATTTTCAAGACTTTTCAACATTTTTTTCACTAATTGTAGCCCTTATTGATACGCGTCTTTTACGAGCTCTACCATTCATGTAGCCCTAAAACTCACGAGAGCAAAAATGGGGGCTATACTGAAGCGATCGAAAAAACATTTTCAATGTTAAAACCACGATCATTTTCTTTTTATTAACTTAGATTTTTTACCTCAGTCGGAGTTTCTTCGCTTTCTATCACCCATATTATATTTTGCCGCTTTGTGGGTACGTCGTAATAATAAAGCCACGTTTCATCGCCCGTGACAATTGAAAGGATGTCTTTAGATTTCGGTTTTAAAACTTTGCAATCATTTTTAGGGTTCCGTACCTCAAAAGGAAAAAACGGAATCCATATAGGATCACTCGTGTGTCTGTCTGTCCGTCTGTCGCAGCCAATTTGCTCCGAATCTAATGGGTCGATTAAGTTGAAATTTGGTACAAGTATGTATTTCTGTGACCCAAACATGTACGTGTAACGTAAATAAATTAATTTTGAATATGGGGGTCAGTTTTGGGGAGCAAATAAGAAAAAAAAAGTTTTGCAAACTGTACCGTGTGACATATCAAATGAAAGGCTTACTGTGAAGGTCTCAAATATATATTTTTTTTTTCTATTTATTTATCATCTAAACTAAAGAATACAGGATTACTACATTACATTTTACATTATTACAGGATTTTACATTGCAACCAAAAACCACTAAGGTTTAAACTTGTGTTATCATGAGTCTATATCAAACTAAACAATCTTGCATTTTATAAGTATGCGTTATTGTCGATACAATGAATAAAATCTTTAGGTAGGTATTTAAATAGTTACAGTCATTCCTAAATAATACTTAAATAATATTGCTTAAGTTTACATTTGATATTTTTATGTGTAATACTTTTGTTTATTGCTGAGGGTGGACTATTAATAAGTCTCGGTACAATATAGCCGGTAGTTCGTTCGCCATACGTATTGTTGGCGCGCTGTGTACGAAGCCTATTCTCAGAAACTGCCCGAGTGCATACAGGGTGTTCGATTTTTTTTCTTAACGATTTATTGAAAAATTGTTCTTTTAATAACAAAAAATGTATTTGTACATGAACTGGTAAGACATTACAGTGTTTAAAGAGGCCATTTATATATTTTTTATAATTTTAAAATAAAAGTTATTTGGTAAAGTTTGTGTCCCACTGCTGGGCAAATCCTCCTGCCTTTGCCCAGCAGTGGGACACAAACTAGGCTAGCAAAAAATAAAGTTATTTAAGAAAATAGACGAAAATTGACAATTCTGTTCCCTTTATTGCCGAAACTACTGATCCTAAAATTTAAAGAAAATACGGAAAATAGTTCTATAGCTACAGATTACAGGAAAACTTATAAGAAGTCTATGCTCTTAAGATAAGGTGGTAAATCTCTCAATATTGTGCATACAAACTAACATTTGCAGTTCTCCAATACATGTTTTTCAACTACAATGTTAAGTTTGTTCTTGAGATAAATTCATCCCTATTACGGAACCCTTCATTGTGCGTAGTCCGACACGCACTTGGCTGGGTTTTTTTACACCATTTAACTCGCTATTCATTTTTTTCATCGGTAAGTTTATGTGGAACCCAAAGAGTGCAAACTTTTCCATTACCTAAATGATGGTGAATAATTGAATGTAACGCTGCTGAGACAATCTACAGTAAGGACTCTATTTGCCGGTAGGTTATTCGCCGATCAGATTCAATTAAATGATTAACTGCAGTAATATATTCTGGAGTAACAGCTTCCGCCGGCCGTCCCGAACGCGGGTCGTCTTCTAGGTTAAAACAGCCACGCTCAAACTGTTTGTACCATCTGTACACAGTTGCACGAGAGACACAGTCATCACCAAGTATAGGCTTCATTTTGTCTAAACAGGACTGGACTTTTCTGGACTTAATTCACGTAAAAAGTTATAACAAAAAATTGCGCAATATTCGATAGTCGTCCACGAACTTGTTCGAACATGATCTGCGGTAATACTAAATGCAATCAAATGACAACTGACACTAACGTATCTATCTTCTATCTATATAAATAAAAACCAACGGTCGCACCTATTTGGCTAATTCTTTTTTGTTGTATTTGTGATAGTCAGGACAAGGTTTGTCAAATGTTTTTGAATGAATGAATGAATTTATGAATGAATTATTGAAATTTTGACAGGAGAACGTTTGTCGGGTCAGCTAGTATCATATTATAAACAATCAAACCACGTGTTCGCGTCGGCCATCCGCCTTTGTATCTATTATTAAGACTGAGAACACCCTACGTATATTGAAAAGTATTATTCGTCTGATTTAGCTTGCCTGTTGCTGCATTTTGGGCTTCTTGGTCTAATATTTTCCATGTTTAAATTAATTGTTTCGATCGACTCCGAACTAAACAAGAAATTAGTTAAATGGCGGGCTTATTTTAAATGCATGCGCGCTCAGCATATCTACTACTGCGCATGTATGAAATAGCTGCCATGTCGTATCGCAAAAAGGCACGAACAAAATATACGTTCAGTCAAGCATAATTAATGAATGTTTAAAATTAATTTAGTGATCAAAATCTAAATCTAGATTAATTAATGAGGCGTTTAATGAAATGTTAGTTTTATTTTACCTTTTATACGAATGTAGTATTTACTAATGTATTTGTACTTGACTTGTACTGTACTTGAATAATTTGTAATTTTTTTCCAATATTAGAAACTCTATGCGTCAGGCTGACGACGGCGTTAAAAATCGGCCAAGTACGTGTCGGACTACGCGCAATGAAGGGTTCCGTAGTTGCGATGAATTTATCCCAAGAACAAACTTAACATTGTAGTTGAAAAAAATGTTCTCCCTTACATTCCAACTGCAAATATAGTTTTTACGCACAATATTGAGAGATTTACCATGTTATTTTTTAGACTTCTTATAAGTTTTCACGTAATTTATAGGTATAGAACTATTTTCTGTATTTTTTTCAAAATTGTAGGCTCAGTTGTTTCGGAGATAAGGGAGAATGGTCAATATTCGCCTATTTTCTTAAATTTACAACAATTGAAAACAATTTATTTTAAAATTTAAAATATATATATATATATATATATGCTTAAGACCGTCATAGTAGAGATTTCCATAAATAATGAAACTAACATCCCCAAAGGGGTTATAGGGGAAGAAAGTTTGTATGGAAGTTCGTTATTTTTACAGAAGAGAAATTCGATCGGACACACGGTGTATCAAAAGCGTTAGTTTCAAGAGTTCAATGAGAGCTCCGTCGTTTGCGTGACATTCTTCTTTATAAATACCGTAATGGTTCCCTCAATACAAATATCGCTTTCGAAAGGAAAATGGCAAGGCTGCATTATCTGACTGAAGGAATATCTAATGGGACGTACTTTGATGTAACAACGTGTAATTTTTGTAGAAGGACCTGCAATAGGAATAAAGCGTTTCTGTTTGCTTGTAATGTCGTTATAACACTGCCTATATATATATATTTTTTTTACAATAGTGACTTATAAAAATATAATTCTCCATGTTTGGTATTCGTTTACACTAAAACACGTTAGAAAAACTAATTGTAGGTAAACAAAACTTGTCAAAAAGGTGAATAATATAGGTAACAATACGTGTAAGGCTGAAACAAGTCACTACTACTCGAAGTAGTCAGTACTACTCGGAGTGAACGGGTAGTACACACGCTTTATACTACACGAAATATGTTTTTGACAAGTCTTTTACAAGTTTTATGGAAAACGAGTAGCTATCACAAGTTAGGTATTTATTAATTATAAATCATCTACCTAGCCTTTTCCCAACTATTTTGGGGTCGGCTTCCAGTCTTACCGGATGCTGCTGAATATCATCATCATTAGGCGGGGTTATGTGGGTATCGCACAAATAAATAACAATTATTTGGCAAATAATCACTTAACACTTTATTACAATCAATTACTATTATGGCCTTAGCCCTGTAGTGAGACAATAAGAAGATGGCATGATGATGGAACATCAAAACGTAGGACAGTTCCGAAGCGTCCTTACCTCCTATATATAAAAGTACTCTGTGGTCTTCACTGCTCGATCACCAGGATAAACAAGACCTGGGAACTCTGTCAAAGCGTGCCAACTCTAGTCTTAATAGTTGCCGCTAGGTGGCGCGCCTTGTTTTGTTGTGAACATCAATTGCCGGATGAGACAAGTATTTTACATGGAGCGACTGCCTATCTGACCTCACAACCCGTGACTTGGCAATACGATAATCCTTGGAGACTAGTTGTCAGACTTTCAGATTTTTTATTACCCTTAATGACTGTCAAATATCTGGGTACTAATGACAGCCGGCACCATACGGTTTAGCGTTTCCAGGACACGGAGGGGTATCGGTATGTAAAGATGGTCACCCATCTACGGACCAACTGCGGCAAACGTAGCTTAACCTGATCGATAGACTGGTGCTGCCGTTATAACTTAGGTCCGGTTTTTTTGATCCGTAGTTAACTCAACCAATGGTTAAACAAAGTAACTAATGGTTGAATTTTGGCTAAATGTGAAAGACTAAACATGAGAGAGTTATGCCATTAGTTACTATATTTTAATATGAATGAGCTAACATGAATACATTCATGTTTAGCCTTTCTCATTTAGCCAAAATCAACCATTAGTTACTATGTTTAACCATGAGTTGAGTTAACAACGGTTCAAAAAACCAGCCCTTAGCTACAGGCCCGTCAATGCGATAGTCAAGTCTACGTCCATACTTTCTACCATAAAAAGCCAAGACATAGCGCTGCGAACACAGTGAAGCATGCGCAAAACTGCACCTCGCTCTGTGCATACACGTTTACACGCACTCATTAGACCAAACTACACCTCACTCAGTGTAGATATGTTACGAAACCGGCCTCACGTCACTGTCGACAACGCTATTATATGTCTTGGTTTTTGGTCTGACCCTATTATAAACTTAATTGGAAATACCTAAGCTCAATCTGCCTAGCCTTTTCCCAACTATGTTGGGGTCGGCTTCCAGTCTAACCGGAAGCAGCTGAATACCAGTATTTCACATGGAGCGACTGTCTATCTGACCTCCACAACCCAGTTACTGGGTAATACAATACCCCTTGGTAAGACTGGTTGTCAGACTTTCGGGCTTCTGACGACCCGTAACGACTGTCAAAGATCCACGAATGACAGCCGGGACCAACGGCTTAACGTGCTTTCCGAGGCACGGAAGAGTCGGTATGTAAAGATGGTCACCCATCCACGGACCAACCCCAGCAAGCGTAGCTTAACTTGATGGATCGACCTGTGCGGCTGTTATTACTTAGCCACGAGCTCTGCTCTAGGGAACAAGGGAATACCTAAACTAAATAAACTTAACACCTGAATTTAACTCAATGTCTTTCAGAAAACAAGACAATTTTATCAGCTATCCTGTAGAGCATTCATTCAGGTTGGCACCACCAGCAGCCGCGGCCGGCGCCCGCCGCCTGCTCACATACTCATCTCGTACGCACAGCTGAATTCACTGTAGTGTGACTTTTTTTACCCATCATTACATGGAATAAGCATGTGGCATGTACTGTTCCCGCTTATCTCTGATTTATAAATATCAAACCATTCCCAAAATAAAAAAGGTTGGATACAGCAATGTTAACTCCATGTAACCTCCAATACATAAACCTAATATATTTGTTTTGTGTTCGCTCTAGCATCCTGTATTTGGCAACACTAGGACTCCACATGGCCGCGTTTGTGTGTAGAGGCCCCCGGAGCATGCGTAGTTCATACAAACGTAATACCAAAATAATTTGTAAATGAAACATATTCTTAAGGTAGTGTGTATTTATTCTGATTGGATTACAGAATATCTAGGTTCCTAGGAAGGGTAAATATATATTTTGTAAGTACTCTGATTGAAAGCAAGATATGAGGAATTTGAAATTTCTATAGAAAGTTTATTTTTCTCATATTTCATGTTTAACTAAGTGTTCATATTTAATAGATATTTGGGAACCTAGATATTCTGTAATCCAATCGGAATAAATACACACTACTTTAAAAATATATTTGATTTACAAATTATTTTGTTATTTCGTTTTTATGAACTACGCATGTTCCGGGGGCCTCTTAAAGGACTCATGTTAGTAAATTTGTAACATGCACCTAGTATTTTAAAGTAAAACTAGAGAAATTGTGCAAATTCTCGGTGCTCGATTCCTATCGCACTTGACCACTTTTATTCATTTATCTTTGACATTACGCACAAAATAAACAAAATAGTTTTAATAGGGGAAGGGGCACAAACACTCCCTGAAGCCATCGCGTGCCCCGCCAATAAAAAAATTGTTACCTCTGTTTATTAAAAAAAAGTTACAACCACAGATTAAAAAGTTCCCCGCGTCTGTAAACTCCAATTAAACGCAAGTGAAAATAAGTCCACATGGGGACAACGAATTTTTATTTCTGAAGTCACCGAAGAAAAAATTCTAATTTCTTTTTACGACATTAAGTTACTTAGAAGTCGGAGGGACTGGGCGCGAAGGACTAATTAATTTTTTTTGGAAACCTCCTGAATAACGACCGCCGAAGTTGGTTCCCGCCATAATTGGAATATTTACGCGCCGTTTCATTACTCCGGGCTGTTTTTTAATCACCATCTTTTTTGCAATTAATTTTTGCCAATTTTTTCGAATCGAGTTTTGAACGAGTTTTCGTTTTATTCGGTGGCACGTTTTTTTAAATCTAAGTCCATTAATTATTTAAAGGGGAATAATTAACCGGGAGAATAAATAATATATGAATGACTGCTAATAAGATACTTTCATACTAAACCGAGCGGCGTTAAATTATGTTTGCGAAAAACTTACTTAACTATATTTTATTTATATTTTTTCTATTCTAGTATATTATTCTTGTGAAAATAACACACAGGATTCGTTCGACTCATACAAATTTAGGGGGCGGAGCGTCGAAGCGCCAACGCTGGGAAGCGCGGGAGTTCGGGTGCACTTGGGTACACTTAATAACAGCATCTTTGGTGTCATCAAATATAAGAACCGACTTCAAAAACCCAAAAATCCTATAAATCCCTAATGTAGCCCCACTGATTGTATGTGTGTAAAATAGGCAATATTACTACTGCTACTAGGAGAATTTGGATGCAAGAGTGAGCGAAGCGAGCTCTGGACTTGGGGCACCCCGACTCGAACAGGTTAGGTTAGAAGCAATTCGCTCGCTTCGCTTGCTTACTCGACCCCGCCATCCCCTTTGTGGTTATTTTTTTACAAACCATCCAGAAGTAGGAGCCCCGCAGAGCAGGGCTCCGTCGACCGGGCCTACCTCGACTGTGCTACGTTGAGTGTTTTGAGGTTAGGTTATAATAATTGGTTTTTTTCAAGAACGGTGCGACGCGTTCAATTGGGAGTGGTGGAAAGGATACTAAATTTTAGCCTTTTGAAGTCGGTTCTTACTTTTTTCAAAGTAATTTTTCATACCGTATTGTGCAGCTCAGAGCGTTCGCTTCGTTAAGAGTGTGCACGCGGCGGGTGCCCGCCTCGCGTGTTTGTATTGAAAGATAATATGAGCAGCGCTCTCTGGCGCGGACGCGTGCGACGGGTTTGACATGCACATGGTCCGGAGTGGGGGCCCGCTCCGTGCACCCGCTGCGTGCGCACGCTTAACTTAGCGAACGCCCGACTATACGTATACACCAATCAGTTATTTTATAAGTTAGTTTAAGGTTTTATTGCGAGTCTTTGGTTCATTGCTCAACATGATATATGAAACACCTCGATTAGGATATAAGGCAGAACTCTTGGAATAAAATATATGCCAGATGTTGAATGTAATGTGAGCTACAAAATAGTTACTCAAATAGAAATTTGTTCGCTTAAAAAATATTATACTGATCGTTCTGAATAACTCGTAGGTACTTCGAATTCGTATTTTTTTCAATATTTGTGTTCACCCTCAGTCTTTCCACTTAGTATTTCAGTACGCCATAATCAGTATTTTTGTCATCCTTACTTTGAATTTTTATTTGCTCGTTTAAATACTAGCCATTATTTAATGATTGAATTGAGAAACTCGGTTTGCTATTTATAGAAATAATTTGCCATGGTGGATTCAGTAGTGCTTTTTTTTTTTTTGTTAATGGAGTTGGACTTTTCCGAAGCTATTATTAGCTCATGCTTGAGACTGTATTAAGCCTATACAATTATATATATAGATATACATGATGTAAGGGTCAGCCCTTCGCAGACTGATAGGGTGAATTCAGTGTTCGCTAAGATGAACGGTACATGAAATTATTTTAGGAACATTAGGAGAACCCAATAAACCTGATTTGTTTGTCTTTTTGTGCACACATCGGAGCGTCTGTTACTGGTAAGGAGAGGAGGTAATAGTAATAGGTGCCAATGCGGTGAGTTCGATTAACTAAGTAGCTAGGCAGAAAGTGAACAGCTGATTTCGCGTGTCGTTCGTTAGAGTATTTCAACATCCATTGGTAATTATTTTTTATTTTAGTTGTTTTATTTACATAAATGAAGAGATGCGTATAGAGAATGTAAGTTTACATTGATTAAAGGAATCTTAATTAAAAAAAAAAAAAATCCTGAGAAATTTTTCGCTGGAATATGATTCAAAATAAGAAGCTGAATGCATCCTGTTAGTGTGCGGAGGCCGGTCCGCTACACCCTGAATAGTCCTCTTCACGGTAGCCAATGACTGCAACTCAAACTAATTATCTTTCCTTTCATGAGCTCTAATAATTATAATGTTATCAGCATTTACGTACGACCACGTGTGTTATTTCCTCATAGTTTTTATTCCCTAATGTTTCATCTTCATGTAGTTTATAGCGAACGCTCCCCTTTGTGCAGTTTTTAAAACAAAAAGTTCAGGCGCGTTCTCCGCCGCCCGGGACCTACATTCATAATCTGATCCAGGATTTCACCCAAATTCAGCTCGCACTTAATTCGTTCAGGGAATTAGTTTCGTACGAACGTAATTAAGGAAAGTTTTCGGATTAACCACCTTGTTTTTCCACTTGTAACGACCATCGTAACTTGATCTCCTGACCCCCCTTAGCTTATACAAAGAGCGCGGTTTTGAGGGCCCTTGTTAGCGGGACGAGAGGTCCGTGAGAAACGGTGGTTGTCACAACATTTTTCGGCCACTTATTTAGTTTTAGTTTAGTTACGGTGTTTCGGAAACTCGGCGCCCCCTAGACAGTGAGATATTCGCTAATTTCGTTGTTGCAAATTTGTTTTGTTGCTGGCTTGTTTTCCTCGCGGCTTGCGGTGACAACGGCTGTTCGCAGCACGATTTTTTAACAATAAAACGTTGAGGTAGCTAGGAATTTACTTGCAACAGCGCTTGGATGAAGTTGAAATAAGGTTTAGTGTATAATTTGCATGATTAATAATTACATTACGGAGCCCTGTGTGACCAACAGACTAAAGGTCTTTTTCAGGATCCAATATCTCTTGGCCGCAAAGTAATGGTATGGACTTGACATGGACTTTCTTTCAGGTTTAGGAGAGTTGATTATGAGCAAAACTCTTTAACAAATAAAATCAAGAAAGTAGCTTTATAGAACCTTCAGTCATCATGTCTACATTAAAAAAAAAATCCCTTAAAAATCGAAAGCATGTATGTATACTACAGCAGTTCCGTCTGTACCCAAACGTGAATATTATTTCAATCATTTTTACATAACTGGCACCCTAGAGGCTACAACCAAGGAGTAGCGTTACTTTTGAAAAAAAAAAAACAAAAGAAAATTCAAGGGAATGCCCGACATAAATTGTACTGCTCGTGGGAGCTAGCGTTTGCATACCCGCCGAGTAGGTAGCGCATAATTTTACGATAATTGAGGACTCCGTTTGTTTTCTGATTATTGAGTTCGTCAATCGTTCACACCCAAAACAAGTTATAAAGACTGAGGTAAAGGCACCTTATTTATTCATTTGTCACAAACACCGCTATCATTACAGGAAAATCCTAATGCGGTAGCGTGGTCCTTAATTAAACTATCTTAAATAACATAACACATACAATATTATTTTTGTGAATTCATCCAGAGAGCAGGAAAATAAGTCGTTCCTGCCAGCCGTGTCATTCAGGCGCGCGTCAGCGGCGCTTTGCTGAGCAAGTTGGTTCGTGCGTGTGGCATTGCTAGTAACCGTGGTTTTCGGCGCCGAGTTACGTAATTGTCAGGCACATTCAGACAAATCTCCTTCAAAACACCGGAATTATAGATCTTAGGAATTATAGGCTTTCTAAAATTGGCACCATATTCCGAGGTATTTACAAAAACTGCGAAACAGTTTTCGAACATATGACGCAATGGATTAGCAATTTACTTCAAAATGGTTCAGATTCCAATGAGGAGCCACACTCAAAGCTGTGTGTAGATGTCACTGTAGTCGACTGTACCCTGTTTACCTTTCTTGACAGTAGTGTGCTGCTATTTATGAGGTTTTAAAGTGTAATTCGACTATAATATGTACGCGTTTATGACTGTGCCTCAACTAAAAGTTGAGCTCCGTAAAAGGAACGCTGCAACTGCCGACAAAAAGGCAGATTCGATTGCATGGAAAACACTTAAAATATTTAAGGTTATGATTGTTTGTGAGCCTTTTTTTATAAGCCATTGACTAACATTCTTATTTTTTTTATAGATTACATTCGTATGATCGAAACTAAAACCGTGGTACTGACTGCGACAACCAAGACGACACCGCATACCTATGTCCACCTTCTGCTACATTCAAAGACATAAATGCAGATACTTCTTTACCAATGATTAACAGACAGGCAATACAGGAATATTTTGAAAACTAAGTACCTATATTGATTGATTCAACCTTTAGGAGAATTATTTACTACATAGATTAGTTAATATAGTTTATTTTACGACACTTTTGTTATGATGACAATAATTTTATTTTATTAGATAATAATCTTGATTCTTTTGTTTTATGGATATAATACCCAGCCTAAAGGACGGCTTCTTTACTAATCTAATCCTCTTCTGTGAAATGCGCAGCAGATAATCGTGCAGTACAACTTGCCTTAAAGTTTTTAATACGTAACGCCAATTAGCCATTGTTGTCTGCACTTACTTTCTTTAGGAAACAAATATACTCCTCTGTTTTTACAAGTTAACGCACTACATTGAGGCATTTTGGACAAAATTACGGAAAATAGGAAAGCTAAACTTAGTAGATTGCAAAAATCCATAGGATTTGACAGCTAATATATCAAAACAAGGTACAGTCGATTGTGCGCCATCTATCGTGATAAAAAGTTTGTTTTCCTCCCCATTGATAATGTGTTACGCAATTGCCCTTCTATGTAATTCATACCGTAGATGTAATTCGTACCGTCTGTGTAGAAAAATAGTGACATTCACACTTAGTGATTGATGAAAAAACTCGTAATAGTCGTATCTTGTTTGTTTACCAAATAATCTAAAACATACTCGTACCTAAAACGTAACACTGTAACAGCTGTTACACTTTATATTGGATAGTCTTGAGATTTCCCATTTTATCGCGGTATCGCATCTGATTCTCCTCTATTAGTCTCGAGGTTTCCCACTTTATCGCGTTATCTTATCTGATGTTACTCTATTGGTTTCGAGTTTTCCCACTTTGTCGCGGTATGGTATGGTGTTACTCTATTAGTCTCGAGTTCTCCCACTTTGTCGCGGTATGGTATCTGGTGTTACTCAGGTCTCGAGTTTTCTCACTTTATCACGGTATCGCATCTGATTTTACTCTATTAGTCTAGAGTTTTGCTACTTTATCGCGGTATGGTAGGTATCTATTAACTCAAGATCTCTGATCTGACCAGCACCCTAATTGCGTAATACACTGTCAATCGGAATCTGAATAATTTTGAAGCAAATTGCTAATCCATTGCTTATTATGTTCGAAAAATGTGTATGCTCAACAACGTAAATAACGCAATGAATGTTGTTGAACTTGTAAAATGAAAGCGATTCCGTTTGATAGTGTGTTACGCAATTGTTGGAGGAAATTTATAATTCATTACTTCATAAGTTTGTCAAAACTAAAGGCATTTTCATTGCACGTGTGTTACGCAATTAGCCCGCAGATCTAATCGCGAATTTTACCTAACTGAAAAGAAACAGGCTCCTGCACGTAGTTGCACTTACTTATCAACATCAATGCAAAATTATAGAAAACATCCCTTACAATAAAACCTGTCTTCCCGAATCACAGCCACCCTACCCGCCCGCACACACTCACACGTCCCTCTTACGTCACACATACATGTTCCGTTTAGGGCCGCGCGCACTATGTGCTCCCAGCCGGTGGAACATGATTTCCCGCGTGGTGCAACCCTGGATGAGGCCGATGCTTAAGCTTTTATCTTGTGTAGGTACGTACATCTTTTTGATACTGCTTAGAAAGTTCGGTTGTGTTTTGTTTCTCAAATGAGGCTTTATACATTATTGTCGAGGCCTGCTTAAGGGGCAGTGATGGACGAACGTGAAAATGCCGAGGTCCTCATACGTGAGTCCATCAATGCCTGGTTGCGGCCAAGGCTTGTATAGTACTTTTCTCAAATAATGTGGGGAAATTCAAACTACTCGTAAATCAAATATAAATTCCAAAATCGATAACAAACAACGATAATATTTCACGCGCGATATGTTTATTTGTTTCTTTTTTACTTTAAACAGCTCTATTTGCAAGCCAAATCGAAATTTAAATAAAATCTTTGTTAAGTCACCTCCTTGGTTGCCGTGTCGAAATAAAAAGTTGGTTCCATTTTTAAATAACACGACAGACATGGGTTTTTTTTTTCTTCCTTTTGGCTTCGCACGGTTCGTGCATTTAGCCAATGTCACGTTTATAATTCATGAGTTTTCACAGTTTTCATAGTAATTTAATTTATTCGGCCGCTAAACACGACAGATATGAATTTACATACTAACATTGCCGGCCATCTGCTCGCATGTATTTGACCAGTACTTACAGCATTTTGAATTTATCTCGAAGAAGGTTGGTAAAATAATGCTCGAATTTGTAAGTATGTTTGTAAAAATATTATTAAATTACTGCTGCAACACAGCACGGAGGATGCTTTGTCGGCCACTCACACTTTCCTTACAAACCAAGCGTGTCATTAGGTATCACCGCTATAACGCCCATGGCCACCCGCTAATTGCGCGTACACGAATATTATTAGTAATGGCGTCTCTAGGCACTGCCGGCGCGGCGATTCCATGCATGTGTGCTCCGCCAATAGGTAACATTAATCATCAAAATTTTCAGTCGTAAATAACTGTTGTGTGTTAGTAATATTGGTAGAGTACGAATAATCATAGTTACGTCACAGCGCCAAATAATTCTTGTTATGCTCAATTGCTAAGTTATCTCATGGTTATCACGTTACCAAGATATGCATGAATGCAAACTTAAAAATGCTAGCGGATGTTCGAGCACTTTATAAATTTCACTGTATCAATATTAACTTTAAGTATAAAATCCGACGCAGAGAGAGAAGATTTTTATACTTACGTAGGGCCTTAGCACATCTCCGCCGCGAAACCGCGAAACAGTGAAACCGCATGATATTTCGCTACTCTAGTAGCGGAACATCATGTGAGTCAGTTGAAATTGCGGTTTCGCTGCTATAGCTTCGCAGCGGAGGAGTGATAAGGGCCTGGAAGTCAATATTGATAATTATACTTTTTCAATGAAATTTAAAAAGTGCTCGAGCATTGGCGAGCGTGTTTCCGTTTGCTGCAGAGTCATGCCCTGAGCGTCAGCAATATACCGGTAAAATATGTAAGTTGGTGTATTTTTCTAGAGCGTTTCCTATCGCTGTAATTTCAAACCCCGCGATTCTTAAATTTTAGAATGCCATCATTTCCGTGAAGGCCATCACTGCGGACGTTATGTGGCGGCCACCATTCTTCTAGGGAACCGCAGCTTTAGGCCTAATTGCACTTATAAAACTGAACGCAATATGCACATCTAAATTGCGTTCAAGAGCTGGCAGTGTCATTTTGTTGTGGAATAATGTTGTTTGATTGATGAAATTCGCCCTAGGTTAATTAATTCAAACTAGGTTAATCAGCCTTTCGTAAACGACTGCTACACAGTCATAAGGGTTTTGTTATCGACGGCGGTTGCTGCAGTGCTTGGACGGGGGCTGCGTGACGTCACGTCCGCCCTGTGACGGCCCGCCGCCGCACGGCAATCGCAGAGTTTAGCAAAAGGCGTTTCACGAGTGGACCGCATCAGTCTGCGTACAATTCTCAACGAGTCAACAACTATCTACAAGTATTCACCTGCGCTGTGATAGGTACACTACTACAAGCATGAGGCGCGTGTGTGTACAACTGGCAGCTTTGTCGCGCATGAAGCGAAACTGGTTTATACCGGCTCGGCCAGTTGAATCACTCCCGACTGCGCGTACGCGTCGCGCGTCGTGATTGTTTACTTTCACTTTTACTTAAAAAGACGTGTTTTCAAGATATTCTAAATATGATTTCTATTCATCCAGTTGACATGTCCAATCCCTTTTTAACCGACTTCAATATGAAAAAAAGGAGGAGGTTATAATGTTCGGCTGCATGTTTTTTTTTTTTAATATCTATACATTAAAAAAAATATACAGCCAACTATTCGTCGATTTCTCCGTCAATTGTATACTGATTTTGAATATTAGTTTCTGTTTAAAAGTGTATGCTCACGAAGTGGTCCCATTGTCACCAATTCAAAATCTGATGAGGGGATCCCATGGAATTCGATAAATGATTTACGAATAAAATTGGTCCCATTTAGTTATTTGATTCATCAAGATTTTTATAGAAACAGTCAATGTTAAGTAAAGCGATGAGTATTCGTAACAATTCATCTCTGAAATGTGAGGAGCTCGTGGCTAAGTAATAACAGCCGCAAGGGTCGATCCATAAGGTTAAGCTACGCTTGCCGGGGTTGGTCACGTTAAACCGTTGGTCCCGGCTGTCACTCGTGGATATTTGACAGTCGTTACGGGTTGTCAGAAGCCTGAAATTCTGACAACCAGTCTTACCAAGGGGTATCGTAGTAGTAACTGGGTTGTGGAAGTCAGATAGGCAGTCGCTCCATGTAAAATACTGGTATTCAGCTGCATCTGGTTAGACTGGAAGCCGACCCCAACATAGTTGGGAAAAGGCAGATCGATTGATCATCTCTGAAAATTGTATAATGGTCATTGGGACACTAAAAAAATGTATGATGATATTTATAACAATGTTTTGACACTCAAAAAATATAGTCTTTTAATGAAAATTAAAGTTACAATACCAGAAAAATCTTCATATTAATAGACTAATATAACAACAAAGGGGAAAAAGAAAGGTTGCATATTAGAAAATCAAAACTTTCTCGAGCAAATTTCAAAAGAACAATAAACGAAATAACAAATATTAGGTAAATGACCAAATGTTTTATTTAGAAAAATTTTAAAATCCCAATGTATGTGACATCAAATGAACGACTGATCAAAATTTGCTAGATGTAATTTTAAAATATCAAATCATTACTAATCAAATTACATAATCTATCATAAAATTATTTACAATTGTACGTACTAGTAACTGATTACCACCTGCGCTAAGATAGGTCGACGGAGCCCCGCTTAGCGGGGCTCCTATTTCTGGGTGGTTTAAAAAAAATCCGAGTCGTGGTACTCTGAGTCGGGGTGTTAACCATAATTATGTTTTTTATATATATTATCCAGTAATCCATTTTGACCTTTAAACGATTTGATCAATAGTGTAATAAATAATTTAAACATTGATATTCCAGACTTTGGTCAGCTGATCTTTTTATCAAATGATCGTCGTTATTTTAAACTTTGTTGATTTGTACGTTGTTCTTTTGAAATTTGCTCAGGAAAGTTTTGATTTGCTAATATGCAACCAAAAGAAAACATATCATACGAGTAATATTAGATATTTACTTTATATGAAGTGGTGGTACAAGAAAAGATACCAAATGTACACTTTTTCTGAGTATGACCCAAGTTCAAGAGAATCTAAATACGATTTCAATTCATCCAGTTGACACGTCCACTTCATTTTTAACCGACTTCAAAAAAGGAAGTTATAACGTTCGGCTGTTCGTTTTTTTTTTTTAATGTATGTTATCGATTTCTCCGTCAATTGGGCAGTGCGGCGCCGAGACCTCGTAGCGGCAGTTGGTGCTGCGGATACTCTCTCGCTTCGAAAGCGCGTGGGAAGCCGTTGCCTCCTTCTGCGAGGAAGTGATGGTTGCGAAGGAGGCGGCGGAAAGGGAGAGGGACGATACAACCTCCCTTCCAATCCGTTGTAGACGCACTGGGCGCCAGAGGACGCGGCACGATCTCCGGCCGCCTTAGGGTATGGCCTGCAGGCAACAGACTTGGGGATTTTGTTACCTGAACAGTGAAAGGCGCAAACGGTGGCGCGCCGTGTTCCGCACGCGCCTCTCTAGAGGAATTGCGGCCCTTTAAGACCGCTGACGGTGACGGAGTCCGCATGAATGCATGCGGGCTAACACCTAGCCGGAGGAGCGTGACGAAATGCGCAAGTACTCCAGCACCCTGGCTATAGGTAGCAGTAGAACACCGTGTGGTTTTAGTCAGTAAGTGTCTGACAGACCCCTCCCCCCGCCCCAGGGTGGAGGACATCCATGAGTTCCACACGATAAAAAAAGGTAGGCACGTCTCAGGAAAAACATTGAATAAAATAAAATGAATTTGCGGTATTTTGTCCATGTTTTATTACAAATAAATACTATAAATGCTACAATACAAATTATATTACTCACAAAATTATCCTTCAGTAAAGAAACATATAAAAATTATAGTAAAAAAAATCTAAATAACACACATATCGTCAATTCTTTGGCGAACTTTAAAAAGGAATATTTTTATAAAAACCGAATTTAATTAAAAAGACTTAAGGCACTTACGAAAACAGTACTTATGTTTATGTTATATTTACAAAGGTACCAAAAAAAAATGATGGCACAATAATTTTTAAACATAGAAAAGCCTCGTATTCTATTTCAAGTTATTTAAATAATTCTAAGTACAAAAATGCAGATAATAAATGCAGTCTGTAAGTACAAACGATAAAAAAATAGAATGATTTGATTCACAGACTTGAATACGAAATGGGGAGTTAGTGTGTGAGTTCTCCCATTGAATACGCCAATTCTCTACAGTGGGAAACATGAAACGATAGCCCATTATTGTTTTAGAAAAACTACGTACCTACGTATTCATTGGGGAATCTTATTATTTTACAGGTAGACATTATTTAAAGATAAAATTATAGTAACTTTAAGGCACTTTTAAGTACTTTTAGGTTTACGAGAAATATTAAAGACAAGATTCTGTTTATTTTTTGTAATTTTTGCTTGTCTCCAAATATATTTCGAAATATTATTTCCCTTTCGCTATGCTCCATATATAAATTGATAATTTCCAAAAATATGGATAGTTGAAACCCACTTATGATTTAATTTTTATGTGAATATTTGACCAAGTGGGTACAGTTTACGAGTTTCAAAATAGTAATAATTATATACTTCATTATAACATTTTTAAATTTTCAATACATTAACATGTACTAAAACAGTTTTGTTTAATAAATGGTATTACACAGCATCCTCTTTTTTCAATAAAACTTTCAATATGAGACCAAACCACACGCCAAGCTTTTTAACACCAAATCTATTTTTTTATCTCTTTTGTGGTACTCTGGCCTGTTATCGTGACATCTACCTGAAGCCTGCAGGTCTACTGGGACCCTCAGTGGGCTCTAGGACAATCCTCTTAAAGCAACCCTCGGGCAGCTGGCTGAGGATTTCTTTAATGTTATCCACCTCCAAACGAAGGTGGTCGTGCTCCTCCTCATACTCTTTCATCCACCTGTTTGAGAAAGTTATTTTTGTTAATAAAATAGAAGGTACAGATGCAATAACTATCTGTGACACAAATTGACCACATGCGACCAGGGCGTTGGGAAGGAGGGGGGGAATGAAGGGGGAATGAAGGGGGGGGTGGAGTTCCAAAAATCACGAAATTTGTGTGACATAACTTATGGATGGCCCCGAAATAGTATCATTTTCTTGCTAGCCACACTGTTTCGCGGAACCCTTTACGTTCCGCTAAGCAATTTTACTTTTATTTTGTAATTCATTTTTCCCGCATCGCAAACACATGTAACTCTCATTTTTAATCAGAACCTTGGCAGTGGTTATGAGGGTACAGACCGCGCAGTGGCGCCCTCATCGTTTGTTTGGTTATTTCTTTTAATTTAGAAAAAAAAAAAAATTTAGAAAAAAAAAGGTCAATATATATTTTACTTTTTCATCATCGTTCTCGCTGTTGGCATGTCACTTTGTCTAGGCCCTCTGACCCAGCACTACGTTGCGTTGCTGTATTTCCTGAACTGTTTGTTACGTACCTTTGATGATTATTCTTGGCCTCAGTCAAGCTCTTGATCTTGCCATCTAAGTCGACTGCTATGAGGTCACTCTCAGCCTTGTCTAAGCTCTCCTCTGAAATTATATAATTTGAAATCATGAGTGACATCGTATTTGTTTATACTCGCACATGGCGCGGATACAGAATAATCAGCGCAGCAAACGCAGGCGTGTAACCTAAATAAATGAATTTTGAATATGGGGCTCAATTTTGGGAGGCAAATAAGGAAATTTAAAAAAAAAATTGCAAACTGTACCGTGTGATATATCAAATAAAAGGACTTGCTATATATATTTTTTTACAATTTTAAAATAAATAGTTTTAAAGGTATTTAAGAAAATAGACGAAAATTAACCATTCTTTCCTTATCTCCGAAACTATTGACCATAAAATTTAGAAAAAAATACAGGAAATAGTTCTATATCTACAGATTACAGGAAAACTTATAACAAGTCTATGGTCTTAAAATAACATGGTAAATCTCTTAATATTGTGCATAAAAAATATACTTGCAATTTGGAATGTATGGGAGAACATGTTTTTCAACTACAATTAGTGTTGTGATTTTATCCGGATAAATACTAAAAATTGATAAATACTCATAAATATCCGTTTTTACTCGAGTACTTATTCAAAACAGCGGATAAATACTTTATACGTACAGATTTCGTTTCTTGTACTGTCATTTTACAAAACAAAAGGATTGCATAAATAAAATGAAAATCTGTAAATATGGATTTTAGTCTTCTTTAATCAAAACTCTAACAAAAACAAAAATCTTAAAGTAACAATGGTTTCACTACAATCATGAATATTTTCGTCAATCACTGCCAGTACCGATTATAATTATGTTAGTTGACAACAATCATTAATATTTTCGAAAATTAAACACTACAATAATTATTATTTTATGAAATCAATCACTATCAATACTAGGCACTGGAAACTATAATAGAGCGCGGGGAACGGCGTGTTTCCCCACCCTTCCCCCGCGCACCTGTAAAACAAATGAAACTGGGCTAGAGGCCGGGATAGGGAGCGGTGCGATAAAGTTGCCTCGTCTTAACGTCTCACCAGAAAAAAAATCTTAATTTGTAATGTAGGTAAATGTAGTTTTGGAAATCTCAAACAACAACAGTAGTTATTTACTTAGAGAAACAACGTTTAAATTATATTTATACGTCATTTTGAGTAAAAACTTGATAAAAATGGGTATTTATCCATTTCTATACTTAAATATTTACAATACTTAAATATTTATCCTTTGAGTATTTATCCCTCGCCCATCACTAACTACAAAGTTAAGTTTGTTCTTGGGATAAATTCATCCGAACTACGGAACCCTTCATTGTGCGTAGTCCGACATGCACTTGGCCGGTTTTTCTTCTAGGACATACCGGTTTCCTTAGAATGTTTTCCTTCATCGTTTTGAGAGCAGTGGTAATGTACACATATCCAGACAGGGACATTAAGTGCCTGTCTGTATTTACGAACTTACGACCTACAACTCGTAAGTCGTGGCTGTTTCTACTGGACCACGACTGCTCTACACACAGCATACAGCACGATCCTGTTGCCGAGAGGTCTGTCATATGATTTCTTTTGCGCATTGTGTAGATAATAGAACGCTGAGTACGATAACAGACCTCTCGGCAACAGCACCGTGCTGTATGCCGAGAGGTCTGTCATCGTACTCAGCGCTCTATTATCTACACAATGCGCAAAAGAAATCAATCGTCCTGAATGGAAAGATAATATTATGTACTATAGAGGTATGTGGAACAGGGTTGAAAGATCATCATCGTTAAAAAAAGGGTGGATCTGCTGACCAGCCGGTTGGTGTCAGGATGTTGTATATTATGCAAGTCACGGATAACTCTGCTTGCGCGACGCAGGATTTGTGTGACGTCGGGTTTTTGATGCATAGTTCGCATGTGGCGTTGTAGATTTCGCCCTTCGATCAACAGTACCAACTAGATATCGGGTCGGCACAAAAAATACTTCCCGGTAAATAACAGCGCACTTGAGACGTGAGCTCTTATTTTGTTTAGTTCGCTTGAAACACAGCCAATGTAAACACGTTTCACAATACCGCAATGTGTATTCAAAAGTTGCAAAAATAATGCCCGAAAAAGCAATTTAACGGCCGGAGTGTCTTATTTTCGGTAAGTACATGTAGAATAAGTTATATTTAAAGCTATAAACTAACAAATAATATTAAATTTTGAACGAAATTAACGATTTTAAACCACCGCTGCAAAGGTTTGGCCAAGGTTGGCCAATATGGCCAATATCGGCCAAGAAGCAAACAAAAACGGAACAAGTCACTTAAACAAGAGTGGCAACAAGCCACTTAAACTAGATTTCACACTAAATGTTATTTAACCTTATGTCTTTTCATTTCTAAGTGACAGGAATAATTTACTGCTTTGTTCGTTTTTTGTCACGAATTATCGTACTTATGTATAAGATAATGTTTCGAAGATTTAAGACTTTATTACTAGGTACCAAGTTTGTAATTCGGTTGAACTTAAAACTGTTTTGAAACTTTTGTCTCAGTTCGTTAGTAAACAAATGTAGCTGTTTATGTAGGTATATATTCACGCGGACAGCATTTAGCTTTGATTTTGTACATGATCCGTTATCTAGTTGGTATGATTGATCGCAGATTTCGCTACAATACTTTATATATAAAACTACTCACGTAATCGGTCAAGGGCCTCATCATCCAGTGTAGGCAGGTTCAGCAGCTCGTCCATGATGACCTTCAAGTCTTCCAGACCTTTGGACACCTGCTTCTCAGCCTCCCGAGCGTCAGTGTTCGCTTGACCAACCTAATGAAGATAGATAAAAGTCAAAATAGGTATTCTTACATTGTTTTTGACTAGTGCTCACTCTAACTAATATTGTAAATACGAAAGTCTGAATGAGAAAAATCTGTCGTACAGACCTTGTCCTGCCCATTACAAACACAACGAAAAACAATTAGCCAAACAGGTGCAACCGTTCTGAAGTGCTGCGCTTACATAATTATATTCGGCAATTGATTTTTATTTAATATAATATAATGACTTTTAATATAATATCTTAGGACACACGGTCATCTGATCCTAAACTAAGCAGAGCTTGTACTATGGAAACCAGATAACTGATAAACTACATACACTACTTTTTTTTTTGTAAATACATACTTATATAGATAATTACACCCAGACTCAGGACAAACAGACATGTTCATGCACACAAATGTTTGTCCTGGATGGGAATCGAACCCACGACCAGCGGTATGGCAGGTGGTATCTTAACCAACCACGCCATCTGGCCCATTTATATAGATAAGATCAAATAAAATATAGAAATTTATAAGGTGACTAGCTTTTGCCCCCGTCCCCCCAATTTCCGATCTCTACGGAAATCATCCCACGGGAACGTACTACCGGGATAAAAGTATCCTATGTCCTAATCCAGATCATATTTCACCCCTGTGCCAAATTTCATTCAAATCCGTTCAGCCATTTTAGTGTGAAAGCGTAACAAACAAACAAATTCACTATCGCATTTGTAATATTAGTTAGGATAAGCTACGTGCCCGATGGGATTTCCCATCGGCCCAACATTTCATCCCTTAGTAATTCATCCCTTAAAGGGTGGCCCCTTTAAGGGATGAATTACTAATGATATTTTTTTTAATCCTTCCTTAGTGCTCATGTCGTTATCAAAAGAACATCTTGTGCAATATTTCATAGTTTTAGACCTAGCGGTTTAGGCTGTGCGTTGTCTATCAGTGAAGTTTTTTTAGGTTTCTGTACCTCAAAAGGAAAAAACAGAACCCTTATAGGATCACTCCTGTGTCTGTCTGTCTATCGGTCTGTCACAGCCACTTTGCTCCGAATCTAATTAAGGGATTAAGTTGAAATTTGGTACACGTATGAATTTCTGTGACCCAAACATGGACGTGTAACGTAAATAGATTAAAAGCGATGGCCCAAAAATAACCCAAGCCCGGCGTAAAAGTTTTGTATCTCAGATTTTAGAGAATAATTATAAATAATATTTAAAACTATCACTATCTCTCTGTCGGGTGGCTAACTTTTTTTTTGCTCAATAAGTTTTGTAGGCGTTCCTATTAAAAACTCATTTATCAATCAAAATATTTATTATGCTATAAGTTCGTTAGTTGTTTACAAACAAGCATACTGATACAAAACAATAAGCATACATATAGGTTATTAAAAATAAATAACACATTAATATATTCTAATTTTTAGTCATAGTATAGTACAGGACACGTCAACTTTTGCAAGTACAGAATCCGTGATCCGTACAAATCATATAATAATCCGTAATAGAGTTTTACCTGTACGTATATTTGGAACTTCCAAATATACGTACAGGTAAAACTCTATTACGGATTTTGGGGATTCTTCTCTTCCAAATGGGAAGTGAAGAATACCTAAAAGCGGTTATAATACGTGATGGGATGGCGCATACTTATTTGTCGAAAAGAGTTCAAACTTTTTATTCCAAAAGCAATCATATAGCTTGCACAAATATTGCAACTTAACAAAGCCATATAAGATTGTTTGTGGGGACGGCGACATCTTAGATGTGACAGACTGACAGGACCGTACGACGCTGTAGCAAGTGATGCTGATATAATGACAAATTCTATCAAATCACGGCGAGCCGATAGAAGAGAACGCGTTTCACAACGGTGTTTTCGTTTCGCGTTTTTGAAGAAGGTGATATTGTAATACTGGATAGGGGTTTTCGTGACTCCATCCCATTATTAGAGGAGCATGGTTATGTGGCACATATGCCAGTTTAGCCGTCTTCGAGTAATCGGGGAACATACATAAAAAAGATTAAAAAAAGGAGTTTCCGACGAACAGAGACTTTGAAGTCGTATAATAATTGATGTTAATCCATGTGTAAGTATTTTGATCAAATAAATACTCATATTACTTTATTTGTGTTTATTTATGTATGCCTACCCCTGTGGTTTTGAGATAATCTTGTGATTACACAATAATAATAAATATTTTAGTCGTTAAGTAAATGAGATTTTATTAGGAACGCGACGCCTCCAAAAATGTTTGAGCAAAAAAGATAATGTTAGCCACGCGATACAGAGATATTTATAGTATGGAATATTATTTTGAAATATCCTCTAAAATCTGAGACACAAAACTTTTGCGCCGGGCCTGGGTTTCTTTTGTATTGGATTCGGGCCAGCTCCTTTGAATATGGGAGAAAATTTTGGGAGGCAAATAAGAAAAGTAAAAAAAAGTTTTTCAAACTGTACTGTGTGACATATCAAATGAAAGGACTTACTGTAAGGGTCTCAAAAACGTAATATACTTTTTTATAATTTTCAAATAAACTGTTTTTAAATTTATTTAAGAAAATAGACGAACGTTGACTATTCCCCCTTATCTCCGAAACGGCTGAGCCTAAAACTAAATAAAAAATACAGACAATTGTTCTATACCTGTAGATTACAGGAACACTTATAAGAAGCCATTTGGTCTTAAAAAGGCAAATCTCTCAATATTGTGCGTACAAACTTACATTTGCAGCTGGAATGTATGGGAGAACATGTTTTTCAACTACAATATAAAGTTTGTTCTTGGGATAAATTCATCCCAACTACGGAACCCGTAATTATGCGTGGTCTGACACGCACTTTTATTTATTTAGTAGAATATGATTAAGTGATTACGTACCTTCATTTTAGCGTCTCTGGTGAGCTCCATATTGTCAGCTGCTTCCTTCTCCAGGTTTCCGATCTGTGTGGCTGTTTCTTGGACGCGAGCTGTTGAAATAAGTTTCCTTTGTATTATAAACGTGATCTAATATCGACTACGGTTGCAATATTTGTGTGTGAGTATGAGTAGAGATCGGATAATCGGATGCATATTTAACTAAAATTATTTTTTGAGTTAGAAACTATACAAGCGGCTTGTTAATTTTTTTTTCTTAATATAATTCCCGGGATTCCAGAAAATCCGGGAATGCACAACTACTTAATCGGATACATGGTATGGAAACGACTTCTTAAATATGTGATATTATTTATTTTAAAAAAATACCGGAACGTCGACATCACATTCGATCACATTCGAGTGCTTGTTTACTTGAAATTCATGTTTTAACATAAGTTATCCTGATTTTTGCTATACCAGTTTGGTAACTTAATTTACAACATTAGTTAGCAATGAATTCCATAATCAAAAAGTACACAATCCATCAATCCCGGAATCGCGAGGTTCTTACGATCGATACAAAAGCGCATTCCAGTAAGTAAATATCTACATTCGATTCTATAATCAGAATTCTAAATTGGTCATCAATTCTAAATCTAAAAAATCCTGGAATTCCGGGATTTTTTGGATACAAAAGCCCATTCCATATTAGCCATATTATTAACTTTAGGTAAATATGCATCCGTTTAACCGATCTCTAGTTATGAGAGCAGATTCATTGTGTTTAATAACATAATGAATTTGACTGGCCTGTTGGTCTAGTGGTTAGTGGCCCTGACTGCTATGCCGGAGGTCGTGGGTTCGATTCCCACCCAGGACAAATGTTTGTGTGATGAGCATGATCATTTGTTCTGTGTCTGGGTGTAATTTATCTATATATGTATGTATTTAGAAATATATAAGTATGTTTATCAGTTGTCTAGTACTCATAACACAAGCTCTGCTTAGCTTGAGGCTAGACGGCGTTGTGTGATAGTTGTGGAATATTATTATTATTATTATTATATTACTTGTCATTGCTTAATTTTTAATGCGTTGTTACCTATTTTAGTATTGTCATTTTATTCCAGGTACAGTTCGCGTCATTAAATTATGCCACTCTGAAGTTGGCTAGAAATGACTGCGCAGTAGTCAATATCAATACTAAAACAGCAACGCGCCATGCCATGCGCATCGGAAAACCTGGTTTCAGAGCGGCAAACTTACGTGACGCGAACTATATAATATGTCGCCGAATTCGGTCGCAAATCCTAGACAGTCAAAATTGCTTGACAAGTACGAGATTTATTCGTGCTTGTCTAGCAATTATGACCGTCTAGTAACCCCATTAGGACTTTGCGACGGATTTCGGTCGAAAAGCGTTCGCTATCTATGTCAAGACTGCAGCCCCTGGTCTTATTGAAGGAGTCCAGCTCATCCCGCCATCTCCGTCTGGGCCTGCCGGGATGTGGCTTGCCAGAGGGAGTGGAAGTATTTGGATTGACATAATTGTGTGTATTTAATACTAACTGGACAGTTTTTCAGCTTCGAACCGCAACTTGGAAGCATCGGCTCTAGATGTCGACGACTTCTTTTTAACTTCAAACGCCGCCTGAAAAATAATTACAAATTAGATACTTATAGGTTATTTTTCAGTAATTCTATGTTGAAACAATTTAGACCCACGCACCTATTCTCATCATCTGCCTAGCCTTTTCCCAACTATGTTGGGGTCGGCTTCCAGTCTAACCGGATGCAGCTGAATACCAGTATTTTACATGGAACGACTGCCTATCTGACCTTCACAACCCAGTTACTGGGTAACATGATACCCCTTGGTAAGGCTAGTTGTCATACTTTTGGGCATCTGACGATCCGTAAAGCTTTACGTGCTTTCCGAGGCATGGAGGGGTCTCGGTATGTTAAGATGGTACCGGGTGAATATTCGACGTTTTAACCGCCGTCATTACCTTCCGCCAAAAGTTGATGAAGGAGAATATCGTTAATGAAATATTTCATCAATTCCCAGATTCTGCTTAAGGACCAGAATCAGGAATTGCTGAAATATTTCATTAAATATATTCTCTTTCATCAACTTTTGGCGGAAGGTAATGACGGCGGTTAAAACGCTCGAATATTCACCCTACCCCACCCATGGGTTGACCGCGGCAAGCGTAACTTGACATGATCGATCGACTCGTGCGGCTGTTATTACTTAGCCACGAGCCCCTCCAAACATCATCTCTTTTTATTTATATCCCGTCAAAACTTCTCCTTTTATTTCAGTTCGGCAGTTATTTTAGTTGATGCAGTTGGTGGCATCAAATCTGAGATAGATTTGATGTCACCACCTGCAACAGACTGCTTTAAGAGTGAGCTTATTTTGGACTTATAAATTGCAGGCGGGTTTTTTGGTTTTTCCAATATTTTTAGGGTTCCGTGCCTCAAAAGGAAAAACGGTACCCTTATAGGATCACTTTGTTGTCCGTCTGTCTGTCAAGACCTATTACCTCGGGAACGCGTGGAAGTATCAAGTTGAAATTAAAACCATATACTCAAGTCTACAGTCCCTTGAAGCTGTGAAAAAATCAAGCTTCTAAATTAACGTAAAAAAAGATACGGCCGTTTATGCCGAAAAAAACGTATATTTCGACACTGTCAAGGGAATCAAATGTATAGAGTAAGACAGAAGAGGTCCCGTTGACCTAGAATCATGAGATTTGCAAGGTCTCACAGCACAAGTAAAGGAAAAGTCAGAAAATCGTTAATTAGTAATTTTATCACATATAAAAATTGGACTTACAAACTTAAATTTGCAGTGGGAGAATTGACTGTGACGTATATCAATGTATGGGAGATCATGTTTTTCAACTGGGTACAATATTAATGTATTGTTTATTTTTGGGATAAATTCTTTTCAACTACGGAACCCTCCATTGTGCGTAGTCCGACACGAACTTTGCCAGTTTTTTTTTAATTTTCAAGACATTACTTATTGACGTCTCAAAGTCGCCATTTGGATTGTGTAAAAACAAAACCCTACAACCATGCGACCAAGACGAGTCGACAGACACCTCATGTATTAAAATCCATCCAGCCATTAGGATGCTTCGAGGGTATAACGAATCCCACAAACAAAAGTCCAAAGAAATGCGTGAAAAAAATAACCCTGTCTCTGCAGCCCCGGAATTGGGTAACAATCTATAATATAAAAATGAATCGCTGAATGTGTTGCTAAGCGCAAATCTCGATAACAGCTGAACCGATTTAGCTAATTCTTTTTTTAGAATATTCCTTGAAGTACGAGGATGGTTCGTACGGAGAAAATTTTTAAAAAATTGCCTGAAAAGGTCTAAAAACAACACTTTTCTATACTCCCATACAATCGATTCGTAATAATACTTAAAAGTCAATTTGAACTTTAATACCATACCATAAAGTTTAAGTGTTAGTGGAGAGGTTCCGGGAAGGCAAAACAATTGAGTGACGTTAGTATTTCTGAGTAGTAGTCCTGAATATAGCAGAATAAGTATTAAAATAAAAATTAAAGAATCGACTGTTAGGCGGTACGAAGTTCGCCGGGTCAGCTAGTTATTAATAAAATCGTTTACCTCCGACGCCTTATCAGCGTACTCCTTCTGCGCCTGCTGCGCCAAGTCTCTGGCTTCCTTTGCCTTATCACTGGCGGTGTACAGCTGCTCAGTGATGCTGTTGATGCTGTCTTCAGCCGCGGCGATCTTCTGCTGCACGGTAGGCACGTCCAGCGCCGCCTGCTCAGCCAACTGACGGGATTCTGTCACTTGATCGCTGAACTCTGTCAAATAAAGAGATTCATGATTACTTTATATTGTGCTTTTCAGTGGCGCAGCTACAATCATCATTAGAGGGAAGCCGAAGAAAAAATTGTTCAGTTCTCATAACCTTAGACGAAATATTGTAGACATTTTTGTAATGGTTTTAAACTTATGATTTAATAGCAGTTTAATACAAACTGGTATTATTTAAATAATTATCTATAATGTGTTGTGAAACACAGTTACATATTATTTGGCAACAGTAAGAAGACTGGCTGTTCCAAAGGAAAGCCGATAGGAATCGGGTTGTATGAAAGCTGCGCCCCTGGTGCTTTTAATCCTGACTCCTAAGCGACCGTCGCGACTTTCCTTTCGTATAAATCGAGGGTTAAAAGGGTTAAACAACATTTTTGGTAAAAAATTGTTAAATGCATAAAAATTCTTATCTTGTTGAGCTTTTTATACTGGTAAAACCGACTAAGCGCCATGTTAAACAGTTTAGAAGATATTTCATGGTAAAAACTTTTTGTAAACAAATTGTAGCATTTTAATTAGGTATAAACTTTTAAAACGCAATCCTAAAACTGACTCACTTAGATGGTTTTTGCAGTAAGCCCTCGAAATTCGAGAAGAAAAGTTTCCGCAGTTAAATAGTAAGCTGCCGGCGGTATGCTGATTTCTAAAATCTAGCTTCAGTAGGTAATAAAATTATTAATTATTTCTTATAGCAAGTATAGTTAATAATTTGTTTGTTTCTCAAAGGCATTAATTAGGGTAATTACGTAACGCAATGAATGTTGTTGAACTGTCAAAATGAAACCGATTCCGATTGATACTGTGATAGGTACGCAATTGCCCCGCAAGATGGAATAAATTACAAAAATGATTGAGCGTCTAATAATCATTGTGCGCAGTTTCGAAATTGCACTTTTTTTGACGTGAAAACGTCTTTTCGCTCGGTGTACTGATGGTACGTTCAATATATCTGACCGACCGATAACTACAAGACTTTTAATGCTAGAGTAATGGTTGAGCTTTTAAAGATAGGTCATATTTATAACAATTTTGAAGCAGGATTTCATTTGGCTATGACGTCACATGGTGCAGGCGCAAGCGCGCGACACTCTATTTTTGGCTGTGTCGAAATTCCAATTCGTATAACGCAAAAACGTGTTTAGCTAGAATGTTAATACTGGCGTCATTGTCAAGAATTGACACAGCACTAACTAAGACCTAACGAGAAACGAAAGAAATTGAAAATAGCAAAAAAATTCAGATGTCGTCTCATTTCGGCCGTAAATCTGGTCACAAATTTAAAAGGATCCAGTCGAGGAAAGCTTGCATCGTAAGGAATGCAATAAACCCAAAAATTCCAGTGCCCAGCAAATAACACCCACTAGATTCAGAGCGAAATTCACCGACTTTTAAAACGGCTGTTTAAAAGAAGAGTTTTGAAGAAGAGCTGAAGAATTTTGTCATAAACCAACTGTTTAAATAGCTAACCGGTGGTTTGAATGTTGGTGAATACAGGCATAAGTAACAGCTGTGACCAAACATTTTCACGAAAATAAACGGCGCGGACTTGTACTGCGCCTACTTTTTTTTACAGTACAACAAAGTTCAAAGGTTCCATCGTCTATCTTCGGAAACCGAACTTAGCCGAATTAAATGTGACTGGTCCAATAACGGAGCGACGGAATTAGTTCGTCAAATTCTAAATAATAATTTAGGTGGGAATATAAATTGATTTCTATTTGTTGATTACATTTTATTCGCTATATTTCGGTTTATCCGAAGATATATCTGACTATAGTCAAGAGCAAACCCATCTCATATCATAAGAAAAAACATGATGAACGATCGAACCTTCGAACATTGTCGTACTCCCCCTATTTATTAGTTATACCTCCTCTTTGGTCGTACTGTAGTGACCATTAATCATTACCACTAGCTAACCAACACAGATGGCACGCAGATCTCTTTTGTTTTCTGTCCAAATCCATCCCAACTATACCTTTTAGAGTCTTATATATCTCGTTAGCATCCTTCAGCGTCTGATTGGTAAGATCTACATCGTTTCTGGCCTGTTCCTGAAGTTCGTCCAGCCTTGCAAGGAGGTCATTCAACTCGTCCTGTCTGTCGTGACCCTGGTCCAGGAGACCACGGCCCTGCTTTATGGCGTTCTCTAACTGGTCTAAAGTGTTCTCGTTGTCAGTAATTAGCTGTTCCAACTCAGAGGATTTTTCGTCAATCTGGAATTTAAGATAAATAAATAATACAATAAAATAATGGCTTCAGTAAATTAAATGCTCTCGAATCTTAGGTCCCTTACTATGAACTATTAACGCCATGATGATTCCGTTGTGAAAAAGGGATGGTGCTATAGGTCATTTATAGCTCTGTCTCTCTCTGGCACTGGAAAAATGATGGCATTATTTGTTCATAGTACGGCCAGAGCTCGGAATCGCCACGTCGCGCCGGCACCGTCTAGAGATGGTAGTACTAAAAAGGGATGGTGCTATAGGTCATTGTATAGCTCCGTCTCTCTCTGGCACTGGACAAATGATGGCATTATTTGTTCATAGTACGGCCCCAGGTTCTAACACAGAGCTCGGAATCGCCGCGTCGCGCCGGCACCGTCTAGAGATGGTAGTACTAAAAAGGGATGGTGCTATAGGTCATTGTATAGCTCCGTCTCTCTCTGGCACTGGACAAATGATGGCATTATTTGTTCATAGTACGGCCCCAGGTTCTAACACAGAGCTCGGAATCGCCGCGTCGCGCCGGCACCGTCTAGAGATGGTAGTACTAAAAAGGGATGGTGCTATAGGTCATTGTATAGCTCCGTCTCTCTCTAGCACTGGACAAATGATGGCATTATTTGTTCATGGTACGGCCCCAGGTTCTAACACAGAGCTCGGAATCGCCGCGTCGCGCCGGCACCGTCTAGAGATGGTAGTACTAAAAAGGGATGGTGCTATAGGTCATTGTATAGCTCCGTCTCTCTCTGGCAGTGGAAAAATGATGGCATTATTTGTTCATAGTACGGCCCCAGGTTCTAACACAGAGCTCGGAATCGCCGCATCGCGCCGGCACCGTCTAGAGATGGTAGTACTAAAAACAACTTCTGTCACGGATCGTTTTCAAAACCGTCACTTTTTAAACGTCGTTGGTGTTGTACAGCGAGAATGTAAACAGTGACATACAGTGGTTTGTATGAAAAGTCAAAGGTTTCATCACAACTTTACGTTTATCTTCGGAAAAACCAAAATATATCGAATAAAATGTCTACTTTCTACTGGTCGATAGTCACGACCAGTAGAAATTGATCACATTTAAATCGGCAAAGTTCTGTATTTCCGAAGATTTGCGATGGAACCTGTGAACGTTGTGGTACTGTACCAGCGGCCGCCGAGGAGTCTTGGTGCTCCGTGGATTCGAAACCAGGAATATGTCGTGATAATAAACCCTTTAAACGCATGACGTCAACACCTTACCGTCTTATTCATTTCCCTCGCAGTTTCCTTGAGTTTGTTCAGTTTGATATCCGGCAGCAGCGTGGTGTTGACTTCAGCGTACAGTCCGAGAGCTTCGTCGTACACCTCCTTGGCTCTCTTGAGCGCCTGGTCAGCCAGTTCAGTCATGCTATTCAGTTTTCCTGATGCTGCGTTCAGCTCGTTGGTTAGGATTTGGACCTCGTTGCTAAAAAAAAGATGGGTGTTTATTATAGGAACTATTCAAATTTAACCAATATTTACAATACTTCAAGTAAATCAAACGGTAAAAAATACCAGAATTTCTAAGCATTCTAGAATTTCTCAATATTAAAATAGGTCAGACATCGAGATTTACTCGAACAACAATAAACATGTTTTACCTAATATTAGCCTGTTTAGTTATTCCATCCTTAGCAATCTGGTTAGCTGTAATCGAAGTGTTGAACGCCTTATCGGCTATTTCTCGAATGTTCTTTGCCTCGTTCTCCAGTTTTTCTGCCAACAATCTGGATTCCTTTGCTAAAGCTGACATGTCGACGGATTGCTTGCCGAATTGGTCTGATCTGTTGCGAGCCTTGGACAAAGCTGCTGCTCCTTCACCGTCCATATATTCCAAGGCACTCTGGGATGGTAAAGATAAAAATATAATTAGCGTGAAAGGAAAGATACCTAATGGCGACGTGAAATGTTGAATAACGTGAATGTGAAGTGCAATTGAAAAAGCTTATTCAACAGACTGACGACGAATTCTCATTTTTTTCATTATATAAAAATAAAAACTTCACTGAGGTAGGAAAGGACAGGTAGGAGTAGGAAATATAGTCATGTATTGTACCTATGGACACTTTTACCTTTGGACATTGATTATAATAAAAAAAAACTGGCAGTACTAAAAATACAATATTGCAACACTTTTATTTTCTAGCAACACCAGTGAGTGACGTGACGTGGCCATTTTGGAGATAGTCTGAAATGTTCATAGGTACAATACATGACCCTACTGCTAGAGGTTTGGTGGGTACCATCAAATAGAGGTTGATCTCTTGCAGTTATTATATAGGTTGTTTGGAAGCGTGATAGTTGACACCATTTAGAGCATTTTGAGCCATACATGTTTTAGACGAAGTATGTTTTTTTCTTTTTAGTAATGTTATTTTTTACTGAAAGTTTGCAGTTAAAATAATACTATCACCCCCTTAAGACTTTGCACCCAGCTTCCAAACACCCTAAATTGAAATGAATATATAAAAAAGTAATATATAAATTGTATAGAATAGAATACTGTTTATTATTAACACTATTTGAATACGGAATTTATCTAAAATTTGAACTGAATAAACTGGAATGTTCAAGGTATACTACAATTTTTATAAATTTAAGATGGTCTTACATTGATTTCCTTCTGTGCGGCTTCAACGGTATCCTCTGCTTTGGAGACGTTGCCCTTACTCTTCTCAACAGCCTCGTTTCCATCGTAACTCTCATCTTCAATCTTGAACAGCATGTTTCTGTTGATATACAGCGATTTGTTTGTTTATGTAGGTTATTGTTTAGAAACAAAGTGGTTTAAACTAAAAAAATCTCCATAAAAAACTATAATTTCAGCAGCGTTCATATGCGAAAGTCAGGTGCAACGTGGATGCTGCCTACCGTCTACTTCTTACTAACTAAAATACAGATCTAAAGACTAAAATATTTTTCACTTTGTAGTGTTTTTTTTTTTGGAAGTCGGGTTTTTTTGTACTTAAAAAGTTTTTTTTTTTATTAAAATATTATTTACGTGTGAAAGTGTTTGTATAAATCTACTCACAGAAAGAATATCATTTTTCATCACTTATCATACCTAACGTCGGCGAGTCTATCAGCTAGTTCGGCCAGGTTGTCCGTGAGGCTGGCACCAGGTCCATTGCCCAACTCGGCCTGAGCGTCCTGCGCCAGGCGCTCGATCTCACCCCTCACTTGTTGCAGCTCATTGTCGAAGTCTGCGTTCTCGACTACCGTTGGAGACTTCGAGATCTTTGCTAGAATCTGCACATAGAAAATTAAATATTTTGTGAGTATAGTAGCCTACGTTAATTTAGAGTCAAAATAATGTATGTTCAGGGCACTTAATATTTTTAGCACAACGTCAACACACAACAGGGAAGAGTGAAACGCTGTGGGGGAGACCCTTGCCCAGCAGTAAAACAAAAAAGGTTTATAAACAAAATAATAACTATATTCTTAACCTTTTTTTCTTAAATTTTAGTGCCTGAGACTTTAATGGTTGCGTTGGAGTGAAGAGGAATGGGTACAAAAAAGTATTAGGGGCATTTGGGGAGGATAGAGTGAATGAGAATGGAATGAATTTACTAGTGATAGGTGTAGAGAAGAAGATGTCTCTTATGAACACTATGTTTAATCATAATCATATAAATGTTTACAGGTATACGTGGGAAAGGCAAGACAGTAGAATTATGATCGACTTTTTGATTATAAAGTTACAGATACTAGAGCATATCAGGGTGTTAATGTACTGATCATATCATGTGTCGGGTGGATGGTCTGTTCAGTTATTGGCATCACCGATTTCGAGTTCATGTGACTGTTCTAGAAAGAATAAAAGTAAATTGAAAGTAAAAAAAGGAATATAGCAGGGAAGTAAAAGTGAAGACGGATAAAATATTTGATGATACATAAGAATGATTACAGTCTAGAAGAAGTATGGGATATAGCGAGAAATAGTATGGTGCAAGTATGTGGCTAGCGCAGAGGAAATGTGGTAGTAGAACGAATGATTCTTAGTAAAAGGGATAGCGAGGAAGAAGAAAGAGGCCTGGCTTAATGTGTTAGCCTATACGGCCCAAAATAGGATGAATCAGGCAACGAATGTGACAGATGATTTGGAAAGAGTGAACAAGTAATACTCCGAAATGAAAACGAAAGTGAAAGAGATGGTAATAAAGAAGAAAGATGAAAAGGAAGTAAAGTATAACAGGAACTTTTTTGATAACTTCAGGGCTAATGTTAAGCTGTTCTGGAAACAGAGAAGATTGACTCGCAGAGTAACAGGAACATCGAGTATGAATGTTATAAGAGTAGAAGTTTACTAAGCGAAGAATGTAACTGTAATTGTCAGGATAGTGTGCAAGGAGTGGGAAACTGGGCAAATACCAGTTTTGAAGACCCAACAGACATAGATCAGACATAGACGAAGAGAATGAAATAAACTAAATGAGTTTGAAAGATCGCTGAATGGGATGAAAGTTGGGAAAGCTGCAGTGTGTGACAGAGTGTCTGCTGAAATGCGTGGTGACGGGGTGTTTTACCGGGGGAAGTCTGTTTTACCGGATCTTTAATATGAGTTGGAGATACGGCCGTGTCCCGGATGATTGGTGCAACAAGGCTGTAATTATACCACTACGAGTATATGAGGAAAAAAGATCTCAACAGGCGTGTAGAAACTACCGCGGAATTAGTTTTTTGAGTGTTGTCGGCAAACTGTATGCGAAGGTTTTGATTAATCGAGTGATAAGAGTGACAGATGAGAAAATATGGGATGTGCAGATAGGATTTAGAGAGACAATGGGCATCAGATCATCTCCCTAAGGTGCGTAGCTAAAAAACATTTGGCAAAGCACAAGAAAGTCTACTGTGCTATCTTTGAATTGGAAAAGGCATATGACAGTGTGTGGAGGAAAGAACTGTGGTCGACACTATCCATGTACTGTGTGGACTGGCGCTTGGTACGGGCACTGAAATCTTTATACAAGGATTCCAGTGCTTAGTATAAATGGGGCATACACGAACTGGTTCTGCATCTCGAGGGTTGTTAGACAGGGTTGTGTAGTGTCACCTCGGCTGTTCAACTTGTACATGGATAGATGTCTGATAGATTGCTGTAATCTAAATTGAAATTGCGCGCTATTTTCGAATACGAGTTCCCTCGTAGCACCAAAACAACACAGACAGCACGCAATATTAATGTCGTGTATAGACAAGGTACCGCTAGTGACGCACGGTGCGTTTTTGGTATGATCGCTTCCATTCTGGAAATCAAACAATGAGCCCTGGGGAAAAATTTCAATCCAAACAGGCGGTGAAAAACGCCTTTTAAGAATTTATCGATACCCGTTCCCAGGATAACTATAGCAGAGGCATCAGCGGCCTTAATTAAAATCGCAAAAGTGCATTGACAATATTTCTGTACAAAAAATTGTTTGATTTTTTCCTATATAAATCGGCAATTTCATGGGTAAAGACCTAATGTTTTTCGTT
This sequence comes from Dicycla oo, assembly GCA_948252095.1. Taxonomy (NCBI): domain Eukaryota; kingdom Metazoa; phylum Arthropoda; class Insecta; order Lepidoptera; family Noctuidae; genus Dicycla; species Dicycla oo. The sequence continues at coordinate 38,649,409 of OX411709.1, read as the reverse complement.
CTTTCTATTCTATTCATGCCGACAACAGAGAAGGATTGATTGTACTCACGTCATCAAGCTCCCTCAGCTCTCTCCTATGCTGATTGACGGCATCCAGCACAAGGTTGTAGCAAGGAGGACAGTCCTCACAACCCTGGCCGTCTGCACGACGCTTCTTGTTTTCCATACACCTAAAATATCATGGGAATAATAATGTGAGTATGTCATTTTGAATGTGTTCGAGGGTCCCATATTATATATTTTAGGGTCATAATGGTACCGATTCTGTTGCGCACAAACTAAACTTAATTTAGGCTATTGCTAGCTGGTTCTCTCTAATAAAACAAGAAAGAGACGGACATAAATTAGAGCTGTCAAATTTAGTTGAACTTCGTGAAAACATCGTCTAATCTGCCCTGACGCCCAATAGCGTTAAGATAATATTATATACCAATGGATATATCAAGGAGAATATTTATTGTTATGACGACTGCTCTCAGTTGTTAGTACGTGAGCACCTACAGAGATCTAAAGTAAATGTGGCAGGAAAAATATAAAATACGAAGGTGTACAACTTTATAATATCTACCAGCATATATCAGGAACACATCCTCTTTTAAGCGACTACAAAAAGGAGCAGGTTCTCAATTCGACTGTAAGTGTGTTTATTTTTTTATGTTTGTTACGCGACTACTTAAAAGACGGATGGCCCGATTTGGAAAATTCTTTTTTGTTTGAAAGGGACCACCGACTTCTTAATAAAATTTATATGGGACCACCATATAAATTTTATTAACTTTGCTTTGGTAGTTTTTGAGTTAGCTTCAATAATTTGTATTTTTCCCACTTAGTATATGTAGATGATGTTTTAATCTATGCGGATGATGTTTAAATAACTTCCTATAACACTGTTATTTACATTCGAATTTGTGTGGGGTAGGTACTACAACTAAAAAGTGAAAAATTAAAACTTTTTAGCAAAAAATTAAACCGACTTCCAAAACAAAACACTACAAAGTGAAAAATAACTTTAATTTCGGAAGCCGATGGCAAAATTAAAGTTATTTTTTACTTTGTAGTGTTTTGATAAATGATAAATGATTTTTATTTCTGTAAGTAGGTTTGTACAAACACTTTTACAAGTTAATCATGTTTTTTTTTTAACTTGATGAGGTCGGCGTTTCCTATCTGACTACTCTGAGAAGAAAGGCCGAAACAAACTCAGAGGTCACAGTCTCTTATAAAGTCCAGACATAATCTTGGTCACTTCATGTGAAGACCATGTAGATTGGTGTCTGAAATGGTCTTTTGAGGAAAGAACCACACAGATTGAGAGGACCTGTCCAGTCAGTGCACGCATTTGTCAGTAATCGCGCAGCTCAACCCAGAACGGAAGTTTTGTTTTGCAAGTCGGTTTTATTTTTTGCCAAAAAGTTATTATAACATATTCAAAGCTACACTCAAACAGTACATCACTAACAACGCAAAACAACGTAATCTATTCTTGCAACTACCTACCTACATTGAAAAATAAGAAAAAGAAATAGCTACTGGACTACAGTTACCTTAACTATGTATTTATTCGCTTAAGTGAACAATGTATGTTCTTTTCTTTAAACCTAACCCAAAAATATGTGGCTGAAATAATTTTGCGCAACTTTTACAGATTTTCCCAATAAAAACCGGAGTATTTATTGCGAAAAAGAAGCAAGAGAATGATGACCGGCTGGCTTATTACGTATCTTGCAGAAACCTAGCGATAGCAAAATTTGCGCAATAATTTGCCTGCAAGATACGTAATAAGCCTGCCGGTCTTAAATGTCAACATAAACTGGTTTGAAGCTGACCTGTCACAGCGCCTTCCCTCGACGTTCTCCTGGCAGGAGCACTGTCCGGACATGTCGCATTGGTAGTTAGTAGAACCCCATTCATCGCAGTCGCAATCTCTGCAGCCGTCCGCGGAGAACCCGTAGTGGTAGGCGCGGCAGCGGTCGCAGTGTTTCCTGGAAGACAAATAATTACCTACACTGATACTCGGCCATTTTAAAGCTTTTAAAGAAAGAAACATAGTACGCAGAGGCGATGAAAGTTTGGAAATACTGATTGTGGTTGGGAACACCGAAGACAAAACATCGCGCGGTCGTTCACCAACACGATAGAGCGATCAGGTGAAGGAATCATCGTCCTCAAAATTCTACACGATGGTAAGGGATGCGCTGGACAGAAACTGGTGGAGGCGGATCATCCGCTCCAGATGCAACTCCGAAGCTGACCACGATCCTCAGATATGAGGAACCGACTGCAGAGAGAGAAAGAAAGAAAAGGAGATCACCCATTCTGTTCTCATTTTGGCGACGCATATCACGCATTACTAAGGCGTCAAAGTCGAGAACAATTCGGGTTATATCTCCATATATCAGGTAAGAATTAGAACGTCGGCGACGGGAAACAAATTATTATTTTGGTAGAACAATACGCGCTGCACGTTAGGTACAGCGTTGTCGTCATACAAAGAAAAGTTTCTTCTACTCAATCTGCCTAGCCTTTTCCCAACGATGTTGGGGTCGGGTTCCAGTCTAACCGGATGCAGCTGAATACCAGTATTTTACATGGAGCGACTGCCTATCTGACCTCCACAACCCAGTTATTGGGCAATACGATACCCCTTGGTAAGACTGGTTGTCAGACTTTCGGGCTTCTGACGACCCGTAACGACTGTCAACGATCCACGAATGACAGCCGGGACCAACGGCTTAACGTGCTTTCCGAGGCACGGAGGAGTCCCGGTATGTAAAGATGGTCACCCATCCACAGACCAACCCCGGCAAGCGTAGCTTAACCTGATGGATCGACCCGTGCTGCTGTTATTACTTAGCCACGAACTCCAGAAAAGTTTCTTCTACTGCCACCACTCACATAAAGTGTAATTTATTGCTGGCCGCCGACTTTTTTTTTATTCCAAATCGCCGAGCGAAATGGGTGATCCTATGCGCTGAATGTTGAAAATCTAACAGCGCGATTTAATTTAGGCCTGATGTCGGTATTTCACCCAGGTTAGGATAGACTAGCCAATGTAGTGATGGCAAAATATTCACACTAAACAGAAAACAATAAGGAATTGCAGTGTTTCTCTCAAGGAATACTGGTTGGTTAGATCAACTTGATTCTTTGAAGTAATTGTGTCCCTTTGGTAAGACTGGTTGTCAGACTTTCGGGCTTCTGACGACCCGTAATGACTGTCAAAGATGCACAAATGACAGCCGGGACCAACGGCTTAACATGATTTCCAAGGCACGGAGGAGTCTCGGTATGTAAAGATGGTCACCCATCCACGGAAAAACCCCGGCAGCGTAGCTTAACCTGATGGATATATATATGGTAATTACTCTCTAAGAGTTCGCTATCGAATTAGCTGGTTTGAAGTGAACTTTTCAGAAGAGTTATGATTATGATGAAGATCATAGATCAGCAGTATAGCTTACCCGTCGATACCAGGTTTGCAGTAACATTGTCCGTTGAATGGATCGCAGGTATTGTTGTAGGATCCCTCCAGGTTGCAATCACAGGTCTCGCAGCCTGCGCCGGAGTTTATGTTGAAATAACCGTCCTGGTTCATAAAAAAAAAAAAAAAAAAAACTGTTATTAGATGAAAGGTTCTCGAAGTCTATTCTGTCAAACACATTTTAACCGAGTAATGCTATGAATTGAAAACTGTCTGTAGTTTATGTTTTATCAGTGAGTCGCCCTTTTAGCAAAGTCATAAATGGATTAGATGTAAAATTGTTTCCATGCACTTTAGACTAAATAAATAATACGTTTCGACTGTGTAGGAGTATTTATTCATTGGTTTTGCACGTCATGATCAGCGAGCAGTTTCTCCATTTTACGCAGTTTTGATTTAAGGAGTAGCACTCACACATGATTCGGCTGTAATTGTCCGACCCGAAACAATTCAACTACATATTCGGCTCGTGCCAATCATTATGGTGACTTGTCGTCTTGCTGACCATGGTTTTGTTTTGTTATTAGTAATAACTCTTTGTTTATTTTACTTCGATGGATGGGCTTCATATACGACTATACAGAATTATGCTCCCTCTTTTACTGTCTTGCAGACGGCTTCTTGTCCAACTCACCTCGCACTTATCACAGTTCCTGCCGATGACATGCGGATGACAGCTACAGAGCCCAGTGAGACCGTCGCACTGAGGCGGTCCTTCAGCACTCTCCACTGTACCCGATTCGTGGCACTGACAGGGCTTACAGTCACCCTTCTTCTTGGGGTCGAGCGCATCGCCGAAGTAACCTGGATGAGGAATGTTTTGATTACAATTCTGATAAGAATTATATAACAGCTATATTTTAACATAAGCAATACTGAGCCTGTATTTTCCCAAAGGAGTAAATAGACTCTATCTGCCTCCTCGCGTCATATTCTGAATGGGCGAGATAATTGCAATTACCCAAGCACAGGTCTAGATTTTGGGCGGCTGTTAGTGGCAAAGACTAAGGTTAAGGTTCTAAGGCCGTGATGTATAAACGTTATTAGATGTGTGTAGACACATGTCATAACGTATATCACCAAGCCCCCGGCTGCCCAACCCGCCGCGGTATAGCTACCGGGCTCATTTTAAACAAAAATTGTCCGACTTACATCGTTCGCACTAAGCGACAGTTTTGGTGCCTTAACACTTAAGCGGCAGTTTTGATGCCTTAATAATTAAGTGGCAGTTTGGATACTTTAACACTTAAGCGGCAGTTTGGATGCCTTAACACTTAAGCGGCAGTTTTGATGCCTTAACAATTAAGTGGCAGTTTGGATGCTTTAACACTTAAGCGGCAGTTTTGGTGCCTTAACACTTGAGCAGCATTTTTGGAGCCTTAACACATAAGCGTTACTCCTATCACTGTCGCACAATTGTCAAAATACAAGTGCAAAATAGAGACAGGAACATGTCTAAACCTAAGCAAATGCTAAGTAACATTTATAAATCATGGGCGCAACAGCGCTAGGTGTGAATTTTGTAAGAGAGAAGCCGGTTTTAACTTACCAATAAAGTAAAAATGAATTCATTCACTTAAAAATAAGTCCTTTCTTTACTGAATTTAACACCATCTATCCTCAAATAGTAGAAACAAAAAGACGCTATCACTACACAAACAAAACTTTCAATGTTTTAGAGACGCTCAACTAAATTAGGTAGGTACTATCATTATAAAATTATTGCAGGAATATAAAGAATCGAATACATACAATACATTACAGTTACATTGAATACAATACAGTTGAACAGGTGAAAACTAAACAAAATGCGCAATCATCCATCTCGTTCTCGCTGACGCATTTTTTGTATATTTGTTTCTATCGTAACCCGTTGTTCGTCTTGCTCTCATCCAAGCGGGCAAGCGGTGCCACGTGACATAAAGTGACTTTATGATAGGATAGCTATTGTAGGAATTTCTAGTTCCCGATTATGACGTTTTGGCACCGGGTTATTTTAAAACATTTTTTTTGTAATTCAGAGCTAATGATAGGTGTTTTTGTTGTTTGAATGGTTAATTAAGCATACACGTAGTGTACTTAACCATATTTTTTGCCAATAGTAGACACTAAAGACGGTGCCATTTTTAGGGTTCCGTACCTCAAAAGGAAAATACGGAAACCTTATACGATCACTCGTGTGTCTGTCTGTCTGTTCGTCTGTCACAGCCTATTTGCTCCGAAACTAATGGACCGATTAAGTTGAAATTTGGTACACGTATGTATTTCTGTGAATTTTGAAAATGGGGTCAATTTTGGAATGCAAATAAGAAAATAGAATAAAAGTTTTGCAAACTGTACCGTGTGACATATCAAATGAAAGGGCTTACTGTGAGGGTCCGAAATATTTTTTTTTTTTATTATTTTAAAATATATTGTTTTAAAGTTATTTAAGAAAATAAACGAAAATTGACCATTATCTCCGAAACTACTGAGCCTAAAATTTTCAAAAAAAAAAAAAAAAATTCGATACCTATTGATTACAGGAAAACCTATAAGAAGTCTATGGTCTTAAAATAACATGGTAAATCTATCATTTTTGTGCGTACATTTGCAGTTGGAATGTATGGGAGAACATATTTTTCAACTACAATGTTATGTTAGTTCTTGGAATAAATTGATCCCAACTACGGAACACTTCATTTTGCGTAGTCCGACACGCACTTGGCAGGTTTTTTCAATAGCGGTAGAGGTGCTGATGCAAACGTCCGAAGAGAAGCCGGTAGGAATCGTGTTATATGGAGCTTTCGCCACAGGGGCGCACTCTTTAATTTATCGACTCTGCCTTTAATAGGTCTAATGCTATGCTCATACACTATCGTGTTAAAGTGTAACGTGTTTATGATTACATTATAATTATCATTTAATACTCCACGCCCGACTTACCGCTCAAACACTTGTCACAACGTTCTCCAGCAGTATTGTAGATACACTTGAGACACTCCCCGGTGGTCCTGTTGCAATTGCCGACAGCATTCGGGTCCACGTTCCCGTTGCATTGGCAGAGCTCGCACTGTTTCGGGGCCCCGAACTGACCGGTCGGGTCTCCGAAATAGCCGTCAGCACAGACCTCGCATTTTGGTCCTGTAAATAAAGGATGGTGTGAGAAAATAAGTGTGGATTGGTCCTTTATTGGTGAGGATTCCGTAAGAGCTTATGCGCGAGGTTTCATATTTCAATCTAAACTCTTCGGCGGTTTTAACCACATTTTTTACATGACAAATCTACAGTGGATTTCATTTATTACGACCTTGGTTGTAGCGACCATTAAATCTAAGTCCCTTGAATTTAAAGCATACTTTAGTACAAAATTCATGTGGCTATAGCGACTTTGGATGTTTTTAATGAATCATTTGTAACAAATTCCTAGAAATCCCATGCAGATATTGCAACCGGAGTCGGCCGCCAAAGACACAAAGATTTTTTTCTTTCACAAACATTTCTTATCTTTTGTTTACATCCATTGGATGGCGTTTTCCTGGAGTATTGGACCCGTATGCATAGCTATGGGTCTGATACTGCAGGAAAATACATGAATTGAAAAATTGTAGGTTGTATTTTGTTATTTGGTTTTTATTTTAAATGTAAGGTACTAACATAGTTACGTAAGTTGTATCACTAACAAACTATGGAGCAAGTTTCCGAAATAAACGTTTTATTATTATATTATTATTATTGCACACAGATGGTCAGCAAGTGTGGAGACCTTTACCTTTTGTTTATAGATATCAACTAAGTAGGTAGGGAAGCGTGTACGTTTCGGAGCTTTTATGGTTCAGTTACAAAGTGATATTCTAAGTAGCAACTGGGTTTAGTAAACTTTTGAATAAGTATGGCTGCTAGACGCACATTCACTGTAACGACTTCCGGATATAACGACGAAAATAGAGTGGTCCCTTCATTGTCGTTATACCCGAAATCCACTATATTTTACAATAAGAAAGTAAAGCTCCGTGTTTAGCAACATTTATAGCTGGCAAAATTTTATACAGTGTGAAACATGATGCCAGCAACGCCAAACGATGTTTTTGCAATAAGATTTCGTTTCGTTTCTTGTCTTGTCTTTCGTTTACGATTAATACGATACGATAGACAAAGTGAAAAATAACTTTAATTTCGGAAGTCGGTGTCTTTGGATCCGTATTTTACTTTTTTGCCACCGACTTCCGAAATTAAAGCTATTTTTCACTTTATGGTGTTTTTTTAAGAAGACGGTTGATTTTTTTGGAAAAGTTTTTATTTTTAATTTTTTGCGGGTCAGTTTGTAATTTATCTAAGTTACAATATCCTAACGTCAACTTCTCATCACCATTTACAAAATATTTATTTTCCCGATGCAGGGACGCTAATTATTGAGGAGTTCTCATGGTAAGCACCAGGAGATCTCCACATCACCATAAACATTGTGACGAGCATAAATTACTTAACAACCATTATTAAAGTAGGTACCTAATCGAATCGCAACCCTTGACATACTTATTATTGAGAAGTTCCGGTGGCCATCTGTGATTTTCATCATCAGTTCCACTTCACCAAATGGTGCTTTCCGAGAACAAATGCACGAGTTACTATAAAAAATACTCAAATCGCTATAAGTGTGCCTATAATATTTGAAGAGTTCCGTCGATTTCTCCAGAATCCCATCATCAGATCCTGACCTGATGACAATGGGACCAACTAGAAAGACCTTTTCAAACAAAGGAAAAAAATTCCAAATCGGTCCAGCCGTCTTCGAGTAATCGGCGAACACATTAAAAAAAAATTCTGACGAACTGAGAATCTCCTCCTTTTTTGAAGTCGGGTAAAAATGGCTTGACAAGCATGAAAACATCCCTTGCAAAGAATTAATCTAAAATAATTGAAAAAAAAAAGCTGAATTTTGATATTTTAGCTCACAACCATGCTACAATGCAAAATTCATAGGGTATTTTGCTTACAGTCAACTATTCTATTGTAATCACTCAATCTTACCAGCATAGCCTTCGGGGCAGTCGGTACACACGATGCTGCCATCCATAAGCTGGATGCAGCCACTATCCTTAGGACACGGGCAGGGTTTGCAGTCGTCAGGGGTGCCCGCAATCGCGTTGCCATAAAATCCCTTAGCACAGAGCTCGCAATTGCTGCCCGTAGTGTTGTGTTTGCAGATACAGAAACCTGGAAATCATAGTAATTACAACAATACAAAAAAGTCGGATGTTATGTTTGAGTCAGCTGTCGATTTTGGGAGTACTGCCGACGCCTGACGGATGATATCAACTGATTGGTTCTACTTTGTGCTTGATCAAGCATTATACAGAAAAACTATGTCCTTCAAAGTACTGCTATAGGCTAATTTAGAAAACCTACCGGTAGCAGTATCACAAATATGCGCGTGTCCATTGCAGTCACAAGGGATGCAAGTCGAGTAGGGTCCTCCATTCGCTGGCTCATGCTTGAATCCTGGCGCGCACTCCTCACAATAGTCCCCCACGTAGGCTTTTGGACAGGAACACTTCTCCACCCAGTTTGCTGGAGCAGAACCTTTCTCTCGTCCAATCTTCGCAGTTTCAAGTTTGAAGTTCATCATGTAACCTTCACCAGGCTTGTTGTAGGTGCCCCTGATTTTGATGGCAGTCAGGTTTTGGAGAAGGGACATAAATTCGAAGTTTGATAAGGTTGGAGACCAGCCGTAGCGAGAGTCCTCGTGAAGTCTGAAGGTGTATTCTTGTGCCTGTAACAATTTTTAAGATGAGAGATGGAAGAAGCTGGTAGTATTCGCGAAGCTAATATGCATTTAGGAAAGGTTTAAAATTCCTTCTATTGAACCATAATCAGTGACCATAAAATATATTCTTTACCTATGAAATTGCCGATTTACATGGAAAAAAATAAACAATTTTTTTAAAAGAAATATTGTCCATGCACTTTTGTCATTTTAATGAGAGTTTGTTGATGCCTCTGCTATAGATATACTGGGAACGGGAATCGATAAATTCTTTAAAGGCATTTTTCACCGGCTCGTTGGATTTGAAATTTTTCCCCGGGGCTCATTGTTGAGATCAAAATTTCCAGAACGGAAGCGATCAAACCTAAAACGCACCGTGCGTTCACTTGCGGTACCTTGTATGTACAAGTGAACGCACGGTGCGTCGTGAATATTGCGTGCTTACTGTGTTGCGTTGGTGCCACGAAGGAACTCGTATTCGATAATAGCGCGCAATTTCGTTGTTTCCATATGGTTACAGAAGCCATCGATATCAAAGAAAAATCGAACGGCGGGAAAACAAATGAACAACTGATTTTTTTTTTTTTTAATGTCATGCTATGTGATAAAATTATTTTGAATTTTGAATTCTAAATAGAATGAAAGATATTGATCGTCACACTAACCGGTATCAAAAATCGGCAATTTCTTAGGTATTATTAGGTATTACATAATTATTATTTATTATTATTTATTTTCTTAGGTATTATTATGCTATTGCGCTCAAAGTGTGAAAACACCACACTTTTTTATTCGTGAATAACAGCTAATCACATGTTCGAATTGGATAATAATATGCCTTTTGCTTTGCTTATGCTTTTATATGTATTTAACAACTCTGAAACACCATTTTGACAACAAAAATAAGTATTACTAATAGAGATATTAATAAATGCACATCATGTTAACAATCGCTCCCTACTTGCAATAGCGTCTTCAAAAACAAGTATTAGTGTATAAAATCGCTGGTATCTTCAGGCAGGCATGATTTTAGACAGCACACCGCCTAGTTTAGCTCAACCAAACCATTCTCAAGGTAACCGACATAGCCATGGGCAAAATTCGTAATAAATATTACTTAACACAATAAGAACATCGCGCAGCAAAATCTTGGAGCAAACATACCTGATTAGTAGGCTCTGGATTATTCTGAGCGTAGATGTTGATAGACACAGAAGCCCGAGGTCCTTCGAGGATAATGTCTTGCGCCGAAGGGTAGCCCCGAACCTCTCCGAGTCGCAGCGAGAATTTCAAGTCGTGGTTGTATGAAGATCGTTGGTCGCCGAGGAACTGGCTTGAAGCGATGAAGTATAACGTTTCTGCGCCTTGAGATGAGACGGCTGGAGACAAAAAGAGTAGTTAGCTAGAGAAAACTAAACAAACAGACGTTGCTACTACCTCTTGATAAGTGGTCGAGGATTTCTCTAATAACCAGAGACCGGAATAGGTAGAGTATAAATACCTAAACTTCAAGGAAAGAAGTAACAAGAGTGGATCATACCTCCTATAAAATCCCGGTATCTTAAACATGACGATTAAATCAACAAAATCGGTACAATTTTCATAATTTAGAGCAGGTATTTCTGCAAAAAAATGGTTGACATTTGCATATAAGTCATAAGGGGTCGTTTGGTTGCAAATGACCTCTCCAACATCCCCTAAGGGTCAATTCCCATTGAAAGAGCAGCGGTCGGCAGCGGCCGGCAGCGGCTTTAATATTAAGAAAGTTCATAGTCATTTGAAGGCAAAGGAGGGACCGCGCTGCCCCTCGCGGCGCCGCCCCTCCATTGCCATCAAATGACTATGAACTTTTTAATCACGTAGATAAGGTTCTTAATATTAAAGCCGCTGCCGGCCGCTGCCGACCGCTGCTCTTTCAGTGGGAATGGACCCTTAATGGATTGCCGACATATCACCAATAACCCTGTACAGTAAATATTCACCTATATTCTGCGTATTGGCATTAAACTGCAGTTTCGCCGTTCTTTCCTGTTCATCTTCAGCGGCCCATTTCTCAGCATCTCTGATGAAGTGAGCGCTGGTCTCGTGAGCTTGGTACTTGGGAGCTGAGCTACACTGTGAGGAGTGACCGAAGCAGAAGCAAGGCGTGCAGCCGAACTCGTTGCTGATGTCCAGGTTGAAGAAACCTGGCTTGCATCTGGAAGAAGACGGAAGGTTAGAATTGGGTGTTAAAAAGAAAGGTGGCTGAGTTATAGTATAATTATAGTTTCATCTTCATATTAGGCGCTGTTTTTACTTCTTTCATCTCTATAGCCATACATGTCTTAGACGAAGTGGGTTATTTATTTTGAACTGCTATTTTTAGTTATTTTTATTTTATTTCTAGCAGTTAATTGCCAACAGTGCCCCAGTTAAATTTGGTACTTATGTTAAATCATGACACTTTTGAGGTTGCAGAAAACTTTTATAATTTGAAAAAACTTGAAAATACAGATTTATATATAAAAAAAAAAAACTAAAAGTTTGCAGTTAAAAATAAAATTATAGAGTGACTGATAATTAGTAACCGATACTTAAACACATTATCGTACTCATAATAACAAGCAACTTTTACTATGGGACCAAACCTGATTTCGCGAAAAAAAAATTCAGCTGTCCCATACATTCATATTCGCATAACTCGTCAATATGTAGGGAGCATCTGATTTTTCATGTGTTTAAATATCAATGACTAATTACCAGTCACCCTATATAAAAAAATTATAAATGGCTCAAAATGCTTTCTTTATATATTGTCAACTATCACCTCCAAGGCTTTGTACCCAGATTCCAAACACCCTGTATAACTTTCGTGTACATGTAATCTGAACCTAAAATCCATAAACCATTTATAAAAATCCTAGTATGTAATCAAAATGTACCGATCGCTCTATGTAAAATATTCAGCTGTATTTGGTTAGTCTAGAAGACAGACCAGCCGATCCCAACAAATAAGATAATAAAAATAATACTAAGAAAGAAAGAATAATATTTATTTGACAAACTGACAAATAAGTTCATGAAACACGAAATACAAAATAAAAAAGTGTAGTAAGTACTTCAAAACGTAGTGCCTCACGACTGCTCTGAAATGCTAATTCATTCTGCCTAGCCTTTTCCCAACTATGTTGGGGTCGGCTTCCAGTCTAACCGGATGCAGCTGAATACCAGTATTTTACATGGAGCGACTGCCTATCTGACCTCCACAACCCAGTTACTGGGTAATACGATACCCCTTGGTAAGACTGGTTGTCAGACTTTCGGGCTTCTGACGACCCGTAACGACCGTCAGAGGTCCTCGAATGACAGCCGGGACCACCGGCTTAACGTACTTTCCGAGGCACGGAGGAGTCTCGGTATGAAAAGATGGTCACCCATCCCCGGACCAACCCCGGCAAGCGTAGCTTAACCTGATGGATCGACCCGTGCGGCTGTTATTACTTAGTCACGAGCTCCTCCGAAATGGCAATATAATGCCAGACCAATGCTGTGTGACGCTGAATTTCTGATGAACCTTTAAAAGGACAAGTGACGGATGTGTAACAAGCAGTTTCAAACATAATACTAACTCTCGACAACGTCTTCCTTCCACGTTCTGCTTGCACAAACACACCCCAGTCTGTGGGTCGCACTGTGGCGTGTTGACGTAGGATCCTGACTCGTTACAGCCACAGTGCTTGCAACCCTGGGTTGTGAACTCGTAGTGGTTCGGTGCGCAGACGTCGCACTTGTCGCCTGTCACTCCAGGCTTGCACTGACACTTGCCTTCAGTATTACATTGGAGGCTGCGGGATCCTGGACAAAGAAATAATCATTTACACAAAATAATACTCGTATTTATGCGTCTGTCTTAAAAACTTACTCAGTGATCTAGCTAGGAGAGCAGCGCTTTACCCGGCAACTATTATTCTTCTGTACACCACAAGGCCGTAGCCAGGGGGGGATCAAGGGGGATTGATCCCCCCCCGAAATAAAAATTTATTTTATAATTTTGATAAGTGTTAAGAGGCGTTTTACAATCCACTAGCGCCGCCAATCGAAAAAATATCATAACTCGTAAATAGAATCACAAATACAAAATATGGTCTATTATTACTGTGGAAAAGGCAATTTTAAAAAGTAATTCAACCGAGACTTGAACAGCCGTCTTGTCGCTCAGTAAGCAAGAGCGTTACCACTACGCCACGGTTCTTTTTACTTAGTTACATAAAGAACTTTACGTAGAAATTTCTCTATAATAAAAACGAATGGCGTCTTGCCGCTTTATATATTTATTGAGGGGACTCTGCCCTACAATATATATGAAAGTGATGGGAATCTGTGATTCCCAAGTTTGATACTCCCCTTGTAAGGCATAGACAATTATATTACTGCACTGTGTATGGTACCAAATTAAAAGAATAGACTATGGCAACACTACTACTGTTGACAGCTGTGATATGTCAAACGTCAATCGGACATGACACGTCATTGTATGTCGCCAGCCGTGAAATGTGCCACGCGTACAACAAACACATTAAGACAAGCGGGTGAGTAATCAGTTATTATTAATGAAATCTTTGTACATTTCCTTAATGTTTATGTTAATTTGCTATAAAGAATGAACTATCTGAATAGGACTTACTTATTTTTCTGCTTTACATTTAAGAAGCGAGGTTAAGAGCCGATATGGCCAAAACCAGAACCAACATTATTTATCGAAGTAAATATTTGTGTTCAAATGGAATTAATACTTGGCTGTTTTTTTTAATTGTCACAGGTCGGTTCAACATTTGAAATGGCAAAAAGGACGCAAGAAAATACATTATTCAAATATTTATTTAAAAAATCTAAACCTGATACTGGTAGTGAAGGTTCTACTGAAAATCAGGGTTGGAGTGTTTTCGACAGTGATACTGGTACAAGTAGTTCTGGTACTTTTTCTGTCGTTCCTGGGACTGTGGATGATGTTTCTCAGCATGTTTTAGATGTTGGCTATTATACGGGATCGAACACTAAAAAAATTGATAATAATTTAAAGTACAGATTGTTGAATTCTCCTTGGATGCCAGAAAAGACATTTAAGTTTCCAGTAAGTGACGATAAAAGAAAGCTAAAATTTCAAATGCAATGGTTTGATCGGTTCTCGTGGTTGGTTTACACGAATACAGGACAACAAGGTGCTTTATGCAAATATTGTGTATTATTTGCCAGAGATTGCGCAGGTAAAGGCTCTCATCAGCAGTTGAAATCCTTAGTTACTCAGCCGCTCACTAAATGGAAAGATGCTGTACATGATTTCAAACAGCACAGTGAAAGCCAGTACCACAAATCTTCTGTATTATTGGCTGATAATTTTATGAAGGTGTATGATAAATCTCAACCAAATATAATAAGTCAGATTGATAGCGGATACTTAGCGCAAATAGCGGAAAATCGGAAACGGCTCATTCCGATTATTGAAACAATAAAGTTATGTGGACGTCAGGAATTGGCACTGAGAGGTACGTGCGACTCGGGTCCAATAAAAATCAATGATGCTGAGCCAGAAACAAATGATGGAAACTTTCGTGCTATCTTACGGATGAGAAGCAGATGTGGAGACTCAAATCTAATAAAGCACACAGAAAATATGACATTGAACGCTACCTACCTAAGCCCGACCATACAAAATGAACTTATTGCAATTTGTGGTGAAATAATCCAGAAAAAAATTGTGCAAGGATTAAATTCTGCGAAGTTTTTTTCAATTCTTGTTGACGAAACTACTGATGTTTCACGACAAGAACAGATGTCCATTTGTCTGAGATATGCCGAGCCAAAAGATAATGGGTTTATCTTGCGTGAAGATTTTTTAACTTTTGTAACAGTTGAGAATACAAAAGGTAGATATTTAGCCAATGCAATTTTATCTGAATTAAAATCTTTGGGAGTAGATTGCGAATATTTAGTCGGACAAGGATATGATGGAGCCTCTTCGATGAAAGGAAGTTTTAATGGTGTGCAAGCGGTAATTCGTGAGTTACATCCAGAAGCCTTATACGTTCATTGCAGCTCACATTCATTGAATTTAGCTCTGGGTCATTCTTGCCAGGTTCAGCCTATTCGAAATACAATTGGAACTATAAAATCAGTGGGAAAATTTATCAAGGACTCGGCAAAACGAACCAAGTGTTTAAAAAATAATATCGAAAAAAACTTCCCTGAAACACAATGGAAAAACCTTACGGCAATGTGCGAGACCCGCTGGGTAGAAAATCATGATGGGTTGTTAAGATTTAAAGAAATTTATAAAGCTATTGTTGATACACTAGACGACTTAAGCATTGACATGGATTCTGAAACATCGTCAAAGGCTAATTCTTTTCTAAAATCAGTCATTTCAAGTGATTTTGTTATAAGCCTATGTTGCTTAGGAATGTTGTTCCCGTACACACTGACACTATGCAAAATACTTCAATCTCCCTTATGCGATTTGGCAGCAGCTTTACAACATGTCGATTTAATTATAAAGACTATTGAAGATGTTCGTCAAAATATTGATTCAAAATTTGCTGAACTTTTCAAGAATGCACAGAATTTGCTCAGTACTGTAAACGAGGAAATAAAAATTCCGCGAATAACGTCACGCCAAGAGCATAGGGCAAACTACAACACAAAAGATCCTGAAACTTTTTTCAGAATTACTATAATGATTCCACTTTTGGATGACTTCATTGATCAGCTTCAGTCGAGATTCCAAAATCATAAAGCCACATTATCATCTCTCAACATTTTAATTCCGTCTGTGTGTTGCAAAGAACCAATTAATCAAAATTATCAAGGAAACAGCTTTGAGCTCTATAAAAAATATTTGGAATGGGACTTCGTAAAAGCTGAATTAGACATGTGGCGGATAAAATGGATGGAAGAATCTGAACTAGATCGACCAACATGTGCTATTGAAGCTCTCGGAGAATGCAACCAGGCCTTATTTCCAAACATTCACAAACTTTTAAAGATCTTGGCGACACTGCCTGTTTCTACATGTACTCCCGAAAGGACTTTCTCTTCTCTGAAACGCCTCAAAACTTATTTGAGAAACTCCACAGGCCAGGAAAGACTAAACGGTTTGGCGTTAATGTCAATCCACCGCAGAATTGACATCGACACCGAGGAAGTAATTGATTTGTTCGCTGCAAAAAAAGCTAGAAGACTAAATTTAATTTTGTAATAAGGATTAATATTTCTTTAATGTTTTTTTCATAAATAAATATAATAAGTAACACTATTTTATTTCTTTTATTAACCTTTTCACCGCCAAGCACTTCTATAGAAGTTCGGGATTTTCGTGCCACCAGCGCCACAACTTCTATAGAAGTTGTTCATTTTAATTATCTTATTAAAATAAATTTACTGTGATTAAAAGCTTTGTTTCATTTTATTATTTAAGATAGCACTGTCTACTACCCTGTTTTTTATTTTTCTACACAAAATAAGCCCTAGTTTGTCCTAAAATCGGCAAAAACAGAAACTCCGAATTTTGTTACTTTCCTCAGAACGCCAATCACTTCATATCAAGTTGGCCAGTGATGTGCCGTGAAAGGTTGATTTCACCATTGAAATATTTATAAATACAGAAAGTTACGAATATCGAAAACATTTTGAGGTCAATAAAATATGAACTTAGTTATCTACTTCATTACAAAGGATAGTAGATGAATTTCGACCTTCAGGTAGATGCCGATACGTAATTATAAAGTTGTTACTAATTCTTGTCGATAGTTATTTTCCCATCTCTACAAAACAATTGGTCGTCTTTGCCCCTGTGCGCCACCGAGTGCCACGAACTTCTATAGAAGTTGGTCAGTGACGTCATAGGCGTGCGGCTGTCAAGGTCACTTTGGCATAGTGCAGCACAAAATTGGATTCGCGCGCACGCATCTTTCTTTCTTTCACTTGCAAATAGAAAAATTAGTGAAGAACTTGATTCGGACGAACTTCTGAAAATTTTGCAAGGTGTGGAATCGGACTCGGAGTATTTTGTGGAGAATATTGAACCAGAAGATAAGATAATTAAAAAAAAAAACAATTCAAAATTCTGCCACTTAGATACCTACGGTAAAAACGTTGACTGAAGTTATTAAAAAAACACAGGAATAAACAAAAATAGAAGAAAGAAAGACCATAGACCCCATCCCTGATCAGAATCGAATTCAACGTGCCCTCAGTGCCAATAACTTGATATGAAGTTAAAGAATGAGATCATGAAACAAATAGAGATGTACCCCATTCCTTATAGTTCTAATTGAGTTATGTATTAGTTTCTTTGATACTCATAAATTATACTGTTTTTTCTTATTAAGGATACTGTGAAATAAAACAAATCTGGAAATATTTAATCAGTTTTTATTTATATTCGTAAAATCAACTTTAAATCTTAACTTTACGCGTACAAATCTTATTCATCGATATGACGATATCCCCATCACTACTGTTTACTGTATATTTAGTTATACATTTATAGCTTGGCGCTCGGCGAGGCATTGCGTTTTGTGTACGTTGGCGGCGAAAAGGTTAAAACGATTTCATGTTTTTCTACTGTTCTACCAAATCAAACCCCCCCCGAAATTATTTTCTGGCTACGGCCTTGGTACACCACGTAATTAATCAATGCATACTTTATAAATCCCTCGTGAACTACAATACCTTCATGTACCTAAATATGTAAATTGTATTATAGGTACAGTCACGAACTGGGATTGTTGAGCTACTAGCTCATCATCTTAACTTGGTTGTGTTACACGAATGCCGCCCGTTTTTCGTTATTAAAATGACACATGTCAAATTTCACGGGCGGCCTTCGTGTAACACAACCAAGTTAAGATGATAAGCTAGTGGCTCAACAATCCCGGTTCGTGACTGTACCTACTAACTTTTACACGCCGCTTCGCCCACGTGGATGTCGGAAAATATCCCACGGGAACGTACTACTTTTTTATTTGAGATTTTGGGTTTGCTCTTGACTCTAGTCACTACCGGGATTAAAAAGTAACTATCCTAAGCCAATTTGTACAAAACCTTAATGAATTATACATCTATAGAAACCTCATGAATCACTCCGTCCATTGGTGAAAACTGTATGGGAATCCGTTCAGCAGTTTTTGAAATTATCGCGTTCAGAAAGACGGACAGACGCGGCGGGTGGACTTTGTTTTATATTATGTAGGTAGTGATATGTTAATAAATTTCAGTTTATTTTTTAGGGTTCCGTACCTCAAAAGGAAAAAACGGAACCTTTGTAGGATCACTTCGTTGTCCGTCTGTCTGTCTGTCAGTCTGTCAAGATCCTTTTCTCAGGAACGGGTAAAAGGAGGTAAAATGTACTAAGGTAAAATTAAGAGGATACCGAGCGCGCAGTGGCGCCTTCATCGTTTGTTTGGTTATTTATTTTAGGAATGAAAATGCAGAAAATAAGCATGTTACGTTGTTCTCCACAAGACTATACCTTATTATTATTACAAACAGTAGTTTTATATTGTTAAGTATTATTAACAGAACACAGTTTTCGTTTTAACCATTATAATTTTAAAAAAACCCGTTGACCTAGAATCATGAAATTTTGCAAGAAGCAGGGCCTCAAAGCAGTTTGTTGTTTTTTACTTTTTGTTTTTTGCTATTACAAACTTACATTTGCAGTTGGGAGAATTTAATTAACCGTGAAGTATGTCGATGTACGGAAGAACATTAACATGTTTTTCAACTACAATGTTAAGTTTGGTTTTGGTATTATTTCACCCTAACTACGGAACCCTTCATTGTCCGTAGTTCGACACGCACTTCGCCGGTTTTTTTTTTTTCAATGACTGACAGGAGCAGCTCCTATGTCATTGTTTAAAGCTAAGTTGGGCATTTCATACTCACCTTAGCTGAAGGCTTAGCACGATTTGGATCGCGTTGAGTGTATAACACGTTGGTAAATTGGATACAGTCAATTACCTACTACTGTATCCCAAGGTGGCTAATTTAGCGAAGCCCCTAAACTAAGTATAGCGTGAATTCAAACACTTATATTTGAAGAATTCTTCTCTTTTCTTAATTTTTTAATTTAAAATTACGTAAATAACACCTTAAGAGGCCCCCGGAGCATGCGTACTTAATACAAACGAGATACCAAATTAATTTGTAAATCAAACATATTCTAAAGTTAGTGTATATTTATTCCGTTTGGATTACAAAATATCTAGGTCCCCAAATATATATTAAATAAGAACATTGATTTAAACATGAAATATGAGAAAAATAAGTTTTCTATAGGAAATTCCTCATATCTCGTATTCAAATCAGTGTCCTTTCAAAGTATATATTTGGGAACCTAGATATTCTGTTATCCAATCGGAATAAATACAGACTACCTTAAGAAGATGTTTGATTTACAAATTATTTTGGTATTTCGATTTCTCAATTCTCAATTCTTTATTGCGTACCATAATGTATATACGTAGTTGGTTAGGAAATTATTATATAAGTCAAAATTATGGACCCTGTCGGACACAGCATAGAGCAAGTAGGAGAGAGGAGGAAGAGCACTGGGTGTTGAATGTGATCATTCTTATTATTGAGTAAGATAAACTGTTTTATCAACACAGAATTGGATTTAAGAATTATAATTATTATTTTATAAATTATTTACATTTATTTGTTATGTAGTTTTATTTATTACGTAATTAATATTTATTATCCCTAAGGTAAGTTATGTATTGCTCGCTTTATATATATTTTTTCCATATTATGAGTAGGTAGGCGTATCTTTAATAGTATTAATTACAATTTATCATTTAAGTATTCGCTTATACTATAATAACATTTGTTTACAAGGAAAAAGTTTGTATGAACTACGCATGCTCCGAGGGCCTCTTAACAGCTATAACGCTAATGCGATGTTACTACAACATAGATAAACATACGACTTAGATGAGATCGTCGGTTTGAACCCAAGCAGCGACGTCTCAAAGAACCTATAAGTAGTAGTTCTAGAACCAAAAACTCAAAGACATGAGACATTCACAAACGCGCACTGGGCCCGCTTGGTATATAATGGCTCACTCCCTCTCACAGAGAGGAGGCCAGTGTCCCAGCAGTTGAAAAGTTACGGGCTAGTTATGCTAGGGCCATTTGAGATCTAACTGATAAAGTTCCACTTACCAGTAGGATTACAGTTGCAAGGTAAGCAGATGTCTCCGGAGCCCTGGAAAAAGTTCTCCTTGCACCGCTCACAGTTGGCTCCGTCTCGGTTCTCTGCACAATCCTTGCAGCGACCTCCATGGCCAGTCCGCTCGTACAGGTCCTTGTCAAACTCGCATTTGTTGGAGAATCCGTTGCAATTGCAGGCTGAAAACGGATATTAATCAGGGTGTGGTGGTGTTTCTCGTTGCTTTCGCATTGGCATGAACTATACTTATAAAACAATAGCTTCGTAATATAATATTATCAAATGATCAAGGTGACAGCGGCTGACTAGCCAGAAAGCGCATTTAAGTATCGCCCCCCGCTGTATTTTATTTCGTGTAGCAGGCGAAGCTCAAAAGGAGGGTATCGTTTTACTTTTTTACAAAGCAAACATCTCGCTCAGTCACAATTCGTCTTCTAGAATATTTTCTTAGTGTAAAACATTTTGGGTTGGTAAAATAAAAATGCAATATATGTATGTGTGTGTAAATCTAACCGCACCAAAGTCTGGAAGCCCCTGTATCAGGCTGGCAGTATCTAAAACATTCGAACGTTCACTTTGATAAAAAGCGTTGCTAGTTTGTTTTAGGGCTTAAGACACTCTGAAATGACGAAGTGCGCGATTGTCCGAAGATTATATTAATTGACGCGATAACAATATAATTCGTAATGCGTTAACCTGTTATCATTTATTAGTTTAGCTATTCTCCCTATGGACTTCGACCCTTCACCTTAGGTACTGTGTAGGTTCAGATTAGCTACCCGGCTTCTCCACCAAATGTGGAGGTTCAGACTCCACTTAAGTGGAAGTTATGATTCCACTGAGGGGTAGCTATTCTACAAAATAATAGAACTTTAGGGCAGAATAACAGTTTGACTATAATCAAAAGGAAATCAATACAATCATCGGATAAAATCACGCACTTCTTAAAACTAGCAGTACTAGTAAATTGTGAGAAAATACCCATCGCTTTTTCCGCTAGCAAAACAGCAACGCCCACAGCAACGCAGTCTTAGAAACCGATATCTAAACGAATTAGCGGTACCAACCTCAAAACTAGGTAGCTATGTTTCATTCTGGGCCTCTGGCCATGTGCGTTAAAATCTATAATAAACTCCCGAATTCAATTAAGGATACAGAGTATGACAACAAATTTAAAAACGACCTACAAAACTACTTAAACTTAAAATCATATTATAGCCTAAAAGAATTTTTAACCGAGAAATAAATAAATTAATATCGTCTAAAACACATTACACATATTCTACCTCATTCCTGTATTTTTTAGTGATTACTTTCTATTTTATTTTATCTGAAATGTGACATATTATAATGTAAAACTAATCTATTGACATTAAATTAACTGAGATAATAATGACATTTAGGCTCATTGCAAATGACATAAATTGTAGTAAGTATGAGATTATAATGTGAAAATGATAATTTATTTATTTTATTTAGTTTATAAGAATGACATAATGTATAATAATAATTGATAAATTTTAAATTAATCTATATTAACAAATGATATGAATAATGATAGCATGTTAAATTAATTAAAACCTATCGCCTATACATTGCTGTGCCCTAGCAGGGTTCATTGTTTGGAACTATCATAATGTAACAACCTGTAAACAACATGAAATGCAATAAATGAATGATTATGATTATGATTATGAAAACTACACCGCTGAACTGCGGCCTGTAACAAAAATACGAACAACCTTTTTATTTATTTAAAAAAGGGAGTTCTATAAAATACCGTGAGTGATAAAATGTCAGTCGATACAATATAAGGTTAAGGTCCATTGCATGGAACCTTCACCCTTCCATGTTGGGATAACATTCAGATAGAGAGTTGTATGTACTGCTGTTGGTGTAATAAATAAATAAACACTTTAATGTAGGTATGTATATTATACTCAACTCATCTCAAACAGGCAGGTTTAAAATGTCAAGGTTTGTTTATACAGACTATGTTTTAGGGCCTTTTTTATCCCTAGCTAACTCAATCAACCAACTAATGGTTAAACTAATGGTTGAATTTTGGCTAAATGGGAAAGGCATGAACATAACTAATTCATGTTAAAAAATAGTAACTAATGGCATTTTGGCAAAAAAAACTAAGCCACAATTCAACCATTAGTTACTACGTTTAACCATTGGTTGAGTTAACTACGGATCAAAAAACCGGTCCTTAGATAATCATTATTTTAAGATATTCTGTATCCTTAACAAACATTTTTTTAATACTGTTTTTATATGTAATAATATAATCTACCATCGCTTTGGTCTTTGTTTCCTGTCGTGAGTTACTAATACCAAATGAATACACTTTACTATTCGCGAGGCATATTTTTCATCAAGCAACATAAATAATAAAAGAAGTTGGATTTGAAAACTATCTAGTTTTATTACTGAGTTCATTCCAAATCAACAGGCTTTGTCGACAAACGTCAGAACCACATAAAAAGTTTTAGACACAACACTCGCTCTAATATATTGTTCAGTCTGAATTTTCTTTTCCCCGCGTCCTAACCTAAAAGATCGTTCGTGCGAATATCTGTACCCGTATTACGTATCTTGCAGAAGCCTAGCGATAGCAAAAATTGCGAAATAATTGCTTTTCAATTGCAAATCGGTATTATGTAACAGCGATACGTCATACTGATTTGCAAATGACAAGCGATTGAAAAGCAATTATTGCGCAAATTTTGCTATCGCTAGGCTTCTACAAGATACGTAATAAGCCTGCCAATCGTAGTGTTCATACGTCACTCATTCATTCTGAAAACCGAAAGCCTCTCACACCCGTATTCATAAACAAGTAAAAGTGATTACGCAAATAATGATTTTTATTCTATAGTTTAGTAATTGCTTGAAGTTAGAACGTCAAAGGTTAGAACTCTTTGTCAAAAGTAATTTTACGACCATTTTACGTTTGATTTTGCAATGAAACGTTGATTTTTACTCAAGCATTTACTCAAATAAGTAACGTACATTAGTCGACTATAGAATAAGATTTTATAATGAAAATTTCTATACTCTACTTAGCAGCAAGTTCTTGCTTGTTTATAAATACAGGTGTAACTCTACCCACTGTAGCTAAGTAGGTACAGAGATTTTCAATTTTCTGTTATTTTCCTCGCCAACAAGATCGCATAGCCGGTCATACAGATACATAGATTTAATTAGAGCTAAAATACGAGCCATCAACCTCAATAATGAGGTAATCGTAATAGCAACTTGTTTGCATTATTATGAATAATTATCTTCTTAACTTCCCCATATTATAACGAAGAAGGAACCAGCAAATGTATCCACCACTCCCTTTCTAGAAACCATCGCATTGAAAAAAAAATTCGCACTGCACATAGCAAGCAATGTGAAACTAACCCTTGCACTCGTGCACGTTGGTTGGCGAAGCTCTGCCCCACGGCGCGTCGTTGTAGAAGTCGAGACACCTCTCGCATTCACGACCAGCTGTGTTGTGCTCGCATCTGAAAAGAGTTGGGCATTTCAGTTAGTTTAATTACTTAGAAAGGCCAGGTGCGTAGTACTCGCAGTGTATGTGTATAACCAGATGTATGAACGTAAACAAAGTAAAAGGAGTATGTAAGGATCGTAGCAGGTGGTGTTCTGAAGTTTCTGCCTACCGCCATGGGAACAATGTGCGAATTCACGTTCGTCAACGACGGTCCATTTGATGGTAATTGCATATGCAATGTCAGAGGCATCGCATATGCGTTACCTTCGTAGGGACATGCTGAAATATCTCGTGTATCTGGCTGCGAAACCCTGCAAGCGGGAACACACCAGATAAGGCTCCCGGAGACAGGTGACGCGACGACGCGATACAACTGTTCGAACTATTTCTATGGAAACGTCATGGAAATTGTAGACGTGGCGGCAAAAAGTACTTAAGAGCTCGAACGTGATAATAGCGTTTTAACATATCTTTCTAAAAAAATGTTGAACTTATAGGTATTTTGTGCACTATATCTAGGTTTCTATCAAAATGAAAAATAAAAATTTGGTGAAACAAATTCAGTATAAGAATCCAAAAATCTGCATTTTTGCACTATTTTTACCTGAACTTTGGCCGTTCATAATGTACTCATAAATTATTGTAAAAGTAAAATGGAGATTCTAAATGACAAAATTTCACAAATTTGTTACAGGCTTGCTAAAAAACACGTACCTATTTCCTGGAACAAGTTTCATAAAATTTCCGCACACTATTTTTCGTTAAATGTTACCGCGTTCGCACTTGCTTGTTAGTCAACGGGCGTTGCGCTGGATGATACAACAAGAGTTGCGTCGCGCCTGTCTGTAGGAGCCTTTACCATTTAAGTAACACAATTTATGATAAAAATATGGGTATAATGGGGGAAGAGAATGAATTGAGTTTTTAGGGTTCCGTAGCTAAATGGCAAAAACGGAACCATTAATAATTTACACTCATCAAAAGTGTCTATGGATCAAGCACGTTTTTGCTAGTCACTAAAAATCTGGTTTTTTATTTATATTTTTTTGTAAATATATGCTTTATTTTAACGGTATTAATTATTAACGATACCTGTATTTTAACGTTACATTTAACGTGTTTTTTTAACGGTTATAAGTGGGTGATTCACGACACTAAAAAATATGTGTACCTAAGTTTATAATTATAACCATAATTATATTATTTTGTTTTTCTCTTAGCTAGATTTCAGAAATCATTAATAAGACTAATCTAAGTTGATTGATGATAATGAGTTAACGATTCTTCGGGTTATAAAAGTATGTAAATACATATTTATTATTGTCGCGCATCACATTTTGATCAAGTTACAACCTGACACTGACCGGCAAATAGCAAAAAATACAAGAAACTTCGCGAGCTAGGTACCACTAATAATTTTACCGTTAAAACGATATTTCTCAAGTAACGGTAAATTTTTGTAACGTTGCTATGGTATCACAATTGAAATAACGTTACTTAACGGTTATTATTTAGTGATTTGGTAACGTTAACAAGCTCTGGATTATCATTCTCCTGCTCTTTTCCTAATTTATGGGTTCGGTGCAGAATTTTTCGGGAAATGCCACATTGGTTCACTCAATTATACTTTACTACCTACTATTGTCTGTAAGTACCTGCAAGCTCTGGCTCTGGTGCCATCAGGCAGTTCCTGCGTTTCGCAGACTGAAGCGTGGCCGTTACACTTGCACCTAGCTCCCACAGCCACATCGGCAATGGCATACCAGTAGGACTGCAGCACCTGGACGTCGCCGAAAATCTCGTCTCCGAAAGTGTTCAGACGGTCCAGGGAGATCCGGAGATCGGTGGCGGTTACCCATTCCTGGATACAAAGGTAAGCTAGCGTTAGGAAGGATTTGAAGAAAGTCGGCAGCCAGCAGTAGTTGTAAACAGTCTTCGTAATCCTAGAAGAATATGTTATGCAACGTTATTTATGGCCGGTTTTTTGATCCGTTGTTTACTCAACCAATAGTTAAACATTATAACTAATGGTTGAATTTTGGCAAAATGTGAAAGCCTAAGCATGAATGTATTCATGTTAGCTCATTCATATAAAAAAATACTGACTAATGACAGAACTCATTCATGTTTAGCCTTTCACATTTAGCCAAAATTCTACCATTAGTTACTATTTTTAACCATTGGTTGAGTTAACTACGGATCAAAAAACCGGTCCTTGGACAGCATTGAGGCACATTCCTGTTTTTTTTTTAGAATTACTATTTTTAATAGTTTTAAATTTGTGTGACTTTTAGTTGGTGCAGAATATACCCATCTTTGAGGATATTTAGAGTATTTGATGATGGTCCGATGGAATCATTACTTGTGTTAAAAGGAGTTTAGTTAGTACTCAAACACACGAGCGGAACGCGTCAACGGCAGTGCACGCGTGCCGCTCGTGTGTAATATAGCACTTACTAGAACTCCACAGTTAAACGTAAGCCATCCCAAGAATTGACCCAAGCAAGCGGCACAAGCAAAATTATAAGTCACTTATACGGAATACCAGCTGAAAATCATGACACTCTACCTGCAACTCAGGGCTGTTGTCAAAAGTGAAAGCCGAAGGTCGTCCTTCTAGAGTGGAGAACAGGACGTTTCCCCCAGTCAGTGGCGAAATGTCTGAGTACTCGCTGGTACAGAGAGCGCGGGTTTCAGCACCAAGCTCAGCTGCCCTCTGCTCTTGAACGCCATAGGTGTCGCGACAGGAGGCACTGGGGATAAAAATACGGATATTAGTCTCGCATTAAGGCAGTATGAGTTAGTTTTGATCAAAGTGGAGAGGTCAGAAGATGTCTCGCCAACAGCTAATACATACATTAGCTCGTAATCAGCGTATAATATTCCCACTGCATAGAGAGTAGACTGTAAAACCACGCGGACATAATACGGGTTGGTGAAAATGTCTTCGAATTTTTTGTTGTAGAACATGCCACCGGTGTCCTCATGATGCATTCCTTCGCCGTTTTGAGAGCAGTGGTAATGAAATAATTTACACAAAGTATTTGTCAAAAGCCATTAAAAACGGACATAGCCACTTTTGACTTCCTGACTTTAGGGATGATTCAATAAGCGTAATCGCGTACTCGTCAAACAGGGACCGTGGTCTCAGTTGCAGGGGACGCGGTGCCAGCATAATCGGCGTCGCTCAAATGGTATCTCAAATCTTTACGGTAAATATTTTGAAATCTTTTTTTTTTTTCAAGATTTTTGCCCATAACACATTTCATATAAGGGTTACCTGTCATGGTTTTGGACCGTAAGTATGAGAGATATTGGATTTGGCATAAAACTAATTACCTGAAGTATTGGAACGGCTCCCAAACCCTTTCTTCATCAGTCTTCTTATAGACGGCGAAACTCTGAGGTCTTGGCGAGTAGAACACGATCCGCACGTACGTTATGTCATATGCCTTGCCTGTAACAGTCAACATATAGCAATTATTATACTTACATTCTGCGTAAAATTTCACCGTCCAAAATATCCTCACTAACAGAGAAGTTGCAGTTTCAGCGTGGTATTTTTCGACAGAGAAGCGCTTCCCTGGTCGAGGCATCCTCGTATTTACGAACTACGTCATATAATATACCTGACCCTAGCGTGTTACAGCACTTACAGCTAAGTTGTAACTGTGTTTGTTTTAGTGAAACCCAAAAAAAGAAGAAGAAAATATGTGTTATAGACACTGGTTTCTTATTAGCTTCGAACCGTTGATGAATGTTTACTTCTTCCCTTCTTTTCGTTAGAATGTTAGTCATCAAAATAAGCTTACCCAAGTGCAGCGTCAGGTTGACCTGGTTAGGGTACTGGATCCCCTCCTTCATGGTCTCTGACTGCCACCAGGTCTGGTTGTCCTGCTCATAGTGGAGATCTGTCAGGTAGTAGCTAGAGAACTGGCCGGCTTGGCAGCTGTCGCATGACCTATAAAAAGAAAAGAAAATAATAACAATTTGTCATCTTGGTTTAATTTTTGATTCACTGAGCCATGACACAGATTAGATAGTAAGTTCTTCGTCAGGGCTTGCATAAAGAAGCCGGTTTTCGAGCCTGACTCCCGCCCGGTACAGTTTCCTGCAGTGTATAGAAAGAAATGGTTTTATCTGTTTCTGTTTGTGTGAGCGCATATATTAATACGGGACTATTTCACCCGCACCAATCGGAGCCGACTTGTCTTTACCGGGAACCCGCTTCTTTAAGCAAGCACCCTAACTCATGACTGGTTTTCGGATAGTTGGTGCCAGCTATGCGTCAGCCAGTAGTTTGAAAAGGGGCTAAGTGAGGAATCGTCCATCGTCGGTATCTTTCGTTTCTTTGGTTTCGGCACGAACTGTATGAGAACAGCCCATACGTGGTAAAATAATAGCTAGCGAAAATTGTGGCTAACTATCCAGGGTGTGGAGGCCATTATTTTAAGTATTCTTTGTTAAAAGTTTTGGACTTCAGACTTGGAGTCCAAAACCACCATAACCAGTCAGTGCCAGTGTTAGGCCCAGACTCCATCAAAGCGGAGATGTGCAAAGCGGAGAGAAGAGGAGATGCTTAAGACGATACTAAAATAAATTGGGGTCTTTTTTAAATTGGGGATTACGAAAAAGCCCCCAATTTATTAAAAATAAATAATAATAATAATAAATTTATTATAAAGTCAATAAACATATATCCAAAAATTAAATCCATACGTGCGTATGGATTTAATTTTTGGATATATGTTTATTGACTTTTTGATTAATACTTTGACTGAAGGAAAACTCAATTGGGTTAAATTTTCTCGATAGAATTTAATTCCCAAAAGACCTCTACTTGTTATGTTTTTTTCTGTCATTCTAAAATCCTAAGTAATTTCATGGACCCGTGTTCATTAATGAACATGGGTGGGTTTTAGTCAGTAGAAGTCTGACACGCCCTCCCGCTCCACCCAGAGCGGGAGAAGTTATTTGATGATTTCCCATCCACACAAAAAAAAGGTAATTGAAAACTCTGGCTGGAAATATGTTTGATAGATAGCTGAATTTACTTTTAAACAATTTTTATTTGGTTTGGCGCTTTTATTTTGGTTCCAGCGCATTGTTGCGCTCTGTTTTATTCGCATGTGGAAGTACCTAATTGACTCTGTCACTTTCATATTCCCGCCCAGTTCGCCTTTTACTATAACAGCTAGGGTGTATCCACCAAAGCTGTGGAGATGCATACTGGCTACACCGGAGCAGATATGTGCACTGCCTAGACCGGGCGGCCGAGTTACGCAACGCGGGGGAACTACAGGTGCCAATCGCTGCACGCCGCTCACATATCCTCTCGTCTCGTCGACAGCCTGCGAGGCACAGCTCACATCCTTGTTTTGTTCGCGCTAAGCAAATATGAGATATCTCCTCTCCTCTCTGCTCAACCGTATCCACTGAAACTAAGCCGATACGAGATAAGTAAATAACGAAATCTATCCTCTTGTCTCGTCTCCGCTTTATTGGGGTCCCGGACCCCCTTATACAAGTACCCAGTAACTGGGCTGTGGAGGTCAGATAGGCAGTCGCTCCATGTAAAATACTGGAATTCAGCTGCATCCGTTTATACTGCAAGCCGATGGAGTTTTATAATCAAACTGCTTTAAAGAAGATGCTATCGCAACAATATTTCAAACGTACCTAGTAGAAGTGCCAGCTGAAGTCTGGATACAGTAGACCTTGACGCCGTTGTCGCCGCAGGTGTTGGTCACTTCCATCTGCACCATAAAGGCAGCATTCTCGAACTCCGGTATACATCTCTGTGGATAAGGAAAGAAAGAGAATCAGGAAGATTGCTTAGAAAATTGATAATGTTACGTTATTTGAAGATAGAGTCTTCACTGTCTGGGCAAACACTACTCTCTACCGGGTCACCACCCAGTAGAGAGTAGTAGTATTGTTGGCCCAGCCAGTGGTACCTAAAGAACCCAAGTTAGTGAACCCAGTAATGGGCTTCAAACTCAGATAACGTCTTATAATGGCGAGGGAACTGACATGTGTTCCACCAACCACCACTGGGCCGCGTGGTGTATTAGTATTCAGCTCAATTCATCTTTTGTCCATAGAGAAAAAAAATACAGTTTTGTATGGAACGACGCGGAAAGCTGCATCTCCATACAAAGTTGTTTTTTTTTCTTTGAATTTTCCCTCGCTATTATAAGAGGTTATTTGTTTGGTTAATAGCTGAATTAAGTTGAATACGTATAGTCACAGAGATTAAACCAAGATCTCAGCAGTGGGAACATTGATTATGTTATATTTACTTTGAGGATTGATTATGTTATGTTTGAGGATCATTTAACTGGGAAATATTTTGGTGGCTTTATGAGCCACAAAATGTTTATCTGTATTAAAATAAACGATTCTATCGTAACAAATACCTACATAATAGAGATAAAATTTGCCCTTTACAGCGTGTCATTTGGGCGAATACTTATAATATGTATGTATGTCGTTTAGGAGGCAATATAAGCCGTAGTAGGGATGTAAAGTAACGCGTAAGATGCTACTAGAGATAAATCCAAGATAATAAAAAATAATGCCTGCTGACACTGACTGAGAATCTGATCATAATAACTACTATCTGAGCACGGAAAGCTGGTTTTCCCCCGATAGACCAACCTAAATAAAACACTTCATGCTCCTGCCCTTATCCTTATTTATATGGGGTCGGCGCCAACATGTCTTTTTCCTCCATACTTCTCTATTAGTCGTTATCTCGGTAGTCACTCCCTTTCTGGCCATTATCTTTCACACAGTCCTTCCATCGTTTCTTTGGTCTTCTCCTAATCGTGTAGCCATCCACATTCATACTCAAAACTTTCCTCACGACATTTCCTTCATTCCTCCGCATCACGTCACTTTCAGACTTCCTTTTATGTTATACTCATTTCTTATTCTATCTGTTCGCGTAACACCACGCATCCCTCTTAGTATTCTCATCTCAGCTGCATGCAACTGCCTTTCATTAATTGTTAACTATTAGCACTATGTACATAACTTGTGTCGAGAAAATAAACGTTTTATATTATTATTTATTATTATTATTAATTCTTTTTATGGCCCAACATTCGGATATTGCCCAACAAGACAGCAGGTCTAACCATTGTTTTATAAATCTTCCCCTAAAATAGAACTATAACAGAATTATAAATGTCATGTTGAATGACAATGTTTTAAAACTAGCTCAGATCGGTGTTGTGCTTCATATCCGACTACTCTAAGAAGAAAGACAAAACGAACTTAGGGGATCCAGTCACAGTCTCGATTAAAGTTCAGGCATATCCGTATTCTCCCCCGGTGGATTCCCGCTTTGTCTCTCTGCGGCCGAAAAGTGGTAGGCGGCCGGGCCACTGACCTGACTGGTCACAGGGGGACCCAGGGTGCTTAGACAAGGGGTCGTCTGGCACGGTGGAGGTGGAGGTCGGTCTGGAGGTGGTCACGGCGTGCAATGTGCTCTGGTGCACCGGTGATGGGGGGTACTCCCCAGAGGAGGGCCCGGTGACGGCCAGCCGCGGTGGGTTCTCGTATGAGTGCTCAGAGGAAGACACCGTGGAGTTTTAGTGGATTGGTTATCTCCCCGTGGTAGTGCGGTATGCATTAGCATTTCTCCACGCAAAACAAAAAGACATAACCATGTTCAGATCATGTGGGAGGACCACGAGGATTAGTGTCTTTTGAAGAAAAAAAAACCCACACAAATTTATGTTCTGTGCTTTAGTAACGATACTAACAAACTTTCTGATCGAATATTACACGAACGCATATCAATCAATCTGCCTAGCTTTTTCCCAACTATGTTGGGGTCGGCTTCCAGTCTAACCGGATGCAACTGAATACCAGTATTTTACATGGAGTGACTGCCTATCTGACCTCCACAACCCAGTTACTGGGTAATACGATACCCCTTGATAAGACTGGTTGTCAGACTTTCGGGCTTCTGACGACCCGTAACGACTGTCAAAGATCGTCGAATGACAGCCGGGACCAACGGCTTAACGTGCTTTCCGAGGCACGGAGGAGTCTCGGTATGAAAGAATGGTCACCCATCCACAGACCAACCCCGGAAAGCGTAGCTTAACCTGATGGATCGATCCGTACGGCTGTTATTACTTAGCCACGAGCTCTTTTTTTACACGAAATTACACGAACGCATATAAGTTATTTAATAATGTCATAGTAGCATTACGAGAGATAAAGTTCAAAATACTCGTTTGAATTTCAACAATGTCCTTTATCTTTATTCCAACCAACCTCAATGCTGGCGGTCCAAGAGCCATTAAAACTACAGTGTGAATAACATGCTTCATCTGGCGAGTTCTTAGAATGTCCTATTTACTAGTCTTGCTGCAACGGGAATAATGTGTAGTCATGAGTAATGTGATCCGGAATAATTTATCTGTTGCTGCGTTATTTAAAATATGTAAATAAAGTAGGTGCTACATACCTAAGTGAAGTGTAATATTGTTAGTTATGGTTAAATATCCAACTATTTTTATGTTGATACTGATACCACATAATTATAGTAATTTAATGGCTGGTACCTACACAAAAACCGTACCCGTATTACGTATCTTGCAGAAGCCTAGCGATAGCAAAATTTGCGCTTTTCAATCGCAAATCGGTATTATGTGTTGATTTGATCGGTGATATGCGATTGACAAGCGATTGAAAAGCAATTATTACGCAACTGACAAGCAATTTCGCTAACGCTAGGCTTCTGCAAGATACGAAATAAGAATGCCGTTTTGTTTTTTGGGTTTATCTTTTGTTTTACTAATACTACATGGATATTTTTCATGGTACCTACTTCCTAGGGATTCACAATGTGTTTGCACTATGTTCGCGACCTACTCAATTCAAAACGTAAACTAGCACGTTTAAGGAGGAAGCGTCAGGGTAGCCCGCGAAATTCAAATTTTCTTACGCTTTTTGCAATTTGCAAGTCAGTATTAAGTTGTATGTTAAGTAAAGTATGATTTGCGGCCGTAACAAATATGTATTTACAGAATTATATACAATAGAATCAGTAATACAACTCCTTAAGTTAGTATAATCCTAAAATGTCAAGATCATCAGAGTCATTTTTTGGGATTACCTGGTCTTAAAAAGTTGTATTGATCGCTTTAATGATTCTAATTATGTAAATAGATACTTGTTACGACCGCAAATTATAATTTGATCAACGTACAAAATAACTCTTGTAAATTGACTTGTAAATTGCAAAAAACGTAAGAAAATTTGAATTTTACGGGCTACCCTGACGCTTCCCCTTAAGTAAAAACATTTACTCGTAAGTTTACGTTTAGGTTGCCCTGATGTAATAGTGAGCGCAAAATCCTTACGTACTGCAAGAAGGTGTATGGGTGAATGTCCTATGAGTCGTTGCTATATTTAGATGCACTATTTCGGCTGCTACCATGTGTCGCGATATGAAGCGAGTTTCCTTGTCTTTCTCATTTTTTCTTTGCTTTTTGGAGGGTACGTTTATGTTTTGTTTTTATAAGAAAAGAGATATTTATTTTATATTTTAGTTAGGACCATTAATGAGGAGCTCGTGGCTAAGTAATAACAGCCGCACGGGTCAATTCATCAGGTTAAGCTACGCTTGCCGGGGTTGGTCTGTGGATGGGTGACCATCTTTACATACTGAGACTCCTCCGTGCCTCGGAAAGCACGTTAAGCCGTTGGTCCCGGTTGTCATTCGTGGATCTTTGACAGTCGTTACGGGTCGTCAGAAGCCCGAAAGTCTGACAGCCAGTCTTACCAAGGGGTATCGTATTACCCAGTAACTGGGTTGTGGAGGTCAGATAGGCAGTCGCTCCATGTAAAATACTGGTATTCAGCTGCATCCGGTTAGACTGGAAGCCGACCCCAACATAGTTGGGAAAAGGCTAGGCAGATGATGAGTTAGGACCATTAATTCAGAGTTCTATGGTTGTAGTGCAGTGACGTTCAAGACCGCACGTAATTTTTTTTTTTTTGCGATGCGTTTACTCTTGACTCTAGTCTAGGTCAGAGGTGACAGAGACAAAGCCAACGATGGAGTGAGCTTACCCAGAAGAAGCCTGTTCACTCTTACTTTGAAGAGATTAAGGTTGTATGCGTTCGGAAACACAGATGCAGGTAGTGAGTTCCACTCCTTTGCTGTGCGCAATATAAAAGACATTTGGAAGCGCTTACATCATCCAGGTAGGGATGGTAACTGGCAGTGCGTCTAGAATAGATGCACACTCTCCGAAGTACAATCTGTAGAAGACCGACAAGCAGGCAACCTTGCGGCGATGTACCAAGCTATGAAGCTGGAATTGAAGAGAAACTCACTCCTTTTTCAAACCTCGACATCGTCACCCATCGATTTAGTTATGTTAAACATGATGTCAGTCTTATCCAATCTAGACTTAATCAAAACTTTTGTCTGAACTCTTTGAACTAGTTATGATTTTTGTATGTATTTATTAATTTGAGACAACTTACCAGCTATATGCATATCATGACGAGCCATTAGTGAATAGTTGAGTCATAATTATTTAAACAAAAACATACTATCGAATAACTTCTATTATGTACCTAGGTACCTACTTTGATTCAAATGAGGATGTAAAATATGTCATTATGTAATGACATCCTCATTTAAATCACTTATAAACAATCAATCTGCCTAGCCTTTTCCCAACTATGTTGGGGTCAGCTTCCAGTCTAACCGGATGCTGCTGAATATCAGTATATTACATAGAGCGACTGCTATCTGACCTCCACAACCGACCCAATAACTGGATAAAACTGGTAAGACTGGTTATCAGACTTTCGGGCTTCTGACGACCCGTAACGACTATTATGATCCACGAATTACAGCCCGGACCAACTACTTAACGTGCTTTCCGAGGCACGGAGGAGTCTCCGTACTAAAGATGGTCACCCATCCACCCAACCCCGTGGATCGATGTGTGCGGCTGTTATTACTTAGCCACGAGCTCCTATAACGAGTGAAAATAATTTTAACAGTTGGTAGATATTCTTAGATCGATATAATAGGAAGCCTTAGAACAGTAATGTTACCAAGCATTACAAAACAAAAGGTCTTTGAAAAACATAGCAATCGTACGATGAAATATTTTCTGGCTGTAGGTATTGTTGAGGGGCCTGTGGCTAAGTAATAACTACGCTTGCGGCGGTTGGTCCGTGGATGGGTGTCCATCATTCCATACCAAGACCCCTCCGTGCGTCGGAAAGCACATTAAGCCGTTGGTCCCGGCTGTCTATCGTAGATTTTTGACAGTTGTTACGGGTCGTCAGAAGCTCGAATGTCTGACAACCAGTGTTAACAAGGGGTATCGTATTACCCAGTAACTGGGTTGTGGAGGTCAGTAGGCAGTCGCTCCATGTAAAATAATGGTATTCAGCTGCATCCGGTTAGACTGGAAGCCGACCCCAACATACTTGGGAAAAGGCTAGGTAGATGTTGATAGAAATAGATCAATCTCAATCTGCCTAGCCTTTTCCTAACTACGTTGGGGTCGGCTTCCAGTCTGACTGGATGCAGCTGAATACCAGTATTTTACATGGAACGACTGCCTATCTGACCTCCACAACCCAATAACTGGGTAATACGATACCCCTTGGTAAGACTTGTTGTCAAATTTTCGGGCTTGTGACGACCCTTAACGACCGTCAAAGATCCACAAATGACAGCCGGGACCAACGGCTTAACGTGCTTTCCGAGGCACGAAGGAGTCTCAATATGTAAAGACGGTCACCCACTTACAGACCAACTCCGGCAAGCTTAGCTTAACCTGATGGATCGACCCGTGCGGCTGTTATTACTTAGCCACGAGCTCCTCTCGATAGAAATAGAATAGAAATAGAAATAGTGTATTACCTGGACAATAGTCCAAGTAATACAGTAAGCAGATTTATAGGTTAACATTAAGTTGAGACGATAATGTATCTTAAAATATTACCTATATCTAGGTTGCAAATTATTATTTACTAAACTAGCCACAAAATAATATCCGTTTTGACATGGAGGGAGTCCCTTTTTGTCCCGCTATGTTTGTCTCTCTTTGGCATATGAAACTATATGGGCTGTCAAAACGGACCTATTGAGCCCCAAACTAGACAGTTAGTCTGTATCTTGGGGCTCGGGGTACAGATTCCAGAGTGGAGACTAGAAAAGTGATTTCAGGTGTTGTATGGTGTGTTTGTGTATTAGTGATGTGTGGGTGTGTTATACTCACACATCACGTACACACGTATGTGTGCGTATTTGTTCCCATTGCGCGTCGCTTGAGTCAGTGTCAGGTCAGGGTATTTACATTATTGTTCCGTGTCACCATAACCAAAGTTTTACCACGTTTCACCATAACCAGACGGAATCATGTAGAGAGTATTTTGCAAAACTTAGAATTTTAACGGTACCGTGTCTTTATATTTTAGTTCTCCTTACTCATTTATACAAAAACTTAAACGAGTTTGAAGCAGACGATGAAAGAAAAAATAGAGTAGATACTCGCAGAAAAGATCTTCCTACTATTCTGCAGGCAAAGCTTAATGTTGTCAAACACTCGTCACGCGTGCAGTCTGTCAATCTGTTTAACAAATTACCAGCAGAATTAAAGAATATTCAGAATATGAACATATTTAAAAATAAACTCAGGGCTCTGTTAATCAATAAAGCTTATTACAGCATTGACGAATTTTGTAATGGCAAAAAATCTTAAAAACTAGTACTTAAATTAAATAAGTGTACCTACCCATTGCTCTTTGACTTTGTTATATTTGTTGCATTTTTTTTTAATACCTACTTAATATTTCGACATTAAATGTATGCTTTTTTATACATAATATTTTGACATTAAATGTATTTTTGTAGTTTTTGCTAGGGACTTTGTTCTGTATCAATAAGTCTATTAATGTTTGTAAAGTTAGTATTTTGAATTTGGATAGACGTTCTAACTTTGACGATGGGTGAGGAATGTGGTTACTTATTGTTTTTTTTTTTATTTTTTTTTTTTTTGCTTCCTTTTGTGTACCTACTGTGCAAATATTTCGACACAAATGTATTTTTGTTATGAAATAAATAACTTGAACTTGAACTTTGCAACATTTTCTTTCTATGTTTTTTTTACAACTGAATGAGGTAGTATTTTTAATTTCACTGAGTTTGCAGACTTTATTGTACGTATTAATGAGAGAGTAAGCTGGGGAGCGTCTAGCTAGCAATGAGGTGCTGTCAGGTGTTGGGATTCTGTAGTTTTTTTGGATTGATGTGTAGTCTGCTTTTAATAGGTATTGTTCAATCATTAATTTCCTGCTTTATATTTGGGGTCGGCGCAACATGTCTTCTTGATCCATACTTCTCTATTAGTCATCTCGGTAGTCACCCCCTTTCTCGCCATATCATCTTTCACACTTTCCCACAGTCCATCCCTCATTTCTTTGGTCTTCCCCTGTTATCTTTGATTAATACCTATTCAAAAATATTTCTGGCTGATGCAACGTCATTGATCAACTTTTATTGGGGCCTGTAACCTACTATTGAGTGAGACCATACGCGGTATTCAGTATTTTTGTGGTATGTATTTCTTTTCTGACAAAGCGACGCGCTTTGCTTGTGTTTACGAAGTGTACAAACACGCCGTGAATGTGTGCATGAAGACGAGTAGCGTCAGCACATAACACACCTACGCACTCACATACACACACTCTTCAAATTTCGCCATTGTCTCGCGGACGGTACCAAGAGATTTTATAGACTTGGTAAACACAATTAAGAAGGGTGTCGCATTTTGTCACCTCTCTCGCTCACTCGAGACCAAATTTTTAAGAATGTTTAATGAAAAGTTGCTTTTTTGAAAAATGTGAACAATTTGCGAACTAGTAAATAATATTAATTTCAAAATCAATCTGCCTAGCCTTGTCCCAACTATGTTGGGGTCCAGTATTTTATCCCATGTAAAATACCAGTATTTTACATGGGGTGACCGCCTATCTGACCTCCACAACCCAGTTACTGGGTAATACGATACCCCTTGGTAAGACTGGTTGTCAGACTTTCGGGCTTCTGACGACCCGTAACGACTGTCAAAGGTCCACGAATGACAGCCGGGACCCCGTTGGTCCCGGCTGTAATTCGTGGATCTTTAACGTGCTTTCCGAGGCACGGAGGAGTCTCGGTATGAAAAAATGGTCACCCATCTACGAACCTACCCCGGCAAGCGTAGCTTAAGCGTAGCTTGATCCATCAGGATCGACCCGTGCGGCTGTTATTACTTTTAATAATAACCACAATTTAATAGGTAATTACTAAAAACACATTTTTATCGTGGCATTTATTTAACTCATCTCAAAAACAGACCATAACACTTTTTGAGCTGAGTTCATTAGATAACACGATAGAAATGTTTTTTAAATAATTACATATTAAATTAATATTATTTACTAAACTCGCCACAAAATAATAGGTACGTTTTGACAGCCCATATTGTTTCATATGCCAATGAGAGACAAACATAGCGGGACAAAGAGGGACACCCTCATGTCAAAACGGAACTATTATTTTGTGGCCAGTTTAGGTCGCCAATTAATTACATTTTTCAAAAAAGCATCTTTTCATTTAACAATCTTAAAAATTTGTTCCCGTGTGAGCGAGAGAGATGACAAAATGTGACAGCTATAAAAATACTCTAATATCACAGATTAATACAGAAGGGGCACTCCGCTAAAATCCTTAAAAAAAAAACGACTCTTGCTACGACACAATAAAGTACAATTCACGTCGCACAACGCTTATTACCTACAGTTGTATTCACCTACAAGTTACATCTCTTTCTATCGCGTAACTCTTATACCTTCTGACTAGTTAGGGTCGTTTTCTTTTACGAGGCGGCGTGTGAGTGAGTATCGAACTGACCGTGCGAGCCGGCCGGTGCGCGTCATACCGCACTGAATTGGCCCGTCAAGTCGAGTCTGCCGCGTACTTGTAGCTTCATACCTAAACTGTGGAGTGTCCCATCTGTATTAAAGAGTAAAGTCTGGGGTAGTAAAGAGTGATGGTCTAAAATAGGCGGAGTCAGCCGGTAGATACCTATAGCAATCCAGCACCGATCGATGACTAGCTATTTTATTAAATGCAATTTGGTAAAATTCGTGATATTGTTGGAACTGCAACACTCAAATCACTGCACGATCAGAGATATTTTTCTTAAGAGTAAATAACAAGCCATGTTGCACGACATCATACCTATTTTCCACCTAAAGAGACTTAGCCCTTTTCACTTGGTGACTTCGTAATTTCAACTACATACATCTCTTCATTAGAAGTGTCGTCATTTCATACCCGTCATCATCTGCCTAGCCTTTTCCCAACTATTTTGGGGTCGGCTTCCGATCTAACCAATATGTAAAGACCCATCCACGGACACACCGCGGCAAGCGAAGCTTAACTTGATCGATCGACCCGTGCGGCTGTTGTTACTTAGCCACAGGCCCCTTCTGCCCTTATCCCAATCTATTTGGGTTCGGAGCAACATGTCTCTTTCTTCCATGATCTCTATTAGTAATTTTTCACACAGTCCATCCATAGTTGGTTGGTTTCAGACTTCCTCTTATGTACTCATTTCTTATTCTATCCATTCGTGTAACACCACAAATCCCTCTAAGTATTCTCATCTTAGCTGCACGCAATTGCATTTCACCCTTTTTGTGGCCCAACATACTGATCCATATACATATATGAGTATGTATATGAAACCAACTCAGTAAAAAACCAAGCAATTCTGATTAGATGACAATGACATTTTAGTAGGTAGTACGAGTAGTACTTGATTACTGATGCCTTTGTAAGTTCGCATTACCGGCGCTTCCATTTCCATGGCAAAGTGTAATGAGGCGTATAATGGCCTCATTGCTCGTTTCATTAAAATTAATTTCTACAATAGAGAGCAAGTCGCGCCTGTGATCCCGAAAGGGCTCATTATAGTCGCTAGGTTCAGTGTGAGGGTTCATCGTTAATGCGCACTAGAAATCATCAAGTCAATTTAGATGCTGTAACCAAGTAAGTGACAAGCATCTCCAAATATCACAGCACAGAGATTATTCTTTCTAGACTTCGACAGGCCAGATGGCGTGGTTGGTTAACATTACACCTATCACGCCGCAGGTCGTGGGTTCGATTCCCATCCAGGACATACATTTGTGTGCATGAACATGTCTGTTTGTTCTGAGTCTGGGTGTAATTATCTATATAAGTAGGTATTTACAAAAAAAAAATAGTGTATGTCGTATATCAGTTATCTGGTTTCCATAGTACAAGCTCTGCTTAGTTTGGAATCAGATGACCGTGTGTAAAATAATGCCCCAGGATAATATTAGAGAATCTAATAAATAATAATAAATTCCAACCGCCATATTACCTAACTGAGTAAAAGGACTTTATGTAATTTAAAAAAAAAAATGTAAAACTTTTTTCAACTCTGTGAAGTTCCATTAGATAATAAAACCTTTTCAATTCAGTCAAGCCAAGAATCACCATATTAATTTATAGAACAAAGGTGAGCTTAGTTCCACGACCACAATAAATGCGCCTGAGATATTCCTAATCATGTAAGATTCAATAGAATGCGAAATAGATGTCCTTTGTTTTTGTACCAACAATAGATGGCTGGATGGACAGAAAGCGGCAATATGTTAGAGGTTATCTTGGAGCTTTGCGAAGTTGACGGAATTCGCTGGTGGCCTGCTTGGTTGGTCGCCTAAAATAACTTTCATTTGAATTAGATGCTTCCTTATGCTCATCATCGTCAGTAAGCCATTACTAATAATATGGCTGATTGTACATAGGATGATGCAAGCAACGTGTGTTAACTGTTTGCTGATGAAGCTTTTGAACAAACGAATCTTTTGTTCTTAGGTCTTCTGCTTCTGCCAGGTTCCGTATCTTCTGACCCAAGTTAACTTTACAAGAACATACTTAACCCTAAATCGGACACGTGTGCGTATGACAATCTTTAGAGATTTTCCTTTGGAATTTCATTATTTGCTGTCTCAAGTTTCTTACTTTATACTCATATGCAAAGATACGCTTCTGATCAGCATGGTGATTGTTCAGTTGGAAATTGAACATGTGTCTATTCCAAATAAACCAATCAATCTGCCTAGCCTTTTCCCAACTATGTTGGAGTCGGCTTCCAGTCTAACCGGATGCAGCTGAATACCAGTATTTTACATGGAGCGACTGCCTATCTGACCTCCACAACCCAGTTTACTGGGTAATACGATACCCCTTGGTAAGACTGGTTGTCAGACTTCTGACGACCCGTAACGACTGTCAAAGATCCTCGAATGACAGCCGGGACCAACAGCTTAACGTGCTTTCCGAGGCACGGAGGAGTCTCGGTATGAAAAGATGGTCACCCATTCACAGACTAACCCCGGCAAGCATAGCTTAACCTGATCGACCCGTGCGGCTGTTATTACTTAGCCACGAGCTCCTCGAACATGTGTCTATTTATCCAAGTATTTACATATGTACGAGTAGGTTCAGTGCCATCATCACTAATTTACGTGTCCAAACCTCAACTGAATTTTTGCTTTAGCTCCCAACTTACACCCCAAAAAGGACAGCGTTAAGCTACAATAATAATGACACAATTTACATGTAGACAATAAAATAAGCATGACGGATGCGATAAGTATGTTCCGTTTGCACTGATAACAGAACATTAGGCGGAGAGCTAACGAACTCATTACAGAGCCCCGACTCCGCTTGATAACCTCCGATCCCCTAAAAGTAACTAGCAACTGAGAGGGTTATATTTTTTATCTGTTTCTGTGATAGTTCATTCATATTGGTTTCAATGGGATTAATCACACTTGGTTGGTGACTAGTACGAGTAATAGAGAAGTATGGAAGAGAAGGACATGTTGCGCTGACCCCAAATAAATTGGGACAAGGGCAGGAGAATGATGATGAGGATATCACGCTTGTGTTTGAAGAGATGGGCTGTAATGTATGGGCTAATGTTTCTAGCGATGCTGCTAAGTCTCTTGTGGCAATGTGCAGCACTAGCATATGGATAGACATAGACTCCCAAGTTTTAATAGGAACTTAAACGTAGGTCCAACATACTCTGGAGCCTCAGTCACGCTACCTCATTCAATCTGCCTAGCCTTTTCCCAACTATGTTGGGGTCGGCTTCCAGTCTAACCGGATGCAGCTGAATACTAGTATTTTACATAGAGGGACTGCCTATCTGACCTCCACAACTAACTCTCAGTAAATGGGTAATACGATCCTACCCCTTGGTAAGACCGGATGTCAGACATTCGGCCTTCTGACGACCTGTAACGACTCTCAAAGATCCACGAATGGCAGCCGGGAACAACGGCTTATCGTGTTTCCGAGGCACGGAGAAGTCCGGATATGTAAAGATGGTCACCTATCCACGGACCAAACCCGGTAAGGAGCGACTCGTGCTGCTGTTATTACTTAGGCACGAGGTCCTCGAGTCACGGCGTTTTCTCATATTGATCATGCGTTACGTGAGAAGTATGTAGAAAGATGATACCTAGTAGCACTGGTTTCTTAAAATGCTCCCAAAAGTCGTGGTTGGAAACTATTATAGGCTTATATAGACTGCTTAAACCCCAATGCTGAAGACATTAGATCAATTCTATGGAGCCCTAAAGCAACCTCTTCATCATAAACTTATTATCAATATTTTTAAGAGTAATATAGCTTCGTTATCTCCTCTGGTGTCGTAAGAAGGCTAAGGGCTTGTTA
The DNA here is from genome assembly GCA_948252095.1 of Dicycla oo. Classification (NCBI taxonomy): domain Eukaryota; kingdom Metazoa; phylum Arthropoda; class Insecta; order Lepidoptera; family Noctuidae; genus Dicycla; species Dicycla oo. Next base: position 38,606,648 of record OX411709.1, on the reverse strand, counting down.
TCAGCAAATAGACCACAGCATCCAACAGTAGATTGATAACAGGCTGCTGTGTTGTTAGGGGTGTCGTTATCAACTTCAGCAGACACAAGACGCGTATTTTAGCAGCTTAATAAATGGAGAACCGTGATCCACAGTAAATATGCAAGGGTCTTTGGGTGAGGTACACTTAATACTTTGTTAATTAGGCGTTGTTGTATTGGTATTATAAAATCTGTTTGCCATAAAGGGTAAATTAATGTTCACATTCAAAAATGGAATATCCCAATTGAACCATTTGTAACAAACATAGCCAGATGGTTGACGTCGCTAGTGTACTGCCTATGCGGTAAATGATAAAGCGTTATAGTTGGCACTTTGTGGGGCTGGATATCGGTTTACTTGGTATGTAAATAATTTGTCCAAATGTGGCTGTAGGACCAAACATTCCGTTGCATAAGGAAAGTTAACTTTTGACGAGCTTTTGAACTGAAAATTAACTTATATTCTATTATTAAGTCTTTATTGATGTAAAGTTTAAGGTAAACTACTTGAACTACGTCCAATATTAAGTTTCTACATAATAGGTATCTCTTGTAGCGGTCACAACTAAGTTTAGACTGACTGAACTAAAAGCTCTCCTATAGGTACAATAGATTTACTAGGTGACTGTATGTACTCGAAATACACTATAATCTATCTACTTTATGGTCTAATGACACAAACTTTTCAGAATCACAACTTTTAAACAACAGACAACACAACAAACTAAAAGCTACAACGAAACAGGTACAGTTACGCTCGAAAGCCGAACAAATAAGACAAAAAATAAGTGTATTGTATAAGCTCGACTTACTTGAGGAACACCTTCACTATTGTAACACGAAGCTAGTTGTTTCGAGCCAATCCGGGGCGTGTGGTAGTAATCCTGTGCGGTTACAGACAGTATTATAGATATAAATGTGATAAATAGTGTGGGGACGTCCGCCATTTTGCGCGACGCGACGTGAGCCCGCGCGCTTCGAGCCAGCACTGAGTGACGCGCGCCGGTTTCATCACAACACTCGACCAAAGATTATGTGGTTGCGGTCGATGTAGGACGGGAGATGGGTTTGCCTCTGTGAGGAAAGAGGCTGTGCTTATTCTACTAAAATATTGAATGTGGAGGTTTTGATGTTTGTGACTTTGGATGTTGTGAATTTGGATGTTTGAGATTTTGAATGTTTGTACAGACAGACCAGTGGGACAAGACTGGCTGAATATTATTATTACATTATTATTATCAATTGATATGTATGTGTATCTGTCTGTCAAAACTAGAAAAATTAGCAGATTCTAAGTTTACCCTAGCAACACTTGACAAAAATCTATAATTTGTATTACCTACCTCTTCCGAAATGGCAATCTAATCGTAAGTTTCGGGGTTTCGTGCAAGCGTGCAAGCACGGTTAGCTTTTTAACCGAGTTAAAAAAAGGAGGTTGTCAATTCGACACGCATGTATGTAAGTAATATTATTGGAACTGCAATATATTCACATATCTATTAGGACTTCCAAACAAATATCTATAAAATTTTTATAGATGTATGTATGTTTATATGTTTGTACGTATGTATGTATGTTTGTCTACGCATTTCTCCGAAACGATTAATTACCTTTTTTGTTGGCTTACGTTTACATCAACTTAGGGAACAGTGCAAGTTTCATCAAAATCGGTTCAGTAGTTTTCATGATAATGGACTAATACGTGTAAGTATGACGGCCTGGCTTATTAATACGAGCTACGGGTGTTGTCAAAGGGAAAAGATCTCTATACCTTGGTCAAATTCTAGTACAATATTTATAAAAAAAAAAAATAAGTACATATTAAAAACAAATATTCAAGTTTTTACCAAAAACTAAAAATTACGAAAAAAAAAATAATTGAAAAAATTAAATCGACTTCAAATAGAAATTAACTGAAAATTATGAAATAACTTTAATTTCGAAAGTCGGTGGCAAAAAACTAAAATACGATATAAGATCCCAAGGCACCGACTTCAGAAATTAAAGTTATTTCATAATTTCGAGTTAATTTCTTTTTGAAGTCGATTTAATTATTTTTTTATTGAAATTTAAACTCTACAGAATGAAAATCGCATTTTTTATACACGTTATAATATTTTGATATTTAATCAAAATATCGGGTTTTTATGAACCCTGTTTTGGATGTTGTGAATTTGGATTTTTGGGTCTTTATGAGTCTCGGTGGTTGTAACCTATGTTAAGTTTAGATGTTTATTCCTCAATCATGCTTGAATTTGATTATAGACACAAAGGGAGACTTTAAAACAGCATAAAGCGAGATTGTTGAACATCGTGACAAAACCTGTAATTGATATAATTCTGAAAATCCCAAACCGCCTTGAGCAAGCGTGGATCAATGATTATGTCTTCTCTGTATGAGAAGAGGTCTTCGCCCTGCATTGGGAAAATAATAGGTGGGTATTTTTATTGTTATTTGTATATTCTATCCGGTGCGTGGTGTTTTAAGCATTACCGAGTCCAAATAATACATAATTATCTCAGACCAATAAAAAATTATTGGTCTGAGATAATTGTACACAAAATTCAAACCAACCAACTACCACTTCTACGCGCTCCCTAATCTTTGCGACCCCAGCAGTGGCAGGGAACGCGGCCCCATAACGACGGTTTTTTGTGAACAAACCTGAAAAGGTTCGCCTTTTGTTTTCTGTTAGAATGCCAACATGTGCGGTCAGCAGGAAGGAATCGGCGAGCCGTGCCAAAGGTCTCGATGATGTTCCCAATTTGAGAGATATGTACTATCGACAAAACGGACGAATTTACACCTTACAGTTGCTTTTTTATATACTGATTCATTGAAAAAACTCTACCCCTATGGTCCTTTGTTTTACTTTGTCGGAAGTACAGTACAACTGTAGCTTGCAAGCAAAATTGTTTAAAAATTGCAAAGGCCTATTGTTTGTCGATGGTACAAAGTCAATAATTGGGATGCTTTGGGGACTAACATCGATAGAGTAGTTGTTTGAGCTATTGTGGCATCTTCCATGTGTTCATTGATTAAAATGTAGGTACCTAATGTTAGCTTAAATAAAATAAACGTTAAGTTAAACAATAATTCTTTCTTACGATCTAGGATTACTTTGAATAAAGCATTTGCATTTGGTGTAGAAAAAAAGTTTTTTTGCGGGCATTATTAAGAGGATTGTGAATCTGTAAATTTTCATACAAAAAGAGATAACGTTTTTCTCCCCGTAAACATAGTCTAATTTTCATAATTTTTGGAAATGTTGTAGGTATAATGAAAAACTAGGTCCGTACGTTTATAAAGAATATTGTATACAATATAAGTTATTACCATCTAAATATCTATATTTTTGACATAAAAACATCCTCGAGCATTTTTATTTTTTTAAATTAAATTAAATTGAACTACTAAAAACGAAAAACGTACAGACCTAGATTAAAGTGTACTGAATGTAATGAGATTAAAATTGTCTCATTTCGTAAAGGTTTAGGGGAGTAAAAACGTTATCGACCGAAACAATATTTATGTAAATAATTGTATGAAATGTAGGCAATTGCCTCTAAAAATCGCGCCGCGTATCGGCACTTCACAATCCTCTTAAGGGTTTGTCATGCCTCACAATGGTTGGAGATAACGTTTCGATAGGGATAAATAGAAGAAACAGTACCTATTGTATTTCTTTACTTAACAATATTTAACTAACCACCCTTATAACTATTAGAAAGAAAAATGCTTAGAAAATAAAACGACCAATCTGATTAAACAAAATAACGAGTCAAACCAATAATGCCCTATTTCTCCATGAAGCTGCACTCCATAAAGCTTATACATGAAGTGCATTAAGCGCATGCCACACTGAGAACGAAGCGAAACGAAGCTAAGTTCGTTTAGCTCCGCACATGTAGATACTGCGTTTGTTCGTACTTCGCGGAGTGAACTGAAAGTATGAAAAAATATTTATTTATTTTATTTTATAGAAGGCTTACAGACTAACAAACCAATGACATAAAGAATTTAATATTAACAGATAGCTAATTACAAGCCTCCACATATAGGTAAAAAAAGTCGATAAAAAAGAAAGCACATACAAGTTAATATAATCAGTTATTTAGTAAAGAGTGTAGCAGACAAGTTAACTATCCTTGAAAAATAGCTGTGCCAAAAGCCGTCTTAAGGTCGCCACACTGGTGCAGAACAAGTCGACATTAAGGTCCATAGGAAGCCCATTGAAACTAAATTCACTTCTTATTGAAAAAACATTATGCGTATAATAAGTCATTGCGAAAGGAACATTTAATATTGGTCGCCGACGTAATCCCATCAGATTCGTGCGTAATGACAAATTAGCAATGAGTTCAGGACAGTCAATGTGGCCATTTGCGATACCCAGTAGTAGACTCATGTCTCCAATTTGACGTCTCATCTCCAGAGGAAGGAAGTGGTACCGTTTGCAGCGGTGCTCGTAGTCAACTGAGTATTTCTGTGCCCTATAATCTAAATAGCGAAGAAATTTTCTTTGGACGCCTTCAATACGGGACTTATAAACCTCATACTGCGGGTTCCAAACTTGAGATGCGTATTCTAAATGGATACTCACGAAAGAACAATACAAAATTTTAACCGGTTTAAGAGATCGGAAACAGGCCGTGGTCCGTAGTATAAAGCGCAGAGCTTTGAATGCCTTTGTAACTATGATATTTACATGTTGATCAAACAGAAGCTTGCTGTCTATGATTACCCCTAAATCTCTTATGCTATTTAGCCTGCTAATGAGTTGATCGTTCAAAGTGTAACTAAAATTTATCAAAGAAGTACGACGTGAGAATGTTACAAAGAAGCATTTAGAGACATTTAATTGGAGTTTGTTACGGTTGCAGTATATTTCAAACCTATGCAGGTCGTCTTGCAATTGATATGTATCAGACATGTCTCGCACAACTTTGTGAATTTTCATGTCGTCAGCATAAAGTAAGATATACGAATGACGAAAGCACTGTTTGATATCTGCAATGAACAATATGAATAATACAGGACCTAGAATAGAGCCTTGAGGCACGCCTGAAGGGCCAGAACTCCAACCAGAGGTGTAGCCCTGAAGCACGACAGCCTGTGTTCTGTTCTCTATGTAGGAGGAGAACCACCGGTACAAGTCACCGTGTATTCCGGCGAGAAACAGCTTCTTCAGCAGCATGGAATGATCAATACGGTCGAAACACTTACTATAGTCGGTATAAACGACGTCAACTTGTCGCTGTGCCATCCCGTTTGAAATGTCAAGTGGATGAGTCATCATTAAGTTGTTAAGACTATCTGTGAAATTACGCAACTGAATACTATGAGAATTACCTAGATTCTCCTTGCATAGATAAAGTGCACATATATGCAAATTGTAACTAACCTGTGGTTTGGACCTTTTAAGGATTAAGGTTAGCCAAATATCCTCCGCAGAACTATGCCAATCCAACCTCTCAACCATTGTAAGATCATGTTTCACCGCTATCAGAACACCTCCACCACGCAACTGACCGGTTCGGGAGTAATCACGATCGCGTCTCCAAACGAGGTAACGTTCATCAAACAATTCACTGTTGTTAAAACTATCATCAAGCCATGTCTCCGTAAATATAATGATATCGTAGGAACTAAGACATACTCCGCGAAACACAGTGTTCGTTTTCGTACGTAAACCACGAACATTCTGATAGTAAATTTTAAGCATAGCCATAATTACGTTTAACGTAATATTATAAAATGTCTAGTCAAAATACGTAAAGGTGCTGTTTTCTATTACGGCTAATTGACATGTCGTAATGATACGTTCATCAAAATGGCGGCCAAACCCAAAGTCCTATTGCAAACAGAACAATTTATCGAGTAACCAAGTCAAGTAACTGCAACCAACTAGGTAGTAGCGCTCACTGGGCTCGCGCATGGTTCGTCACGGTTCTAACCTAACCTAAGCTAACCATTTTGGAACTTACAAAGCGACGCGCCAAACGTTGATCAGCCGCATCGTGAGAGCATCGTCATCAGGAGCTCGTGGCTAAGTAATTACAGCCACACGGGTCGATCCATCAGGTTAAGCTACGCGTGCTAGGGTTGGTCAGTAGATGGGTGACCATCTTTACATACCGAGACTCCTCCGTGGCCGTTGGTTCCGGCTGTCATTTGTGGATCTTTGACTATCGTTACGGGTCATCAGAAGCCCGAAAGTCTGACAACCAGTCTTACCAAGAAGTATCGTATTACCCAGTTACTGGGTTGTGGAGGTCAGAAAGTAGTCGCTCCATATAAAATACTGGTATTCAGTTGCATCCGGTTAGACTGGAAGCCGACCCCAACACAGTTGGTATAAGGCTAGGCAGATTGACTGATTTTGTTGATCAGCCGCATTGTAGAACGCGATGCGCTATCAAAATGCGGCGAACGATTATTTATACGTAATACATTTTGGCCGAACGTCAGCCAGCCGTAATAGAAAACAGCGCCATTATGAATTTTGGCTAGACGTTTTGTATTAAGGCGTATTATACAATCCGGCGGCGACAGCTACATGAGCGAAGCTAAACGAATTTAGCATCGTTTCGCTTCGTTCTCAGTGTGGCTTGCACTTTATACGGAGACAGATTTCCATAAGCGTTCCATAGAAGGGCTATAGATTATGTAACATCGCATCGGTCGGCTTTGAAGTCTGCTAAACGAATGCTTATGTAGTACATTCGTCCAAACGTCGATGGGGACTCTTTGATCTTGAGCTAGTCTAGCGCAGTACTGAGTTTCAATAGAATAAGAAGCCAACTTATAATAGTTTTGTTACCTTATACATATATACTTATTACTAGCTTTTGCCCGCAGCTTCGCCCGCGTAGCTGTCGGAAAGTATCCCATGTCCTAATCCAGGTTATATTTCCATAAAAATATAATTCAATCAGGATTCAAAAGACACATGGCATCATCTATTATCATAAGAACGTTATTGTTGTTTTTCTCGACAACTTCTTTTCGGTACTTCTTTTCGGGATGAAAAGTACCCTATGTCCATTTCTATACACGTGACAACATACATGCAAAATTTCAGGATGATCAGTTCAGTGGTTTAGGCGTGAAAAGGTAACAAACAAACAAACAAACTTACTTTCGCATTTATAATATTAAGTTAAGACAGTGGTACAATAGTTTGAATAAATGACTTAGATTTTGATTTTGATTGTATGAAACCTTTACAATACATACACATAATAATATTATAGACTAGCTGTTGCTCGCGGCTTCGCCCGCGTGTATGTCGGAAATTATCCCACGGGAACCTTCTACCGAGATGAAAAGTATCCTATGTCTTAATCCAGGTTATAAACTATCTGTATACCAAATTTCATCCAAATCGGTCCAGCCGTTTTTGCGTGATCGAGTAACAAACATCCAAACATACAAACTTTCACATTTATAATATTAGTAGGATATACTGTTCAATTTAATTTAATGTTTTGTGTTGCGACGATTCTTCCCTGATCGATTTGTTTATGTAATAAACCAATAATGTTATAAAAGTATAAATAACTACAGATGACGCACCAGGTTACGGCTACTCACGTTCTGGTTGTTCAGTTTATTGGCGAGCATTATTATCATTATATCCCTTTAATAAATCTTTATTACTTTTGTTATTTTCAGCTGAAAGGATTTGATTGCTCAGTGGGCCTATCTAAAATAAATTATGGAGAAACATGGTTACTCGGTATTATACTACCGCCGTAAGGAAAAAGGACGTATTTACAGACATATTGAAATGGAGAAAAGAATATATTTTGTCTTCATCATTCTCCTGCCCTTGTCCCAATTTATTTGGGGTCGGCACTACATGTCTTTTTCTTCCATACTTCTCTATTAGTCGTCATCTCGGTAGTCACTCCCTTTCTGGCCATATTCATCTTTCACACAGTCCATCCATCGTTTCTTTGGTCTTCCCTTACTCGTATAGCCCTACACGTTATAATATATTGTCTTGTTTAACACATTATCTGCTTAATTCTTTATGCAAACGCTTCTTTATGCTACACCCTTACCGACCCTTATTTTACGATGTTTTCGAAACAATAGAGATGCACAACGAACGCACAGGTGCGGCGCGCCGCACTCGAAGAAAGTTATGTAAATTGTATGGACGCGCAAACGCGCCGTCAAGCACCTGGTGAACGTCCGAAAACGCGCATGTGCGTCTGCCGCGCCTAATGTATTAAAGTATAAGATACAAAGGCAGTCTTTTAATAGTAATAATTATTAGGTTTTCGTAAAGTTTACGCCAATATAAAAAAAATACTGGTAGATGCGTCTTTTTTGGCTGATTCCGAATAGGTATGTAAATAACTCAATTTCGAAAAAAATGTCAGATACGTCTTTTTTCGCTATGACGGCAGTATAGGACAGGTGCACCTCTGTCTAACCATTCGGGGATTACAGGCTTCATTATGTCTGGAGAAATCGTTTTTACTTGTAAGAATTTATTACCACGACTACATATCAAGCTATAAGTTTCCAGTATAAGCGGACCTCTCATTGTACGGAAATCCTATACAATGCGAGATCATTTGATACTGGAATTTAAGTATAGCTTGATAATTATGTAGCTCATTCCTAAGAGTTCCTTATAAATTTTCCTGTCAGAAAACCCGAAAACTTTATTCCCAAAACAGAATCAAAGCCAAATCAATTGTGTTTAAATTAATTTTCCCAAAATAGAAGCCCTTTAGAAAAAAAAATGGGCCATAAAATCCATACTTATTCGCGTATAGTTCTCTAATCGGTAAAGTAGTCGAAAAACCTAACGAACCTCTGCCACAAATAATTATTTAGTCTATGCCGTTTCCCTAGTATGCCTATTTCATTTTAAACACATGAATAGTCTTAAGCGTACCAGTGCATTAGGTCATTCATGTCACGGTCTCTTTCTGTCAAATAGCGTCGTCTCGCTCGCACAAAGGCTTAATGTTTAGTTGGAACCAAATGTGTAGCGTTCGCAAAAACAGTGTTGACTTCAAATGAATGATTATAAAGGATGTTTGAATAGACGTATATTATAAAAGTACATAATATTATTTTATTTAATTTTTTATTAATATCTATTATTAATTATTAATCAGTCTACAATGATGATTATAGTGCCTATTACAGCCTTTGACATATAATATTAAAAAAAAAAATTGTCCACCTCAAATTTTTAACTCAAGCTATCCTCATGTAAATCGCACCTTATTCCGAGGTCGGAATAGGTAGATCATAAATACCTAAACATCGTGGAAAGAAGTAACAAGATTGGATAATATACGTACCTCCTCTAAAATCCCGGAATCATAAACATGACGGTTAAATCTCGGGATTTAAGAAATTGCGAATTATTTATTAAGCTTTGAGTATTCAAACAAATTAAATATTTATAATAAATCATTCGCAATTTCTTAAATCCCGGGAATTTCCGGAGATTTACAAAATTGCGAATTATTTATTGCACTTTGAATACATTCGTAAAAAAAAATTATGTTTATAATAAATAGTTCGCAATTTCTATAATCCCGAGATTTAATCGTCATGTTTATGATCCCGGGATTTTATAGGAGGTAGTATAATATCCACTCTTGTTACTTCCACGAAGTTAGGTATTTATGCTCTACCCATTCCGACCTCTGCTTATTATTGAAGAGTTAAAAGCAAGGAGCACCGAATGTAAACGCTTTCCTGAGGTAATTTTTAATGCTTGAGTGGTCCCAGTGGTACCCAATTTGTTTTAAGGCATATTTACCTCGTTGTGATTTAACGTAGAAATGTACACACACAGTTTGACTATTCCTGTTTAATAGGGCCATGTGTGTTGAGCCATCTTTTTAGGGCTTTACAGAAATACCCGGGGGATCCTGGTTTGTTAGTGAATTAGCTGAAAGCGGATAAGACATAATTTTAATACTAAACTGATTGTCTTTGACTATGACTGACTTTGACAGATTTTTTTTTTCAGGTAAAGCCTGTCCATATTAATCTATATTCGACGGTGCATTCTTCATCAATGTTGGCTTTCCAAACTGGCGAGGTTTGTAATTTGGTGTGGCAAACTCGAGACTTCAAAAAACACCAAAGAAGAGCGCGGGGCGCCGCGCGCCACCAGTTCTAGCGATCTGCACCCTAATTGCGTAGCACATCAGTCGGAATAGGTTTCATTTTGACAGTTCAACAACATTCATTGCATTATTTACGTTGATGAGCAGACAAATTTTTCGAACATATGAAGCAATGGATTAGCAATTTGCTTCAAAATGATTCGGATTCCAATAGATAGTGCGTTACGCAATTAGGGTGCTGGCCGGCCAAAATGGGATATCACACGGCCTGCGAATTGGTTTCAAAATCTCCATCGTTGTTCAATGAACTATTTACCTTAAGTCATTGTCGTTCTCTGAGACGTGTGTATCGCTCCATTGCATTGTCAACTAATTCGCTCTCTGTCTACAAGGTATGTGTCAAATCACTATCACAATGACAGTATGTCGCCATTTGCAAAAAATATAAATCACATTCACATTATGACATTTTTGAGCCCCACTTTGTAAGATTTTTATCTTGACACAAGCAGTTTTTCCAAAAACCAGGCTCTGGAAATTACGATACTGCTTAGATGTGCGCGGTGTGCGCCCTATTAGGCTAGTTTTCACTCGTATTGTTGCAATTAATTGTTGCACTTTATGTCTGTCGAGATATAGATTGGAAGGTCAATCGATCAATCAGTAATGTGAATCAAGTGTGCAATGCTGGCATTACATTGTAGTATTAACAGTTACATCTTTCGTAGATTTTTTCCAGCTATAATGCCCCAGTAGCAGCCCAGGCTGGATTTTTCCAGCTATAATGCCCCAGTAAATGATAAATGATAAATGATTTTTATTTCTGTAAGTAGGTTTGTACAAACACTTTTACAAGTCAATATTTTTTTTTTTTAAACTAGATGAGGTCGGCGTTTCCTATCTGACTACTCTGAGAAGAAAGGCCGAAACAAACTCAGAGGTCACAGTCTCTTATAAAGTCCAGACATAATCTTGGTCACTTCATGTGAAGACCATGTAGATTGGTGTCTGAAATGGTCTTTTGAGGAAAGAACCACACAGATTGAGAGGACCTGTCCAGTCAGTGCACGCATTTGTCAGTAATCGCGCAGCTCAACTAGCTCAACGATTCGACGAACAATACCAAAGAAAGGACATTGGGGTAGGCCGCATAGATTACTCAAACTGCCAGACCATGATTAAAAATAACTGAGAGAAAAAATAAAACAAACAAAAAAAAAGCAATGACCTACATAGTCTTCACATTCACAATAAAGTAAAATAATATAATACTTACAAAGTAAATATTAATGTCAACATTCAGTATGCAAAAATAAAAATAATATAAAATAAAATTGGAGCAGTTCAATCCCAAGGCTTTTTGTCCTCAATATAATCTTTAACGGTATAAAAAGCTTTCTGACACAACTTGCGTTTAATGAATGATTTGAATTTATTAAGACTCAGATCTTGAACGTGGCTTGGAAGTTTATTATAAAAGCGTATACATTGACACCTGAATGACCCACCTATTTTCTTGAGCCTTGTTGGAGGTACAACAAATTTGTGTTTGTTCCTAGTATTTATATTGTGGATATCACTGTATTTTTTAAACAATTTAATGTTTTTATGGGCATATAAAAGATTTTCAAAAATGTACTGAGAAGGCAAAGTCAGTATATTAATCTCCTTAAATTTCTCTCTGAGAGATTGTCTCGGACTTAATTTATAAATGCATCGAACAGCTCTTTTCTGCAAAACAAAGATAGTCTGAATGTCGGCTGCATTTCCCCACAACAGAATACCGTACGACATTATACTATGAAAATAGCTAAAGTACACTAAACGGGCTGTCTCTATGTTGGTTAAATTACGAATTTTCCTAACAGCGTATGCTGCGGAGCTTAGCTTTTTTGACAATTTATCTATATGTGGGCCCCACTGAAGCTTAGCATCCAAAGTTAAGCCCAAGAATACTGTGCTATCTTCAGGATTCAACTCTTCGCCCTTTATCAACACGTTAGTTTTCACCTGCCTAACGTGAGGTAGTGTAAACTTAATGAATTTGGTTTTTTTTTCATTAAGGAGTAAATTATTAACACTGAACCAGTGAACTACTTTTGAGATCGCTCTGTTTACATCGTCAGTAACCAGCTGCTGACGTTTAAGTTTAAACAAAAGTGAAGTATCATCCGCAAACAAAACTATATCATGATTATCCTTAATGAGGTAGGGTAAATCGTTAATATAAATAAGAAATAAGAAAGGACCAAGAATCGAGCCCTGTGGGACCCCAATTGTTACTATTGATCCGGGCGATCTTTTTCCATTAACGTCAACGCTCTGAATCCTATTACTCAAGTATGAAGTAAGAAGATCCAGAGCGGTGTTCCGGATCCCGTAACAGCTCAGGCTGGATTTTTCCAGCTCCAATGCCCCAGTAGCAGCCCAGGCTGGATTTTTCCAGCTATAATGCCCGAGTAGCAGTCCAAGCTGGATTTTTCCAGCTATGATGCCCGAGTAGCAGCCCAGGCTGGATTTTTCCAGCTATAATGCCCCTTTAGCAGTTCAGACTGGGTTTTCCAGCTATAATGCCCCAGTAGCAGCCCAGGCTGGATTTTTCCAGCTATAATGCCCCAGTAGCAGCTCAGGCTGGATTTTTCCAGCTATAATGCCCGAGTAGCAGCCCAGGCTGGATTTTTCCAGCTATAATGCCCGAGTAGCAGTCCAAGCTGGATTTTTCCAGCTATGATGCCCGAGTAGCAGCCCAGGCTGGATTTTTCCAGCTATAATGCCCCTTTAGCAGTTCAGACTGGATTTTCCAGCTATAATGCCCCAGTAGAGGCCCAGGCTGGATCCCCCCCCCCCCCGGGGGGATCCCGCATTGTCGAGGCGGGGGGGCTCAGTAGCCGTGGCTTGGTCACCCACGGTAAAGCGAAGAGGAACCCAAGGAGGGGCCGCTCGTCAGGGCTTTTTCCAGGAAGTCGACGACGTAGCGGCCAACAGGTAGGTTGCGGTGCCGCTTGGGCGACATCGCAACTGAGGCGGGCCGCGATGTCGTATGGGAGGCATCGCGGCTGAGGGTTGGAGGCCGCGGCGGGAGAGGAGTGCCGGTATTGCGGTGCGCCGCTCTCCCTACCTTCCGCTGCCTTGACGGGGTCGCCACCGTCTGATGGCGGACGCGGTGGGGCCGCAGGGGAGGAGGAGTGTCGGTATTTCGTTGGCCGCTCTCCCTATCCTCTGCGGCCGAAAAGTGGTAGGCGGCCGGGCCACTGACCTGACCGGTCGCAGGGGGACCAAGGGTGACTAGACACGGGGTCATCTGGCGCCTATGTGCTGGTTTGGTCCATGGGATGGTCACGGTGCACAATGTGTTCTTGTGCGCCGGTGATGGGGGGTGCTCCCCAGAGGAGGGTCCGGTGACGGACAGTCGCGGCGGGTTCGCGGTGAGTGCTAACGCGTGCCCGTGTTCCCGCCACAAGCGGCAGAGGAGGACACCGTGGAGTTTTAGTGGGTTGGAGTCCCACATAACTGCACTATCTCCCCGTGGTAGTGCAGTATGCATGAGCATTTCTCCACGGAAAAAAAAAAAAGACTGGATTTTCCCAGCTGTAATGCCCCAGTAGCAGCCTAGGCTGGATTTTTCCAGCTATAATGTCCCTTTAGCAGGCCAGGCTGGATTTTTCCAGCTATAATGCCCCAGTAGTCGCCCAGGCTGGATTTGATTTTCACAGCTCACAGAACTAGTAAAATGATGTTTCTCCCCTTCCTCTTCGCAGAAGAGATGACGTAATATTATACTGTGTTGCAGCTTCCTGGCGTTTAAAGGTAGCTTTTTAAAAAGGTTACCTAGTTATTTATTCCAAACAGTTTTAGGTCTTTTGATACATCTAAGCATTATTACCCACTTGGTACGTGTTACAAATATTATCTGCTTACATTTGAATAAATAATGAAGTATCATAATCAGTCTATGAAGTTCCCATTGCTGGGACACTGGCCGCCTCTACATAGAGGAGGTAGGGGGACATAATACCCACCCTGGGCCAGTGCGGGGTGGTGGATGTCACATGTCTTCGGATTTTTAGTTCTACGACACGCCGGTTTCCTCACGATGTTTTCCTTCACCGTTTTGAGAGTAATGCTGATGAAATTAAATACACAAAGTAAAGTGTAGTGAGTTCGAATCCAGGCAGGCAAGCCTCATTCGAACTCACGATGATCAACAACTCGCAAGTCGAGGCCGATACCACTCTAGGCCATCAAATGGCAGTTAGTATAAACTTCAGAAGCTTAAAGCTTGCGAAGAATGACTATTACTATTATTTTGAATGAAAAAAACTGAAATACGGCTGCTTGTTACTTTTGTTTTTTTTTTTTTCTTATCCTAATAATAATTATTAGTCCGCATACCTACCAACTTGCTGGAAGGGCAGTGTTCTATAAAGAAGCCTATGTTGAGCACAATTCATACGTAAACCAGATTAATTTCAACGCATAAAATTACTCAGAAACACGACTGGGAAAAGTAGTTCATTGTAATCATAATAATTCTTCAGCATTAAAAATAATAGCGCCGATTCCCTTGTTCACAAACTAAACTAAATTTAAGCTCATAGCATCTTTTTCTTTCTATTTCGTTAAGAAAAGGACAGAAGATAAATATAGTTTATAAACTATAGTCCTGTCAAATTAGTCAGCGCCTGATGTAAATTGACGTATTTTTAGTAGGTAGCCAATTTTTTAAACACGTCTAAACTTGTCTATGGAGTATCTTAATTTGACAGGACTAATCTAATACCTAGCGTCTGTCCTTTTCTTAATGAAATAGAAAGAAAAACTTAAATTAAGTTTAGTTTGTGAACAAGAGAATCGGCGCCATAATCAAACATTTTGTGCATTTTATCTTTTTCTAAGCAGATAGATGACCCGCAGTGACCCTGTAGGCTCATGTGCTATAGAAGTACATGATAAAATGGTGATGATGAAATTAATAATAATAGATAATACTACTTATATTGTGCCAAAGATTGGTCGTAGTAAAAGAATCTAGGTACGTACGAAATAAGACAGATTGTCAGACAGACTATATTATAAGACATAAGTGTCGATTCTCTTGTTCGATAACTAAACTAAAATTAGAGAATCGCTATTTTTTACTAATAGGCAGCGAGAGAAAAAGACTGCTATAGCTATGCACTAAATTACAGATGTCAAACTAGTTTACGCCTTGCGCTTCACCGTGTTTTTAGTCGACATGTTTATACGTGTCGTATAAATACGTATGGAAATATTAGTTCAACTAAATTTGACAGCTCTAGTTTACGTCCATCTCTTTCTTGGTTTATTAGAGAGAAAAAGTTAGCAATAGCCTAAATTAAGATTAGTTTGTGCACAACAGAATCTGCAACGGTATCTAAAGTTCTTAAGGAGGTAGTCCGCAAAAAATCAAATTTCCTTGCGTTTTTTTTTTTAGCAATTTGCGAGTCAGTTTTAGGTTGTACGAGTATGTTGTTCAAAATATAAGTTCGTATTTACAGAGCTAATAATAATATCATTAAAGTCATCAGTACAATTCTTTAAGACCAAGTAATCCTATTGTATCAATATTTCATGAAAATAAAGATTATACCAACTTAAGCATGATTATATAATAAACTAGCTGCCGCCCGCGGCTTCGCCCGCGGCTTCGCCCGCGTAGTTTGTTGATAAAAATAACGTATGTCCTTCCCCAGGCTTCACACTATCCATATCAAATTTCATTACACGTGTTTCTTGTTGATGTTTGACGTCGCTATGCTCCCCTTTCAGCAACAGCGCGTCTGCGAGATTCAGCCGCTTCAAAGGTGGCTCTTAGAGACGCCATATAAGTCGCCTGGTCTTGACGTCGATTTTGCTACTGTTCTTGTTTTTCGGCAGCCCGTTGAGACACCACATACTCAGCGTGCTGTTGACGCCGATTTTGGGACAGTTCTGGTGACTCAGCAGCCCGTTGAGACACCAAATACTCAGCATACTGTTGTCGTCGAGCTTCGGACTCTTCTGGTCTCTCAGCAGCCTGTTGGGATGCCAGATACTCAGTGTGTTGTTAACGCCGATCTTGGGACTATTCTGGTGACTCTGCAAACCGTTGAAACGCTAGATACTCAGCATGCTATTGACGCCAATCTTAATACTGTTTTGGAGTCTCAGCAGCTCGTTGAGTCGCCAGATACTCAGCATGCCGTTGACGTCAAGCTTGGGACTTGTCTGGTATCTTTGCAGACCGTTGAAACGCTAGATACTCAGCGTGCTATTGACGCCAATCTTGGTAAGGTTCTGGAGTCTCAGCAGCTCGTTGAGACGCCAGATACTCAGCATTGCGTTGACGTCGAGCTTGGGACTGTTCTGGTGTCACTGCAGATCGTTGTAACGCTAGATAATCAGCGTGATATTGATGTCAATCATGGTAATGTTCTAGAGCCTCAGCAGCCCGTTGAGACACCAACTACTCAGCATACTGTTTCCGTTGAGCTTGGGACTCTTCTGGTGTCTCAGCAGCCTGTTGAGACGCCAGATACTCAGCGTGTTGTTGACGCCGATCTTGGGACTATTTCGGTGACTCTGAAAACCGCTGAACCGTTGATACTCAGCATGCTATTGATGCCAATCTTGTTACTGTTCTGGTGCCTCAGCAGTCCGTTGAGACACCAGATACTCAGCATGCTTTTGACGCCAATCATGGTAATTATCTGGAGTCTCAGCAGCTCGTTGAGATGCCATAGTCAGCGTGTTGTTGACGCCGATCTTTGGACTGTTCTGGTGTTTCTGCAGTCCGTTGAGATGCTAGATACTCAACATGCTATTGACGCCAATCTTGGTACTGTTCTGGAGTCTCAGCAGCTTGTTGAGATGCCAGATACTCAGCGTGTTGTTGACGCCGACCTTGGGAGTGTTCTGGTATCTCAGTAGCTCTGGGTGCTGCCTCATGCACCACTTACTCAAACCTTCGCAACTCGGCTTGTTGAGACGTCTCGTTATTTTTAGCTATTTGCAGATCTCGAGCTAAGAAAAATTACAAAACTATTTAGTAATTTTCAAAGTAACAACTAAAACAATTCCAATTAAATAGTTAATTAAAATAAAAACGAATCAACCTTCTTACTACTGATAACACATCCTATACCTAAAACTATACGTTATTCATATACTAACGAAAAAAACAATTGTAATAATCTAATGAAAACAAAACGGAACTGTCTACTTTATTACAAAAACAACCTACAAAAAAACCAGCCAAGTGCTTGTCGGACCACACACAATGAAGGGTTCCGTAGTTAAGATTATTTATCCCAAGAATAAACTTAACATTGTAGTTGAAAAACATGTTCTCGAATGTATGGGACATTCCAAGTGCAAATGTAAGTTTGTACGCACAATATTGAGAGATTTACCATGTTATTTTAAGACCACAGACTTGTTGTAGGTTTTTCTGTAATCTATAGATATATTATGGGCTGTTTTTGGTACTTTTTCAAAATTTTCGGCTCAGTAGTTTTGGAGATAAGAGGGGAATGGTCAATTTTTGGTATCCCACCGATCTGTGAACACACTGAGAATACTGTTGGTGTTGCCGCGAACAGGCAACATCAGGGATGCACATCTTTTTCTAATGATGGCGGCAAAACCATCAATGTTATTTTCTGCAAACATCCCTGAACGCTCAGCAGCCGCAGCAGTACTCTCAGAGCATTATTATATTGAATTTGTAAGTCGCTGTATGCCCACTGCACGTGTATAAGGACTGACAGTAAGTTTTGCAAAGCGTTTCGTACATCGTGTAACCCTGCGGGCCAGCATGTTACATCGGACAACCAGCGACCTACGTTCCCTTTCAACGTCACAGTTATCTTTAAGGTCTTCAGTGACCCAGTGTCCTAGATCCCTAAACTTGTGCACCCTTCGCAGGGATTCACCGCACAGTGCGACATGAGGAATACACGAATATGCACTACCTATAAATTATAAATATGTGTACTTTAAGTCAGTAATAAATCGCGAAATTACTTAGTGTAAAAGACAAAGTTTATCTACATTTAATTCGAAAAGCGATGAAGGTATTCATTTTGAAAAATATTAACTAAAATGTCCATTGTAAAAAAGTATCAAGTTTAAATGAATTTACGGCTCACTATTTTGGCTATAATAGCTTCCACATAAAAGGTAGATATATTCTGTTGCAGACTTTTATTTAGAACTGTTTAAGGCAAATAATCCCACCATACATCATATTCGTATAATTCTAACGGTTTAAGCAGCGCACGCCAAAATAACTCTCAGGGACAGTAAATTTTCCAACTTACTTGATACTTACCGTTAAATTATAGCCAAATCACAAAAAATCTTAGTAAATTGAAGCATATGGGCTATTCCAGATTATAATCTATCTCTGTGCTAAATTTCATTCAGATCTGTTCAGTCGTTCTGGCGTGATTGAGTAACAAACATCCATCCATTCAAACTTTCACATTTATAATATTTGTAGGATTATGTAAATACATATTTAATCGTACTTTAATCAACATCAAACTTAATACTGACCTGCAAATTGCAATAAACGTAAGAACATTTGAATTTTGCGGGATACCCTGTCGCTTCCCCCTTAAGCACAACTTTTCCTAAATAGAATAAAATGGTGTAGGTTGGCCCCTTTGGTTAGGTAAAGCGACGAACTTCGCAGGCTGGCTGGTAAGAGTTGGTTGAGAATAATCAATCTTTAGGCCTCCAGTGGAACAAGGGTGGGTTCCCGCATTGTCGAGGCGCGGGGCCTCAGTAGCTTGGTCACCCACGGTGAAGCGATGAGGAACCCGAGGAGCGGCCGCTCTTCAGGGCTTTTCAGGGCCCAGGAAGTCGACGACGTAGCCGCCAACATGAAGGTTGCGGTGCCGCTTGGGCGACATCGCAAATGAGGCGGGCCGCGATGTCGTATGGGAGGCATCGCTGCTGAGGGTTGGAGGCCGCGGCGGGAGAGGATTGTCGATATTGCGGTGCGCCGCTCTCCCTACCTTCCGCGGCCTTGACGGGGTTGCCACCGTCTGATGGCAGACGCGGTGGGGCCGCAGGGGGGCGGAGTGTTGGTGTTTCGTTGGCCGCTCTCCCTATCCTCTGCGGCCGAAAAGCGGTAGGCGGCCGGGCCACTGACCTGATCGGTCGCAGAGGGACCAAGGGTGTCTAGACACGGGGTTGTCTAGCGCCCATGTGCTAGTTTGGTCCAAGGGGTGGTCACGGCGCGCAATATGTTCTTGAATTCCGGTAATGGGGGGTGCTCCCCAGAGGAGGGTCCGGTGACGAACAACCGCAGCGGGTTCGCGGTGAGTGCTAACGCGTGCCCGTGTCCCCGCAACAAGCGGCAGAGGAGGACACCGTAGAGTTTTAATGGGTTGGAGTCCCACAGACTCGTAACAGCATTATCTTCCCGTGGTAGTGGAGTATGTGTGCCACGAAAAAAAAGGCCTCCAGTGGACTAACACGCTGATGAGGATTATGAACTTAATTATAAATTATAGAGCATCATCATTCTCCTGTCCATATAATAAATAAATGAATTTCATTTATCCCCTTACCCCCTCCCTCCCCTTCTGTTTTTACTTATCCCGTTATCCCAATTTATTTGGAGTCGGCGGCGCAACATATCATTTTCTTCCATACTTCTCTGTTAGTCATCTCGGTAGTCACCCAGCCACATCATGTTCGTGTGTGGCTACACGAACTATTATGTAATTGCGTCTAGCACATGTCAGCCATCTGACTATGTTGTTACATTAGATAAATTACTTACATATTGCAAAACACATATGGACGATTTATTTATACTTTAAAAACCTAAATTCTAGTTTATGTTTAAGAACTTTTATATAACACTAGCGACCCGTCCTGGCTTCACAGCATCATCCGCTGGGCTAATCTGAAGATTGACTGCTAATTTCAACAAAATCATGTGAATCAAATGATTTTTAATAGATATAGATATCTCTACTGAGGAGCTCGTGGCTAAGTAATAACAGCCGCACGGGTCGATCCATCAGGTTAAGCTACGCTTGCCGGGGTCGGTCCGTAGATAAGTGACCATCCTTTCATACCGAGACTCCATTGCACCGTGCCTCGGAAAGCACGTTAAGCCATTGGTCCCGGCTGGCATTCGTGGATCTTTGAGATTCGTTACGGGTCGTCAGAAGCCTGAAAGTCTGACAACCAGTCTTACCAAAGCGTATCGTATTCCCAGTAACTGGGTTGTGGAGATTAGATAGGCAGTTGCTCCATGTATATTACTGGTATTCAGCTGCATCCGGTTAGACTGGAAGCCGACCCCAATATTGTTGGGAAAAGGCTAGGCAGATTGATAGATACGAGTATTATTGATGACAATGTTCTCATTGGGATGATTATTATCTCTACCGATCGGCGTAAAATATATTTTATTACCGTATCATTAATAGAGGTTACATGGCACATCATTAACAAATTTATTAAAAAAAAAAAAAACGATCTTTCGTTGAGCTTCATAAAAAATTCGTCTGAGATCGACACGTCACAAAAGAATTTCATTGAGCTGTAACCACACATCTGACTTATCACTTGAGATAAATCCTGACCGCCTAATTTTAGACTAACGGAAGCTTTTATACTGTCACTGATAAGAGGTCAAAGAACTCTCACTGACATTATTACAGTTTAACCTCTGTTTTATGAAGCGGTGAGGTAAGCAGGACTATAGGCAACCATTAAAGCGAGGCTAAATTATAATTTAATTAAAAAGAGCTTCTAAAGGATCAAATTAAATTAGCTAGCGAAACTCCGCAGACGAGATGGGTATCGATATCTAAACAGGACAAAATAAAAAACCGGTTAAGAGCGAGTCGGACTCGAGCACCGAGGGTTCCGTACCATCATATATAAAAAAGTGTGCTATGTAGAGACATCGTTTTATTTGTCCTGTAATATTTACATAAACTTCTATCACACAAAATAATTTCAGATTTGTCTCTATGGAAACTATGTTTGAGAATGTGCAAACAGCGCTCTTTCATATGATACCAGATACTCACTAATAACTGTCAGTCACACTAATCGATACTCACATCGGTGTGAAAATGATATAGCTAAATAGGGTATGTAGATGCCGACTGAAGTGAAGACTAATATAGAGAAGTATGGAAGAAGAGGCAGGGGAATGACAGTGATGAAGTGTTTAGGTACAGACGCCAGCACATCAAGCTACTAAAATCTGTTAAATTTCTTTAATAGATTATCAACTTTATCGCAAAAGCATTAGGTTCAAGGTTGATTGGGAAAATTTTACAGTTTCGGGTAGCTTGACTTGCTGGCGTCTGTACCATTGCTGGGCAAAGTCCTCCACCCATGAGTTCTTCCAGCTATTTCGATCTAGGACTAGTGTGACCCTAGACGGAAATAGCTGGAAGAGTCCCATGACTTCCAGCCATGACATCTGAGTCCATGTACCCATGGACGTGTACTATTGTATATTAGACAATTCACTTATCTTGCTGTATAATAAACAGTCTGGCTCCATTAGCAAAGGTGTGGTGAGTATTTCGAGATAAAAACATTATTAAATAATGTTTTTATCTCGAAATACTCACCACACAAACAAAAAATTAAAACACAAACAAAAAGTTAAATAAGCTACAGCAAAATCAAAGTATGAGTTGGAAAGCGCCATCTCACAGTTTATTTGAAAACTATCAAGAACACCTGTTAGGTGGGAAAAGGTTTAAAGGTTTCCTTACTAAAAC
This sequence comes from Dicycla oo, assembly GCA_948252095.1. Taxonomy (NCBI): domain Eukaryota; kingdom Metazoa; phylum Arthropoda; class Insecta; order Lepidoptera; family Noctuidae; genus Dicycla; species Dicycla oo. Next base: position 38,584,744 of record OX411709.1, on the reverse strand, counting down.
TCACCCCTAAGTCACCCCTCACAGGAGGTAAACCATCAGTTTAATGCGATAGATTCTGAACAGATGGTGTTATTTTAGATTAGATTTTTGTTTTCATTTCATTATTATATCAACTAATAAATACTAAAAAAATAACACTATGGCAATATTTTTTTATTTTAAAATATTTTAGTACTTACCTAACTATCCTAGTTATGAGTACCTTTTGACGAAAAATAAAAGGCAACTCCCAACAATCGCCCGCCCGCTGATCAAGTTGTTTTGTCTTTATTAATTTTTAAACCCAAGTTAAACATTAAAAAAAAAAAAAAATTGCCTATTGCATCTGCAACATGTCATGTATCGAAGTAGTGAGTTATCTCCAAGATAGGGATTTTCCAAAATACTTATATTTTCTATCTGTTACTTTAACATCTACCTAATCTAAAAATATAGACAATTCCGCTGTTTGCAAACTCGAGAGACCCAGATTCGAAGCACGTATTCTAAAGAAAAGACGAACTTGAATATTACGAATTAACACACTGACCCTTCCTTTTGTGCTTACCCTATAAAGCGCAGACCGACTCATAGAATAACATGTCAAAAGCCATGTCTTTATGAGTACTGTGACAGCGACGACAAGCGATATGACAAGGCACAGTCCTCCATCTATTGGGACTCTTTACTTCGTTGTTTTAGTTTTTGGTAATATGGCTAGAAAAGAGGTGAATACTGAGATAAAGGCTGATAGAGTATAAGAAATAGGGGCCATGCTGCGTAGGACATAAATCAATTGAGATAAGGATAAGGATGAGTTTATTTTATAACACATTTTCTAGCTATCTACTTTTGATAGTGAACTAACTTTTTGGTGTTTTATTTTCTAATCGAGAAAACAAGCCAAATTGTAGGTAGGCGTACTTAGCCACTAAATGCCCAGGTCAATGGTAAATATAATTAGTCAATTCATCATTTTCATTTTATCACAATTCATCATTAGTCAAAAGAAAGAAACTGAAAAAAAATTTACCTACACTAAACATTTTTTAAAGCAATTAACTCGATTCCCTCGCGTCGCGGCGATTCCCTTTTTTATTCGAGACGGGTTTGCTCTTGACTCTAGTCTAGGTCGGAGGCGACAGAGACAGAGTCGAAGATGGAGTGAGCTTACCCAGAAGAAGCCTGTTCACTCTCACTTTGATGAGATTAGGGTTGTATGCGTTCGGAAACACGGACACAGGAGAGTTCCACTCTTTTGCTGTGCGCATTATAAATGACATTTGGAAAGGCTTAGTGCGAATTGGTGGAATAGAAACAAGGTAGGGATGGTAACTAGCAGTGCGTCTAGATGTCCGATGGTAGAAGGGGGCCGATGGAATGAGGTCGTGGAGTTCTTGAGACAGGACTAAACTAATATTTATCTTCTGTCCTTTTCTTAATGAAATAGAAAGAAAAAGAAGCACTGAACTTAAATTTAGTTTAGTTTGTGAACAAGGGAATCGGCGTCACTGACTTTTTATGTACGTATTAAAAGGATGTTTTATTTAATATCAGTGGATGTGCGATGTTTAGCTACCCGCTCGTCTCACCCCTTTTAACTACCCACCTTTGCGCAGTTATCCACTAATTACTGGGAGACTAACAGTAAAGGGACATAACCCTAGTTTCAAATTTTTTTAACTGATTTTTTTATGTGATGGTACATGATCTACTACTTATTTGTGTTAAGATGTATTTTTTTAATTTTTATTCATCGGATTTTAGCCATAGCTAGAGCTAAATAATACTATGACAATTGCCTCTAAGCCTAAAAAAGTATTTTATTTCACCGTCATGAACGTCACAAGCTAGAGGCACTGTTCCAATTAGTCGTTTCCTATGGAGAAGAGATGGCAAGGAACTCCACAGTTATTCTTTTAAAAATAACCGGTTTTTACAATGTTTTCAAATAACAGTTATAAAAGGTATGGGAGGACAGTGAAGACAAGCCAGAATTCCTGTAGTAGGCTACTAACTTATTTAACCTACTTACTTACATAAAAGACTCGCCGATGTTTTGGTTCCCCATCGTGACGTATACAAGTAAAATGACATAATTGACACACATAACTGTATACACTCGACCTTAATCACTTTTACGACTGACATCATGCCATCATAATATTGTTTACATTGAGACTTTCAACACGTGTGCTTCGAACTTGCTGAAAAGGTGTTGCTTAGTATATAAAAACATAGTTGCAATTGAATTCTAACCTAACCTAACAACGCATAACATAACCATGATTTTGTGACCGAGTTACTTATTGACTGACAGCTATCAATCCAAACCATTGCGAACAAAGATAAATAATTATGAAAGACTTTAATTAAATTATGTAGAAGACCACTAAGCATGGACTTTTCAGACGATGGACAATTTTTCCGTGGACAACTTGGAATTATGGAAAATTTGGGAGTATATTTGTCCTACTGGTGCTTCATTGCATAGATTACCAATAAGTTCTATCGTCGCGGACATATTATTTCCCGCGGTCAAATTGTCTGGCCTTAGCGGGCCAAACAGAGGGATAAAGTTAAATGCGAACAAATTATCGAAAAAAAACTAGTTATTTATACTTAATCAGAAAACTGAGTACCTGATGGAATTTCCCATCGACAAAAATAACGAACTTCCATAAATCCTCTGTCCCCCTTTAGAGAATTATTTAAAAAAAAATCTTTCTTGCGCACTATTTTATACTTCTAAACTAAGCGGTATATGCTGTATGTTGTCGATGAGTGAAAGAATTTAAGAAGTAGAGGTTCCAGGACCTGTCGAGAAGAATATATTATCATCTAATGATATAAGTTGTTACTCGGAAAAAATATGAAGTGAGTGAGTGTTATGATAATCTTAAACTCTGATTCGGAACCATATATAAAAGTGGCAACTGAGTGTGTAGTGATGGTATTGGTGAATATTGTGTTCTCTCCGATTTTTGACTAGATATTCATGAGTTACGTATTTTGAGACCAAGGTAAAGACAGATAACCAACAAGATAAATTTTAGGTAAACAGGTTTTAGGAAAGCTGTAAGCTTTCGTCTGTACAACTCAGTACTATTATAATAGACGAAAATTGGTCCCCAAATATTATGCTTTGATTATTCTCGTATATTAAGGCAGTGGAGGAAAGTTTGAAATCGCGACGTATACCCCTTTTCGCAGGCATCCTCTTCAACTCGCGCTAGAAGCCGTCACAGCAGTAGTAGCCACCACCGCTGTCTACATCGCGGCAAACGATGGACGCAAAGGTACTTACAACAATTTTTAATTTAATGTATTTGATGGGCTATCTTTTCCGTAATTCTCTGTTGTGACCGAAGACTAAACTATTTTACTGTGTGTACCACGTGTGTACTTGCGACTTTTTGTGTTATTACTGTTGTTTGTAAAGTAGACAAGGTTGTGTTTTTAGTTTTTCTGGTTAGGTTACCCTTTTTTATTCTTCTTGTGATTCAGTTTTGGTGTCATGTAATAAATAATTTAAGAAAATGGCGGCAGTTTTATAAAAACCTTTTCTAGTCACAATTCTTTTACACAGTCTTCTTTTATCGGTCTTTATTTTTCCCCTACACTTAGATTTAAGGTTAACATCTATCTATAATCTATTCATTGACACCATTCCAATTAGCCCAAACACGATACATCTGCTGTAAGTTGGTGAATCCTGCAGCATCCGTTCACTATGTTACTATGTTTTTCTAATATCATTTAAGTATCAGAATACCAAATTTCGACTCGATCAGACTTGTGGAAGATGCTCACATGCGTTCATCAACTATAAAAAACTTTTTAGCAAAAAACAAAACCGACTTCCAAAACAAAACACTACAAAGTGAAAAATAACTTTAATTTCGGTAGTCGGTGTCTTGGGTTTTGTATTTTCGTTTTTTGCCACCGACTTCCGAAATTAAAGTTATTTTTCACTTTGTAGTGTTTTGTTTTGGAAGTCGGTTTTATTTTTTGCTAAAAAGTTTTTATTTTTCACTTTTTAGTTGTGGAACCTACCCCACACTAATTCGAATACATAATTGAGCACAATAATTGTAGATATAGTCATGTAAATAACAGTGATAGGAAGTTATTAAAACACCATCACATCATCCACATAAAATGAGTGGGAAATATACGCATTATTAAAAACTCCCCAAGGAAAGTTAATAAAATTTATATGGGACCACCTCGGAAGTATACCCTATCAAACAAAAAAAGAATTTTCTAAATCGGTCCATCCGTTTTTGAGTAATCGCGTAACGAACATACAAAAAAAAAATACAGACGAATTGAGAACCTCCTCCTTTTGGAAGTCGGTTAAAAAGAGCTGGTAATCTTCAAACAGTTTAATAAATTTTCTTGAATCATAGCTAAGAACATTCTCGATCAAGTCACCTTACAAACAAAACAAAAAACGCTTGGGAGCCACGATGCCACAGACAGATAAACAGATGAGATACATACGTTGATCTTATAACCCCGACTTAAACCCCGACAGAAATAGAAGGGCTGTTTCCGTCGGGTGAAATGTTGTTCGTTGGTAATCACATAACTTGAGAACGGCTGATCGGCCAACTTGGTTATTTATTGTTTTAAAATGTTCGTAATAGTCCAAATCAGGTTCTTACGGAGAGAAAAATTTTGAAAAGTTGCCGTAAAAATTGGTGCATTTTCTATTGGAATTTTATATGAAATGTTGAAATTTGGACAACGTCTGTCGGGTCAGCTAGTCACATGAAATACTGTTTGTTGGTAAGCGCATCACATGAGAACGGCTGTACCGATTTGGCTATTCTTTTTTTTTATGTTCATGATAGTCTGAATCAGGTTTATATGGAAAAAAAAATTGGAATAGTTCCCAGAAAATCGTCAAATTCAGGAAAAACTAAACGTCCTTTTTATATGAATTATTGGAATTTGGACAGGAGAACGTCATTCGGATCAGCTATAAGTAAATAACGTAAAACGTAGTCACTTTTTGTATCTGCGTACGTGTTCCCTTAATTCTTCTAAACTATTTTAGTGGGGTTTTACCATCATTTAAGTTTATTCAGGACCGTTTATGTGTATTAAACATTGTTTAACTTAGATATAGCTTAAAAATCTAAATGTTTTGACAACATCACCTAGATTTAACCTACTCAATAAAACTCAATAAACAAACTCATCTTCAGGACTCATGATTCATGCTTTAGACAAATAAATGGTCGTAACTTCAGCTCTAAATAATTCCTTCTCTTTGTGCAGGGTAGAGAACGTGGTATCCTAAAATTGGAGCCTCGTCCAAGAGTGGTTATCGACATCACAAAATCGGAGCTGACTCCACAGGTATGTAATTCTTTTTTCTGTAAAGCTCACTGCGATCGACATCATCTAGTTTTTAACCTATTCAAAAAAGGAGGAAGTTCTCAATTCTGTTGTATATATATATTTTTTTTATTACAGATTTAAATGTGATTTACCGAACCTCGCTCAAGTGACGGCACACGCTTTATATGCAAACAAATTAGGTATTTCGTTTCATGTCTTAACGGATTCCCACCTTGAGAGTCATCGTCATCACCATTCGAAGTTTAGAGTAAGTGCAGATTTCACCAATCAAACTGAAAGCGATCAGCACATGAACCACGTTTAAGAGCTGTCAGTGTCATTATTTTCTTTGGAATATTGACACTGACAGCTCTCGAACACGGTTAATATGGCTGATCGCGTTCAGTTTCATTGGTGAAATTCGCACGCTCATTTTCACCACACATCACTAAACGCGTTTAACGCTAAACGAGCTTAAATCATCATTCCGTCACTAAAAGAAACGGAGAGATGTTTTAAACTCGTTTAGCGTTACACGCTTTTGGTGATGGTCTCGAAATAGCTTGTTCAGAAATCGTACCTAGGTACCTATTACCAGTTATACTAGGCAAAATTTCTGAACAAGCTATTTAGTCAGACATGCTTGCTTGTGTCTGGTGGTCAACAACAACTCTTCTTGGGATCATCTACGAGGATGCTGAAGCCAAGCCCGAGGCAAATAAGAAGCAACCTGCTTTAAGAGTTCATCTTAGTAGCAAAATTTACAGTTTCCGAAAAGTGATCCTATTCCATCTTATTGGCGAATATGCTGTTTATTTGCACTAGACGAACTTAATCTTTCCTATGGGATCTCACGCACTTTGCAGCCACGACCATAACCGCCCGTAATACTAAAGAAACTTGGGCTGTAACTGGTCGGACGACCAGTCGTATGGCATTCTTCTTCTTTGGAGTTTCTGCGACCAAAATTGCTGCCAGACGTGCGGCTAGTCGTGGTCGTGGCCTCGTAGTACGAGGACCCTAAACCTACCATAGATTCCTTTTGTACCAAAATATTCTTCTACTATTGGTTTTATCTTAACGCAACACTCGTTTTCATCATTCGTCAAAACAACGTAATATTCAAAACTATCGTTTCTGTACCATAACACGCTGTTATGTGCTCTATTGCACGTACCTCTACTCACATTTTCACGTTGTCTGTAGTTTTAAACACAAGGGGAATTGAATAGGCCTAAGGATGGGCTCGTCGAGGAAAGCAATTCTACCATCTCTATCACCACTCGTCGAGCTTCATTGTCCTGGGGCTTTTCTAGTGATCGCCCTTGTTGTTTCTGGCAAGAGTTGCAGTAAGAAAACTTGTGGTATAGCTTGTCTAAAGCTGATATCAGACGCTTCACTTTTTAGGGTTCCGTAAGGGTGCCAAACGCAACTCTATTACTAAGCCTCCGCTGTTTGTCCGTCCATCCGTCTGTCTGTCAGCGGGCTGTATCTCACGAACCGTAATAGGTACACAGTTCAAATTTTCACAGATTGTGTATTTTTATTTTTAACCGACTTCCAAAAACGGAGGAGGTTCTCAGTTCGTCGGAATCATTTTATTTTTTAATGTATGTTATCCGATTAGTTAAAGACGGCTGGACCGATTTGGAGTTTTTATTGTTTAAAAGGGTATACTTTCTAGTTGGTCCCATTGTCATCAGGTGAGGATCTGATCTGATCCTGGAGAAATCTACGGAACTCTTCAAATATTATAGGCACACGTATAGTGATTTGGGTATTTTTTATAGTAACTCGCGCATTTGCTCTCGGAAAACTCTATTTGGTGAAGTGGAACTGATGATGAAGATCATAGATGGCCACCGGAACTACTCAATAATAAGTATTTCACGGGTTGCGATTCGATTAGGTACTTTAATAATGGTTGCTAAGCAATTTATGCTTGTCACAATGCATATGGCGAAGTGGAGCTGATGGTGAAGTCACCAGTTCAACAGTCAACAATTAACAGTTCAACAATTAACGTTTCTGCATCGGGAAAAGCAATATTTTGTAAAAGGTAAAGTGCAGTTGACATTTGGCTATTGTAACTTAGATAAATTACATACCGACCCAATAAAAAGGAAAAATTTAAAAAAAAGTCAAAAAAGCAACCGGCTTCCAAAAAAACACTACAAAGCGAAAAATAACTTTAATTTCGGCGGCATAAAACTAAATTACAGATCGACATACTCCGACTTCCGAAATTAAAGTTATTTTTCGCATGGTAGTTTTTTTTTGGAAGTCAGTTGTTTTTTTTTTAAGTTATTTTTCACTGGTGGTACGGAACCATCGGAACCCTTCGTGTGCGAGTACGTCTCGCACTTGGCCGGTTTTTGTTACTCGAAGTGAAATGTCTGAACACAAAATGAATCAAAAGTGTAAAATTAATGAATTATTGAACTAGTCCAACAATACCGGATTTCGGCATTCCGCATCTTTCACTCGGGCATTGAATGATCGAAAAATTATATGAAACTAGCTGTTGGCCGCAACTTCATCTGTGATCCAGGATCAAAAGTGGCCTATGTCCTAACCCAGGTTAAGGTCTACCCACGTGTCAAATTTAATCCAAATCCGTTCAGCCGTTTTAGCGTGAAAGCGTAACAAACCAACAAACTCACTTTCGCATTTATAATATTAGTTAGGATGAGCAAGTGAACGCTCATTTCTGCGTAATTTACGAGATTTATTTATACCTACATTCACTCGAGTGAATTGTCTGATTCCACTAGAGTTACCAACCAAGTTAGAGATCTTTCACAATAAAACTGCACTCCTCTACTAGAATGTAGAACAAACATTTGAAAAGTGCATGCAACAAGCAATGGAGAACGTGCAGTTTTATATTAGACTTTGTCTTGCCATATACATCAAGCTATCCGAAACTGTCAAATTTTCCCAATCAACCTTGAACCTAATGCTTTAGCGATAACGTTGAAAATCTATTTAAAAAATTTGACAGATTGTAGTAGCTTGATGTACAACTACAAAAAAAAGTATGGTATAGTCTGATTGTATAAGGGCCGTGGTCTTTTAACTTTCACGGTACTCGTATCATAAAAGAAATCATTAAAATATTCGATGACGATGCGCAGATTCGGGCGTTCTTATTCCCACATACAAGGCACCTTCAAATACCCAAAATTGTGAATACATTTAGCGCCGTAGCCATTACTGGGAAAGGTACACAAAGTGTAATTACAGACAATCAGGGCACTCCCCGGCCTCTAAACGGAGCCAATTAACGAAATGTAATACCCTGCACAGTCAGTAATGGTGGTGTTCGACGTTTACCTAGACAGTGTTGTGATTTCGTATTTGTGTTTTAGTTATACGTCATTCAACGAATTGGTTGGCACGAGGATATTAACCTTAATACTCCCATTAATATCCTAAACATATTAAAAATCACTAGTCGAGCTCATTGATAATGAGCTCATCCAGGGTAGAAATGTCAAACACACAACAGTGCTAAAAATTTAATATTGACAGCGCCTTTATATCGTAGCAGTAAGAGCGATTTCTGCTGATATAAGCTATTATATCTCATCATACCCGTCGTCTATTCTTGCCGTAAACTCAAAGCATAGAGTCATTTTCCGTTTGGAATTTATGGGATCGTGCCTCAGTCGTGCCTTGAGACAAAAGACAGCGGCCTGCTACATAAGTTTTCCGCACTCAGTACCTCTTGCTTAGCAATGGACTGCCCTGGAGCTAGACCACCACCTCTTAAAGCAGTATTATTTTAATCTTATTTGAGTGTGGGAAACTGATGGAGCTAGACGTCTTGTATCTCGTTCTCACACTGAAGTAATATTAAAATAATGCTGCTTCAAGAGGTGGTGGTCGCCCACCTGATTAATATTTTTTTTAATTAACCATTCAGTTAGCAGACCATGCAGAAATCATGGGAGGATACTTTAATTTACCGAGCTGTAGGATATTTTGTACTTAACTAATCAATTAGTTTTTAACAAAATCAAAAGTCATTTATTCAAACTAGGTTGACACAAAATATAGTATCAAATAAGCTACGGTTGTCATCCATAAAAGAGTATAGCACCGGTTCATTAAATTTAGATATTTTAAATTAAAATTAAAATGTTTGGCAAACTGTAGCTTGTGACATAATTATCAAACGAAAGGGTTTACCGTGAGTGTCTTAAATAGTTTCTTTTTTTTTAATAATTTTAAAATAAATTGTTTTAAAGTTATTTAAGAAAATAGCAACCACCTTATCTTTATCTCTTCCTATCTTTATCTATCTCCCACCTTATCTCCGAAACTACTGAGTAGTTTCGGAGATAAGGTGGGAATGGTTTGGTAATGGCCAAAACTTTTGAAAAAAAAAAAATTCTGAAAATTGTTCTATACTTACTTATTTTTTTACTTAGATTACAGGAAAATTTAAAAATATCTACGGTCCTCAAATAATATGGTAAATCTCTCAAATATTGTGCGTACAAACTTATATTTGCAGTTGGAATGTATATTAGGACCCTTTTTGTTCTTACTATATATCAATGATTTGCCCAACGTAAACCCATATTCTTGCATTCTGTACGCCGACGATACAACTCTTAGTATTGAACTCACCGATAACAATATCTCCAAATACGAAAAAGAGATTAATGACACGTTAAACATGATAATAGAATGGCTAAAAGACAACAATCTACATGTCACTCTTAGTAAAACCAAACGTATACAGTTCCAAGCTTACAATAGCAAACGAACCCCTGACACTATATTTCATAGTCGTTAACTTTTACCTTATTCTAGACATTGTATGGTTTATTATTAATTTTTATTCTTTGAAATATTTGCACGCTGGCAACAGCAGAATATTATGGACATCATATTAAGTGTAACACCTATGTAACAACAATATTCTAGCAAATAAATTTATTATTATTATTATTAAGGGAGAACATGTTTTTCAACTACAATGTTAAGTTTGTTCTTGGGAAAAAAACAAACCCACTGCGGAACCCTTCATTTTGCGAGGTCCAACACGCACTTGTCTGGTATTTTTTTATTGCGTTGACTTAGAAGCTTGATTTTTTTAGAGCTCCAAGGGACCGTAGACCTACGTTCAACTTTACACCTTTTCGCGTTCCTGAGAAAAAGGGTTTTGACAGACAGACAGAGGGACAACGAAGTGATCCTATAAGGGTTCCGTTTTCCTTTTGAGGTAAGGAACCCTAAAAATCGAATTGTCTTCAAGGGCAGTTAATGTGGGCTGTACTGTGAGGAATGAAGATCTCCGATATACACCGTTGTGCATTCAATGTACCATTCTCTATGAAGATTAACTCCGTACGCTCCCATGAATTTATCGCTGCACAAAACATAATTCATCAAAACACAAGCAGACGCAAAGAGTTCCCCTGCTCTTCGTAGTATTCGTCAATCGTACGTCAATCCTCACCACACAGTGATATTTTGGCTTCATCTGAGAACAATACTTAACCCCAGATGGCCAGGCCCCTTGAGTCCACATCGCACAATTGCGAGTGAAACTAAGTCTAGCAACTCTGCGCTCACCGAGTAATTTAGGTCCACGGACTGGGCGTTGACTGCGTATATTGGCAGCTAGAAGCCTACTCCTGAAAGTCAACGGGCTAATTGGCACACCTCCCACTTCCTCATGCATGGCTCACCAGGAAACGGTCATCCCGTGGTTGGGTCAGCACCCATGCATGGTGTTCTTGCAGAACCAGGCCTTCTACTAACCTTCTAAGTCCTCTGGACTGTCGAACGACTCACATTTAGCGTCTGGGGGGCACATGACACTGACACCTTACTTAAGCAACGCTATATCTTTGCTGGCTGTTACCCTTATATCAACCAATTAGAAGTATGCAAAATAACGGTATCAGAACTTGAATAAAAAACTTTATACAAAAAAAAAAAAAGAAACCGGTCAAGAGCGAGTCGGACTCGCGCACCGAGAATTCCGTACCATCCTACTTCCTACTTATTCTAATGCCTACTATCCTACTAATATTATAAATGCGAAAGTTTGTGAGGATGGATGGATGTTTGTTACTCTTTCATACAAAAACTACTAAACGGATATTCATGAAATTTGGCACACAGATAGTATAAACCTGAATTAACACATAGGATACTTTTTATCCCGATATTCTTACGGGTTCGAGACTTACACGGGTGAAACCGCGGGGCGCTGCTAGTCATATAAAAAAGTGTGCTATTTACAGACATCGTTTTATTTTTCCTGTACCCTAGTAGCCACACTTCGAATTTTTAAAACCCCCTTTCAGTCACTGTTGCAAAAAAAAAAAATTCTTTCTTATTTGCAAAATTGTTTACCGTTACCACATGATTAAAAATGTTTCGAAACTAATGGCTGCAAATAATCTGGAGCTTAAGGGGGAAGCTCCAGGTAGTCCGCGAAATTCAAATTTTCTTACGTTTTTTGCAAATTGCAAATCAGTATAGTCAGTATTAGGTTTCATGTTGATTAAAGTGTGATTCGCGATCTTAACATATATGTATTTACAATATGTAAATTTAATAACCTTAAGTTAGTATTAAACCTAAATATCAAGTTTTCATGAAATAGTCATTCAATCAATCTGCCTAGCCTTTTCCCAACTATTTTGGGGTCGGCTTCCAGGCTAACCGAATTCAGCTGATACCAGTATTTTACATGGAGCGACTGCCTATCTACAACCCAGTTACTGGGTAATACGATTCCCCTTGGTAAGACTGGTTGTCAGACTTTCGGGCTTCTGACGACCCGTAACGACTGCCAAAGATCCACGAATGACAGCCTGGACCAACGGCTTAACGTGTTTTCCGAGGCACGGAGGAGTCTCGGTATGTAAAATGGTCACCCATCCACAGACCAACCCCGGCAAGCGTAGCTTAACCTGATGGATCGACCCGTGCGGCTGTTATTACTTAGCCACGAGCTCCTCATGAAATAGTCATTCATTAGGATTATATGAACGTACATAGTTGTAGTGATGATTTTAATGATTATAATTTTATAAATTCAAATTTGTTACGGTCGCGATCCATATTCAAATTAACATACAACCTGCAAATTGCAAGAAACGTAAGAAAATTTGAATTTCGCGGGCTACATGGAGCGTTCGCTTTAACGTGTTAAAACTTGTTAGTAGTGCGTGTGTGTGCCACATGAATTTGATACGAATACATAAAGTATCATAATAGCTCTAAACGTATCAAAAAAGCTTCCACGAATTAGTAAAATATCGATCGCTCGTTATCTTTGGTGAAAAATCACTTCTTAATTATTATTCGGAGTGATATAAACGATAGGGAGGGCGCTATTTAATGGAATGAACCTTCAGGGGTGCCGCACATATTGGTTTCTTTTTAGAGAATATTGGCAAATTTTCGAATCACAGCTATTATTCTTTGACTGTTGTGTGATATGGCTTTATCACGGTTTTTGACGTAGTGTGTCCAATATTCCTCACTTTAAATTCCCTCGTCAACGAGATACTTGTATCTTCCTGAGCAGTCTGAAGACTGCTACAGAGAAATACCTATAGAAAACCCAATAGAACTTTGCCCGATCTGAGCGTCTATCCCAAGACGATAGCAGTCGCGTTTGCGACCAGGACTAACGAGACCTGTTTTTTTTTAACAAGTAAAAAACATCACAGCGCCATATTCACCGAAGGGTGAATATGCAATGGCAGAAGTGTAAAGTACAGTCAAGTTTCCAAAACCTTCGCTACTTTTCACATAATTAATCTTCTACTCACATCAAAAAAGTTGAAAAATCAAAATCTTTTTTGTTACAGTAGACTATATTATAATTTCTTCTTCTTTTTAGGTTATTTACTTAAAAATATAGAATTAGAATACAAAACAATAAAACAAATTCAATTGTTTTTCCAATTAAAAAGAAATTCAATCCAAGTTTACGCTCATTCAGAAATCTGACTTACAATTAGTCAATTTTAACGGATTTAAAAAATTTTTTCGAGGAAAGCTGTGATTGAAAAAATGCCAAGAGGATTATCAGAAGTTTTACGAGCAAGATTGTAACTTTGAGGGAAGAAGGATATTCCACGAGAGAAATAGCAAGCACAGTTGTTGTATCAGAATCCTGTGTCGTGGGCATGTTACAGAGGTACCACATCATGGATAATTTAGCTGACCGACCCCGCAGTGGTCGCCCAACTGTTCTGACTGCTGCTCAGAAGCGCTATATCAGATTGCTGTCAGCCCGTGACCCAACATTCAAAGCAACATACAATGGGTACAAAACAGTCGCTATTAATGTAATTGATAGGTAGTATAGGTACAAAACAGACGCTACTGAGGGAATTAACAGAACATTCCGAGTAAACCATAGGCACCAGGGGCGCAGCCTTCATACAACTTGATTCCTATCGGCTTCCCTTCGGAACAACCACTCTTCTTAGTATTGCCAAATAATATGTAACTGTGCATCACAACACATTACAGATATATAATTAATACTAGTTGGTATGAAACTGGTATTAAATCACAAGATTAAAAACATTACAATAATGTCTACATTTTGTCTAAGTTTTTGAGAAGTGAACCATTTTGCCAATGTAAATGTAAATATATATATATACAAAAAATAGGCGAAAATTGACAATTCCCCCCTTTATCTCCGAAACTACTGAACCTAAAATTTGGAAAAAAAAAACAGAAAATAGTTAGATGCCTATAGATTACAGGAAAATTTTTAAGAAGTCTATAGTCTAAAATTAACATGGTAGATCTCGTACAAACTTACACTTGCAGTCGGAATGTACGGACATGTTTTCAACAACAATTTTTTCAACAAGTTTGTTCTTAGGATAAATTCATCCCAACTACGGAATTACATTTACTTTATTTACATGTACTTTTATTTACTTACTAAAATTACATTGTGCGTGGTCCGACACGCATTTGGCCGGTTTTTTTTATGTGTGTAGGTATATCTATAATAAAAATGAAATGATGTTCATTGGTCTTCAGAACGGCTGGACCGATTTGGCTATTTGTTTGTTTTAAAACGTTCGTAATAGTCCGAATTAGGTTTTAATGTAAAGAAAATTTGGGATTTTTTTCAATATCGGAATAAACTGAAAGTGTTTTTTTCTGTGGGGATTGGGACAGACCAACGTCTCGGGCAGCTAGTCTTAAATATAAATATAAATTACGAGTATTAGCGTCTGTCATATCAGAGTATGTCAGTGTTACACAACACTTACTAAAATATAAATCTAAATTATTAGATACTCTGTCATGTCAGAGTATGTCAGTGTCACACAATACTTACTAAAATATAAATCTAAATTATTAGATAGTCTGTCATGTCAGAGTATGTCAGTACACAATACTTACTAAAATATAAATCTAAGTTATTAGATAGTCTGTCATGTCAGAGTATGTCAGTGTCACACAATACTTACTAAATATAAATCTAAATTATTAGATAGTCTGTCATGTCAGAGTATGTCAGTGTCACACAATACTTACTAAAATATAAATCTAAATTATTAGATAGTCTGTCATGTCAGAGTATGTCAGTGTCACACAATACTTACTAAATATAAATCTAAATTATTAGATAGTCTGTCATGTCAGAGTATATCAGTGTCACACAATACTTACTAAAATATAAATCTAAATTATTAGATACTCTGTTATGTCAGAGTACGTCGGTGTTACACAACACTTACTAAAATATAAATCTAAATTATTAGATACTCTGTTATGTCAGAGTACGTCGGTGTCACACAATACTTACTAAAATATAAATTATTAGATAGTCTGGGATATCAGAATAATTCCCTGGTGTCACATTCATAATTTATTCCCTCCGCTCTGACATGACTGTAGCAGATGGCCGAGTGATTCTGAGATGTTGACATTATGACGCAATATTTAATACCGATTCGGTAAAGAAGGGCATCATCTATCGTGCACCGATCAAACAAGAATAGACCTTAATTATAAGGTGACATACCTTTTTTTCCATACACCCACCTTTTTGCCGAAATATTGATAGTACATATTTTCAAGTAGAAACTGAGTTTTTACAAATAAAATGAAATGTCCTCTTGTAACAGCCCTGTATACAGCCAGTTAATCAGTGCGAGACCGGCACTCATTGGCACTACAAGATGGACTGCTGCGTGTCACGTCACTGGCCATTCGTGGCCACTGTGACCAGTGGGCGTGGTCCATGCTTTGCATTTCATTTTGGACGGGCGAAAATTTGGGAAAATTTGTTTGAAACCATCGTAGTGGTCTACTAGAATATTCACGTTCAAAGCTTCTTTTTTCAAATCTTGGACATTTAGACAAATGCACAGTCTTGCGTACCGCATCGCAGACTATGTCTTACCTCCTTTCCTGCCCTCTGTTCCTCAAAACGCAGTCAAAGCGACCTCTGCACTGCCACCGCCAATTCCATAGAATTGGCGAAGTATTGAGCCAATAAAATTAAACAGTACCATCGACACGAAGAAAAAGGAGACAGTCCACCATATAGGTACATATGGTAAAACGATCACGTCTAACGGCTTATATAGCTCATAAGGGTCAGTTTCCACCAAACGGAGAAAACCGGCCAAGAGCGAGTCGGACTCGCGCACGAACGGTTCCGTACCAAAAACGGCAAAAAAACCCCTTGGTTGTATGGGAGTCCCCTTAAATATTTATTTTATTCTGTT
Source organism: Dicycla oo (assembly GCA_948252095.1). NCBI lineage: Eukaryota > Metazoa > Arthropoda > Insecta > Lepidoptera > Noctuidae > Dicycla > Dicycla oo. The sequence goes on along the minus strand of OX411709.1, from coordinate 38,568,665 downwards.
TTTTAGTATTTGTGAAAATTTCAACTGTCTAACTATCGCGGTTCATAAGATACAGCCTGGTGACAGACGGCCAGACAAACGGACAGAGAAGTCTTAGTAATAGGGACCCGTTTTACCATTTGGGTACGGAACCCTAATGATACTAGCGGATGCTCGAGCACTTTTGGAATTTCACTGCATCAATACTGGCTTTGAATGAATGAATGAAATGCACCGACCCCAGCGAGGTTTGACTAGACTCGATTACTCGAATGAACCCAAAAATTCAAACTAGGCCCCTGTTGCCTCAAGATTCATGGTGCATTGCATGTCAAGGAGTAGACCGGGGGGCGATAATGGTAGGGAAGACGTGCCGTTGGGATATGGAGAAGTCATCACGCTTGATGTCTGCGTCGAATCATATACCATAAAAAGTGCGAGGATTTTTCCGTTGTTGGAAACTGACCCTTACAATGAATAAAGGCTAGCGTGTTGAATTCCAATCCGATCTTTTATGCTTCTTACCATAGCGCCCCATCACAGAGTGACAATCGTCATCCTCCTTCATATTCATTCATTTCTCCCTGATCCCAATTTATTTAGGGTTGGCGCAGCATCTCTTCTTCTTCCATTAAATCTTTATTAACCGTCTTCAGAAACTAGTTCCCTTTCTAGTCATTCCATCTTTCATATAACCCATTCTTCATTTCATATTATCATACCATATTATTATAATATCTACACTAATAACAAAGCTCAAGAGTTTTTTTTTTTTTTTTTTGTTTAAACGCCCTTATCTCTGAAACTGCACGTCGAATTTGAAAAAAATCTATGTGAATTTGATAGCCTAGTTCTTGTGGAAGATTATAGACTATTTAACATCACGCCACGACCCTTAGGAGCCGAGCAAAAATAAAAAAGTTAGAAAAACTAAGTTAAGCGCGGGCGGCTGATGCGATGCGACGGGGTGGAATATCTGAACAAGAAACAATCGGATGAACTAGCGGACAGAAGGCAGCTATTATAATAAAATGCTTGCCTCTCTCTTTGGAAGTAAATGGTGTAAGCTTTGCCCAGCAGATGACGTTGATCGACAACGAACTGACGAAAGACGTCAGTTATATCCCCATGGACACATCAGCCCCAGGTTACAAAAAATCACCATAATCAATAATAAAATTATAGTGTTTTTAAATTCGCAATTCTGGTTCACTTTGCGACGGAATGTAGCTTGTGCGTGATGGACACAACTTTATCATCGAGGACAGTCGCCGACAACGTTGTTACAAATATTTTGCGACATGACATTTTAATTAAATTACCCACGGACCACGGTTCAATGTCGCGGGTGTTTTGTTTGTTTAGTAATCAAGGTAACTTGCATGTGTTATAAATGTTGGTCCCTACTGAATATAAGCAAAATAAACCTAACTACGCCTAATAATTTAAATAGTTTAATGACCTCGAGCTGGAAACTTAAAGTTCTTTTCGGTGTCCTTCAGTTTGAGTTTCTCTACTACGACTTTTATACGTCTTTTAAAGTAGTACTAGGAGACGTTGTATATTTTTGACTGAGTTATTAGTCAGTTTTGGTACTCCTCTACAGGTTGTATTTTACAAACGATTTGGACGATACTTGGTACAAGTTTAGGTTTGAGTTTTGAATGGAGGGGTTTTTGCTCCAACAAGGGGCAAAAGGGGGCTACTTCGAGATCCGATTTCTATTTCGTCTCATAAAAATTTGGTGAAGATCTGATAAAAAAATTAAATATAGTAAATATCCCATTTTAAATAACTGTAGTGGTATATTAATTGTTGCAAAAAAGTTAGTGCTCGCGAGGTCTACCTACTGTTGGCAGAACTACTTACTAATCATACTTAGATATCAGTTTTGTCCGCGACTGTACATAAGTAGCTTCACCACACCTTACAATAACAGGGCACAGTCTATATTAATTTAGTGTCGAGAGGCTCTTCGCTCACTGGTATGAAATTCTATTTTTATTTATAAGTTTTAATTCGGTTTTGAGTTCTAGAAAGTACGACGGTTACCGTTTTTATACCAACATAATATTATCATCAAGCCTGTATTACCTGAAAGGTTAGTCAGTAAGCAGCCATGGCCATTTAGTAATATGCTAATGGAGAAATCCAAAACTCTAAGCCTATCCTGGGGATCGAATCCAAAATCCCGCGCTTAGCACTCCCGCGGGGCAATTGCGTAACACACTATCAATCGGAATCAGTTTCATTTTGACAGTTCAACAACAGTCATTGCTTTATTTACGTTGTCTGGCAGACAATTTTTTCGTAAAGTTACGAACCGGGATGTTGCGCCACTAGCTTATCATCTTAACGATTGTGTTACACGAATGGCGCCCGTGAAATGTGACATTTCTCTAACGAAAAACAGGCGACATTCGTGTAACTCAACCAAGTTAAGATGATAAGCTAGTGGCTCAACAATCCCGGTTTGTGACTGTACATATGAACAACGGATTAACAAATTGTTTCAAAATGATTCAGATTCCGATTAATAGGATTTAGAATAGAACGCAATTAGGATGCCGCTTTTGACCGCTCACTAGCCCAATGAAGCAATCACAAACTACACTAGAATATAAGTAAGTTGTCTGTGAAAATAATAGTGTTCAGTTACCTACATGTCTGGTCAATAGGTAGGTATGGAAGCATATCCAAATAATAATCATAATCAGCGTACAAAGTTCCTACTGCTGGGACACAGGCCTCCTTTAGGTGAGCAGCAGTGGGCCGTAATCCAACACGCGGGAGCAGTGCGGGTTGACAGATGTCACATGTCTTTCTGTCAATCTTTGGTTCTAGGATATGCCAGTTGCCTCACAATATTTTCCTTCACCTTGATGTTTTTAGGGTACCTTACCTCAACAGGAAAAAACGGAACCCTTATAGGATCACTCGTATGTCTGTCTGTCCGTCTGACACACTTGTTCTTTGACCCAAACACGAACATGTAAGGTAAATAAATGAATTTGGAATATGGGGGTCAATTTTAGGGGCAAATAAGAAAATAAAAAAAAAGGTTTTCCGTGTGACATATCAAAATATGAAAAGGAGAGTGAGAGTGAGAGTCTCAAATATATTTTTTTTTATAATTTTAAAATAAACAGTTTTTAAGTTATTTAAGAAAATAGACGAAAGTTTACCACCCCCTCAAGTATCTCAGAAACTACTGAGCCAACTTATAAGAAGTCTATGCTCTTAAAATAACATGGTAAATCTCTCAATATTGTGCGGCCAAACTTGAATGTATGGGAGAACATGTTTTTCAAGTACAATGTTAAGTTTGTTCTTGGGATAAATTCATCCCAACTACGGAACCCTTCATTGTGCGTAGTTCGACACGCACTTGGCCGATTTTTTTTTAAAGCAGTGGAAACGTAAGTCGTGGCCCTCCATTGGGCCACCACTGCTTATGGTACATACATGATGGTAGATACATGATAATGCGGGCAAAATCGTCATTCAGATGGAGCACCACTCTACCTACACACACAAGAAAAATTTCTGAATTAGTTAACGTAAATAGCGGGATTTCATGCCGTTCGTGTGCGGCTTGCCTAGCGTCAGTCGTTTCCCGATAATCCGCCGCAGTACCTTTCTCCGATTGGTCTAAATAATACATCTGTCCATCGTCTGTTCGAACGTTGAATATTATTATTCGAATTTTTGTGAACGGTAATTTAGCAATTTTTTCCATAAGTGTACATTATGGAATAGATTTGAAAATTAATAACACGTTGTTTGGTTAACAGACTGCAAAAAGTTTTATTTTGAATTCTTTTTTTTTTTTTTAACACTTTAAACCGTTAGCCTTTTTATTCTTATAATATAACAAAAATATAATATCGTCGTTGTGTTTTTAATTACTTTGTTGCAATCTAAAAAAGTTAAAAAGTGTAAAATAAAAAACTAGGTAGGTATAATTAAAATCTGACACGAACTTAAGTGGTAATAATGGTCGTCGTTTTGCTAAGTAATGAAAACTAAATTAAAATAACAACATCACATGAATAACTTTTGTTTTTTTAATTTACTAATAGCTTACAAAGTGGTCAGTTTATAAAGGTGTTACCACTTTCCTTCTATTAATAAAATAATTAAATAATTTTCTAACTCAGTGTAGGCTTCATTCTCATTAGGTCGTGGGTACTTATCGTAGGTAGGTATCTCAACAGTGAAATCAATTTGGAACGGTACCTATAAGTGCCGGCGTAATCAAGCACGCACATGTGACCTGTCAGATTTAATTTTACCGTGGCAACGCACATGAGCGGTGACTCCTGTATTTTTGAGAGCAGGTGCTTTTTAATCTTAGTCTCAATTACTTAAAAATGCATTTAATCTATCCATGCTGTTTTGACATGTTTTATCGCTGCAACATTGATTGTTGCAAAAATATGATTGAGACTATATTATGAACTTTTTTATTCTAATTACGGGAATAGGCCAGCTGCTATACTACACTAAGTATTGTTCTTATCTTACCTTTTATTTCTTACGCTAGTATTGACATCCACGCAGGCGAAGCCGTGGGTAAGAGCTATCTTACCCACGGCTTCGCCTGCGTGGATGTCAATACTTCCCTATTTGAATTAGATTTTGTTCACAATTTCATGAGTTTTTTTTTTGCGTGGAACCTTAATTACTTCTCTAAAATAAAATAGCCTAAGTTACTGTTTATAACATCAGCTATCTGCCAGTGAAAGTCGCAACAAAAACGGTCCAGCTGTTTCGCAGATTAGCCGGAACTAACCGACAGACAGACAGTACGAAATACGGACAAAAAATTTAAAAATAGTTTTTTTTTTGTTATATGTACCGTTCTTATATATTTAGTAAAAATTTGTTATTTTGACATTACAAACAGGCACTTCAATTGTATTTATTTGTAAGATAGACTTTGTTATATATCTCTCATTATATGCTGCATCGGTCGACGTCATCACGTCAACGCCGGCTGACACTGAAAACCAGACTAGGGCTCTGTCTTGCATGGGGCCAGGCATGGGGTCGCAGCATTATGCTGAGGCGACGGCCGTTTTTCGTGGATGTGACACATATTTTCCCCCAACTTGTTCTTGTCGTGTTTGTGTTCTTTCTTTGCGTCATGTTTACGACAAATAAACACGACAAATATTCTTTCTTTATTCTTTTATTTCTTTCAGTAGGTATTGCAGATGTCCACAGGCAGCCGTGACCACATACCATCAAGATGGCCGCCTGCTTCTACAGTCATGGAAACATTTATTTTTGGGCAAATTGACTAAGTAGCAATTTAAATTGTCCTTATAAGTATTTAAATCGAAAATGTTCCTTATCTGTCTTCTGCTTAACGCTACGTTTCCCTTACTGTTCATAAAAAGAACACCTACTAATAGGCCCTTTACTTTTATTTTTTGTAGGGCTCCTGTGATCCACCGCCGTCGTCTCCACAGCCGTCGGTAGACCGGCTGTCGGTGACCTGGGCAGACCCTGGAAGCATGTCCTCGTCAGGAGTTAACCTGTTCCACCTGCCTTCGGAGCCTCCTATCAGCAACGAGGTCAAATTTTCGCCTTCTGCTGGAGGTGAGATACCTAATATCATTTTACATTTTATCACAGTTGTCATTTATTTGACTATATAAATTACATTTAGCGAAATTGTACCTTCAAACGCTTTGCGAATTCTAAACAACTCGTATGTGTGCAGTCAACTACCTACATAATAAGTCAGGTAACATCAGATGTTCAAAGTTTCAGAAGCGTTTTAAAATTCCGAAAACATCAGCGACTTTTGTCGTTTACTATACCTACCTAGTTATACGAAGACCAAATCAATTTGTTGAATAAGTCTGAAGTTCTTTGAGGATTGATGAAATTATTAAATGCCTTTACTGAACCACTGTTAATGACTGTACTTTATGGACATAATTAAAAAAAAATGTGATAATTATTTTGTTATGTATGCACCGCGAAATTCAATTCATTCATTGATGAATGCTCGACGGAAAAAATAATGGTCATATTATAACCATTATAACGGGTGTAAAAAGAAGCTTAATGTCGCAGCATTATGCTGAGACAGGAGCCCTAAGGTCTTTTTTATTTGTGCTTTTTGTTTTAATGCTTTTTTTGTTAGTTTTAGGTATTTATGCTTCTTTTTTTGCTGTGCGTGTCCCAAGAATTTTTTTCTTTCTTTCTTTCCTAACGAAGCAGAGTAACTTGAATTCCAAGTCATTTGTGATATTTCTTTTTGTAGTGGACCATAACGTGGGAACCTTCTGGTTACGGAGATATTGGAGGTTTAAGTTTCAACTTTTTATTTTCCCGAAAACAAGTTTCAAATGTTATTTAACTTTAAATACAACCACAACTCCTGTACCGTTGCAAGCACCCAAATTGAGCTTTTATAATTCTTCACGTTACGTTGTCATGGACAGAAATTTAAAAGCGTCATCATAATCCTACTGTCCTACTTCCTTTTAATCCTACTATACTTATCACGCCAGAACGACTGAACGGATCTGGATAAAATTTAGCAAAAACATAGATTATAGTCTGGAATGGTACATAGGCAATATATACAATCATATAGTATATATTAGGTTATTATTATTATTTCCATAAGTACTTACATTTTACTTTCGTGTTTTCATGATGCCGTGGACGTCCACGTCTACGATAATATCGTCATGTTAGAAACCAGAAAAGTGCACATTAGCACTATATTTTGCGTGCGGTACTTAGCGCGATGGCGTAAACAATTGTTGTTCTGTCATCGCGCCATTTCACACTAAAAATAAAAGTCGTTTCCCAGCAATAAGTTTTGCTTAATGTTACTTAGTTTGAGGTACAGAATGCGTAGACAGCGGCTAGGCACGGCTAGGTATATGATGGGTCTTTTTACATCCTATAAGTAATCCTCGCACAATTTCTAGATGCTGAACTTATCATAAGTATGCCTGCTTTGCAAAAAAGTGCGTGGAGCACGATGGGACACGACGACCTATGTGTCTCAGTGTACGAAGTCGACTACTGGTGCCACTTTTCCCTTTAGTAGTCATTTATCATTGGAACTGTTAATTTCCGCCATCTTACTACTGTTTATTCAGTTAGTATAAACGGAGCCAGCCTTGCTCTTTAAACAAAGGTTTTCTGGCGAAACCCAATTTAAAATAAATATGCTATGATTATCTTTTATCTTAATTTGACCGAGATCTATCTTTTGAGCGTATTTTTACGAATGCACGTGAAGTCTAAATGCAACACCCAGATTACATGGAGTCTGTCATTCTTCTTTCTCGATCACGATAATGTCCTCGAGAAATGAAAAACCTCGAGTAACCATAAACCCGTGCTTCCAGTTTAACCGGATGCAACTGAATACCAGTATTTTACATGGAGCGACTGCCTATCTGACCTCCACAACCCAGTTACTGGGTAATAAGATACCCCGACGACCAGTAACGAATCTCAAAGATCCACGAATGACAGCCAGGACCAAGGGCTTAACGTGCTTTCCAAGGCACAGGGGGGTCTTGTTATGTAAAGATGATCACCCATCCATGGAATAACCGCGGAAAACGTAGCCTGAATAACCTGATCGATCGACCCATGCGGCTATTATTACTTAGGTACAAGCCAAAAAATAACACCGCGAGTCCACCGTCATTTTTGTAGCGTTTATATTGACTTTTTGCTGATATTCAGAGTCAAAAAAGGCAATTTGTTGACCTAAAATCATAATTGCTATGGTTCGGTGGAGGGAATTGATTGAATTCAACCGGTTTAGGGGAACGCAGTTTGTGCATTCTCCGACAGATTGCTGCATTATATAAGTATTATTATGTTCCTATATTGAATAGACCATAATAAATATGAGAGATTTCTTAACACGTTGACTGCCAACCTGGTGGATGCCAAGCTTCACAGCTAGGCTCATCGCCGCAAGGTTGCCTGCTTGTCGGTCTTCTACAGATTGTACTTCGGTGAGTGTACTCGAGAACTCCACGACCTCATTCCGCCGGCCCCCTTCTACCATCGGACATCTAGGCGCACTGCCAGTTACCATCCCTACCTAGTTGGTAGTCCACCGATTCGCATAAAGCGCTACCAAATGTCTTATATAATGCTCACAGCAAAAGAGTGGAACTCACTACCTGCGTCTGTGTTTCCAAGCGCATACAACCCTAATCTCTTCAAAGTGAGAGTGAACAGGCTTCTTCTTGGTAAGCTCACTCCATCGTCGACTCTGTCTCTGTCGCCTCCGTACTAGACTAGAGTCAACAGCAAACCAACGAGTCAAGAGTATGTGGAAGTGGGGTGTGTGTATGAGGTTGTGTGCGTTATTTTGGGAAATAGTAAAATTAGGACATGGTAGTGAAAATATCTTCAGTTTGTGCGTAATCTAAGGAAAGTAGCCATGTAGTCAATGTTTTTTTTTAACATTGAGTATATAAGTACACGTATGGCAGCCAACGTGCTATGGATTACTGATTTTTTCGTTAGTATCATACTTTAGCCACACACCTGCCGAAAAGCACATACATTCCTAGAGTACCTAAACAGTGGCGCATACTTTGTATTTCATGATTCTCACTGGGTAACCAGAGAGAGTGATGAAAACTCTGTGGACTGGGTAGGGACTGGACTAATGGCTGACGGTGGACGGTTTTGAAAGCTGTCATTTCAATTGGTTTGACAAGATATGATATAACCACAACTTGTAAGCAAATACCTTTTATTTCGTTTACATTTGTTCATTGTTTTCGCCTGTAAACGTTATAATTCGATGGAGACATTATTGCTTTAGCAATACAATATCTATTCTAGTCGGTGAGTAATGAAAGCTACAGTTTGTATATTGTTATTCAAAGTCCGTTAAAGTGTTGAATACATGGCTAGCAAGCAGTTGCTTCTGTGAAAGTAAACACACACTTGGAAGCCAAATCAATGAGGTGGATTTGATTCTTTACGCTAGCATTCATGACCAAACGATATTTCAGTTTTGCCTCATCCCCCCCTTTAACTGTCGTACATACGCACGTTGTAAGTAAGTTAAATATTAATATATAGGATCAGGAGTGCCGAGCAGAGGTATATCGTCTAGGTTTGGAGTTCCCATTTTATTGGGATAAACAAGCCAATATAAACAATTACAAAGTTACGCTATTAAAAAAAACACAATACAAATGGAACACAGTTATTCGAACAAACCAATATGGTTACAGTTCGTAAAGCAGCCTAAGCCACTCAAATACAAAGTGTATCGCTATCAGTAAGCCAATACAGCTATGTCTATATACAGCAGCGCTGTACCAGGTAAACCGACAGCATTGTCGGGGACAGGGGAGCTCTTTATTGAATCGAATCCGAAGATCGACTGCCTAGCAAATATTTATTTTTTATTTTTATAATGACCTATTGCAGTTGGCTCCGAGAGCCTTGACTGCTTAACCGAGCATTGGCGGGGCCTGAAGGGCCTCTCGCCGGGTTATAAAAATTAAACTATACTAAGTAGCACAGCTAAGGGCGTCCCATAGTGGGACTCGAACCTAGGCTTAGGGCGCTACTGATTACTGAGCAAGTGGGAACTTGTTGTATCTGATTGTTAACTGCCTAGCAAACCGAGTGCACGCTCTTTTAAAGGACGATGTCCCCACCTTGCAATCCCTCCACAACAACTCTGTCCGATGACACACGGAAGTACGTCATCGAATTTACTTGATACAAAACACTAAAATGTGCTAAATCTAATAAGACTTACATTATAAAATAATCAAATAGTACTAGAATAACTCAATCTGCATTGCCTTTTCTCAACCATGTTGGGGTCGGCTTCCAGTCTAACCAGATGCAACTAAATACCAGTATTTTACATGGAGTGACTCTCTATCTGACCTCCACAATCCAGTTACTGGGTAATACGATACCCCTTGGTAAGACTGGTTGTCAGACTCTCGGGCTTCTGACAACCCGTAACGACTGTCAAAGATTCACGAATAACAGCCGGGACTGTGCTTTCCGAGGCACGGAGGAGTCTCGGTATGAAAAGGTGGTCACCCATCCACAGACCAACCCCGGCAAGCATAGCTTAACCTGATGGATCGACCCGTGCGGCTGTTATTACTTAGCCACAAGCTCCTCAGTACTAGAATACCTGTAAAATCATTAAAAAAAAATCAAAGTAACATCTGATCAATTGTTTTGAATAAAGCCACCGGCAACAATTATCAAAATAAGTTGCCAAAATCAATTAGTGTGTACACCGAGTACTCAATAAATTATGTTCCTATTGATTGGAAAATAATTGATAGTGAAGTACTATAAAAAACAAATTATTACAAATTCGGTTGACTACCCACAATTGTATTTGACAACCGTCTCCGACATATATAATATGTATATAAAAGTTAAAAAAAAAACCACATATGGTGATCGCGGGCTATGGGGTTCGGTTGACATTCGAGCACATTGACATGACATAAGCGGTGTTTCGTACCGAAATGGTAAAAAGGAACCCTTATGGTGCGACGCTGTCTGTCTGTCACAGCTGGATATCTCAAGAACTGCTATCAACTTGAATTTTGGAATTTGGAACTTGAGTTTTAGATGACGTTTGCCCAACTATTTTGAGAATAAGAAAGAAATAAAAATAAATATATATTTTTTGCAACAGGGACTGAAAGGGGGTCTTAAAAGTTCGAAGTGGGGCTACTAGGGCATGTGGAGTATCGTATGAAAGAGCGCTGTTTGCACATTTTCAAACATTTTTTTTTTAGGCCGAAAAGTTTTCGACTTTTGATGAAAAATGTAAAAAAAATACCGTTCCCACCCCCTTATCTCCGAAGTTTGCATAGAGAAAAATCTGAAATTATTCTGTGTGATAGAAGTTTATGTAAAGATTACAGGAAAAATAAAACGATGTCTCTAAATAACACACTTTTTTATGGTACGGAACCCTCGGTGCGCGAGTCCGACTCGCTCTTGGCCGGTTTTTTTAATGTATATAAACGACATTTGAGGGATAAAACCTTTATTGTGTTGTAAGTATAAATATTACTTTGTCGTAATATATTACTTTCCCGTACCTACCTTACTATATTAAATAAAACACCCTGTAGTAGACTGTTCCGTATCACGAGTTAGAGAGGGATGACTAGTATGGATGAAAAGACATGTGACAAATAACTTAGGAGGATGATAAAGGGGGATGCGCATATTTCTTCAACATGCAATCCGATACTGAGCTGCAAACGTAGGCTGCAAGTTGAAAAAAATTTAAGAATTTCATATAAGGCTAATACGCTATGCATTTCTCTTAGTTCAGTTTAATCGAATGTAAATGACTCTGTTTGGGGCCAATTCAACTTGGAGAGTAATATTGATGACATTCATTATTACTTACTATTTCTCATTGTCTTCATCATTATGAACAACTTTTACTATGGGACCAAGCCTGAAATCGCGAAAAAAATCAGCTGTTCAGTATATTTATGTTCGCACAATTCGTCAAAATGTACTGAACAGCAGATTTTTTTTTCGCGATTTCAGGTTTGGTCCCATAGTAAAAGTTGTTCATAATGATGAGTACAATGACCTCTTAAGATGTTGTTGGTGTTTTACCAATAACCCTGTATAAGTTACACCTTGTACAGATTCTAATATGTCTTGTAAAACTCATGTAAATAGTGTATGTAGCAAAGTAAATCAATTTTATTATGCCCTCTACATGCTCAAAAAAGATTCTAACCAAACCACACTACTTAGTGCTTATCATGCCTATGTGGGATTCACATCTATCTTATGGAATACTATATCAGGGATACACAACTGATAAAGAAATTGCGTTCAAGGCACAAAAAATGTATATTAGATCAATATGTGGGATACACCAAACAGATTCATGTAAAGCTCCTTTCATGAACCTCAAGATATTAAACCTTTCTGCTCTATATATCTACGCGGCCTCAATTTTAGTTAAATCAAACATCAGTAGCTTAGCTATGACACATTATCAAGCAGAAGACTTAAAAATACACTACGCTATAAAACATCCCACACTGCAGTATAGCTATAGCATTTTTTGTATGTGAATCAAAATATATGTATAATAAGTTACCCATAGAAATTAGAAACTTACATTCAATTGGTATTTTTAAAAGGAAGCTAAAATAATTCCTGATTATATTTATTATATTACTCTGTAAAAGTATTCCTTGAAGGAAAATAATTATTGAATATTAAAATGATGTGATACAGTCTCAATATAATATAAATTATAAGAATAGTATGATATAATATAAAATGTATGAATATGTAATGATAATTTTTAACATCTTCAAAATTATGTTCGCAATAAAGAATTTGAATTTTTATAAACTTAGGTTGGTACTTTGTTACGGGCGTGTCGTGACTTTTTTATCAACCATATTGAGCTGCAAATAAAAAAAAAGTAAGAAGTTTTGAATTTTGCGGGCTACCCTAGCACATTCTCTTTAAGAAAATGAATTATTTTTCCCAGATGGCTCAGAAGACGAAGATTACTCGGCGAGCTTGAGCGCAGTTTTGCGTCAGCGCAGGGCAAGCGTCAGAAGATCTCGTAAGGGAAGAGCCAGGCGTCCGTCATCGCCCTTTCTCGCTGACGAGAACAGGCCGAGACGACGGTCTTCTGTATTCACTACTAGCTCTGGAGAGTGAGTATTTTGTTTATTTGTGATGGGTTTGTTCTTGAATCTAGTCTAGGTCAGAGGTGACAGAGGCAAAGTCGACGATCGACGGTCGAAAGTCACTTTGAAGAGATTAGGGTTGTATGCGTTCGGAAACACAGACGCAGGTAGTGAGTTCCACTCCTTTGCTGTGCGCATTATAAAAGACATTTGGAAGCGCTTAGAGTGAATTGGTGGAATAGCAACCAGGTAGGGATGGTAACTGGCAGTGCGTCTAGATGTACGATGCTAGAAGGGGGCCGGTGGAATGAGGTCGTGGAGTTGTCGGGCACACTCTCCGAAGTACAATCTGTAGAAGACCGACAAGCACGCAAACTTGCGGCGATGAGCCAAGCTGTGAAGCTTGGCATCCACCAGTTTTACATCGCCAATGAGCCTCTTCGCTCTGCGTTCCACCGAGTCAAGCGCGGCTAGTTGGTATTTGGCTGATCCATCCCAAACGTGACTGAAATACTCCATGTAGGATCGGACTTGCGCTTTGTAAAGGGTTAAAAGCTGTCCAGGCGTAAAGTATCGCTTCACCCTATTTAGGATGTCCAGTTTCTTGGCCGCAGTTTGGGCCTTGTACTCGATGGTGGCGCCGAAGTTGAGACCAGATGTCAACTCCATGCCTAGGAGCTCAAGTCGATCAGTTATAGGAACATTTTACTAATATGTACATACGTTCTACGTTTTAAGGTTCCTTTTCGGTTGGCAGAGAAATCGGAGTAATTAAGACGTGTGTTTAGTTACAAGCTTTATATTCAACTACTTCATCTAATATGACATGCTTGAGGTTAAACGATACACAAAAGTGGACTTTAATCCGGCTTCCCATAAACCACCGAAGTTTGGAGTGTATTCTGGAATTATAAGCCACTGAGTGCCATCTTTAGGAACCTTGGAATTCAAACTTAACTGCGTTCCAGGCTTCGACCAGCTCTATGCTGGCCGCGACAAAGTTTCGGCCCTGGTCACACCACATGTGATTGCATCTTCCTCTACGTGACACAAATCTTCTGAACGCTCCGATGAATGCTTCCGATGTTAGGTCGCCAACCAGTTTTAAATGTATGGCCTTAGTAGCCATACATTATAAACAATGAAATATAGCCTATGTTCGTTTTAACGCCTCTTCCCTTAGACATTAGGATTTGGTACGGGCCAGCAAAGTCGACACCACAGTGCAAGAATGCTCGGGCAGGTATCACTCGTTCTTTGGGTAAGTCCCACATAAACTGGTTTCTAATTTCAGCCCGCTGTTTTGAATAGATTAAACATTTGTGTACTTCAGCTTTTACTAAACTTTTTTGGTATAACTGTACAACAACCAAAGTTGCTTTATGTGCATCGGCCACAATTAGTCTTGTCTAACTTGATTTATTATATAAGATGATGGGATGTTTTCTACCCTTGTCTATATTGGCGTGTCGAATTCTACCGCCCACCATGAGGATATGATTTTGATCCAAATATGGTTTGAGTGGCCTCAATACACTCCTTTTCTTAACTTTACCTTTGTCTTTCAGGTTTTTCGTTTCTTCTTCAAAATATTCTCTTTGCGTTATTTGTATACATATGTGTAATGATCTTTCTAATTCTTCTGTATTTAAACTAATCTGTTTTATTTTTCCTTTTTCAGGTTCAAGAATTGTCTGCAGTATGTCACTGTTTGCAACAACTCCGCCAGTGTATCACAAATCTCGAAGTGGGTTTCTCTTTGACGAATGGTTGTTTCATTACTACGTTTACATTTATAACTTTTTTCATTTCTAAGTCAGTCGAAGTGATTATGCTCGTATATGGTATTTCTATTTGATTCAGCTATTCCGATCCTTCCCACCATAATCTACAATTCTTCAAATCTGAAAGCAGCATGCCTCTCGATACGACATCTGCTGGGACCTGATACCACTTGTTACCGATGTTATCGATTATCGTTACGAATCTGTTCCTCACAAAGGTTTGCCATCTAGTAGGATCTCCCTGCGAAAATATCACCAACCCACAATGAAAATATTTGATTAGGAGTATGCATAGCTTCGCTTATTTGCTTCAATAATTTTGAAAGTAGTACTGCTCCACATAGCTCGAGTCGCGGTAGTGACATGGGTTTTACAGACGCAACTCTGGATTTGGCAGCAATTACGGTCGTTTTGTATTGATGGTATTCTCCCACCACCCTCAGGTAAGCAACAGCTCCATATGCCTTGTTAAAAGCGACACAGCAACCGTGGACAGATGCGTTATTCATGCTGTCACTTGTGCATTGTAACCATCGCTGCAGTTCAACAACCTGCAAATGTGATAAGCTTTTTCTTATAATAATCCATTCTTTTTCTGTGTCAGCGTTTACTGTGTCATCACAGGTGCTTCGCTTCAGCCACAAACTTTGGATTCATATTTTTGCAGGTACTATCGCCGGAGCCAGCCATCCCAGCGGATCAAATAGCCGGTGAATCTCAGCCAAAATCTTTTTTTTATTCACGACTCCAGTCATAAGGGCGTAATCAAGATGATAATGAATAGTGTCTTCACCCATGTTCCAGGATAAACCTAGTATTTTGACAGTACCATGCAACTTCATATCTATTTTAACTTGCTTACTACGCTGGTCAGCTTCAAATTGTTCTAGGAATTTGCCACTGTTAGATGCCCACTTTTGCAGCTTGAAACCTTCTCCGTGTATGATATGTTCAATATTTTTAGCAATTTCTATAGCTTGTTCTACTGTATCCTGACCAGTCATCAGATCATCTATAAAAACACATTCTTGATGATTTCAGCTGCTATAGGATAGTCTCTGCATTCATTTTCTGCTAATTGTTGCAGCGTTTTTACAGCAAGGTAAGGGGCAGAAGCAGTACCGAACGCGACTTGTAGCAGACGACAATCTTTGATATTTTCTATTGAATGTTGATGCCAAAGAATACGCTAGTAGTCTGCGTCTTCTTTCGTCACCAACACCTGCCTACATTTTTTCGACGTCAGGCACAAAACAGAAAGGCTTCATTCTCCATCTCATGACTAGATATCTCAAGTCCTCCTGTAGCTGAGGTCCTATCAGCAATTCGTCATTTAGAGATATATCATTGCAACCTTTGGACGAAGAATTAAAGACAATTCTAACCTTCGTTGTTTTACTTTTTTCATTCCGCACTGGAATGAAAAAAATGGTATGGTATGGTAAGTATACTGTTGAATTATGCATCTCGTATGTTGTAACTATTTCCATGTGTTTTAGATCAATATACTCCTTCATTACCTCAACGCGTTTTTCGAGTTGCATGTATCTTCTCAATGTTTTACCTTCACATGACTTTGGCTTTTCTGGTTTAAATGGTAATTTTACCACGAATCTTTCTTCATTATTTCGCTCATATGTTTCCTTGTATATTTTCTCACAGTCTTCTTCATCTTTCGTTAGTTTCTTCTTACTGTCATCTACTACTTCCCAAAAACTACTATTTCAGCATATTGTCAATGTCAATATGTTCATGCATGACGGTAATATTTTCCATTGAAGTGTTTTCTTCCATCTTTCCAAAAATAATCCATCCGAGGCGTGTATCTTGTGCACTTGGAGAGCCTAATGGACCTTTAACCAGACCACCTTTCAGAATGATGTCATAGATTTAAACACCTAATAAAAGGTCCACTCGCCCTGGTTCTGTAACTTGGGTCTGCCAGGGTGAGGCCTTTTAAATGCGGCCAGTCAGTAATTTTGTGGGTGAAGTGTCTTGGTGGCAAAGCGGAGGTTATATTCTTGAGTATAACGTATGCCTTCAGAGAAATCTTGGAATCATCTTCACATCGCGATAAAAGATCAAATTCTACTATGTGATTTATGTGTGTCTGTTTATCTCCAACCGTTGTGATTGTTCCTTTAGCTGCTTTGCATTTTATCTTTAATATTTGGGCTGCTCCCTCACTGTTAAAACTTTCATATGACCCTTGGTCTATTAATGCACGCAATACTGTTGTTAATCCGTTGTCACCTCTTACATAAACTAGTGCTGTTGCCAGTACAGCTGTGGACTTCTTCGTGATGAAGTGTGATGCAATTGCAACGTTTTCTTTTGTATGTTCATTATGTGGTTTTGTAGACTATTCATATATTCAGCTGTACTTTATCTGGTATACAGTTGGTGTCTTGATCGCCTTTTGTCCGGTAAGTCGTTTGAACAGAGTATTTACTATAGCTCGTTTATTCCTTAAGCAATTTTTCAATATATTCTATGCTTGTTCCTAGTTATTTTCCGTTACGTTTATATGTTACAGCAAGGCTTCAACTTCGTCGGTGATACTTGATTTCAGGTATTGCAACTTCTGTACTAAACTTAGTGATTTATTGTCATGGACTAGTGATATAAACAAATCGTGATAAGTGGGCCAATCATCGTAATTGCCATTAAACTCAGGGTGCTGGATTGTCTGTAATTTAACTTGAGCTTGGTTAATCGTGGTAAGTCTCCTTATTGTAGACACAAGAACAAGTCTTCAATAACGTAACAGTCTTCATTACCAAAGTACTGGGTGTTCGGGCGCTGTTCTTTCGGTGTACACTTAACAAGGCCATCGTGTGTTATTTTAAAGGACTGCCAATATTATTATATACATTGTAATCTTGCTTGGATGTAACCCTTTGATAGTCGTGCCTTAGGACATATCTTCATATTAACTTGGGCTTTCTGAATTTTACCAGCTGTTTCTTCTAGATAGAACATTGAGTGATTGACTGCTTGAAGTACTCATTTTCGTAAAAAGGCATTATTAATCGGTTGATTTTAAGCCTAATACGCGTAAATATTTGTTATGACGCGATGTAATAACTCGTAATTCTAAGAAGTCTTCACTAAAGAGCTTGTTATTCACTCTTATCGCTGAGGAATGTGTAAGCCTATTTATTGTATTCGTTAGGGCGGACACTTTTCATACACTTAAAAAAAAAACACTTAATGAATCCTTCTCGATGGAGCATATGTTTTACGGTTTAAGGTTCCTTTTCGGTTGGCACAGAAATTGGTGTAAATAAGACGTGTGTTTAATTCAAAGCTTTATTTTCAACTGCTTCATCTAATATGACATGCTTGAGGTTAAACGATACACATAACTATAGCTATAGGTATAATCCTTCCCAACATACGTACTATGATACTAATATCTGTTTTTGAATAAACCCCTCCAAGAACGTTGCATAGACATATCTATGATAACAAGGCAAAACTAATGATTGTGTCGTGCCAGTCACCATATATCATAGCTTTGTTAAACAGCACCGCAATATCAATGGAGGACGCTCAGCTGGCGGCGGTGGTGACGCAGGAGCAGATTTTCGAGAACATTCATCTGCACAAGGAGGTCCTAGGCTCTGTGAAGCAGCAACCCCTTGGGATGAGGAGGAAACTCAAGATCGTACACCAGGTGATATTTAAAAATGGACCCTATTTGTTTCACTTAAAAGTTTATTTTAATATGGTTAACTTTCATAAGTGGGAATGAGGAGAGCAAGTATATTGTTGATGGTTATAAGAGTAGAGAAAGACAAAACAAACAATATAAACCAATCGTGGTTTATGTTGTTTGTTTTGTCTTTCTCTAGTCTTATAACCATCAACAATATATTTTCTTTCAGAATAACTGCTCACACTTTCTAGCATCGGCTAGAAAGTGGATGACAGTTATTCTGAGATGACTCCAAATCCGAATAGAGATCTAAGTAAGATGTAGACATGAAT
The DNA here is from genome assembly GCA_948252095.1 of Dicycla oo. Taxonomy (NCBI): domain Eukaryota; kingdom Metazoa; phylum Arthropoda; class Insecta; order Lepidoptera; family Noctuidae; genus Dicycla; species Dicycla oo. Next base: position 38,550,220 of record OX411709.1, on the reverse strand, counting down.
CAATGCATACTTCCTGGCGAATTGAAGCCCATCTCGTAGTGAATAGTCAGTATAGCCAAAAAGCTATGTCAAATGGGGAATGACTTAGGCAATAAAATATTGACATGGTATATTCTTCAGCTTCCAAACTTTTCACACCAGCTATATTGACAGGCTAAAGCGTACATCAAGCGACACGAGGGCCAGCTTCAGGAAAGACTGGCGCAGTCCAAGAGCACCAGAGATATCTACGCTAGATTCAACATCTTGTTGAATACTGTAAGTAATCTTATTCTATTCTTTATTATTAAGTATCCACTGAACTGACAGAAAGCAATGGAAATCGTTAGAGAATATCTTTGTCAAGAGGCACACAGAACTCTGAGATATACATATTATAACTCAGGAAAGAAAACAACAACAATTAAACTAGCACAAGAAAAAAAGCAGTTTCAGAATAAAAATGGCTATGTATTGTTCTACTGTACCTACTGGACACTGCCGATCGAGTTAAGTTTCGCTTAGTAGAGCGTCTTCTCTGTCACTCATACCTTCGCGACAGTCTCTTTCTAATACCTCATTTTACTGCACGGGTACCTTATTTGTAAAAGATGAACATTTTTTGTGCTAAAATCACGTAGTAACGAAGTAATAAGCGAGTCACACTCTAATATGATATTGATTTTTTTGTCATTTGCTTGCATTATATCAGTGAACGAGAATAAATGCCATGGCTTTTATACATAACTAGTGACATATTATTATAGACCTTTTCGTAACTCTACGGTTAATACAGATGTGATACATCCCCTTCTGATTACTTTTCTTACTCTCCAGTACTGGCATGATGTTATTTGCTCTAGTCTTTTCTGATTATCTTCCTCTCCCTCTAGTACTGGCAACAAATGAAGCGTGAGGCAGCCAACACCTCCAATCTGCTGATCCCGTGGGAGCTTCGTATCAAGGAGATTGAGTCTCACTTCGGCTCCGTGGTCGCTTCCTACTTCACCTTCCTTCGCTGGCTGTTCTGGGTGAACCTCGTCATTGGCTTCATACTGCTCGTTTTTGTTATTGTACCTGAGGTTTGTAACTATAGTCATAATATCATCACATAAATACTGAACTATCTGTTTAAAATTATTTAATCACAATGTTATTCAATGCTTATTTCAGTTTGATCGGATGTAGTATTTTTATTAATCTTGTCTTATAATAGAACATTCTAAGACAAGTTTAACGAAAATACTACGCATCTTTTATACTCATTTTAAACAAAGACATTGTGAAAAACTCTCGAACCTGTATTCTATTCATCGAACCTATTTTGTACACATTCAATTTAACCATTTCAGTATCTGACTGCTAACCCACAGCAAGACGGCGAAAGGAAGATCATCATGGACGAAGAAAAGCGTAATGCCTCGAATCTTCTGACTCTATGGGAATTTGAGGGGGTTCTGAAATGCTCCCCCATCTTCTACGGGTACTACAGTAACGTAGAAAGAGCTCAGTACCGAATGCCGCTAGCATACTTCCTCACAGGACTCGCTGTCTATATTTATAGCTTCGTCGCCATTCTGAGAAAGTTAGTTATTTTGGATGTATTACATTTATTTATAGTCGATCTTGTTAGGTACTTTACCACCCTAATGTTGAATGTCACTTCCACGTCTTAAAACGTCAAGGGCTATTTTCGCTTTAATTCATACATATTCTGCCAATTTCAACCATAGTGAAGTTTCAATTTACTGAGAGCTTTTATCAAAAGTGGTAAAGTAATTAAGAGGTCTCCTATACTATATATTTAATTAATTACTGTTACTGGTGTAATACCGTTGTAATTAATAATAATAAATAAATAAATAAATTATACATGAATGAATCTGCTAGATGTGAATGGCACAAGACTGGTTATTGTTGCGATACTTGCAGGACACATATGTCCAGTAGATACATGAATGAACCTGTTAGATGCGAGAGGCACAGGACCGGTCATCGTTGTGAGACTTGCAGGAGGCATATGTCCAGTGGACACATAAATTAATCTGTTAGATGCGAGAGGAACAGGACCGGTCATTGTTGCGATACTTACAGGAGCGAAATGTCCAGTAGATACATGAATGAATCTGTTAGATGCGAGAGGCACAGGACCGGTCATCGTTGCGATACTTGCAAGAGGCATATGTGCAGTGGACACATAAATGAGTCTGTTAGATGCGAGAGGCACAGGACCGGTCATTGTTGCGATACTTGCAGAAAGCATTAGTCCAGTAGACACATTAATGAATCTGCTAGATGCGAAAGGCACAGGACCGGTCAAAATTGCAATGCTTGCAGGGGGCATATGTCCAGTAGACACATGACTGAATCTGCTATATGCGAGAGGCACAGGACCGGTCATTGTTGCGATGCTTGCAGGAGGCATATGTGCTGTGGACACATAAATGAGTCTGTTAGATGCGAGAAGCACAGGACCGGTCATTGTTGCGATACTTGCAGAAGGCATTAGTCCAGTCCAGTACACATTAATGAATCTGCTAGATGCGAAAGGCACAGGACCGGACAAAGTGGCAATGCTTGCAGGGGGCATATGTCCAGTAGACATATGAATGAATCTGCTATATGCGAGAGGCACAGGACCGGTCATTGTTGTGATGCTTGCAGGAGGCATATATCCAGTAGACACATAAATTAATCTGTTAGATGCGAGAGACACAGGACCGGTCATTGTTGCGATACTTAGAAGAGGCATATGTCCAGTAGATACATGAATGAATCTGCTAGATGCGAGAGGCACAGAACCGATTATTGTTGTGATGCTTAGAGGAGGCATAGTCCAGCAGACACATGAATGAATCTGCTAGATGCGAGAGGCATAGAACCATTGTTGCGATGCTTGGAGGAGGCTTTTGTCCAGTAGACGTATTTTGGCTGAATGATGATGATGATAAATGTGACATTTTAAGATAGAGAATTGTGATCATAGATAAATTATAGGCCAAAAGACCTAAACCATAATATAAACATTAAGAACATTATTTGGTTCAAAAACATAATATATGACAGACTTTTTTTTTTAAAGACTTTCTATTCTACAGAATGGCAGAAAATTCCAGAATGTCTAAGTTGTCTGAAAAAGAAGACGAATGTATATTCTCATGGAAACTTTTCACCGGTTGGGACTTCATGATTGGTAATACAGAAACAGCACACAATCGGATTGCCTCAGTTATTTTAGGATTCAAAGAAGCATTGCTTGAGGAGGCTGAGAAGAAAAAGGATTTAAGGAAGTGAGTTCTTCTAGTTTGTAAATATTTTCTTTACCACATAGGACTGTATTTCCTTAAATCCATATACATCCATTCTAATATTTTTAATGCGAAAGTAACTCTGTCTTACGCTGTCTTTGTGAAAGTAAGTACACATACGTCTGTCTTTTCACGCATAAACTACATAACCAATCGTTATGAAATTTGACATATTGGTGGGACCTAGAAAAGGACATAGGCATCTTTTCAAATGAAATACAAAATAGTTTCGAACATATTTAGAAAATAGTCCATATTGCCATCCGGCTTCATTCTTTTACCTTTCAGTTGGCGTATTATATCCCTACGTGCACTTGTCAACATTTGTGTGATCATACTGCTGGCAGTGTCAGCATACGCCGTAGTAACAGTGGTGTCTCGCTCTGACGATTACTTGAAAGTGAGGAGTTGGTGGCGCGAGAACGAGACGACTATAGTTGTCACGGTTATCTCCATCACATTTCCTGTATTTTTTGAGTTGCTTGGATTTTTGGAACACTATCACCCGAGAAAGCAGCTAAGGCTACAATTAGCAAGGTATTTATACTTCGACTAACTGTACATTTCTTTTGACATCTTAGAAATAGGTATAATCTTTTTTCTGATTGTTGTAGGATCATGTTATTGAACCTGCTCAATCTATACTCTCTTATCTTCGCTTTATTCAGCAAAATTGAGGGAATGAGCAGAGAACTGGATTCATTAAAACCAACCCTAAGTTTGAATGCAACAATAACACCGAATGAAACTCTAAATCTAAGTGAATCTTTGACTAAGAGTTTACCTGACTTTTGCGTTGAGCAGAAAATCTCCTGTGGACCTTGTGACACACAAATAACTCTACCGCAGAGTCTAGCAGACGGTATAATTTTTAAAACAGGGTCAGCGCCATTTCCGAAAAAAATCAACCCTAAAATACTAGTGAGACGTCCACGTGAAGACACATTTGTGACATCAAACAATATTCGTTTCGAAAAAAAGGAAACCACCACTTTGAACAGTATTTTGTTGGGGATAAAAGAACTACAAAGGTTAAGAAATATACGTGTTCAACAACCAGTAAATATAACAAATGAAAATGATACCTCATCCAATGCAGACGATTACGAATACACATTTTATGATACTGTTGAATCTACTACTGGAGCAAAGACGGATACCACATTCGATTATACAAATGTTGATTACTCGAGCACAGCGGTTGATTACAGCTCATCAGATTTCATGACTACTGCTAACAGCGTCGGCACTGAGACATCAACGGTCACAGACAGTTCAGAAATGCCATTTGCTATTGATGATTTTAGCAGTTACACAGATACAACTACAGACAGTGAAACGACACTCACTGATATAGGATCATTCAGTGAATTCAGCTCCACATATTTTAACATTTTTGAAACAACAACTGATATTTTAGACCTAGCATCTGAAGAAATAACAGATACTACACTAAATGAAATGTCAGACACTACTACTTATACAGTAGATACGAGTACCAATTTGGATATAACTGATAGTGCTTTAAAATACACTACTGACTACGATGTTATAGAGACTTCCAGTCCGTATAAAACACCACAACATGAAAATACTGCTAACAATAATGCTAAGAAATATGACATCGCTAAGGAAATATTAACAGAATCAACTTTAGCAACTACTTTGAATTCCAAAACGATTGCAAATATCGATAGTTGTCCTGACTTTACGTTCAATTGTACAGTAAATTGTAATGGGAAGAATGTAAAACAAGAATTCTTTATGTCAAACTGTACCATAGTGAAAAGAGTCTGCTATGCTAAGCTTTGTCGTGCAAATATAAGTGCTGTCGTTGATTCGAAGAATGGCACTAATGTCACAATAGACTTGATGTATGTCGATGACAATGAAAGGAAGATGTATAATTTGTCTGTTCCTACCAAGAAGAAATTACTGAAGTTGTGCTGGGAAACCATGTTTGGGCAGGAACTGGTCAAATTGACTATGATGGATTTGGTAAGATTAGGACTTTAAAGTTTTTGAAGTAGCTATTATGTAAGTCAGAAGTTCTTAAGTCGTCATAAAACAAATTGTTTTACAAAACAATATACATACAATTACAAAAGTTTGCGTTTCAGTTATTTTATTCTTAAGAACGTTACATTTTAATTTTAACGCGGAAGTTGGAAATAGTTTTATTTATTATACTCGTATATGCTAAAATACTTTTATATCAAATAATGAGATGGCAAAAATATCTGCTAATTTAAGGATAGCCTGAACCTCATTTATTTAGTTTTGATTTGATCTTTCGAATGGTTTCATAATAATGCTGATTTGCTGGATTCATTTTCTCCTCTACTGATTGTTATTTCTCCTGTCAAAGTTTATTCTGTGTATGTATGTTCGTACATCGATTTACGATGTATTTATTCTTGTATTTTATAGTTATTTTCGTGTTATTTATCCTTTATATTGCATCTGCCATGTTTTCTCTGCATCACCCTAAGGTTGACTGGTAGAAAATGCCTCAGGCATTAAGTCCGCCTTTGTACGGTATTTGTTTTTTTACTTGTGCATAAAGTCTTGAATAAATAAATAATGTAGGATGTTCTTTTTGTGCTGTTGTGTCGGTTCGATTCTCGTTTCAGGCAAACGACTTTTTAAAAACGATTGAATGTAATTTTACTTACTTTTTCCTTCGAATAAAAATAATTGGTAGCATGAATATTTAAAGTGTTTTCTATCCAGGGCATCCTTTGACTTGAAATGTCCTGTATAATCCAAAATCATTAAGAGTCAGTCTTGATCACAACAAAAAAGTATTTTATATAACATAATATAAATATTGTACATAAAATAACATACATACACATATATTACATAATATAAAATAAATCAAGGCTGTATGCCGCGAAGGATTAGGCAGAGGTGTAAAATGATAGTACACCCATATTTCGCCAAAATTACTTTATTACGTAGGTATATTTATTAACTTGGCATTAGGGGGCTTGTGGCTAAGTAATAACAGCCGCACGGGTCGATCGATCAGGTTAAGCTGCGCTTGCCACGGTTGGTCCGTGGATGGGTGACCAAGTTTACATACCCCCTTCTAAGTCCCCTCCGTGTCTCGAAAAGCAAGTTAAGCCTTTGGTCTTGGCTGTCATTCGTGGATCTTTGACAGTCGTTACGGGTCGTCAGAAGCCCGAAAATCTGACAGTAACTCAGTTGTGGAGTCAGATAGGCAGTCGCTTCATATAAAATACGGGTATTCAGATGCATCCGGTTAGACTGGAAGCCTCCAATATAAGTAGTTGAGAAAAGGCTGGGCATAGATAGATTTATTAACTTGGCAATGATGGTAGATACGTATTTAATAAGCAAAACTATAATTATTAAAAAAAAAAAAACAATTCACTAAACTGTATTAGTGTACCTCATACAGTTTTTCAGGTACCTACATTCCTAACTTTGAAACTTCAATTGTCCTTATTTCAGGTATTCGTCCTCCTCGGAACACTATTCATGGACTTCTTCCGCGCACTGTTCGTACGATACATGAACCGCTGCTGGTGCTGGGACCTGGAGAAGAAGTTCCCAGAGTACGGAGACTTTAAGATCGCAGAGAATATTTTACACCTCATCAATAACCAGGGAATGGTCTGGATGGGAATGTTCTTCTCGCCAGGCCTCGTTGTGTTAAACGTCGTCAAGCTAATGATCATGATGTACTTACGCTCTTGGGCTGTCATGACCTGTAACGTCCCTCATGAAGTGGTCTTCAGGGTCTCAAAAAGCAATAATTTCTATCTAGCCCTATTGCTAACAATGCTTTTCCTCTGCGTACTACCAGTTGGGTACACCATAGTTTGGGTGAAACCATCATGGCATTGTGGACCTTTCTCTGAATACGATAGGATTTACTATATAGTGACGATCAATATCTACAAAATATTACCAAAGAGCTTGAGTTTTGCATTGGAATATATAGCGTCGCCTGCTATCGTTATACCTTTGTTGGTTCTGCTGATACTTATCATTTATTATTTGACGTCACTGACGAACTCCTTACGGGAAGCGAATAATGATTTAAAGGTATGTAAACTGCAAAAATCAGTCAATGGAACGCACCTGTTAACTAGAGACCACATTACGTACTTTCTTTTATAATTAATCTAATAGGTTGGGGAAAAAGTTTCTTCGCATTTTTTAAGAAAATTCAAAACATTTTTTAATATAGTTTATTTACATTTGACTAAAGTATGTAGGTACCATTTTGTTCGATAACTTTTTGCCATTTTTGTCCCTACCTACGTAGGGACATGATCCCATTGCTATAGAAATTTTGGGACTTCTGGTCAAAATACCGCGACAAGTGGTTTTGGCAGTCCTCTCGTGATGTTAACCTGACACTGCCTAAAGAATTCTGAAGAGACCGAAACAGGTGGTAATCTGAAGGTGCAAGGTCAGGACTATAATAAAAAAAAAAAACTTTTTATTTCAGACCCAACCGAATGCATAGAATGTTAGTACAGAAAAACTTATGAAACTAGTGTTAGTAGATGAAAAACATAGTATTTATATTTTAGCTCCTAATGTGGGTATTGACCCAGTGTTGGACGTAACGCGTGTCCAGCCTATCCGCAATAACAACCAGGATGCTGTTGGAGCTGGCGCTCAACCTGCCGAGCGCCGCGGCACATCGCTTGCGAAGCACGGCGTGGAAGCCGTCAACGTGTGCATCCGCAAACATGCCCGACGCACTGCACCAGCGCGGCAGCCCCAACAACGCCCTGAACGCATTGTTATATTGGACGCGCAGGGCGCTGAATGATTTTTGCGTATAATGAGCCCACAGGCAGCTCGTATATAGTGCTGAGCAATGCGCTCTGAACAGTGTTATTTTCACTTGCGCATTACAACGTTTAAACCTGTAGGCTATCATGTTCGCTCTGATAGACAGCGCCCTACGCTCCCTGTCCATGTCCATATCGTCACGTAGGAGGTCAGTGACTATACGGCGGATGCATTAACACCTCCCAGCCAAACTCTCTTAATTTTTGCTGAGTGGCTAAAGTTGTGTGAGGTCTAGCGTTATCATGATGAAAAACCACACCCCTTCTGTTGATTAATTCCGGCCGCTTGCTCTCAACTTCTTGCTTCAATCTCATCAGTTGTTCGCAGTAGAGTTCAGAATCGATGGTCCTGCCTGGTGGTCCAATCCCACCACACACACAGCATCACCTTGTTGCGAGTTAACCCGGGTTTCGCCACAGTCTGTGAAGCCTGACCGGCCTTTGACCACGACCTTTTTCGCACGTTCTTGTCATACGTGATCCACTTTTCATCACCAGTTATCAGCGTTTTCAAAAATGGTTCGGTTTCATTACGTCGTAATAAAGAATCACAAATGAGTACACGGTTCATTAGGTTTCTTTCAGTGAGCTCGTGAGGTACCCAAATGGCCGAGCTTTTTTGTGTACCCAGTTTTTTTTTCAAATGCGCCAAAACTGTTTTGTGGTCAATTTCCAGTTCTTCAGCTACGTCGTAATACTGATATGCCGATCTTGCTCCACTTTTTCAAAAATGACATCCATTTTATCCGTAATAGGGCGACCAGAGCGACGTGCATCTTTGACATCAAAATTTCCGGATTGAAAACGCTTAAACCAAATTTGTGCTACTCTCACAGACACTACACTAGGTCCATAAACATCGCAAATTTTTTTCGCGGCTTGCGTTGCATTTTTACCTTTATTGTAGTAAAATTTTAAAATGTATCGAATTTCTTCATTAGATTCACTCATCTTGACGGTACGAAAAACAAATGAAAATCACACATTTTCCTAATTTGAATTTGGAATGATGTTCTTTAAAATTTAAACTTTCAATGATACCAAAACCAGCCAGATACAAATAGTATAGCCAAAGAGATTTAATTACAAGTTCATACATACTATAATGCGAAAAGACTTTTTCCCCAACCTAATATAAGCTTAGTTTGAAAAAAATTGGTACTTGCACCACGGTAATCATGTACCTAATATGAATCCTGCCAAAAACATACAATTTAGTTGTTTGTCAATTTAGTGTAAGACATGATCAAAACTAGATCATTGTTTAATCGAGACTTACCAAACCTTTGTTTCTCTAAGAGTTTTCGAATCGTACTTGACTATAAGTATTATTTGCATACTAATTTCTAAATTTTAGATTCAATTGCGCCGTGAAAGAACTGAAGAACGGAGGAAGATGTTTCAACTAGCTGACACCAGGAGAAGAGCTGGGTCCACAGCTATGGACAACACACCTTTTGCAAGATGGAAGAAGGCACTGCCATCATTGCCAATGAGCAAATCTATCGATTCCGATGACCGCAAAACTTTGACAGAGGAGATGAATGAACCGATAAAGATGGCTAAGAAAAAAGGTATGAATTTCGACGTATTTCTTCTAATTAAGTTTTAGGGTGGTTGGACATCTGACGAAAGATGCGTCGCGTATCGTCGGCTGCGTAACGCCAGAAAGGACTAGTATATAAATAACATTCAATCTTACACACTCAACCGACGATGTGTTTCTGTGTCAACCGTACTAATGAAGTTACGCCCGACGCATCTTCCGTCAGATTTACGACCACTCTTAAAGATTGGTTCGATGGAATTAAAGTCTTAAATGATCACCCAAAAGGTTGATCATAAATTAAATGATCTAATCTATAATCGTAGCGTGTCCGTGAAGTGCGCATGTGTTCATCGGATGACGTGTTTTTTATTTTAATACAAAGTTTCTTAGAGTTCTGTGAGAATACCCAAATCCATGATAATTGTGTTGTTTTCAGGTGGTATTTTTGCCAAAATAGTAGGGATGGCACTCGATAAAAAATGTGATGTAGAAGCCGTTTCAGAAGTAGATGGTCCATCGCCTTCGCTGAATAACGTAGACGATGAAACTGATACAGACTTTCATGAAACTCTTCCAAAGGAAGTTCTCAAAATAAAAGATATTTTTATACTCAAACCCGATAAAAAAATAGTAAATAGTGTTGAATTCAAAACAGATGGAGGCAAAAAGCATAAAATTAATGAAATATTTAATAAAGGTTTAAAAGTTAAGCTCGAGAAAGTTGACGATCGTACTGAAAAGAAAGCTGTGATTGAAAAACAAATACAGGATGCAAAAGAATCAACAAAACCTAAAATTGTAAAGGAACTGTCTAAAGATAAAAATAATGGTAAAAAAATTCATGAAAAGCAAACTTCACAAACTAGTAATCAGTCAAAACAGTCCGACTCGATAGGTTCTGTTATACCTGTTATAACTATAAGTACCACAGAAAGTGACGAAGAAGTATTATCTCACAAAGACAATAACGATAAAAATGGACAGAAAGTAAAGAACGAAGGAAAATCAAGAAAAACTCCAGATTTAAAGTCTCTACGACGACAGAGCAGCGTGGAAAGCATAAGTGAAAATAAACCTTCCCAAGAGAAGAGACAAGAGGAAGGTCACAAGTATCAATACTCATTGTAAACATTGTTACATCACGTAGTTCAAATAAATGTTCAACTTTGTAGTTTTATTGGCTTTTCATTCATCGTAACCTAGATAGACTGGAAGGTAAATAAGAAGCATCGCCGATGCGTTTAAAAGTTTTGGAGCGGAGACCACGTAGTATGAGGAGTGACAGAGCGTGGGTAGATTGACCAATGATCGCACGAATTCGTTGGATGCAAGAAGCACAGGCCTATAGATTTTGCAACGTTTGGAATTAGGTCTATGTCCAGCCAGTGGACATTGTACGACTTAAAAGATGTTAATGACTTGGGTGCGCAGTCAGTCGAGTGCTTTCCAATTATGCCACCGCTGCTCACGTCTGACGGGCTGATGCTCTTGGAGTTAGAGGGACAAAGTCTGGTGATGTTATTCGGGCTTACCCGCATCTCAGTTTGCACAACAGGTCGGTCTTGAATGGCCTACAGCAATAACTCTTCCATATTCGTAAAGAGTATATCAACAATCTGATTCTGAGTTTTGTTTCGCTTAACAAAAGAAGCCGGTTAATAAAAAAATATTTAAAAAAAAAACAAAAACCCGACTGCACAAACATATAACTGAAAAAAGAAAAAAATAAGAATTACCTACATATAAACTATTGAATTTTGGTATCGCAGGCTCGACAAACAAAAGTTACTCCATATTTCAGGTTATCGGTTTGTCCCCGCCTGCTATACAAAAATTCAATAGATACAATCAATCTGCCTAGCCTTTTCCCAACTATATTGGGGTCGGCTTCCAGTCTAACCGGATGCAGCTGAATACCTGATATTTACTCAATAGATTGTAGGTAGGTAATTCTTGTTTTTCTCTTTTCAGTTATGTGTTTGTGCAGTCGGGTTTTTTGTATTTTTAATATTTTTTTTATTATTTCAATCCTTTTAATTTTATTAATGTTTTATATTTCCAGATGCAATATATATAAATAATATAAAGCCATATACAATTTATTTGTTTCGTTTTAAATATGATTGGGCTACGGATATTTATCAATTATATAGTTAACCAATTTATTATTCCTAATTAAATTTAAATATATAACATATATTTTTTGTAATCCCCTTTTAATTTCCTTTATTTTGATATCATACTCGATAGGATTGGTTATTTTTTTATTAACGTATTACTATTTCGCGCCAAAAATCCGCCATTTTCTTTTTTTCAAACACCTATCTAAGGACAATTGGGTTTCTAAGACGAATAAAACGATACCTTAACTATCGAAATAGAATAGATACAAGGTAATAAAGAAATTTACGAATATACACTATACGCGCGAAAAACATGACCTTTCCTTGGCAGTCGGGTGAAAAAGAGAGAATAGATACATAAATATTTGCGTCCTCAATTCTGACCATACGAACGGGTACAATGCGTGATTATAAAGTAGGTGTCCATAAAATAAGCAACTTGATTCGCTTCGACGGGTTGACTTCGTTTTCACGTGTAACATTGTCGTTATCGACTCTGTTCTTAGCCGAACGAGTCCACAACTCTGTCGGACAGGCAAAACAGCGCTTCGAGCTTCGACTGCCAACTTTTGCGTACCGAAGCCATTTGCCAAGGCGTCAGGGAGCCTGATAAGTCCTGGTGTAAACAAGCTATTCATTTGTAAAATATAAAGCCAAATGTAAGCCGAACACGCGCACACCACTAAAACTATTAAATTATCTCCTTACTGGTGTATGACAAGTTTAAGTATGCACGAAAACGAACTAACCTGTAGCTGTCTATGAATAGAACTTTTTTTTAAGATAAAGTAAATAAATATTTATTACTTATTACAAATACATATAAGAAAATATAAAATAAAAAAGGTGTTCCTGATTTCATTGATGAATTATTGCATAGTGTAGTGCCACAAACACAGACATGGAACCTGGCGTACACCGATACTGCCCTGCTGAACGGCACAAGAGAAGCGGCGGGGCTGGTGGTGCATCCTTCTGTGATTGTATGAAGGACTAATTCGAGCTTTGCGAATCTTGCAGAGGCAAAGCTGAGCCCGACTATCGGCGGAATGTGCCTACATCCTCTCTCGTTGTAAGTATGACCAATATCCAGGAATCTTTTAAAACAACCTTTATATGAACTACCCAGACATTCAGTCCTGTAGGCCTTCAACTTGAATTTGCGGAACCTAGCCGGGTCATCAAAAACCTGATAACATTCGCTTGCACTTAATTCCGTGAAATTATGTTCATGTAATCCACATTGATAGCATGTGTTATTGCCTATACGTTTTTTTTTAAGTTTAAAGCGTTGCCTTGGAATTAAATTCTGTTTATAATCTGTTGTGTTTAAATAATAGTATTCCTCTTCAGAAGCTTTTTTTGTCGTATATTGTATTTCGTAATCAGACATTGTCATTACTTTATCCGGATCCGTAAGTTTTTCGAAATCATCTATTTCAATATAATAGGGTTTCTCATAATGAGCATTTTCTGTAGGATACGTTCTATGATGTAACATTTCTGTATCAGATTCATTGTATGCTTTTTTTATGGAAAAACGTCTTCTGAACTCATCCATTTCCATAGAATAAAGTTTTGTATAAAGTGTATTTTCTGTAGGATAAGTTCTAAGATGTAACATTTCTGTACCAGTTTCTTTGTTTGCGTGGTCTATGGAATAACGTCTTCTGAACTCATTCATTTCTATAAAATAAGGTTTCCTATAAAGTTTATTTTCTGTACGATTATTTCTCCCATAATGTAACATTTTTGTCACAGGTTCCGAGTTTGCATGTTCTGTAAAAAAAGGTCTTCTAAACTCGTCCATTTCTATAGAATAAGATTTCTTATAATATGTTATATACGGTATTCTTTTTGTGGGATAAGTTCCCTCATAACTTAACATTTCTATCGCAGGTTCCAGGTCTGCTTTTTTTGTGGAATAAGCTTTAATAATATTAAATACATAATTTTTAATTTTTGCCACAGGTTCCTTGTTTGCTTTTTTTGTAAAATATAATCTTCTGAACTGGTCCTTTTCTACAGAACTAGATTTATTGTGAGACGTATATTCTACAGGATTAGTTCTTCTGAAACCAAAAATGTTTTTAAAGTCAGATAATTTAGCTTCCGCGAAATTTGGATTTTTTGAAAAATTTAGTTTTCTGTTGTCTTGCATTTCTGGAAAATGATGTTTCTTATTTGTAGAATAAGTTATCCCATAATCTAACATTTCTGAAGCGGGTTCATTTTCTTGGTATGCTTTTTCTGTTGAATGAAGTCTTCTGAACTCTTCCGTTACTAGAGAATAAGATTTTTTATTAGGTAATTTTATTGTAGGGTATGTTCTCGTACGAGTATTATCTAAAGTTTCTGTAGCGGGTTCATTAAGATACTCTTTTTCTACAGGATTAGTTCTTCCGAAACCAAAAATGTTCTTAGAATCAGATAATTTAATTTCCACGAAATTAGTTTTTTTTGAAAAATTTAGTTTTCTGCTGTCTTGCATTTCTGGAAAATAATGTTTCTTATTTGTAGAATAAGTTATCCCATAATCTAACATTTCAGAAGCGGGTTCATTTTTGTGGTAATCTTTTTCTGTTGAATGAAGTCTTCTGAACTCTTCCGTTACTAGAGAATAAGATTTGTTATTAGGTAATTTTATTGTAGGGTATGTTCTCGTATTATCTAAAGTTTCTGTAGCGGGTTCATTAAGATATACTTTTTCCATAGGATCAAGTCTACTAAACTCATCCAATTCATCAAAATAAGGATTCTTATAATATGCCTTTCCTGTGTTACGAGACATCTCAACATTTGCATTTTCTATAGTGTTCTTATAGCGAGTCTTTTCTGAAGTGCGTTTCTCAAACTCATGCAAGTCAGAATAATAAGGAGTTCCAAGGTCTGTTAAATCTTTAACATATGGTACCCGCGTGGTTTCCTGATAGTTCTCAGATTTTTTTACGGCTTCCGGTTCCAGGTTTTGAGCATTTTTTGCGATTTCATCATATTTGTTTAGTTTTGGTGTCCTAATTGGAAAGTACATTATTTTATGTCCATATCCGATTCTTGGCCTTCTTGGAAAAATACTTTTCCATGTCTTCATAATGCTGGAACTGGAGGGATAATATAGGTCTAGCGTCCTTGAGTATTCTGTGCTGCTGCTATTTAGTTCATACGGAACTACCAACTGCCACTGTTCATTCACATATTCTTCGGTGGTCATTGTTACCCTACGGGAATCGTATCGCGCCGCTATACTTGTGGTATGAAATGTATGCCGCCTCTCTCTTGGTATAAGCCTAAACCTGTCAATATTACTTTTTCCTGGTAATAACCGGTTTTCATTTTGTATCTCACTTTTAATCTTTTCAGAGGAAGTTCCAACAGGTAACATTTCTGTTTCTTTATCATAATTATAGTCGTCTCCTGGCAAGCTGTCTGTAGTTGATATTGATTGCAAAAAATCTGTTACATAATCCTCCGGAAGTATAATAACATCAGTGGTTGCCAAGTAAATGTAAGGATTCTTTGAACGATAATTGTTGAGGGTTACTGGTAAGGGTCTCATGAAACATATGAAAATGAGAACACCATTCAAAGCATTTGCCATCATAAATAAATAACATTAGCAAAAGTAAATAAAATTATAAACAAACAGCCACTGTTGGCTCCATAGAGTATAGATAGGATCATGATAGGATAGATAGTAAAAAGTAAAAGCTAATTAGTTTGTGGATAGTAAGGATGGGTTGGCTCCTTATAATCTGTTGTTGGCTTGGTTGTCTCTGGTCAATGACCAAACACACGAGGATGTAAACTAGAATCTCTGTTCTCTGGTGGTCGAAGTTGTGTGGACTAACAAGTGCATGCCTTAGGTAATTTATGGAGAATGTTGATATTCTCATAATACAAATTTAAGCTCAGACTAATCTTGAATCGAATGCATTCGCGGAAATTAAACAGTGTATGACTGTGTGTATTACGTACACCGATATCCAAATATCGCCACTGTGGCTTCTCATTCTCCTCCAACTACCTATGTAGAGCCTGCGGAAAAGCTTTTTTTTAACCTGGAAATCTAAATCGATATGTAGCGAAGAGGGCCGCTGTAGGTACACATGTTCTATGGTGTATACCTAGCATCACCTAATCTGTGATTATAGGAAAGAGTATACATAATAGGATCAAGACTAATTTACACAGGATTAGTAGCTGACTGCAAATGATGTACCCAAGTAGCACAGAACTGCATTATAAGATGTCACATAGGGTCCACATTGGTAACTTTAGCATTTATCTAGAGTTATTAGAGTTCAATCGATCTGCAAAAGCTGAAAATTACGCTTTTGCCTGTTTATTGACTGTATTAACAATCACGGAAATAGCATTGTAATGTGTCGAACGTTAATACAAGTGTACAGGTCAGTGTTAATCAGCATTTAGCAATCAATAAATCAAGAACTGCTTTTACATGAAGACAGTAAAGGTTCAGCGCTGATTTGGTTCGAGTTTGGAGTCAGCTACTGAACCCTGTTTAAAACAGCTTAACGTTGTCGACTGGACTGAACTCTGGTCTACGCTTATATTAAACTAGCTTCTGCCCGCGACTTCGTCCGCGTGAAATTTCTTGTTCACCGACCCACCGCGTCGCATCGCATCGCCCACCCGCGCGGCCTCTCTGTTACTTCGTTTTCACTTAGCGTTCTTTCTGACAGTTTTTCTTTATGCTCGGCTCCTAAGGGTCGTAGCGTGACGATACATAGCCCATAGTCTTCCTCGAGAATTGGGCTATCACATGCAAAAATAATTTTTCAAATCCGAGAGGTAGTTCCAGAGATTAGCGCGTTAAAACAAACAAACAAACTCTTCAGCTTTATTATTAGTATAAATTAGTATAGATTTCATAAAGATTTACAACCGCTCTGTACAGCCCAGCATATCTTGACAGGTAGTGAAATTTGGAAACTGAATTGAAGCTTTCTAGTATGATGCTCTGTTAAGATTAATGCTCAGCTGAGCGTGGTGAGTACAGATTCTATACTGAGTGATGAGCTCTCAGCTGAGCGTGGTGAGTACAGATTCTATACTAAGTGATGAGCGCTCAGCTGAGCGTGGGGAGTATACATTCTATACTGAGTGATGAGCACTCAGCTGAGCGAGGTGAGTATAGATACTGAGTGATGAGTGCTCAGCTAAGCGTGGTGAGTACAGCACTACGGTTATTTTAGCCCGTGGCCAATATTGGAACTAGCGCTGCCTTCTTGTTTTTTAATACATTTCAAGTGATATTATACAACACAATTGCACAAATGTTTACCAACAGCGTTCCCCTGTTCATGTCATTCGAGCGCCAAAAGATCCATGTAGCAGTGTAGGTGCTCATGGAAGTAAGTTATTCCTATTCTAAGAGCTAGCTTCAATGTTCCATGATTGTTGTACCGGTGGTACACTCGCAACAAGTTTGGTCGCCGGCGCCTCGCTGGCAATTTCAGACGATTTCAAAATCTCACGTCCGCTCAGGTTTTGACAGCCAATTTGTCGCTAGGGATGTCAAAATCTGTGTGTGGATGTGAGACACGGGCGACGTGCTCATATGCATGAGCGGCACGCGTAACGGCAGAGGTAACTGCAGCCACCGACATGTTTACGCCTGCCGTAAACGCGTGTTGACGGCTGCTCTGCCCCTGCCGCTGGCGCGTGCCGCTCGTGTGTATCAGCACTTAAGTGGTTGCGTGTAGGTATATCTCTGCTAAGAAGTAATAGTGTTCTGTCATTCTGCGGTGTATAACTACCATCACCAAAGAGTATATACAGGGTTACTGGTAATTCCACGTATATCCGTCAGGGGCTGATAAGGGGGCCAAAATGCAACAAATTGAACCCCCCATATGTATGGCCGAAATTTAATAGTTTTCGAGATAGGTATTTGAATTCTAAGACTTTTTCGATATTTACCCAAAATTTGACATTTAATTCCAAATAAAAAAAAATACATATTTGAATGGATACCATTAGAAATTGTTGTAGCTGGCACTTCAATTAAGCTATGGACATAACTAAAACTACTTAATTTTACAAAATAATTAAAATAATTAGCGATATAAGAATAATATCTTACCATAATTTTCATTTTACGCTTCAAAAATGTTGTCTCGTCACAAAAATTTCTATGACATTAATCGTACAAATAATTAAAACAACTTGCCTACGAGTATTCTGTAAGCTTTCCAAAAAGGTATAAAAGTCAATTTTAAAATTCGTGGTATGGCATGTGTTTGAATCGGCGCGGGGAGAGAAAGGGTCATTTGTATTTGTATGAAAAATTTACGTCAAATTTTATAAAAAAATTTACACATCTTGTTCAAAATGAGCCCCTTGATTAAGAATGCATGTTCGAATTCTCTTCCTAACTTTGGTTTTCGTCACTCTTGATGTGAACGTTGTTGTCATCTATTGCGCCGCGTTTATTATTCGCTGTCGTAGTTCTTCGACTAAATTTATTGAGGTCACATAAACTAATTCCTTCATATGACCCTAAATGTAAAAATCAAGTGGTGTCATATCGTGGCTTCGTGCTGGCCACGGAATTGGCCCTCCCCTCCCAATCCAACGGTTTGGATATCTCTCGTCTAGCCACTGTTGGACAGTAATCCGGTAATGTGCTGGGCAACCATCATGTTGAATCATGAGGTTGTTTTTATTTCTTCGGGAACATCTGCCAACAAATCGTCTAGGTTGTTTCTTAAAAACTCCTCGTAATTTTCGCCGTTCAAATTTTGGGGCAAGAAATGAGGGCCCAGCAAATAATTATCAAGGACACTCATCCATACGTTCAGGGAAAATCTTATTTGCGACGCAGTTTCTTTTAGTTTTTTTGGATTCCTGCCTATTTTAGGTGCCCAAAAATGTAAGTTATGGTAATTCGTTATACCATCCCGGTCAAACTTTGACTTGTCAGTCCACAAAATATTTCTTAGGAAATGTTCCTGGTCAGCGTCAGCGTTTAACATAAACCGAGAAAATTCGAGTCGCCTGGCAGGATCTCCCTTGTGCAATGTTTGAACAGGTTGATAATGGTATGGGTGTCTACCTGATAGATGTACTACCGACCACACTTTCCACTGGGACATACCGAGCTGTCTTGCAACAATGTTTCATCAATAAAACACTGAAGAATGGTGTCCTCTTCGTCAGCCGTGTACTGTCCAGGTCTTCCAGCGTTGACTTGTGCTCTCTGAACACTGCCAGTTTCAGACAATCGTCGATAGATGCTCCCGAAAACAGTAACGTGGGGAAGTCAACGATCGGGAAAGCGGCGTTGGTATTCTCACCGAGCCGCGTCTCCATCGGCAAAACCATAACAAAACATTATGTCTGCGTATTCGTTATTAGAATACGAAGCCATGTTATCCGAAATAACAATGATAACAAAAAGAATAACAAGAGAAACAAGAATTAACAATAATGATCGATAACAAATTACCGCGATGAGAGATTGGTTAACAGCAAGATAACAACACACGTGCTTGCGCGGCATAGAGTCGAAACTTACTAAGGAAGGCGACGCGAGCGCAGCAGACGCCGTGTACTCCCCCGCCCGCACACCCCGCCCCATCACGAAGAATTTCGCCAGTAAAATCGGTTGTTTTAGCGAGGATCATAATCTAAAAACAGAGATGATTTCTCTCCCCGCACCGCGCGCCACCGCGCCGGTTGAAACACATGCCATGCCACGAATTATGTATTTTAAAATTGACTTTTATACCTTTTTGAAAGCTTACAGAATAGGCAAGTTGTTTTAGTTATTTGTACGATTAATGTCATAGTAATTTTTGTGACGAGACAACATTTTTGAAGCGTAAAATGAAAATATTAATAAGATATTATTCTTAAATCGCTCATTATTTTAATTATTTTGATAAATTAAGTAGTTTTAATTATGTCAATAGCTTAATTAAAGTGCCAGCTACAACAATTTCTAATGGTATCCATTCAAATATGTATTCTTTTTTTATTTGGAATTAAATGTCAAATTTTGGGTAAATATCGAAAAACTCTTAAAATGCAAATATCTCGAAAACTATTGTATTTCGGCCATACATATGGGGGGTTCAATTTGTTGCATTTTGGCCCCCTTATCAGCCCCTGACGGATATACGTCGAATTACGAGTAACCCTGTATAATAGGATCAAGGCTGGTTTACACAGGGTCAGTAGCTGACTGCAAATGAAGTCAGTGCTGGCGCCGAGAACTGACTTGCACTGTTTGCATGCAGTCAGTACTCGTACTACTGATTTCCAAATCAATTTACATGAAGACAGTAACGGGTCAGCGCAGTTGTAATTTGTGGAAGATTTTAGCACTACTGGAATGAAAGCTGGAAAATTGTTCTAATATTAGAATATAATTTTATACTCGTTCAGAGACGTACAGACGCCAGCACATCAAGCTACTACAATCTGTCAGATTTCTTTAATAGATTTTCGACTTTATTGCTAAAGCATTAGGTTCAAGGTTGATTGGGAAAATCTGACAGTTTCGGGTAGGTTGACCTGCTGGCGTCTGTACATAACAAGAGTAAAGAGAAAGATTTTTTTATCAGAAGTATAACAAACGTATTTGATCTTGATGTCACATTTGGTTCATGGTTAGTTGCGTTAAGGTCCTGTAGTCCCCACTACAGGACCTTAACGCAACTAAACGCAAGTTTTATAATGCCTACAAATATTTATGATCTACTGCAGTAAACAAAATCAGAAAGATCAGAAAGATCAGAAAAATCAGAAGAATCAGAAAGATATATGATATGCTTCTAGTTAGATGGTGTGTGATAGAAAAATAACGAATATACTTCTAAAAATTTCTTTATACATGCTATCAATCTGATTTGTGTCAGACTATTCTACAAGCAACATATTAACGTAATAGTGTTTTTATATTTTTAGTTAGTCGATAGATTTTTTGTAAATAGATAATTGCTTCATATTTTACAATAAATTACCAGCGTTGCGTCATTTTCTAAGCAGTCCGACTGTGACCGTGCTTTAGGTACTGTCCCCTTAAATTGTTTTGCACTGGACTCGCTTTCAATAGTGTACGAGCGGCCTCCATGACTATACATGCATTCATCATTATACATGGCATTTCGGTAGGAGTGTACGAGACGGACCTCTGGTGCTTTATTCCCTTCGACTCTATAAAACGTTTCAATTCAGCATTAATAACCTCGCCATCATTATCCGTGCGCAATATCTTAACAGGATTTCCTTCATTTTCGCAAAGAGCGAGATAAATTTTAATTTTTGAAGTTACCTGACTTTTCTAGTTTCTCTTTCAAAAAATAATATACAGATCGATAACGCGAATAGTCATCCCTCTGTAGGAGAAAGTAGCGTGAGCCCCCAATGGATAATTCCTCTAAAGGGCCACAAACATCGGCATGAACTATTTTGCCTCGGCTACTTGTTTTGGAAAAGCTTATTCTAATAAGCTGTTTTCCTTCTACACATGCAGTACAAAAACAGTTTCATGCAAGTTATTTCTTAGCAACTGTTTCTTTATATGTGCGAAATTCTGATGAGCGAGTTTCATAATAATTATGGAAAAGTCACTAAAAGTACTTTGTGGTCACTATTCACGATTTTATTATCGGTCAACAGTTTTAGAAAATTTGTAGTGATCAATGTAAGTATGTATTGTTTTAAAAATTATAAAAATATGGTTTACGTTTTAATTTTTTGTGGACGATATTTTATATCAGAGGGTTTGTTCCAGTAGTAAAAAAAACCGGTCAAGAGCAAGTCGGACTTGCGCACCGAGAGTTCCGTACCATCCTACTTCCTACTTATCCTACTTCCTATCCTACTATCCTACTAATATCCTACTTTCTACTAATATTATAAATGCGAAAGTTTGTGATGATGGATGGATGTTTGTTACTCTTTCACGCAAAAACTACTGAACGGATATTCATGAAATTTGACAAACAGATAGTTTATAACCTGGCTTAACACAAAGGATACTTTTTATCCCATTACTCTCACGGGTTCGAGACTTACGCGGGTGAAACCACGGGACGCCATATATAAAAAAAGTGTGCAATTTACAGACATCGTTTTATTTTTCCTGTAATCTTTACATACACTTCTATTACACTACACAAGTTGAACATGTGTGACTGTCATGTGAGTCCACTCCGATGGATTCAAATGTAGATTTATCTAAACTGCAAAAGGATAAATCTGAACATGATCTTATTGAATATCGGTGTAGACAAGTCATTGGCTGCTTAAAGTACGCTATGCTAGGCACTAGGCCTGATCTTTGCTTGAGCATAACAATGCTTTCAAGGTTCCAAAATTGTGCTAGTCAGGATCTTTGGGTCTAGCGTACCCCACTCTTCACATTCTTTTGATTTGTCATCTTTTGGTTTTGCCTTGGTCCCTGAAACAATAATAAACAATCCTCGACCCTTTAAAAGCACTTGTGTTTCAAACTTCCAAAGCGGCCAATTTTCGACGCTGAATTTTGAACTGGTCGATATTGTAACCTCCATTTTTTTTGCCCAAAAGCTCAAAAGCGTTCTTGAAGCAACGTTATATTTTATGGAACTCACGGTTTTATATTTCTTTCCAGTAATCCAGATTATCAGCCTGGGCCCATAACGAGTTGTAATTTGTGGAAGATATTAGATATAGCACTATCGGAATGAAAGCTGG
The DNA here is from genome assembly GCA_948252095.1 of Dicycla oo. Taxonomy (NCBI): domain Eukaryota; kingdom Metazoa; phylum Arthropoda; class Insecta; order Lepidoptera; family Noctuidae; genus Dicycla; species Dicycla oo. Next base: position 38,527,716 of record OX411709.1, on the reverse strand, counting down.
AGTATTGTTCTAATAATAAAAAAATGCTTCAGCTTTCATTCCAGTAGTGCTAATATCTTCCTGGTACAAATAGCTCTGACTTGGTTCGAGTTTGGAGTCAGCTACTGACCCTGTGTAAATCAGCCTTTATAGTCGTACTTACATGCTCTGTGGTCGTGATCGATGAGCATCTATGTTTCTATCACAGTGGCTTATAATATAATACATCTATATTACTATACTCTATGTACTCCACAGACTACATAATGTACTCATTAAAGTTAAATGCTCTGTGCTTAAAGCAGCCAACAGCAGCCAATATAGCAACAGCCAATAGCGTTGTAGTGGCTTTTTATGAACTGTTTCATGTTTTGAATTATTATTGTATTTCATTTCTAGATAGATGTTTACAAATATTTTATATCATATTTATTTATTATTTTTTTATTTACATTATGAATTTAAATATACTAATTGCTCATTGTTGTCCCGTGTCAAAAATCCAGTGGAACATTTTCTATCCCACACAACAGAAAATATTTACAGATATGAACCGTATAGAGGTAATTTCTGATACTATTCTTGTTTCTTATCGTCGCCTACTTAGATTTTCTATAATTTAAGGTCGCCTAATATTGTGGGTACAGGATGAACTGCCTCATAATTATTAAATAATACCTACCACACGTTTTAGGATTTCTTTTCCATTTAACTGAGTATACACTTGGCATCCACTACATGACATTCATTCAATACACAGGCAATATCTTTTCTTTTCCAACAGACGATCTAGGTCCCTATAGTTATGAGACAGGAATAATAAATCTATCTAAATAATAAAAATGAAATGCTGTTCGTTGGTACCCGAAGCATGCGTAGTTCATACAAACGAAATACCAAAATAATTTGTAAATCAAACATATTCTTATGGTAGTGTGTATTAATTCCGATTGGATTACAGAATCCCAAACATATATTTTGAAAGGACACTGATTTGAAGACAAAAAATGAGGGAATTTAAAATTTCTGTAGAAAACTTATTTTTCTCGTATTTCATGTTTATATCAATGTTTGATTTACAAGATAAAACGTTTGTATGAACTACGCATGCTCCGAGGGCGTCTTAAGAACGGCTGGATCGATTTGGCTATTTTTACTAGCTTTTATTCACATTTATTTGTTTTAATAGTAATCTTCGTAATTATCCGAATCAGGTTTTTATGGAAAGAAAAATTTTCCCGCAAAATCTGCAAATTCCGGAAAACTGAAAACAATCTGAGCGCTTTTTTTTGGTGCGAAGTAGATGATTGTTCCGCAGGTCCTTCTATAAATAAAAAACAGCCAAGTGCGTGTCAAACCACACACAATAAAGGGTTCCGTAGTTGAAAAGAATTAATACCAAAAACAAACTTAACATTGTAGTAACACGACACGGTCAATTCTCCAACTGCAAAGAATGATGGGCATTTTTTGCAGGATCGAGCCCTGTGGAACACCGCAAGATATATCGTGCCGGCCCCAACCGTCGCGTCCCGTGGAGGTGACACACCTTACCACCAAAACCTCAGAATTATAATGTTCTCATAGTCAGTAACTATTATTGAGAACTGCACTGAACATTAGAGTAATAAACTAAAACGTTTACATGGTACTTACAGTACAGCCCGTCTATTCTAAAAAATCTCACTGTGAAACCTTATGTGAAGTGAGCTTGAAGAGAGCTGTCATTCCATCTGATGCTAGGGATCGACCCTATTGACAGCTCACTCCACGCTCACTTCACCTAAGTTTTTACGGTGAGATTTGTACAGAATAGCACCGCTGCTGGTCTGATATCTCTTAATCCCGGTATTTCACAGCCTTCTGCCAATAATGAAAATTGATGCTTATGATATTTATAATAAACTATAATTTTTGATGCATAAGGGCCGTTTTTCGAAACGTCAGATAACTTTTATCTGAGGAATAAATATGGACGTTTTACATATTTGCTATACAAAAGCTGTCAACATGTCAAACATATTCAATTCCCTAGGTACAAGGTTATCCAACGATTGAGAAATCGGCCCTAAGTGGTTTGTATTGTATTGGCTAAAGTGACCCATCATTCTTTAAGTTTGTAATCACAATTTTTATGTCCTAACCAGTGATCGGAATAGGTTGTGCTAATTTACCTAATGCAACTTTAATCTTACCTTGGGTGCCAGTGGAGATTTATGCAATTTAAAAACAATTCTGTCATACTCATAACTCATAAAACTACAAATTAACGATTTTTGGACTTTTTCTTTACTTGTGATGTGAGTCGTGGTTTCTTTCAAATTTTCCTGATTCTAGGTCAACGGGTTTTTATTTATTGGCGAGTTTCAAAATGTGTCGCATTAATAGCCGATTTATTTTTATTGCGTTAGAACACTGAATTTTTTAGAGCTCCAAGGCACCATAGACTTACGTATTTGATATTAATTTCAACTTGATACCTCACACAAACAGACTTATCGACAGACGGGCAACGAAGTGAGCCTATAATATTTCCGTTCTATTCCTTTTGAGGTACGGAACGCTAAAAATTAAATGCTGTTCGTTAGTAAGCGCATCACTTATGCACAACTGGACCGATTTGCTATTTTTTGTTTTAAAATGTTCACAATAGTCCGAATTATATTTTTATGGAAATCAAAGTTGGAAAAGTAACGCGGCAAATTTTCAAATTCTGCCAAAACTGAACGCCCTTTTTTCTATGGGATTAGGTATTGAAATTTGGACAGGACAACACCTGCCGCGTCCGCTCGTTTCTTAATAAAACTGATCAAATCCAAAAACAGTCAACTATTACAGGACACAGGACATTATGGAGACCAACGTCAACAAAAACAAAAAGTGCTGCATTAAATCAAGAAAGTCCATTGAGAACCAGACCCAGGGTTATCTTACAGCAAAACACACCGCAAGTAGAAGACCAGCACTTGGAGGATACAACAAAAAAATCTTATTGGCATCATTTCGATAATGATGAAGAAGCCTGGCCGAAAGTCGTACTAGTTTCTCCGAGCACGGAGAGAACAACAACACCGGGAAAAATAAAAAAATCTTTTGCTAGCTACTTCCCTCGCTTAAGATACAGATACTTGCCTACAAATGCAGATTCTGTTAATCAAAAGGATCCCGGTAAGAATTCGGAGACTTCTAAAACTACCAAATTTGGTTATGAATAGTACTCCTGATTCTGCTCAATTTTGAGACTCTCGGCGATAACGTTGTTCACAGAATCTGTGAACAACTTTATGTAAAGTCTGATATTTATCTACAGAAAATGATAATCCTGATGATGAAAACGATACTACAACAACAACAACTACAACTGCAGCACCAGATACTCGTACACCTTCAGCACCAGATAGACCTGCAGCACCAACTACACCTACAACAACTAAAACAACAAATACTACAACAAAAACGGAAAAACCCACCCAGTGCTACCAGTGTGGCCTGCACGATGTCTCAGAGATCCCTTACGAACCAACGTGTTACCACATATTCTCATCCCCTGATCGCAAGTATGTGCATATGAGAGCAGGTCTCAGAGTCACGTGTAAGAACAAGCCATACAAAGGTAACATTTTAAACTACAAGCACCTTTCTGACACTTATGGTTTACTATAATCAACTCTGTCCAATGTGAATCTCCGCTCCAAACGCATTAAAATACAGTCCTGCTGTCATCTGCAATTATGAGGCATATCATTGAGAGGAATATCTTGAATTGCCATGATACTTATTTCAAATTATTTGTTTGAAGAGTAAAGTTTTCCTTCTAGGTGGATGCTTCAAACGGTTCCTTGACATTGGCATGGCGTACGACGAGAGGGGTTGCCGAACGATGCCTCCGATGGAGGGCAAGAGCTTCGTGTCCAAAAGAATGGTGATGCTCGAAAGATCCATGCATGCCCTGACAGAGGGCTGCATCTCCAGCCCATTTTCCTCCTTGACCCCCTTCAGTAGAGCTATTTCCTTGTATGCTAGATACCACGTCTGTATATGTGTCGGTAAGTACTGTAACCACGGGGAAGCCTTGCGTGTTAATCCTTTAACCTTAATATTGTTAAGTGTTTTTTCATGTACCTATTTTATAATTTTGTGAACCATTTTGGGCTATCGTAATGAATTGCTGGTCTGGTAAATGATTAGTGGCTTTTTGATAGGAGTATTTAATGCCGCACTCAGAGACATTTACAGATAAGCAATAATTACGAACTGAGTACCGCACTACTGACCTACCGCAGTGAGTGCTTCAATTTTATTTGTTTTATTCATGCCCTAAAAACACAAGTTTAATCTATTATTTATATTTTTGAATTTATTTCGGCTGAAGAGACAGGTCCAATTAACCGGTATGCTAAGTTTATGAGAATAATGCCCGTTTTCACCAACGTTATAAGACATTTAAATTAATCCCTAAATATTATTTTACTTTTATTTAGGATTCATTTAATTGTCACTTACGGTTGTTGAAAACGGGCATAAGGGATGCTATACACATGTAAAGTTGGCAAAAATGAAAATGTAGATATAATTATATGCCGCATGTCACTTCCAAATTGCAATATATATACCTATGCCGATAATACGGCAATCATTATTTACGGTCCTACGTGGGAAACGGTTAAAGCTAATGCCGAACATGCTATGTCAGAAGTATCAAAATGGTTAAGGGTTAACTTGCTCACGCTAAATCTAGTTAAGACTGCATACATCCCTTTTGCACTGAGAAATAATTCCAAACCACCCAGCTCTTTCCTTATAACTGCGCACACCTGTTCTGACCAAGAGAAACCTTGCCTCTGTTCGCCCCTCACAAGAACGAACAATGTTAAATATTTGGGAGTACAGATCGATGCCAGGCTCAAATGGGACATTCATCTTGATACAGTCACGACTAGGACCTTGCGGCTAGTCCATGTCTTCAAAAGGCTTAGGGAATCGGCCGATATTAACACTTTGTAAATGGTTTACTTCGCAATATGCCAAATAATAATCGGTTACTGTGTCACAGTCTGGTGTGGTGCTGGGAAAACTAGGTTTCGTGGGCCAGAACGAGCGCAGAGAGCAGTTCTGAAGGTAATGTTCAAAAAACCTTTTATATACCCAACAACCCAACTTTATGCTGATAGCAAGGTGCTCACGGTCCGTCAAATCTATGTGCTCCAAACCGTTCTCAGAAAGCATGCTACATTGCCCAAATCTGACCCAAATAAACGCACTAACTTCCCTCCAAGTATCCAACACAAGACCTCTTTCGCCAAGCACCAGTACTATTGATCTTAAGTTCACACATCTACAAAGCAATCCACAAAACTCTCAACATATTAGATTTAAACCGTCACCAACTTAAATCTAAACTCACTAACTGGCTTCTACAACAGGACTACTCAAATACTGAGTCTTTACTAACTTACATCAGTTACAATATAAACACACATATTCTTTCTTTCTTCCTAAAATAGTAGACTTGGCCCCTGATGCATTCGCCACGCCTCACTTGTCGCTTAAATCTTAAAATAAAAAACATATAAATGGCCGAATCACTGTCTCTTACAATACAGGTCTTGAGAGGCAGGGTTTACATTGTCTGCACATAGATTTATGTCCTCTAGAGTTAAGCTCCTCAGTTATGTGTTTGGTTTTTCTTTTCTTTTCTTGTATATATGTATTATTGTTGGTAAATAAACATTATTATTATTTTGATTTTTTGATATTTCTCGGGACCCTGGGTTTCCGGAGCTTTGGAAGGCGTACGAGGAGCCGAAGCCAACTCGCAGAGGCCCCTTAGATAATTTTAAATGATGAGGAGGCACGAACCGACGATTATCCCTGTATGCACTATGCAAGTGCACCCAAGGACAACCCCCGGTTGGTACAGGACTATTATTGTACGTGGAAACAAAACATATTGGGCTATGGGTTTGGGTGGCTAAAGTGGATTGGGTAACTTGAACTATGGAAGAACTATGTCCCCTGCCTGACCAATGTTATATATTATACACGGATAAAAGGGCAGGGGGTGACTTGCACACTCAATAAAGGCCCCCCGAAGACGGCCGCTAGCACATAGTGACGTAGCGACAAGGGGGCAACACTTCCTGAGGTGCTCGAGGAGTGGAGAGGTATTCCACGGCTATCAGGACAATCCCGGAAGTACGGTCAAGATCCCTACCAGCACGTTACTGGAATACTTCCTTCGTCCGAGCACGTTTGCTCTTGCGAATCTCCACTCAAACCGGCCAATAAAGGCAAGAAAGAGGTGGGAGCTCTGTTCCTCGTCAGTGTTCACTCCAGCCGGCCAATAAAGGCAAGCCAGAGATGAGGACAAGATTTCTCCCGGGAGATAGGGTCCATGGGGTCGCTACTGCCCATCAGCTCGCCACATGCTGCCCTGCGGGTTTTTGTATCTCTCTTGGTCTGGCTCCTCATCCTAGACCCGTTCCGGCAAACTCTACCGGCACAGACCTAAAGTTTGGAGCACGCAAGCCCCACCACGACGTCAGCGTAGAGATACAGCGGTGGGGTTATTATTATTATTATCTCCTTTATTCATTTTTTTTACATATAAATTATATTTTTAAATATTAGAATTAAAAAAAAAAAAACATTTAAAAATATAAAAAATAGAAATCCACCGGCATGGGGAACAGGGTCCAAGCTACCGGTGGGTAGGGGCCCAGAGACAGGAACCTCCTCACAATACGCGCCGTATCAAGGAGTACTGCCTTCTGAATCAGGCCCTTCACCCAGCCACCCAACGAGAGCCTCTTGAGATGTTGGTCGAGGCTCTTAGCGATAAGGCCATTGACCGTAACGACTATCGGCACAATGATTGCCGAGTCCACATTCCACATAGCGACAACCTCGTGGGCTAAGTCGAGATACTTCAATTGTTTCTCCTTCTCAGCCTTCACGAGGTTCTCGTCATGCGGGATAGTGACATCGATTATCATTGTGCGGCGCACTGATCGATCTATTACCACTATATCAGGCTTATTGGCTACAATAGTCCTGTCAGTGATAATAGATCGATCCCAGTATAACGTGACATGGTCATTCTCGAGAACTGGGTCGGGCACATACCTGTAAAACGGTACCTCAGAGTCCACAAGGCCGTATTTCAGAGCAAGTTGCTGATGGATAATCCTGGCTACTTGATTATGCCTGTGCAAATACTCGCCGTTAGCTAAACGAGAACATCCAGAAGTAATATGTCTGATACACTCACCGGGACAATGGCATGCCCGACATATGTCGATCGTCCCGTCTTTCATTATATACTTCCGGTAGTTATTTGTTAGCATAACTTCATCCATAATCGCACAGACTGAACCTTCGGTTTCCCCAAAGAGGTCACCGAAGCGTAGCCAGGCCACGGACGCTAAGAAATCTACGTCGGGCCCATGAAGGGCCCGGAAAAAGCGTCCGTGAAGCTCCTTGCTTTGCCATACTTCCTTGCGGTCGTTGGTACTAAGCACCACAGGTTTGCGCCAGTTCTCTTTAGCCAAGGACAACGGGGTGAGTCCCTTGTCCACTGCAACCACATCTCGGTGCATACCCACGTCAGCCTTGAGAAAATATTCTCTGAGACTGCACACCTCGCGGTTGTGGAGGGTCTTAGCATTTAAAAAACCTCGACCCCCGCACTTCCGCGGAATGTACAGCCTCATGACAGACGAACGTGGGTGATGCATCCGGTTTGCAGTCAGCAGTGACCGGACTCTCCTATCCAGGGCGTCTAGTTCCGTCTGGGTCCACTTTAGTATGCCAAAGGAGTACATCAGGACCGGCATGACCCAACCGTTAAAGGCGCGCACCTTGTTGCCGCCTGACAAAGAACTATTAAGTACCTTTTTCAGGCGACCGAAGAAGCGCTCCTGCAACGATTGTTTCATGTCAGGTCCGTTAATGCCTAACCCCTCTGACATACCCAGGTATTTGTAGGTATCAGTTGCGGAGAGTGATCTCAGGTTTATAGAATCTGAGAGTTGTAGTCCCTCATATTCCACAATCCCGCCCCGCTTTACATGCATGACTGCACATTTATCTACACCAAATTCCATCCTGATGGAATCACTAAAAGTTTTAGTTACTTTTAGTGACTCCAGCAGTTGCAATTTGTTGGTGGCAAACAGTTTCAAATCATCCATATAAAGCAGGTGGGATATTACCTGACCCCCTCTCCGCAAAGGACAGCCCAGCCCTGTACCCTCCAGCAGAGTGCTAAGAGGGTTCAAGGCTAAACTAAACCACAGTGGACTCAGACTGTCGCCCTGGAATATTCCCCGCTTAATCCTAATAGGTTCGTTGCTCCCCTGAATTTGTCGGCATCCTGGATAGCGAAGAACCGTCCTCCACTGCCCCATACACGTCGTTAGGAAGGTGCTCAGAGTTGTATCAATTTTGTACAACTCTAACACCCTCAAGAGCCATGTATGCGGCACCGAATCAAAGGCCTTCTTATAGTCTATCCAACATGTCGACAAATCCTTTCGGGATCGACGGACCTGTTGGCTTATGGCCATGTCAATGAGGAGTAGCTCCTTGGTGCCGCGGGACCCATTCCTACATCCATTTTGAGAGACAGACATAATAGAATTCTTTTCTAAATGAGAATTAATTTTCTCTCTCAAAATGGATGTAAGGAGTTTATAGACCGTCGGCAAACAAGTGATCGGCCTATAATTTTTGGGTTCCGTGGCATCACCTGACTTATGGAGCAGGTGAGTAACTCCTGTTGTAAAGAGCTGTGGCAGTGACCCAGACTCTAAGGCCGACTGGAATTGCGATGCTAAGCACGCATGTGAACTTTGCAGCCATTTAAGCCAAAAATTGGGCAGTCCGTCCGGTCCCGGAGATTTCCAGTTCGGTATCGGACGGGCTGCACTGGCTACATCGGAGGAAGTAATTATTACTTCTTCCATCTCCGGTATGGCGTCACACACGCGCTCAACATCCCGCATCCATTCAGCCTCAGTATGGCAAACGGGTACCGACCAGATGTTACGCCAGAATATGCTAGTGGCATCATCATCCGGGCGGCATACGTCTGCCATATTTTGCTCAGGTCGCTCCCATGCTCTATACACCCACCTTTGATCACGCTGGAATATGCGATTCTGGGTATACCGCTCAACCCGTCGCTTATACCTACGGATACGGCTTGCCCATGCACAGACCTTCTGCTTCAGGAAGTCAATGCGCTCTGTGACACGGGACATATATTCTTGAGGGCTGATTCCAGTCCCCGAGAACGCCCGCCTCACAAAGCGCATCACTCTAGGGCGAGTATTGCCCTCCCTGAAGCAGTATAGTTTGCCGATGAGCACCCTGGTCCCCTCGATACGCCGCTCGATCCTGCACTGCCAGGCTGGAACAGCGGGTTTTGGTCGTGTAGCTATGTCACAATTTGGAAATTTGACATTGGCTACACGACACGCCGCAATAGCCGCGCAATACAAGATCGAGTGCGTATCTACGAGATCTTCGCTGCTTTCAAAATAAAAACCAAGCAGCGAATCCAAGGCACACACCATCGCCCTATTCGTTCTGTGCATAGGTAAGCGAGGTAAATGTGGTCTAAGTTGGACGGGGGCAGTTCTAAACTCTCGAATCGCATCCTCCAGCGCGCTCCTCAATCGTTCGTTACACTGGCTACTTACCGTAACAATCTCATCGCCCCCCTCCTCATCATTAACATAAGACCGCGGTTGGGTTATGTCACTGACTAGAGGTTGCACCGCGGTCTGTGACGGGACAGGGACGATACGATTGCTCAGTACCTCTGAGCGCAGCCTATCAAGCGCGGCGTTGTCCAATCTGTGATTCCGTTGGATAACCCGCACCTGATCCGAAAGTCGTTGGGCCGAGACGTTGATGGCTGGTTAAAGCGCCTGGAACAGAGACAGCATCCTATCGCGGTACGCAGTGAGGTTAGTTCCCCCCTCTGTAGCCCCGTAATATGCGCGCATGACGTTCTCATTCATTTGTTGAGTCCATTTCATGCGCTGCATACAACCACCGGCAGCGGGGACCCGGCTCGGGGCCGGTTGGCCCCTAGATCCCATGCCGTTCGGTGGCCGGCCTCTTCTCGGCCGACGAATTGGTGGTGGTGTTGTAGGCGGCGAGAAGTATTCGTCGCTCGAGCTCGACGCAACTGCAGCGGCCGGTATCACAGGACTCACGTCTGGATCTGGTTCCGGTAAGTCTGGAGCAGGTTCCGGCAACTGCGAGGCGGAGCTGAGCGACGAACCCGAAGATGTTGGGCGTGTGTTTCGTCGTGCCCGACTTCTCGTCAGCATTGTGCTTGGTCTTCTATTCTCCGTGTCATAGTTCAGTAGTGTAGTAGTAGGTGGTAGTTTTATTCTTGCATCCTGGTTTGGTTTTTATGCCAATTTTGGGTTGGGTGAATTGGTGTAGGAACGCAAAACACCACATTATTGCATTAATGTTTAAAAATCCAGTAGAAATTACACGGAGAAAAAATTTTTTCGACCGTCAGCTTGACAGTCGGGCCACAGAGATTATATTATTATTATTATTATTATTATGTTCTGGAAACAACCGCTCGGCATAGCTAACTTCGATTTCGACCCGAACATTATTCAGCGAGGGTCGATGACAAACGGAGTTTGCCCATCAGCACGAGCCGCAATAAAGCCGAATATAATTTTATTATTATTATGTGTTAATGGTTGTGATGGCCTAGTGGTTAAGGTCTTGCCTCTCATGCTATGGATTCAAATCCGGGCAAGCACTTTCTGAGATTATCTTGGACAGCACTGACATCGGTGAAGGAAAACATCCTGAAGAAACCTGGACTTATAGTTTTAAGTTTGAACTCGCCAACCCGTCTTGAGTCAGCGTGGTGATCAATGCACGTGCCTTCTCTGTCTTTGCCCTGAAGAAGAGGTCTTTGCCCTGCACTGGGACAATAATAGGCTGGTATTTTTTTTTATTTGACATTTCTCGGGACCCTGGGGTCCCCGACCTTTGAAAGGTCTAAAACGGGCTGAACCCAACTCACAGAGGCCCCTTAGACAGTTTCAAATGATGAGGAGGCACCAGCACACGATTATCTATATGCACTATGTAAATGCACCCAAGGACAAAAAAAAATCTGCCTAGCCTTTTCCCAACTATGTTGGGGTCGGCTTCGAGTCTAACCGGATGCAGATGAATAACAGTATTTTACATGAGCGACTGCCTATCTGACCTCCACAACCCAGTTACTGGGTAATACGATACGCCTTGGTAAGATTGGTTGTCAGACTTTCGGGCTTCTGACGACCCGTAACGACTGTCAAAGAGCCTCGAATGACGGCCGGGACCAACGGCTTAACGTGCTTTCCGAGGCACGGAGGAGTCTCGGTATGAAAAAGATGGTCACCCATCCACAGACCAACCCCGGCAAGCGTAGCTTAACCTCATGATAGCTTAACCGTGCGGCTGTTATTACTTAGCCACGAGCTCCTCCAATCCCCGTTGTATTATTTATTATTATTATATTTGTAATAAGAGTCGGCTTTGTTTTTCAACAAATATTACCGAATCGAATATCTGAACGAGTGTGTAGCACCCCTCATGTTCGAAACATTTGTCTACTCAACAACGTAAATAACGCAATAAATGTTGTTGAACTGTCAAAATGAAACAGATTCCGATCGGTAGTGTGTTACGCAATTAGGGTGCCGCCGGTCTATTCTATAAAAATCTCACCGTGAAAACTTATGTGAAGTGAGCTTAATATGAGCTGTCATTCCACCAGATGACTGACCAGATGATTGATATTGACAATATTGATAGCTCACTTCACGCTCACCTCACCTAAGTTTTCATGGTGAGATTTGTACAGAATAGCAATTGCTGTACCTACCACAAATTGTTTATGGCAATAGAGTTTAGATTATAATTATCAATGTCAATAAGCTCCGATTGAATAGTTTCTATTGTTGTTATTTCCAGGTGTTAGATATATTTCCAGAGTTATAGTTAATTACAAAAACGGAACTAAGGTGATGTACCACATTTAATACATATTATATCGCTTTTATTGACACAGTAATAAATGATTGAATATATAAGCTAGTCTATATTACTTTTGCCACAACTTTTCTTTTCACGATGGGTATTATGCATGTATTCATGTATAATTAGATATTCAGACTCAGTACCTAGTCCATAATTTAAGTACAGTCAGAGAAATGATCTAAATTGAGTACCTACCTAAATTGCCTGCATTTTTAAATCACAACTATGTGAATTCTTTGAGTTTATTTATTTATAAATTCATACCGATAAGTATGACATCTTAAAGACAAAATTCCAAGACGATGTTATACACACATATTAACCTATACATCTCATACACATGAAACCTGTAACAGGGACGGATTTACACATTTGCTGCCAGTAGGCTATTCAAATTTTACTGCCCCTACTGATCTCTACAATTCGATACCCTAGTTCACAATCATAATTATTACATTTTTTTTTTGTCAATGAAATTGTAACTTAATGTTTTGTGCACTATCGTCCTTATTATATCGTCTTTTCCCGTTATTAGTATGACTGTGTAGTGAACGACTTAGTGAAGATTCACATGAAATAGTTTTCTGGTATATTTCTGAGCTAAGAAAAGCTCAATCATGTAGTACGTATAAGGCGGGGTGAGGTATGCCTTAGAACTACTTACAGTTCTACAGCTTATAGTTCGCGTCAAATAACATTGCCGCTCTGAAACCAGGCTTTCCGATGTTCATGGCATCGGTAAACATTGTTAAATATTTTTTATTGCACGTACAGTTTAAAAACAATACGAACAATATTCCTATTTAATTATCTGTTAAGAGGATTGTGAAGTGCCGATACGCGGCGCGATTCTTGGAGGCAATTACCTACATTTCATACAATTATTTACATAAATATTGTTTCGGGCGATAACGTTTTCACTCCCCTAAACCTTTACAAAATGATACAATTTTGGTCTCTTTACATTCAGTACACTTTAATCTAGGTCTGTACGTTTTTCGTTTTTAGTAATTCAATTTAATATAACTTAAAAAAATAAAAATGCTCGAGGATGTTTTTATGTCAAAAATATAGATATTTAGATGGTAATAATTTATATCGTATGCAAAATTTCTTTATAATAAAAACGTACGGACCTAGTTTTTCATTATACCTACAACATTTCCAAAAATTATGAAAATTAGACTATGTTTACGGGAAGAAAAGCGTTATCTCTTTTTGTATGAAAATTTACAGCTTCACAATCCTCTTAACAGCCGGTTGATTTCAAGTTTTACATTACCTTTTTGCGTCATTTTATATCCGCAAAATGATTAATTTATCGTCGTATGAAAACTTGTTCATTCGTTCAGACTATGCACAAAAGAGCTAAGGTGATTAAAATAATAAATAAATAAATTCATTTTATTTCAGGCAAGTTTTAAAGGAGATCGTAGCTAGTTGTCACCCGTTCTAAGCAAGAAAAGCTTCTCTCACCTGAACAATTTTGTCGCTGGTGTGCTTAGAGCCATGCGAACTGCCATATCCAAGATGGATAAATGTTTTCCAAAATTCATTTTTCGCAGGAACAAAGACACTTTTTAATGATCAAGAATCTGATTTTATCAAAATTCTTTCAGAAAGGTGGCATTGCAAGTGTACGCATTCCTGAACTAAGTCAGTTTCTAAATCATTAGGATACATCATACATTTCTTTCAAGGAAATGGCTTTTTCCGTCTGGGTCGATAATGACAACCATAGAAATTTTCTTATCTATGGTGACAACTCACCCATTTTTGTCAGAAATGAAAACTTCTCGTTAAATCTGTAGTAGGCCTGCAGCCGTTTTTCTAACTCGGACATGAGTCTATCTATGAGAACGAGAAGTATGTTGACCCTGAAAGTATCACTAGCAGTCATTATAATTTCTTCATCGGGTGTTTACACCAAATCATTTTTCTTTTCGTTTGTCTTTTTCCTCTCTCTCTCTGTCTCTTGTATATTGCTGCGATACGCTTACTTCCATCGCCTTTTCTTCGAAATACTTAAAATTCTCTCGTTCAGCTACGAAAACTTACAGAGTGAAAGATCGGCAACAGTGATTAAATCTACGATAGAAGCCTGAATTTGAATATTCACTTTGTTTATTTTTTCCAAAAAACATTCCACACAACCACCATTACCGTCATTACCAGTTTTTCCAAATTCAAAAGTATTCCCGCCGCTTCGTTTCGCGTTACAGGCTTTTCAAACAAACAACACAAAGTTTTTTTTTTTTACAAAGTTTACCTAAGTTCACCAAAGTTACCACAAAGTCTACCCATTACTGACCGCCCGCAAGCCCGCGCTTACGGTGGTCGGGAATCGGCTCTCTATTCCTGACGCCCAAGGCGTCTCCTGCGCCGACACGGCGTGAGGACGCAGATATTGCCTCTCCCTCACGCGGTGCGCCTCCTCCTTTGCAGGCATTACTGCTTCACAGAAGGAGGTGACGGCATCCCATGCACTCTCGCTTCGTACCATGGCATAGACCAGGGCTGGACGCGAGAGAGCGCCGCCGCCGATCGCCTCCGCGAGGACACTGCGATGCTTCGCCCAAGCCGGGCAGACCTGCACCGTATGCTCCACCGTGTCCTCCGGGCAATCCATATAATGGTAACACACGGGCGTTTCCTCGTCTGTCCGTCTGCCTACTTGTCTATCTGTCTGTCTGTTACCTTTTGGTAAGGGAAGGGCTATTTTCTGTTTTAAAAAATAATTTCACAGTGGTTGATATCCCCTATATCAACCACTGTGATGAAAGTTTTTATGCGAAACCCAGCATTTCTTAAGTTAGGGATATGTTAATTCAAATTTATGCTTTGGGAAACAAAGAAATATGCGGTAAAGTGTTTTTGAAAAATCATCCCCTAAAAAATAGGGTAAAATAGGGGTTTATTTAAAAATTCCCAAATAATTTAATTTTTGTGTACCTCTTTTTAAGAGATTTAAGGGATTTGAAATGTAGTCATAGTTCTTATCTTGAGTTGTGTGTAAATCGGGTATCATGCTATGGGCATGTGATGCGGAGGAATGAAGAAAATGTCGACAGGAAAGTTTTGAGTATGAATGTGGATGGCTATTCGAGTAAGGGAAGACCGAAGAAACGATGGATGGACTGTGTGAGAGATGATATTGCCAGAAAGGGAGTTACTACCGAGATGACAACTAATAGAGAAGTATGGAAGAAAAAACATGTTGCGCCGACCCCGAATAAATTGGGACAAGGGTAGGAGAATGAACTTGTGAACGAGTGGATACTCGGTCAAAAGTTATTTGTTATTAGAACGTGACTGGCATAGTAATTTTTAACTAGTCTGTCTGTTTGAACGCGATTAACTCAAAAACTACTAAACGGATTTCCATACGGTTTACGTCTCCAATGGACGGAGTAATTCATGAAGAAGATTTAAGTGTATAATTCATTAAAGTTTTTGAGTAAATTGTCTGAAATATGACTATGATTGTTGAAGATGTCGGAAAAACTCATGCCGACTGGGAACTTTACTGACGTGCGCCACGTAAACTAAGGAACTATTCACACTTATTCAGCTCTATTCAGCTTATGCCCATAGAAAATAACGATTTTGCGAACATCCGTTCAGCTTTCCGCGTCTATTCAGCTTTCGCGGCAAACAAGTTTAAATTGAGGACAAATGTGTTATTATCATACGAGTGCCATATAGATAGAGTTCAGCGCTGTTCTGCCGCGTTCAGCGCTGTTCCGCCGCATTCAGCGTCGAACGGCGGAACAGCGCTGTACACTGATGGTTCTCGACTCCTTGTCGACAAGTTGCGACCTGCATAGTTCCAGCATAGATTTGATTTATTGTTACGTAATCATTATGCACGCAAGGATTGAGAGAGTTCGGGCGTATTTTAAAGTAATTATAATTATTTTATTTTTACGAAATAAAAGCGCTTGAAGCGTTTCAGCGGAGATAACACGCTATGACGGCTTTTCTCATTCTTACGACGCTGTACTCGTACGCGGCTGATAGAAGCAGAACTGTATAAGTGTGACCAAAATCGTTCAGCGAAACGCGAATGGAGCTGAATAAATGTGAGTAGTCCCTAATAGGGCTTTATTACAAAACAAGGTTTATCTTTAGACTCACGTTTAAAACATCAGCTATTTTATAATTTCGAACACTATTCCGACAATGTCAATGTTCTAATTACAAAAACTGAAGTCAAACCCGAGTCGAGTTGTCAATTTTGTATTAAAAACTTTACCGTGTTCTGAAATACAATAACGAGTTCAACGGTTTAGGCATGGACTAAAGTTAGAACTCGTTTTGTAATAAGATGGATAGAGTTTTATAAAAACACAATGTTTTACGGAATTAATATAATATTGTTCACCTGGATTAACACAAAGGGTACTTTTAATTTCGGAAGTATGTTCGCGCACGGGATATTTTCCAACATCCACGCAGGCGAAGTCGCGGGCAAAAGCTAGTGTCAATATAGTCATATAAAATTGTAAAACTACTCTTTTTTCACAAACATTGAAATCGCATATTTCTCAGGAGTTACCTACCCCCCAATGAGTTCAAGAATTTGCTTAAAAGGATTGTGAAGCTGTAAATTTTCATACAAAAAGCGATAACGTTTTTCCCCCGTAAACAAAATCTATTTTTTTTCATATTTTTTGGAAATGTTGTAGTAGGTATAATGAAAAACTAGGTTCATAACTTTTTATTATAAAGAAATATTGCATACGATATAAGTTATTAGCATCTAAATATCTATATGTTTGACTTAAAACTTCCTCGAGCGATTTTATTTTTTATTAAACTGAACTGAATTACTAAAAAAGAAGGGTACAGACCTAGATTAAGGTGTACTGAATGTAATGAGACCAAAGTTGTCTCATTTCGTAAAGGTTTAGGGGGGTGAAAACGTTATCGCCCGAAAAAATATTTCAAAATGCAAATGTAGTGTAATGGCCTCCAAGACTCGCGCTGCGTATCGGTGTTTCAAAAGATTTATTATAAACCACGAATTCAATATTCATTAGATATGTAGGTGCTTCTGAAATTGAACAAAGCGTTCTGTATGCGGAAAAACGAGTTCAAAATCGATAAGATGTCCTCTGTATGAGATCGAAAACAGGCCGCAGTTCCAGTAGGAGCAGCAGTTACTGTTACCCCATGACTTTCAGTGCTTGCGATCCAGAGCTCATATGGACCACTGGTCGTTTGTTTTGTCCATCTTCTAGTGGGAGCAGTATAGATGAGTTGATTGGATTTTAATTATAACAAAATAATATAATTATCCACATTATTAATTATTATTATTGTAAAAAGCTAAACTACA
Organism: Dicycla oo; assembly: GCA_948252095.1. Classification (NCBI taxonomy): domain Eukaryota; kingdom Metazoa; phylum Arthropoda; class Insecta; order Lepidoptera; family Noctuidae; genus Dicycla; species Dicycla oo. Next base: position 38,510,324 of record OX411709.1, on the reverse strand, counting down.
AAAAACCGGCCAAGTGCGTGTCCGACCACGCACAATGAAGGGTTCCGTAGTTGGGATGAATTTATCCCATGAACAATTAACTTAACATTGTAGTTGAAAAATAAGTTCTCCCATACATTCCAACTGCAAATGACTCCTCATTTAAAAAAGGAGCTTTTCCACCATTGCTTTTTTTTTTCAGAAATCACTAAAATGTGATTGGTAATGATACTTTTTGTTCTAAAACTGAAATTTAGACTCGATTTTTTAAAGGGATCGTTACTATTTGATACGCCAAATTCAACTAGAATATTGATGGATTTACGTATGATTCTTCAAAAAAGCACAAAGCCAAAAAGTGTAAATGTTACCTTTTGTTCGGACACTTCAAATGTAAGTTTGTACGCACAATATTGAGAGATTTACCATAATATCTTAAGACCATAGACTTCTTATAGGTTTTTGGCTATTACTTAGGTATATAACTAATTTCTGTGTTCTTTTCAAAATTTTAGGCTCAGTAGTTTCGGAGATAAAGGGGGATTGTGAATTTTGATCTATTTTCTTAAATAACACAAACAATTTATTTTTAACCGACTTCAAGAAAAGATGGAGGTTCTCATGTATGTTCCCCGATTACTCGAAGACGGCTGAACTGATTTAAAAAATATTTTTTTTTGTGTTTGAAAGGGTATACTTTCTAGTAGGTCCCATTTTCATCAGGTCGGCATCTGATGATGGGATCCTGGAGAAATCGATGGAACTCTTCAAATATTATAGGCACACCTATAGCGATTTGGGTATTTTTTATAGTAACTCGTGCATTTGTTATTGGAATGCACCATTTGGTCAATTGGAACTGATGATGAAGATGAACTACTCAATAATAGTATTACACGGGTTGCGATTCGATTAGGTACTTTATTAATGGTAGCTAAGTAATTTATGCTCGTCACAATGCTGATGTGGAGTTCTCCTGGTACCTACTTACCAGGAGAACTCCTTAACAATTAACGTCTCTGCATCGGGAAAAGGAATGAAATAAAAAAAAAAGGAATAAAAGGTGATGAGCAATTGACATTAGAATATTGTAAATTAGATAAATTACAAACTGACCCACTGAAAAGTGAAAAATAAAAAATCTATTTTCCAAAAAACACAACCGACTTCCAAAATAACACTTAAAAGTGAATAATAACTTTAATTTCGGAAGTCGGTAGTAAATCTAAAAAAAACTACAATACAGATCCAAAGACACCGACTTCCGAAATTAAAGTTATTCACTTTGAAGTGTTATTTTGGAAGTCGGTTGTGTTTTTTGACAAAAGTTTTTTTATAAAATTATAAAAAAATCACTCACAGTAAGCCCTTTCATTCGATATGTCACACGGTTTGATTTTTTTTTTTAATTTTCTTATTTGCTCCTCAAAAGTGACCCTCGTATTCAAAATTAATTTATTTACGATACGCGTCCGTGTTTGGGTCACAGAAATTAATATGAGTACCAAATTTCAACTTAATCGGTCCATTATGTTCGGAGCAAATTTTCTGTCACAGACGAACAGACAGACCACGTGACCACGTGTGATCCTATAAGAGTTCCGTTTTTTTCCTTTTGAGGTACGGAACCCTAAAACTTCATTTTGCAGTACTTACCTAATTAGTTACCTTAGTTGTGCATTATAAGGCAGGAAACAAAATGCGGAACTAACTGCACCCTTCAGAATCTGCTGGTCAGACGAAATACTTATATTAATTGACACGGGAGGAAGAAGAAAATAGGTATTAATACATTACTCAATCCAAAACCCCATCCCATATCAGCTAGCCACCAAAACGGACAACACAAATCCGTAACTAATTGGTCCAGCACCCTGCACTTATCCAAAAACCTGCACCTTCCAGGACTTAAATGAAGCAAACGAAAGCGCTGTCCAGGTTGCTACGTGGTCGGACAAAATATAAGTAGGTAAAAGAAGTAAGTTTAAACAAACTGTTTTGGCCACTCAATCAAAAACCCCATGGGTGGGTTACCATTTCGAAAGAAAGGTACTGACAAAAATCCCCACATGTTACTTTTTAATTAATCTTTCTTTTTTCAGTCTGTTCAGTACTCGTTTACTTTGAAAAAAAAAACTGTAGGTAAGTCGAAAAGTACAACGTATACAACCCTAATCTCTTCAAAGTGAGAGTGAACAGCTTCTTCTGGGTAAGCTCACTCCATCGTCGACTTTGTCTCTGTCACCTCTGACCTAGACTAGAGTCAAGAGCAAACCCATCACAAATAAAAAAAAAGTCCGGGCTAATGACTAGGCTGCACAGAGTTTGGACGGGGGGCCAAAAAGCTAAACATGTCCGAACAAACCCCACAGATTATACTGACAAACCCGGTCCCTAATCCCATATCAGCCAGCCACCAAACAAATCCTGCTAATAATTGATCCACAAAAAAAAAAACACGCTACCCTTGCCTTGCTTTGCTTGCACGCGCAGCCGGCATTCGACGACGGGCCGCCGTCCGCGCAACATGGCGCGCGCAGGCGTATTTTTATCGTTCCTAATACTAGCAGTACACACGGCCCTAGTTCACACAGAAGTATTGACTCCGAGGTATTTTAACTTAGCGTCGAAAAAGAAGATTACGGCGACGGCTACCTGCGGCGACGAAGGACCAGAGCTCTACTGTAAATTGGTCGGCGCAAACGCAGATCATGATGAGCATGTGATTCAAGGACAGGTGAGATTGTTTATATTTTTGTGTGTGAATGGATTTTGTGTTGTTTCGGTTATTTTTTTTTTGTGTTTTTTCGTCCTTTGGTCCTATTTCATGCAGTGAAGTAGTTAGGGACATTTTATCGTTATTGGTATATTCGATTTGGTCAATATTTTTCGTTTTGTTTTTCTTATTGATATGGTATTTTGTACAATCGACAGCACGACTGTGGAACTCGATTTTTATAACTGGGCCTCTGTCAACGTCAAAATCGTTAGGTTAAATGATTGGATTCGTCCTGCTTACCTCCTCAGCGCCCCGCCGACGCCTCTCTACCGTCTCTAATGTCTACTCCTGTCGTCTGCACAGTTTTATAACTATAATATTATTCGTTAGGTTTTTATTTTAAATGCATACTATACACTGTAATATTTTGACGTTGACAGACGCCCAGTTTAGCTAGTCTTCGTACTACCTACGCTACAATAAAATAAGGGTCTAGCCTATACTGGTTTTGTTACACTGACAAACGGCATACTATACATATAATATGCATACTTCATAGTATGAATGAAGGAATGGCTGGAGAGAGCTTATACTATGACGCAATTGATCAATGAAGATGATTGCTTTGGTTCAAAAACACTAGTTCAATCAAAGTGAGGGCAAACCTAACACGTTTGGCCTGACTTTGATTGAACTAATGTTTTAGTGACGATGTTTAAAAAATGGGATACTGTCATTTGTTTGCAAAAAGCTCGACTGCTTAAGATGTGAACTTTAAAAAGATGGGAACAAGATGACCTATTTCTGTCTTCAAACAATCTCATGCAGTCGGAGGCAATAGGTCTTATTGTTACCTATATTTGAGAAGATGCCACCATCGTTCTGTGTCAGTCGGGTAAAAAGCACCGTTATAATAATTTATAATCTAACCGTCGGATCCCTTCCGGCGCCCACGCGCAGAGATACTGTGGTTTAAGCTTCTCTGACTGACTGACCATGACCAGTGTCAGCGATTTGACTTTCTGTCATAATCTTCTATTAGACGGTCTGTTACAGTCAGTGTTTGGTATTTTAACTACCTACGTTTTTGTATGGCTTCCGTACACTTTCCTCTATGTCCCGTCTTTGATGACCGATCCTTTTTAGGGTTCCGTACCAAAATGGTAAAAATGAACACTTATGGTGCGACTCGCTCTGTCCATCTGTCACAGATGCATATCTCAAGAACTTACTAATGCTATCAATTTGAAATTTGGAATAGTTTTAAATGGCATTTGCCCAACTATTTTGCAAATAAGAAAGAAATAAAAGTAGAGGGTCGCACGCATGCACGTGCAAACGCAGTGTAACGTCTTACGCAATTTATATCCGGCCTTAAAATTAATATAAATATTGATCTATCTTTTGAATGCTCAACCGTTAAGTCTCGTACTTATAAGCGGTTGAAATCTTACATGTTTTATCAGAAATATTGAACTTACCACCAGAACACCGAGCGAAAAGATGTTTTCATCAAAAAGACGCAAAAAGTTGAACATTTTTTTCTCAATTCAATCACTGACTGTTTCCCGTCGCCCGTTTCGCTTGATTTCCTTGACAGGGAAACGCCATTTTAAATATATTTCTGTAGAATACCAATGCTTAGATGCTCCGTGAAATTTGGAATAGTTTTAAATGGCATTTACCCAACTATTTTGCAAATAAGAAAGAAATAAAAATATATAAAATATTGTTTTTGCAACAGGGACTGAAAGGGGTCTTAAAAATTCGAAGAGGGGCTATCATACGAAAGAACGCAGTTTGCACATACTCAAACATACCAGTCCCCCCTCCTTATCTCCGAAGTTTGATAGAAGTTTATGTAAGGATTAGGGAAAAATAAAACGTAGTCACTAAATAGCACACTTTTTCAAAAATCACAGAACCCCCTGTGTGCGAGTCCGACTCGCTCTTGATCGTTTTTTTAAACATATGTATTGTAACGCGTGTCTATATCGGCCAATGATAACTATATCAATGGACAGAGCAGCTAATAGGTATGTGTGGGCCAACCATGTCATGGCCATAAGGGTACGACGCTCATAAGACATTTAAAACCACAACAGTACCAATTAGTCCAAATTCAGCAAACTTAAAAGCTTTTACTGACAAAATGACAAGTTTAGGTTCCTCAAAACTCATGACAGTTGACTTTGCTGAAACGTAAAATTAGACAGCGCAAAGCATTGAAACTAGTTGAACTGAATTCTGAATCAAAGAATTAAAAATTTGGATAATCTAATTTCCTAGCTAAGTAATGAAAGCCGTACGGGTCGATCCATTCGGTTAAGCTACGCTTGATGGGGTTGGCCCGGGGATGGGTAACCATGTTTACATACCGAGACTCTTCCGTGCCTCGGAAAACTCGTTAAGCCGTCGGTCCCGGCTGTCATTCGTGGATCTTTGACAGTTGTTACGGTTCGTCAGAAGCCCGGAAGTCTGACAACCAGTCTTACCAAGGGGTATCGTATTACCCAGTAACTGGGTTGTGGAGGTCAGATAGGCAGTCGTTCCATGTAAATTACTGGTATTCAGCTGCATCCGATTCGACCGGAAGCCGACCCCAACATAGTTGGAAAAAGGCTAGGCAGATTGATTGATTGGATTTAAATCTAAATTTAGTCTCATGTAGATATAACTTAAATCAAGACGCCTGCGAGCCCGCCTAAGTGATTAAATTGTGAAGCATGTAAGTTTATAATAAACAGAATACATTATAGAACAATCAGCTACCGGCTGATAAGCGAGTGATAAGCTATCTCCGTTCCGCTGCCCCAGCGTCCGCCTGATAACGGGTTCGATGCTCTGGTGGCGCTCAAAGCTCTCAAGCTTATGTAACCTAAATTGAAGTTGTGAAATGGTTTACTTGGTTGGTACACCATCCACCTTTGACTCATGACACATGAAAAATGGCGTAAAATTGCAAAAATTCAATCGGACACTAAAAGCTAGTGATGTCGTGACGAGATTGCATTGTGGCTCTGGAAACATGACTACAATGCATACAAGACCCACAGATCGTCTAGCGTGGTGTCATCAATTTGTCATAGCATAGCATCGTACAAGTGGGGAGGACATAGTAATATGCACATCGATATAATATTTTATTTGGACCTAGTTATGCAGAAAGCAGCCATATGGCACTTTTTCCAAAAATGAGTTATAAACACAGCCATACTAATATCGACATACAAGATCTTTCGCAAAAACAGCCATGTCGATATCTCTATTTATCACGGAGGTATGAGCCGTCAAATGCCATACATCCACACATATGTACATCCATAATGCAACCATCGACAGAAAAATGCTTATAACTCTGTTTGTACTTTTCCCGACATGGCTGCTTTCTGCTTATCACGGTCCAATTATGAGATCATGTCATTACCTAGGCAGATTAATACGATTTAGGAAGTAGAACGACTTGTGAATGGAAATACAAGTAAAGTCAGAATAAAGCAGTCACCACCGCAGCATAGATATGATGAAAAGCTGTAAAACCACGCAATGAAATTTCCCCCTGACTTCTATTAATACACATGGGTGCATTGAGAAGTGAGCAAAAGGGATTGGAGGGACTTCAAAACTATTATAAATACGATACCCCATGGTGAGACTGGTTGTCAGTTGTCAGACATACGGGCTTCTGACGACCCGTAACGACTGTCAAAGATCCGCGAATGGCAGCCGGGACCAACGGGTAAACGTGCTTTCTGAGGCACAGAGGAGTCTCGGTATATAAGGATGGTCACCCACCCAAGGATCACCCCGACCGATCACCATATTCGGCAAGCCGATCCCTTGGGAGACGCGAGCCAAATACCTAGGTGTGACCCTCGACCACCACCTCTCCTTCGCTGAGCACATAAAGCAGGTGCGTTTGCGCGCCGCTTTCACTCTCGGTAGACTCCAAACCGTTCTGAATGCACGTAGCAAATGGTCACTTAGGTGCAAATTGCGCATTTATACAGCGTGCATTCGCCCCATCATGACCTATGCGGGTTGAGTGTTTGCGCACGCAAAACCTCACCTCATTCATAGGATGCAGGCCCTCCAAAACCGTTTCCTCCGAAAGGCAACGGGAGCCGCTTGGTTCGTTCGGAACGAAATCCTCCACGTAGATCTCGACATTCCCACCATCTCCCAGTTCTTGAAACGCAATTCCAAGCGTTTCTTCGACTCAGCCACCAACCATCGCAACCCTCTGGTTGTCGAGGCGGCTAGCTATGTCCCCTCTCGTATTAGTAAGGACCGCCGCCCTAGGCTTATCCTCTCAGATCCCGACGACCCCATAACTCTTCTCCAGGAGAGCAGTAGGGACCGTAGGAACAAACACAAATCGACATTCCGACCTCGCCGCCGAGGTCTCCCTCACGACGACCCTGTAATAAACGTCCTCCCCCCGTCCCTTGCTCGGGTATGAAGTGCCAGCTGGTGGCGTAGCTGAACCAGTAGCTTTAAACTCCCCTGACAATAATAATCATTCAAATTTGATCCAGCCTGTCCCATCTTGCTGTCCTCCTCCCAGCGACGCCCTAAGCCGAGGCCCGTTCCCCACAGGGGGAGCCTTTAGCGTGTAGTCGCTTAGTCTGTAAGTTTTATGCCCCTGGCTGGAGGCTTTGAGTTCTCTTAAGGCAGCCACAGGATAGTCCGATTAAGTAGTCACGGCCTCTCTAGGCCAACTACGAGATGCCATGCGTCGCTTAACCTGATGGATCGACCCGTGCGGCTTTTAATAATAATAATCATAACTAAGTACTTATAAACGTGATGCTACATTTGTTTCAATCTTAGAAATAAGTAATACAACAAATAGCCAAGTATAACATGTCACAAAGTATATCGTTTTCAGAGTAAAGATAAGTAAGTTTGTGAGTACCTAGTTAAAATATCTACGTTATCTGTAAACTTTGAACCTTCTATCTCATAAATGGTTAAATGTTTATTTTTGACTGGGTTATTGTGCTATTTCACATTTACTTAAACGTACTGTAACGGTTACTTAGAATATTTTTTATTTCAGTTAGAATTTGTGACGTCATCGTCATTATTTTAAATTGTGTAGATTACAGATTCTTATACATAAAGCACAACCTCTTAAAGGGTTATTGTACTCATAATTGTGAACATTTTACTATGGGACCAAACCTGATATCGCGGAAGAATCAGCTTTTCCCTACATTTTGACGAGCTATGCGAACATGGTAAATGTAGGAAACAGAAGATTTTTTTTTTATGTTACATCTTGCATCAATCAATCTGCCTAGCCTTTTCCCAACTATGTTGGGGTTGGATTGCAGTCTAACTGGATGCAGCTGAATACCAGGGTTTTACATGGAGCGACTGGCTATCTGACCTCCACAACCCACTTACCACGATACTCCTTGGTAAGACAGGTTGTCAGACTTTCGGGCTTCTGACGACCCGTAATGACTGTCAAAGATCCAAGAATTACAGCCGGGACCGAAGGGGTCTCGGTATGTATGTTTTTTTTACCGTCTTGAAAAAAATAGGGTCCAATAGGTGGTTTTTTTTTTGTTTCTCAATAGCTTAGACAGAAATTGCTCTATCAATAAACACTACACATTTGAAGTAAACTACAATAAAACAGAAATTTTGAAAAAACTTTACCTTTGTACTCCTAATTATAATTAAGTATTTTTCTGTGTTAACATAAATGATAAAATAAATAAATAAACTTTATAGATCGTTAAATAATATCGAAATTCAAATCATACGCAGCACAATAAAAAAAACTAGGTATGCCGTTCACCTATTATACCCATTTTTTTTTCAAGACGGTAAAAAAGTCACCCAGTATAGTATATAAGTCAATGATTCAGGGTTCATTATGAATGGGAACGGCTATAAGAGTAGGTGAAGACCAAAGAAACGACAGATGGATTGTTTGAAAGATGAGTTATGATAGACAGGGGGTGATTAATAATCAGATAACGAGAATGACGACCAATAGAGATGTAAAGAGAAAGAAGAAATGCTGCATCAGTAACGAAACCAAAGAAATTGAGATGAGTAGGAGTTTCTGCCATGAGTAGGTAGATGGTCTTGATGGACAAGACCTACCTGCTCATGGCAGAAAAAAATCATGTGTATGACACATTCTGTCTATTTTTTACCCGACTGCGCGATGCATAGGAGGTAATGTGTTTATCGCCTATATATCTATGTGTGTAAGTATGTTTGTTCCTTTGTGGCAGTCTAGAAACCAAACGCGTGGGCCGATTTTGACGATTCCTACTTCAATTGATTTGGCTCAATCTTGTGAGTGTCACAAAAGACAAAACAGTAATCAAAATTCAATATGGCAACAACCAGACGCTATATTGTGAAAAAGAAAAAAATTAAAATCGACGAACTGTGTCAAGTAGGGTATCATTGAATAGGTCCTTGTCCATCTTTATGTTTCTATAATCGTTTTTCATTTTGAATGACCATTTAGGATCTATAACGATTTAAAGTTGGTTAGCAATCATTCTTAGTTTTTCAAAACATTACTAAGACATATTACTAAGACATTATTACTTATAATACGACTATACAGCTAAACTAGCTGTTTAGTCGTATTTTAAGTAATAATGTCTTAGTAACGTGAAATGTAAGTATTGTATTATAATTCAATATAAGTTCATAAAATGGAGTGACAATTCCAGCTTTGGAAGATGATTTTAACAACCGTTACCTAAAGGAGAGAAAAATAATCCTGGCATCTTCTCCGACTGTATGAGACTAGGTCATCTTGTGTGTAGTCGGGTTTTTGATTTTTTTTATTTACTTTAAGTGCACAACATTTGTGCACTTAACAAAAAAAGTATATGAATAAATAGTTACTATTTGTTGATACTGTCACGAATTCAAGACCTATTACAAATATCTGGGTTGCATTGTAACACAATATTTACAGACAGGCTTAGATCCCAGTCCTGAGCGAGTTCGGCGAATTTCGACAGACATCGGCGACCCTCGTGGCCTTTTTGCGGACATATGGCGGCCAAATGCTCTTGCGCATCCTATTCAACCTTGCTCCTTTGTTTTTACAAATACAATGGTTCCAATGGCAGCGAGTTTTTGTTAGAAGTTTTAGTCCAGTAATATTAGGTATCAACCTCGGAATGAGAGATAATAAGCTTGAAACTCGTATACACCTTCATTTGGCGTTAACAGAGTTGTCACAAATGTCTCATAAAATCTGGTGTCTGCGTCGTAAGTTATTCAAAGTTCTTGACCTTGAATAACTTCAAAACACAAAAAGCTTTGATAAGTATCTATGTCCTCACAAGTTTTGATACCTATGTCCTCACAAGTTTTGATACCTATGTCCTCACAAGTTTTGATACCTATGTCCTCACAAGTTGTGATAGCTATGTCCTCACAAGCTTTGATACCTATGTCTTCACAAGCTTTGATACCTATGTCCTCACAAGTGGTTAGATGCGAAACAAGGGAAAGTTAGTCGATTCCATTGATTGGCTTTGATAGCTATGTCCTCACAAGCTTTGATACCTATGTCCTGACAAGTGGTTCGATGCGAAACAAGGGAAAGTTAGTAGATTCCATTGATTGGCTTTGGTAGCTATGTCCTCACAAATTTTGATACCTATGTCCTCACAAATTTTGATACCTATGTCTTCAAAAGCTTTGATACCTATGTCCTCACAAGTTTTGATACCTATGTCCTCACAAGTTGTGATACCTATGTCCTCACAAGCTTTGATACCTAAGTCCTCACAAGCTTTTATACCTATGTCCTCACAAGTTCTGATACCTATGTCCTCACAGGTTTTGATACCTATGTCCTCACAAGTTCTGATACCTATGTCCTCACAAGTTGTGATACCTATGTCCTCACAAGCTTTGATACCTAAGTCCTCACAAGCTTTGATACCTATGTCCTCACAAGTTGTGACAAGATGTACCTAACTAACATGCTACATATTAAAATTTGCTGAATCTGTATTTGAAATGTTTATTATCCAATTTGCAAGATATGTATGTATGTATGTAGCTGACTGACTGCCGGATTGCGCCGAATGGGATTTTTTGGGGGACGAACATCCATACAAAACTCACAGCCCTTTTTGTGGTGTGACTGGTGGCCCAGCCAGTGGTAAGGTAATGGCCGCGACATATCGAGTTGTAGGTCGTAAGCTTAGAATGTCGTAGGTTTGAACCCAGTCAGGCGCTTTACTTTGTGTAATTTATTTCAATACCACTGCACGGTGAAGGAAAATCAAAAGTAGAACTAAAAATGCGAAGACATGTGACATCTAGCAACCCGCACTGGGCCCGCGTGGTGAATTACGGCCCACTCCCTCTCACTGAGAGGCCTGTGTCCAACCCGTGGGGCTGATTATGATTATGATGAGGTTATGAATTTTCTAAAACCCTCCATCCTTCTAGACCCAGCGGTAGGCTGTACGTTGTCTAGTCTGTGAATGAATAAATGTTATATAAGATTTTTAAGTACATTTATTAATCTGTTGTACCTATGCCTTCACCAGGTCTGTGATATCTGCGATAGCACGAGCGAAGCCAAGAAGCACCCTCCAGAGTATGCCGTCGACAGCTCGGAGACCTGGTGGCAGAGTCCGCCGCTGTCCAGGGGGATGAAGTACAATGAGGTCAACCTCACTATCGACCTTGGACAGGTAAGAAGAAAGAAATATATTTTATAGTTTTACGCACGGACTTCACGCTAGGTAATCGCGACTAGTCGACCAACAAACCAGTTGATATTCCGGTCAGTTTCATTGTTCAGATTCGAAGCAGGAGCTCTTGGGTCACGACTCCATATAGACAATGGCTGAACAGTTACTTTACAAGGCCCCAATGTTATCGCTTTCATAGATTAGAGAGAAAGGTGCATGCAGCATTGTAGGATAAGGGTCGTGGGAGGTCCTAAAAGGCAGATACACACTGTGAACAACGATTTTCAAAGACTATACTTATTTATTATTGCAGTGCAAAAATAAAGTACTTAAAAGACTTTCAACTTGCCGCAGTCAGTAACAATAAGTTACTAATCAGCAAATGAAAGCTGAAACGATTTTTATGAATGGTCATTAAAATGAATAATGAATTAATATGAATGAATGTGCATAGCAGTTGCATAGAAAACATTTAGTCGAACTTGCATTTTGTTTCTCAGTGCACTCAGTAATTCCATAACTAATATATTATTGACGTAGGACGTACATTACGGGAAAAGTTTTTAAACAGTGCGCAAATTTTGCACAGTGTTTTCTACCCATGAATATGAATAACTTTCACTATGGGACCAACTCTGAAATCACGAAAAAAACATCAGCTGTTTTATACATTTTGGTCGAGTAGGTATTGAAGTTATGCATGAAACAGCAATTTTTTTTTCGTAATTTCAGAGTTGGTGCCATAGTGAAAGTTGTTCATATTCATGGGTAGAACATCCCGTGAAAATTTGCGCACTGCTTTAAAACTTTTCCTGTATACTCGTATTCTATAGCTTCTGCCTGCGACTTCGTCTGCGTGAAATTATTACTTCGTTTTCGCTTAGCGTTCTTTCTGACCTATTTTTCTTCTTCCTGGGCACCATAGGGTCGTAGCGTGAAGTTAAATAGCCTATAACCTTCTTCAAGAATTGGGCTATCAAAATGCAATAAGAATGTTTCTAATCCGACTCGTAGTTCCTGAGATTAGCGCGTTCAAACAAACAAACTCTTCAGCTTTATTATTTCATAGTAGAGATAGATATATAAGTTGTAGATCAACTTGAACAAGTAAGGCTGTTCAATGTATTCCGAAATGGGAAACAGAGGAATGTGAAATATGTAAGTAGGTAGGTGCTAGAAATAACAAATTCTCTAAGAATAACTCATGAAAAACTATAAAAGCAATATTTTTATTGAAACGTTAGGTAATGGTCTAAGTAAGAATATATCGTCACCTTTTCTGACCCGATCACGTCATTACCAACAGCCGAAAATATCGGAAATCATTTTATGCACACGCGTGTATCATACAACATTTTACTATGCATTGTGCGAGGAAATAAAAAATAAAATTGAATAAGTATTTTTCTTTTGGTTTAGCCGGTAAGAAGCGGTTGTTGGCATTTTGTGCTTCTTGGATAACATTTTCCAGAGTTAAATTAGTTGATTCGTCACTTGAACTCGAATTTTAAGCAGATTTACACAGATCGGCTACGAACTAAGCAAGAAATTAGTAAAATGGCGGGCTTATTTTAAATACATGCGCGCTCAGCATAATTATCTACTACTGCGCATGTGCAAATAGCTGCCACGTCGTATAACAAAAAGGCACGAGCAAAATGTACGTTGAGCCAAACATATTTAAAATGAATGTATTGATCAAAATCTAAATCTAGAGTAATTAATAACGCGCTTAATGATGTATTAGTTTGGTTGTACCGTTTTGAAAAGTATGATAATCTCTACCTGACTAATGTGTAAAACTTTTCTCAAATAATAAAAACTCTTTGCGAGGGGCTGACGACGGAGTTAAAAAAAAAAAAAAACTGAAAAGTATAAAGTTCTAATGCGAAAAAGTGGCACTTTCTGCACAGTTTGACTGCTTGGAAAACGCTCTTTTCGAGCACATGCATTGTAAATTCTTGAACACATATTAACAATTTATTCTTAATTAAAGCAGCATACGGATCAGATTCTGGAAAGTTTGTTCCCATACCTAAATATATTCCAGACTAATCAGATGATATCATCCAGCATCCTCGTGTGTCTTATAATGTTCGTTATCTTATTAAATGTATCATCCATTGAGTTGGTACTCGGAATCGTAATTAAATAGCATAATATAACATCACGCCTGTAATCTCTGAAGGTGTCAGAGGTGCACCTATAGTACACACACTTTTCGGCAGTCATTTTCAAGTTACATGTAATAGGGGCGAGCCTATTGCCATCTACCGGACAAAAATCCAAACTCCAGGCTGTTGCTGAGAATTCCTAATGCAAAAACCCAATAACACTGCCCTACCTGGGAATCGAAGCCAAGGCCTCATGGTTAGCAGTAGCACTTGTAGAGCATTTTTTTTTTGTGGATGGGTAATCATCAAATAACTTCTCCCGCTCTGGGTGGAGTGGGAAGGCGTGTCAGACTTCTACTGACTAAAACCCACGCGTGTTCCTTCAGCCACTTTGTGCCAGGGCCACGGTAACTCTTTCGAACAACCCGCAAGCCTTGCGGGACTGTAGACCAACGTCAAAACAAACCGAAAATTTTTATTATTATTAGTATTCTCCTTTATTTCATTATATAAGGTGACTGGTAATTAGTGACCGATGCTAAAACACAATCATGATTGTACTCATGATAACAAACAACTTTTGATATGGAACCAAACCTGGATACGCGAAAAAAGTCAGCCGTCACATACATTCATGTTCGCATAACTCGCCAAAATGTAGGGAGCAGCAGATTTTTTTTCGCGATTTCAGGTTTGGCCCCATAGTAAAAGTTGTTTGTTATCATGAGTACAATCATGTGTTTAAGTATCGGTAACTAATTTGTCAGTCACCCTATATACATATAAATTATATTTTTAAATATTAGAACATAAAAAACAATAAAAAATATAGTTCATCGATATCGGGAACAAGGTCCAAGCTCCAGAAAGAGGAACCTCCTAACAATGCGAGCCGGGTCCAGAAGTACCGCTTCTTTCTGAATCAAGCCCTTAATCCAGCTGCCCAACGAGAGACCCCTCAGGTGTTGGTCGAGGCACTTGGCTATTAAGCCATTGGCTGTTATGACGATTATCGGTACAATGATCGCTGAGTCCACATCCCACATATCGACAACCTCGCGAGCCAAGTCAAGATACTTGATTTGTTTAATTTTCTCGGCTTCTACGAGGTTCCCGTCATGCTGGGAGACCGTTATGTCAACAATCATTGCGCGCCTACGATCTACCGCCCCTATATCAGGATTATTAGCAACAGTAGACCTGTCAGTCATGATGGACCGATCCCAGTACAATGTTATATTTCCAATTTCGAGAACTGGGTCGGGCATATACCTATAGTATGGCCCTTCTCCTATAGTATGGATTCCACAAGGCTGTATTTCAGAGCAAGTTGCTGAGGGATTATCCTGGCTACAATGTTGTGTCTATGCAAGTACTCTTCGTTAGCTAGACGATAACACCTGGAGATAATGTGTCTGACTGATTCCCCCAGACGGTGGCATGCTTGACAGATGTCAACTGTGCTGTCTTTCACAAAAAATAATCTCCAGTAACTCGTCGTCATCATAACTTCATCCATAATTTCACAGAAAAAACCATCGGTTTCCCCAAAGAGGTCACAGAAACGCAGTCAGGCTAAGGATTCTACTAGATCTATATCGGGTCCACGTAGGTTCTGGAAAAAGCGTCCGTGAAGCTCCTTACTCTACGAGTATCATACCTACCTGCGATCATTAGTGTCAAGCACTACAGGTTTGCCGCCAGTTCTCTATAGCCAATTAGAGTGGGGTGAGGCCCTTGTCCACCGCAAACACATCTCGATGCATCCCCACGTCTGCTTCTAAGCAATTTTCCCTGAGACTACTTATCTCGCGATTGTGGAGGGTCTTAGCGTTTAAAAAGCCTCGACCTCCACACTTTTGCCGATATACAGTCTCATTACCGATGAACCAGGGCGTCGAGTTCGGTCTGAGTCCATTTGAGTATGCTGAAGGAGTACAACGAAACCGGCATGCCCCAACCGTTGAAGGTGTGAATCTTGGAATCTTGAAGTGAATCTTGGCTGGTCTTGGCGGGAGCGGCACTACCTAGCTTTTCTTGAAGCGCTTCGTCATTTTTTTTCGAACCCTCATAACTTGGATTTGGATTATACCAGATAAACAAAATTCTCGGGATATGATGTCAGTGGACTTATTAAACATACATAGTTTCTGTTGCATAGCTCTTATTTTATTGATAACTAAAAACCCCGATTTCGTCACTGGCTGATAATCATCAAAACTCTTAGGGTACTTCCTTAAGTCCTAGAAAGCTGAAATTTGGTATGTAAGCTAGTATTAATACGCAAACAACATAAACATTCTAAAATTTGAAACTTACCCCCAACCCTTTAAACTAGGGGATGGAAGTTTGTATGAGACTTCCGCAAATTTTGATGCTAGAGATCTGAAAATTGATATAGGGACTCCTTGTTATAAATAATAAAATACTTATTTATTTAAAAAAAGAAAGAAAAATTAACAAATTAAAAAATATTGTCATAAGCAACTTACAAAAAGAAGTGAAATCCCACCAAAAACATGTAAAATGTTTCCAAGACGAGACCATTTGAATCGCACTGTCAAAAAGTTATCAGATCACATGTAGAGCCAAGCTTCTAACTCTACACGCCCTAACTCTACAAGCCCTAACTTAACAAACTCTACACCTTGGTCAAAATATGAGGCGTTTCGTTACTACAAGAACTTTCGTTACTACTATTGTACGTATAACAGAACAATAACGAACAGTGAATTAATTTTTCACCTTACGCCCATCTGACGGTAGCAAAACGGCGAAGCCACATATTTTGACTAACGTGTAGAGTTTGTGAAGTTAGGGCTTGTAGAGTTAGAAGCTTGGTTCTACATGAGATCTGATAACTTTTTGACAGTGCGAGCTATATGGTCTCGTCTTGGCAACATTTTACATGAAAATGTTTTTGGTGGGATCAATTTATTCTTATTAAGCCTTTATTGCTGATACTAAACATTATACATTTTATACATACTAGAAAAATTTTATAACTTAAATCTAGCACACCGGATTTCCCGTTTTAGTGGTTAGCGTGTCCTGTGACACATAGGCCGCTTGGCTGTTTCTATTCTTCTCTATTTTTAGCTTTTCTTCGCCGGATCCGCTGAATCAGAATCAGAATCAGAATCAGAATCATTTATTCGTAAACATAGGTGATAATTAAATACAAGATCTTAAAAATTAGATAGTACGCTATGTTTTGTCAATTGACATACAAATTATTAAAAAGAAAAAAAATGCTACTAAATTAAAATATGAATTCATCACAATATGAATATGAATCAACACTAATTGTATTAAGTAATTTCTAAATAATTTAATTCTATCATTGAATTTATTGTTGGAAAACATAGTCTAGAATATTCATGCACATCATCAATGAGCTTTCTATTGTTTTAGAAAAATATAGAGTTAAACACCAAATTGCATTCGATCAATGACATTGACCATTCCAATCGATCCAAATGTGGTGCATGGAAGCCAGATTGCGGTCCATTGCATTTTAAGTAGATCAATCACTGAGTGGAATGGGGCCCACTCATATCTGTATGTTTTTTTCCTCAAAAGACCATTTCGGGCACTACTCTTTAAAGTACTCACATGATCTGACGAAGAGTATGCCAATACTCGATATATTTATTGCTTCCACATGTGAACTATAAGTTAGTTTCGGTGTCTCAGAGAAGTCGGATAGGAAACACCGAAACAAAAAAAATATTTATAAATACTTAATATCTATATTTATTTTAAAAAGAAAAAAAAAACCGATCACACTAGTTTTTTTTTTTTTAAATATTATTGACGTGTTAAGTGTTTGTTTGTATAAACATATCTGCAGATTCATTTTATCAATATCGATTGGTCGACGTAGATCGAACGCAATGAAGCTGCATTTACCTGGATAGTTGACATTCTAAAGGATTAGATGATCTATCATCTGTAAAGCGTGTAGTCTAAACTTCAAACAACATTAACGGTTAATTACTTTATTTTTCTACCTGTGCAAGTAATTAGGTACTAAATTGACACAGATTTTTTTTTTGTTAGGTACAGCACCGTTACGCATCATAGGATCGACTAAACTTAAGCAACGTTCCATAACTTTATTATTCCACCTGCAAATGATTAGGTATTTATTTCAGTGCCTTACTTTAATAACACCAAACATTCTCATGTTTTGTTACATCAGTCTACATGTTACGGCAACGATTATTCCAAGTAAATCCTCGTTTTGTTTCCAATTCCGTAGAATCTTTTGCGCCATATGTCCAATGAGGACTATTCAGGACACTCCAGGAATAACGTAACGTTTGTGAGGGCATCGACCCCGGTCCATGCGATGGTGGGACATTAAATAATTATAGAACACATTTACGAGCCTAGTCGAATGTTTTCGCTGGAACGAATCCCTTTGAATTTAGACTAGACTCGGATTTAATATGGTGTTGGTTTTCCTTCCGCATCACCGAGTTTAGGTAGAATTTAGGATTTAAGCTCGATGCCCTCATCAAAAATTAAAGTTTTTGCATTGTACCTACACATAAATGCTCCAAATGTTGGTGAAAACCGGATCAAAATCCATGGTGTAGTTTAGAAGGTATAAAATGTGTGACCACACCAAAGAGAATAGTCATTGGACCACAAAGACAGACGCGCAAAACGACTTTGTGTAGTCCTATAGAAATAGCAAAAACTTCTGTTATAAAATTCTTCAGTGACTTTACTGTTGTATTCTTGTAGGTCCTAGGTTAGGAGGCTAGCCAAAATGGTACTAAATCTAGTTTTTCTTTTAATTTATTGTAAGCCTAACAAAATACGTGAATGAATTAGCTACCATGTACAAAATCCACACAATAACAAGCTTATGGTTTCAAGTAACAAGAAGGTATTATGTATAATAATCGGTGAAGCCACCAAAAATTCTGCTAGATATCATGTCTAATATAAAGTTCCGCCCTTCAAGTAGATAAGTATTTATTTTTAAAAATCTCTTTTCCCCATGGGGTCCCGGACCTTTGGAAGGCATACGAGGGGCCGAAACGAACTCGCTGAGGCCTTTTAGACAATTTTAAGTGTTGAGGCACCAATCGACATTATCCCTGTTTGTTCTATGCAAGTTTACCCAAGGACAACCCCTGGTTGGTGCAAGAGTATTGCAGAAAATGAAAACAAAACATATTGAGGTATGGGTTTGGGCGGCTATAGTGGATTGGTTACCTAAGGACTATGACTAGGAAGGACTATGTCTCCTGCCTGATCAATGTTATGTAATACACGGATAAAATGGCAGGGAGTGACTTGCACAATCAATAATGGCCCGCGAAAACGGTTGCTAGCACATAGTGACGGTAGTACATTTGCTCTTGCGACTCTCCACTCAAGCCGACCAATAAAGGCAAGAAAGAGGTGAGAGCTCTGTTCTTCGTCAGTGTTCACTCCAGCCGGCCAATAAAGGCAAGCCAGGGGTGAAGAACACCCCCGCGGTGGGTTCCCGCATTGTCGAGGCGGGGGGCTCAGTGGCCGTGGCTTGGTCACCCACGGTGAAGCGAAGAGGAACCCGAGGAAGGGCCGCTCGTCAGGGCTTTTCCCAGGACGACTACGTAACGACCAACAGGTAGGTTGCGGTGCCGCTTGAGCGACATCGCAACTGAGGCGGGCTGCGATGTCGTATGGGAGGCATCGCGGCTGAGGGTTGGAGGCCGCGGCGGGAGAGGAGTGCCGGTATTGCGGTGCGCCGCTCTCCCTACCAACCGCGGCCTTGACGGGGCGCCGCCGTCAGATGGCGGACACGGGTGCCGCATGGGAGGAGGAGTGTCGGATTTCATTGGCCACTCTCCCTATCCTCTGCGGCGAAGTGGTAGGCGGCCGGGCCACAAACCTGACCGGTCGCAGGGGGACCAAGAGTGCCTAGACATGGGGTCGTCTAGCACCCATGTGCTGGTTTGGTCCATGGGGTGGTCACGGTGCGCAATGTGTTCTTGTGCGCCGGTGACGGAGGGTACTCCCCAGAGGAGGGTCCGGTGAAAGACAGCCGCGGCGGGTTCGCAGTGAGTGCTAACGCGTGCCCGAGTTCCCGCCACAAGCGGCAGAGGAGGACAACGTGGAGTTTTAGTGGGTTGGAGTCCCACTTAACTGCACTATCTCCCCGTGAAAGTGCAGTATGCATGAGCATTTCTCCACGGAAAAAAAAGGGTGAAGAAAAAGACTTCTTCCGGGAGATACGATTCGTCGGGTCGCTACTGTCCAACAGCTCGCCACATGCTGACCTGCGAGTTTATAATAATTATTAAGATGCCTATCATATGCATAGTGTATATTTAACTACACAATATGTCATAATGTTTGGTTTTGCATGCACTGCACTCTGCGAATGATGAAACAGCGAAATATGACTATCTTGCGATGCGATTCTCGTACTTATTGCCAAGCGAATATTATCATATGAGCTACTGCTGATGTCCTACACTATTATATATACATATGTATAGTGCATTAATGTGTCAATAGCAAATAGCTAATTTTGTAATCGATGCGAGTTTCTATCAAATATTTGTTTTGGATGCGTCGTAGTGGTTCATTTCCTCGGAAGATTGTTGGGTTTATTGTGAGGTTCATCTTCACCAAAGCTAGTTTTAGATGCTGTACTGTAACATAATTTCATTAATATAACTGTGTTGCCCACGAATCCTTATTCGCTTTAGCCACTATCCCGGGATATGAGAGAATCTCGATATTCTTTACTTGAATTCTCAATAGTCTCACCCTATCTCTGCTCTAACTAACGCCTATCTAAGAATCATCCCTTCCTGCTCCGCACCGCTGCTTCTTGCACCATGAAGACTAATGTGAAGTGAGCTTCAAGTATGCTGTCATTCTACCTAATGCTAGGGATCGAAACTATTGACAGCTCACTTCGAGCTCACTTCACCTAAGTTTTTACGGTGACTTTTACAGCGATTCCGTATCGGCTGGTATTCCTTTCTACACTGGATTCGGCTTTGCCTTATCATTCGGACAGTCAGCCAAGGAACTGCTTCGTGAGGAATTATTAATAACCCTGAAGAATAACCGATGCATGCTAACTGCCCACTTTTGTAATAATCAAATAAAATGGAGACAAAATATAATTTTTATAATGATCACCGTGATTGCTGTATCCTTATCACAACTATCCTATCCTAACTATCACACTAATATTATAAAGGCGAAAGTTTGTGAGTGTGTGTGTTTGTATGTTTGTTACTTCTTCACGCTCAAACGGGTTGACCAATTTTGATGAAATTTGGTATGGACGTAGCTGACACCATGGATTTACACATAGGCTACTTTTTATCCCGAAAAAATGTAATGGTCCGTCGTACCGCGGGTAAGACCGCGGGGCGCAGCTAGTAATATTATAAAAGCGAAAGTGAGTTTGTTTGTTACGCTTTCACGCTAAAACTGCTAAACGGATTTGGATTAAATTTAGCATACGGGTTGACCATGAGCTGCATTAGGATATAAGATACTTTTTATCCCAGTAGTACGTTCACGTGAGATAATTTCAGACAATCACGCGGGCGAAGCCGCTGGCAAAGGCTAGTGCCAAATAAAGCGTTTGTTACCTTGCTTTTGCAGACATTGTTCGGGAGAAAATCTACATATTTGAGTTTCCTCTTCTAATTTAGATACAACATAATAATTTATTTTGCTTTGTGCTGCTCGCTTATATTAGATCTATATAATATATTTTAGACTTTATTTAAATTTTCTTTTTTATGGAGCGGCTTCATTGTAGGTTCTTATCGACTCATTAATTATTGGCATTTTATCAGTTCACCGACACAAGCGAAACTTTATATCCTACCTTAGTTGAAATAATACGCCGATTTTATAAAAAAAGCAATGCCCATTTTTCGAGAGCTAATTTAAATTCCCATGGATACTCTCCGTCTGGAGAGAAAGGTGGGTTATGTGGAACTGACTAAAACTGCAAGGTACGTCCTAATACTAGCTTACAAAGTGTCGACTGACTACTTAATTGGTATTAGGCGTATCACTTGGTGTCCGCGTGACCCAAAGAGGATGTGTGCGTGGGTAACGATATGACGAGATAAAAAAAAATTGATGTGCGCAAAGGGCGAGGTTATTAGTTCATAACGCGATTATGTGTGGATGTCACAAATAGATCCAGGCAACTCGTAAAAATGTTATAGTTACATGATCATTTTTTTATGATAAACTATAGTTTAATAGATACACATGTCTATTATTGGTTTGGTAAGCGATGAAAATGTGTTGTTGCTGTCAAGGGTAATGGGATAGTTTCTTACCAATTATAGATTATAGGTACAGTCAATGTCTAGAAGTCCACTTACACCGCAATGACCATTATCGCCTGCGCTATACGGGCTGCCAAAGTTGCCAATGTGTATTATTGTCAATCGTTCTTATAGAAGAAAGTCATAAGTACAACTAATATTGCTATGCCATAGTTTTGCGAGATTGCTAGTCGACTTCTGACTGTTGTAGTACAGACGCCAGCAGGTCAACCTACCCGAAACTGTCAGATTTTCCCAATCAACCTTGAACCTAATGCCTTAGCAATAAAGTCGAAAATCTATTAAAGAAATCTGACAGATTGTAGTAGCTTGACGTGCTGGCGTCTGTACATATTGATCACATGGTAGTACACCTCTGTCTAACCTTTCGGGGAATGCAACGTGATGTTATGTCACTGTGCTAATCTTATATCTTTCTTAAATAATAATGACAGGTAATTGCAAACCTGTTGGTGAAATTACAGTCGAACTAACACTTCTTGATTACAAGTTTATTAGGTATTTGATAAGTTGTAACTGTATGGTTTACGCAGAACCTACGTATATAAATATGATTTAATTGTACATAAATATCTTCCGGGAAATCCCCTCGCTATCAAAACGTACGGGCCAGTATGTAATTTTTAAGCCCAGGGCCTGCAGTCTCGACATAGATAGCGATCGCTATACGATCGAATTCGATCGCAAAGTCCTAGTGGGGTCACTAGACGGTCAAAATTGCATGACAAACACGAAAAAATCACATGCTTGTCAAGCAATTTTGACTGTCTACGTACCCCATTAGGACTTTGCGACCGAATTCGGTAGTAAAGCGATCGCTATCTATGTCGAGACTGCAGCCCCAGGAACGTGAACTATATCGAGAAATATACATAATCGATGCCTGTACTGTTTGCTACAGGAATTCCACGTGGCGTACGTGTTCGTGAAGATGGGCAACTCGCCCAGGCCTGGTCTCTGGATGCTGGAGAAGTCTACGGATTACGGGAAGACCTTCAAGCCTTGGCAGTACTTCTCCGATTCCCCTCAGTGAGTATTTAATGGGTCTGGGATGGATGGGAGTAGAGATCGGATAATCGGATGCATATTTACGTAAAGTATAATTTAGGCTAAGAAAATACGGAAGCGACTTCTTATTTATTTATTTTTCTTAATTAATATAAATCTCTGGAGTGGATTCTACAAAATCCGGGAATGCACAACTAATCGGATACATAGTATGGAAACGACTTCTTAAATAGGTATGTGGTATAATTTATTAAAAAAAAAAAAAACCAGGACACCAGGTTACCCATTCGTGTGTTTATTTACTTGAAATTCATTTTTAACTCCCGATGTATGCAGTTGTGGCAACCCACTTTTCAACATTAGCTAGCAATCATTCTAAATCACAAAGTAGGTACCTACTAAAATTATTAATTCCAGAATCGCAAGATTTTTTTGAATTTAGCCTTTAACTTTAGGTAAATATCGATTCCCCGATCTCTGGTCATCAGTCATCATCACAGTAAGTTAAAGTCAATATTAACAAGGATTTGTCAAACACATTCGTTCATTCCCATGGGCTACCTAAGAGAATTTCAGTGATTACAATGCAATGAAGCGGAGCAGAGGTGCATAGTACAGCAGTTTTACCTCTACAAGGTGTAACTCAAATAACGCACAACCTCTTAAGGGGTCATTGTACTCATCATTATGAACAACTTTTACTATGAGACCGAATCTGAAATCACGATAAAAAAAAATCAGCTGTTCAGTACATTTTGACGATTTATGCGCACATACTAAATGTACTGAACAGCTGATTTTTTTTTTCTCGATTTTAGATTTGGTCCCATAGCAAAAGTTGTTCATAATTATGAGTACAATGACCCCTTAAGAGGCTGTGCGTTATTTAAGTTACACCTTGTGTGAGTTCCTATAAATAAATAAATCAATCAAATTAGTTTAATTCGAGTAACAAGACTCATATACAAACAGATACATAGCAGTATACAGACAGGATAACAAGCACAGACAAAAACGAACACTCACAAGGTAGCAGTATGTCTGCTGCAGCATTGCCGTATATAAGGGCAATGCAGTCTGTTGGCGATCATCGCCAGCTCCTATTTCATAATAGGAGGAGAGCTATGCTTCTCAAATTTTCTAATAGTAAATACCTAATACCTACCTATTGATCGTAACTTTCGCAATTTACCTACCTACTACCAAACTAAGGGCCGGTTTTTTGATCGATAGTTAACTCAACCAATGGTTAAACATAGTAACTAATGGTTGAATATTGGCTAAATGTAAAAGGCTAAACATAAATGTATTCATGTTAGGTATCTCATTCATATTAAAAATAGCAACTATTGACATAACTCATGCGGCCCTTAGAGCTGTCCAGTATTAGGACTAGCGAACACTGCTGGTTCATCGGGAACGGCCCCGACTTTGAGTTATTATATAAGTCGAAAAATCGAGCCCAGACCAGCCCAGAGGGTGTGGACTTAGATTTGTACTAATATATATACTCTGTGGCGTATTAGGGTCAGTCTCCACCAAGCGGGAAAATCCTCACGGATGCTCGAGTACTTTTTATATTTCACTGGAATAAGTCAACATCGCACCCCAAAAAAATACCCCAATGAAATTCGACGCAGACATCAAGCGTCAGTCAATATTGATACAGTTCCTTTTTCAGTGAAATTTAAAAACAATAACCCTTCCTTGGCAGTCAGGTAAAAATGCTCGACTTTCCGCGGCGATTTTTCAGTTTGGTGGAGATTTTTTTTTATTTGTTATGGGTTTGCTCTTGACTTTAGTCTAGGTCAGAGGTGACAGAGACAAAGTCGACGATGGAGTGAGCTTACCCAGAAGAAGCCTGTTCACTCTCACTTTGAAAAGATTAGGGTTGTATGCGTTCGGAAACACAGACGCAGGTAGTGAGTTCCACTCCTTTGCTGTGCGCATAATAAAAGACATTTGGAAGCGCTTAGTGCGAATTGGTGGAATAGCAACCAGGTAGGGATGGTAACTGGCACTGCGTCTAGATGTCCGATGGTAGAAGGGGCCGGTGGAATGAGGTCGTGGAGTTCTCGGGCACATTCTCCGAAGTACAATCTGTAGAAGACCGACAAGCAGGCAACCTTGCGGCGATGATCCAAGCTCTGACTCTCGACCACTCCTTTTCACAGAGTAAAGACATGTGTTGAGATAGTAGAACATGGGCATCCACTCTATGATAGGGATAGACCGATAGGACTCACACAAGTTGCATCACAGCAGCTGGCTCCAGGTGGTCCCAAATAGTTACCAGTACTGTAACCTAAGCTCCTTTTACACGTTACAAGTTTATTGCCTGTGGCATACCATAAAATTGAAGGGCAATTACCTACAATATTGTTTCACGATACGGGCAAGCTAGTTGCCGCTCAAAACTGGTATAGGTGAACGGGAAATATAAATAAAATATAATTTTTTTTAGTGTTAGCTTATACATATTTTCTGGTATAGGTGCACATAAAATAAAATTGCATGTACAAAGATTTTGTATAAATCAAACATGAGCGAACGAAACAAGACATCATTAAAATTTAATAAAATATTTGGCAGCACAAATACGGGTAATACTGGAATCAATTGTACAAGGACGTGCAACTCTGTGTTTAGACGAGGCAACACTTGTATGTAATAGTTGCCTTGCAATTTTATAATGGCCTTGGTACACCAAGGGTAAAAGTCGCATGCAATTTTATTGAATGGCAAAACTTGCATTCAATTACTGTATGCCATTTTATGGAAACCGCACGCGTGTAAACACTTGCATGCAATTCTTGAAAGGTAATAAAATTGAACGTGCTTTATGGCATGCGATTATTGCTGCTGAACGTTCCAAAAAACTTGCGTCGTGTAAATGAAGCTTGAAGTTCGAATTCTAATGCTTACTCTTTCCACAGGGATTGCGAGCGTTACTTCGGCAAGGAGAGTCTACAACCCATCACCAAAGATGACTCAGTCATTTGCAGCACTGAATACTCCAAGATTGTGCCTCTAGAGGGCGGTGAGGTCAGTCTAATTGATTGTTTTAGCAGGTCGCAGATACCGGTGACATCATAAGCTTGTAGAAAGTTAGATAAAAATGCTTTGATGCATAGTCTTTCATCTCGGTAATTGATAGACTGATCAATTCTGTAAAAAACTCACCGTGAAAACTTAGGTGAAGTGAGCTTGAAGTGAGCTGTTAATAGTGTCAATCCCTAGCATTAGGTGGTCTGACAGCTCACTTCAACTTCAAGCTACTTCACCCAAGTTTTCACAGTGAGATTCTTAAGCTACGGTTCCCTAGAAGAGCGGTGGCTGCACTCAACGGTGGTATTGACGTCATGTATGATGGCAGCGGCAAAGATTTATATCATTAGATTCGCCATACAGTGTCAGGGTTGAGCTACATCTGTCAACACGGAATCGCCATTTTCATGCTCTATCCTTTTTTATCGTTCAGGACCTTCATTTCTTAGGGCGAGAAAGATAAAGAGCGGGGCGGAATCGGCGATGCGCTCGGATTCCGCCGCGCGCAATCTATCTTTCTCGCTTTATAGCGATAGAAAAAGATAGAGCTTGAAAATGAGCGTGATTCCGTACTGACAGATGTGGCTAAACACTCAAAAGGTATTCGCATTTCTGTTTCGTTTTGATACCTCTGACACGCAATGATGCAGTGACTTCACTTGATTATCATGGAAACATGTGTGAGCTCACTCTTCTCAATATGGACACTTTTTCTTGTGACTACGTACGGTGAGGGCAAAACTAGCGATTTAAATCTTTGGGTTTACATTAACATTAAGTCAAACCCCACCCGGGTTTGACTTAATGTCAAATACAGGTAAAACAGTTTTACAGATTTTCTTGGCCGTTTTCCTAGGAAACCATAGCTTTACAGAATAGACAGGCACCTGCTTACTGCTTCGAAATGAAGAAGCAACGTCAAGCTGTTGATGATCTCGTCCTTCTAAAACTAGTAGTAAATATTTTCTACTAAGTATGTTTGCTTTCAGAATCTCAAATAATTATCAAGTTTTGGAAACACAAACTCAATGGCACATCACAAAGTTCAAATTCCATTGTAACCATTTTTTAAGACTTTATTTTTATATAAACGAAACTACAAAACGCTGAAGAAGATTATGTAGTTGATTATTTGGCAATAATGTACCTAAATATTATCTAAGATTGTGTAGTGTTCAAGTATAGGTGCTATTTTTTTCTTTGCTTCCAGATCCCGATTTCCTTGCTGAACTACCGGCCGTCTGCGAACACCTACTTCAACTCCTCAGTTCTCCAGGAGTGGACCAGGGCTACTAACGTGCGGCTCCGTCTGTTGAGGACCAAGAACTTACTGGGACATCTCATGTCCGTGGCCAGGCAGGACCCTACTGTTACCAGACGTGTGAGTTCAACTTGTATTTTGTTTGAAACTGTCGCCGTAACAAGGAGGCCACATCCCTGCGATGCGCGTTCCAGCCCTAAGTCTTCGATATTTAGATTAATGATATTTGGAAGTTTGTTTAACGGTCTGTTGGGACCGAACCTGTAATCGCGTCAACATCAGGTGTTCCGTACATGTATGTTCGCATAGCTCGTTAAAATGTAGGGAACAGTAGATATGTTTTTCACGATTTCAGTTTTGGTCTAGTAAAAGTTGTTCATAATGATGAGTACAATGACCCCTTGGAGGCCCATGATTTAAATTTCACCCTGTACTCGTATACATGATGGAGCAACAGACAGCAGGCTAGGTGCACTCGGATAAACAATGACTTTCATATGCACTTAATTAAGTTCCTACCTACGAGTATGTGCTTATCCAAGGACATTTATGCATTTGTTTGAAGAAGTGTCGATTAATTATGCAGGTGAAATCCCGGGCTAAAGCTGCAGCTAGTACCTACCTACTTATAAAATCATTTTAACTGGAGCTCAAACCTCATCCAGTTGGATATGTAAGGATTGGGTCCTATGAAAAGGCTGTAGGAACAATACCTAATCATCCGCTATTTGAAACGTGCAAATACCAATAAATGCAGGTAGCTGGTATTGTATTTCTACAACTCAAGCTTAAAATCAGTGACCGTGTAACTTACCTGTTATTTATAGCTAAACAAACAGGTCCATTAACTGACGATACGTGCGTCGGATTCAGGGCTATTAAGGTAAATTTCAGCGTCGATGTCAACCTTTTGCTGTAGTACTGTAAAAGCCTGGGAGTGATCTTTACTTTTACTACTCAAATAATAAACGAACTCGCGTTGTACTCCGATATATTTTATAGACTTTCTAATCATATTTCTATTTGAACCAACGCGCCTGCATTGGCCGAGGGGCCCGTCTCGCTGACGTCTCCCTAGAACAAACTAGCAACGCCTTTTATAAAATTGCTAATTTATTATTATCCTAAGATTGTAATAATTAAACCCAAATCAATTAAATTAATTATGCCTAAGGTACACATTTACTCTATCTCTCTTTCTGCTCTGGGCTCTGTACATATTTTGTGCTTGAAGTATTAAATAAATAAATAAACATAAAATATAATTGCCTTAATCTGTTAGTTATTAGTTTAGCTTCCTCTCTTTGGAGTTCGAACCTTCACATATGGTGGAGGCGCCAGCCGGGTAGGATTAGCCTGAGTGCTGGAATGTCATGTTTTGAATAAAAGTCTTATTTCGAAATAGACTGCGTCAATCCTTTTATTCAAGGGCGGGAGAGGTACCTAGCTCATGTAAATGTTTCATACAATAGGCAACCTTATATTTTACTGACTGACATTCTATCGATCAAGCAAATATGGAACTACTTTTTGAATAAAAAAAGTAGTCCTAGGTTGAACAAGAGTGAAGACAAGTCCCTTTTAAGAAAGTGTGCGATTATCCTAAGATTGTATTATTTAAACATAAAATATAACACCTAATTGCTCTACCATATGTTATACATATATTAGTTTAGCTTCCCCCCTGTGGAGTTCGAACCTTCACAGTACCTATGCCTACTTGTGTGTATTTGTCCCAAATGCATACCACCGGAGGACTCAGTAAGTTTGAGAGGACGAACGACATGTTCGACGGTGACAACCACTAGGAACTGCCGGTCTATTCTGTAAAAATCTCACCGTGAAAACTGAGGTGAAGTGAGCTTGGAGTGAGCTGTCATTCCACCTGATGCTAGGGACACTATTGACAGCTCACTCCACGCTCGGCTCACCTAAGATTTGTACAGAATAGCACCGCTGTTTTTAACTTCAGTGCCAGCATGACAGCAGCCACCGCGCGTCCATCAGTACTAGTAGGTAGGTATTTAGCCGTCATACTTATTGATCGTCTATGCACTAGCAGTGAATGATAATTTTATTAATATGTTATTCATATGAGGTAGGTAAACGTCAACGCATTCTTTAGGACACTAAATTAATACACCATTTTCTCCCATCAGTACTTCTACAGTATAAAAGACATCAG
This sequence comes from Dicycla oo, assembly GCA_948252095.1. Taxonomy (NCBI): domain Eukaryota; kingdom Metazoa; phylum Arthropoda; class Insecta; order Lepidoptera; family Noctuidae; genus Dicycla; species Dicycla oo. Next base: position 38,480,969 of record OX411709.1, on the reverse strand, counting down.
TATAGGCGGTCGCTGCATGTGCAACGGTCACGCAGACACGTGTGAACCAGCGGACCCCGCCACCAACACCAACATACTGGAGTGTGTGTGCCAGCACAACACCTGCGGGCCCCAGTGCGCAGAATGCTGCCCAGGGTTCGAGCAGAAGAAGTGGAGGATCTCGCAGCATTGGGACAGGTTTACTTGTGAACGTGAGTTGACTATACGTATCTAACAAGAGCCTTTGCCTCGTTGCAGCCATCCAATTGCATTTGGATGTATCAAGCAACACCAATGAACATTCAGTTATCTAGTGGAGCCGATTCTCTTGTTAAGTAACTAAATTAAAATTAGAGAATCGCTATCTTTTTCTAACAGGCAGCGCGAGAAAAGGACGGGAGCTATGAACTAAGAGATGTCAAACTAGTTTACGCCTTGCGCTTCACTGTTTTTAGACGACATATTTTTGCGTGTACCTAGTCTGTATGGAAATAATAGTTCAGCTAAATTTGACAGCTCTAATTTACGTCCGCCTCATTCTTGTTTTATTAGAGAGAAAAAGTTAGCAATAGCCATTATTAAGTTTAGTTTGTGCACAATAGAATCGGCACCATTGCCGAATCTCGTGAAATTAGCTTACGCTGATTTAATTTTTCACGACATAGCGCATTAAATTAATATCCCCTAAATTAATCATCGAACCTGGCGTATTAGAAATGTAAGTATAACCACAGATTAATACAGATAGGACACTGCGCAAAATCATTTAAATAAAAAGCGACCTTTCTACGACACAATAAGTGCAAATCAGGTCGCACAACGCTTATTACCTACAGTTATATTCAGCTACAAGTTGTCTCTCTTTATATCGCGTAACTCTTATACCTTCGGGCTCGTAAGGGTTTTTTGCGACGCGGCGTGTGAGTGAGTATCGAACTGACCGTGCGAGCCGGCCGTTGCGCGGCAGCCCGCACTGAATTGGCCCCGTGACAAGGGCCCGCCGCGTACTTGTAGCTTCGTACCTAAACTGCGGAGTGTCCCATCTGTATTAATATGTGGTATAACCTACTTTCTCGCGAAGAACTGTGCCAGAATATTTGAATGGTATATACGTAGCGCATCGACTGGTCCACACAAAAGAATATGCCTCAACTTGAGAACCTCTTTCTTTTTCGTCGGGTAAACACTAACTCTTTCTATCCTCTTGCAGCTTGCAACTGTCACAGCCACTCAACGGAATGCGAGTACGATCCCGAAATAGATAGGAAGAGGCTTTCCATTGACATCTACGGCAGATACGAAGGTGGTGGCGTATGCAAAAACTGCCAGCACAACACTGAGGGTATCAACTGTAACAAATGTGTGCCGACCTTCTTTAGGCCCTATGGAAAGAGCTGGAATGAAACTGATGTGTGTCAGCGTGAGTATAATTATTACGTAACTAGCTATCTCTGCGGTTAAATAAATAAATATATAAATAATAAACTAATCATAGACTATTCAATTTCTTATACTATTTATATTCGAATACGACTCTAACGATTTTGTTGAAAGTCGCAATATAGGGGTTTATGGGGCGAAAATTTGACCCAGCTAGGTCTCATAACTGGGAAAATTCGTTTTCTCTATTTTGACCCGAGCAGAGCTCGATCGCCCAAGTGCTAATCATCATCAGTTTCTGATGTGTAACATCTTTCCTCTCGCTTTCCTGCAATAGATGGCAGTGATTTCATAAAAGGGACGGAAGTGTGTAACAGGGAGGTATTTGATTTGCCAATGAGCACACGTAGTGCCACGGAGGTGCTGGTGGCCGTCAGATGGTACCAACCCATTTTCCGAGAGGTTGGTACTGTCAGCCATCAGTAATAAAAATAATAATAATACTGCTAGAGGATTCAGGTCTAGGCTATCGGTTGAGGAGAGGCGGTCAGGTCATATCTCATCTCCTATACATGGATGACTTGAAACTCTTTGCTCCCAACAAATTGCGAATGATGGAACTACTGAAGCTAACTGAAACTTTCAGTAGCGCCATGAGGATGGAATTTGGTGGGGACAAATGTACAGCCATGCATGTGGTGAGATCATGGAATCCGAGGAAATTCAACTCTCGGATTCCACATACCTTAGATCGCTCTCCTCATCCGAAAGCTACAAGTATTTGGGTATATCGGAAGCTGTACGTATCAACGTTGCTGACATGAAACAATCGTAGAAGGAGCGCTTCTTTGGTCGCCTGAAGAAGGTATTAAGTAGTCTTCTTTCAGGCGGAAACAAGGTGCGCGCCTTCAATGGTTGGGTCATGCCGGTCTTGATGTACTCTTTCGGCATACTCAAATGGACTCAGACCGAACTTGACGCCCTGGATAGGAGGTTTCGTACACTGTTGTCGGCAAACCGGATGCATCACCCACGATCATCGTTGATGAGACTGTACATCCCGCGGAAGTGCGGGGGTCGTGACTTTTTAAATGCTAAAGCCGAGGTGTGCAGCCTCAGGGAATATTTTTTAAACGCCGAATTGGGTATGCACCGTGATGTGTGGGTATGCACAGTGGATAAGTGCCCTCCATGGCTAAAGAGAACTGGCGCAAACCATACATACACCGTACGTAGTATTTTTTGCTATGTAGTATTTTTTAATATTTTTACATGTTTTTTTTAATGCTTTTTATAAAAATAAATATTTTTATAAAAAGCATTTAAAAAAAACGTATTCATAATAATAAATAAAGGACATAATAATCCCTACCGCTGTATCATCGCGTGGCATCGTGGCAGGGCTTAAATAGGTCTAGGGTGAGGAGCCAGACCAAGAGAAATGGATAAACCCGCAGGGCAGCATGTGGCGAGCTGTTGGGCAGTAGCGACCCCACGGACCCATAGACCCTATTTCCCGGGAGAAGTATTGTTCTTCTTCTCTCTATCTCCACTCCTCAAGCACCTCAGGAAGGGTTGCCCGCTTGTCGCTACGTCACTATTTGTGGTAGCGACCGTTTCCGGGGGCCCATTATTGAGTGTGCAATTCACCCCTTACCATTTTATCCGTGTATAATTATATAACATTGCTCAGGCAGGGCCAGGTAGTTCTTCCATAGTTTAAGTTAGCCAATCCACTTTAGCCACCCAAACCCATAGCCCAATATGTTTTGTTTCCACGTTCAGCAATAGTCCTGCACCAACCGGGGCTTACGTAGATCATTGTGACGAGATAATCAGTGCAAATAAATCGCAAGAACTTATTTGGAATTATCCATGTTGCTACTGATTTGAATGACGAGCAGTTGGCATCAACTGCTCTAGCAGTTGTCAATGGCAGCTTCAGGCTGTTGTCTATGACTGCAAGAGCGGTCCGTGTATGTTGATCAATGGCTAACTGCTCGAGCAGACCGTGTATGGCGGCCCTTACTCTAACATTAAGTTGAAAACAATTTCAAAAATTAGCTTTGCGTTATTGGAGGATTATAAACATAAATAAACGTTGTATGTTTACACAATTAATTTAAAAGGTGTCTCAACTCCTTAAATAATATATTATTTCATTAAAAAATAGTAGTTAATTTAAGAAAATGGAACATTTTGTACAGACAAAACCTATCAACATTTTGAAATTTAAAAGTTCAAAATTCATTTATTTTGTGAACACAGGGTACAATGATCTTATGAAGGTATATAATAGTGTTTGGTCCAACCTATGTTCCGCCGACAGGCATACAAAATAGTGATGCTATGATCAAAATTAAATTAATTATCAAAATCTCTTAAAAAAATAAAAACAATGCCAACAAATAAAAATTGTCAAAAGTTAAATAAAATAGTCCCTACAGAAAGATAAAACAATGTCAGCAATATTACAGTCGTCAAAATTATTTAAATTAAAATAGTCTAAATGTCATAAAAAAAATACAATGTCAATTATCAAAAAATAAGAATGCATTATAATAAAATTAAATTAAATAATAACATAATACTAATTCCAAATATGTGATTAATTAAATTTGTCATTCAGAAACTGGTCTAATGTGTAATAGCATTGTTCAAGTAGCAGCTTCTGGAGAGTGTTTCTGAATTTTTGAATTGGCATACATTTAATTGCATCGGGAACTTTATTAAAAACTTGGGGAGCAATACCAAAGAAACTTTTCCTCATCAGTGCAGTTTGAGAACAGCGCCATCTGTCAAAAAGTAACTTTAACTTTTGATATTACTATACGAGAAAATTAAAAATCTGTTAAATTGAATAGTGTGTATCCAAAAGCAGAAGCCTACCTAAACTGGCCGGTTATGATCCCTTACTTTTGTTCTAAGCTATAGCACCGTGGAGTGGATAAACAAACGATTTCTTTAAAGCTACCAAAATATAATGATTTACTAAAATTCTTGTATTTAAAACCAAAACACTATTAAAAATTCATACCTTGTTCCTGGAGCCCTCACGGTTACCTTACAAAACTTGGTACTTACATTAGACCAACCATTTTTAAAGAACCAAACCTAAAATTTCTATAAATCCCAGAAAACTTAGCCATGTGTCCATTCCAAATCGTGCAATTGCTACCCTTATGGTTATTTTAAATTGCTTTTGGATTTAGCATGCAACTGCGACCTGCACTATTCGACTGGCAACTGTGAGGAGGAGTCAGGCCGCTGCGAGTGCCGGGTGGAGTTCAACCCCCCCAACTGCGACTCCTGCGCTTACGGGTACTTCGACTACCCTGATTGCAAGCCTTGTACCTGTAACCTGAATGGAACTGATGGACAGCAGTGCACGCCTGTTGATGGTCTGGTAAGTACAAGTTTGGCTACAACTGGTAGCTAAAGCATGGAGAATCGAGGTGCAGGGTACCTACATCATAGACTTTGAAGGGAACAAACTTAAGACGCCTCTGGAGCATGCATAGTTCATACAGACGAAATACCGAAATAATTTGTAAATCAAACATATTCTTAGGGTAGTTAAGTGTGTATGTATTCCGATTGGATTACAGAATATCTAGGTTACCAAATATATATTTTGAAAGAATACTGTTTTAAAGACGAGATATGAGGAATTTTAAATTTCTATAGAAAACGTTTTTCTCATATTTCATGTTTCAATCGGTGTTCTTATTTATATATTTAGGAGCCTAGATATTCTGTAATCCAATCGGAATAAATACACACTACCTAAAGAATATGTTTGATTTAAAAAATATTTTAGTATTTCGTGAATATAATCCAATGTTGAAATTGGATTATGTATGTACTTAAGTTTGTTACAAATGTCTCTAAATATTTAATGTTCTTTAGAGTGCTTGTAAGTAATAAACAGGAATAACCTAAGTGGAAATCCCTTATGAAGTAATATCACATTCACCTCCATCCTGGCCACGCTGCTAATGGTCAATAATGAAATGTAAACAAAACTAGAAAAATATGATTTGAAAATCCATGATTCCTGTTTTTGGTCTAGAAATATCAATCATATCTTGATTCCCTATTATTCAATTCAATCTTAACACTGGTCCAACCAAATGTATTTGTGAGATTCTAAAAACGACCTATGCCACTGAAGAAAATATTATGTTGGCAATTCAATAACTTCATTTTTTTTTTGTCAATAGTGTCCGTGCAAGTACAACTATGCTGGAAAATCCTGTGAGATTTGTGCAGATGGATATTATTCACCGGAATGTAAAAGTAAGTACTCGTACCAAACAAATGGTGGCTGGGGTTGTATTAGGGATATTATTAATTGGACATCAAATAAATAATCACCTATCAATTTATTTCCATCATTTACATACTTTTTTACATCATAAATACTGACTGCACATTAAATTAACCAGAGCGTACATACATAATACTCACACTCATAGCAAAATGACATGGCGACTAATATTATCCTCGAGGTTAGGTATGGTTAGGTTACTTTAAACCCTTTACACAGAAATAGGAGCCCCGTGAAGCGGGGCTCTGTCGACATAGGATGCAAGATTGAGCGAAGGGCAGGACGGGTTATAATAATTTGTTTTTTTTTTTCAAGAATGGTAAAAGGTAGCTAATAATGTCTAGTGCACATTAAAGCTTATTAGCTTTAATGTGCACTAGACATTATTAGCTATGCATTAATAAAAAAGCTTTAAATAGCGGTACGCCACGAATATAAATTATTGCATATTCAGTTATATTTTCAGATGAGTATTTTGCTGTGCAATCAGTAATTTTGATTGGAATTCGGATTATTTTTGGATACAAAAAGTTTTTTTTTATAGGTATGTGTAAAGTTATTAAAAAACTGGCCAAGTGCGAGTCGGACTCACAAATGAAGTATTCCGTACAACCGTACATTAAATAACGCTGCTACAGAAAATGCGACTAACCTTATCACAAAATGGCACGTATCAGACGAGCCCTCTTGCTCAGACCATAGAAGGATCCGATTTACATTAACGGCCTACACAAGGAAACCAGAACCGATATGTAATCCACGGCGCACCAATGTTTCCGGGTATAAACGCCTACTAGCCTCACTGCTAGCTAGGCATCTATCACAAATAACCATAAAAGACCAAGCCCAATTGGAATACACCGTGACAAAGTTATCAGATTATCCAACTGAAGCTTATTATGCATGCTGCAAGCTATGTGCGCCACAAACCAAGGGCAAAAGAAATCCTTGGTGGAACGCTGAACTTAGCAAACTCAAAAATGCGCTACGTAAGCAATTCAACAGAGCCAAAACACTAGACTCCCGGATGACTGGGAAATGTATAAAGAAACCCAATACACATACAAAAAGCAGATCAGAATCGCCAGTAGAACTGCGTGGCGTACGAATACATTGAGACGAACAACGAAGCTGCTCTTGCAGCTTCGTTGTTGCGCCTTCATTGATATTGAGGGCTCCTTTGACAAAACCATGTTCAATAGTATTGGCATGGCCCTTGATAGACACGGCATAGACTCAACCATGAGCGGCTGGATCACAAACATGCTCAAACTAAGAGCTGTACAAGTGACAGTGAACGACACTACAAGGGCCATTGTGGCAAAGAGTTGCCTGCAAGGGGGCGTCCTCTCCGCTACTATGGAACCTGGTCGTCGACAGCCTCATTAAGGCACTAAATGACAAAGGATACTTTACTGTTGGCTATGCCGATGACATAACATCATAATAAATGGCACCCACGAAAACACTCTATGTAATCTCATGCGTCAGGCGTTGAAGATAGTGGAGGATCGGTGCAATAAACATTATCAGTGAACCCTACAAAACCCGAGCTGATTCTCTTTACAAAAAAAAGGAAGCTGACAACACTACAACTACCACGATTGTTTGGAACTACCCTAAGCCTATCAACCGAAATCAAATACCTGGACATATTTTTGGACAATCAGCTGAACTGGGCAAAACATACGAATTACATCACCACAAAAACCAGCATAGCCCTGTGGCAGTATAAGAGACTGCTTGACAGGAACTGGGGGATTAACCCTATGGACACTTACTGGTTGTACACTACAGTTATCAGACCGATCATCACTTAGGGCTCACTAGTCTGGTGGCCTAGAACAGATTTGAGTACAACCCGGAAAGATCTCGAAAAACTGCAACGATTCGCCTGTACACAGGCAATCACTAGCTGCATGAGAACTGCACCCACAGCCGCTTGGACAGGCAATGCTTGGACTGCCTCCACTACACCTCATTATGAGAGAGGAGGCAGCCATGGCCGCCTTTAGGCTCAATATAACCGGAATCCTGAGCAAAGACTCCTGAGTTAAGCACATACGCATAAAGGAGGATCCGATCAAAAGACAGCCAATGATGGCATCAGCCTGCGACAGAGCCCCGAAACAACTCTACTATCAAAATTTAAAAAAAAAATGTTGTAATGCACATAATAGTCACGGAGAAGCAGTGTGACTACTCGGGCCCGAAAGAGTTGAGAGTTTACACCGACGCGCGACGGGTCAAAGACCGACTCCGGAACCGGAGTCGGAGTCTTCTCACACGACCTCAACATAAACATATCCAGCCCGCTGGGAATGTTCATGCCTTCATCTGTCGACGCCATTTTGCGAAATCCGCGCATCTGTTTCACTTATTTTATCTGACCTTGGCCGACCCCGCGCATTAGCGGCACGCGTGATTAAAATTACAAATATCTCTAAAGTTTTGTATGGGAGCTGTACATAAAACTTATGTCGTTGAAATAGTTATGAAATAAGCTAACTTATTAATCATGCATTAGTACAGTTTTGTCTTGTAATGTATCATTAATAGTAAGTTGAAATCAAAGTGAGCGAATTTTTTCCAGTTTGTTGTTAAAAACTTGTTCTAAATAAATGAAATTAATATTTCAAAGAGTTTTTATTTTATTTACATAAAGATAAACTCTTTTACATAAATCAATAAGAAAACACACACCACCCCATACATATTTTTTATCCCACAAGCTTTACAATAACACGCCTTAGTTTGGCGACCCACGCCCCGGGCAAAAAATAGGTTAAGTTCATACTTCAACGAATGTTACATGTTTAGCATGAGACTTTCGTACCTTCCTTGTCTTTTTTTCCTACACTTTGTAGTAGTTAGAGCGGGTAAAATACAGTTCGCAGACTATAAATCGCTTATTAAATACGGTCAGAACATGGTCAGACTATGGAACCGACCGTCGGATCATAAACAGTTCTGATTTTTTGATACGGACCGATCGTCGGATCATCGACGGCTGAAGGGTTCAGACAGAATGTGTGGGCATTATTCAAGCGGCGTGTGCCATAGAGGCCAGGAGAGTAACGGATACCCATATATGTATACTCTCCGACAGTGCCTCAGTACTCCAAACCTTGAAGAAAAATATATTACTTCAAGACTAATACTAGAATGTCACAATGCGTTACAACGAGTAACGGTATCAAACCGCAATACAGTGACACTGCAATGGATAAAAGGACACAGTGGGTCGTTGGGTAACGATGCAGCTGACGAACTTGCTAGAAGGGGAACCAGCCCTTTCAACCAATTACGCAGGTTGCTACAAGAGTTCACCAACACACAAGCAGAGGGGGGCCGGTCCTCGACACCAGGTTGCAGGCAGTCCAGGGAGGCTATGCCAAGTTTAGATGGTAAACTAGCCAGGCGACTTTTACGCCTGGAGAGGAATGGCCTGCGCCTGATGACGGGGACCATTACAGGACACTGCTCGCTAAACAAACACTTTTACTCAATGGGTATGACGGACAGTCCTCTGTGCAGAGTTTGCATGGAGGCTGAGGAAACCGTTGCGCATGTGCTCTTCGAATGCACAGGCGTTACCCAGATTAGAATAGAAACCCTCGGGGCACCCTGATCTTTCACAAATGTTTTGAACTTCTGGAGGGAGGTGGGCTGGTTGGAATAACCACCGACGGCCGCTATGGCTCACGTACAGACGCCAGCAGGTCAACCTACCCGAAACTGTCAGATTTTCCCAATCAACCTTGAACCTAATGCCTTAGCAATAAAGTCGAAAATCTATTAAAGAAATCTGACAGATTGTAGTAGCTTGATGTGCTGGCGTCTGTACAATGGTCCACTTGAAGGACCAAGTGCAGAAACCAAACCCAATAACATAGATAAATAACGCTACGTATCGTATTTAAAAAATAAGCAATCAAGTTTACAAAAAAAAAACATGTTTGTTGTATGGTGTCCAATTTTAACTTTATTTTATTTTTATTATTGGTTGTAGCAGCAATACAAATACACAAACTGTGACACTTTCAACTGTCTGTCTATTACGGTTCATAGAATGTAGCCTGCTGAGAGACGGACGGACGGATGGACAGCAGAGGCTTAGTAAATAGGGTTCTGATTGGCATCCCTCAGGTACGGAATCCTAAAAAGAGTGTTGAGCTGAAAATCATTTTCTGAAGTTGTGGAGTCGTGGAGATAGTGATATGTCAGGTTGGCTGTAACTGGTAGTACTTACACGCTGTTAATAGTTAATTAATTCATGATAAATTATAACGTCATCATCATGATTTAGTGGAAAGATGTCCACTGATTTACAAAGGCCTCTCAGCCTGGTCCTGTGCCTCCTGATCCAGTGAAAAAAAAACACATAATATAACTTAACTTTTATTAATGAATGCTATCTCTTTCCTACAGATTGCGAGTGCAACTCAGTGGGTTCAGTATCGCCAGTGTGCGACAAAGACAGCGGCAACTGCACATGTAAGAGCAAATATAGCGGACGGACATGCAACCAGTGCGAAGCTGGGTACTACAACTACCCAACCTGCAAACGTGAGTATTTCTTAAATTACTTACCTTTATTCACACAAATTAGCACCGATGGTTGTTCATCATGTGAAAGAGACATGAAAACTGTAATACTTATTACGAAACAATCTCATTGTTTCATGTTTGCGTGTATGTCGATCGATGTACGTTGACCTCTTAACAGCTGATTTTTTTTCGCGATTTCATGTGTACAATGACCCCTTAAGAGGTTGTTAGTGTTTTACCAATAACCCTGTATATATGAATATATGTATTATAAACCTATTTCGTATCGTATTTTTGACAGACGGGGGAGAAATTAAAACCCCAGTTTTTTTTTTTCGAAGAATGCCGTCGATCGACATCTATCAACCGCAGCCTGGTTGCATTCTATGAGCATGTTAAGGAGGGTTTTGACCAAAGATACATAGACCCACACGTCTGCAAAGCGTTACCCTGATCTTCCGGTGTAATACTCGCTGACATCGATCCTCACCACATATTGGTATGCTGGCTTCATCGGAGAACAATACTTACACCAGTCCTCTTGAGACGACGTTGCACAATTTCGAGCGAAACTAAGGCTGGCAAATCTGTTCTCACGGTGTAAGTTAGGGCCACGGACGGTGACTGCATAAAAACGGCGAGAAGCCTTCTCTTGACCGTCCACAGGCTAATTTGCACACCTCTCACTTCGTCTAGGTTATTCTTGAGGTTGATGCATGAAGATTTGATATTACTTAACGCTTGACTCACCAGGAAGCGCTCATCCCGTAGTCCGGTGCATGATTTTATTTAAGAACCAGACCTTTTATTGACGGAACCGGTTTCTTTATATCGCTGGCAGGGCAACCATTATCCACTATTTTGAAAACCTCTAAGTACCAGTATCAAAACTTAAAAACGTCAATGAAACGAGACGATTTCGTAATAATAATCTAAAAGTTATGTTGATCTAAAAGTAAAGACTAAAAGAACTTTCAACAATTTCTTTCAACCGTCTAAAAGCCCGCCTATGTTTTGAATTTGAAGCTAGTTTTTATAGTCTACGACACTACGTTAACATGCCAGTAACATAATTATACAAATGAACAAAACCTATTTCGTATCGTATTTTTGACAGACGGGGGAGAAATTAAAACCCCAGTTTTTTTTTTTTTTTTTTAATTTATTTATTATACAGATCATGTGCTGGGTAGCGTTCGATTATCTCATTTTACTTCTGTGAAATTATTGATAATTCGACAACATTCATTACGTTTTTACGTCGTTGAGCAGACGAATTTTTCAAAGTAAAGAAGCAATAGGTTAGGTATTTCCTTAAAAATCCTGTGGATTGTGAAAGCCGTGTTACGCAATTAGGGTGCTGGTGCTCTTTTGTATTTTTAGATCGATCTCTGCATGTGTCCTGAATAGTTTCACAAGCTAATGATTAATTCTGTTTTACAGACTGCAACTGTGACGTGAGCGGGACAGAACCCAGCATTTGTGATGACGTCGATGGCTCGTGTATCTGTAAGACTGGCTTCGGAGGAGCTCGGTGTGATCAATGCTTGAATGGGTAAGCCAAACAGTTGCAAATAGTAGTATTACCTACAATATATTTTCGAATCTACCGTTCTTTCGACATCCATATTCTAGAGTTGAATTAAACCTCATAATAACTTAGATCACTGCAGACTATTCTTGAAACTGATTGTATCAACCCAGAAGTCAGATTTGATGTTATATCCTGGCTCTATATCCATCCACATTCATTCACTTAACTTACCATCCCATTTTTGGCACTAAAAAAAACCTTCTTCACTTCACTAAAGCGAGAATGAATAGGCTACGGCATCAAACCGCCGATGAGCGCTTACAAGAAACCTTTTTCTTTCTAAGTAAAGCATGTTTTTGAGCGTCAAAAAGGGATAGCGATACATAACTCATCTTATCTAGGTTCTACATGGAAGTACGTGGCCGGGAGCGTCTCTGCGTACCCTGCAACTGCGACTCTACCGGATCCACCTCGACCAGTTGTTCCGCCGATGGCAAGTGCAACTGTCTCGCAAACTTTGGCGGCAAACAGTGCGACCAGTGTTCTCCAGGGTATTATAAGTACCCGGAATGTTTGTGTAAGTGTCCTTCATCATCAACATTATGACTTTACCTATTGTTAGGCGTCTCATCTCTCTCTTTTTGCTAACCTTCAAGCTCCTATGTCAGTCTCATCCAGGTTTTACCAGCGATGACAACAATATCCTTTGTTTAGCTCAATTTAAAACTTATTCTCTTACAGGATATACTTAGCCTTTGCCATGTGTAATAGCATACATTTTTTAGGGATCCGTAGTGAACAAGGAACCCTTATAGTTTCGCCATATCCGTCTGTCTGTCTGTCTGTCCGCGGCTTAGCTCAGAGACTCTCAGTACTAGAAAGCTGTAATTTTGCATGGGGATGACATATTAATAACGCCGACAAAGCTATAAGTTTTTTTTTTTTTTTTGAAGTATTATGCTTTACATAGCTAATTTTAGATTTTTGTAAGAGTCAAAACATGGTACATTTCAATACGTTTATCCAACACCAACAGCTTGCAACTGCGATGTGTCCGGCTCCATCGGCTCGACGTGTGACGACAGCGGCCAGTGTCACTGTAACCCTAACTTCGATGGCAACAAGTGCGACAAGTGTAAAGAGCAGTACTACAACTATCCTGCCTGTGAGGAGTGCAACTGTGACCCGAGAGGTGTCATCGCTAGTTTTGCTGGTAAGTTAGCTTATAATGCTTTATCCCGCGGCTTCGCCCGCGTGGTGGTCGGAAATCAACCCACAGGAAAGTATTACCGGGATAAAAAGTATACTATGTCCTAATTCAGGTGATTGTCTACTCATGTGCCAAATTTCGTTCAAATCCGTTCAGCCGTTTTAGCGTGAAAGGGTAACAAACAAACAAACTCACTTTCGCATTTATAATATAATATTAGTAAGGATAGTGAAATATTTACTTTATTAACTGAGGAGCTCGTGGCTAAGTAATAGCAGCCGCATGGGTCGATCCCTTAGGTAAGCTACGCTTGCCGGGGTTGGTTCGTGGATGGGTGACCATCTGTACATACCGAGAATCCTCCATGCCTCGGAAAGCACGTTAAGCCGTTGGTCCCAGCTGTCATTCGCGGATCTTTGACAGTCGTTACGGGTCGTCAGAAGCCTTAAAGTCTGAAAACCGGCCTCACCAAGAGGTATCGTATTACCCAGTATCTGGGTTGTGGAGGTCAGATAAGCAGTCGCTCCATGTAAAATACTGGGTATTCAGATGCATCCGGTTAGACTGGAAGCCGACCCCAACAGAATTGGGACAAGGCTAGGCAGATTGATTTTGAGTCTAAGCGTCGTGTTCATTTGGAAACAAAATTGCACAATATTAGATGCTTCACTTTTTGATAGTTTTTTGCTTTTCATTCGGCGAAAATGGCGCAAAATTAATCAAAGTGAAAAATTAATTCATTACTGAACCGATCCAACGACAAATCTTTTACTCGCCTACCGAATGATCGAAAAATGAAACAGCAGCCAACAGATGAACGTCCTGACAGGAATCAAGCCATAAAGTTTCTGATATTGGCTTTAGAAACAGGTTTTTGTGTTGTGGGAAACGTATACATTGGGAAACAAAAGCCGAGCAACATTTTTTACACACACATTACATGTTTAACATTGTTCTGTTTATTATTGTTTACACATTCGATATTGCGGGAAACATGTGTCGCAAATGATGCTCAACTTTGTTCCACAATCAATACGAGTCTTTGAGCGATAATTGTAGCTTGTACAAAACTATGCAAGTAGCTGGCATGCCATTGTGAAATTCACCAATCAGAAGTTGTTATGGCACACGGTATGCAAGCTGCTTGCATAATTTTGTGCAAGTTACGGACATGTGTATTCTCGCCCTTATGTCTTCATCTACTAAACTGTATTTTATCAATGCTTGTCTTACTGGTAAACAAAAATGGCGTACAAAGATTTCTATTTTGAGTACATGCTTGACTTAAAATCTATGATTCACGCCAAAACTCGTGTTTTTCATTCCGTGTTATTTTACCAATTAAGGCTGGTAAAGAAACGCCGCACGTTATCTTACTGTAACTGATACACTACACCGCAACAAGAAAACGTCCGTCACATTAAAGTCTATTTTTGTTCTACTTTACCGACTACTGCCTGGTTTCTGAGGTTTTTCAACGGAGTTCATTGATTTTATTGGTTCGATATCGTATTTCTGAACACTTCGTTATGGAAGAATTTAGCTTAAAAGTCGAGTGAATTACTATCGAGTGTTTATAGGACCTCCAAAATTCATATCTCAGCAGCCAAGGAATTCTCTTAAATATATAATTTTGTCGAATCAATAGCTACCTATTAAGAGTTTTAACTCGGGTAGTCGGCGTCTCGAACTCGTTGGTGGCGTGGCTAATATGCATGATTTTATCAATTTATTAAGATTTATGTATTTATTTCCTTAGTATTTATGTATATAGTTTTTATTTATTGAGTAAAATAGACGATGATTTATAACGGAAACGAGCGCGTAAAATATCATGGACAGACTTTTCTGACTACTGACTGACTGATTGAGATTGCTGGATGTATTTATTCAAAATAAAGTTATTTGAATTCTTGAATAAATTATCTATTTACGGTAATAATTTTTTTTAACGCATCTTTGGGTTTAATTTTTTAAACCCAAAGATGCGTTAAAATTAGTTTTGAAATATGGAAGTTTCGACGCTCATAACTTCCAAACCAATATCTTTTTTTCCGATTCTGTTTCCATACATGACTAGATAATGCCGAGACAAATTGATATAACCGTCAAACAGACGACTAATCACCATACTTTGTTTGTATGGAAAGTTGACTGACTAGCGTAACCTTAATAGCTATTGATTCGACAAAAAATTAGTCTTTATTATTTCGGAACTTAACTGTATACATACGTTGTTTTCTTCAATAAACTTAGGCTCAAGATTAAACCTGTCTTTTTCGTACAGGTTGCGGTTCGGTTCCGGCTGGCGAACTCTGTCAGTGTAAGGACCGGGTGCAAGGCCGCATCTGTAACGACTGTAAGCCTCTATTCTGGAACCTGCAGGAGTACAATCCATTTGGATGTGAAGGTAAATATATTGTTTGTTAAAACTTGTTTCGTATTCAAGGTTTTTGCCTTACTGAGTAAATACATAGTTGAATTGAAGGTTTAGATGTATTTTGGTTTTTATTTTTGTAGTTTATAGCAGCTATGTTAACGCATAAAATGAATGTTGGACCACAAAAGAAGTTTAACCGCTAGGCTGATTCGGGGAAGAGAGCCATTATTTTATTAAGTAGATGTCACTTGGGGACAGTATACCACACGCCAATCTGCTTTTACTTTGAACCTTGTTCCACCACTATTAAGTAGTACCTTCTAGTTCCATACATTTAGTTCGATAGAATATTTATTTTAATTCCGAGGATTTTGAGGTACGACAACCCTAAAGCGACTTGTCAATTCGTGTAAGGAAATTATTTGTTGTCTGTGGCGAATATTTGTTGTTTGTAAACAAAAGGTGTTTGTTCAAGTTGAGATGCGTGTAATTAATGAATATTGTATTAAGGTAAGGTATTGTAAGGTGAGTGGTTTTATTTATGTTTCGTGCTAAGAATAAACACACCATGCATTTTAAACCATAAAACATATAGTTCATCGCTTGTTTTTTTACCAGAGTCATGTCTTTGAAAGTGTAATTAAAAATGTTTTGTTCTTTTTTACGACCAATTCTAAAATGGAAAACAAATAAACATTCAAACGAAACACACACATTATAATAAAGCCCTACTCACTAGCATTCTAAAAAACATTCAACGGTCACAAAATTCCAACAAATGACGACGCAAATCGGTGATTGCATCTACGGCAGATTTTTTTTCGGGCGCGCTCTAGCCCATCGTAGGAAATTGCATGCAGCTGAGATAAGAATGCTAAGAGGGATGTGCGGTGTTATGCGAATGAATAGAATAGGAAATGAGTATGTAAGAGAAAGTTTGAAAGTGACACCAGTGACTGAAAAGTTATGCAGAAATCGGTTTGCACGTGATGCGGTGGAATGAAGCAAAAGTCGTGAGGAAAGTTTTGAGTATGAATGTGGATAGCTATACGAGTAGGGTAAGACCAAAGAAACGATGGATGGACTGTGTGAAAGATGATAATTATGGCTAGAAAGGGGGTGACTACTGAGATGACGACTAATAGAGAAGTATGGATGAAAAGGACACGTTGCGCCGACCCCAATTATATTGGGATAAGGGCAGAATGATAATGATTATGTTAACGCAAAAACCTGACTACCGCGTCAGACGAATGGTCACAAACGCTACTGCTCAGTATCGGATCCTGGTTTCGTTCCCCAGAATCCCCAAGTAGTGTATTGGTTTTCCATCAATCCTTAGCAACTACCCAGAGTCTAGGTTTGTGCCAGCTAGTGTTGGGCGAGGGATAAATACTCAAAGGATAAATATTCAAGTATTTCTCAGAAATGGATAAATACCCATTTTTATCAAGTTTTTACAAACCAAGTTTCATCTCAATCGGATACACGGTATGGGTAGCGCATAAAATACGAACAAACAAACAAGCATTACTTTTTATATATTAGAAGATTACCCTTTTTCATCTACTTTATTATTTAATCTTATGTATGCAAATATCACCAAGTGAATTCTTGCAGTTTTTTAACATAATATATTTACAGACTTTCATTGTATTTATGCAATCCTTTTGTTTTGTAAAATGACTGTACAAGAAACGAAATCTGTACGTATAAAGTATTTATCCGCTGTTTTGAATAAGTACTCGAGTAAAAACGGATATTTATGAGTATTTATCAATTTTTAGTATTTATCCGGATAAAATCATTTTATTTTTTATTTTTATTTATTCATTCAAGAAAAATTCTAAACAAAAAAATCACATATTTTCTGCCAAACTGCTGTACAGTTTGTCGGCAGTGTTCCCGTGGATACAGTTTTGTGACATACAAGTACTTATTGACTACTTATAAGTCGAAGCAAAAAGAAAGAAAGAAAATAAACAAATAAAAGGGTACACACACTAAATATCTACGGATGGGCTCAGGTCATCTTGCTTGCCCACCAGGCTGGCATGAGCAACGCTGAACGCATGCACGCAACAAACCCAGCACAAGCGAGACGCCGCGATGGCCGCTCGAGCGACAACAACAACACGGCGCGCGCGCATGCCAGACTGGCCGGCCCGCGCCTGCCTCATAAACTTGTTACATAACTAGGTTCTTACGCTAAGGACACAAACCTAAATAGTGCTTACGCAGGACATTTTTTAAGGCATTTTTAGAAACTGCTTCAGTTGTAATTTGCGTAGGTAATTCATTTAGTAATTTTGGAATTACCCATCGCTGCGTCCTTTGACCAAAATAGTTATTCACTTTAGGGACTACATATTTGTTTCTTTGTCACAACACTAGTGCCAGCTGAATCACAGCAGGGCCGCCTCCTATTACATGGTTCTGCGAAATTAGGGTGTAACATTACACCTCCACCCTTTCGGGAAATATAAGCATACAGTACAACTATTTTCTTAATGTCCCTCGGCAATCATCGCATTTCCGAATACAAACAAATCCTAATTTCCCTGTCTGTCAATTATTAGATTAATCGTGTATAATTATTTGAATTCAGAACTAAATACTTATTTTATTGTTGTTTTGATTATATTTAAGTTGTTTCTTAAAGATTAATCTGACAAAATGAAAAAATAATTTTCTAAATTGGTCCACAATTGACAAAAATATGTATGAAAACACAAAAAAAAAACATACAGACGAACATTATATAACCTCCTCCTTTTTTGGAGTGGGTTAAAAACAGACTTTGTTATTATAGTATTATCATTTATAAGATATGATATATCATTATCATTGTAGTATTTTCTTTCTTGTCTTTCTTTCTTATACTGTTTCTTTCCAACAGACTGCAACTGCCACCTGGCGGGTACTCTTGGAGGTTTGGGAGCCTGCAACACTCGCTCCGGACAATGTACCTGTAAGATGAACGTGGGAGACCGACAGTGTGACCAGTGTCAGGATGGATTCTATAAGCTGGACACTAACAATGTGTTTGGGTGTACTGGTAAGTAATATACATACATACATAAACTCACGCCTTCTTCTCGTGGGCGTAGGCTGAAACATACATATTGCTGCGATAATCGGCGATTTTGCCGTTATGAATGTGTGTCTTACTGACCATGAAATAAGGACTATTTTGCATTTGGCTGTGTTATAAACCAGTATTTTCAAAATTTTGGTTTGTGCGGGTATTCATGCAAAGCAGCGATATGTGTACATGTAAGTAATAACTTACATGTAAATGAGGCAAAAGGTCTATGTAAGGATCGTAGCAGATGGCGTTCTGTAGTTGTCAATCTTTTTTGGTTTTGGATGGTAAAAAAAGAGGTGGTCTACCTGATTGTAAGTGATAACCTCTGTGGGCGTTTGTAAAATCAGAATTAACGCAGATGTCATCTGTAACTAAAATATATTATACAGGATACTCGAAAATTCGACCTGTTTCTTGCCCTTTTTCCAAGAGTTAATTTCCAACAAATTAAATTTGTCAACTAGGGGTCGAAAATTAAACAATTTTTCAAGTAAAACACGTCTAAATTTCCAAAAATTAAAAATTAAAAATTTTCCTTCCACACCTTTTATTTCTGAAATTATGGAAATTAAATAGCACGTGTTTTTTTTTTTTCTATATATAAATGTTCACTCATTTATCACCAGTAAGAAAAATCACAAATAAGTGTCCGGAGAGAAGTAGTTATTTTTCAATTATTTGTTTTTGGTGACCAGTCTGAAAATTTGAACAGTAATTTAAAAACTAGTAAGTAAAGTAACTCGGAAAATATTAATTTTCGACCCCTAGTTGACTTTAGAATCGATTGCTAGGTAGTTTGGCAACCTATCGAGCTGGTAGGTTGCCAAACTGCACATTTGAATCGGGGGTTGAAAAAAAATTCAAGTAAACAAAGAATACAAATAGTTATGTGATCCCAGTATCTCAGTATTTTTTATTACTAAATAAATAATACCACATATTTAAGAAGTCGTTTCCACTCCATGTATCAGGTTAGTTGCGCATTCCCGGATTTTCTGGAATCCCGGGATTTAAACGAAGAAAAAAAAATCTTAAGAAGCCCTTTCCGTAACTTAGAAAAAAAAATTGGTAAAAATATGCACCCGATTATCCGATCTCTGATCATGACTTACAACATGACAATTCCTTTACCTTTCCTTCCAGAATGCGATTGCGACATCGGTGGCTCTATAGACAACAACTGTGACAAGACGACAGGCCAGTGTCGCTGTCACTCGCGTGTTGAAGGCCGTCGCTGCGACCGTCCCATACGCGCGCACTACTTTCCAACACTCCATCAGTTCCAATACGAGATTGAGGAAGGTTACACCCAGTCTGGACCTGTGAGGTACAGAAGCTCGGAAGAAGTGTTCCCTGGGTTCTCTTGGAAGGGATATGTTGTGTTCTCTATGCTGCAGGTTCGTGTTCAATTGTTTTTTGGCAATATTTTTGTAGCCATTATAGAACTTTTGTTGGGACGTGATTTTGGTTCTATGAAATTAAATGTTCATTCAGTGGTAAACAATTAATTTAATAATCAAGTTATTACAATTAAACATGGTACAATAACAGATTGTAGGCTAATTATGAAATGACGCGATTGACGCGTGCCACGGTAGGTAACGACTGTGTTGTGTGTTGTCGCGACGTCGACTGTGTTCGAACTTGCAGACGTGCGACATTATAGGCTCTTAACTACATGTTTGCATGTGTGGGTTCCATACCACTACACCATCATAGTTCGGTTGAAATACAAAGATGTAACTATGCTTGATGTATAGCGCCATCCCTTTTTCGCAACGGAATAATGATGACTTTAGAACTTCATAATACTCGTAGCACCAGTATTTCAAACTACGAAGGCTTAGGGCCGGTTTTTTGATCCGTAGTTAACTCAACCAATAATAATAATAATATCCTGGGACATTTCACACACGGTCATCTGATCCCAAACTAAGCAGAGCTTGTACTATGGAAACCAGATAACTGATACACTAAATACACTACTTTTTTTTTGTAAATACATACTTATATAGATAATTACACCCAGACTCAGCACAAACAGACATGTTCATGCACACAAATGTTTGTCCTGGATGGGAATCGAACCCACGACCTGCGACATGATAGGCGGTATCTTAATCAACCACGCCAGCTGGCCTGTCAAAGGCCAGCTGGCGTGGTTGGTGCATGCTTGCAGCATGCTTCCCCAAATGTGAAAGGCTAAACATATTTTTTAACATGAATGTATTCATGTTAACTCAGTCATATTAGTATTAATGGTAATAATAGTATTAATAATATTTAATAGTATTAATGGTATTTTGGCAAACACATTTAGCCAAAATTCAACCATTCTTTACTATGTTTAACCATTGGTTGAGTTAATTACGGATCAAAAAACCGGCCCTAAGATTAACTGAAATGTTGCACTTTCTGTTGATCCATAATTATGTCGTAGGTCCCATAGCAAAAGAAAACGAACCATTCCGAAAATTGCTATTAACAAAAAAAAATCTATCAACTTTTTAGCACTAAGCCCTTTTGAAGGCGTGTTTGAAGTTTAAAAGTCGTTTTGATAAAAATTGTGAGTTGGTATACCTCAATGAGGATTGTGAAATCCTCATTGAGGTATACCAACTCACAATTTTATTCAACTAAAAACATAAAAAATATACAACGGGCACGTATACCACCGGGTTAAAAAATGTCCTAACTCAGGTCATGATCTATCCGTATGCCAAATTTCATCCAAATCCGTACAGCCGTTATTATTAAAGTTTATTAAAAATACAACTTTGGTCCACAATAATTGTTAGTCAGAGCTTAGGATCTATATCAGTACCTACATCAATTAAATTGCATACATTACATTAAAAGCATGAATAAAATATATTAAAAATATCAATGAATACAATTCAAATTCAATATGTCACTCAATTCAATAATAATACTTAATAATTAATTTACAATACATAAAATTACCTACCCCACACTTTATAAACGGGTGAAGGGCTAGGCAATGCCTCTGAAATGGCCCGTCCAACCTGTCAGCGATGAACGGAAGAAGAATTTTGCCGCTGTCCCGCACCCTGCCCGCTACCGAGGCCGCTCTCCTGCGCATGGTGGCATAAAAAAAGTCTACCCGCACATAGGCGAACTTTCCAGATGCGCTGCAGAAGTGAGGCAGCCGCAACAGTGCCCTCACCGCATTATTATATTGAACGCGGAGAGCACTGTAGGATTTTTGAGAGTATGACACCCACAGGCCGCTCCTATAAAAAGAAGTGCAGTAGGCTCGAAACAAGGTGATCTTTACTTCCTTGGAGCTACGAGCAAACCTGCGAGCTATCATGTTCACCCTCACCGATAGCCACCGATCCTTTCCCGCTCAATGTTGGCATCGTCCTTCAGGTCGGGCGTCACAACGTGGCCCAGGTGCTTAAAAGTACCCGCCCCAAGGGTACGCCGCACAACTTGACTGCTGGAACCTCTGTCGGATAGTTGGCCCCAGCTTGGAAGACCATGAGCACACTTTTCGTGACGTTATCCTTAAGGCCATGTGCGTGAGCGTACGCCTCGCACATGCCCATAAGCTCCCTGTGTCCTAGGTATAGACGCACTCAGCAGCACCATGTCTATATTGGATATTATATAAAGTGACTGGTAATTTGTGACCGATACTTTTAAACACATGATTGTATTCATGATAACAAACAACTTTTACTGTGGGACCAAACCTAAATTCGCGAAAAAAAATCAGCTATCCCATACATTCATGTTCGCATAACTCTTCAAAATGTAGGGAGCAACTGATTTTCTTTTTCGCGTTTTCAGGTTCTCATAGTAAAAGTTGTTTGTTATCATGAGTACAATCATGTGTTTAAGTATCGGTCACTAATTACCAGTCACCCTATACAAAGTACTGAATTAATATGGATTGTTTTCTCTTCTAGAACGAAGTTACAAACAGAGTGATGATACCCAAGTCCTCGCTGTATCGCATGGTGCTGAAGTATGCGAACCCTCTGCAAGACCCCGTCATCGCCAGCATCGTAATCACACCGGACAGTGTCATCGATATACAGCAGAAGTAAGTATTCGGCGTTCGGTAGTAACATCATTCTTTGCCCTTATCACAATATATTATGGTCGGCGCAACATATCTATTTCTATACTTCTCTATTAGTCATATCGGTAGTCACCTCCTTTCTAGCCATATCATCTTTGACACAGTCCATCCATCGTTTCTTTGGTCTCCCCCTACTTTTATAGCCATTCATACTCAAAACTCTCCTTAGGCCCTTAGCACACCTCCGCCGCGAAACCGTAGCAGTGAAACCGCAGTAGTTTAATTCAACCGACTCGCATGATGTTCCGCGGTTAACAGCGAAACATCATGCAGTTTCGATGCGGAGATGTGATACATTACTCCGTAACACATGTCGGTATACCATGACAACCAATTTCGTAACATCTATACATATGATAAAATATTTACTATAATGAATGAATATGTGAAACGAGTACGTGTATCAGGCGATATTGCACAAAATGTCGCTAGAAACAACAACCTTTTACTCACGCCCGGGTTCTACAGCCCGGCCATCGCGTCGAGAGAACGCGTTCCTGACACTTGTCTGTTGGATAATTTGTAGTAGTATTAGGGATCAAATACACACTCAACATATTCGTTAGTATGAAACAGTCAGGTGTAGATGGCCGGACTGTAAATATTTTGAAGATTTACAGTTGGTAAAGGGGCCTAAACTTTTATAAAAACTTGATGCGTCATATTATTTACAACGTACAGAGTGCTTTTAGTATTATATTTCATTCTCCTGAACTTATCCCTATTTATTAAGGGTCGGCGTAACATGTATTGCCTTTTTCTTCTATATGTAGAGGGACAGACGCCTTTCATTTCAACGTAATAACCGCGTAGTTATGTATGGTATGTAATGGTACGACGTATATTTAATTACTGTCTAAAATAAGTACATAATCATGGTTCCTACTTTTACATATTACATCACCCTCCTTAAGAAAGAAAAACAATACGTTATTTAATTATTTTTTTCAAACTAATTCCTTAATACAAATTTTATATTTTAACATTTCTATTAGCTAATTTGTTTTTATTGTATTTACCTTAAACTATATATGGTTTTGTACGGTTTTTATGTACCATTTCTACATAAAAACCGTACATTTTTTTATTATCTTAACATTATGTCTAACTTCTTCAATCACAACATACCGTCCTTTAAACAATCTGTCCATTTTATTGTTATCTTCATTCCTTATTAAAATTCAATCATCTTTCTTATAACTAACAGGATTTTTATTTATATCATAAACGACCTTTATTTTATCTTACTATCTATTAATCTTTTTCTCACATCCTTATGTGCTAGGTGTAGTCAATATTTTAATTCTAAAACATAATTTTCTGCATTATACAATGGCTCTAAATCATCTTTTAACCTACTTGGAAGTGGTTTACCGAATACGTTTATATGGTGTATAGTTAGTGTGAATTGTACGTAGTATTAAAAGAAAAACACCAAAAGGGAAGCCAATGGTTCCAAGTGTAAGAAATTTCCTCACATTGGATTTTTTCAAAGTTACGTAAGATTTTATGTGTGTTTTCTAAAGCTCCTATGCTTTGGTGGTGGTAAGCTGTGGAGTTTATTTTTTCTATTTCTAATAACTTACATATTTCCGTCATTGTAGAAGACATGAACTCTGTACCACGATCTGTTGCGATTACTCTCGGTACGCCATACCTTAAAATAAAATTACTTACTAAAGACTTCGCTACGACAGCCGATTCCTTTGTTGGGAGAGGGTAAGCTTCCATATAAATTTTATAAGTTCGCACTGAAGGGTTAATATGTATTGGTTACCTTCATCGGCTCTGTCTAGGGGTCCCACAATATCTAGAAAGATCTTTTCAAACGCTGAATGTGGTTGTTATCACCATAGGCTCCTTGTAGCTGGGTGAGTGTTTCATGACCTGACACTTAGTACACTTAGTTACGAAAATTCTGACGTCACTTTCTAGTCCTGGCCAGTAGGCCTTACTTTTAATGTTGTTCACCATTCGCCGAACGACGGTGAGTCCGCTCGAAGGTAATAATAATAATAATACCATTTATTTCAGGCGACATAGGCCCATAGAAAAATACCTTTAATGATAATCATTTAATGTGACCGTCATTTCGTCCCTATCAAATATTCTCCTTTATATGAATATGAGGTGCCCCGGACCACTCATTTCTACTATATATTTCTTCACATAATTCTTTTATAAATGTATCGTTATTCTTTTCTTTAATTATACAAACTTCTACATTTATTTTCTTGCAAAACTCAATATGTTCACAAATACGATACGTCTAGCGTGAATTGTGACATATAATTAAAATTAATGTAAATAATAAACTGCTTATCTACGTAAGCTAAATTTTTTTCTTCTCTACTTATTATTTTTTCTCTCGAAGTCTATCTAACTCTTTACCTCTCTCTTTACTTTTATATAAATTTCATTTCCACTGAGTCAATTGGTTTTTTAATAGCTCCAAGATTTTTGGTTGATCAGGCCTCAAATCAATGGGTCTACTAGAAAAATCCAATGAACTCCCTTCTTTCTCCTTTTAATTCTTATTTCTTCCTTGGTTTTCTTACTCTGAGCTCGTATTGTCACAAATATATTTTCATTAATTCCTTTCAAATCATCCGAAGTTAAAGTTAGTCTACTTAGTGCGTCTGCTATTACGTTATCTTTTCCTTTTATATAAACAATCTTATAGTCGTATTCTTCTAAATGTAACCTGAACCATAATAATCTACTCGAGGGCTCTTTTATACTAAATAAATATATTAATGGTTTGTGGTGTGTCATGATTGTGAATTTTCTTTCAAATAAATATGGTCTAAAATACTTCACGCTCCATCCTACAGATAAAATTTCATTTTGGATTGTTGGTTAATTTAATTCTGCTTTATTTAAAGGAACTACTCGCATATGCGATTGGTTTTAAGTCGTTATTGCATAAAACTGATCCTATAGTACCTGATGCATCTGTTAGAAGTATGAATTCATTTTCTGTCGAAAAATCGTGGAGTCATTAGTGCTCCTTTCAAGGTTTCAAAAGACGTTTAACAATTCTTTGTCCAGTCAAATTTAATTTTTTCCTATAAAGTTTATTTAACCTTTCATATGCCGGGAACGTAGGTCTGCGCGATTTTAGCTGTACTCGAAAAAACACCTAATTACATTAATGTAATTAGGTGTTTTTTCCAGTGGCGCACTCGCATAAAAAAATGGTGCGCAGACCTGCGTTCCGGCATTCGAAGAGTTAATGGAATAGTAATATCTGCAAAATGTGGAATAAACTTACGATAATAATTACACATAGCAACAAAACTTCGTACGTCGTCTGAATTTTGCGGTGTTGTTTCGGGTTTAAAATCACTTGTGTTTAAAATTTTAATAGTTTTTTCCATTTCTTGGTTGTACTCGTATGTACTAACTTCCTGCTAAAAATATGTTTTCTGATAATTGTGTTGGAATAACTACGTAGCATTTTGTAAATTTAATTGAATTGTTACAAAATGAATTGATTCACGCCTGCGTGGTAAATACAGGTTTTATTGAAAACGCTATTCCGGCACATTTCTATTAAAATCTCTTTGTTATTAGTTTGTAACTTTAAAACATTGTTTAATAAGTCAATGTTTGTATTATACATTCTAAGAAAGTCTAAGCCGATAATTCCATCCGCCTGGCATGGCATGTTACTTAATACATGAAACTTAAATGTAAACATCGCTGATTCTCTGTAAGTTGAATATGATTGCGTTTTTATTTTTATTATTTAATATGGGTTTGCTCTTGACTGACTCTAGTCTAGGTCGTAATTATTTGTGTGCCAAAGCAGAATTGCAACGTCAAATCAGCGATTTCATTGGAATAAATGTTACCACCAATGTCTTTGATTGTTGTATCGTTACTTTGTAATGTAATATAATGCGGAATTTTATTTTTGACTGATGCCCCTGTATCTACCAAGAATGAACATAACTTGTTACTTATTTTTAATTTAACGCAATGTAATCCCTGACATGTTAATATTTTATGCTCGAAAAAACGTATTTGGGTTACTCAACTTACGGTTTTCTGTCGTACTCTCCTGTTGGTTAGTTCGTTGGTCAGCAACATATATATGCAGCTTGTCGTTGGCTGTCTCGACAATGAAATTCTCGCTTTTGACCTCTAAAACCTCGTTCTCGTCCATTTTCTCGTACTCATTGTAGCGATTACTCCGTCCTCTGCAGTTTGAAGTATTGGCGCGTTCACGATAGGAAGAATTATTATAATAATTATTACCTTGACTGTAGTTATTGTAGAACCCACGGCCCCCTGCGATTATTTTGTCATCTTCCTCTGCCCCTTGGCTTACCTCTTAAGTGCATTATCGCTTGCTGGGCCGACTGGTCTGGCTCCTCATCTTGTGCTGCACGAATTGCGAAGGCCATCTGAAAACCGTTTAATGGCGTATTTTTCATTTATCGGTTGTAAAACGTCACTCGTTGCTTCGTTATCGTTTGACTGGCCTGTTGGTCTAGTGGTTAGTGGCCCTGACTGCTATGCCGGAGGTCGTGGGTTCGATTCCCACCCAGGACAAATGTTTGTGTGATGAGCATGATCATTTGTTCTGTGTCTGGGTGTAATTTATCTATATATGTATGTATTTAGAAATATATAAGTATGTTTATCAGTTGTCTAGT
This sequence comes from Dicycla oo, assembly GCA_948252095.1. Lineage (NCBI taxonomy): Eukaryota > Metazoa > Arthropoda > Insecta > Lepidoptera > Noctuidae > Dicycla > Dicycla oo. The sequence goes on along the minus strand of OX411709.1, from coordinate 38,453,742 downwards.
ACTCATAACACAAGCTCTGCTTAGCTTGAGGCTAGACGGCGTTGTGTGATAGTTGTGGAATATTATTATTATTATTATTATTATTATTATCGTTTGATTGAAAATAGTTAAATTAATAAAAAGCTCGCTACTGCCAAACTGCTATACCTCAAGTCATTCTCTGATAATTTATTCATTTGCATAAGTAAATAATTGGCCGACACTTTTGTTAAAGAAATGATTTTATATCTGTAATTAAAAGATTCCTACTGGAATAATCTGACTTTAACTTTAATTTTGCTAATTTTGTTAGTCGAGTTTTAAGTACAAAAGTAGTTTTTTATCTGCTGCTGAAGTTAAACAAGAATCATACATTTATTTACCTCCTTGGTCTCCTCGTTACCATCCATCACAGGAATCAGTGAATCCGCTGTTTTTAAATCGAAACTTGCCATGTTTCAGATGATTTAGACTCACTCTAACTTAATATTTTTATATAAGTTTCATTTATAGATTTACACAAATTATCAATCAATAGCCCTGAATATTCAGTAGTTAAGTGTTTCACTTCTAATTCCTTAATACATATTTTATAAGAGTTATATAATTTCTTTAGCTCTTCTAATTTTACTTATACCTACATCTCGTAATCTTATCTCTGGACCTTGTTTCCTAAGACTTACTCTGATATTATCTAACTCTTTCTATATATTATGTTGTCAAACTGTACTATTTCCATAAATCTCAACTTATTACTAACATTATCTAAAAATCATCACTTAAACTTCTTTAAATATTCATATTTTCGTAGACACGACGCTGTTATTTTAGAGGTTATTTTAGTTTTTTTTTTTTGTTATTTAAGGGTAAAGTTCATATTATTTTATGTTACACATTTGACACTGAATGCACTTCACTTTTTATTTGTATTTATTTAACACGTTGGGCTTGCTATAGGGTGCATACTCATACTCGGCAGGCTCTTTATCCCCTCCATATCCTATCCTATCTGAACTAGCCGAGTACAATTCAACTGAACTCCTTTATAATTCACAATCGCTCTCATAATGCCTGATGGTCGACGCGATCACACGGTTAAACGCTGACACCGTCACATTATTTCGTCGCGACGCAACCCAACACCGTGGCTCTGGCAGGGTCGCCATGTAGAGGGACGCGGTTATTACGTTGAAATGATAGGCGTCTGTATGGTACAACGTATGGTTCCTACTTGAATGTTACACACTACACATACTTACCTATTAGCCGTCATCTCAGTATTAACCCTTTCTAGCCAAATCATCTTTCACACAGTCCATCCATCGTTGGAAATCGACATTCATACTCAAAACTATCCTTAACTTTCGAACCTTTAGTATTCTATTTGTCAAAAGTAAAATGACAGTGGGTGCTTTTATATGGACTCGCATCTCCAATAAGCAGTATAATCCATGAACAATAGTGGTTGTTTTACCGAGTTTGGCATTCCTTTAAAAGACAGTGTCGTGAATTCACACCGTCTGTGAAAATTGGGTGGCTATGATGTGGAGCTTGCACTAACCTTCTTTTACAGTTATCTCCAGAACGTCAACTAACAGAAAGGCTAAGTTCCTAAAAGCTAAGCTGCTAATATTCCAGGTTCAACGTAGCGTTCCGCCCGACGAGTAAGCCTCAGCTGGTAACAGTGGCTGGAGACAAGGGCGTGGCGCCGTCTCCCTTTGTTATGAACCCCGGAAGCTGGATGATCACCATTAAAACCAACAAAGAAGTTATGATTGTGAGTGATTTTAACTGATGGTGTTAAGTATCGTACTAAAAGTCTTTTCAGTATTCATATAGTAATTTTAAGAAAAAAAAAATATATATATATACCAATTTTTTTATGGGGCTTTTTACCATTTGGATTGGAAAGGGTTTTTTTTTACACAATTATATATTTGAATTAGCATAACATGAATGTTTTAGGAATTACATCGCGCATTCACTACTAGTTCTACCATCAGGATGTTGATCCGAACAGAACGATCGCTTACGACGCTGAAACTGTACAGTCACGAGCACGAATATGTATACACTTAGGGAAATTCAAAAGCGATTTTCTCGTGAAATAACGCTAGCAATTTAGAGATTCCTACCTGTTTCATAATTCTATGTAATCCAAAACGATATGTTTGTAACAACATACAATTATAATCAATACAGTAGAAGAAAATCAGTTTTAAAAGTGGCCAAGTGTATACATACCATTGCTCGTGACTGTACAGCCTCATCGTCTAGTGTATGGGCGTAGCTATTCACAATGATGCGATAGGCCGCCATGTCGTAAAATTACACTTTTTGCATCTGTTCACTTTTATATTTGTGGTAACATTTAAAATATCAGACTACAGATAATCCATACAGTAGTGTTAATAAAGTAGTAAGTATTAGTAAACATAATATTCTTATGCTGCACCTTGAGACGAACTTCACTTTACTATAAAAACTTTAAAACAAAATGGTCCATATATTTTGGACTTGCAGCGCCACGTGGTTTCACCTGCGTAAGTCTCGAACCCATAGGAATATGGAGATAAAAAGTGTCCTATGTGTTAATCCAAGTTATAAACTGTGTCAAATTTCATCAAAATCTGTTCAGTAGTTTTTGCGTGAAAGAGAACAAACATCCATCCATCCTCACAAACTTTCGCATTTATAATATTAGTAGGGTGTTGGTTCTAAAGTGCGCCAGCAACTCTATAAATAAGCCATTGCAGGAGCGGTTGGTTACTCACTAAATAAGCCTATACCAAATGGTTTTTGTTTTATACTTATGTATCTATTTCTCATTCAGGACTACTTCGTACTCATCCCCGAAGCGTACTACGAGGCCACAGTTCTAACAAAGATGGTCGACAAGCCGTGTGTCATTGGCGACAGGAAGCTTTGCCGACACTTTGCGTACCCGAGCTTGTTCGGCAGGCCGACTGCCGACGTCAGCGGACTTAGCACGTCGGTCAGCGGATATATTGATGACGTAGAGGTGAGTCACACATACCATCATAACTCAGCCTAGTTTCTCCAAAAGGACAGGCCGCATCCCCGCTAAGACTGCACATATTGTATCAGCCTATGTAAAATGTCTACATTTAATATCTGTAACTGGTTCCAGCTTTTGGAAGTTTATTATAAATTTTTGGAGCCATGCAAAATACACTTTTTCGCATAAGTGCCGTACTATATTACAGTGTGATGAGATCCAATTAAAAAACCCGCCAAGTACGTCTGGTACCATACCGTATCGTACGAAAAAGTGATTGCATGAATATCACTATCTTGTTATTATCGGAACTGTCTTTTATTAACATAGTAGCGACGCAGCCCTGTTCTTTTTCGTGGAGAAAGCTCATGCATACTGCACTACCACGGGGAGATAGTGCAGTTATGTGGGACTCCAACCCACTAAAACTCCACGGTGTCCTCCTCTGCCGCTTGTGGCGGGAACACGGGCACGCGTTAGCACTCACCACGAACCCGCCGCGGCTGTCCGTCACCGGACCCTCCTAGCGACCCACTCTTGCTTCGCATGGTTTTAACGACTTAACACAACATTGAGATTTCCTAAAGTTTAGTATGAATGTATTATAAGAGGAGATTCATTTAGACTTTTAGAAGTATTTTTTTCAATGGGAAAACATCAATTTTATCGGATTATCTTTATTTTCATACAAAAGAACATTCATGACATTTATTTTTTAAAGATTATTTCTTTATAATGTTGGCAGTGACTGCGGTTAACGTGGTCCATTCTGAAGTTCCAATTGCGAGAACAATTCGGTGCACAGTTAATTTCTCGCTTCGGACCGTTGACTTGGTAGCCTAGATTGTGTAATATCTCACCACTAGAATTCCTTTGGGGCTATCTGAAGTCCATGTGAATTGGAAGCCAACATTACTCGCGATATTCGCGAAAATTATGTTAACCGCAGTCACTGCCAACAATTTAAAGAAATAATCTTTAAACAAGTAAATGCCATGAATGGTTCTTTTGAGATAACCAGATAAAATTGGTGTTTTCACTTTGTTGCAAATAACCTTTCGGAATAAATTCTTTATATTATGGTGAAAACCGCATCAAAATACATTGCGTAGTACAGAAGAACGAAGCGGTCACTCAGACAGACACGAAAGGCGACTTTATTTTATACAATGCGTAGATAAAACATCACTAGCTAACACTCTTACTCTTTCACAGCAACTAAACGAACTTCAAGCATCAGCTGATTCCATCCCGATTTTGACGGATGACGAGATTCAGTACAACATGAAGATCGACCCTCCCGGAGCTTACATCCTCATCATTGAATACGTCACACCAATCAATAGAACTGTCTACAGTTCCAACGAAATTGAAGCCTACAACTCCAGCTATTCGTTCGTCAGACGAAGCCCGGTTACCGTCCGTTTCCAGTCCGGCGATCAACCGGAGACGTATGCTATTGTGAACTTGAACGATTGCCCGTTTACGGCAGCGTGCCGGCAAACGGTGGTCGATGATCTGTCGAAGATACAAGTGTTCAATATACATGACGCGAATAATATCATTTATTTGTTGGTAAGTGTTTGTTTTTTTTTAATTTGAATTGCAACAAATGTGATAATATAGAGTATCGGATGTGGCACGTTCGTTCGGGTCGGCATTTTCGATACCCAGAAATTCATCATAATTCTTGCTAATATTAGCGAATGACGCTGTTTTTAAGAGCAATAATGTTCGTTCGCGTATGACGTGCCTGTACAAAATACGTCATTGATAGCGTCGAACAAAGTATAATTACCTAGTTTTTAGGTCGTTTTAGATTTGATAAAATAACTCCGAAACCCAGTTGTTGTTAGAAAAATAACTTTTGCAGGAGTTAATGCGATAAGTGTAGTATTCACAAAACTAAGTATGATTTTGACGCAGCTTGGTACGGGATTCCATACATCCATGAGCATTGTCCTTTTCAAAATGTTCGCCTTTTTGCTTCTTTTGTCACTTTCTTCTCTGTTCTATTTATTTGTTTTCAAGACTGCAGCTTCAACTTTATTTATTTCAAGCACTACCTTTATAAATTCATGTGTTCTATGTTGTATTGTTAACAGTAGAAATCTAGGCTACATTTGTCAGATACGCGGAATTATCCAATGTTCCGCGGATTTGCAGTATCGTCGACGATATGTGTACCCACCATTACAAATAAGATCATACTGTTTTAATCTATTATTTCTGTCACAGGGTGACCGCGACACTTTAGTGGGTATCAAGTCAATTGTAGCAATCCCGGAGTCGGAATGGCACCTGGACTACGTCACCCCTCGTCCGTACTGTTTGAGACGCGACGGCAAGTGCGCGGCTTCAGTCTTCTCAGCTGCTGTTGATTCTAAGAAGGTAAATTACATTTAACCATATCATCAAGCCTGTAATCCCGGAAGGGTTAGGCAGACGTGTACCTACACCACACACATATTTCGCCAGTTATGTCATAGACAGTTGTCCCATCGTCGACAAAGAAGCGACTATTGGCAATTTTCTCACTCAAGAAACGTACAATATACAGTATGTTAACCAACAGAGGGCGTTCCCGTTAACCCGCAATAGTATAGCATCCATACATGCTAAAAAAAATATTACCATTCGAAAACAAAATGGTTTTTATTTTTTTTTTAATATTAAAATATTCACTAAAAATGCTAAAAATATTCAAAAAAATATAAAAATATTCACTAAAAATAAAAACTAAATTGCGATGTTTCCGTCCTTCAAGTACGCGTGTACAGAGTGTTTCTTTTACGTATCAATTTAACATTTTTAGTGAATATTTTAATATTAAAAAAAATAAAAACCATTTTGTTTTCGAATGGTAATATTTTTTTTAGCATGTATGGATGCTATACTATTGCGGGTTAACGGGAACGCCCTCTGTTGGTTAACATACTGTATATATTATAACAACGTATGATATACATTCCGTGTAAACAAAAGAGATGCATATATTTATACTTGATCGCTGATTGTTCACACCGCGCGCGAGTCCTCGTTTGTCGCAGCGACAAGAGCTATCAAAGAGAGTACTCGCTCAGCGACGCTCGCGTGGCGGGCAGAGCACTCGCTGAGACACTCACGCTTGGTACATACGCATACCAGCGTGTGATCGCTTGTCGCCGTCGTTCACTCGCTTCTCAACACACCTAAAGTCCCATGTTACAGTGGGCGGGCCTACTCGTATTACTATCAACCGAGCACAGACCCATACTTCGGGCTGCTACAGAGGAATTCCATATCCCAAATACCCACCCGGGAATTGAACCCAGGAACTCATGCTCAGCAGTAACAGTTGCTACCTGACCAACGAGACAGTCACAAGGCAATTACTGTTAGAAAATGCCTATGGCATTAAGTCCGCCTCTTTACATTTTGTGTGCTTAAAGTATTAAATAAATAAGTAAATAAATTACATTTAATTACTAAAATATCGCCTTAAGTAATTAGTAGTATCTATATTGGACGGCTCTCCTGGACGTGGACAATGGTGGCTGCCAATAATACGTGAGGAAACCTGCATGTAAATCTGTTGGATAGTGAGACTGGTGGATGCCAAGCTTCATAGCTTGTCTCATCGCCGCAAGGTTGCCTGCTTGTCGGTCTTCTACAGATTGTACTTCGGTGAGTGTACTCAAGAACTCCACGACCTCATTCCGCCGGCCGCCTTCTACCATCGGACATCTAGACGCACTGCCAGTTACCATCCCTACCTAGTTGCTATTCCACCAATTTGCACTAAGCGTTTCCAAATGTATTTTATAATGCGCACAGCAAAAGAGTGGAATTCTCTACCTGCGTCTGTGTTTCCGAGCGCATACAACCCTAATCTCTTCAAAGTAAGAGTGAACAGGCTTCTTCTGGGTAAGCTCACTCTATCGTCGACTCTGTCTCTGTCACCTCCGACCTAGACTAGAGTGAAGAGCAAACCCAAATAATCTCAAATAAAAAAATTAAAAAAGTCCTTGAACCAACATTTCGAAGAATTGTCTCATTCTTCAAACCAAACTAGAGAATGGAGGCCTGTGTATCAGCAGTAGGAACCTTATAGGCTGATATTGTTACTATTTTGGCCATTATTACCACTTCGTGACGCTGCTTGGTGATAGAAATACGTTTGCCGATAGCATTTGGGCAAATATTTCACAAAGATGCTAGTCACCGCTTGAAGTATGTAAGCGGTGAGACGGGGGAAGTAGACAAAAGCCAAGATAACTCAGTTTGCCAATCTCGTCAATCGCGCCCTCTCCCGTCTCACCGCTCACATACTTCAGGCGGTGACTAGCGCTTGCGCGAGCGCGGTACGATATTACTCCATACTAATAATATACGTAATATGTGCTAGCGACCGTTTCTGGAGGCCCATTATTGAGTGTGCAAGTCAACCCCTGCCATTTTATCCGTGTATAATTATATAACATTGATCAGGCAGGGGACAAAGTTCTTCCATAATTCAAGTTACCCAATCCACTTTAGCCACCTAAACCCATAGCCCAATATGTTTGGTTTCCATGTTCTGCAATAGTCCTGCACCAACCGGGGGTTGTAATTGGGTGTACTTGCATACTGCATACAGAGATAATCGTCGGTTGGTGCCTCCTTATCATTTAAAATTATCTAAGGGGCATCTACGAATTGAATTCGGCCCCTCGTACGTCTTCCAAAGGTCCGGAGATATCAAAGAATAATAATAATATTGTAATATTTATTCGGTTTCAGCTTTAACACACTTTCTATTAAGAAGGTCAGAACTCAATCTCCTTCTGCTAAACACATAACTTCATTAATACCTTGAAACCTTTTACTTTGTAGGTGGAAGTAGAATCAGGTACCGGTGGCGACCGTGACATTCGACCTCCAACTCTTGACAATTCTACCGTGGTGGTCTTCTTGACTGCTGACGTGGAACCTCTGAAGATAGAGTCCAAGATGCCAGCTCCTGGAGACTATATGTTCATGGTGCATTATTACCAGCCGGTCCATCCAGGTAGGATAAAACAGTGCCAAGGCTATTTGGGATACTTGTTTATACCCACGGGAACTTACTACCGGGATATAAAAGTATTATTTGTCGTAATCCCGGCCATGGTCCAGCTGTGTGCCAAATTTCATCGAAATATGATTTAACACCCTTCTTTAAGGCGACGATAACCGACTTTTAATGATTTTAAACTGAAGATCACGTCAAAACGAGTAGCGATAATGATTTGGAAAAAATATATGTTAAATAAGAGCATTTTCTTAATAACTTAATCTGTGAATATTTTAGATTATGTTTATATTACATAGTGTAATTAATTTGTTAAATTATGTCTAACGCGGATAAAAAATTGAGAATCACGTAAAAACTATCACGCGTATTTTTATGAAACTTCACCATTTTTAATAATTTATCTTTTAGTATACGTGTTTTAATAATGCGTCTAATTTGGGACAGTGCTCCTTGATGGGCGAGTACCTATTACTGGGTGGACGTACGACGCGTTGCGTGAGCTCAGCACAGAACACGCAAGCTAACCACTCAAGGCCGTTGAAATAAGTCTGCGTCTTAAATAAATTTACACAAACAAATAAACAAATAACATCCCTTTACCTTACAGAAAGCAGCCTCGACGCAGTAATAAAGACAGACGCACAACAGTTCGACACCAGCATGCAAGTGCAGCACTGTCCCTCCAGCACTGGCTGCAGGTCGCTGCTCAGGCTAGCTGATGGCACGAACCACTTCCCTGTTGCTGACAACTTTACGATCACTTTCTTGGTAAGAATTCGATACCACCATGCCAGTACAGCGCTGTTCCTCAAGCACCGGCTGTAAGTCGACTAGTGGCACTAGCCACTTCCACGTCCATGCTGACGACTTTCTTGTGTCACTTTCATGATGAGTAAAGAAGGCCTCGTAACGATTTAGTCAATCCATTGTTCTTGTCATACGCTCATTAGCGAAGCACCAGAGTAGCCCGGAAATTAAATTTTTCTTGCGTTTTTGCAATTTGCAGGTCAGTGTTGGATTACATGTTGATCAAAATATGTTTTGCGACCATAACAAATTATATTTATTTATAGAATTATATAATAATTAGAATCAACAAAGTAACTCTCTATCAAAATACAATTTGACATTATCCTGCAAATTGCAAAATAACGTAAGCAAATTTGAAATTCGCGGGCTTCCCTGGCGCTTTCTCTCTCAATAGGGAGATCCCAGCTTAAAGCTTGGGTCTCCTTAAAAACTATTTCCGTCGTATACCAACCGCAAAATCCGTAATTTTCACCGCTGTCTTGATTATTAGTGTCAAAAAGCGCTTTATAGACGTCTGTTATTATTTGACGGCACCACTTTCTTTTAGGAAACGTAAGCTTTACGTTTTATAGTATTTTTATCTCGCTTTACTTGTGTTTACCAACAGTACAAACACGCTGTGAATATGTGCGTGAAGACGAGTAGCGTCAGCACATAACACACAGGCGCACACACTTCCGACTTCGCCATTGTCTCGGACGCTACCGAGAGCTCCTACGCTTACACATTCACTGCGTGTTTGTATACTTGATAAACACAAGTAAAGCACGTGTCGCTTCGTGAAATAAAACTACTTTTATCTAAATTAGGTAGTTTATTGCTATTTACCTTTTTTCTGTGTTTTTTACCCTATCTACACGGACAGAAGGGATATGTTTATCGCGCGTATTTTCTATGTAAGATTTTGTTAATACAAAATACCAGCTTTACATACCAAGACCCCTCCGTGCCTTGGAAAGCACATTAAGCCGTTGATCCCGACTGTCATTAATGGATCTTTGGCAGTCGTTACGGGTCATCAAAAGCCTGAAAGTCTGACAATCAGTCTTACCAAGGGGTATCATGTTACCTAGTAACTGGGTTGTGGAGGTCAGTTAGGCAGTCGCACCATGTAAAATACTGGTATTGAGTTGCATCCAGTTTGACTGGAAGCCAACCCGAACGTGTTGGAAAAAGGCTAGGTAGATGATGTAGGATGTTTTTTAAACGTGTTTTATGTCACTCAGGGCAACAACAGCAAGGGTCTCTGGATAGACTACGTGCTGGTCATCGCAACGCCTGACTTCGTAGACGCGGCACTAACCGAGGCGAACGTCATTGACTACACTCGAGAGTTTATTGAAAAGTGTGCCAACAACCACTTCCACATACAATCTAATGAGACAGGTCAGTTTTAGGTCTTTCTTTAGCTCCGTTTTAGCTAGTTTACACGAAAATAAAGAAAAACGTTTATTTGGATACAGTGTACGAAACGCACGGTACACTAATATAAAAATACAAAATTGTTCTCCCTACAGGTTTCTGCCGCGACGCCATGTTCTCGATCACCGCTGAATACAACAGCGGCGCTTTGGCCTGCGTGTGCGACTTCATGGGTTCAACGGAGCTAGAGTGCAACACCTTTGGAGGGCAATGTCCTTGCAAGCCCAACGTGATAGGACGGTCTTGTAGCGCCTGTCGTACTGGGTACTACGGCTTTCCCAACTGCAGACCTTGTCACTGTCCCTCGACGGCTATTTGTGATGATAATGGTGAGTGGATTTACTATACATCTCTCCAAACATGTATTTTATTTTTGACAGCTACAGAAACAATTAGTGATGTCATAATGCGTTACCGATTCAATTTCTTATAACAATCGACTTTATTTATGAAGAAGTTTTAATCGATTTAACACATTGATATTTTATTTTAAAGAAACATGTAAAGAATAAATAGCGTCCATGAACTATTGCATTTTTTCGTCTATGGTTGGCTGTCAATAAATAAGGAACTTCATAGGTGTGCTTATGTCAAAATAAATATTATACACCCGATTTCTAGAACTCTCAAAGGACATGAATAAAGTTCGGTCCAGCAAGGACAAAGAGTTAATTATAATTTAAAAATAACTGATCATATTTGAAAACCCTCCACAGCTTTCGTTACTTCGTAAAACTTTGCAGAAAATATTTTAATTCAAAAGATTGTTGGTTTGATTCAGATTTTCAGGGAGATGTTATGTATGTTGTCAGTTTGGAAATAAGATGCTAATTGGCACATGTTAAGTGTAATAAATGTTGTGATTTCACTAGTATTTTTAGAATATAAAATATTATAACTAATATTTTTATCGTACTTTATATACCGAGACCCCTCCGTGCCTCGGAAAGCACGTTAAACCGTTGGGCCCAGCTGTCATTCTTAGATCTTTGACAGTCCAGACAACCAGTAAGACATTCGGGCTTCTGACAAGTAACTATGATAGAAGTATAAATCCAATTACATATAACAAGGGAGATTCCTAGTTATATGTTATTGGATTTATACTTCTATCATAGTTACTCTTCCTGACAGTTTTTGAATTAATAAGATTGTTTTTAGCATCCATTTGTGACTTTTGTAAACGATATTTTAACTCAATAGCATAATTATCGTAATTATAAATTGTTGTGAAGTCTCTTCTTGTTGTGAAGTTGGAAGATATGTTACATTGTTTTCCGAACACTAGTTCATACGGTGTAAATTGTGTACTCGAATGTACTGTAGTGTTATATGAGAAACACCAGTAGAGTACCCGTGAACTCCATTCCTGTGTTTGACTGTTAACTGGCATTCTCAAATAAAAAGTTAAATGTTTATGGCTACTTTCTAGTCACCCTAACGTTTGGTGATGGTCAGCTGTAGACGGTAAATTACTTATATGGAAAATTGTACATACCTCTTTCATTTTGGTGTTGACAAACTCGATTTCTCTGTCGCTTGCTAACTCTCGAGGGATGCCATATCTTAGTATAAAATTGTTTACCAACGTTGTGGCAACCGTACGCGCAACAAAATCAAAAGTCATTTATTCAAACTAGGCTGAGAATCAGCACTTTTTGAACGTCAAAATTATATAAGAAAGCCCATAAAACGCCCGCCCTTCACCACTTCCTAGTGCTTTAGCTGAGGAGAAGAAGTGGCGCAACAAACTCCGTCATCACCAAACATCCTTACTAGCTCTCGGATACGCCTCGACGTATTTGGTAAGGTCACACTGAAGCGTTAAAATGTAACTGTAGTTATTATCTCGTGGTAAAGGTCCTACTAGATCTATATATATTTGCCACCAGAGCCTCAACCTGGTAAGTAGACTCAATAATATAACCATTCAATGGATTAAGAGACACAGCGGTTCGCTAGGCAACGACCAGAGCGACGTGCATCTTTGACATCAAAATTTCCGGATTGAAAACGCTTAAACCAAATTTGTGCTACTCTCACAGACACTACACTAGGTCCATAAACATCGCAAATTTTTTTCGCGGCTTGCGTTGCATTTTTACCTTTTTTGTAAAATTTTAAAATGTATCGAATTTCTTCATTAGATTCACTCATCTTGACGGTACGAAAAACAAATAAAAATCACACATTTTCCTAATTTGAATTTGGAATTATGTTCTTTAAAATTTAAACTTTCAATGATACCAAAACCAGCCAGATACAAATAGTATAGCCAAAGAGATTTTATTACAAGTTCATACATACTATAATGCGAAAAGACTTTTTCCCCAACCTAATATGTTTGGCTGAACGTATATTTTGCTCGTGCCTTTTTACGATACGACATGGTGGCAGCTATTTGCACATGCGCAGTAGTAGATATGCTGAGCGCGCATGTATTTAACACATTCTCTGCTTAATTCTTTATGCAAACGCTTCTTTATGCTACACCCTTACCGACCCTTTTTTTACGATGTTTTCGAAACAATAGAGATGCACAACGAACGCACATGTGCGGCGCGCCGCACTCGAAGAAAGTTATGAAAACGCGCAAGTGCGTCTGCCGCGCCTAATTTATTAAAATAAGCCCGCCATTTTACTAATTTCTTGCTTAGTTTGGAGTCAATCTGTGTAAATCTGCTAAAAATGTCGATTTCAAGTGTCGAATCAATTAAATTAACCCCGGAAAATGTTATTCAAGAATCACAAAATGCCAACAACTGCCTATTACCGGCTAAATCAAAAGAAAAGTACATAAATACTTGACTTTGATGACTTTTTGTGATGGAAAGAAAATAAGAAAGCCAGCTCCTTTTCTGAAAATGTCCTATTGGTATACTTCTACGAATTTGCCAAGAAATATAACTCAAGCACATTGTGTTGTGGTATCTATATTCTATGATAAGAAGTACAATAAAATGTAAGAATGACATTGACATAAAAAGTTACTCAAAATTAATTGCGTTTCTGAAACGGCAAAACGATGGCTCTAAATCAAAAAAGTCAAAAGTGTTGACAGTTGACAGCAAACGACGTGGAGAAGTTTTTAAATGAGGCTCCAGATAATAAGTACCTGGCAACCAAGGTAAATTACCTATATTTTAACCTACCTGTGTTAAATTTAAATTAACTTTGTACGTGCCTAATTAAGTATTTTGTTTATAAATTTTATTTACATTAAACGTTGTTGTTACCAGGCTGCATTGATTTTCGGCGTTACGGGTGCCTGCAGAAGAGAGGAACTCGCCAAAATAATTGTAGATGACATTGAAAATCACGGTGAAATGCTTTTAGTAAAAGTACCGAACACCAAAACTAAAATCGCAAGATCTTTTGTGATTCATATGCAATTCTACAAAATCGTAAGAAAAATGAAGAAATATTACACGAACATACTGTAAGCCAGACAATACAGTTTGCTGGAAAACCAATGAGTTTTAACTTCGAAAATTGTACAACTATAACCTTTAATTTTAATTCATAAATAAACGCTTTTTTTCAATATATATATATATATTTTTTTTTCACACACAATGCATAGTAAAACGTTGTATGATACACGTGTGTAAGATGATTTCCGCCTCGTGTCGACTTATACACTCGCTCGCTCGTGAATAAAAATGCCACTCGTCGGGAATCATCTACTTCCCGCACTTGTAGCATAAATAACTATTGTTCTAGGTATATGCATCTGCCCGAAGAACGTAGAAGGAGAGAACTGTGATCGCTGTAAGCCTTTTACTTTCAACTTCGACGTGCAGCGTGGCTGTGACGACTGCAACTGCAATCCGCTCGGAGTCGTCGACAACCGTTTGCAGTGCGAGGCTGACAGCGGGAACTGCGCGTGAGTGTTTACGGAAAGTTATACAGAAACTTAGTTTACCATAAACCCGAAAAAGGGTCATTTTACTCGTCATTATGAGCTGAAGTGTCGTGGTAAATGAAAGACATCTGCTCTGGATAACGCCTCGATTCATTATGTCTTCACGTAGATAGAGCGTACATGATCTTATTATATTGCATAATTGGCTAATCCTAATAAGGTATGGTTACACACACATTCATAATTATACTAATGATACATACTTACATACACTACACCTCCGGGGGTAAAAGAAAAAAATCAGAGCTCTTGTTTGCAGCAAATTAATAATACAAATATATACTATTAACTATGGTACAATTTAGTGATATTCTTATGAATTATTTCGATTTGTTTATGTTTTAGAATTTTGACATAAGGGCCCATATCCTCTAACACAATAAGGGCCTTCAAAAATATTATACAATTTCTTTGTTCGTTCACTTTTGACTAAGACTAAATCGTCTTGACTGTCAGTAACAGGATTACATTTCTTATCATATGCTAATTTTCTATTTTCCTTACTAGTCTCTAAATTTCGTTTAGCTTATTTAAGCGCTACCTGTAGCCTATATCTTAAATCTAAAGAGTAGTCATTTGGATTATATAATGGATCTAATCTATTACAATTTTTAATATTATTAGGAATATTACATGATCTGCCGAAAATTAATTCGAAGGGCGTGTACTTCGTCTCTGAGTGATTGGTACCTATTATTATAACTGAAACATCAAAACGGTATCCAGTGTGACCAGTCATAGCCGTTATTGCCTGAATAAGTCAGTAGAAAAGCGCCTAAATGTTTATGAGCATTTTCGAGAGAACCGATTGATTGATGGAGGTATGCTGTGGAAATTATTTTTTTCTATTTTTAATAATTTGCATACTTCAACCATAGTGCTTGAAACAAACTCTGAACCTCTATCAGTAGCTCTATCAGTAACCTTTAGGTAATCGTAAAACAAGATTTTTTATAAGTGATCTTGCTGTAGTTACGGCTTCTTTATTTTTTATGGGATATGCTTCAATGAATTTAGTTAGTACACATTGAATTACAAGGTAATAATTTCGATCCTCGTCTTTCCGGCCCGCCAAGTATAAAAATATTTTTTCAAAACCTGTCGACGCAGTCGTTGTGATCCTACTACCTACTATATTTAGTCTTCTGACATTTATAACACTTTTTTACAAAATCAAGAACATATTTATCGATACCTGGCCAGAAATATCGTCTCTTGATGTTGTTAGTCATCCTGCGGACACCAGCATGTCCAGGTAGGCAGTAAATGAAATCATTTAAAATAAATTGTTTTTAATTATCCTTATCTATTCTTTCTATTCCTCTTAGTATGCATACTCTCGGACCGGTCCAATATTTTAATGTTTGTATTTCACCTTTTATGAACTCTTTATTTTCATTAATGTTCATTATTTTTAACTATGCATACTTCTTTTACTTTTATATTAAGTATTACTAAACTTCTCTAACTTATTCACAAATTCGGCTCGCAAGAATTGGGCCCTGAAGTTTACACACAACAACTTTTTACTAGGGATGTAAACGAGACACTCGTCTTCAGCACTTATCTCTTATCTCTTCTATATTTATCCACTTTGTCTTTCTCTTGCAAAATCATCTCCACGACATCACTCGGCTTCCTCAGTAACTCCACGACTCTAGGCTGATCGGACCCATCGTCGGCGGTTTTACTAATTGGCGGTAATACATTCTTACTCTTCTCATCCATTCTCCTTTTTTGTGCTCTAGTCATGACATTTACTTCCGAAATTTTCTCATTCATACTCTACTCTGGATAATGCATTCGCGACTACATTATCCTTCCCTTACACTATTTTAAAATCATACTCCTCAAAAACTAAACGAAACTTCTAACAGCCTGCTAGAGGGATCTTTCATGCTAAACAAATAAATAAGTGGTTTATGATCTGTCATTATAGTAAAATTCCTACCAAATAAATACTGCCTAAAGTACTTTACTGCCCAGACTATAGCAGTAAGTTCTTTTTGTATTGTGGGATAGTTTAATTCTGCCTTATGTAATGGTCTACTAGCATATGCTACGGGTCTTAAGTCATTGTTACACAAAACTGCACCAATAGCTATACCTGATGCGTCAGTCTGTAAAATAAATTCGTTAGATTCATCGAAATCTGGGTACTGAAGTATGGGTGGGCTAATTAACTTTTGTTTTATAATCTCAAAAGAGTGTTTGCATTCCACTGTCCTATTAAAAACTATATTCTTTCTGCACAATTGATTTAAAGGTAGAGTTATCAAAGCAACGGCTGGTACAAATTTACGATAGTAATTGCAGAAAGCTATAAATCAATTCACTACTTCTACATTTTTAGGTACTGGTAATTTTGTGAAACTGTTGTTTTTCTGCAGAAACTAAATGTCCAAGGTGAAATATTTCTATGAAATATATATTTTTTTTTAATTGGCATTGGTAGATAGAAAATATAAGCCTAAAATAGCAGTGGCCTTGAATAGTAAATTTTCAAGTAAAACTTTTTATTTTTTTATTGGAGATGGTTTTGCTCTTGACTTTAGTCTAGGTCAGAGGTGACAGAGGCAAAGTCTACAATGGAGTGAGCGTACCCAGAAGAAGCCTGTTCACTTTCACTTTGAAGAGATTCGGGTTGTAAGCGAAAAACTTATGAAAAAATGCGTCATTATTTTCTGTTACAAGTTTTAAGGTATTATCCCAACGAGTTGGTTTGTCCTCCTATGCCGTTTATAGTAGTGCTGTTATAACATATGCAACGAATAGGGTAATTCTTTTTTTTTTTTTTTCTAATAACGCATATCTACTAAAAAAGAATATTTTCTGTTATTACAATAAAATGACACAAATTGGCATCGTCTTTTACAAGCCAAAACATGATTATTGAAATCGAAAAAACTGCTTTTTAGTCAAACTTTGGGAATTAGCTAAAAGATTTTGTAGTTAATAAATGTTTCCATAAATCTTGTATTAAATTAGGAACGGTGTTATTTGATAAACTTAGCGTTCTCAGATAGGCGACCTTTTATTACGAATTTTATTAGTAGATTTTTTCCCGAATCATCTAACATATCCGCATACATTTCTACAGCATCAATCAATCATTTCGTGGTGTCCTCCCTACTATTCATAAGGGGAATTAAGTTACACGCCGTTCGAATGTCAAATTCCATTTTTACAATTCTCATTTCACTAGGAGGGGAAGTACACAAATGACGTATCTTTAAAAATACACTCTTAATATTATCAAAGGAGGTGGACAATTGCGTCACTAAATCGGGTTTTAAATCATACGACAACGTAGAATTGCGCTTCGTTAAATAAATATTTACCCTCTTTCAACTTATTTATCGCAATAGAACCCGTAAATCTAGCTTGTCCTTTCCTTATTAAATATTTACGAATGTCCACCAAATCTTCATGTAATCTAAAATCATCGGCCATAATCTAAA
This sequence comes from Dicycla oo, assembly GCA_948252095.1. Lineage (NCBI taxonomy): Eukaryota > Metazoa > Arthropoda > Insecta > Lepidoptera > Noctuidae > Dicycla > Dicycla oo. The sequence continues at coordinate 38,436,091 of OX411709.1, read as the reverse complement.
AATAAAGCATAAAGGAATGTAATGACATCATCATAGCAACTAATTATCTTCACTACAATTCTTCTGTCTGCCAAATAAAGTTTCGGGTTTGGTGAGTCGCCGTGCTCGATTTATGAACTGTTACATATTAGTACATTAAAACCTTATGCTATAGTTTGACCATAACCGCTGTACCGCGCCATAGGTATGTGCCCGGCGAGACGGGGGTCAGTGCAGGCCGCTCATTCGCCAACGCTCGCGGCGTCCCACCGCTCATTCGCCCACGCTGCACCCTGCCTCACCGCGCATTCCTAAGGCGCGGTACAGCGGTCTTGGTCAAACTATAATTACTTACTTGCAATAACTCAATTATGCATTTTACATGCATTTTTTTTTATTTAAAAGACGTAAAGTTAATAAAATTACATGCCTTTATGAGCACCACTAGGCGTTATGTATCAATAAAAAGTTCCGTAATATTTATTTTCACGAAAGTTTATGTATTACTATAATACTTATTGTTTTTATCTGTTGTTCATCTGTCTCTCCATCCATTTGTTCACATTATATTTATTGTTATCCAGCTAATGGATTAGCATGTATTGTCACTGAAGTTATTTTCGCTTCTGTAAGTGGCCGGTATGTTTTTGGGTTGACTGGCATTTTTTCTAAATCATCAAGTGCTTCAAATCCATCTATGATTCTGCCAAATAGTGTATACTTCAAATCTAAATGTGGTTGTTCTCCATAGGTGAAGAAAAATTGACTACCATTCGAGTTGGGCCCATTATTGGCCATGCTCACCATACCTCTTGCATTATGCTTCAACTCTTCCTTAAATTCATCTTCAAACTTTCGTCCCCATATAGACGTGCCTCCTTTTCCAGTCCCTGTAGGGTCGCCTGTCTGTACTATGAAGCCCTTAATATTCCTATGAAATAAGCTTCCATTGTAATAATTGCTAGCACATAATGCTAGGAAGTTCTCACAAGCTTTTGGGCATTGCTCGCAATATAATTCTATTTTTATATCCCCAACGTCAGTATGCAATGAGACAGACATTTTGCCTTAGAATTTAGTTAATTTCTTTGCTATGCTTCTTATTAAGAAACCAGCGAGTTTACAAACTTTCTGTTTAGTGTTTACTATTTTGTTTACTTTCAAAACAACCTAAAATATAACGCGCGTACTATGGATGCCAAATAAGAATAGTACTGTCAAGACGCCATTTTGTTTCGCAATTGATATGTATCTTCTTGTAGTAATAACAGATAGCATAGCACGCCGCTGCCAGTAGGACGATTGTGATCAGGGTGAGGAGGATATTAGTCGTGCTGATGCTGTAGTAGTCCTGCTCGGTTGTCGCACCATTTATCCCATTACCAGCAGCCGTCTGCTCGATGATTGTTTCTTCTTTCGTTTGAGTAGATCGACACATGATTTATAATATAACACAAAACCACAAATTTTGTAATAATGTCCGAATTTATTATTAAAACCATTTTAATTTCCCAAATTTCACTCGCGATGTGACCTTGTATGGCAGGGTCGCCATGAAGTGTCTTGGTAAATGAAAGACATCTGCTCTGGATAACGCCGCGATTTAAAGTGTCTTCACATAGATAGAGCGTACATGATCTTATATACGTATTGCTTACTTGGTTAATCCTAATAAGGTATGGTTACACACACATTCATAATTATACTAATGATACATACTTACATACACCACATGTGCAACTTTTACTATGGAACCAAACCTGAAACTGTTGTTGAAGAACAGGAGCTAGACCACCACCTTTTAAAGCAGTATTTTTTAAATCTTATCTGAGTGTGGGAACGAGATGGAGCTAGATGCAGTATAGCTCCATCTCATTCTCACACTGAAGTAACATTAAAATAAGGTGTTGGTTGACTCCCTGAACATACATATCTCTAACACTTGGTGTACTTCATGAATTTTATTATTAAGGCATATTCGCATGATGTAAGTGAAAAAATTAAAATTTGATGATAAAAGATGTATCGAAAAGCTCATGAGTGTGGTAAACAGCTGAACCATAACCTAAACATTTGCAGGGCAGGTTAAGTTGATAGCAATAGTTGCACTGCACAAAGTTCTAAATTGCTTGAAAGTGCACGTGACATTTAAATTTTCACTAAAACATTAAAAAGTCTCACCCATTCCTCTCTGACTTAATCATTTCCTTCCTAGTTGTCGTGAGAACGTAATAGGCCGTACTTGCGACCACTGCGTGCCCGGACACTACGCGTTCCCCGAGTGCGTGCCCTGCACGTGCGAGCGAGACGGCACTACTGACGACGTCTGCGACCAAGGCACTGCGCAGTGCTACTGCAAGAGATATGTTACTGGACAGGTTAGTAATGGCTAAGAGTATTTAATGGTCGCAGATGCGACAAAGCCCCAAAACACTTACAAAACACGTACTTTCAAAATCACTTCAACATAATACCACAGAAGAACAGTGTGACTACTCCAGTCCGAAAGAGCTGAGAGTATACACCGACGGATCAGAGACTGACTCGGAACCGGAGTTGGAGTTTTCTCACACGGCCTTAATATCAATATATCGCTGGGAATGTTCAACACCGTCTACCAGGTGGAGTTTGTGAGCAATAAACAAGCCGTTTCCGTCAAAGAAGCCGGGACACTCATTTACGTATACTCTCCGACAGTCTCTCAGTTCTCCAATTCTTAGCGAAAAAATACATTACCTCGAGACTAACACTAGAATGTCACAATACATTGGAACGTGTTGCGGTATCTAAACGCAACAAAATAACACTGCAATGGATAAAAGGACACAGCGGATCTCACTAGGTAAGGCACCTGATGAACTAGCACGTAGAGGATCTAGCACGACAGTCTGTGTCTGTGACCCGAACCTATCGTGCCCATTATCTTCAACCAGCTCGTAGATGGGTACAGGAGTTTACCCACGCAAGCGGAGAGCAGGTGAACCTTTACACCAGGCTGCAGGCAGTCCAAGAAAACCATGCCATGTGGCGGGGTCCATCACGGGACTCTGCTCGCTAAACAAACATTTCCACACAATAGGCAAAACGGACAGACCTCTGTGCAGCCATGCAAGGAGGCTGAGGAAACCGTTGCGCATGTGCTCTTTAAATGTTTACCCGAGCTGCATGCGTGTTGATTACCGTGTAGCGGTATAGTTTTCAGAGCGCCGTGCTTCAGCTCCCTGTCACACAGCTTTTCCTGAGTCTTTACTAGAAAGGAGGTCAGGCTAATTGGTCGGTGGGTGGGGTGACTACACGAACGCCACATGCGTTCGTGTAGTCACCCCTACCTGGTTTAGGGATGAAAATTACTTTCACTTCCCTCCATCCTTTATATGCGCCGTAGGTATGTGCGCGGCGAGACGGGGGGCAGTGCAGGCCGCTCCTTCGTCAACGCTCACGGCGTCCCACCGGTCATTCGCCAGCGCTGCACCCCGCCTTGCCGCGCATTCCTAAGGCGCGGTACAGCGGTCTTGGTCAAACTATAGATACGCTTTCAATAGGAGCACCAGTCTTATTGCGACAGAGACTCCACCCCATTGTAGTAAGGCGGGAAAAACTCCATCAGGACTACCTGGATGGAAACTACGAATGGCCCATTGGAGTTTTTCCAACGTGATCACCCTGCGTGTCATTGTCTGATGGTGTTTGAATTACATCTAGCCAGTCGATTTCTTGCGTAAAGACACATCCAGGGAAGAGAGTTTCAATAAGGACGCGTCTCGTTTCTTCTAGTGAGGAAGTGCGTGTGTTGTCAGGCTTACGGAGGGTAGCAGGCCCAGATGTTTGTTGTTGCACCAGTACCTTCCTTACCCTATTAGCTTTCTGACATGATTCAATGCAGAATACAGAATTAACGCCATCCCGTGGTTCTCCTGAATTTGATGCATTTTTAGGGTTCCGTACCTCAAAAGGAAAAATCGGAACCCTTATAGGATCATTCGCGTGTCTGTCTGTCTGTCCGTCTGTCACAGCCAATTTCCTCCGAACCTAATGGACCGATTAAGTTGAAATTTCGTACACGTATGAATTTCTGTGACCCAAACACGGACGTGTAACGTAAATAAATTAATTTTGAATATGGGGGTCAATTTCGGGGGCAAATGAAAATTAAAAAATAAAGTTTTACAACTGTACCGTGTGTCATATCAAATGAAAGGGCGTACTGTGAGGGTCTCAAATATCTTTAAATCTTTTTTTATAATTTTATAATAATAATAATAAATTTATTTCAGACCATAATTCCATAAACAAACACACATTACAATTTTATACACAAAACATACATACATGAAAACACACAAACTACACAAAAAATACACTAAACAACTTATTTTAAATATTGGAACGACGCACGATGACTGGTCATCCATTCCCACATTATTGGACTATCCATCCTGTCGGCTATTATAGCCACCAAGCTGTTGGAGCTGTCGCGCACTCGCCGCATCAGGGATACTATCCGTGTCCGCATCAGTGCGTAAAAATCTGGCACGCCATTCTCCGCGAACATCCCCGATGCACTGCAAAAGCGCGGCAGCCCCAACATAACTCTGAAGGCGTTACTGTGTTGGACTCGCAGAGCATTGTACGAGCTTTTGGTATAGCTGACCCATAGGGCACACGTGTACATAGATTGGCAATACGCTCTAAAGAGTGTAATTTTCACCTCCCTAGTACAACGTGCAAACCTACGAGCCAGCATGTTACATCGAACTGCCAATGCTCTGCGTTCCCTCTCCACGTCCACATCGTCGGACAGACTATCGGTGACCCAATGCCCCAGGTACTTGAACTTCGTGACCCTGGAAAGCTGAGCGCCCCCCCCCCCCCCCCCCCCCGGGTGACTGGTGGGACAGTATCATAACATTTGTTACCCGCTTTGAAAACCAGTAGCTCGCTCTTGGTCGCATTGTAGAAGAAGCCTCCTAAGTGCACTGATCGAAGGGCTCAGCAATACCATATCATCCGCGTAGCTGATGTTATTGACGCAGTGCCCGTCAATGGAGCACCCGATATTGGTATTGCTGAGCTCACAGATCAGCTCGTTTACATACAGGTTGAATAGCTTGGATGAGCTGATTCCCCCCTGCCTCACACCGCACTCCAACCCGTATGCATCCGACAGGACACCCGCCCACTTAACATAATTGTATTGGTTTTATACCAATACTTTAGCATCCTAATAATATCGCTTGGGAGGTTCTTAACATTTGATAGTTTCCTCCATAGGCAGTCATAAGATACATGGTCGAAAGCCTTGGAGAGGTCCAGAAAACATGCATATACAGGTGTATTCCTACTTGCATAGTATTGAACAGTCTGTTTCAGGCATAGTACTCGTATAGCCGTTTCCGTGGATAAATGTGGCTTAAACCCAAACTGGGCATCGCTGAGTGTTAAGTGCTTATCCAGCTGCTGATCAATCGGACTGTCCAATACCTTTGCAATGATGGTAGCCAGGGATATAGGCCTGTAGTTGCTTTTGTCACTCGCATCTCCAGTCTTATTTATTAAACAATAATAAACTGTTTTAAAGTTATTTAAGAAAATATTATATACGAAAATTGACCATCCCCCGCCCCCCATTAGTTCCGAAACTACTGAGTCTACAATTTTGAAAAAAATACAGAACATAGTTCTATACTTATAGATTACAGGAAAACCTATAAAAAGTCTATTGTCTTAAAATAACAAGGTAAATACAATGTTAAGTTTGTTCTTGTTCTTGGGATAAATTCGTCCCAACTACGGAACTCTTCATTTTGCGTATTCCGACATGCACTTGACCTTTTCTTTGTAGCTGGATTTGGCTGCGTATTAGTTATCCCAGTCCTCATCCGCACATGTGTTCATGGCTCTATTCAGAGCTTGCCTTACAGATTTGTTTGCCCGGTGTTTTCCGCGGGGTGGTCTCTGGGCAGGCAGTTTGGTAGCCTAGGCCTCGAGAATGATCTGCCTCTGGATAGCAGCGAGTACCTGACCCGATACGTCCTTGCCGAGGATTCCTGTGCTGTCGCAGGTGATTGCGACGTCAAAGGCAGCGCTGGCAGCTTGGGCGTAGCTTCGTTGTGCAACCCGTTTGGATTGATCAAGACGCGGCCGCTTGTGCTCCGCTCGAGGCGTCAATGACTCGTTGAGAGCTCGCTTGGCCCCGGCCTGACCCTTCCAGTCGGGCTGCTGTGTCTTACCGGACTCTTCAGCTGGTCTCTCAGGAGCACCGGTTGGCGGTTGGCTGGGCGCTGGTCGGCTTGTGCCGGCCTCTGCCTGCGACCGCTTTCCAGCGGAGAAGTTTACCTGGCCGCCTGTCGGTTTGTCCGAACTAGCGGCAGTGGCCTGATTGTTGCGGGAGCTTTTATTTAGCATCCTGCGTGCTTGACGCCGCTTCGTCCTCGTCATTCTATACCTTCCGCTGCCTTGTAATGAGGCAGCAGTTGGACCTGAAGGGTCAGTTCAAGGGCGTTGGGCTAATTGAGTACGTTTACCCTTGCCCTTGCGTTTCTGCACAACCAACCATGTGCATGAGAACGCAACCTCGGCGCAGCTGACTGTCCCCGCATGACTGGTGACGGCCGATTAATGGGAGGAGGCTGGACGAGCCTCAGGATAAGGAAGGTGTTTGGTTGCAAGCCCAGTGCCAGTGTTACCCAGCACTGGTGTTTGTGTGGATAGGGTCGGACTGGCAGTGGTATTTCTCGTCGCCTTGGTCTTCGCCTGAGTTTTAGAAGGGTCGGTAATGGTCCCAATCAGCGCCGACTTCCTTTGTTTCTTAAGGGTCTTTTTTTTATTTGGTCTTAACTGTGGTTCTGGCCACAGCTAGACCGGCACCCGCGCTGGTACCCGCAGTGTTAGATGCGTGGCTACCAGGGGCAAGAGAAGTGCAAGCACCTCCCTTACGAGTCTCATTGGCTTTCGCCTCCACTCCGGTTTCTTTGTTAACTGGCCTTAAATTATCCATGTTAAGCGTTTTTTTAAATTTCATTTCTCTGGCTCCCACCCTCCATGGAGCCCGCACCTGGGAACGTCTCACTATAAATAAAAGCTCGAACGTTAGGATTACCAGAGAGATATAGGGGAGCAAGGCTGGTTTACAGTGCGACGTCGGGCGCTCGATCGGGCTGCCGCAGGGGGTCGAAAGGCACTCCCCCAACGAACTGATCAACCCTCACTTACACCGTCAGCATGACCTTTACCTACCGCTTCGGCCATCCGAGGACAACCTTAGCGGACCTCACGCACCTCGCCTGTGGCCCTCTGACGGGACACTATGGCCATTTCCCTACCCCTGGCTATTAAGTAGGTGACGGTTAGGAGAGGAAATTGAAAAGGTGGAGTAGGGAGGAATAGAGATAAGGGTGGGGAGGGATTGTGAGATTTGGGACGGGAAGGTATAAGACTGGAGAAAATAGGGTTACGGGAATTGGGGAAAGTATGCAAAGGTGCCTGGTGGCTTCTGTTATCTCTATTTCTTATGGAATTAGACCAAGAACGGGGTGGCAACCTCGAGAAGGTGCATCTGCCAGACTTGCCTTGAGGATCTACGCTACCCCGCCACCCTACTACCTCTGAAGGAGACAGTAGGGTAAGCCTGCATGTACACTACCAAGTCGAGCAAAACAAAGCATTTCGTTGTGCAACCGCAAAAGCATAAATCCAGACCCTCGCCAAACACTCCCAGATCTTTTGCAGGAGACCTTCAATACTTCTGGAGGGAGTTAGGCTGGTTGGAATAACCAACTACGGCCGCCATGGCTCACGTACAATAGTCCACTTGAAGGACTGAGTGCGGAAACCATACCCAAAACATAGGACGTGGACATAGAACATGGTAGCACGTGCGAGCGAGTCGTCATTATTGACGACGTGTGTGAACGGACCTCTGCGCAGTGATACTACAAGAGATATTCACTGGACAGATTAGTACAGGAAAAGAGCATTTAATGGTCGCACGTGCGAGCGAGACGGCACTACTGAGGACATGTGTGACTAGGCCACTGCGCAGTGCTACTGCAAGAGATATGTCACTGGACAGGTTAGAGCGTAGAAAAATTCTCTGTCTACTGGTAATGTACCCAGAAGAAGTGACATTGCCACGTTGTACGGCAATGCTTAATTAACCTTTAACCAAGGTACAAGCCAGCCCTTGCAAGGCCACGGGAAGTGTCAACCAGCCTTTTGGAGATTACTTTCCAGAATATCTTGGGTGCCTTTTAGTCTGTGCTAATTATTTTTGCAACAAGAGAGAAAAGTTGGTTTTTGATACGAGTGTTAATTCTGAAGATGCAAATAATTTGATCTCGTGTAACACATACAACTTTTCACCTCAGCAGATAGAACATATTAATATGTAAATAAGTTTGGGATAGGTTTCAATGTGTACGTCATTTGTCTTTATTGAGGCTTTCAACATTGTGTAAATACTCCACGTTTTAGGTGGTTGCCTCGTTTGTGATAATTCAATGAAGTACAGTACAGTTTCCGAAAAAGTGTTTGCACCCTTTATTTGTCCATTGCTTAAAAGTATCATACGTTTTTAAATATTTTTCGCGAGACTTGTCAGGCAGAAAATTTAATTCTGCATTTTTTACATGCTGCTTTAATCTTCCGGTGTTAAATAGCTGACTTCGTCACTGGACTCACTTGTATTTATTTATTATTATTTATATAATATACCTAACAGAAGAATAAAACAATAAAAATTTGAAACCCGCTATTTTTTCAAGAGGCGTTCTGACACGATATTCTGTATCAAAGATAGTTAAAACTTTAAATAATTATACATGATAAACTTCGTATGTTTTCTTCAACATACTCTTTATTTCATTATAAAAAATATAATTCGATTATTTAACATTTTTACAACTTTTATTTTTTTACATTTTTTATTCAATTTTTTAACAGATGATTTGCAAATTTACGGTTATGTGTGTATCCGAACGTTTTATTGTTTGTTTCTTTTTGGGCCTACTGTGTACGTAATTTGAAAATCGAACTTCGAATCGACTTGTTTCTATCTCGCTTTTTTCGTAACGAAGTAAAAGTGACAGACCAAAGTAAAGTTTAAAGCATTCGAATTTTGTGCGTAGATCCAGCACTGCTCTCGGCATTTAAAAAATAATTTAAAAATTACTTTGTCTCACTCTCGCAGCAAAATAGAGTTTGCTCACTGTCTTTAAACAGCAAAACCTGCTTATTTGAGGTGCTGAGGTGAAAATGTATTTACTTCTTTCTTTAAACCTGACGATCATATTAGTGATATTAATTAGTATTTATTTCTATTAAGGCTTGCGACACCTGCGTGGAGGAGTATTTCAACCTGCAGCCTTCGAACCCTGAGGGTTGTACCAAGTGCTACTGCTTCGGGAAGACCACGAGATGTGCCAGCTCCTACTTGTCTTGGGCAGGCGTAAGTACTTACCTAACTACCTATCCTATCTAAATAATAAAGCTGAGTCGGATTTCAAAAATCTTTTTCCATTTGATATCCCAATTCTTTAGGAAGGCTATTTAACATCACGCTAGGACCCTTACGAGCAGAGCAAAAAAGGAAAAAAGTTAGAAAGAATGCTAAGCAAAAACGAAGTTATAAACGTACTCGTAGCATGGCAGGTGATGCAATACGACGGGGTGGGTCGGGGGCACAAGAAATTTCACGCGTATGAAGCCTTGGGCAGATGCTAATCTTTATACAGTTTAGCTTTGCCTTTAGTAAACATGTTAATTTTATTGAGAATGTGAGGGACATTCATCCTACACTAAATTGTTTTTGGAAAGAAACCATTAACAAACTAGGTGATAATCCACAGTTTTTAAGGGTTGATTAATCAATAATCAGGTAACTTTTATCTGATGAATAAATATGACAGTTTGACATATTTTCTATGCAAAAGCTGTCAAACCGCCTTATCTATATCTATATAAATATATAAAACAAAGTCGGGTTTGTTCGAACACTTATAACACGAGAACGGCTAGACCGATTTTCATGGTTTTTGATTTGTTGTAATTGTCACCGTCCCGAATAGCAGAATAACTGTCAGAATAACTCCTACTGGACCTGTCCAAATTTGATGTAAGTTGTAAACGATGTCCTGACATCGTTTGTAGGGTCAGCTAGTTTTTTTCCACAAATAAAAGTTATCTGACGATTGAAAAATTTACCCTCAATTGAGTATCTGTTAAGTTGTATTAAAAAGGCTTTTTTCAAAAGTAAATGGCAAGTTCACTTTTTAGCTTGTACGAGCCTTTAAAAGGGACAATTTCTTATACGGCACCGTAAGTTTTAAAAAAGTTCGTCGTTGTTGTAGCGTGTCTGTAACTCCTACCTCTGGGACAACCATTTTCTAAAGCTAAGTGTGAAAAATTGTTCTTAAAACAGCTAACCATGATTACAGCAAAAATAGTTTATTATATATAAGATGTATTTATTCATACACGAAATCTCTTAAGGGGTCATTGTACTCATCATTATGAACAACTTTTAGTATGGGACCAAACCTGAAATCGCAAAAAAATCAGCTGATCTCTATATTTATGTTCGCATAACTCGTTAAAATGTAGGGAACAGCTGGATTTTTCTTCGCCTCTCTGTAGCCTCATGAAAAATGTGGCTCCAGAGGCTAGTGTAAATTTTTGGGTTAGGGTTCGAGTAATCGTCGAGTCTAGTCACACCACGCTGGAGTCGTCGGTGCATTTCTTTCATTCATTCATTAATCGCCATTTTTCACCAGATCGACGGCATGAGCGACTGGTACCTCGTGAACGTGGAAGCGAACAGAACGCTGAACATCTTCCCGCACACGCTCGCGCCGGTGCTGGTGAACGACTCGGTGATCACCGCGGACTTAGTCGGTGATGACAGCGGGCAGAAGGTTGTGTACTTCGGAGCGCCTGATTATTATCTTGGTAAGTCTTTGATACTTGACTTGGGGCACCATGTTTGGTTCTTGTCCAAGTTTTGTACTGTCCAGAAGCCCTGCCACGAACGCGAGACGTAAACGTGTCGTAGCCTAAATTCTGACGATAAGTATTTTAATTGAAAATATAGCTGTCCTATGCCATTTCGGTTTAATTTTTTGCGACAAGCAGAATTATAGATATGAACAAGGTCTTTGGGATGCATATCCAGTACGGCTCTAATAATCCTTCCATGTCCTAAGGGTACGTCTTCCCTACCATCAGCGCCCCCCCCCCCCGTGTTGCACCGTGTAATATGAGGTAACAGGGGCGAATGTGTATCTTTGGATTCAATCGAGTCTTATCAAACCACGCTGTAGTCGGTGCATTTCATTCATTCATTCCCATATTGAACAAGGTCATAAATCCAAGGATTTCCTTGATAAATTGATAATACTCTTTCCGCACTTATTATTTATAAGTGCGGAAAGAGTATTATCAATTTTAAAATGAGGATATCTACCAGTTCAAGCAGTTTATAATATTTGATACTAGCGACCCGCCCCTGCTTCGCACGGCTTTTACGACCTCACAAAATGGATGTAATCTGTATCCTCAACATTGGCTGCTAACTGCCTCGTTGTTCTAGTAGTAGCAAGAGCTACTGCTGAGCACGGGGACCAGGGTTCGATACCCTGGGGAGGGTAAACTTGATATTGGGCTTTCCCATCGCCAATTTCCCAGTAGCAGCGCGGAGTCTAATAGACTTGCTTCCTATTACATGGGACTTCAGAAAAGCGGGTGCACTCTAAAATTTTCGATTTTCTCTAAACAAATTTCTATAAAATTATAGGCAAACGTTTGACGTCGTACGGCGGTTACCTGACATACTCGATATACTACGAGACCGGCCCCGATGGAGGAGCCATTGCAGCTGCTGACGTCATCATTGGAGGCTCCGATGGGTATGTAGTACATCCTTTATCATTAACGCATTCAAGGACACTGAACGAGACGCAATAGAAGTTTTATTGTTATGGCGTGTATGGCCGTTTACGCCGGCTCCACACGTTGGCCTCAACGCCACTCGTCCAACATGTGGATCTAGAAATTGGCATTAGCCCCAACGTTGGGGCGAGCGTTGCTAGTTGGCCGGCTCGTGTCGGTTTCATCAAAAGAATCTTAAAGTTTTAGAATTTATAGAATTTTACCAAGCACATCCAATAATATCAAATAAGCAACTCGAAAGGATCATAACAATAAAAAAAAATTAGCTGATGCATGGCGCACCGTTCAACAGAATATGGGAATGATTTACTCAATTGAAGATTTAAAAAAAAAATTGAAGAATCATTATTCATTAATGAGCACATATCACCTTTATATAAGGAAATTTTGTGACTACTCGTTCCGGCTCATCGAAAGACGATATTTTTAAATCGAATTGGTTCGCTTGGACAGCTTTATTTTTTCTGTATCGGAGATCTTCGCATTGGCCCGGACGAGACAGAACTAGTATAATAGCCAACGTGTGTACGCCTCACCAAATTTACAGACCAACGTTGGTATAGTGTTGGGACCAACGTGTGGAGCCGGCGTTAGTGTTCTTGAAAGCATTAAGCCCCGTACTTATGGGAAACGCCCGTGCTTATGGTTTGACTGCCTCACTGTTCTAGTCAAGGGCTATTGCTGCGCATGAGGTACTGGGTTCGGTTCCCGGGTTGGGCAATGTGTTACTGGGTTTTTAGGGTTCCCTAGGAACCCTTATAGTTTCGCCATGTCGCCATGTCCGCCTGTCCGTCCGTCCGCAGCTTAGCTCAGAGACTCTTAGCCTCTCGAATGTCTTATGTTACACAGTTCGACATAAGAAAAAATGCTCCAAGTGTCTTAAGTCGGACAGTTACACTAAATTGACAAGTGAAAATATTAAAATGACCTTTATGATAATATAATGTAATCCTAATACAGCTTGGCAAGCTTGACAATTTCAGTCAAGTCAATTTAGTCTCCAACATTCAAGAGGTTAGTACTAGAAAGCTATAATTTGGCATGTGGTAAAATCATGAAAAAACATTTTTTTTTCTACGGTACTTCCTGTACAAGTAAAGTGGGGATGTTTGTTTTTTCTCGTCTATGTTATATCTTCCACAAAGCCAATGCCGTCGTCTGACGAATTCACGAGGTGAACTTACTTCCTAACTGTATCAACGGATACATGTATAAAAATGATTTCCATTCATTGCCCAAGAACCGAATTGAACCTCTCACATTCAATATCAAAAAATACTTATATCCTCTTCCCTCAGGTACTTAGTCCACAACAGCGTCGAACAGCCACCATCTCAGTCGTCATGGTTGCATGCCGTTAGACTGTCGGAAGACGAGTTCAGCAACGCGGACGGAACACCAGCGAGTAGAGAACAGTTCATGAACACCCTGATCAATGTCACCAGCATCTACATACGAGCGACGTATTGGGACCACTCGATTGAAACTAGGTAATCGTTGATGGCTTGAACTTGCAACAGACAGGTTGTCTAGCAGGGAATCTGCTGGATGTATTATTATTAGAAACAATTTATTTTTAAAATATATAATATAGTCCACCGGTATCTGGAACAAGTTCCAAGCTACCGGCTGTCTCCAAAAGTACCGCTTTCTGAATCAAGCCCCTGATCCAGCTGCCTAACGAGCGCCTTCATAGATGTTTGTTGCGGCTCTTGGCTTAATATAGGTTTCAGGTGTGGCCGCAATTCTGAAAAAAAAAAATCAAAATGGCGGACAGTACTGCCGTCATAAGAAAAAAGATGTATCTGACATTTTTTTTCGAAATACAGTTGTTTACTTATTTAACATCTAACAGTATTTTTATAGTGGCGTAAACTGAACAAAAACCTAATCATTCTTACTATTAAATTATGACGCATCTGCTTTTTTATATTGTAGTTTAAAAAGAACAAAATATTTTTTTCTCCATTTCAATATTTCTGTAGAAACATCCTTTTTGCTTATGATAGAGTAGGTATGCCACGGACCTCCACAGTTCTTTGTAGTGCAAATGCAGTCTAATATCACATAAACATTATTTATTTCTGTCACAGCCTAATAGCCGTAACCCTAGACATTGGCGTAGAAGAATACGACGAGTACTCTAAACGCGCATCATCCATCGAGGAGTGTCAATGTCCTAAGGCGTACCGCGGGTTGTCGTGCGAACAGTGTGCGGAGGGGTACTACCGGCTGAGCTCTGGGTTCTGCGTGCCTTGTCAGTGCAACGGACATTCTAGGGAGTGCGATGTTAATACGGGAGTTTGTTTGGTAAGTTCTTACATTGCTGCAACATTTTTTTTCTAGCCTATCTTGTCCCTGGGCCTCTTATTTTTTTTCTAATGGGTTTCTTTACCGGAACTATGGCCGCGAGAGAGCGCTATGTGTTTGTCACTCACTTGTCTGAATTATGAGCTGCTTATGTAAACCACTTGACTAGTAGGTACCATATACAGGGTTATTTGTAAAACACCAGCAACCTCTTAAGGGGTCATTGTACTCATCATTATAAACTACTTTTACTTACTATGGGACCAAACCTGAAATCGCGAAAAAAAAAATCAGCTGTTCAGTACATTTATGTTCGCATAATTCGTCAAAATGTACTGAACAGCTGAATTTTTTTTTCGCGATTTCAGGTTTGTTCCCATAGTAAAAGTTGTTCATAATGACCCTTTAAGAGGTTGTTGGTGTTTTACCAATAACCCTGTATATAAGCACTTTTCATTAATTTAAAAAAAAAACTCATTTTCGTGTCATATAGCGATCGAGGACTGAATTATGTTGGGTTGTCACATAAGTAATGAGCGTTTATGACAAAATGAAATAAAACTTCTTTTTATAATTTATATCATGTCATTGTATAACCGCCATCAGAATCAACAATACGTCTCCACGTCTCTAGCAAAGAATGAATAGTATCCCTGTAGAATTGGTTTGGTTGGTTGACTTGAAGAATTCGTCTAGGAACTGTCGGTGGCCCTAATCATTGAATTTTTTTTCAGTTATACTTTACTGGATTGACATTTTTATCACAAATGAACTTTCGCAATTGTTTACTTTGTAATAAGTTTTAGCTTCTTCTAGGGCTCTCTGAAGTCTGTATTTTAGTTCTAAAGGATAAGAGTCGGGATTGTACAATGGATCAATAAATGAATCCTGTGTTAAATTTCTAGGTAAATTACATTACTGTCCAAGCACTAATTCAAATGGGGTGTATTTTGTCTCAGTGTGAACCGTGGTATTATTAGAGAAAAACCAAAATACAATCCAACTGCTCCAGTCAATTCTGTTGACACACTGCTGTCACACTGTATTCTAAGATAAGTCCCTAAAGTCTTGTGAGTGTTTTCTAATGCTCCTAGAGTTACGTGATGATATGCTGTCGAATGCAGTTTATTGATACTTAGTAGACTATAATTTAAATTATCTACATCTTAATACATTAGGCGCGGCAGACGCACATGCGCGTTTTCGGACGTTCACCAGGTGCTTGACGGCGCGTATGCGCGTCCATACAATTTACATAACTTTCTTCGAGTGCGGCGCGCCGCACCTGTGGGATCGTTGTGCATCTCTATTGTTTCGAAAACATCGTAAAATAAGGGTCGGTAAGGGCATAAAGAAGCGTTTGCATAAAGAATTAAGCAGATAATGTGTTAAAGGTCGCATTGGTAAGCTAACTCTTTCGAAAGCTGCGGATGCCGTGAATGTGATGACCGTAGGTTCCTTGTTTATTATTAGTATATGACTATTGACTTGATTATTATTAGTATATATATTAGTATATGACCTATTGGAATGCTTTTGAATTTGACAACTTTTGCACTTTTTAACGAATTCGGTAACGTCATTATTCATTGCTGACCAATAATAATATTTCCTCACATTATTCAACATTCTGTTGACCCCCGCGTGGCCACCGGTGGGTAACAGACAAAAGTCTTTCAAGATGACAGTCTTCGTGTCTTTGTCTGTAACTCTCGTAACGCCTTGGAGTAATTTAGGAATGTCTTTTAGTTGACTCATTTTCTTTATAATTTTATTTATGAATTTTTCATTGCGCTTACTATTAATTATAAAGAGCTCGTCTAATTTGATTTGCTTGCAAATTCGTTGCAATTCTCTCGCTAACACACGGTCGATAACGATCGAGACATTACAAATATTGCCGATTTTTCTGGCACAAAAATGCAATTACCATTTTCACTGGCGAAATGCGTACAACTTTCTATCTGTTTTAAAATAGTCTTGTTGAACAACAAAAATAATTCTACAATCTCAATTGGTCATTTGAGGATTTCCACTACCTTAGGTTGATCAGGCCTTGGAATAGAGGACACCTCAGAAGTCGTCATTGTTGTCAATATCAGTACGTAACCTACGAACTTGTGCTCTGGTCATGACCGATACTACATGCTTATGCATATCTTTCAAATCGGTGGATGTGATGGGTATCCGGCTCAATGCATCTGCAGCTGCGTTGTGCCGTCCCGGAACATAACTTATCTCAAAATCATATTCCTCAAGTTAAAGTAAAGAAGATAAAGTCTACATTTTGTCAATCGGCTTGAAGGATCGGTCATGGTGAACAAATAAATTAACGGCTTATGATGCGTTTTTATTAGGTTTTTTTTTACCCATATAAATAAGGTCTAAAATGTCTTACAGCCCAAACTATAGCAAGTAACTCCATCTCGATTACAGGGTATCGCGTCTCGGCGGGTTTCAAGTTACGGCTTGCGTACGCGTCTACCTTGCTATTGCTATTAGACAGTCGACGAGTCTCCATTTCTTTTTAACCGACTTCCAAAAGGAGGAGGTTCTCAATTCGTCTGTATTTTTTTTTTTGTATGTTTGTTACGTTATTACTCAAAGACAGATGGACCGATTTGGATAATTCTTTGTGTGTTTGAAAGGGTATACTTCCGAAGTGGTCCCATATAAATTTTATTAACTTTGCTTGGGGAGTTTTTGAGTTAGCTTCAATAATGCGTATATTTACCACTTATTTTATGTGGATGATGTGATGATGTTTTAATAACTTCCTTTCACTATTATTTACAGGGCTGCAATTATTGTGGTCAATTATGTATTCGAATTTGTGTGGGGTAGGTTCCACAACTAAAAAGTGAAAAATTAAAACTTTTTAGCAAAAAATAAAACCGACTTCCAAAACAAAACACTACAAAGTGAAAAATAACTTTTATTTCGGAAGTCGGTGGCAAAAAACGAAAATACAAAACCAAAGACACCGACTACCGATTTTAAAGTTCGTTTTCACTTTGTAGTGTTTTGTTTTGGAAGTCGGTTTTATTTTTTGCTAAAAAGTTTTTCTCCTGACCGATCTATATTCTTGGGGACTAAAAGAACAGGGCTTGACCACTCAGACACTCTCTTCTATTATATCGTTTTTAATCATCTCATCTATCTGCCTTTGAACCTCACCTTTTAATACGGCTTTACGTACACTGGGAACGTATCGTCCTTTAATTTAATTTAATGTTCAACTAGTAGAGAGCGTGTCTCCTGGTAAATGAAAAACATCGGCAAACTTGGCACACACGTTTTCAATACCTCGTTCCTCCTCTTTATTTAAATTAGTATGTAGTTCTGACGAGCTCAACAAAGTTTTGACTGTATTTGTAGTGATACTGTCTTCGAAAAACTTGCAAACATGAAAATTATCTAGACAACTAATGCTAAAATTAGAAATATCTGAACTGACCGAATCGTCGGTTGCATTTAAAATTCTAACAGGAATAAAGAAATTGAATGGATTGAATTACAAATAACTCCTCGAGCTCCGTACCGAATTTCTCGATACTCCTACGACCTTGGGTAGCTCTAAATAATTGCTTTTGTAAAGCTACTATATACTTTTTGGGTAGCAAAAATTTCCGAATATCGTCTACTAAATCTTGAACATCCGCATAGGTAATCTTAAGACGCAATTTTACGTTAGGTGAAAGACGAGTTTTTACACAAACTCAATTAACTGACTTTTACCTGAATCACTTATGAGGGAAATATAAAGTAAAATAGCGTCAACTAACTGGTTGATCACCTGTTCCTGGCCATCTATAACCGGTAATAGGGAAATTGCCGTTTTAATATCAAATGAATTAACCATTTTTGAGAAGCAATTAGACTTAATCTATAAAATTATCAGAACTAGTTTGGTTACTATTGTCTATCTGAGACAATAAACTCAATTTTATTTCATTAATTAATGTCTGAAAACCCTCACAAGATTCATTGCTTAGCTTACGCTCTTTAAACTCTCGGTTTAACCCAGTCAAAATACCATCTAATTTACTGTATTACTTTTTAGCCTCATCAAATTTTTATAAGCCAATTTTTGCTTACGTCTTTCTGTACCAAGTTGAATGGGGTTGTTTCCTGGAAGCTTCGCCGCAAGGTGGCGCTGTATGTTTGTGTATGAGGGTTAGGCGAGCTGCACACTACACGGGGACCAGATGTGGCAATGCGTGCGGCTGGAGCGGGCGGCGATGCGAAACGCGCGGGGCGCAGCGGCGCGCGCAGCGGGTGCGCGATAGCGCGCAGGTGGTACGCGGGCACTCGTGGGTGGCGCGGCTGAGCGCACAGCGGGCGTCGCGGCGGCGCGCTCATTAGGGCGCGCGCGCGGCGAGTTGCGCGGCGGTGCGCGTTGCGGTCGGTACGGCGGTACGCGCGGTAGTCGGCGCGGGCGCGGGGATGCGCACGGATGAGGTCGCGCACTCGGATGTTTATGAGGCGCGCGCGGCCTGTAGTCGCGGCTAGCCCCGGGGCCTGTATAGGTACCGGCCGAAATGTAGCGGGGCGGACGGGTACCTTACGTTGTCGGCTCGACGTCGGCGTCGATATAGTCTGTGGGCTACAGTGGCGCTCGGTCTTCCCTCTTCTTCTCTCCTCTCCTCTTCTTGCGGTTGGTCCTGCTGACGGTGCACAGGATGACGCGTCGCCAATGTTCGGCAGCGACATCGCACGGTCCAATGCTGGAAGGGCGTCCGGGGACCCGGCATCGCGGCCCAGCGAGCCGTGTTTGCCGGGCTTCGGCATCCCGCGGGGCGTGGTCTCTGCGAACGCGGCGGTGAGCGAGCTCACCGAGCAGCTCCCTCTGTGCTTACACAAGTGCCGGCTGGTTACATGTGCACAAAGAAAACAATAAAATTTGCGGTCCGCGCGAAATAAACTACCTCCACTTGTAGGACTAGTGTGGTCGACCACGGGCTAATCCTATATTAAGTGCCGCTCACTGTTTATATACCTACGACCGTAGAATGTTCTAGATGATTCTCGAAAAAACTAGATAACTTTTACTAAACGCTCATTATTTATGTGACAACCCAATGATTATGTTTATACAGCAGATTTTTAGCATTCATAAATAACATTTTCTTGCTATCTTTAGGAGTGCACAGACAACACGATGGGTGACCACTGTGAGCAGTGCATCCCCGGTTACCATGGCGACGCGTTAGTTGGCACAATGCGCGACTGCCTCATCTGCGCCTGTCCTATGCCTTACGTCTCCAACAAGTGAGTCTCATATAATCCGATGAAAGTGGAAAGAAGGGAAGAAATTAAATGTTTGCTCCATCTTCTGCTCGGAAATGTCAAATTACACTAAAACCCGTTTAAGAAGATTTGAAAAGGACCAAAAAGGCGTCTTAACCACTCCAACGTCTGGCGCACACCATTTGTGCGTAAAAAAATCTTTATATAATAATATTATGTATATAAACGAATATCATATATTTAATAAACGTAAAAAATCATCATCCGATGGAGACCGCAGGCAGTAGTTGTGAACCTTACATAAGGTTCACAACTCGGCCGGCGTAAAATAGCGTATTATGCAGGAAATCGTATTAAGCGGGTTTTACTGTATATGTCATGCAAACTTAACGTAAAGCAAGTCATTACAGCCCTAGGCTCTAGCCGGACAATAATGTTGTAATGAATTTCATTGTGACCCGCTGGTGCATAAATATGTCCTATTACGTAGTGAACGAATAAAAAAAAAAAATAATATTCAGCCCGAATTGT
Organism: Dicycla oo; assembly: GCA_948252095.1. NCBI lineage: Eukaryota > Metazoa > Arthropoda > Insecta > Lepidoptera > Noctuidae > Dicycla > Dicycla oo. The sequence continues at coordinate 38,416,078 of OX411709.1, read as the reverse complement.
CGCACTGCAGGGGTCTCCCTATTCTTTTTGCATTCGACTTGATCCTGAGCCAATACGGACTATGATGGGAAATAACTCTTTGCAGCTTTGCTATCGGATGTGACCTGAGTGAGAACGGTTCCCTCATCTCGTGTCAGTGCAAGCCCGGATATGGCGGCGCCAGGTGCGAGTTCTGTGCGGCTGGATACTATGGCGTACCGGAACTAATTGGTGAGTTTCTTATGAAAATATCTTAAAACTGTCTGTACACAAGAAGTGCCGATTCAACCGTAAGAATTATAAGGCTTTAAACATCTTGTCCTATGCAAGAAAAAAAAGTAAAACGTCAACATAAAATTACAGGTCCCGGGAAAGGATTAAGCAAAAGAGGTTTCAAACGCTACAAAAAAATCTTCCAGATAACATCTAAGGAATCACGAAACCTGCTATTAGAAGATGGGTTTCTAAGGTCATGAGTCTATTTCAAAGTGTCCGGATAGGTACTAACTACCAGATGAATAAAAAAGGAATTCGGTTATCTGCCCGATAAGTTAACAGGGACTTATTAAACAGGCCGCAAGTTCAGTTATGGCTGATGTGGCATAACCATCGTAAATTTATTTTTCGTCAAAATCAATCAATCAAAATCAAAAGTCATTTATTCAAACTAGGCTGAGAATCAGCACTTTTCGAACGTCAAAATTACATAAGACAGTCCTCCAAAACGCCCGCCCTTCACCACTTCCTAGTGCTTTAGATGAGTAGAAGAAGTGGCGCAACAAACTCCCCAGCAGCAACAGCTGTCTGTTCAGTTAAAAAAATACATATTCTATACAACACTGCGCAAAATAATATATCTAAGTACATTACGCAACACAAATATTAAATTTAATTTAATTATTTGCTATAAGTCAGCTAGCACACGCCAATATACCAACAAACATCGAAAACTATACTCAAGCAGAAATAAAAATACACAACTAAAAACGTAAGCAGAACTTTATACCTAAATAAAAGCCTCCAGTAATAAAGGACGACTCCACTTACATATAGCCGTACATGTAATCGTAACTCGAAGTCACAAATGATAAACTAGGACCATCGAAGTAAAATAAACAACGAGTTAAATTACTAATAACAAAACAAAACCAAGGTCAGCAAGATGACCAGTCACCACAAGCAGCACCCGTTCACGAGCATGACGCAAAGATCAGCCATTACCCCCCTCGCCATACTTGAGAGAAGGAGACAACCCGACCCCCGATTCTACCGCAAGCAGTGACATCTAAGGGAGCATGACATGTGTTATTATCACGGATCATCAAATCCACTGACATGTGCCCGTGTGTCGCAAATATTCAAAAAGCTAATTTTACTCTTGCATTGACATTGGTATAGCCTTATAATAATTAAGTCATGTTCAAATCTTACTGATTCAACACGTTGATATTATAATAGTTATGAAATTATCAATTACAATTATATTATAATACGATTTAATTTAATAAGTAATGTTTTAATGGTATCTTACATGGAGAATATGTACAAGCTAAAAATAAATATATATATTATGTACAAGTGTATAAAAAATCATAAAAATAAAAAGGGGAAGAGCTCATAGGGCATCAAAAAATTTATTTCAATGTCACTAAATTATCTCAATGCCATTCTTAGAATTATTACAATATATATAACATATTAAATGCTATTACTTGGTATCACTGTGCGATCTTAAGTTGGGAAATTTTATCGTTTAAGAAGTCGTTCAAGTTATAGTAACATTTATTAACTAAAAGTCTCTTCAGACTTTTCTTAAATAATGCAGTATTCATTTCCCTTATTTCTTTAGATAATTTATTGAAAATCACAGGACCCATGTGAAATACACTTTTGTGCAATGTCATACAGATTAATTATTTATTTAATAATATTAATATCTAAATTATCTCAATGCCATTCTTAGAATTATTACAATATATATAACATATTAAATGCTATTACTTGGTATCACTGTGCGATCTTAAGTTGGGAAATTTTATCGTTTAAGAAGTCGTTCAAGTTATAGTAACATTTATTAACTAAAAGTCTCTTCAGACTTTTCTTAAATAAGGCAGTATTCATTTCCCTTATTTCTTTAGATAATTTATTGAAAATCACAGGACCCATGTGAAATACACTTTTGTGCAATGTCATACAGATTAATTATTTATTTAATAATATTAATATCTAAATTATCTCAATGTCATTCTTAGAATTATTACAATATATATAACATATTAAATGCTATTACTTGGTATCACTGTGCGGTCTTAAGTTTGGCAAAATTATCGTTTAAGACGTCGTTCAAGTTATAGTAACATATATTAACTAAAAGTCTCTTTAGACTTTTCTTAAATTTTAGAACCCATGTGAAACACACTTTTGTGCATTAAAGCGGTATTTACTCGGCGGACATAGAGGCGCAATGCGTCACGTTGTTGCCTATTATTCATTTCTGAGGCTAATGTAAATAAATATTTATTGGTCTTAACAAATACCTCAGAGATATAAAGGCTTGGGAGAGTTAATATTTTGTACTCCTGGGAAAATGGTTTACAGGTTTCGATCATTTGAAGCCCAAACAAAGCCCTTATGCACCGTTTTTGTGCTTTAAAAATTAAATCTGTATCAGTCGTATTTCCCCAAAAAATCACACCATACCTCAGAACTGAAGCCACTAAACCATGATATGCAGTTAACAAGGTATTAATATTTGCAATCTGCTTTAACTCATGTAGGGCAATACTGATTTATTAATCCTTTTGACTAGTGTTTCAATCTGGGATTTCCATTTTAATTTGTTATCAACTGTAAGACCAAGAAATTTCGTTTTTTGCACTTCAGATACAGGTTCACCGTTAATCTGCGGCATAATTGCATTCATACGCTGATTAAAATGGATTATTATAGTTTTGCAATGTTTGCCTTCAGATTATTGCTGTCTAGCTATTGAATGATTGCATTTAGGCTACTGCTTATATCATGCTCGCATAAGGTTACCATGTTATTCTAATATCATCGAAGTAACAGAATACCAAATATCGACTCGATCAGACCTGTGGAAGATGCTGACATCCATTCATCAATTAGAAAAGGGCTGATAATCTTCAAACGGCTGAACAGATTTTCTTGAACCATAGCTTACTCTCATACATCTCAGCCACAATCATACACTTGATAAAATCCAAAAAAAAAAAAAAACAAATTCGGTTCAGCCGTTTGGGAGCTACGATGCCGCAGAAAGATGCACATAAACACAGATACGCACGTTAAACTTAATAACACACCTCAGTTTTCGTCCGGGGTCAAAAATAAGGGTCACATCGTTCGTAAGAAACGCCTACTTTACTAATTTACTATACTACTCGTAAATGCGATCTGTGAGTCTTGCCCTCAACTTCTTAGCTATACAAAGAGTTTCCAAAAGTAAAGTACATAATATTCCCAGGCGACTACTGCAAGCCCTGCAACTGCTCCGGCAACATCAACCCCAACGACCCCGGCTCCTGTGACAGCATCACCGGTGACTGCCTGAAGTGCGTCAACAACACCGCCGGTGCCGCCTGCAACCTGTGCGCGCCCGGCTTCTACGGAGACGCCATCTTGTCCAAGAACTGCACCGGTAAGAGCTCCTTGTTAACATCAGCATCTTCATTCAGCCGAGAGACGTCCGCTAGACATAATACTACCAGCCTATAGTTTTGTCGCACTGCAGAGCAAAAGTCTCTTCTCATATAGAGAAGCCACGAGAATTGATCACCACGTTTGCTCAATGCGGGTTGACGATTTCAGACTTAAGGCGTTCTTCTTACGATGTTTTCCTTCGCCGATATCAGTGATGTCCAAGTTTACATAACTCTAGAAAGTACATATGAATGGAAAGTGTCACATTAGTAGTTTCCCAGATTTGAACCTCGTGCATGAGAGGCCGCGGGGAATTAACCTTTGGACCATCACCTGAAAATCTTTCGGCCCCCATAGACCATGTTGCGAGCAATCTCTCCTTTCTACTGCCACTTAAATTAAGCAATTGCCAAACTGAACCATACGAGTACCAATGTATGGCTTTGGATTAGTTCCCAGCCAAGCCATAGCCAGAACCGAGGCTGGTTCTCTTATCATCACGCAGGGAAACTACCAGCATCCAGGTGACTTAGCTTCAGTTGCTCTTTTCGAAGCAAATTCTAATTTAAACATTGAACGTAACGTAGATATTACAAAAATTTGATAATGCAGAGACTGAAAAAATCCTAATTATATTTACTTTTATTCGTCTATTGCCCTCACAGACACACAACACGCTCCAGTGCCCCAAAAAAACACCTCACCTTACATTTGTAATTGCCGTTGTAATTTAAGAGTATGTGAGCCTGAAGATCTGTCGTGGAGGTCGCGAACACGGTTTCTCTCTCTATACTCCAGCTCTCACAAAGGTTATCGAGCTGTTACTTATGACATCCTAGCTTATGCCAGCGGCTTAGCCCACCTGGATGTCGTAACTTACCCCACAGGAGTACTATCAAGATAAAAAAAAGTAGCCTATGTCCTATTCCAGACTATAATCTATCTCTATGCTAAGTTTCAGCCAGATCCATTCAGCCGTTCTGACGTGATTGAGTAACAAACATTCATCCATCCAAACTTTCGTAATTATAATATTAATAGGATATGAACCAAAATTGTACCTTAAAAAAATTAACAATTAATGTTATTATTACATTATATTAATAATCCTAAACCTCTATCTCCCTCCAGCATGCAGCTGTGATGAATTCGGAATGGAACGTTGTGACCCAGCTACGGGTATTTGCGTGTGTCGTCCCGGCGTGATCGGCAACCGATGTGACCAGTGCGCGCCCAACCACTACGGGCTCAACAGCGGCCAGGGGTGCACGCCTTGCGACTGCGGCATCGCTTCGCAGTCCGCTCAGTGTGATCATAACACTGGACAGTGCAAGTTAGTAATCTTTTCACCACTCGTAATTACAAAAACAATTAAGAAGCCATTGTGTCTCGCGTGGATCTTCGTTCCGGTTAGATACAAAGGATTAAGAAAATAAACAGGCACGTACATTCGTGGGATATAGCACACTTTTCAGCCAAAACTCTTCCTTGACGTAAGTCACTAAATGGTGGGTCGGAACGCGGACCACGAACGACTTGAAATTGGTGTTATGGCGCGCCTCCAACTTCTCCACCCTCAAGGTCCAGTTGGTCCTCAGTCTTCGTAGAGTGGTGCAAACGGGACACGTACAGCTCCGTCGTCGGCAGAGCACGATATAGCTGCATGTTCGATCCAACCTGTATCTGCAAATCCTTAGTTGCAAGAAACACGATGGTCTTATGAAAGATAATACAGAGTTCCACAAAAATTTCATTTTAGAGAAGAAAGCTAAGGCATGACGGACATATAAATCTGACGCAGTTAAAATTAATATCTAAGCTTCCACAGGCTAGCCTTTGTAATTAATATTATACTATGCAAAATTTTTCACTGGCCTAATGAATCAAGTACCTTAAAACCTGTTTTTTTTATATAATAATATTTTTTTCTCACTCTTCGCGGCTTCGCCCGCGTGTTGGTCGGTAATTTTCCCACGTGCACATACTAACCGGATAGCCGTTATAGCGTGAAAGCGTAGCAAACAAACAAACTCAGTTTAGCATTTATAATATTATGTTTTATGTTTTTCTAGTTGTTCCAAAGGCGTGACCGGTAAACATTGCGATCAATGCGCGGCCGGATACTGGAACTACACCAAGGAGGGATGCGACCGTAAGTGGCCTTCTATTTTTGCTTCCTTTTTTTTTATTTTTTTTATTTGGGTTTGCTCTTGACTCTAGTCTAGGTCAGAGGTGACAGAGACAAAGTCGACGATGGAGTGAGCTTACCCAGAAGACGCCTGTTCACTCTCACTTTGAAGAGATTAGGGTTGTATGTGTTCGGTAACACAGCCGCAGGTAGAGAGTTCCACTCTTTTTCTGCGCGCATTATAAATGACATTTGGAAACGCTTAGTGCGAATTGGTGGAATAGCAGCAAGATATGGATGATAACTTGCAGTGAGTCTAGATGTCCTATGGGGGCCGGTAGAATGAGATCGTGGAGTTCTTGAGTACACTCACCGAAGTACAATCTGTAGAAGACCGACAAGCAGGCAACCTTGCGGCGATGCGCATATGGAATCTATAACCTTCACACAACGCTCATGACGTCAGAGACCGTGTTGCCATCGGGTATGTTTTCAAATCGAGAATTAATTCATTAAAGCTTACCTTTACCTAACATTTGTGACGTCACTGGTCGAGTTGACATTGGGTATACTTTAAAATATACCCGTCCGCAACGAAGCAATCGTTCGGTATTCTTTTGTCACGTTACTATTTCAATCTTTCTTTCCTATTCGCCCGCTAGCTGACACAACATTTTGTTTGTTTACATCATTGTGTCGACGTGCGAGTCAGTACGGTTTAAATTATGGGACATGAAAATGTTTTTAATTAAAAAAAAAAAAAAAAAAACAAGAAGTAAAGTAAAGCGTGTACCAAGGAAAATTAAAGTTCAAAGCACAGTCCTGAGCAGACGTACAGACGGGGGAATAGGAAAGACTAAGTCTAGGATTCAAGCTGCTGGCCGTGTAACATAGAACGCACTATTAAACGAAATCATGACTTGAACGAAAATATGAATGTCCATAACGCGCGCTAAATTCTTATTTTTTATTTTACTAATTCATGCCAATTGTATTTTTATAGTAAGAACATTTTCCTTTGTTATAACCGGTTTTATCCTCTTTTATTCTTGTATAATTTATCTCAATCCTAACATATAAAATTAAACATTCCTTCTTCTAACGTCTTTGTATTCGTTAGCGTAATTAAAAGTGGTGAGACAGTGAAATCATTTTGCTATACTGTAATGTATATCACATTACAGTATAGCAAAATGGTGTGTCCTACAGGAAAGTATACCCCAGAAAAATGTTGCGGGCGGGTATATTTTGAAATACCTAACACGGACGCATATATTTTTATTGTATACCTGAACTCAACTCTATAGAGCGTTGGCTGAAGGTATTCCATATACGCTGCGGCGATTTGTTCATGTCGATGAGTGAATTGTTTTATATCACGAGCGCTAGTCAATTTTAGCCATCTAAACCGTAAATCAATATTGAATTTAGTCTTGGTACACCACAAGAAACAGTGCAGTTGTTTTTTTTTTAAGTGAGCAGTTAGTTCTTCTTACTTGCCAAACACATGATAATGAATAAATGACATGTACACATGATAACAAACAACTATGGCACCAAAACTGAAATCGCGAAAAAATATGTCTGTTGTTCCCTACATTTTGACGAGTTATGCAAACATAAATAAAAAAAAAATTCAAACTAGGCTGGGAATCAGCACTTTTCGAACGTCAAAATTACATAAGACAGTCCTCCAAAACGCCCGCCCTTCACCACTTCCTAGTGCTTTAGCTGAGGAGAAGAACAAACTCCCCAGCAGCACAGCTCAGTTCAGTTTAAAAAAATGAATATATATATAACACTGCGCATAATAGTTTAGGTATATTACGCAACACAAAACATTAAATTAAATTATTTGCTATAAGTAACCTAGCACACGCCAATATACCAACAAACATCGAAAACTATACTCAAGCAGAAACAAAATACAAAACTAAAAACGTAAGCAGAACTTTACACCTAAATAAAAGCCTCCAGTAATAAAGGGCGTACCCACTTACATATAGCCGTACATATAGTCGTAACTCGAAGTCACAGATGATAAACTAGGACCATCGAAGTAAAATAAACAACGAGTTAAATTACTAATAAAACAAAACCAAGGTCTGCAAGTCGGTCAGTCACCACAAGCAGCACCCGTTCACGAGCATAACGCAAAGATCAGCCATTACCACCCTCGCCATATTTGAGGGAAGGAGGCAACCCGACCCCCGACGCTACCGCAAGCAATGACATCTAAGGGAGCATGACGAACTTGCTGCCGGTTGCTCAGGCAAGAATAATTTATGATCAATTGTCGAGGTCACTAGCTAACCACAAATTGCATTACCACTCATAAAAAAAACATTGTAATAAAAATAAAATTAAAATAAATTGACCTTTACAGTCAAGGAAAATAAATAATTATATGAACTACTATATATATATATATATTACCTAACAGTAGGTAAGCTAATTCTGGAGAAAGAACATAAACATTGTCTTATATTAAATGTAGGAAACAGCTGTTTTCTTTCGCTATTTCACGTTTGGTCCCATAGTAAAAGTTGGTTATCATGAGTCGAAAGTTGTTTCGTATGACGGGTAGAATCACCGCCTTGACGGGTGCAGGTGACCAACACCAATCTGTTATATCATCCCCTTTATTTTTTTCCACCAGACTGTAACTGCAACACGGGCTACTCGCTCGGGTTCACGTGCAACGCGACCGGCCAGTGCGAGTGTCTGCCCGGCGTCGTCGGAGAGAAGTGCGATAGGTGCCCGGAAAGGTAACAGATATACATACATCTATCTATCTATCTACAGGGTTATTAGTAAAACACCAGCAACCTCTTAAGGGGTTATTGTACTCATCATTATGAACAAATTTTACTATGGGACCAAACCGGAAATCGCGAAAAAAAAATCAGGTGTTCCCTACATTTTGACGAATTATGCGAACATAAATGTACTGAACAGCTGATATTTTTTTTCGCGATTTCAGGTTTGGTCCCATAGTAAAAGTTGTTCATAAGGATGAGTACAATGACCCCTTAAGAGGTTGCCGGTGTTTTACAAATAACCCTGTATATCTATATACTAGCTTTTGTCCGCGATATCGTCCGCGTGAAATTTCTTGTTTGCTCTGAATCACCCCGTCGCATCGCGTCACCTGCCGTTCGTGCTATTACTTAGCGTTCTGTTTTTTTTTTATTATTATTTGACTCCTGGTCCCAGTGTGATACTAAATAGCCTTCTTCAAGAATTGGGCTATCAAATGCAAAAGATTTTTTCAATTCCGACTGGTAGTTCCAGAGATTAGCGCGTGCAAACATACAATCTAAAAACAAACTCTTCAGCTGTATTATTAGTATACATAGATATAAAAATCAATTGCCGTGCGTTAGTCTTGGAAAAACTCTAAAATGGCTCGAGCGATTGTGATGAAACTTTGGTATGGCAAGTTGTTGAGTGGGCGCCGGAGATAATTCCAAACAAAATAATAATAATAATAATAATTGGGATCGATCTATCATCACTGACAGGACTATTGTTGCCAATAAGCCAGATATAGTGGTGATAGATCGAAAAGAGCGTCGCACAATGATTGTTGATATAGCGGTTCCGCATGACGAGAACCTCGTGAAAGCTGAAAAAGATAAACAGATTAAGTATCTTGATTTGGCTCGCGAGGTTGTCGACATGTGGGATGTGGATACAGCAATCATTGTGCCGATAGTTGTGACAGCCAATGGCATAATAGCGAAGAGTCTCGACCAACACCTGAGGAGGCTCTCGTTAGTTAGTCGTTTTTTTTTATTATTTATTTTATTTATTTAATTAAATAATGCATATATTATTTAATTGATTCTAGTTGCCCAAGCTAGTACGTATATAATAACAATCTATTACTATCTCACTGCAGGGCAAAGACCTCATCTCATACAGATAAGGCACGGGCATTGATTACCATCATCCATGCATCTTGTTGCAGGGGGGTAGGCAGAAGCTACATAACTTTTCATACTACGACAAGAAATAAATCAAATACTTACAGGTTAAAATTGTTTCAATCAAATTGTGGGTCAAAAGAGCTGTGAAATAAGACCGGTAGTAGCTAAGGATACATTGCCGTCATCAATCATTTTGGGCACTTTTTATTATATAAGCCATAATATTATTTTTTCGACGAATTCCTTTTGTGCAGTTTTAATACTCATGAAAAACTCATAAAATATCTTCTTATGTACAGGATGAAATTGAATTCATGGGTATCCTTTTAAGTGGTCATTGTACTCATCATTATGATCAACTTTTACTATGAGACCAAACCAGTCGAGAAAAAAAATCAGCTGTTCCCTACATTTTGACGAGTTATGCGAATGAACTGACCACCTAAAAGGATGGCCATGAATTCAATTTCACCCTGTATTACGGCAAACATATAATTGTTATCTGCCACAGGGATCCTTGCTTTAAATCCCACCTTTTATACCTATTAATGTTCTCAGGTGGGTCCTGATTCCAAACGAGGGTTGTCTGGAGTGCGACTCCTGCACAGATGCACTGCTTTTTACCATCGAAGACATGAGTGCACTTCTTGCCAACGAAACTAAAGACTTCAAGGTACGATTTCATTATTATATTTTGGCTAATACATACATAAACTCACGCCTTCTTCCCATGCGGGTAAGCAAAAAACTACAGAACACCACCTGCTACGATCCTTACATTTTCTTCCTTCCTTTTGCCTCGTTTATTTTGCCTAATAAAAAATAATATTTTGCACTGCGTAGTAATAAATCGACAGGTGTCCGTTTTCGGAAGCCCTTTATTGAATGTGCAAGTCACCCCCTGCCATTTTATCCGTGTATTACATAACATTGATCCGGCAGCGGACATAATACTGTCGCCGTAAGGAAAAAGGACGTATTTACACAAATCTTGAAAAAGAGAAAATAAAATATTCTGTCCTGTTAAAATACAAGATATAAAGGCAGATGCGTCTTTTGATAGTAAGAATTATTAGGTTTTCGTTAAGTTTACGCCAATATAAAAATACTGATAGATGCGACTTTTTTTGCTGATTCCGAATATGTAAATAACTCCATTTTTGAAAAAATGTCAGATGTCTCTTTTCCTTATGACGGCAGATTAGTCCTTCCATAGTTCTAGGTACCCAATCTATTATAGCCACCCAAACCCATAGTCCTGCACCAACCTTTTTTTTTCCATGGAGAAATGCTCATGCAGACTGCGGCTACCACGGGGAGATAGTGCAGTTATGTGGGACTCTAACCCACTAAAACTCCACGGTGTCCAACCTGGAGTTGTACTTGGGTGCACTTGCAAAGTGCAAACAGGGATAATCGTCGCTTTGCCTCAACACTTAAAATTGAGTGCCTCTGTGAACTGGCTTCGGCCCGTCTTGCGCCTTCCAAAGCCCGGATCTTTGGACTCCAGGATCCCGAGATGTGATCGACAGTAGTTACTTGTTGCTTGTTTTGACTAAATGATTGTATAATTCGCACTATACCACTCTCTCGTTACCTTCAGGACAAAGCCGACTCATTCTTCACAACACAGCGGCTGAACTACATCGCTAATCAGACGCAGCTCCTGCAGCCGAAGGTCGCTGAACTCAAGAACGTGGATGTAGTTGATGTTACCGCCGCCGTCAAGACCTTAGAGAACAGTGCTAAGAATCTGCTTAGATCTGTAAGTTTACACAGAACAGACATAGTTACAGTTTATTAACACTTTCAGTGTGCGTGAAGACACTGTAGTTATGGTTTACTCACTATAAACTATGAATTTTAAATTGCTAGACCAAAATTAAAGCCTATTTGATTTGTTTGATTTTAGTCTAGCAAATTAAAAATCAGGGTGTGAAGAAAATATTCACATAGAATGAGAAACACTAGTTACTGCACAAATTATTATTATTATTATCCATGCATGCGCGTTATTATTGTGGCTCGAGTCTGGATGGCACAATCTTTTATTTATCTTCGTGCCAATTACAATTTAGATGCTTTAAAAGGTGCACATTCAACTCGCCTTGTTAGATTTTGGCAACTCTTTGAAATTTACTCATAATAAAAACTCAAACTACATTCAATGGCAAATCTATAAAATGTGGCCCATTTTTGTACTGTAAGGGGACAGCTCGGAGCCGCTGGGGTCGCGGGTTGTTTGAAAAAGATACCGTGGCCCTGGCATAGGCAACTGAAGGAACACGGGTGGGTTTTAGTCAGTAAAAGTCTGACACGCCTTTCCGCTCCACCCAGAGCGGGAGAAGTTATTTGATGATTTCTCATCCACAAAAAAAAAAAAAAAATGTTATGAAGATATATTTTCGAGAAAAAGCCGCTCGGCTTAGCTCTCAAATGCAGACGACCCGAACATGACAGCGACAGTAGATGCCGAAAGCAGTTGGCCGATCGGCACGTGCGGAATGAAAGCCGAATATAAAATAGTAATTGCTTCAGATCAGCTTTGTTGTGAATCTATAAAGATTTTTATTTCAATTTCCAAGATAATATTTACGTAATTTATAAAGCAACTAGTCTTAAAATAATAATAATATCAAGTACAAGTATTTCAAAGAGGAGGGAAAATAATCATAGGGCATCAAAAAATTCGTGCGCATCGCTGTCAACAAGAAGTGCCCAAAAAGCTGGCAACATTACCACGTTGTATGGCAATGCTGATTCTTTGAGCAAAAATAGGCCAGCCTTCTGGTCACGTGAAGAGTCGACCAACCACTTGGCGATGTCTCGAAAAACTAAGTGGACACTCTGACTCTACGGCCCTAGTGTTGAACCCCAAACGGCTCGAACATATACTCGTAAGTTCCAATAAGATTGGGTGTATTCGCGCCGTTTGAGGTGTTCCTCACCTGCAGAAGCCGCACCAGCACAGCCCGGCGTGCTTTGTTGTTTCAATAAATACTGTCAAATCGAATTTGTCGACCCGAACATGTCTGTAGCTCCTCCAACTTCCATCTAAACACCACCTTTGTCCCACAGGCGGAATTCGCAGCCACGGACTCCGATAAACAAATCACCAGGGCAGCAGACATAGCTGCCGACGCCGACAAGACCCTGGCGTCAGTTCGCGACAGCAGCGAGAAGGCCAAGGCTATAGTGACGCATGTGGCCGAACTAGCCACTGGCCTGGAACTGAGCCAGCAACCGAAGGTTGACAGCGCGTTGGCTGAGGCTAGGCAGATCAAGGGGGATATTGCTGGTACGTTAAATCACGTCTTCTTATCTTTAGCTAAACAATAACAGCTGCATGGGTCAATCGAAGGATAAGCTACGCTGGCCGCGGCCTGTTCGTGGATAGGTGTCCATAGTTTACATATCGGGAACACCCCGTGCCTCAGAAAGCATGTTTAGCCGTTGGTACCGGCTGTCATTCGTAGATCTTTGACAGTCGATACTACTAGTATCAGAAGCCCAAAAGTCTGACAACCAGTCTTACCAAGGGGTATCGTGTTACCCAGTAACTGGGTTGTGGAGGCCAGATAGGCAGTCGCTACTGGTATTCAGCTGCATCCAGTTAGACCGGAAGGCGACCCCAACATAGTTAGCTAGGCAGATTGATTTAGTCGACATTTTAAATTTGTTTTAAATGGCACATATTATACGAAAGAAGATATTCTTTTTATCGTACAGTTACATAGAAAAGGCCTAATTCATGGTTATTGTGTTCCACAGCCAAGGACCTGGCACCAAAGAAGCAGCAAGCAGACAACACATTCACGAACGCGACCAAACAGATCGAGCGCATGAATGTTTTCGTGCAACCAGTCAATGAACAGGCTAAGGTAAAGAAAAGATTATTATTCAACAGATCCAGCGATCACAATAGGCAATATGCATGGGATTCAAACAAGGGTTTTTTTTAACTATTACTTCAGAATTATGCCTCCAACAATATTTTGATTGTAATTTCTATTCGAGCAAGAAATTAGTTTTAAAAAGTGCAAAAAAAAACTGTGGCAAATTCAAATATATGAAAAGTGACGCCATTTTTCAGAGCGAACGTGGCGTAAAAGTGTATGACAACCAGTTTTGAGGTGTGAATTTTTGTTAGAGAGAAGCCGGTTTCAACTAACTTACCAATAAAGTAAAAATGTATTTATTAACATTAAAATATAAGTCTTTTCTTTACTGAATTTAACACCATCTATCGTCAAATAGCAGAACCAAAAAGACGCTATCATTACACAAAAAAAAATCTTTCAATGTTTTAGAGAAACAAACTCGACTAAATTAGGTACTATCATTCTAATATTATTATAGGAATATAAAGAATCGATTACAATACAGTTGAACAAGTAAAAACTACATAAAAATAAAGTATAATATTCCTCTATCTCGTGCTCGCTGATGCATTTTTTCTATATCTGTCTCTATCTAATCCGTTCTACAGCGGCTTGCTCTCGTCCATTATCAAGCGGTGCCACGTGACATAAAGTGACGTCATGATAGGATCGCTATTATATGAACTTGTAGTTCCCGATTATGACGTTTTGGCGCCGGGTTGTTTTAGATTTTTGAATGTTATGGTGAATAAAATATCGATATTGTAACTATATTTTTATACAATAGTAGACACTATTGACTGTGGCATTTTTCAATAGCGGTAGAGTAGCAAACCTCCGAAGGGAAGCCGGTAGGAATCGTGTTATATGGTGCTTTCGCCACTGATGACAACAATAAATGTCAATGTGGTTTGAAGGAGTGTTTGCGATTTCTTGTTTTTTTGTTGTCATAGACTATGACGTCACACAAAACGTCCCAAAATGAAGCGCGTTTAAGGTGCCCGTGTCGGTTGGCTATTTTTTTTTACTTTTTTTATGTACTTCCAATTGATTTTTTGGCGATGGCGATGTAAACTATGTAATAATATTATTAAAAAATACATGCTATTCCCTATATAGGCCCGCTAGCACCATACATATCTAAATGCGTTTAAGCACTTAACATATCTCTGTCATCTTCAAACGATGGACAGAAACAGATGAGCGATGTTTTAAATTCGTTTAGCGCTAAAAGTGTTTAGTCATTTTGGCGCGAGTGGGTCTAAGTTTCCAAACATATAAACAAACATGTGTTTTTGGAGAAATAACTTTATTTAGGTTTAGTTTGCGCTACCAATTCAAACATGATTTTTATTATAGCACCGATAATTCTGAAAGCCAATTAATTTATAGTATTGTAAAGTTGATATTTGTTTAAGAGGGTTATTTCGTTTTGTCACCTCTCTCGCTCACACGTGACCAAATTTGTATGAATGTGAAATGAAAAGATGCTTTTTTGTAAAATGTAACCAATTAGCGAACTAGTAAATAATATTAATTTAATAGGTAATTATTAAAAACATTTTTTATTGTGTCATTTATTTCAAAAACAGATCATAATAATTTTTGAGCCGATTTCATTAGATAACACAGTACAAATGTATTTTTAATAATTACATATAAAATTAATATTATTTATTAGTTCGCTAATTGGTTACATTTATCGAAAAAGCAACTTTTCATTTAACATTCTTCAAAATTTGGTCAAGTGTGAGCGAGAGAGGTGACAAAACGAGACAGCCATGTTTCATTTCGTCACCTCTCTCGCTCACACGTGACCAAATTTTGAAAAGATACCCATCCATTGATAAATGTCACCCGTCTCTCCACAATTCCATTGCTTGCTATAAGGTGCATACACGACAGGCTCTTTATCCCCTCCATATCCTAAGGGCACGTCTTTCCTACCATTATCGCGCCCACCAGTCTACTCCTTGGTATGCAATGGTCTCTCTTGCACCATGTAATATGAGGCAACAGGGCCTAATGAATCTTTGGGTGCATTCGAGTAATCGAGTTTGGTCAAACCACGCTAGGGTCGGTGCATTTCATTAATTCAGTCAAATAACTTTTATCCGAAGAATAAATGACTTTGAAATATTTTCTATACAAAAGCTGTCAAACCGCCATATTTAATCAATAAATAAAAGTTATCTGACGATTGAGAAATTAGCCCGAAAACCACTTAAGATACCTTCTTCTTTTACCTGAGAAACCACTATATTGTTCTTCGTTTTCTTACAGAAATTCCACATCCTAGTGAACGACACGCGCGACCTGAAGACCAAGTTGGATGAGATGTTACAGTACACTGACCTGGCGCAGCATACCGCTGACAGTGCTGAGCAGCTTAACGCTAAGAACAGGTACAGAAAGAGTTCATACAAGAGGTCATAAAGTTGTTCTAAATTTACAGACAGATGTTTTGTTAGGATTTTTTTTTTTTAACTTGAGATTGGTTTGCTCTTGACTCTAGTCTAGGTCAGAGGTGACAGAGACAAAGTCTACGATGCAGTGAGCTTACCCAGAAGAAGCCTGTTCACTCTAACTTTGAAGAGATTAGGGTTGTATGCGTTCGGTAACACAGACGCAGGTAGTGAGTTTCATTCTTTTTCTGTGCGCATTATAAAATACATTGGAAATGCTTAGTGCGAATTGATAGAATAGCAACTAGGTAGGGATGGTAACTGGCAGTGTGTCTAGATGTCCGATGGTAGAAGCGGGCCGGCGGAATGAGGTCGTGGAGTTCTTGAGCACACTCACCGAAGTACAATCTGTAGAAGACCGACAAGCAGGCAACCTTGCGGCGATGAGCCTAGATGTGAAGTATGGCATCCACCAGTTTTACGTCGCCAATGAGCCTCTTAGTTCTGCGTTCCGCCGAGTTAAGCGCGGCTAGTTAGTACTTAGCTGATCCATCCCAAAGGTGGCTGCAATACTCCATGCAGGATCGGACTTGCGCTTTGTAAAGCATTAAAAGCTGTTCAGGCGTAGGATGTTTGTTGCGTAATTCTTCTTCCCAGCTAAACCACTCGGAAATGGTACAGGGCGGGCCAGTTGGGGGGACTGACTTATGAAATACTAGCTTCTACCCGCGATAATATCACAATATACTAAAACAACCCACCGCGTCGCATCACATCGCCCTCCCGCGTTTGCGCTTAGCGTTCTTTCTGACTTTTTTTCTATATCCTGGACTGCTAAGGGTAATAACATGATGCCTATAAGCTTCTTCAAGAATTGGGCTATCAAATACAAAAATATTTTTCAAATCCAACTGGTACTTCTAGAAATTAGCGCGTTCAAACAAACTTAAACTATTTAGCTTTATAACTAGGATAGATGGACGTTAAAAAAGTGCAAATTCTAAGCTTAATTTGATTAAATGATTTTTTGAGTTTTATGAGGAGCTCGTGGCTAAGTAATAACAGCCGCACGGGTCGATCCATCAGGTTAAGCTATGCTTGCCGGGGTTGGTCTGTGGATGGGTGACCATCTTTTCATACCGAGACTCCTCCGTGCCTCGGAAAGCACGTTAAGCCGTTGGTCCCGGCTGTCATTCGAGGATCTATGACAGTCGTTACGGGTCGTCAGAAACCCGAAAGTCTGACAACCAGTCTTACCAAGGGGTATCGTATTACCCAGTAACTAGGTTGTGGAGGTCAGATAGGCAGTCGCTCCATGTAAAATACTGGTATTCAGCTGCATCCGGTTAGACTGGAAGCCGACCACCCCAATATAGTTGGGAAAAGGCTAAGCAGATTGATTTTTGATTTTTGAGTTTTATAAACTAACTTCCAATGTACCTTTTCCCTCCCCTGCCTCT
Source organism: Dicycla oo (assembly GCA_948252095.1). Lineage (NCBI taxonomy): Eukaryota > Metazoa > Arthropoda > Insecta > Lepidoptera > Noctuidae > Dicycla > Dicycla oo. The sequence goes on along the minus strand of OX411709.1, from coordinate 38,398,630 downwards.
CGGTCCCGGCTGTCATTCGTAAATCTTTGACAGTTGTTACGACTAGTCAAAAGCCTAACAACCAGTCTTACCAAGATCATGTTACCCAGTAACTGGGTTGTGGAGGTCATACAGGCAGTCGCCCCTTGTCATCTGCATCCGGTTGGACTGGAAGCCGACCCCAACATATTTAGGAAACGCTAGACACATGATGTAACTGAACCCAAGTTCTTCCATTCACAAAACAAATGAGCATAGACGAGGAGACGTGAGATGTTTGAGCTATCATTGTTCCAAAGAGAGAGATATGTAGCTATAACGGAAGAATAGCACCAATTTTTTCTCGCCACGGAAAAATACCTACCATTTGTTTAGTTGTGGAATTGGATTTAAAATTGCTTATCCTTTTTCAAACGCCATTGGCCGCCCAATAAAAAGCTGCTCGACAATCTAATCTAAATAGCCTAACTGTCCCACCGCAGGGCAAAGGCTTCCCTCTCCCTTTTCTACACAGTTCTGTCTTTTGCTAATGTCGGCCAGTCCTTTCGGTAGGAGTCAAGCTCTTCCCACCATCCTCGTCTCGGCCTATCGCGATGTAGTCGTTCGTTGAGTGGGACCCAATCGGTGGTTCTCTTAACCAATTTGTCATCTGACCTGCGGCAGACAAGTCCGGCCCAGTCCTTCTTGAGCTTGGCGGTTTTCTGGGTAACGTCCGCGATCTTGGTTTTGGCAAGCAGTGTTTTCGAACTCGAACCCCCAGGATACTGCGCTCCATGGCTCGCTTGACAATAATAAAACAAATTTCTTCCAGACATTCAAAATTCGGCAACAAAGTGACTTCAGTTACCAAACTAAACACGGCTGCAATGACTGACCTCATAGACGCCGGTTACGACATCGGTAACGGAACATTCTTCAACCTTGTCGCGGCTACGGTGGTGGACAACTCTACCAAGGCGCTGGGTAGCATACAGACAGCTAACCAGGACATGGTGGATAGACTAGCTGATCTAGAAGAGAAGATGCCTGAACTCAGGAACCTGGCTGATGTCGCTAATCATCATACCTCTATGTTGAGGAATAGGGTGAGTAACATAACCTTACCTAAATAAAACATACGGTTAGATTTAAAGAAAAATATGCACTGAACCTTAAATTTAGTTAAGATTGTGAACAAGAGAATCGGCGCTAATTTCTATTTTCATTCATTTAAATTAGTCTGATATGTAAGTCTTGGGAGTCTGTTACTCGCAGGTATTTTATGCCTTTTTCGGCCAGTCTGTAACAAATTGTTTGCTTGTTTATTAGATTAAACACTTCCATAAATAATCATAAATTCATAAATAATAATTATTATTTTAACTATTCTATTCTCTCCAGGCGGACAACTTACGCAACTTGGCGGAGAGAGAGAACAACAACTCGCGCACTCAACACGCGTACACCGCAGCCTCTGCGTACTCTTCCATAGTGCAGGAGATTGGCGATGCTAAGAAGGCGGCTGATGATGCAGAGGAAGGCGTCAGAAACATCACTCAACAAGTAAGTTACAACCGTCATAGTCAACATTATATTAGCAGGCGCTAAATCACGGAAATCGAGTGTTTGAAGCTTGAATTTTCACTTGCCACAGACTTTAAAACACACGCAGACTTTTTACTTTTTTTTATTTGATATTAAAAGTCCGGACAGACGGACAACAAAGTGATCCTATAACGGTTCAGTTTTCCCTTTTGATAGAAAGTTATCATGGCCAGTTTTAGGCTGCCCTTCTACCAGAGTTGGCCGTATGTACTACGAATAAAAGAATTTGATACTTAGTAGTTGGTTTTTCTTGTTTTTGATAGGTTATTTTGTTTATATTCATTTTGTAGATTAGGTTTTAATTCTTCACTTATTCCACCTGGAATTTACAAATAATAAGTACTTGTTATAAAACTGTTTACAAGTAGTTTCACAGTAAGTAATTACCGCGTTGGAACTACAAAGTTTGTTGCTTCATTATGTTGTAATTTGTCACAGTCCTCTTGTAAACAACATGAACAGGCATGTGAGTATTCGAAAAAACGTTCATAGATAAATAATCTATTATGCAAAATATCAAAATCACTAGATCTGCTTACACGTCAACTTTTAGCTGTAAAACTTTTGGGGGTGCCCATTTATTCCATGGCAGAGTTAGCGTGGCCAGACTCTACGAAGCGATGTGTCTATATTAATGTTTGCACCAAAGGTCAGTGGTGAAACGGAGCGGGTAAGATGTGCTACGAAGATGCGCTTATCGCGTACATAAAAAACTAAGTTTTATTAAACACTTTTTCAAGCAACGCTGTGAAAATCAAACAATCCTGTTGGTTGGTATAATACACATCTACGCACATTTTTCTTGTAAATGATATTCACCCACACATTGATTCATCTCGACATTCTAGGACCAGTTTAGACAAGTATTTCTTCTTACAGACAAACGAACTCAACAACCGAGTGGTGCCAGCTCGCGACAGATCCATGAGTCTTCTGGAAGGCGCTACGAAGGCGCAGAACATCGTCAAACAAGCTCTGAGTCCTAACTTGACCAGGGCGGAACAGAAGCTAGAGCATGCGGTCAAGACCATGGGCTCCGCTGATGATGAAAATAATGCTATACAGTTGTAAGTTTTATTTAATCAGACCCCGCGTTTACACCACTTGTTTTCAACTAGACTTGTAAAAGACTGTGCACGTGTATTAAACATGTCTTGTAAATTATTTTGTTCACCTATTTCACAAGTTATCTACTAGTTTTTGATACTAAAGACTAGATGTCTTTACAACTTGTTTTAGGCATAAACGATAAACAAGTAGAAAACGAACGTTTTACCTATACCTTATTATAAACGCGGGGTAAAAAAGTCGAACAGACTTGTGTAATATAAATTAAGTTGATTTCAGACTAATATTATTGAAAATGCCATAAAATAATATAATGAACCAGTTTTCAGTGCTGGGCCGAACTTAGTCCATGTCCTTTGAAATTTATGTGATTTCAGAAGTTTTTAGTAATTATAAACATTCTTCATCTCCATCAGAACGATCTACCAAATTAGCGCTTGGCCCAATATCTCAATATTAACATGCCATCTTCTTCCAGTTCCCTTCCAAAGCCGCCACCGTTCTCCTTAGCCGATGAGGTGGTTCAAGCTGACAAGGTGAATAGCACCGTCAAGTCTACCTTGGATATCATGTCACAGCTAGGAGCTGACCTGGCTGCCAGCAAGGAGTGGGCGCAGACGCTGCCCAAACTAGCTGATGAGGCGCAGAAGATGACGTCTAATGTTGATAACTTAGGTTTGTATATAACAATGGAGGCTCATTTCCACGATGCAAGTTGCCTGTGGCATACCAGTTTTTAAAGGTTGAAAATCTTAACCCTACCTTCATTACGAGTATACATATTTGAAGGAGCAATGATGATAAAACGCGATATAGTAGAGTACGAAACGTTGATAAGTGCGAGATACAAAACTGAGCTTAAAGGTATTAAATGTAGAACAGTCAAATTTAAATCGAGTGTATTTGGTATTGGAGTTAAAATCTATAACAAACTCCCAAACTGTATCAAGAATATTTCATCACTAAATGTTTTTAAATCAAAGCTAAAAGAATTTCTCATATGTAAAACATATTATTCAATTAACACATTCGGTGCGGCAGACACACATGCGCGTTTTCATAACTTTCTTCGAGTGCGGCGCGGCGCACATGTGTGTTCGTTGTGCATCTCTATTGTTTCGAAAACATCGTAAAAAAAAAAGGGTCGGTAAGGGTGTAGCATAAAGAATTCAGCAGAGAATGTGTTAATGAATTTCTAAATGACCGAATTATCGACTAAAATTGTTTTGACTTATTTAATGTAATTATATTAGGTTGGGGAAAGTCTTTTCGCATTATAGTATGTATGAACTTGTAATAAAATCTCTTTGGCTATACTATTTGTATCTGGCTGGTTTTGGTATCATTGAAAGTTTAAATTTTAAAGAACATAATTCCAAATTCAAATTAGGAAAATGTGTGATTTTCATTTGTTTTTCGTACCGTCAAGATGAGTGAATGTAATGAAGAAATTCGATACATTTTAAAATTTTCCTACAAAAAAGGTAAAAATGCAACGCAAGCCGCGAAAAAAAATTGCGATGTTTATGGACCTAGTGTAGTGTCTGTGAGAGTAGCACAAATTTGGTTTAAGCGTTTTCAATCCGGAAATTTTGATGTCAAAGATGCACGTCGCTCTGGTCGCCCTATTACGGATAAAATGGATGCCATTTTTGAAAAAGTGGAGCAAGATCGGCATATCAGTAGTTACGACGTAGCTGAAGAACTGGAAATTGACCATAAAACAGTTTTGGCGCATTTGAATAAAACTGGGTACACAAAAAAGCTCGACATTTGGGTACCTCACGAGCTCACTGAAAGAAACCTAATGAACCGTGTACTCATTTGTGATTCTTTATTACGACGTAATGAAACCGAACCATTTTTGAAGAAGCTGATAACTGGTGACGAAAAGTGGATCACGTATGACAAGAACGTGCGAAAAAGGTCGTGGTCAAAGGCCGGTCAGGCTTCACAGACTGTGGCGAAACCCGGGTTAACTCGCAACAAGGTGATGCTGTGTGTGTGGTGGGATTGGAAGGGCGTTATTCATTATGAGCTGTTACCACCAGGCAGGACCATCGATTCTGAAGTCTACTGCGAACAACTGATGAGATTAAAGCAAGAAGTTGAGAGAAAGCAGCCGGAATTAATCAACAGAAGGGGTGTGGTTTTTTATCATGATAACGCTAGACCTCACACATCTTTAGCCACTCGGCAAAAATTAAGAGAGTTTGGCTGGGAGGTGTTAATGCATCCGCCGTATAGTCCTGACCTTGCACCTTCAGATTTCCACCTGTTTCGGTCTCTTCAGAATTCTTTAGGCAGTGTCAGGTTAACATCAGGAGAGGACTGCCAAAACCACTTGTCGCGGTATTTTGACCAGAAGTCCCAAAATTTCTATAGCAATGGGATCATGCCCCTACCTACAAGATGGCAAAAAGTTATCGAACACAATGGTACCTACATACTTTAGTTAAATGTAAAGAAACTATATAAAAAAATGTTTTGAATTTTCTTAAAAAATGCGAAGAAACTTTTTCCCCAACCAAATTATTATGACCGAAATAATTAAGTCTAATATTAAATGTAGTATGAGGTTGACTATTACTTGACATGTTGAACTTATTAAAATTAAAATAAGTTCAACATGTCAAGTAATAGTCAACCTCATACTACATTCATTTTTATTATTAATGTAAATCGCATGACCGAAATAAGTATATTAATGAATGTTTGATTGACAAATAATTGACATGTTAAACCAATTTTTTATTTTATCTTATTCTAATATTTTTTTACTCATTAAAACGTAAATTGTGTGTCCCTAATAATTGTTTAGTAATAATAATATTGACATACATACATATAAATATTGTACGCCCCATGGGTATGTTACAGTGGTACAATAACGCTAATTATAAGATCTGTATTTTCACCTGTAGCAAACAATAAATAAATGAATTATGAATTATACAATAAAATTGGAGCAGCAACTGACTTTTATCGTCAAAACACCGTTTAGACGATGCAACTATTAAATTATTGTTCCTTCAACTTATGCTATGCCGCGGGCAATTACGTAAATTTCCCCGTGTAAATCGGGCTTTAATCAGGCAAGGTGGTCTAGTTCCGAATTATCTATGAAATGAAAATCAAACTGGATCCATAAGAGTGGTTGATGCATCCAATAGGCGATAGACTACAATCTAGTTCTACCTTAGCTTATGATTCAGCGAGGTTAGATGCCAAATGGATTTTGAAATGAAAGAATAAATAAATGATTTTGATATGTATAGTAATTGCTTCGGGTCGGCTTTGTTGCTCAACAAATACTGCCGAATAGAATGTACCGTCGATGCTTTCGATAGACCACAATCTAGTCGCAAGTTCAATCAACCTCATTCATCTCGTTCTAATTATAATTTTTTTATAGTGTACAATATTTTTTATATCTTATAAGGCATTTTTCCCTTCAGTAAAGGACATCGAGAAACTAAACCCGACCATCACACAGACGTACCGCACCGTGAAGGTCAGACAGGACGACCTCGAGCACAGGCGCAAGGAGGCTAACGAGAAGCTGCTCAAACTGAAGGAGCTCATTGAACAGGTAGGTCGTCGTATTGCATTTAAAATCTTTATTCATGCGTAATAGGGTTCACGCGCAACGCGTTTCGAGTTTGCGTTTCGTTCCACCAAAAAACGTAACATAAAGCAATGAATTGTAAAATAAATAATGAAAAAATGATAGGAATTTGTTTCTTGACTCCCATACAATGTATATGTAAATAATGAATAAGTTTTGAATTACGTAGTGCATATTTCACAAATGTTAACAACAGCGCGGTCAGCGCCCCCGTGACAAGGCTGTTCGAGCGCGAAAAGATCATTGAGCACTGTTCTGTAATTTTTGTTTCTTTCTATTCTTGTTTATAAAAGAAAGCTTTTCACACTCATTTTCATTCCGTTCAGGCCCGCACAGTAGCGAACCGCATCCAAGTAGGAGTCACATTCGACCGGCGCACGACCCTACAACCACGCTTACCGGACACCGTGGACGAGATGTCCACGTCCACACACGTGTCCGTGTACTTCAAGACGAAGGAGAAGGATGGCCTCATACTGTACCTCGGCAACCCGAAGGACACCATGCTTAGGAGGACTAAATCGGTAAGCTTTGTTAGGCGTACTACTCACTTGTTCGGGTTACAAAAATATATACATTCAATGTTGCTGCCCGGCCTGTGCCGAACCGAACGTGATAGTGTGTAGCACCCCTTACAAAACACGGGTCATTTTAGGGAAATCCACGTGGAAACCTTTCTTGAAGGGACAATGAAGGGTTGTGTTGAACTTCTACTTTTTTACATTTTATTTAAAATAAAAAATAAAGGATTAGGGATAATAATCTTTTATTTTGAGAGTATCCAGGATGTTTTATACATTTTGCTGAGTTGAATTCAAAAGCTGCACGATTACTGACAATTGCGTGCACTGACTGGACAGGTCCTCTCAATCTGTGTGGTTCTTTCCTCAAAAGACCATTTCAGACACTAATCTACATGGTCTTCACATGATCTGACCAAGATTATGTCTGGACTTTAAAAGAGACTGTGACCTCTGTATTTGTTTCGACCTTTCTTCTCAGAGTAGTCAGATAGGAAACGCCGATCTCAAAAGTTTTTTTTTTTTTTTTTAATTGTGATTGACGTGTAAAAGTGTTTGTACCAACCTACTTACAGAAATAAAATAATTTATCATAAAAGGTTTTAGTGTAGGGTTGATGCAACTTTTCTTTAACAATATAATTATCATCCTTTCTGGAATCCTTAGTTGTAAAGGAAAATTTACCATTAAACAGTTAGTCTCCGATTATTATTTACTGGCAATGACACAATCACTGTTTAAAATGAACCAAACAATAAAATGACTGTGTGAAACTCAAAACATTTAGCAAAATTCAAAGCGTTCAGATTGCAGTTGTTTACTTAACTCGTATTTTTCAGGATGACTTCATGGTAGTCGGTGTAGAGAACGGCTATCCTTACCTGAAGATGGATATCGGAGACAGCGCGGAGTCGGGTCGGGAGCCCGCCAGAATCGGCAGCGACAAGTTTGTAGCCGACAATCGCTGGTACCAGGTCGTCGTGGACAGGTATGAAAATCTTTGTCTGTATGGCAATGTCCACACTTATCGACGCGGAATCTGCTGAATCCACTCAGAAAGAGCTTTATGTCTATAGCGAAAACAAAGCCATTCGCCCCGTTTCAATTCGGAGGATGTGACTTGACACCGATTGGAAACGGATTTGCATCGTGGTGAATTTACATTGTGGCATATTTGTTTCGTGGCGAATTTACATCGTGTCTAATTTATATCGTGGTGAATTTACATCGTGCCTAATTTGTATCGTGGTAAATTTGCATCGTGCTGAATTTCCGATCGCCGATGTGACTGAAGTGTGATAAGTAATCGGTTCAAGCTGATTCCGAGTCGAAAAGTGAGTTCGCTCCCTTCCACTTCTCATACTCGTAATAGCGGGCGCATGTCCTTTTCATTAAAAATGCTGGCAATACGTAGTCGAAAATATAAAATAGCTACCAGTGCCGTAAAATGGGGTTACTTTGTTAACAACTTTCGACTTATGAAAAACGCCATATTAAAAATAAACTATTAGTAGTTGGCACTTCTGATAGTTTCTTTTTAATATGGCGTTGTAGATTTTTAAAATTAAGGGGAAAGCGTCAGGGTAGCCCGCGAAATTAAAATTTTCTTACGTTTTTTGCAATTAGCAAGTCAGTATTAAATTGTATTTTAAATGAAGTATGATTTGCGGCTGTAACAAATATGTATTTACAGAATTATAATCATTAGAATCAGTAATACAACTCCTTAAGTTAGTATAATCCAGAAATGTCAAGATTTCATGAAATAGTCATTCATTAGGATTACCTGGTCTTAAACGAGTCATATTGATTACTTTAATGATTCTATTATGTAAATAGATACGAGTATTTGTTACGACCGCAAATTATATTTTGATTAACGTATGTACAATCTAATACCGACTTTTAAATTGCAAAAAACATAAGAAAATTTGAATTTCGCGGACTACCTTGACGCTTTTGCCTTAAGTTTTTAACGCTTTGAAGGACACTATACGGCTATAGCAGTAATACCACTAATAACAATAAAAATCGAGTCTTGTTAGTGTCCTTCAATGCGTTAATTCTACATGGGCCTTATAACATGTCTGGAAGTATTGGTCTGGCCTACCCTTTCGAAAAATACCGGCGTGATGTTAATTTTACTAACCGACTTAAAAAATAGGAGGTTCTTAGTTCGTCGGATTCTTTTTTTTTATAATTCTATTCTTCCCAACAAAATTAATAGAATTTCGTTTTCTATCAACAGAGTCGGACGCAACGTCAAACTATCAATCCGGGAGCCTCTAGACAATGGATCAGCAGACTACGTGCACTCCAAAGAAGCTGTACTACCAGGACAGCATACGATCTTCAACTTGGACCGGCAGAAGTCCAAGTTGTACGTGGGAGGTGCGCCTTCAGACGCCAAGCTGCAATCCGTCAGTTTCCCTGCCTTTGAGGGCCAGATTGAAGAGCTGATGATCGGAGACACGCCTGTGGGCTTGTGGAACTTCGTCAGCGCTGATAATTTGAAGGGGGCTAGGCAGAGGTAAGAGTTAAATATACATTTTCAGGCTACTAAAGATTTTGGCTTGTAAAATTATGATTTATGGTTTGCAAATAGGTTAAAAATGTTTGCCAATAACATGTTTACCGTCTTGCTAAATGAAAATAGTTGGGTGCACTACAGTGGTGATCTTAAGACGCATTGGAGACATCATTATTCCAAAGCAAGAGAGATATCAAGCTATACAGGAGATCAATAACACAATCCATTTTTCGCAACAAAACAATGATGGCCCCAAACATAACACCTTCCCTGGGCGACAATGAGGGTTTTCTGAAAGTACGTTCACTAGGTGGCAGCACTGAGACTTCAGGTCTAGGTACCTGTCAAAAGTGTCATAGCGCCTATATTTTGTTTAAACGTGACTGAATGATGAACGTCATAATTATATAATATTCATTGTCGAAATGGAAGACTCCTTGTCAAAGTGGCGCTTCTTGTATTTTAAGAACGTTCGAAGATTCTAATCTCAGTCCGAATCTATAAAAAAATACCTCTATTTTGACATGTTTTTGACATATTGTTGCTGATTTTGTTTAATCGTGACTGAATGATAAACGAATGATGAACGTCATCATTATATTTAACTAGCTTTTGCCCGCAGCTTCGCTCGCGTGTATGTCGGAAATTATCCCACGGGAACTCACTACCGGGATCAATAGTATCCTATGTACCTAATCCAGGTCATAGTCTACCCATGTGGCAAATTTCATCCAAATCCGTTTAGCGGTTTTAGCGTAAAAGCGTACTCACTTTCGCATTTTTAGTATTATGAAAAACCGGTGTATCGACACTCTAGTCTCACACAATGTATTAGGTATTTAAATAATAAAAAAACACACTAAAATTTTTTCTATAATAATATAATTCAATCGTGATTCGAATGACACATGGCGCCATCTATTGTCATAAGAACGTTATTGCTGTTTTCCTCGGGAACGGTACTTTTATTCGGGATGGAAAAGGGATGGGAAAGGTACTCTATGTCCGTTTCTGAACCCCTAACAACGTATATGCAAAATTTCAGGATGATCAGTTCTGTGGTTTAGGCGTGAAAAGGTAAGAAACGAACAAACAAACTTACTTTCGCTTTTATAATATTAGTTAGGAAGTTAGGATATTCACTGTGACAATGGAAGACCCCTTGTCAAAGTGGCGCTATTCTTGTATTATATGAACGTTCGATTCTAATCTCAGTCCCAATCTGTCAAAAATACATTTTTGACAAGTTTTTGACATATGGTCGCTGAGCTGAGAGACTACATTTTGAACGTATTTAGTTACGTGAATAGGTCTTCTGATGTAAAACAACTACCTAATTATTCCTTATCCTCCTTTCTACCCAACCAGAGACAAGCTCCTACCTCCACACACGGGTCCCCAAGAGTACCGTTTCAACGGCCGCTCGCACGTCACCATGCCGGGCCGCGGTTATCTGACGCCGCAGAAGAACCAAGTGCTGCTGTTCTTCAGGACGTATGCGCCCGATGGGCTGATATACCTAGTGGGAGAAGGCGCTTATTTCTTCTCCATTCAGATGCAGGATGGAAGGGTGTTCTTGCAGGTAAGGAGTTCGTAGTTTTTGCTGTGTTAAAAAGTAATTTTTAATCAACTGGTGAAAAGACCTCCACCAAGAAATATGTTTTAGAGGTAATAAAGTGTTGTTACATTATATACGAGTAACTTAGAAGCTTTGCCTCTGTGGGGGTTACACTGTTACGCGACGGTCGTACTAACTCGGAAACACGAAGATAACCGAAGCGCGTATCTTTTCTGTTTTATCCTCTCGAATGTCGGAGACTAAATTGATTTGACTGAAATTGTCAAGCTGTATTAGGATTACATTATCATAAAGGTCATTTTAATATTTTCACTTGTCAATTTAGTGTAACTGTCCGACTTAAGACACTTGGAGCATTTTTTCTTATGTCGAACTGTGTAACATAAGACATTCGAGAGGTTAACTATATTATTGTTGGGGTGTCAGCGGTGTCTTACCTGAACGACACTCCGCGAACAACTTTGTACAGTGGACTGCATTTTGGGAGGCTTGGTAAAATAAAATAATTTTACTTGCTGCTTAGAACAAGGACTGTATAGGAGTGATTTTATTTACACACACAAGTGTCAAAAATGACAACAGAACAAGTGTCATATTACCGCCAAAAGGACAGTAAATACAGGATAGTGTTACAATATGAAAATATTGAACTTGCAACAATTATCCAAGTATCGGGCTAATAAGAAAAACAGCGCTTATGAAGCTACGCTTAACGTGTTAAGGACAAAACTCCCTTTTCAATCATTGTAAACGGTCAAATAGTTATTTAGTTACCGCTTTCAAGGACTCTTAAACGGCCATAGACGTCATTACAATAAACTTCTAGTGTGTCTCGTTCAGTGTCCTTGAATGCGAAAGCGCCAGAGTAGCCCTCTAAATTGCACCGTATTGCTGATTCTAATGATTATAATTCTGTAAATACATAATTGGTACGGTCGCCAACCATACTTTAAACAACATAAGAAAAAAAACGTAAGAAAATTTGATTTCCGCGGGCCATACAGATCATTCCTTCTTAAACACGTACATTTGTTTGCAGGTTTCCCTCGGCAACCTAGATGACCTGCTTATCATCGGCACCGCGAACTCGTACAACGACGGCAAGTGGCACAGACTTGATGCCGCTCGAATACTCAACAAATGCTCCCTGAAAGTTGACCGCGAGATATTGAAGATGGATTCCGTTGCTAGAGAAGACTCGATAGGTAATATTTATTTATATTTATGAGTGGTAACTTATAGAGGTTGAAAAAATTGCAACAGGAGCTGCAGAATGTTGACTTGGAAACAGCAGAACCAAAACCGATTTTGACGGTCCTCTATTTCTGGGGCTTTGGACTTTCGGTATCTCAGTTCACTCTTGCAAAGAGATGGCGAAGTAGATCGGTCTGTTAAGCACATAATTAACACTGGATGGATGAAATGGCGGCAGGTCACGGGAACAATCTGCGACTCCCGCATTCCCCTTAAACTTAAAGGGAAGATTTATAAAACAATGGTTAGACTTGCTGTATGGATCAGAATGTTGGGTCATAAAAGGGATGAATGAAAGGCAATTGCATTCAGCTGAGGTGAGAATATAAACAGGGATGATTCGCGAATGGATAGAACAAGAATTGAGTTTAAAAGTGGAAGTCTAAAAGTGACACCGGTGATTGAAAACTTGTGCGGAAATCGGTTGTCATGGTATGGGCATGTGATGCGGAGGAATGAGGTAAATGTCGTCAGGAAACTTTTGAGTATGAATGTGGACAGCAGCATTTTTTCACTGTAATTCTAAAAACTTTTATTGTACAGTCAGGGAAATTATTTGTTTATCGAATTGACACACTACGTCAATTTACCTTGTTGTAGCTGTTTCATACAACTGTCAAAAATGACAGTTGTGATTTGAATATAACGACAATAAAGATGTAGTAAATTTTATTTAAAAAAAAAATGTCTCTGACTTAAGGGAGAAGCGCTAAGTTAGCCCGCGAAATCCACATTTTCTTACGATATCTCAGTGTCTGCGTGTATCTTGATTAAAGTATAATTCGCGACCGTAACAAATATGTATTATTTTACAATCATTAATATCAGTAATACAACTCCTTAAATTAGTAGAATCCTCAAATGTCAAGATTTCATGAAATATTCATTCAATAGGGTATTATGAAATTAGAGAGTTGATTTGATGATTTAAATGATTATAATTCTATAAATATCAATTTGTTACGGTCGCGAATCATATTCACGTCAACATACAACCTGATACTGATCTGCAATTTGCAAAAAACCTAAGAAAATCGGAATTTCTCGGGCTACCCTGGCGCTTTCGCCTCTAAAACACACAGTGATTTATAGAGTCCATAAAAATGGTCATGATGTTACAGTGTTCTACTTCTTTTTTAAATGATCCATAGAAGATAGAGCAGTTTCCAAATACATAACATAGTTATTTATTATTATTGCCCTAGCGCATAACGAGTCTTATTTTCGAACTGTCGTTTTAGTTCATAATTTTGGCAGCGAGTAAATACTAGCCAAAATGTGCTAATATTTTTCATTCTCCGACCGTACTTATTATGTGATCCAATTCAGTAGGACTGCCGCGGTCAGAAGGTATAAGAGTTACGCGTTAGAAAGAGAGGCAAGTTGTAGGTGAATATAACTGTAGGTAATAAACGTTGTGCGACCTGAATTGCACTTTATTGTGTCGTAGCAAGAGTCGCTTTTTATTTAAATGATATTGCGGAGTGTCCTATCTATATTAATCTGTGACTGCGCCTCCATTGCTTCATAGGTTTTAAAAATTCTTTTGCCCAACAACGTAAATAACTCAATGAACATGGCTGAAGTGTCGAAGTTAAAGGCATTGCGATCGATTGACATTTTCCTTCACACTACAAATAAATAACTATCGACTACAGGTGCCCTGGACACAATGAACTTCGGTGGCGACAACAAGGGCATCGTGGAAGTGACGAACGCCGGCTTCGACGGCTGCATCCGACAGATCAGCATGGATGGCGTCAACATTGACCTCAGTGAGAACCTGGAGTCCATCGGCATTGCTTATGGCTGTCAGGTGAGACGTTATAAAGTTGAACTACAGTTTCTCAACTGCATTCATCCCTTTTGTGGCTCAACATTCTGATCCATACAACACATAGTAACAGTTTGTTACACCACAAATTATATTTAAAAATGCTAAACTTTTTTTAAAGTAACTTTTTTTTTATTTTGGCACAGTTCGAATTGTGGTAATTGGGCTTCTATTTTACGAGAAGCGGGTGCAGTCCCCACAGATAAAGAATAAGGTTTTCTCTATGCTCGGTGTGCGCATGTGCGAAATTATTTTTGAGAAAAATAAAAATAAATAAAAATAAAAAATAAATAAATAATAATAAACGTTTTATGTAAACTTATTTAGGTAAAAGTTGACAAGTATTAATAATATTTTATTTTCCGCCACAAGTTCGCGTCCCTGGTATCTCTGTCGGGCAAGGACAGCTACCTACGCTTCGTGTACACCACGACAGAGAATCTGCAGCTGACGCTCAAGTTCAAGACATCGAGCCCCGACGGGCTGCTGTTCGTGTATGTCAGCCGCACGCAGACCACCGCCATGGACGACAGCATATCACTTTCGCTCATCAGAGGTACGTGTGTACATACAGTATTTTTTTATCTCACTAGCGCTAATAATAAAGCTGAACAGATTGTTTTTTGTTTTAATGCGCTAATCTCTGGAACTACCAGTCGAGTTTGAGCAATTATTTTTACTTTTGATAACCCAATTCTTGAGGAAGGTTATAGTGTATTTAAAATCACGCTATGACTCTGAGGAACCGAGTAAAAAGAAAAAAAAAAAGTCGGAAAGAACGCTAAGCGAAAACGAAGCAACGGAGAAGGGGGTTATAGTCGCGGGCCGAAGCTATTACAGACGCCAGCACATCAAGCTACCCGAAACTTTCAAATTTTGACAATCAATCTTGAACCTTTAAAGCTTTAGGGATAAAGTTGAAAATCTATTAAAGAAATTTGACAGATTGTAGTAGCTTGATGTGCTGGCGTCTGTACATACACTCACGCCTTCCTCCCATGGGGGTAGCCAGAAATTACATAACGCCACCTGTTACAATTTGATACGATAAAAGGGGCGAATTTCGTATTTTTAAGAACGTTCGTATTCTTTACCTACATTTTTGTTTATTTTTTTCAATTTCGAACGTTTTTTACATAATTTTTATTTGCAGGTAAACTAGTACTGATGAGTCAGCGAGAACAGCTGGACACGGGTCTGTCCACGTACAACGACTCGCAATGGCACGTGGTCACCGTCACACACAATAACAACGCGCTGCGGCTGGTGGTCGATGACTTCGACTACTTTAGGTAAGTGTCATGGCTCGTATGGTCGACTTGGTAGTAACGAGTCACGTTGCCAACTTTCTGAATGCACCCTGCATTCAGAAAGTTGGCAACGTCGCAAATAGCTGTCAAATATTACCTACAATACGAAATTATGAAATATCGCTCTGTGGTGCACTAAAACATTGATTATAGCTTCATAAGTCTCAATCTAGTGGGAATATTGGAATTTAAAGTATCCCATGTCCTTCTCCAGGTCATGGTCTACCCATCTGCGACATTTTATCCAAATCCTTTCAGGCGTAAAGCGTAACAAACAAACATACAAAAAATCTAATCTTTTCTTTTTATAATATTAGTTTAGAGTTTACATGAATTGCAATAATGAAAATCGAAACACTGAATATTTAGTTTTTTTAAGTGTAAAAAAGGATTTGGCAACTTTCAAAATAGGTACCTTAAGTATTTGACAGCTACGTTGCCAACTTTCTGAACTTCACATTTTTGACATCGCGATTATTTTGCATAATTTGATATGACAAAGTTCTAACCGTACCTGCTTAAAGTTTTCGTATGTCGGCCATACCATTAGCATTGCAGGACAGGTCAAGTAGACAGCGATTTTGAACCATGTTCTAAATCTGATTTTGGTTGAAAATCGCTTGACGTTTCACTTAAAGCTTCTCCTCCGTAAAATACTGTCATCTGATCCCAAACTAAGCAGAGCTTGTACTATGGAAACCAGATAACTGATATACTACATACACTACTTTTTTTTGTAAATACATACTTATATAGATAATTACACCCAGATTCAGGACAAACAGACATGTTCATGCACACAAATGTTTGTCCTGGATGGGAATCGAACCCACGACCAGCGGCATGGCAGGTGGTATCTTAACTTATCTTATCTTATAGTCTTATACCTTTATTACCTCATGCATGTACTTGGGGCTTGTGGCTAACTAATAACAGCTGCACGGGTTGATCGATCAGGTTAAGTTACGCTTGTCTCGGCAGGTCCGTGGATGGGTGACCATCTATACATACCAAGAACCCTCCGTGCCTCGGAAAACACGTTAAGCCGTTGGTCCCGGCTGACATTCGCGGATCTTTGACAGTCGTTACGGGTCATCAGAAGTCCGAAAGCCTGACAACCAGTCTTACCAAGGGGTATCGTATTACCCAGTAACTGGGTTGTGAAGGTCAGATAGGCAGTCGCTCCTTGTAAAATACTGGTATTCAGCTGCATCCGGTTAGACTGGAAGCCGACCCCAACATAGTTATGAAAAGGCAGATGATGATGACCTTCTCATGCATGTACTTATCCTACTAACTTAACATTCCAGTACGGACACAGCGCCCGCGCCGCTCCACATCCTAGACGGCGTGTTATTCGTGGGCGGCGTGCAACCAGGATACGTGGTCGGCGGCAAGGTGGGCTCCAAGATGCCCTTCAGCGGCTGCATCGCCGACGCCACCATCAATGGCCGTGTGCTCAACCTTCTGGAGCCCTTCAGCAATAGTAGTACCACCTTCGGCAGGTGTGGCAGTACCACCACCACGGGGGGAATCAGTCCCGGTAAGTTTTCTACAGGGTGTAATTGTAAACACCGTTATCCTTTTAAGGGGTCATTGTACGCAGCATTATGAACAACTTTTACTATAAGGCCAAATCTGAAATCGTGAAAAAAAAAACTGATTATCCCTACATTTATGTTTGCATAACTCGTCCAAATGTCCACATAACACGTCCAAATGTAGCGAAGAGCTGATTTTTTTCGCGATTTCAGGTTTGGTCCCATAGTAAAAGTTATTCATAACTAGCTTTTGCCCGCAGCTTCGCTCGTGACACGTGGCGCTATCTATTATCATAAGAACGTTATTGTTGTTTTCCTTAGGATCAGTACTTTTTTCGGGATGAAAGTTACCCTATGTCCGTTCCTGTAAACCTGACAACGTATATGCAAATTTCAGGATGATCGGTTTAGTGGTTTAAGCGTGAAAAGGTAACAAACATACAAACAAACTTACTTTCGCATTTATAATATTAGTACAATACAATGACCCCTTAAGAGGACAACGGTGATTAAAATTACACCCTGTATGTAAAATATATCTGATTATATACATACAGGCTGTAATTTTAATCCATAGTGTCAGTATCTAAAAATTGTTTGAACTGGCTATGGTTTGAGTTACGCGATTGGTATCCGAACTCGCACTGAATGATAATCGTTGCGATACATGCATTTATGGAAAAGCACGCAGGCAAAAGTGCTGAGCTGTTCGGTTGGAAATATTTTACCGAACATAATTCCCGATCATAAGATGAGATTCAAAAAGAATAACGTAATCATCAGACGAAGTGCGTTTACTACAAAATTTAAAAAATGTGTAACTTTGACCTGGTACTTCGTACATACAAATGTAGTTTTATGGTAAAAGGATGTTTACGGAAAATAAATCACTGTTCGGTGTCAGTCGCTGACGCAACTCGTGGTATAAAAACCTGCATGGCTAACATGACAATCGTGAGATCGCTCTTTTTCTCAATTTGTCGAAATTTGTCTATGATTCTGACGTTGTTCTAATGTTTAACATGACCGTTGAGCTCGAGTGAACTTAAAAAAAGCACTAGTGATGCTTCTTTATCTCGTGACGAGAAACCGATGTAGCAAGTTATTAAAAACAAATCACTTTTATCATAGCAACATCGGCTTGAGGTTCCGTCTCATTCATTCGATTTTACCTATGGAATTAGTATGTACTATATTTATTTTACGTCCACCTCTTTTAATTGTGTAACTGACTTTTTTGATAAAAATTAAATGTTTTTCTTTCGCATGCCGAAATTAAAATACAAAGTGACGGTAATGAAAATTATTGGCACATAATATACTCACTAGATATACCAAAATCCCTCCGTGCCTCGGAAGTAAGTTAAGCCGTTGGTCCCGGCTGTTATTCGTGGATCTTTGACAGTCGTTACGGGTCGTCAGAAGCCCGAAAGTCTGACAACCAGTCTGGACCCCTTGGGTATTCCCCAATTATCGGGTTGTGGAGGTCAGATACGAGTAGGCAGGCTCCATGTAAAATACTGGTATTCAGCTGCATCCGGTTAGTCGGGAAGCCGACCCCAACATATGTAGTTGGGAAAAGGCTAGGCAGGTGATGAATATACTCACTAGATAATTACCACAATTGAGAAATGAGCCAACGATCACAATTTGATAAAGCGAAGATTGTTATAGTAACAATCACCATAATGCGCTCGTCATGGTTATTATTTCAAAAATAACTTGAAATTGCAGAACGTTAGGTGATTTGTGTTTTTACTTACCTACTCGTGTGCTCGATAATTCTGAGTTACTACCTACTCACAGCTATTTTTTTAGTATTAGTTATTGTGTTAATACTTTTATGTATACTATTGTTGGGACTTTGACACCCACAAAAGTACAGTAACAGTTATTATACGAGTATAGTAGCAGGCATGAGTCGTGAGCACAAATTCAACTTTTAAATTTTACAAATATTTTTTCCTATTACGGCGATTCGTTCACAGGCAGGGGCAATGAGGATAATATAAAATCAAGCTTATTTATGTGTAGGTAGAACACAGAATACAAGAACCCATTGAAGATGACAACAACATTTCATTTGGAATTTGTGCTCACGACTCGTGCTGGCAACTATACCAACCGTTACAAACATAAAAGATTGATTGTGATTATTTACGTGTAGATCAAGCACAATGGGCCGCGACTCCGCGCACAGACGTGCTGCCGATGCCCGGACTGCCGGACGCTAGTGAAGCGCCGCCTACCAGAGGTACGGACTACTCCAGTTATCAAACTGTTATAGTATACACTTGTGTATACTCAGACTTTTAATCGTATTCAGTAACTTGACAGTTGGAGGGATACCAGTTCCTGACACCAAATAGGGTAGTGTGACCTATTTGGTGTCAGAATGAGTATTGACTGATTTCACGTATTTGGAAAAGTCAATTAACTGAAAATAAAGTCAAGTTACTGGATACGATTAAAAGTCTAAGTATAGAAACTAATTTTTCTAACTGAACAGACAGCTGTGCTGCTGGGGAGTTTGTTGCGCCACTTCTTCTCCCCAGCTAAAGCACTAGGAAGTGGTGAAGAGCGGACGTTTTGGAGGACTGTCTTATGTAATTTAGACGTTCGAAAAGTGCTGATTCTCAGCCTAGTTTGAATAAATGACAGTTTTTCTTTTTAACATGTACTGTGTAAGGGCGAGAATACACATGCCTGTAACTTGCACAAAAGTAAGCAAGTAGCTTGCATACCGTGTGCCATAACAACTTCTGATTGGTGAATGTCACAATGGCATGCCAGCTACTTGCATAGTTGTGTACCAGCTACAGGCATGTGTATATTCGCCCTAAAGCTGGCGATCTAATATGCGCTCTTATAATGTTACACTCCACGTTATCGTGGACGTTGTTGTCTACGAATTTACCGTTGATGTTAACGTCCACGAAAAATGAGTATTTAAAAATTTTCATACCGTGGGCGTTTGTGCAGGATTTCGTAAAGTTTTTATGTTATAACGTGAACGTGCACGTTATAACGTTATCGTGGACGGAAATTTAAAAGCGTATTCATATATTTCCATAGATTTTACTTCCCTGAGTTATCGTGATGCCGTGGACGTTCACGATTATATCATCACGATAGAAATTTTATTATAAAAGCGCACATTAAGCAAGTGCACACCTAAGTTTTCACGGTGAATTTTTTACAGAATAGATCAGCTGATATCAGATGCTTCACTCGAGTGAATGGTTCACTAGAGTGACTGTTAATTTTTGTTTCATTCAATATTCTCTCGTCATCGACAATATACATAGGAATGAACATTCATCTGAACATTTTATTTCATATTTCGATCATTCGGAGCCGAGTGAGAAATCCAGCATCGTTGGATTGGTTCTCTAATGAATTAATTTTTCACTTTTATTCATGTTTCACTTCAAGTGAAAGATGCCGAATGAAAGACATAAGTTAACAAAAAGTAAAGTGTATGATATTAGCTTCAGACAAAAGCTCCAGATTGCCCGCGAAATTCAAATTTTCTTACGTTTTTTTTTTTTTTGCAATTAGCAGGTCAGTATCACGTTGTATGAATGTGATTCGCGACCGAAACAAATCTGAATTTATAGAATTATAATCATTAAAATCATCAATACAACTCTCTGAGTTCATATCATCCTAGTGAATGACTATTTCATGAAATCTTGATATTTAGGATTGTACTAACTTAAGGAGTTGTATTACTGGTTCTAATGATTATAATTTTGTAAACACATAATTATATGATACGGTCGCGAATCATGTTTTAATCAACATACAAACTAATACTGACTTATAAATTGCAAAAAAACGTAGGAAAAATTGAATTTCGCGGGTTATCTGGAGCTTGCCCCTTAAGGGACATCGACTCGTAATCTATTACCATGAATTCAGCACATAATCTTAGACCTCCAGCGTTGAAAATTTTCGTCGGTTATTTAAAATAAACAATTATTTTACACACACACAGGGGACGCCGTATTCCACAACGTGGTGCTACCCGTGCCGGTGGCTGAGGACACGACAGTCGCGCCGCTGACGAGCACGAGCACGAGCACGACTTCTCGTCCCGCCACCACGACCACGCGTCGGCCGCCGCCCAAGCCGGAGCCTGGCTGTGCTCTGGCGTATGACCCCTTCTACTCTACTGGCGACCCCGATGTGGGTTATAGATTCGGTAAGACACAAATATTTTATTTTGATTATTTTTTGACTTGAAAACGTCTTTTCGCTCGGTCTACTGGTGGTAAGTTACTATTCCACCAATTCGCACTAAGCGTTTCCAAGTGTCTTTTATAATGCGCGCAGCAAAGGAGTGGAACTCACTACCTGCGTCTGTGATTCCGAACGCATACAACCCTAATCTCTTCAAAGTGAGAGTGAACAGACTTCTTCTGGGTAAGCTCACTCCATCGTCGACTTTGTCTCTGTCACCGCTGACCTAGACTACAGTCAAGAGCAAACCCATCATAAATAAAAATTTAAAAAAATCAATGTTTTTGACCGACAAAAACATGTAATATTTCAACCGCTAATAACTAGGACACTTTTAATTCTAGAGTAATGGCAGGTCATATTTATAACAATTTTAAGGCCGGATATAATTTACCTATGACGTCACACTGTGGCGCAGGCGCATGCGAGCGTTCCTCTACTTTTCACTATGTGTTGAAATATCAATTCGTATAGCGTAAAAACGTGTTTAGCTAGGTCAATTATTATTCTAGTGTCTTTGTCAAGAGTTGACAAAGTACTACCAAAAGAAACAGATATATGAAGTTGACAATAGCAAAATAATGTCAGAAGTCTTCTCATATCGGCCGTAAATCTGTTCAGACATGAAAACAATCCCTATCAAAGAAAGCTTGTATCAAACCGAATGCAATGAGCCTAAAAAGTCTAGTGTCAAGCAAATACAACAGCTACTGCAGTGTCAGAAACTGTAAGAAAACAAATCAATGGCTACGGCAGTATCGGAAACCGTAGTAAAATTTCAATCAGTTTTCACGAAAACAAACGACGCAGACTCGAACTGCGCCTACTAATATTTTTCTTAATTTTAATTTGAGATGTGTTTGTTCTTGACTATAGTCTAGATCAGAGGTGACAGAGACAAAGTCTACGATGGAGTGAGCTTGCCCAGAAGAAGCCTGTTCACTCTAAAAAACATTTTTTAATCAATCGGGCTCGTCGCTAAATAATAATAGCGGCACGGGTCGTTTGAAAGTTAACCTTCGCTTGCCGAGGGCATTCTCGTGTACCTCGGAAAACATGTTAAACCGTTGATCCCGGCTATCATTTGTAGATATTTGACAGTTATTACGGGTACCATTTGTAATCTTGCATTTGTTCCTGGTTAATAATAATCTGCCTTCACATCGCTGAAGGAATACATCCTATAAAAACCGACATGTGACACCTGTCAACCCGCACGGGGCCTGCGTGACGGCTCACTCCCTCTCACTGTGTGGAGGCTAGTGTCCCAGCAGTAGGAACGTTCTTGGCTGATAATTTATGTGTAATAATAATAATAATCGCTCGCTCCATACGCAACATAACTGGCGAATTTTCAGCCTGTACAACTCTGCTTATCTCTTTTCGCGTATATAGACACGATGTTACGCTACGTGTTAACTAATAAGTGTGTCGGTCTATAATGAACGTGCTCTTCAGGTACTCGGAACGACAGCCGCATCGAGTACTCGAAACTGCCGGGGCGCCACCTGCAGGGCTTCGACCTCACCATCTCGTTCAGAACATTCGACCAGCACGGCGGGCTGGTGTTCTATGCGGCCGCCGACAAGGACCCTTCGCAGTTCCTCGCGTTCTACATGAAGGATGCTAAGGTATGACCATTCATTTTATATAAAACATCCCTTTAGAGCTACACGCACAACTGACACGCGTCTGGCGACAGAGACCGCGGAGAAAACAAATGGAAGAAGTGGTTTAGAGCATGCCACGAGACACCACGATGCGACTTGTTGACGCGAGTCGCATCGCTCGATGCTGTGAACGAGGCCTTACAGGATTTGATCCGCATCTTCAACACCGTTGGATAAAATAATACGATTGTATACCAATAAGCACCATCCTGTAAGCGCAGCTATAGGGTCGCTGTTAAGGATCTAATTATGCAAAGGAATGTTAAAAGATCCTTGTAGAACACAAGAGCCAAAATATTTTGTGATATGTTTATGAATGTGTGTATGTATGCCATTATTTTTGATATGTCACATCTTTCCTCTCGCTTTCATGCAATCTGTGGGAGTGATTTCGTGAACAGGGACGGAAGTGTGTATCAAATGGAAGCCGGGGAAGCGCGCGCTATTTGATTTGACCAATGAGCGCGCGCGGTGCTAGAGTTGGCAGTCAGATGGTACCAACCCATTTGATTGTGATATAATGGTACTAACCGAGTGGTGGCTAGTTAACCGCATCGATAACCTTTCACTTCTACCTGGGTACAACTTATTGCATACCACAATCAAAATGATGGTGTAGTGTGTCTTTGCTAAATACATTAAAGGTCACGGTCGAGGAAACCACTCTGCAAGACTGTATGATTAATTGCTTAGTTATCAAAATTGGTACAACCACAGCGAAAACCGCTATGTATACGTCGCCTTCCACTATAAACTTGGATTCTTTTCACAATTCTTTAAACCAGATTTTGCAAGCGCTAAGCTCGTTTAATAATGTTATACTAACAGGTGATTTAAATATAAATATTGGCTCCGAAAAGTGCGATGCAGGGACCCAAGATTATCTTAAGACGCTACCGAGCGCGCAGTGGCGCCCTCGTCGTTTGTGGTTATTTCTTTTATTTTAGAAAGAAAATGCAGAAAATGAGCACGTTAAGTTGTGCTGCACAAGACAATACGTTATTATTATTATAAACAGTAGTTTTATATTGTTAAGTTTTATTGTAATCATTAAAACGGCAAATGGTGGCCACTTTTTCCGTTTTTCTGCATTTTCTTTTCAAATTAAAAGAAATAACAAAACAAACTCTTAATATCTGCTCATACCATGGATTTCTCCCCGCTCACACATTGCCTACTCATCAGAGCGGTTCCTGCCTCGATCATATGATGATCAAAACCAGCCTATCGAATATTACGCTCGTTACTAACGCAACAATTACTGACCACCACGCTGTCCTACTTACCGTAAATTTAACGCTGCCTAAGCTAAATTGTCCCACGACCAAAAGCAAATTAAACACAAATAAACTCGAATATGATTTGTGCAATATTGATTTTAGCCTAGTTTATAATACTGCTGACGCTAGTTTAGCTTTATCGTACTTAATAAAACGTGTCCAACGAGCAATATTACGTAACACGACAGTTGCTACAGTGAATAAGAAACTTTATAATATTAAACCTTGGATTACTCCTGGACTAATTCGGTGTTTAACACACAGAGATAAACTTCATCAGAGAACTAAGAGATACCCTGATAATCTAATAATTCGAACCACCTATAAAAGATACAGGAATTTCTGCAATAATCTCCTAAAGAATTTAAAAAAAATAATTACGAGAAAAATGAATTAAATAGAGCAAGTAACAATAGCAAGCAACTTTGGAATCATTAACCCGTGAGAAGGCGCGCCTAATTTTATTACACGAGTAGGCGCGTGCGAGCAAACTGCTCACACTATCATAAATGTTTATATTTTTAGTGTTTCTATATTTATTAGCTTATAATGTATTTAAATAAATAACACAAGGTTTAGTAAGTAAGAAAACAAGTATTTTAATCAAAACTATTAAACATAATAGCAACTTCTAACGCAAATAACAAAACAACCTAGTATTAATTAATTTTTTTGGCACGTTTCATAAAAATCACAATAAAAACTGTTACATAACAAAAACTAAAAAGTGTTATTCATCCATTAAATCTACACTAATGTGCCTCTCGAAACACACTGAACACATGTATTTTACATGTTCGGTGCAAAGTAATTGGATGGGCGCGTGATGAGCAAATTGCCGCACGTTGGTACACGGCCTCCACAAACGCCTTGCTGCGCGGTCGCAACGCCACTGAGCGGATCGAGAATTGCGTCAGGGGAGAGGGGGTGAATATTTAGGAAGGTACTTAAGTGCTTGAATTGGTGTGGCATGGGAAAGACAAAAAATTTTTGAATTAGATTTTTGTGTGAGCAAATTGCTCATAGCGCGCCTTCTCACGGGTTAATAACGTCACCAATATGTCTAAACAGCATGAATCAAATTTGAGTTTACTGCTACACCAATCATGTCAGCTAATAACGTAAATAACTTTTTTGTAAATGTTGGGAAAACTTGCTGAAAAGGTTCCGAAATGTTGCGACCATCTTTCCAAAAATCAAGAAATAACTGTAACCCGATTTCTTTTGCTGTGCTGCGACGAAATAACCCGCATTATTTCTGGGCTAAAAGATGACTGTGCAGTTGTATGGGATAATATAAGCAATAAGATATTTTAGTATTGATAAACCATTCTAAAAATGAACACCCTTCCACAATACTAATGTGTGAGAGGAAAAGTTTATTCCAATACTTTACTTGAGTGCGAGCGAAAATTTTACTGTAAACATGGACTCGTCGCAGCACTTAGAGGTCAAATAATCGTGCGATCAGTCCAGGTATTAGCATTGTACGGCGGGGAGCGTGCGCTTTGTATGGCACGACACGTTCGCTCTATTGCGCGTTCATTTCATTTATACACTAGTTGGACTGAGGGGTACTCAAACTGATTCATAAGCTGCTATTATTATTTACAGTTTTTTTTTTTTATTATTTTTTACGACTCCTCACATTTTGTATTCTCCAGCTCCACTTCACCTTCAACTGCGGCGGTGAGACCGCTCTGATCTCATCAACACAGACGTACAACGATACAGAATGGCACGCGGTCACGCTCACTCGCTCGGCTGGTCACGGCAAGCTGGCGGTGGACTCTGAACTGGTTGGCGAGACCAGTGCCATCTGTAACGCGCCCGCGGTACTAGCCGCGCCGTACTACTATGGTGGGCTCAGAGACCTCAACCAACAAATTAATAATAATCTCAAGGTAAGGTCATTCATGACAAGTGTACAGCAGCAGGGACAAGTGTACGCTTGTCCCTTTCGCTCTTTCCGTACGACATTACAAAATTACGTTATTTATGTGTGCGATAGCGTGCCGTTTTTGAAGATCTAATGTTGAGTAGGTAACCTATCTACCTCTTTTTATTTATAATATCATTGGCAGTCGTGATGAAATAATTTACACAAACGATCCTGTATATTGTCGTGCACATTCCGGTAGTACTAATAGTTACATTGAACCGTACTTACATTACAAACGTACGTAAAATACGCGCTTGGAGGAGGAGTTGCGGACACCAGCCCGTTATACAATACTACTTACATTGAAATATTCTTGTGCAGGGCTTCTACCAGCCGTTCAAGGGCTGCCTGAAGGGGTTGATGATGAACGGACAGCACGTGACCGACGTGTCGTACCGCGTCAACTCGCTGCGGTGCGCCGATAACGTCGAGGAAGGAGTCTACTTCGGAGCCTCTAACAACTTGCATAGCAACTACTTGAAGGTATACTTAGCAGTTTCCAATTTTTATTCCCTACACATAAAGAGTAGTCTCCGCTAAGAAGCCCGAAAGTCTGACAACGAATCTTACCCAGTTACTGGGTTGTGGACGTCAGATAGGCAGTCGCTCCATGGAAAATACTGATATTCAGCTGCATCTGGTTAGACTGGAAGTCGATCCCAACGTAGTTGGGGAAAGGCTAGGCAGATTGATTCCGCTACGATAAAAATCATCATCTGCCTAGTCTTTTTTCAACTATGTTGGAGTCGGCTCCCAGTCTAACCGGATGCAGATGAACACCAGTATGTTACATACCTATCTGACTTCCACAACCCTGTAACTGGGACATGATACCCCATGCCAAGACTGGTGGTCGGACTTTCGGGCTTCTGACTACTACTAACTAATCCATTTTAAACCGGCGTAAACTTTATACAAGAATTTGAATAGATTTCACACGTAATTTTTTTGAAGTTTAATAGCAAAGGATCTTGGTAAATGAGTCTATTATAATATTAAAATCGCATCTAAAACGGGCTTGTCAATAGGTTTGTTTGTTGGAAGATTCGCCGCGAGAGAGCGCGGAGTGTTTGTCACTTGTCAATGTGATCTTGACAAGACACTTAGCGCCGTCACGCAGCAAAGCTTTTAGTAAGAAACTCCATTGGCAGCCTACGAACGAAAATCGTCTACGCGGAACTAATTGAACAGTTTCCTTCCCCGTTACAGCTCCTGGAAAACTTCAAAGTGGGCGACGAGGTATCAATTTCCATGGAGATTCGTCCTCGCAACAGCACGGGACTGTTGCTCAGCGTGCACGGCAAGAAGGACTATCTGGTCCTCGAACTACTGGAGAACGAGGTCGTTGCCAACGTCGAGAATGGGAACGGCCCCTTCCGTGCGAGCTACTCGCTCGCCAACAAGTTCTCGCTCTGTGATGGCAACTGGCATAAGATACACGGTAAGCTAACTGAGGGGCAATTCCCTTATTTTAACCGCTAACTGCCCAGTCGTACACAAATGTACACACGATATTAAAAAGAAAGAAAGAAAGAAACATATTTTATTTGGGACACGCACAGGAAATACAAACAGTAAAAAAAGAGCATATAAAACTAACAAGGTTAACATTAAAAAAAAAAACAAAATAAATACAAAATATAAAAATTAAAAAAAAAATACCTGTGCGAGGCCAAAAAGGCTCCTATGTCAGCTATAGTTATATTAGACCTTATTATAAGTAATAAGGGCCTTTTCTCAACAACTTTTCTGTACCGCTGGTGGTACACAAATGTACTCACGATATTTAACTTAATAATAATAATATGTGCCTCCTTATCATTAAAAATTATAAATTATTAATTATTATAGGCCTCTGCGAGTTGGCTTCGGCTCCTCGTACGCCTTCCAAAGGTCCGGGACCCAAGAGTCCCGAGAATTATAAAAAAATATAATATTAATAAAGGCTAATATGATGTGTACATTTATGTACAACCTGTGGTACGCTGAGCAGTTAACGGTAGAACGTTCGCATTCTAATCTCAGTGTCAATCTGTCAAAAATACCTCTAATTATCTTACATTTTTAACAAGATTTTGACATTGAGTGTCGCTGAGATAAGATTGACTAGATTTTGAAGGGTTTTATTATGAGAACTGGCCTTCCAGACTTACCACGACAAGCGCGACAAAGCTCTTTTTCGCAATTTTAATGCTATTCTAATGCCTAACATGATCGTTAAGCTCGAGTAAACTTGAAAAAGGTACTTTGACACTTCTTTATCCTGCGACGAGATAATGATGTATACGCCGAGTCTCTAATTCAGATAATTTTTGTAAACAAAGGTGATAACGAACTCCGTTCGTGACGAAATAGATGTCTTTGCTGGTTCTGTAGCCTCAGTTAGGACTAAACTCAGAGTCTTAATTGCATAATAGTTTTTTTCTTTACATTTAATTTTTCTTTTCTTTAATTGTATAATAATTTTTATATAGTTTAACACTTTTCCATCATCTTTGGGAAAGTTCACAACTCGTTTTAAGTTTCGTTTAACTTTTTGTAATTTTTTTTTTAATTAGTAAGTGCTTAACATAAAATATGCATGCCAGATTCACATCTAGTAGATGTCAATCAGACCTATTGTGTTGTAACTACTTTATTGAATTTGTGATTGTACATCAGTTTTGTGAATTAATAATAAAAAATAAAAAAAATAACAGACCAAAAAAAAAATCTTAATGGTAATTCCCAAAAAAATGGCGGGAAAAAACTGATTTTAGAAATAATAATTTAAAAATTATCAAACCGTAACTATATTAGAAATTTTCAGTTTTTAACAAAGTTATTAATAAGTGGAGATTTTCGAGTATGAAATATTTTATGATACTGGTAACACTGTAGGAGTTCCTAACATTTTGAAATTTCGTTTGACAGTGCGTCTAAGTTACGTCTTTTCTCGTGGTATTTTCAAGTCATTCGTTTTCTTTCCCCAATCAAGTTTTTCAAGTTTTTTTTTTGTTTTTGTTGTGTTAAATTTTAAGATGAAAGGTTTTGTACCACTGTCCGGTCATTTCGACAGTGAGATTTCTTGACGTTTCTTTGTTTACAAAAATTATCTGCATTAGAGACTCATAGTATAGCAAGTTAATAAAAACAAATCATTTTTATCGTAGCAACATTGACTTGAGGTTCCATTTCATTCGTTCGATTATATTTTTTAGTATTTACTATAATTATTTTTCGTGCACCTTTTCTAATTTATATTCAGTTTTTCGTGTAACCGACTTTTATGATTAAAATTTAATGTTTTTCTTTGGCATGCCGAAATTAAAATACAAAATGACGGAAATAAAAATTAGTGGCACATAATTTAGCTACTCACTAGATAATCACCACAAATGAAAAATTGGCCGACGATCACAATTTGACAAAGCGATGGTTGAATACATATTGTGACAATCACCATAAAATTAATGATAATGCAAATTTTGTTAATCACCACCCATAAGAAATGAACTGGCGATTTAATAATTATGTTGCCTTACAACGATAACTCCCTAGATTTCGTTAATTACTATAATTGGAAAAGTGACTGGCTATTACGAGTACCTACTGAAAGTGATGCTTATCTACGTAATAGTGCTACCCTCCGCCACAGTCTCTTGCGGCCGCCGAAAGGAACTTTTTTACAATATAAATAGTATCAGGTTGGGACAAAATAAATAAATAATAATAACCTGGGATATTATTCACACACGGTCATCTGATCCCAAACTAAGCAGAGATGGAAACCTGATAACTGATATACTACATACACTACTTTTTTTTGTAAATACATACTTATATAGATAATTACACCCAGACTCAGAACAAACAGACATGTTTATGCACACAAATGTTTGTCCTGCATGGGAATCGAACCCACGACCTGCAGCATGATGGGTGGTATCTTAACCAACCACGCCAACTGGCCTGTCAAAAGTAATGAGACACTTGGTTTACGTTTTATATTTTATGGTTCCGTACTAAAATGGTAAAAAGAAACCCTTATGGTGCGACTCAGTCTGTCTGTCTGTCACAGCTGGATATCTCAAGAACTACTAATGTTATCAACTTGAATTTTGGAACAGTTTTAGATTATCTTTGCCCAACTATTGAGAAAATAAGAAAAAAATAAAAATATTAGGTTGGGGAAAAAGTCTTTTCGCATTATAGTATGTATGAACTTGTAATAAAATCTCTTTGGCTATACTATTTGTATCTGGCTGGTTTTGGTATCATTGAAAGTTTAAATTTTAAAGAACATAATTCCAAATTCAAATTAGGAAAATGTGTGATTTTCATTTGTTTTTCGTATCGTCAAGATGAGTGAATCTAATGAAGAAATTCAATACATTTTAAAATTTTACTACATAAAGGTAAAAATGCAACGCAAGCCGCGAAAAAAAGTTGCGATGTTTATGGACCTAGTGTAGTGTCTGTGAGAGTAGCACAAATTTGGTTTAAGCGTTTTCAATCCGGAAATTTTGATGTCAAAGATGCACGTCGCTCTGGTCGCCCTATTACGGATAAAATGGATGCCATTTTTGAAAAAGTTGAGCAAGATCGGCATATCAGTAGTTACGACGTAGCTGAAGAACTGGAAATTGACCACAAAACAGTTTTGGCGCATTTGAAAAAAACTGGGTACACAAAAAAGCTCGACATTTGGGTACCTCACGAGCTCACTGAAAGAATCCTAATGAACCGTGTACTCATTTGTGATTCTTTATTACGACGTAATGAAACCGAACCATTTCTGAAGAAGCTGATGAAAAGTGATGAAAAGTGGATCACGTATGACAAGAACGTGCGAAAAAGGTCGTAGTCAAAGGCCGGTCAGGCTTCACACACTGTGGCGAAACCCGGGTTAACTCGCAACAAGCTGATGCTGTGTGTGTGGTGGGATTGGAAGGGCATTATTCATTATGAGCTGTTACCACCAGGCAGGACCATCGATTCTGAACTCTACTGCGAACAACTGATGAGATTAAAGCAAGAAGTTGAGAGAAAGCGGCCGGAATTAATCAACAGAAGGGGTGTGGTTTTTCATCATGATAACGCTAAACCTCACACATCTTTAGCCACTCAGCAAAAATTAAGAGAGTTTGGCTGGGAAGTGTTAATGCATCCGCCGTATAGTCCTGACCTTGCACCTTCAGATTTCCACCTGTTTCGGTCTCTTCAGAATTCTTTTTGCAGTGTCAGGTTAACATCACGAGAGGACTGCCAAAACCACTTGTCGCGGTATTTTGACCAGAAGTCCCAAAATTTCTATAGCAATGGGATCATGTCCCTACCTACAAGATGGCAAAAAGTTATCGAACAAAATGGTACCTACATACTTTAGTTAAATGTAAATAAACTATATTAAAAAATGTTTTGAATTTTCTTAAAAAATGCGAAGAAACTTTTTCCCCAACCTATTACATACATATATATATAATACACCCAGACTCAGGACAAACAGACATGTTCATGCATACAAATGTTTGTCCTGGATGGGAATCGAACCCACAAGATATGCGAAAAGACTTTTTCCCCAACCTAATATTTACAAAAAAAAAAGTAGTGTATGTAGTATATCAGTTATCTGGTTTCCATACAAGCTCTGCTTAGTTTGGGATCAGATGACCGTGTGTGTAATGTCCCAGGATATTATTATATTATTATTATATAATATCAATTTCGATCTGCAAATTAAGGATTGGGATTGAATATAGAAAGCCGTCGTACGACTTCTTGCCAACGTTCCGGCAAAGTTTGGATACCTTTCGCCCAGAACTCTGATGGCTGTGCCTCGAATAAGTTGTTCAACTCTGCCTCTTCATCAGAGAAATCTTTAAATTGTTTACCCCGCAAATGTTGTTTCAGGGCTCCTAAACAAATGATAATCTCACGGAGCGAGGTCTGGGGTATAAGGAGGGTGGGGTATCGTCTCCCAGCCCAAGTTTTCCAACTTTTGTTGGCGAACGGCAGATGCGACATGAGGTCGAGCGTTATCGTGTAGTAAAACTACATTGACTCGTCTTCGTCGTTTTTTCTTGATAGCAGCAGATAGTTTGGTCAGCTGGGTTGAATATTTGTCAGCGTTTATAGTTTCATTGTGTAATAGTTCATTAAACAGCATGCCTAGCGCGTCCCAGAAACAGCAAAGCAGACTTTTAAGCGGTTCTTTTTACTCAGCTTTGGTTGAGTTAGTGGCGTTTCTTCTGGAGGCAGCCAAAAAGCACGACGTGTATCGTTCTCGTAATGAATCGATGATTCATCTCCAGTAACCAGGTCAGACAAAAACTCTTTACGTCGCGGTCGCAGCAAAAGTGATTGACAGATAGCGACACGGACTGCACGACTGGCGTCTGTTAGGATGTGCAGTACCCACCGAGCCAAAACTTTTCGATACCCAAGCTCATGCTTCAGGTTTTCCACGGCGTGGTGACTGCAGTTAAGTGCTTCCGCTAATTCACGAGTGGTAGCATCCGGATTCGACTGCAGTTCGCGGCGTAAATCGTCATCATTTACTGCGGGTGGTCGTCCAGAGCGTGGCTGACTTTCAAGGCTCCTGTCTACTGATTGAAAATGGTCAAACTATCGGGACACCGTCGCATGGCTTGTACTTCCAGCGCGCAATGCAGTGTTGATATTATCAGCCGCAGCCCGCGCACTGTGGCCTAACAAGTACTCGTATAAGTATAGTGTTCGAACTTGTCGCTCGTCCATTTTCTTCAAACTGACTAAACCTACGCAAGGGCGGCTTTATATACCTGGGGGTATATAAAGCCGCCCATCACAAGTATCTAGAATGTTCTACAATTTTCAAGAATATTATCGAAAAACTTGAAAAAGGGAATGTATAGAGTTTTGTAGAGTGTCGCATTACTTTTGTGCCAACACAATAGTAATGATAACACTAATAAATTATTAATTCATATTTAATAACCACAAACTTAAACAACAATCATATTACGTATCGCCAATAAGTTGATTGATTCACATATGTTTTCTTGTAGGGAAATTCCTAATCGAATAAGTGGGTGAAAGGTGACATGTACATACATACGTGTCATGCCTTTTAAGCTTTATCGTTTGAAGAAAAAAAAAAAAAATTCGAACTTGTTCTACTTTTTATTGTTTTTCAAAGTATTCGCCACGTAGTTTAATACACTTTTCCATTCGCTCGAACCAGTTAAGAGAGTCGAAGCAGTTAAGATGCATATTCGTATGTGACCTGACACATTCCAAAGAACGCTGTGACTAAACAGTTGCATTAATCCTAATTCTTTCGATTGTTTTGATATTATAAATTCCAACAAATTTGAATATTGAACAGTTCTTATTCAAAATTGGCGGCAAATATGTAAACGACAGAACTTAAAAAGCATGCCTGGTATTAACTAAGTATTTCCATTATTAATATATTGTAAAAAAAATATTATTCAAATAAATACAATTAGAATCCTGCCATGTTAATTTGGAGTTGTCTTTTTTTTTTTTGTATCATAATATTGTCTACTTTTCCCGTGGTCAAAATCGAGGACGACTAAATACGACTAAACGAGAGAAGAATCGGAGATTATCTCGTGTCGAATTGTCAAAATTCGATATAACTTATGGTTTGTCGAGAAAACATCGAGTTTGACAGACCGAGTCGAGTATTTTGTATAGCAGCGCTGTCAGAAAATGAAAAAAGAGTTGCGCTCTCAGAAAATTAGTCACGCGAGAGTGAGTAATAAGTTGCTAGTCCGGCTGGTTATTCACAGCCGATATTAGAGTGCTACAAAGATATTTTGGCGCCTGAATGACATTGAACCTTATAGTGTAGATTTATATAATGAAGTGCAACGCTCTTTTCGATAACTTACTAAAATAATTTAATTTACATAATTATCTGGCTACGCGCGTCTTTATGTAAGTATGTAGGAAGAAAGATAACAAATTTTTTTTGATAAAAAATAGCATTTATAAACGAAATAGGAGTTGATAACGTAAATCTTACTAATTTAAAAATTAAAAAAAACTTATTATTCTAAAAACGTAAATAACGTGATATACGTTTGTGTTCTCCGATTGGTTAGGCGGAGGTGTACCTACAGTACACCCACATTTTAATTGTAATTAATAATAATATTCTTAAATATTAAAGTACTTATGACATCTCTTCTAATAAATGGAAAAACTCATTAAGACGCAGATATATGCCAATGGCCATGAGTGGTTAGCTTGCGTGTTCTGTGCTGAGCTCACGCAACGCGTTGTACGTCCACCCAGTAATAGGAATCGCGCATCAAGAAGCGCTGTCCCAAAGTAGATGCAGAGCATTATTCATTTATTATCCATAAAACAAAATATATTTCAATAAAACACGTATATACTAAAAGTTAAATAATTTAATTACCTTTAAAATGATGAAGGTTTCATAAAAATTTGCTTGACAGTTTTTTCGTGATTCTAAGTTTTTTATCCGCGTTAGACATAACTTTACAAATTAATTTCACTTGTATGTATTATAAACATAATCTTAAATTTTCACAGATTAAGTTATTAAGAAAATGCTCTAATTAAACATTTATTTTTTTTCCAAATCTTTAACACTACTCGTTTAGACGTGACCTTTAGTTTTAAATCATTAAAAGTCGGTTATCGTCGCCTTAAATGTAATATTTATTACACGAGGCAATACCATTGACATGATTAATTAAAATTTAATTGAAAAAGACGCAACAACATTTAGACTTCAATTTATCATCATTCTCCTGCCCTTGTCCCAATTCATTTGGGGTCGGCGCAACATGTCTTTTTCTTCCATACTTCTCTATTACTCGTCATCTCGGTAGACACTCCCTTTCTAGCCATATCATCTTTCACACAGTCCATCTATCGTTTCTTTGGTCTTCCCTTACTCGTATAGTCATCTACATTCATATTCAAAACTTTCCTGACGACATTTTCCGCATTTTTCTGCATCACATGCCCATACAGCGGATTACCACACAACTAGGAATAAGAAACTAGAAATAGGAGTAGGGACAAATCCCACCTCCCTCCTCTTGGTCCTTCCCGCCTTGCGGCATATGGACTCATTGCATACTTCTTATTCCTGTCCCTTTAAAATTTCACCTCTCCCCGTTCTGGGGCATGCTAACATCACACTACGTACATGCCTTCGCGCACGAGCAGACTTATTTGCTTACAGCAATTACTGTCACATAAACCCTAATATTAACTAACATCAAACAACAAGTAATTTCCTCTAGCTAATTTTATTTTGTGAGCAAACGACTTCAGCCTCCGGAAGCCTTCCGCACTCGCCACCAGCTCCCTGTGGTAAACTGGTCCTGATTCGTTCCTACTCCAGTCCCCCAACATTGCCTCTCTGGCGTCTACGTACGGAGTGCAGTCCCGCAGGACATGGTCCCGAAATTCATCCGCCAGCCCACAATAGCATTTAGCAGTGTCGCTTAGCGACATTGTGTGTAGGCGGCCTCCCATGTCCTGTTAGGATCTATGACGCGACATAATCCGGCTCCACCCATCCCTGCTCCAATCGATCCGCCACTTTCAGAAAGAAACAATACATGTTACCGGCCATCACCGGAGGCATGCGGATTATTCCGATCTGTCACCCTGCTTTGTCCCCTTGAAGGAACAGATTGGAAAAAAGTTTGATCTGTCCCACTGTTAGCAACTTCATTCACTCCTATCTGTCCCAGGTAGGAGTGAATAAAGTTCGAACTGTCCTCTCGTTGCTAACAGATCCATTTTTTTCCGATCTGTTCCTCTAAGGGGACAAAGGGATGACAGATCGGAATAATCCAGGCTTGCCACCGCTCCTACCACTGAGCAACGACCTCCGCTCTCAGCTTCCCAATCGCCACCTTACGCTCCCTGCTGACCAACTCAGAACACTCCTACGCGACTCGTCCTGCCCGATCAACCTCCAGGTCGGACGGAAGCACTCCCGCCAGCACAAGCAATGCCGCGGTGCTGACCGACTTAGGTCGGTCTGCACGTGGCATTGCTTGTGCTGGTATATAGATGCCTTGGTTAAAAGAATTAGTGCTTGGCGTTGCGTGCATAACAGCGTAGTCCGCACTGCATATCTGTTAAAACTCCGCCACCATACGGCCGCAGCATATGTTGAAATTGCCACATAAGTTCCTGCAAAGAAGGTATTTTATGCCCCAGGGCCTGCAGTCTCGACATAGATAGCGATCGCTTTACGACCAAATTCGGTCGCAAAGTCCTAGTGGGCTACCTATACGGTCAAAATTGCGTAACAAGCAATTTGATTTTTTCGTGTTTGTCATGCAATTTTGACAGTCTAGCGACGCCACTAGGACTTTGCGACTGAATTCGGTCGTAAAGCGATCGCTATCTATGTTGAGACTTCCTGAAGACGTTCACAGCCCGTCGGCCGGCCAAACTAGCATGCGGCACGTAGGAGCCCGCTTCATCAGTTACAACGCCCAGCAACATGGTCTGTACTACACTCGCTATCGAGGCGCCAAATTTACCCTTTAGACTCTAAAGAAGTCGCAGACCCTCACTCTAAAGTTTAGAGTGAGGGTCTGCGAATTCGAAATATGAATATAATATGATTAGCTGAAAATTCGAGACCCTTCGGCCTCGGCAGCTTCAGGATGTCATCGAGCAGGAGGTTCCAGAGTGTCGGCCCAAGAACAGATCCCTAGGGACAGCCCATAGTGGACTTCCCTCCTTCCTCTAAAATTTTCCGAGAGCGGCCGATCGTTGCCCTTTGGCAAGACGACTAACTTGCCTAACTTCCAAATGTCCGGGAACAGGCCTTCACTAATACACGCGGAGTACATTAAAAGAATCTTCCGCTGAACTTTCCACGCGTGCTTAATTATTCTGGCTGTAAGGCCGCCCAACCCGGAGGCTATGTTAGGGAGATCCCTAATGATGCGTTCGAGTGCCGCAGCGCTGGGTGGATCCGACTCCTGCCCGTTCGGGAACATGTTGCTGCGAGCCTGACTTGGTTCCCCTTCCCTGGCATCTTTGTCTTTTCGTGCATGTTGCCAGGCTCGCCGCGCGTTGTATACCTTAACCCGCACTTTGTCCAGTTCCGGAGACAACCATTCATAACCTATCTTTCCTCCCTCGCTTGCCTAAACATGGTGACTTCTACGCCTGAAGCCTACCCATCCTGTTGTGAAGCACACTGCGAAATCGCTTGTAATCCACCTGTGTGAAAGATGATATAGCGAAAAAGGGAGTGAGTGTTGGGACAAGGGCAGGAGAATGATGATTTTAATTTAATTCTCCGCTACTATTCTCTTGACAGTTGTTAACCGAACAGTATAATATGACACGTATCTGTAAGGATATTTTATAATATTTCAATTTATACAATTTAAAAGTGCAGAACCACTATTGTGTACCTGTGGGGGCGTTCATTAATTAATGAGGCGAGATTTTCCAAAATGCGTATTTTAGTGTGAATACGTTAATCTGTGCTTGATTGCGTTGGACATATTTTAATAAACAGTTTGCTTTTATTATTATTTTTTTATAATAATTACCCAGTTTTCTAACAATTATACAGATTCTTGCGAAAAAAAATGTGATAATTGACGCCCCCCCCCCTCTCCCTCACGTAATATTGGGTAAGATTCGCCTCGACCCACTCCCTCTTCTAAACGCCTCACGTAATTAATGGAAGCCCCCTTTCCCACTATGTTGGGGTCGGAGTTAGAAATTATGTTTAATAGTTTTATAGCTACAACTAGCTATATTAATATTTACTTAGTCATTATTCTTCACCGATTACATTAATTTATGCCTGTGTTACTACTGTCGAGTGTGTCTCCACTACTATACTCTCAACAGTTAGTAGACATTCAAATGTTCCTGCGTTAAAATGTCTAATGTTAATATTTATCTATAACTATATTTTGAATGTTTGCAGTGGTGAAGTCGCTGTACGTGGTATCGGTGGGTGTGGATGGCCATTTCTCGAAGCCCGGGCTCGGCGCGTACTCTTCGACAGACACTCGCTCTGCGCTGTACATCGGCGGACATGAGCGGCCCTTGCACAAGGTGCGCGGCGTTCGCTCCCGACGCGGCTTCACCGGCTGCATCAAAAACATCGTCATTGGAGAATCACCTGTCAAAATACCACTAACTGCCGCTGGCAGAAACACACACGTTGGTGTTTGTCCCGTCGATTAGCGGAATATCGAACTGCAATCATCGAATTATCCAAAGACGAATTAGCGAATTTTAATTTTATGTGAGTACTTTTGTATGGAAATCCATAAAGCACCGATTAAGGGCCATCCATAAATTACGCCTACGCTCCACGTGTCCAGGTACTATATTTTTGTGCCGTTGTACGAACCTAGTGTGATGTCACATATTTTGCAATTTTAAATTAAACCTTATTAGTAACACTGATAGATTGGGTACTTAATATTTTAGTTTTTCGTTTGAGATGAAGTTTATAGTTTTAAAACTTTTGATGTAGGATGCGTGTGACGTTACAAAACGGGTGACTCGACTCAACACCTCTTGCCAGACGATGTCACACTTTGTTGTCCTTCCCTCCCCCCTTACCGTGCGACGTAATTTGGGGGATGGCCCTTATAATATATGTATAGGCGCTTTCACTTGTATGGATAGACTCGTAGTGAAACCAAAAGCTTATGTTATTATGTGTAACAGTTCATAATTTCTATCCAAGTCAATATATAAAATAATGTGTGTAATGTTCATGTTTAAAGAAATTTTACTTTGATGAATTAAATTGAATTAAATAGCAAGACTAAAGTGTAAGCTATACGACAGACATATTAAAACTATAAAACTGTTATTATAATGTTCAAAATAGATGTATGTTACAAACCAAATTATAAAATATATATTTACCATTCAAATGTGTTTCTTATTTTTTGTCATTCCTTTTGGTAAGTATCCGATGTTTCATAGACGTTTTGAAGTTGCGCCACAACATCTCTTCATAGATCCTTCTGGAATAGCACCATTACATCTAAACATACTTCATTTTGGAGCTGCGCTAATGAGCCGCGGTCCCACGGCCCGTTCACTGACAGGCCCCGCCAGGCGTTGCTACGCGACAGTACCGAGCATTCTGACGATAGGCCACCGCTGGCCTCGTCGGATACGACGGTTACCACAGCCTGTCGGCCTGGCCTGGCGCGATCTAGCCTAGGAGAAAGCGGGCCGTGGGACTGCAGGATCACCTATCAAAATAGGTATTTCTGGCACAGATCTGATTTTGTAACAGGAAAATAAAATAATCTGCTTAGTAAGCTGTTAGGGATATATATTTTTTTACAAAATTGTTAGTATCCCTCGCTTCTCCCAAGGGATCAGTAGTAAGTAGTAAGCATTTTATGCTTAAGCTGGGCATCCGAAGTACTTGCTCTTGCGTTATCTAGGTCTATCTACAATATGTAACAAAAACCCTGTTGTTCCTTTTAACACATTATCTGTTGAATTATTTGCGATTTTTTTTCACATGTTTGTACTCAAACAACTTTGGCACCAAACCAGAATTCGCGAAAAAAAATCAGCTGTCCTATACATTCATGTTCGCATAACTCGTCAAAATGTAGGGGGCAGCTAATTTTTTTTTCGCGATTTCAGGCTTGGTCCTGTAGTAAAAGTTGTATGTTAACAGAGTACCTACAATCAAGTGTTAAAAGATTAACAGAGTTTTTGTTACATATTTTATATCTGTGGTTTAAACTGAGAAAGGGTAAGGATCGAGTAGCTCTTTATAATGGCATAAATGTTTATAATCAACTTATTGGCGATACGTAATATGATTGTTGTTTAAGTTTGTGGTTATTAAATATTAATTAATAATTTATTAGTGTTATCATTACTATTGGGTTGGCGCAAAAGTAATGACTTTTCAAGTTAATTGTTTTCGAAAATATTCTAGAATGCTGCAGAACATTCTAGATATTCGTGATGTGGGGGTATATAAAGCCGCCCTGGCGATCGGTTTAGTCAGTTTGAAGAAAAATGGACGCGCGACAAGTTCGAACACTATACTTATACGAGTACTTGTAAGGCCACAGTGCGCGGGCTGCGGCTGACAATATCAACACTGCATTGGGCGCTGGAAATACAAGCCATGCGACGGAGTCCCGATGGTTTGACCGTTTTAAATCAGGAGACAGGTGCCTTGAAAGTTAGCCACGCTCTGGACGACCTCCCGCAGTAAATGATGACGATTTACGCCACGAACTGCAGTCGAATCCGGATGCTACCAGTCGTGAATTAGCGGAAGCACTGAACTGCAGTCACCACGCCGTGGAAAACCATCATGAGCTTGGGTATCGAAAAGTTTTGGCTCGGTGGGTACTGCACATAAACTAACAGACGCCAGTCGTGCAGTCCGTGTCGCTATCTGTCAAATACTTTTGCTGCGACCCCGACGTAAAAAGTTTTGAGATTTGAGATGAATCATGGATTCATTACGAGAACGATACGCGTACTTTTTGGCTGCCTCCAGAAGAAACGCCACTAACTCAACCAAAGCTGAGTAAAAAGAACCGCTTAAAAGTTCTGATTTGCTGTTTCTAGGACGCGCAAGGCATGCTGTTTAATGAACTATTACACAATGAAACTATAAACGCTGACAAATATTCAACCCAGCTCACCAATCTATCTGCTGCTATCAAGAAAAAACTACGAAGATGAGTCAGCGGAGTTTTACTACACGATAACGCTCGACCTCATGTCGCATCTGCCGTTCGCTAACAGTTTGAGAAATTGGGCTGGGAGACGATACCGCACCCACCTTATTCCCTAGACATCGCCCCATCAGACTATCATTTGTTTAGAGTCCTGAAAAAACATTTGCGGGGTAAACAATTTAATGATTTCTCTAACTCCGCCTGGAGTTGAACAACTTTTTCAGGCACTGCCATCAGAGTTCTGGGCGAAAGGCATCTAAACTTTGCCAGATCATCGGCAAGAAGTCTTAGATGCTAATGGTGATTAATAACAATCGGAATAAGCCAACAAATCGTGTCATACTTCACAGTTTTCGGTTAAAGTTTCTCACGAACATCATCACAGTCTTTACTAGGATATAAGGAGTAGCAATAAAGAGTGTTGTTTAAGAACCCAGAAGTCTGGCTAGTTACTGACATGTGATTTTTAATCTTATTATCGTATACTTATTTACCTACTCTATTACTGAGTTTCTAGATACCTATTTATTTGAAGTATGTTATGTTTTCGAGTTGATGATCTCTTCCCTATATGTCTATCCTGTATATCTTTGACTATATGACACACACTCCATTGCGAAATATGCATGATGTCTCCACATACAATCTAGAACCTACCAGTTGCAGTAGCATAAAAACGTTAGTAACAGGCACAGTGGACTTACAGGAAGCCGTTTTTGTGTCTCTGATTGTAAAGAGTCCGTAATTCTCGGTAAAATCACATTCAGTACAACACTTTTGGAAAAACGGTAACTCTTTTTAAAACAATCTTCTGAATAATCATGAAATGGGTCCACATCGCGAAAGTGAAGTTTGCTATTTCTAGGCTCAGCAACTTCAATCTCCGGTAGTATATCGTAATCGATATCATCTATAACACCAAAAGTCGCTTCGATGCTTTCCATTACAACGGAAAATGGCTGAGCTCTCAATTCTTAAGTAAAGAAAATGGTGACTATTACTTGGCTAAGAATTCTCACCTTTGACAGTTCTAACTTCAAGCAATTACTAAACTCAATCAATCTGCCTAGCCTTTTCCCAACTATGTCGGGGTCGGCATCCAGTCTAACAGGATGCAGCTGAATACCAGTATTTTACATGGAGCGACTGCCTATCTTACCTCTACAACCCAGTTACTGGGTAATACGATACCCCTTGGTAAGATGGGTTGTCAGACTTTCGGGCTTCTTAGCGGAAACTACTCTTTATGTGTAGGGTTAAGGGTTAAGGTTTTGTTGTTGTTAGGCTCAGGCCTGAAACTGCGTTAAGCTGCGCCCGCGACGGGCAACCGTCGCGTGTCTACGCGCGTGGACACGCGGGTGGGCTCCGTGGCTACGCGACGGTCCCCGTCACGGGGACCTGTCGCGGAGACCGATTTACGCAGTGTCGCTAGTTCAATTTTAACGGTGTGCTTGTATAGTCGTGTCGATGGAGAACTTAATATATTATTACGTAGCAAAACGACGACTAGCAAAAAATAAACGACAGCCAGTAAGCCCGTTTATTGAATCTAGGTTGTTGTGCGGGGAATTTGTTGTAAAGTTCAGTAAATTAAGAGAAAATAATAACTCATTTTACAAATATTTTAAAGTTTCGGTACAGGTGTACGACGAATTATTTTCGAATCTGGAACCATATTTGAAGATCAAAAATTTAAAAGTAAAATCTGTATCGAAAGACATTGTCCTTGATTTTCTCCGACCGTGCGTGCGACCCGTATCACCTAGCGTTATTAACTGAACAAGCCCGTGCGTGTTCCCGCTGGCGGGGACCGCGCGTGCCCCCGCGACGGGTTCCGTCGCACGGAGGCGGGCCCCGTTGCGTGGGTGCGGGGCGCGCCTCCCCGTGACGGACACCCGCGCTGGTCCCCGCGATGCTCCGTCGCGGGGACCTTTTGTATGAAACCGCGCGGGTGCCCGCTTAACGCAGTTTCAGGCCTTATGCAAGTTGTTGCAATTATTATTATATTATAAACCCCGACGAGCTTAACTTAATCTGAGGGATCGACCCGTGCGACTTTTATTACTTAGCCATGAGCAAATTACTAAACTACAGGTTAAAAATCTTGAGTAATTACTTTTAATGATGTTACGATGGTGTTAATTTTTTTAACATACTTGGGTTTTCTAGGCTTTTGATATTTTAATATTTTATTTATCATGTAGACGCAATGTAGACTCATCACATCATATTTTTGTAGTTTAAGAAAAAGATCAAGAAAAAGCATTGCTATCTGTCTCGTGAGGTCCTTGACAGTATTTAACCTCTCACTGTCGATGATACACCATTGGATCTTAACAAGACCTTAATATGTAAACGCCTGTATAAATTATAGGTTTGCAACATTGTTGATCTCGTCATCTTCTTGACCGCTGCCGGTGACCAC
Source organism: Dicycla oo (assembly GCA_948252095.1). NCBI lineage: Eukaryota > Metazoa > Arthropoda > Insecta > Lepidoptera > Noctuidae > Dicycla > Dicycla oo. The sequence continues at coordinate 38,355,532 of OX411709.1, read as the reverse complement.
CCGCCATTTGGAATGACGCTTTTTACGAGCCGGTTGCCCGCCTTCTTCGGTGGTATCAATCGTTACGTCCGAACGTCTTCCGCTAGGTTCGTGGCTCCGGACTCCAACGGTGTCTATGGTTTGTACTCGTACCTGTCACAGTGATCATTGGTTCGACTCATCCAGTTTCGGGTGTATTCGGCAAGTTATTTATTTCACCTACGTCACCATCTGTCTTTGCTTTTACAGCGGCTGACTTTTTTGCAGCGGCATATCCATTTTGGTTTTTAGCGAGCGAATTAACTCGCGATTGACACAGGTCGCTGCATCGCTGGAATCGCTGACCGGTCTTGAGCATCGGTCTCCACTAGTTTTAAAGGAATCCATTTCTATGTACCCTCATTGAACAATAGCACTAGTTTCGCTATTAAACAGTATCGTCTGTGGTCGCCTGTTGTTATCATTGTTGAGTATAGTCATGTATTGTACCCATGAGCGCTTTTACCTTTGGACATTGATTATAATTAAAAAACTGGCAGTACTAAAAATATAATATTGCAACACTGTGGTGGCATTTTTATTTCCTAGCAACACCAGTGAGTGGCGTGACGCTATCGGTGTTGTGTGCAGTGTGAGGCCATTTTGGAGATAGTCTGAAATGTCCATAGGAACAATACATGACCTACGTTGAACAAACATCGTCCGCAATTAAGTAATTATTGATTTGACTGGCCTGTTGGTCTAGTGGTTAGTGGCCCTGACTGCTATGCCGGAGGTCGTGGGTTCGATTCCCACCCAGGACAAATGTTTGTGTGATGAGCATGATCATTTGTTCTGTGTCTGGGTGTAATTTATCTATATATGTATGTATTTAGAAATATATAAGTATGTTTATCAGTTGTCTAGTACTCATAACACAAGCTCTGCTTAGCTTGAGGCTAGACGGCGTTGTGTGATAGTTGTGGAATATTATTATTATTATTATTATTATTTAAAATTCTCCGAAATATCTGTGGATACGAGTCTTGCACAGCACTACTACAACTTTTATATTATACTGAACTTTGAAAGATTTATTATCACTACATTAAAATACACATCATACAAAAATATACACACGTATAGGTAGGTCTAGTAGAATTCTTTGTGAACAAGCTATTATTACAGCCAGGCAGGCAGCCATACTGTTTCCAGTAAGTTGGTAATAGGTTACAACTGGAAACAGTGTGGCTGATGAGATAACTCGCAGCAATGGCCACTCTTTCAAAGCCTCTTGTTTATAAATCACCATCGATAGTGGACCATTTACCATCAAGCCATCTGCAAACTCGAAAGTTAAAGTCACGAAGAAAAAAACCGGTCAAGTGCGAGTCGGACTCACGCAACGAGGGTTCCGTACTATCATATATTAAAAAAAAGTGTGCTATTTAGAGACATCGTTTTATTTTTCCTGTAATCTTTACATAAACTTCTATCACATACAATAATTTCAGATTTTTCTCTATGCAAACTTATAACGTATTTTTTACATTTTTCATCAAAAGTCAAAAACAGTGAGGCTTAATAATAATAATAATATCCTGGGACATTTCACACGCGGTCATCTGATCCCAAACTAAGCAGAGCTTGTACTATGGAAACCATATAACTGATATACACTACTTTTTTTGTAAATATATACTTATATAGATAATTACACCCAGACTCAGAACAAACAGACATGTTCATGTACACAAATGTTTGTCCTGGATGGGAATCGAACCCACGACCCGCGGCATGATAGGTGGTATCTTAACCAACCACGCCAGCTAAAAAAAAATGTTTGAGAATGTGCAAACAGCGCTCTTTCATATGATATCCCACATGCCCTATAAACTCTTCTAAAACTTTTCCAAAAATGAAGTTGATAGCATTAGTAGTTCTTGAGATATCCAGCTGTGACAGACAGACTGAGTCGCACCGTAAGGGTTCCTTTTTACCATTTTGGTCCAGAACCCTAAAAATAAAAAGTCGCCCCTTTAATCAAAAGCCGAAATAACAAAAAAAATCTATTTTGTGGGAAAACGCATCACAAACGCATTAAAAGCATGATATTGTCTACCTTAATGGCTTCAATTTATCACAAAAAAATAAAGAAATCTCTGTCATTTTCATCGTTATCGAGTCGGCTGTTAGACTGAACGATTCTCTGTGCGAAATTAATTCAGTTTATAGTAAAAACTCGAAATATGTAATTTTTGAGTTATTTCGTTTTTACATTAAAGGGGCGAAGTGTTAAATAAAAATTAAAAAAAAAAACATCTTTTTCTGTTTCAGGAATATATAAAAATAATGTAGCTCTTTTAGAATTGTATAATAATGATTATAAAGAGACAACTCGAAAATTCGGTGGTTATTTATATGGTGGAAAAGTGTTTGTTAAAGATTATTTTGATTTGTCTTCTGAACGACCATGGGTTGACAGTAAACTGAACAAATTACTGAATAATGCTTCAAAATTAAAACAGAAGGGAATCTTAATCACGAAACTTGAATATTACATCAGAAATATGCCTATAAAAGACACCAGTGCACGACAAAATCTTATTATTAAATACCTTCGGTGTTACTCTTCTCGATATGAACCTTTTTTCGTAAGTACCTAGCTAGTATGAGTAGCACGGTTATTTATTGGCCACCATCATAGTAGTTGTCAATAATGTGTGGTAGTACCTAATGGCAAATCGCCAACCCATCTTGAGCAAGCGTGGCGTGGTAATCATTGCTCATGCGTGTGGGACAATAATAGGCTGCTATTATAATGGGAAACCTTTACCATTCCTTCACTTACACAAGTACTTTAACCTCTATACTAGGGATGCGTAGGTAGGGATACGCATGATTCCTTTTTTCTTTTTTTGTTTTCTTTTTGCTGTAATATAATTTGACCACCTTATTAATGCTCATTTTCTTCTAGCTGACTACTTCAATTTTTATCCCAATACCCCGCCACTCTTAATTGGATATCTGATAGTCTGCCTCTACGAATTCGGAAGGACCCTTATTGGAATTAAAAGTACATCTAAGGCAACAGTGATTGGGCTACCATTGGTATTCATAAAAGTAGAACACGGCTTTATGAACTATACAATGAAAGGTCTTTTGTAAACACTGCTGAATTTAATTTATATGTTAGAAACTATTCAAAATTATTTAAAAAAGTTTGTTGTATGGCCAAGTCGCGTTATTTGAGTTCGAAGATTAAAAACAGTAGTAATGTAATTAAAACGACTTGGAATATTATTAATAGTGAAACGGGAAGGTCTAATAACCGAAGTGCTGACTACAGCCTGTCTATTAATGACAATATAATAAAATCAGACTCACAAGTCGCCGCGGCCTTTGAAAATTTCTTTTCAGATATTCCTGTTTCAACTACTAAATCCCTAAACTCATCAACTTCTGTTGCTGAGTCTTTGCTTAAGGAAAATGTTAATGCTTGCGATTCGGAATTTAATTTTGAACAAATTACCTGTAGAGACATAATTAAAACCTTTCACACTTTAAATGTAAAAAAGACAGCAGATCTGTGGGGTAATTCTGTAGAAGTTGCTAAGTCTATTATTGACATTGTAGCACCTACTTTAGCTCTTATCTTTAATAACTGTATTGACTGTGGGGAGTTTCCTGACCTCATGAAATATAGTAAAATAATACCTTTGTTTAAATCAGGTAGTACATCAGACCCCACAAATTATAGACCTATTTCAGTACTACCTACGTTTAGTAAAATTTTTGAGAAATTAATTTTAGACCAATTGCAAAGATTTTTTAATAAACATAAATTATTACATAACAAGCAGTTCGGTTTTACAAAGGGTCGTTCAACTACTGATGCCGGTGTTGAACTTTTAGGACATATTTATAATGCATGGGAAGACAAATGCGATGCCTTGGGCATCTTTTGTGATTTGTCCAAGGCATTCGATTGCGTTCTTCATGAAACGTTAATCAGGAAACTCCGCCATTACGGGATCCGGAACACTCTTACTTCATACTTGAGTAATAGGATTCAGAGCGTTGACGTTAATGGAAAAAGATCGCCCGGATCTATAGTAACAATGGGGGTCCCACAGGGCTCGATTCTTGGTCCTTTCTTATTTCTTATTTATATTAACGATTTGCCCTATCTCATTAAGGATGATCATGATATAGTTTTGTTTGCGGATGATACTTCACTTTTGTTTAAACTTAAACGTCAGCAGCTGGTTACTGACGATGTAAACAGAGCGATCTCAAAAGTAGTTCACTGGTTCAGTGTTAATAATTTACTCCTTAATGAAAAAAAAACCAAATGCATTAAGTTTACACTACCTCACGTTAGGCAGGTGAAAACTAACGTGTTGATAAAGGGCGAAGAGTTGAATCCTGAAGATAGCACAGTATTCTTGGGCTTAACTTTGGATGCTAAGCTTCAGTGGGGCCCACATATAGATAAATTGTCAAAAAAGCTAAGCTCCGCAGCATACGCTGTTAGGAAAATTCGTAATTTAACCAACATAGAGACAGCCCGTTTAGTGTACTTTAGCTATTTTCATAGTATAATGTCGTACGGTATTCTGTTGTGGGGAAATGCAGCCGACATTCAGACTATCTTTGTTTTGCAGAAAAGAGCTGTTCGATGCATTTATAAATTAAGTCCGAGACAATCTCTCAGAGAGAAATTTAAGGAGATTAATATACTGACTTTGCCTTCTCAGTACATTTTTGAAAATCTTTTATATGCCCATAAAAACATTAAATTGTTTAAAAAATACAGTGATATCCACAATATAAATACTAGGAACAAACACAAATTTGTTGTACCTCCAACAAGGCTCAAGAAAATAGGTGGATCATTCAGGTGTCAATGTATACGCTTTTATAATAAACTTCCAAGCCACGTTCAAGATCTGAGTCTTAATAAATTCAAATCATTCATTAAACGCAAGTTGTGTCAGAAAGCTTTTTATACCGTTAAAGATTATATTGAGGACAAAAAGGCTTGGGATTGAACTGCTCCAATTTTATTTTATATTATTTTTATTTTTGCATACTGAATGTTGACATTAATATTTACTTTGTAAGTATTATATTATTTTACTTTATTGTGAATGTGAAGACTATGTAGGTCATTGCTTTTTTTTTTTTGTTTGTTTTATTTTTTCTCTCAGTTATTTTTAATTATGGTCTGGCAGTTTGAGTAATCTATGCGGCCTACCCCAATGTCCTTTCTTTGGTATTGTTCGTCGAATCGTTGAGCTCCTTAAGTTCTGAGTTGAGCTGCGCGATTACTGACAAATGCGTGCACTGACTGGACAGGTCCTCTCAATCTGTGTGGTTCTTTCCTCAAAAGACCATTTCAGACACCAATCTACATGGTCTTCACATGAAGTGACCAAGATTATGTCTGGACTTTATAAGAGACTGTGACCTCTGAGTTTGTTTCGGCCTTTCTTCTCAGAGTAGTCAGATAGGACACGCCGACCTCATCTAGTTTAAAAAAAAATATTGACTTGTAAAAGTGTTTGTACAAACCTACTTACAGAAATAAAAAATCATTTATCATTTATCATTTAACAGCTGATATTTGCCACCTCTTAGTAACACTGTTCCGTGAAGCAGAGTAAGTACCTAAAGAAGTCGTACACTGCACTAGAAGCTTTTTCCTACTGTGTTGTGGCTCAAAGACATTTAAATATACTTACGGATGTAACATAGACAGGATACATGTAATTATAAAGGATCAATTTTTAGGGTTATGCACCACAAAAGGAATAAACGGTGATCCACGAGTAACCCTTTAAGGGTTGTAAGAGGTCCCCTATAGCAAATTGATTCAAAGACACCCCGTCTTTGAATCAATTTGCTCCGAATCTGATAAAATAATAAATAATAAAGTCGTTTAATTTATAAAAAGGGCCCATTTACAATAAATACCTTAACAATTAAAATAGAGCACGGTTGCTTATTTGCCTGAACTAGGTTGAACCTGTGCTTCAGGCTAGAGTACATAAATACTTAATGTAATATATTAAAAATGAGTCGAAAGTAAAAAATGAAATTAAAACTTAAGTAAATAAAAGTAAAATAGCATGATAGCGGTTCTATTTGCAGAAAACAAGTAGATCTTCTGTCTGTGCATAATCTATGTTAGTAAATATCATATTTAAGTATATATTTTTATAGCTAAAGTAGTTTACATATGCGCACTCTTTTAACTAGGCTTTCAACATGTTTTATTAAAGGTGTCGTCTATTATTACCCCGAGATATTTTATGTTGAATATTTTGAGAATAAGGACAATTACATATATTGACTGTACGGTTTCCACATTGGTGGGCATATAGATGAGGGTTAGTAATGTTAATTTGAGGCTTGCGCTTGGAGAACTGTATGTATACTGTCTTGTCATCATTTAAAGTTAATAAATTGCTTTTAAGCTACAGTATTAAAATCTAGTTGAACGATTTCGAATAGTTCGCTACCGGTTTTAGCGCCAAATATTAACGCCGTGTCGCCGGCATATGATATAATTTAAGATTACACAAGTCGATACTATTAATCAGGAATAGCATGGGAGAACACCAAAACCGATATTTTTCTGCTGATTGCTCGTAATATTATCTATTCTAAAACATTGGTACCGACCGTCTAAATAGTCAGCAAATTGTTTCAACGGAGTTCCCGTTATTCCTATGGTCTCTAATTTGTAAATAAATAAATAAAATAAAAAAAATAAAAATAGTTTATTTGATAACCTTAAACGTACAACAAAATTTGAGATTGGAGCCTCCTTTTAAGCAAAAGATGCCTGTATTAGGAGACTCCGCTCTTTCAAAAACAAGAAGTGTAAACTATACAATACGAGTACATAATCAAAAACAAGGTGATTTGAGTGAAAGAGGGTGGGTGTGTGTAAGTGAGGGTGTGTGTGTCTGTGTGTGTGTGTGTGTGTGTGAGTGAGGGTGTGTATGTTTGTGTGGAGAATTGTGTTAGTATAGTGTTAGTGTGTCTGTTGTAGAAGTGATTCAGTCTCACTATAGGTTAGCTTTCTTATCCATTCCGTTAGTATTTTTTTGCATTCATAACAATTCTTAGGGTAGATGTAAATGTGTTTATTAATAGCATTATAAAGCTGAGCAGATCGTTTAAAAAGTTGAATACTTGCAAATAATGTTCTTGTTTGTGGTATTTTTAATATAATGTCTTTTCTTCTTCTAGCCAATATTCTGGGATCATAGGTTAGTGCTTTATGTTTTGTAATAATAACTTGAATAATATAAAGCTTCCGGACCGTTAAAAGGTTACTGATTTGATAAAGTTTTTCAGTACAATATCTCCGTTTTTTTAAAATACATGCACTTGATGAGAGCCCGCTGTGCTCGCTCTAATTCTAAAAATTTTGTTTTAGAAGCTCCCCCACAAATAGGGATGCAGTAAAGCAAAACTGATTGTACAAGCGCTAGATATATCATATTTAGGAAGTTTTTATTCCTGCCTGGAGGAGTACATATATTTATAGGTATTATATGTCTAAGTGTCCTGAAAATCCAGCTTAGTTTTCTGATTCTGGTAGCGACTTGATCAATGTGGGGATGCCAAGATAATCTCTGGTCGACAATAATACCCTAATATTTGATGTGAGGTACTCTGTTTATAGTTGAGCAGCTGCATTGTGAGTAACTTCCAGCATCACATAGGTGAACTTTAAGATTAAAGTCAGTACTGGGTTGTGTACGATTGGACACACTGAAACATATGTAGTTAGTTTTTGATATGTTCAGTGTGAGCAAATTTTGTCCCAGCCATCCAGCAATCTCAGATAATCCCAATTCTGCGCTAAGCTGAACGTCTCGCCAAGAGTTACCCGTGAACACTACTGCAGTGTCGTCAGCGTACGAAAAAAATCTTGCGTTTGCAATACGCATATTACAGAGTTCGTTTACATAAATAAGGAACAAAGTGGGCCCCAATACGCTCCCTTGGGGGACTCCGTAAGACACTGCCGTTTCCCCACTAATATACTGACCCACTCTAACCCTTTGCTTTCGATTGCTGAGATAATCTTTGAGAAGATTTAACGGCAGCCCACGAACTCCAATAGCTTCTAGCTTATTTGCTAAGAGTGGGACAGAGACGGTGTCGAAAGCCTTTTTTAAATCTAGGAATACAGTTACACATTTCTTGCCGCTATCAAGTTGTTCGGTAATTAGCGCACTAAACGCCGCAACTGCATTCTCGGTAGACATACCCTGCCGGAAGCCAAATTGAGAGTCCGATAAGATATCAAAATCTTTTAGATATTTAAGCAACCTTATGTTAATAAGTTTTTCGATTATTTTAGAAATAGCAGGTAGGACAGATATAGGCCTATAGTTGCCGACATCGTCTCTGTCTCCAGACTTATATACTGGCGTAATGATAGCCTGCTTTAATGCAGCTGGAAAGATTCCTTGACTAAAACAAAGGTTGGCGAGATGAGTAATAATGGGAACAACATCCTTGCGTATGTACTTCAAAAAACTAGTTGAAACTTTGTCCCATCCAGGTGCACTGCCGGTCTTAAGACTCATGAGGATAAAGTTAACTTCACTTATATCCGTGTTTAGCAGAACAGAAACAGACACCGTGTCGAAGGCCTTGGCTAAATCAAGGAAGACTCCCAGGGTCTATTTTCCTTTACCGAGTTCTTCTGAAATATAATCAGTCAGGCTATGCACCGCGTCGATTGTCGATAGTTTGGCTCTAAAACCAAATGGCACAGGGGATAAGAAGTTGTTTTTTTTAGGTCATTAACTAGTCTACTGTTTAGAATTTTCTCTAGTATTTTTGAAATTGATGGGAGTATCAGTATCTTCGAATATCTAAGTGATAGACTTAGAAAGTCATAACTAAATACTTAAATAACATCTCTCAACAGTTACCTGTTTATATATACTTTTTTTTATCTCAGAAAAAATAATGATGCAAGTAGTTAACTTGCATCATTATTTATAGTTTTAAGTAATATTATATAAATAACAAATGCTTCCTCTCTCCTAACTCACCTATTTTGCTGTGCCCGACAGGGTCCACATGATCTAATTATAAGTTTACCACCTAAGAATACCTACATGTGGAATGCAATAAAAGTATTGAGTATTGAGTACAATCGTTATTAAGTTCTATTTTTTCTTAGCACGACAATGTGAAGTTTTCAATCTGCCTAGTCTTTTCCCAACTATGTCGGGGTCGGCTTCCAGTCTAACCGGATGCAGCCAAATACCAGTAGTATTTTACATGCAGCGACTGCCTATCTGACCTCCACAACCCAGTTACTTGGTAATACGATATCTCTTGGTAAGACTGGTTGTCAGACTTTCGGGCTTCTGACGACCCGTAACGACTGTCAAATTATCCACGAATGACAGCCGGGACCAACGGCTTAACGTGCTTTCCGAGGCACGGAGGAGTCTCGGTATGAAAAGACAGCCACCCATCCACAGACCAACCCCGGCAAGCGTAGCTTAACCTGATGGATCGAACCGTGCGGCTGTTATTACTTAGCCATTTAAAATAAACATGTCATCAATACCCTTTTAGTTTTACAATAGATATAAAGGCTCAAATAAAATTAGCTAGCGAAACTCCGCAGACGTGATGGGTATCGATATGTAAACACGACAAAATAAAAATAAAGATTTGATGGTTTTTAGGGTTCCGTACCTCAAAAGGAAAAACGGACCCCTTATAGGATCACTCGTGTGTCTGTCTGTCTGTCTTTCACAGTTGGTTTACTCCGAATCTAATGAACCGGTTACGTTGAAATTTGGTACACTTATGAATTTCTGCGACCCAAACACGGAAGTGTAACGTAATTAAACGAAATTTGAATATGGGGTCAATTTTGGGGGTAAATAAGAAAATTTTAAAAAGTTTTGTAAAATGTACCGTGTAAGTACATATAAAAGGGCTTACTATGAGTCTCAAAAATATTTTTTGTTTATAATTTTAAAATAAACTGTTTTAAAGTTATTTAAGTAAATAGACGAAAATTTACCATTCCCTCCCTTTATCTCCAAAACTACTGAGCCTAAAATTTTGAAAGAAATACAGAAAATAGTTCTGTACCTATACCTTAAAATAACATGGCAAACCTCTCAATATTGTGCGTACAAACTTACATTTCCAGTTAGAATTTTTTGTGGTCTACCTCTGGTAGTGTTGTTACTTGAAGTTAGTATGAGTTGAGAAATCTGTTTTGTTTGTTTTATCATGTTTAGATATCGATACCTATCACATCTGTGAAGTTTACAATAAAAAAAAACTGATATTTCAACTAAACTGCGGTTGACGGCGCAAAAAAAAACAAATTAACTTATTACTCATAATGCCTGCGGAGTTTCGCTCATTAATTTAATTTGACACTGTTATCATTTTTTTTCCTTTTGGCAATTGAGCCGGTGTCGACTATTCTGCCAGCGCTGTATTAGGTTGGGGAAAAAGTCTTTTCGCATTATAGTATGTATGAACTTGTAATAAAATCTCTTTGGCTATACTATATTTGTATCTGGCTGGTTTTGGTATCATTGATTGTTTAAATTTTAAAGAACGAAATTCAAATTAGGAAAATGTGTGATTTTCATTTGTTTTTTGTACCGTCAAGATGAGTGAATCTAATGAAGAAATTCGATACATTTTAAAATTTTACTACAAAAAAGGTAAAAACGCAACGCAAGCCGCGAAAAAAATTTGCGATGTTTATGGACCTAGTGTAGTGTTTGTGAGAGTAGCACAAATTTGGTTTAAGCGTTTTCAATCCGGAAATTTTGATGTCAAAGGTGCACGTTGCTCTGGTCGCCCTATTAATAATAATATCCTGGGACATTTTTCACACACGGTCGTCTGGTCCCAAACTAAGCAGAGCTTGTATGGAAACCAGATAACTGATACACTACATACACTACTTTTTTTTTGTTGTAAATATTAGGTTGGGGAAAAAGTCTTTTCGCATTATAGTATGTATGAACTTGTAATAAAATCTCTTTGGCTATACTATTTGTATCTGGCTGGTTTTAGTATCATTGAAAGTTTAAATTTTAAAGAACATAATTCCAAATTCAAATTAGGAAAATGTGTGATTTTCATTTGTTTTTCGTACCGTCAAGATGAGTGAATCTAATGAAGAAATTCGATACATTTTAAAATTTTACTACAAAAAAGGTAAAAATGCAACGCAAGCCGCGAAACAAATTTGCGATGTTTATGGACCTAGTGTAGTGTCTGTGAGAGTAGCACAAATTTGGTTTAAGCGTTTTCAATCCGGAAATTTTGATGTCAAAGATGCACGTCGCTCTGGTCGCCCTATTACATATAAAATGGATGCCATTTTTGAAAAAGTGGAGCAAGATCGGCATATCAGTAGTTACGACGTAGCTGAAGAACTGGAAATTGACCACAAAGCAGTTTGGCGCATTTGAAAAAAACTGGGTACACAAAAAAGCTCGACATTTGGGTACCTCACGAGCTCACTGAAAGAAACCTAATGAACCGTGTACTCATTTGTGATTTTTTATTACGACGTAATGAAACCGAACCATTTTTGAAGAAGCTGATAACTGGTGATGAAAAGTGGATCACGTATGACAAGAACGTCCGAAAAAGGTCGTGGTCAAAGGCCGGTCAGGCTTCACAGACTGTGGCGAAACCCGGGTTAACTCGCAACAAGGTGATGCTATGTGTGTGGTGGGATTGGAAGGGCATTATTCATTATGAGCTGTTACCACCAGGCAGGACCATCGATTCTGAACTCTACTGCGAACAACTGATGAGATTAAAGCAAGAAGTTGAGAGAAAGCGGCCGGAATTAATCAACAGAAGGGGTGTGGTTTTTCATCATGATAACGCTAGGCCTCACACATCTTTAGCCACTCAGCAAAAATTAAGAGAGTTTAGCTGGGAGGTGTTAATGCATCCGCCGTATAGTCCTGACCTTGCACCTTCAGATTTCCACCTGTTTGGTCTCTTCAGAATTCTTTAGGCAGTGTCAGGTTAACATCACGAGAGGACTGCCAAAACCACTTGTCGCGGTATTTTGACCAGAAGTCCCAAAATTTCTATAGCAATGGGATCATGTCCCTACCTACAAGATGGCAAAAAGTTATCGAACAAAATGGTACCTACATACTTTAGTTAAATGTAAATAAACTATAATAAAAAATGTTTTGAATTTTCTTAAAAAATGCGAAGAAACTTTTTCCCCAACCTATTATTATATTATGAAATACTAATCGATACTACCTACGCATTTTTTTGTTCAACGGTAAGTCAGTCAAGTTATGCAGAAAGCAGCCGTGTCGGGAAAAGTACAAACAGAGTTATAAGCATTTTTCTGTCGATAGTTGCACTATGGATGTATGGACAAGGCTGCATTTGACGGCTCATATCTCCGTTATAAATAGAGATACAGACATGGCTGTTTTTGCAAACAATCTTGTATGTCGAAATTAATATGACTGTGTTTATAACTCATTTTTGGAAAAAGTGCCTTGAGGCTGTTTTCTGCTTAACTAGGTCCAATATGTGTGTGCATCCGAATAGGTTAACAACAGTGACAGGCAAAGAACAGATGCTATCTCTTTCTATTAGGTATAATAAGTCAGAAGAGAAAAGAGCAGGTTACGGCAATGTCATAATTTGGTCTGTGGAACAGGCGAAACAGGCACGAACTGTTTTTTCGGTTTAGAGATCAGTTGCTATTTTGAAATACCTACGTGTTTTTTTTCTGTTTCGATAATAACTCCATAGTGTGATTGTACCAGTCAACCAGTAACTGAGGAGCGAGTTTTGTGAATAAACCTGCGAAATTTAATCGTAATACCTATCAGTTATCACGTAAGATGGATAATTTAAGGTCATTTGGTGGTATATCCCGTGAACGGTGCATAGCTAAGGTAGCAAACTGTATGGGTGGGTTATGTTTTAAATATCGAAATTTGTCTTGTTTCAATTGTTTTTTTTTTATGACAACAGACTATTTGCAATGTTGTGTGTTTTTGCAGACATGATATCTTCGAACAACCGTAACCTAGCGGCTTTACACAAGGAACTATTAGAAATTAACATGACAGTAATGGCGTACAATGAAGAGAGCAAGAAACGTCTTGCATCGCTTCGAATGGAATCAGCACACGCCGCCGAGAGTTCTCAGGAAGTTGTTGAAATATTATCTGATAAATGTAAGTATTTTTTACATTTGTTTACATTAATCAACAAAAAAACTGTTGGTTGATTGCTCATTTTGTTTCTGAAGTACCTACGTAATGGTAATTAAGGTATACCTATTTCCTTCAATCTGAATAATGGTTAGGCTGAATAGCCAAAACACTATGAGGAATATTGGACATTCACCTAGTCACTATCAAAACTGCCGTAATCAAAAGCCATAACATTGTCCCCTTTTTATTTCAGAAAATGTCCTCTCCAAGCACACCTCGTAAACGTAATGCCAAATCAAAATTCAAAACATCAACTTCAAATTCTCTGATACAAACGCATGATAGAATATGCACGTTCTAACCTAGCACTGTACCTATCTTATGATGCAATGCTGGAATTGTTTGGCTGAACAGTTAAAACTAGATAAAAAGTTAGTCTTCCTAAAATTTGGTATGCAACGTTCTCGCCATAACTTTACTACGGCTGAAATCATAGATAAGATACAGAGCAGGCATGAAAGACTGCAAAGGTTTGTATTAATTGAATGTTAATTAAATAAAATAGGTGCTTTTTTAAATTTGTTTTTGTTTTCTTTGTCCAGCTTTCCATCTACCTACAGAATCAAAAAAAAAAGTGAAAGCTAGTATAGTTTATCACCACCACCTACTAAGCAATAACTAGCCTCATCTTTAATTTCCTTTTTTTGTATTTTCTACCTGGGAACCCTGAAATTATACTAATTTGAATTTCAAAAAATAACAACACACCCGTGTATATTCAACTCTATCAAATTATTTACTTATTCAATGACCCTTTGCTACAAAAATAGACGAAAAGCTGATTTAATCTTGGCTAGTCCACTCCATCCCCAGAAATTATCAGAACAAAAGACAGATGTCACAAAAGGAGACATCTCAGGTCCAACTGCAACAGTCCAGAGTGGGCTGAGGGTTGCCAGACTCAAGACGAAATTAGCATAGACAAAACCCCGGTGCCATCATTCTCATCACGGCCCTCATTATGAAACCCAAGGTTTACACTACTTACCTACACGCCAAGCCTTAGCAGTCGCGGTCATAATACGTGCGAGTGGGATTGTTAATTTTTCTGTCAAATTCATTTATTTTGAGTGCATTGGGTTTAAAAAGAAGCTTACGTATACTACTACCTTGACATTATTTTCAGTTAATTGACTTTTCAAAAACGTGAAATCAGTCACACCAAATAGGTCACTCGCTACCTACCTATTTGGTGTCAGAAACTGGTATCCACAGTGTACCTTTTATATAGGCTGGTATCCCTCCAACTGTCAAGTTACTGAATACGATTAAAACTCTAATGCCCGTTTTGTTTTCACCAACCGTAAGTGACACTTTAATAAATCCCTAAATATTATTGCACTGTTGGATTTTCAACTCTCGGCACTGTTATGCCTAGTGCAATGATATTTAGGGATTCATTTAAGTGTCACTTAGCGTTGGTGATAAGGGGCATTAATATAGTAAAAAAGTTAAAATTACCATTTTGTGTGCTTAAATTATGATATTGGTGTCGATCACAGAATTGATTAAGAGGACCTCATCTGTTCATGTAGTACCTATTTCATAAAAAAAAAAAAACATTCAGAAATAAATGATATACTATGACCAGACCTCGTTATCGTCGGGGCAAAACAAAGAATACGTGACACATACAGCTATTTTCAAGTTTAGTGCCTATCAAATTATACACTCCCAGAGACGTGCTTATGAACATAAGAAATAAAAACTTTATTCACATTTTTGACATAGAAACATGTGACAGTTGCCTGTTTTGAATTGGAACACTACGAAATGTCATATGTACACTATCATACTCGTAAGTCAGAAGACCACAAAAGGATGCCTACGGTGGCGACAGCTCATTCGAAGACATGTCCGACTAGTTATTATAAGTAGGTAAACTTATGTACTTATTAATAAAACAACATTATCTTCATTATGTAGGCAATGATCATGTAGGTAAAAACTAGTACATATCGGAAAGTCTGTTTTTGTTTGATTGACACTTCGGTTAAAGTCTATGAGTTCTTTATGCCCCGAAGATAACGAGGTCTGACTATGACTATATTATGAGCCACTGCTTTAGCATATAGAAAATAGTAAAACTATTCTATGAGAATTTGCAGCAACGTAATGAATTTGAGACTCTTAAGGCCTTAGCCACACTAGACGGAAATTCCGGTGGCAGATCATCAGTCGGCTGCCTGCGCTTATACGGTGTGGTCGTGAATTCGTGATGGATCCGATAGAAGTGATAGCTATTTATGAGGCATTAGAAGAAGAAAGAAGAAGAAAGCGTAAATATTGGGTTCATCCCTTAAATACTCTTCGACTAGAAATTGGGCAATTTCGTACCCTGTATATGCAACTAAGACTTAATCCAGATAAAGCATTCGAATATTATCGTATGTCCATACAATCATTTGATGTATTGCTGAATTTAACTAAGGACTATATTACCAAGCAAAATACAAAACTTAGAACAGCTATACCTCCCGAAGAAAGGCTGACCGTTACATTAAGGTACGAGTAAGATAAATATTAAGTAAGTATATGAAATGAAACAAATTATTGATTAATTACTTAAGTATATTAACTTTTTATTGAATTAAATTGCTGCAACATTTCCTTTATTATCTCAATTAAGTGGACCTATTTTGAAATATTTCGTCTATTTCCTCAATTGAGTGTGCTGTTTCAGTTTCAGCTGATTGAATTGGACGTAGGTACTTGAGTTTCAATAGATTCGGGTGACTGTATGGTCGAATAGGAGTATTTTATATGCAATAACATATATTGGCGTTCCGCCGCGGAAGTTCGGCGACGGAATTTCCGTCTAGTGTGGCTAAGGCCTAATTCTAAACTTTTTAAAGTAAGAAAATTTGAATGTCGCGGGCTACCCTGACGCTTAAGTGGCACTAGTAGTTGGTAAGTTGCGGCACAGATATTTTGCGGTTAGAAGATATGTTTACTGTGTACTCCTTTATATATAGGTACCTACTTACGTACTGTTTGTCTGTACGATTTAATTTTATTATAGTATACTTATTCATAAAGGATCATAGGCCATCAGCTGCGTAGAAGATGCGTGCCACATCTAGGTGTATGTATACATATACTTAGTGCTTTCCGCATCAAGATCTCGATCTAGTCTCGCAAGAAATCGAACAAGTCTCCCCATAAGTGCCTCTTGAGATATTGGTGCCTGTCGAGGCCTGTCGCGGCCCGTGCCGAGCATTCCACGGATGATACCATACCTACATTTGATTGAACGGACGGGCGATGACAGGCCACTGCAGGCCGACTGTTCCCACGGCCTGGCCTGTGAGAAAGCGGGCCGTAGGACCGCGGCATTAGATATTAGCATTATTTTTTACTTCGTGTAGAAAGAACACCTAATGGTAGGTATCTAAAAAAGCGGCCAAGTTGAAGTAGGACTCGCAGGGTTCCGTACCACAAACATTATAAAAGGTTAAGTACCTTTTTACTTGCCCTAATTTCCTAATATATCCATAATAGTATAACGTACTTATTCTGCGAAAATTTCAACTGCCTACCTAATGCGGTTAAAAAGATACAGCCTTAACTGTGGCAGACAGACATATTCTGACGGAGACAGACAGACGGCGGCGTAGGCTTAAAAATAGGGCCGTTTTCAAAAAGTGACTAGGTCCGGAATTCCAAAAAGTGACTCGTTTCCATAGGCTATTTGGACTAGTTGAAAGTTAAAATATACCTGCACCCTAATTGCGTAACATATTATCGATCGGAATCTGAATCATTTTGAAGCAAATTGCTAATCTATTGCTTCATATGTGCGAAAATTTTGTCTGCTCAACACGGTAAATAACTCAATGAATGTTGTTGAACTGTCAAAATGAAACAGTCTGATTGATAGTGTTACGCAATTAGGGTACTGGTCGACCGAACTCTGCTCGGATGAAAATAGAGAAAACGTATTTTAACAGATATGAGACCTAGCTAGACCATTTGTCGCTTCCGGAAACCAGGATGTACCAGAAAGGTGTGATCAAATTTAAGGGTGTGGTACTGACCATCAAACTGAATGACTTTCTCTATGGGGCCAACATTGTAATCGAGAAAAAATTATCAGCTGTTCCGTACAAAACTTCAATCAACTCGACCCAAATGTATGTGACGGCTGATTATTTTATCGGCTGAATATCTTTAATGGTTCGTATACAGAGTGATTAATTGAGATACGTCAGAGTGAGACGTTGCTAATTGCAACTTGCTGGTTAATAAAGAAAAAAACATCTACATTTTTTTAATTTTTATTATGCAGTAATTAAGTCGTGCTGATTATTCATTTAGGGAAATGGTAGTGCAAATGCATAATTACGTACGTTTTAGCCCTTAGCTTTTCTTACATATAATAATTTCATATCTTAAATTGCTTGTAAAGATCCAAATACTGTGTAGAATGTTACTTTGTTCTAACATTCACTTACTCTCTATCGTTTTGATGTTTCGTCACAAGTCAAAAGATGTTTTATCTACACTCGGCGAAATACAAAGGTATCGATTCAAATATTGATATAGCTGCGCAGGAGTTATGAACACATTTATGTCAACATATCAACCGATACGCAGGAGAAAATGATTCTTCTATTTCGCAGCATTTAGAAATGTCAATATGTGGATGGAAATAATTTCGTAGCCAACAAGAGAGTAAAGACTTAGGCAAGAGGGTACACAATTACAAGCGGACAAACTCAATAGTGTTAAGAAGTGCTCAAAGTGAAACATTCCTAGCACACGGTTTTGAGATGTTATTGTCTCCATTTTGAAAAACGCAACCTTCGTTTTTGTGTTAGGAATGTAAGGAGAAAATAAGGAGAAGGAATAGTAGTAAGACAAAGTGAGATACATGACAATACAAGGAAGGTGCAGAATGAAGGGGGATAAAGAGGGAACGAGGGAAGGCGGTAAAAAACGAGGAAAGGGGTAAAAGAGAGAAGTGGAAAGAACGAAGAAAGAGTGGTAACGAGAAAAGAAAAGGGAGATGAACAAGAAATTATTTTGGACGTGCAAGAACCACTGATAGTCAATTCTCGCGTGTGACTTAGAGGGGGACATTGACTAGATATTACACACATGTACACTTTAGACAGAAAACATGAAGTTCTTGTTAGGCTCATGGCGACAAGAAGTGAAACTTATTTCTCACATACAATAAGGTACAAAGGCGGACTTAATGCCTTAGGCATTCTCTAAAAGTCAACCAAGGGTGATGAAGAGATAAGATGGCAAATCAAAAATGAAATTATAGAAATAGAGGTCATGGAGACACGGCCAAATAAGTGCAGACAAAACAGGCAGCTGAGTCTTGCTCAGGGTTAGGCCAGTGACTTGGACAGAAGAGATATGCCATGAAGAGTGTTGATTGTAAGTACCGATATTAGCCCTATTCTCAGAGCGCAGAATTCACTTAACAGACTTAGTTACAAAAGAACAACAACAATTATTTTTGTAATAAAATTTAATGAATGTCTGAAAGGGATTGCACTGTGAAGAATATTTCAAAAGGAGCGGCGCTAAAACGTACATATTTATACTGTTGGATGTTATACCAGAACATAGATATGGTACAACAGCTCAGTGGACAAATAAGAGAACATCGTCTTTTTTCAATCGTCTTAAGTTCTTTGTTGTTTCGAATCACTCCATGAAGTGGAGTCACGATTTTCAGGAAAAAATATTCTGCTCTTATCTGTTTCCCGTGTTATAAACGTCCTTAAAATTAAGAAACATTGTAAATTATACATCACTTGTAAATTATACCACAATCAACAAAGTAACAACATTTTATCAATTTACATAAAGAAATACATTTACAAATAGTACACGCCAAACTAAACCTAAATGATACAATAATATTTGGTAACACGGAAAAAACGCTTTTCACTTGCAATTGGTAACCATATAACTAATACAATTAAATAACATTCAAACAACATTTCATCGAAATAGAACCAAATTCTACCTTCAGTTTCATCAAAATCCACAACCACAATTGTAAGGTACATTATTAATATTCATAATTTAGTTTATTTAAGGCAATAATTGGGTATTATTGGAGAGTAAATTAATTAGAAACCGTATTTTTATAAAATCAACGCTGAAATGTGACGCACCGACGTCCTAGGGAGACATAGAATAAGTTTTATAGTAGCGAATTAGACGAACAAAAAGAAAGAGAGCTGTCCCTAATTTTTACTCGTAGTGGGCAGGCGTGAAAATAGTAACTACACGAAGATTTAGTTAAATAATTAATTAAAATACAACAGAACGGAATAATGAATTGAAATACAGCGGAAAGGAATAATGAATTAAAATACAACAGAAAGGAATAATGAATTAAAATACAACAGAAAGGAATAATAAATTAAATACAAAAGAAAGGAATAATGAATTAAAATACAACAGAAAGGAATAATGAATTAAAATACAGCGGAAAGCGCTCTACTCCGCTATCGAAGCGCTCCATTATTTTCAAATTTTTGAAAGAAGAATTCTAAATCCGTCTTGACAGACACCATCCGTCACGATGGATATTCAAAATGGAATGGCTGATATGAACTGGATGTCCCGAAACCGTGAAAAAAGTGCCTGTCACCTGACGAATTTGTAGCAATATAATATCTGACGATGTTCCGTTAATTATAGATGATTCACAAAATCCTTTCAGGCTTATTATATTCCCAGTGTCGCTGACCGTGTGGTGTTATCGTCAGAAATCACCTGCCGCAAGTATGAATAAATAAGTAACCCTAACACCCGGTCTCTAAATTGAGAATTTGAAGTTGAGAACTTCCAATTCTCAATTCAAAAACCGGATGTAAGTAGAGGCCGAAGAGTCAACATTTAATCTATAGTTTTTTTTTAGTCACTGCCAATTTGTTTTAACTGGTAAGGGACTGAGAAGAAAAGAAAAGATCCATCAACACTGTAAGTGAAGTGTGCTACATGCAGTCTTATAACTCGGAATACGTAAAATACGTGCGCGTTCTGCGCAGTAGCCGGTCGTTCATATCGCACATCAGAAGGTTAATTATAGTAGTAAAAAGTTCAAAATCTAGGTGCAATCTCGTGTCAGCGACAATTCATGTTAAAAATGTAGGTAACTGTTGTACGTATTTCGAAACATTGGCACTTAGATCGAGAACATTCTTAAAATTACGGGAAATGCCTCCGTTTTAGAAGAGAATCTTTCGGTAGCGCGTAGTCTTTGTCACAGAATTTCGCGACTCAACGAATATAGTGCGACAGTAATAAGCCAAAGCTCTATAAGGTCGAGTTTTCTTAAACTCAATATGCCGTATCAACGAGCGCGTACTTTACATAGGACCGGAAAAGTCAGTCGCCTAAGTTGACTTTGCGAGAGCGTTACTTAGCGCACGAGCGGCATACTCACAGATGCGTAAACTTTAAAAAAATAAAAACCAATTACTGCCTTTTCAGAAACAAGGATTCATACAAAAGAATGAAACAAATTTATACATAACGCGTAGACGCCCATATCTATTTAGGTTCTTGATTTGGTTTCAATTATTATATTTAAAGTCGTATAACATTGATTATATAAGACTACAGTCGATTAATATAAATTTGCGTTACGCAATAAATAGACGAAGATGACGCGAAAGTTGTGCCAGTACAGAGCAGAGGCTAACCTTAAATTTCGACACCAATATCTATCCAAACGTTGATTATAGATAGATGCAATGTTTTGATAGATATCGCTTTTTTACAAAAATACTCGTCCCGGCGCTGTTACTGGGCCGCTCTAGCCTCACGATCGTAGAATGAGGCAGAGCGACTACAAAAATCAATATTACAATATCCAAATCTTAACTAGAATAGAGCTAGACTTACAACTAAATAAGATTGCAACCGGTACAAAACATACGATTAACGAAACAACACTTTGCCCCTATGATAGGAAACTCCATGAGGCTATAGGTCAATGAAGTTTCCTGTCATCACCAAACGAGTGTCGACCAAAAATAATAAGGCTTGTGCCGAGTTACTAATATTAGCCCATAACTCAGCCCCCCCCCCCCCCCCCCCCCCCTCACACCTTATACATCAATCTCAACAATCTTGCAGCAACATATAGGTACGCTATACTAGCGCTGTTTAGACCATGGGTGCCTTCTAAAATAAAAGGGCCGCCACTTTTTCCGCATCATTGCAGAAACTCTTCACAATCCAGGCAATGGCCTCCTCCCCCTCCCCCCCTTCCGCCAGGTGGGTTCCCCCAGAAAGTTGACGACGTAGCCAGCAGGTACCATTGGTGGCGGTGCCGCTTGGGCGCCATCGCAACTGAGGCAGGCCGCGATGTCGTATGGGAGGCAATGCGGCTGAGAGTTGGAGGCCGCGGCGGTAGAGGAGTGCCGGTACTGCGGTGCGCCGCTCTCCTTACCTTCCGCGACCTTAACGGGGTCGCAGGGGAGGAGGAGTGTCGGTATTTCGTTGGCCGCTCTCCCTATCCTGTGCGGCCGAAAAGTGGTAGTCGGCCGGGCCACTGACCCGACGGGGACCAAGGGTGCCTATACACGGGGTCGTCTAGCGCCCATGTGCTGGTTTGGTCCATGGGGTGGTCACGGCGCGCAATGTGTTCTTGTGCGCCGGTGATGGGGGGTGCTCCCCAGAGGAGGGTCCAGTGACGGACCGCCGCGGCGGGTGCTAACGCGTGCCCGTGTTCCCGCCACAAGCGGCAGAGGAGAACACGGTGGAGTTTTAGTGGGTTGGAGTCCCACATAACTGCATTATTTCCCCGTGGTAGTGCAGTATGCATGAGTATTTCTAAAAAAAAAGGCAATGGTCTTTTAGTGCAATAGATATGCATACTCAGGGACAAATATGTAATGCTATTCGCGATGTCGTATGGAAGGCAATGCGGCTGAGGGTTGGAGGCCGCAGCGGGAGAGGAGTGCCGGTATTGCGGTGCGCCGCTCTCCCTACCTTCTGCGACCTTGACGGGATCGCCACCGTCTAATGGCGGACGCGGTGGGGCCGCAGGGGAGGAGGAGTGTCGGTATTTCGTTGGCCACTCTCCCTATCCTCTGCGACCGAAAAGCGGCAGAGTATAGGGAGAGTGGCACTATTGGCACTTCTAGTGCAATAGATATACTCATGGACAAATATGTACTGCTATTACCTATATAGCTTTATGAACCCTTACTGGCGATACCGAGTAGGACACAAAATGTCCGATTATACGGGTGCGATTCCACTGACGCGGAGCTGGGCGGAGTGGAGAGGCGCGAACCGTGAATTGAACAATCACAGTGCTCGAAATCTTCACTCCGATGCGCTCCGCCTTAGTGGAAACACTTCCCACTTTTCACTGCTAAAAACGCACCCGAAGTGTTCTGTGAGTCGCCGCACAAAACAAATACATTATACTCGAAGTACGGTTTACCAAATAAACAAGAGAACAGCCACATACGTGTATACACGTGCTTGCTTGCTGCTATCATACAAGAAGCACATAATTGTATGATAGCGCTGCCATATCTGCTTTTATGGCAAGCACTAGTTTATGCCCTTATGTTTTTGTTTATGGGAATAATAGACGCGATGCGCGTTCCACCTGCAGGCCCTCTCCTGGTAACCGAGTAACCACGTCACATCTGTACATATCTAGACGAGACCGACCCTATAGGCACACTCATGGCATCGACATACCGATGAAGACTGACTCAGTCTAAACCTGGGCCATATGCCGCTAAGAACTACATACTCTGCCAGAGATCATGCCAAAGGCAGCGAGCATTCCAAAACATAATCGCTGCAGAAGCGTATGTTTTATAATACCATTCCGTACTTTCATATTGGGATACTAATATTAGTGATTCGGCACTACAAACTTGGACACTGTTTGAATAAGGAGGATTATATCTCCACGTTCATAGTCTCACACGTGCCGCCGGCGCACTTCTGCAGGTGAGGTGCAGTGCAACGCGGTATTCAGTGCCAAACAAATATCACCATTTCATTACATTACAAGGAATAAAGTTGAAAATAAATAAGCTGCCACTGGTACGAGACGTAAAGTGGAACGCTGTGGCATCTAAGGTTATAGGCAGGTTATTTATTTTCGATTTTATTTCATGTCAATGTTGATATTTGTTTTAGTACAAATCCGCGCCGCGCTGCGCCTCGCCAGATGTGCGCCGGTCCTGAGATAATCGGAACATGAAGATATGATGTGGTTTAGATATAAAACTTTTATTCAACAATATTGGCAATCAGTTTTCATCAACTTAACGAGCGTTCAAAATAATTGACTGAGTAGATCTTGCCTGAAGAGGAAGTGACATGAAATACGTGCTTCATTGACATAGCGACCAGTATGTGGCTGGCAATCATAACAAACTATCACGCATCGCAAGTAAGATTACAGCATGGCTAGAAGTTGCTGATGTTAATCTTTAGATGACATTCACTAGATACTGAGTCGGTCCGATTTCTAGTCAAAGATGTTGAACGCCAAAATAAAACATTTGCAACACCTATTGTAAAGATATCATAGACATCGATAAATTACACATAATCTTCATAATGATCTAAAAAATACATGCTAGTAATATTCCAAAGACCGTTGATGAACCACTACTTTCTTATTCCTAAATACAAGGTGTCCAAAAAGGGTAAAGAAGTCATCAGCTAGCACATCATAGCCAGATTGAGCTATGAAGTGCAAGCTGATGTTTCTTTTTTGGATTCTCCTCTGCCCAGTAGCGAAAATTCTGCTTGTTGACGTGCCCGTTCAAATGAAATTTGGCTTCGTCGCTAAACGTATCGGTGATAAGCCCGCACGCAAATGCACAATGCATCACCGAATACGACTGCATTGCTAATAAATCTCCACGAAATACTGCGCGACGTTATCCACAGCCCGCGCACGCGCACCACCCCGTTACAACGTCAACACAAAAACAAAACCCCGCTAGTATTTTTGGACACCCAGTATTATACCTAGAAGATAAGAATCTTATACAGGGTGTAATTTTAATTACCGTTATCCTTTAAAGGGGGATATTGTACTCATCATTATGAACAACTTTTACTATGGGACCAAACCTGAAATCGCGAAAAAAATCAGCTGTTCAGTACATTTATGTTTGCACAATTCGTCAAAATGTAGCGAACAACAGATTTATTTTCGCGAATTCAGGTTTGGTTCCATAGTAAATTACACCCAGTAGCTAAAACCAACACCAATAAGGACTGATTACGGCCTGAGTATGACTACTTTCTGCTGGTGACCGATTTTCTGCCGAGCTTTAGCAAAATTCACGCGACTAAAGCGACTGCGAAGTGTGAAGCGTCAGGAAGCGTCAGTCGCGCAACTGCATCGCATAGACGTCACGCTTGTGTTTTAATGTAGCCGCGCACACATCCGCGGCGGCGACGTGAGGAAACATCAACTGAGCTGGACTAACACGTCACGAACCACAGATACAACTGAGCTGGACTAACACGTCACGAACCACAGATAAAACATCGTGGTAGCTTCCCAGTCGTACCAGAGTACCAGTAGTCCAGAACGAAGGTTCGCGTAGTAGATTCGCTTCTTCCCACGCCGCTGCCGCTCCAGTTTGGCCAGAGCTTTAGTCCGTGAGAATCGGCCACAACTTAAAGCGGCCGTCTCATGTCTGTCGTGCGCGCATCCGCATGAGCTCAGTCCTTACGATATAATATCTAAAGTTATTCCAACTATTTTCGATATAACTACGGCTGATTCACATATGTTCATAACACATATTGGTCGACTGAACTACTATTTTAACTAAAATTAATTAACGATAAACTAACAAACAATTCATCTAATGATTTTTTTAAGATATTGGATATTTCAACTATGTATGAAATACCTAAGTAGTTAGTTGTTCTTTAATATATTTCCTGTTTTGACTTCAACTTATTAACCTAATTATATGTAAATAAACTATGATTTATCGATTTTTTTCGGCTCCTATTTTTATCTGCAGCGTTTAAAGGAACCTAACCAAACCGAAACTCGGGGTGCCCCTGACGTCGACCGTCTTCTGGTTCCAAAGCACAAAAACGACAAAATCAGATTTTTCATCAAAAACATAGGTTTTTGATCAAGAACACGAAGAAGACGGTCGACGTCAGGGGCACCCAGAAGTTCGGTTTGGTTATTAATAATAATAATATCCTGAGACATTTCACACACGGTCATCTGATCTCAAACTAAGCAGAGCTTGTACTATGGAAACCAGATAACTGACATACACTACTTATTTTTTTTTTGTAAATACATACTTAAATAGACTCGGAACAAACAGACATGTTCATGCACACAAATGTTTGTCCTGGATGGGAATCGAACCCACGACCTGCGGCATGATAGGCGGTATCTTAACCAACCACGCCAACCGGCCTGTCGGTTAGGTTCTTTTTGACCTTGTAGACAGAATAGGAGCCCCGCGCAGCGGGGCTCCTATTCCGTCGACCTGACGTCGACCGTCTTTTTCTGGTTCTTGATCAAAAGCACAAAAACAGACAAAATCAGGATTTTGATCAAAAACCTAGCTTTTTGTTTAAAACCTGCGACATATGTAAATAAACTTTTTTTTTGTGTTTTATTAACTTTCTTATTTTGGCTACAAAAGTTGACCATAGATAAATCAACAGTAGGTGAATCGTCCGTTAGTTCAATCAACGTTAAGCTTATTAATTGTAGCTGAATAAACCATATGTGAATTCTCCTTTATGTATTTCGTTCATTAGTTATTACAAAAATCTGTGAAACGATCTTTAGGCATTTTAAACAGTAGGTCTTTTGACCGTAGTTATCTCGATAATAGAATAGGATTAGATATTATAATACGTAACCCCTACGGCATAATTGTTAATCTGTGCTCTATATTCTCGCTGACTTGCGGACAAATTATTATCGGTCATATGCGATACCTCGAATATAGCTATATGTTACATCCAAATAAGGCAGACAGAGGCTGTAGCTGTCAATTCAGGGTAGACAATCCGGAAATTGATAG
Source organism: Dicycla oo (assembly GCA_948252095.1). Classification (NCBI taxonomy): domain Eukaryota; kingdom Metazoa; phylum Arthropoda; class Insecta; order Lepidoptera; family Noctuidae; genus Dicycla; species Dicycla oo. The sequence goes on along the minus strand of OX411709.1, from coordinate 38,329,233 downwards.
CTACAGCTAAACGAACACTAAAATCCTACTGAAAAGTCACGAGCACAAAGACCTTCCAATCCTGTCGTTGCCTGAAGCTTGAGTATTGTGACTTAGAGGCTATAATCAAAGTAATACACATTGAAGAAGTACTCTAAGACCGATTAAAATAACATAAACTATATTTACAATACACCTAAATAAATTATACAAAACAAAATATTGCAACAAGAGGTATTGAGAGCGTCTTCATCATATAGACGACGGCCAAGGTTTGATGTTAGAAGGTCACAGATGTCATATTCCTGGGAAAAAAGATAAATACTTGATTGCACTTGGTTTTCGTAACAAAATGGCTTAAGTAGGTCATTCATTTGCAATGCCAGTTTATAACCGGGTGAATATTCGACCTTTTACCCGCCGTCATTACCTTCCGCCAAAAGTTGGTGAAGGAGAATATCGTTAATGAAATATTTCATCAATTCCCAGAATCTGCTTAAGGACCAGAATCAGGAATTGCTGAAATATTTCATTAAATATATTCTCTTTCATCAACTTTTGGCAGAAGGTAATGACGGGCGGTTAAAAGGTCGAATATTCACCCAACCGCTCGCTAGCGTGTCGTCAACGTAGAAAAAGACCGCGGTTTGCGGCTGGGTATAAAAAGTAACCAACAAAAAATACATTTAACTGAGTTTGGGTATAAAACCATACAACAATTTACTAGCGGTTTTCTCTTGCTCGCTCGGTACATTGTTATTATTTTGTTCTCTTTCTAACAAATTTTACTACAAGTTGTATTTAAAGATTCATTCATTGTGGCTGGCTCCGCCCATCAAATACATTTCAAAATAGTTCGCTGTGTGTTAAGAAAGTAAGTATTCATTACGATATTGTTGTTTTTTTTTATATATTTTTTTCTGTTTACATTTTATACCCATTCACACGCGAGCGGATGTAAATTGCAAAAGCTGTAGCAAAACAGGAACAAATTGTTTATCACAAGACATTAGCTTGGAGTAGTGTCGTATGGTCAGACACGATCAAGAAGGCTATTGGAGGCAGAAGGCTGTTACCAAGCGGTCCACACTGCAGGAGACCGGATAGCTTGGAGATGCGTCGGATGTGGTCGCGATCCTCAACATTGAGGGAACGACGAAGAAGAGTGTGTCGCAATTGTAACAATAAAACTTGTATTGTATCTCCTTTACCGCGCGTAAACCTATTAAATACTTGAGGATGATACTGACCCAGCTAGTGATGTTGACTCTCGACGATCAGCATGATGGATTGATGTGGTTGGGTGTCAGCGTGGATGGTGGGCACAGTGCGCAAGCACTCGATCTGATGAGCCGCCCAGTCTTTCTTCTGGCAGTACGTCGAGCAGTAAGGCGTGCGTCGGCAGAGAGAGCACTCGGCCGATGCCTCGCGGTTGCAATTTGCACACTACATGGACAAACTCTTTTATTATGAAAGGGTACTACTTCTAGAGTAGGTCCTACTCATTTCCCACTTTTGACCTCTATGATGAATATCTGTTAGATATAATTAAAAATAAGGTCTAAGAAAAATTGGGTAAAATATATTTTTAAGAGACAATTCGGTAGGCTAAATACACAAAAAAAACACTTGCAATTGCTTCATAAAAAAAAAAAACAAAGAAATTGTTTACTACCTACTCACAGTAAACAAAAGATGCGCAACTCTGTTGCAGTATTAATTTTGTTTAATTGAAAACACATGTTGTAGAACAAGTAGGCACCGCTCAGACAGGAATATTAGATCAAAAGCAAAGATACAAAATGTGTCATAATAACCAGCAACTTACAGCTGGTTATTATTTTATTATTTTTGTACATTTATTATATATGTAGGTATTGAATAAATACTTAGAACTCCCCAACCCTCCCCAGTTTGCAGTCTGACACATATGGGGTGTTAGGGTGGATTCCGATCAAAATTTATATTCAACTGCCTACTCTATTATTTTTAAACTTGTTTAATGACAGCTACATCTATTTTTCAATAACAATATCTTAGTAATAATAGTAGTCTTAAAATGAACATCGACAAACAAAGGTCATGTCAAATGCCCATGTAACTCCCACTCTCATGAAGACTGGAGACTACACGCAAAGTTGATGACGATTATGTTTCAACAAACTGATGTTCAGTTAGGTAGTTCCAACTACGAAAAGAGGTCAATTGTCGGATCTGACTCGGCTGGACAGCATCGACGCTACGCGATATCTTCTCGCCTCACATACCGCAGTGTCTCAAGTCGAAAGTCTAACCAGTGTGTGTTCCCAGTGATAACTTCACTGAAAAAGCTTGCTCACAATGGACCCTTAATAGAAGGCTGAAAGTCACCGAAAGGGCACTGGGGAGGGCTATGCTTGGAATTTCCATGCGTGTTCGAATCAGAAATGAAGATTAGTCATATATGACGTCAAATATAATATGTGATCTTTTGTGGAGGGCAGCACAAATTATGTGACATCGAAGGAACACATACATACCTGCAGTGCTATTCTGTACAAATCGCACCGTAAGAACATAGGTGAAGTGAGCGTGGAGTCGACTGTCAATAGTGTCAATCTCTAGCATCACTTCACCTATGTTTTCACGGTGAGATTTTATCAGAATAGTTCGGCTGTTATCCCTTTCTCTTTCGTTAAGAATACACAGATTAGACACCATTCAAGTTACCGCTCAGCACAGGTGTGGCACAGGGTCGAAAACAAAAACAAAGAAATCAAATAGGAATAGATTGCTAATTTCTAATTACCTATTTACATTTAAATAGGTAATTAGAAATTAGCAGTTAAAACGATTTTTAAAAGTAATTTTTTTTCAAGTCGTCGTCACCATATTTATTGTTGCTATGCAAACTCAACGTGACCAGCACCCTAATTGCGTAACACACTATCAATGGGAGTATGAATGATTTGAAGCAAATTGCTAATCCATTGCTTCATATAATATGTTCGAAAAATTTGTCTGCTCGACAACATAAATATCGCAATTAATGTTGTTGAACTGTCAAAATGAAACCGATTCCGATTGATAGTGTGTTACGCAATTGCCTCGCAGTTTGTTTTTCACACTTTATTAAGCAAGGCCCGCGTCCTGATACCAGCACACCGTTGAATTATGATCATGAAGATTTTTGTTAAGGTAAGTAGGTATATGAATAAAAAAGTTACTGCATTGGGCCTAGACCGATGGGAAATCGCTTTCAAAGCGTTACTTATTAACCGACTTCAAAAAAGGAGGAGGTAAGTATGTATTTTTTTTTGCATGTTCGTCGATATTTTCGTCAATAGTGAATATTACGCAAAGCTGAGACAGCAGATGGTGCCTCTTTGAGACGAGATAAACAAAGCAAGCTGTCAAAAGCGCGCGGTAACGTTTTTCGAAGATCTTCAAATTGTTTCAGCTTTATTTCATTCTTGAAACTACAAATTGTAGGTTAAAATAATACCAAAAGGTTAAAAACATGCATATTAGAATTTCAAACATATTTTTGTTTTTGTGATATTGAACTACTTTACAATATACTTTTAACGTTATATTTAAGATAATACCACTTAAAGAATTGTGTTTTTACAAGCTTTCAGTTAGCTTGCAATGCTTGCAAGTGTTTTAGTTTGTTTAGGCCGAAACTTGCAAGCTGAATTTAAAGCACTTTCTCTTATCCTACCGAGCTGATATATTACATGTTGGTTCCGTTCGGAAGACAATATATTTTAATTATAAGCATGACCTGATTGACCCAGGATTGGCTCCGGACGATGGAACTCCTCAACGGTTAACAGTACAGACACGAAACTTTATATAAGCATTTAAATATGACAGTCCCTGTAATTGATCCCTGATCCTGTATAATATACTAATTTACTTAATACTCTATTTTTAGGGTCCCGTGCCTCAAAAGGAAAAATGGAACCCTTACAGGATCACTTTGTTGTCCGTCTGTCTGTCAGTCTGTCAATACCTTTTTTTCAGGAACGCGCGTGTATACAGGGTCACCAGCAACGTCTTAAGGGGTCATTGTACTACTGACAGGTTATATGAGTTCATATAATTATTTATTTTGTTTGACTCTCAAGGTCAATTTATTTTAATTTTATTTTTATTTATTATTGACATAATCTACTCATTTCAATGTTTATTTATTTTTATGAGTGGTATTGCAATATGTGGTTAGCTAGTGACCTCGACAATTGATCATAGTTTTTCTTGCCCGAGCAACCGGCAGCAAGTTCGTCATGCTCCCTTAGATGTCACTGCTTGCGGTAGCGTCGGGGGTCGGGTTGTCCCCTTCCCTCAAATATGGCGAGGGGGGTAATGGCTGATCTTTGCGTTATACTCGTGAACGGGTGCTGCTTGTGGTGACAGGTCGTCTTGCTGACCTTGGTTTTGTTTTGTTATTAGTAACTTAACTCGTTGTTGATTTTACTTCGATGGTCCTAGTTTATCATCTGTGACTTTGAGTTACGACTACATGTACGGCTATATGTAAGTGGGCACGCCCTTTATTACTGGAGGCTTTTATTTGGGTATAAAGTTCTGCTTACGTTTTTAGTTTTGTATTTTGTTTCTGCTTGAGTATAGTTTTCGATTTTTTTTTTTTTTTGGTATATTGGCGTGTGCTAGCTTACTTATAGCAAATAATTTAATTTAATGTTTTGTATTGCGTAATGTACCTAAATTATTATGCGCAGTGTTATATAGAATCATTTTTTTTTTTAACTGAACAGACAGCTGTGCTGCTGGGGAGTTTGTTGCGCCACTTCTTCTCCCCAGCTAAAGCACTAGGAAGTGGTGAAGGGCGGGCGTTTTGGGGGACTGTCTTATGTAATTTTGACGTTCAAAAAGTGCTGATTCTCAGCCTAGTTTGAATAAATGACTTTTGATTTTGATTTTGATTTTGAAATTATGAACAACTTTTACTATGGGACCAAACCTGAAAACGCGAAAAAAAAAAAATAAAGTAAGAAAGTACATTTATGTTCGCATAATTCGTCGAAATGAACAGCTAAAATCAGCTGTTCGATGAACAGCTCATTTTTTTCGCGATTTCAGGTTTGGTCCCATAGTATAAGTTGTTCATAATGATGAGTATAATGACCCCTTAAGAGGTTATTGGTGTTTGACCAATAACCCTGTATATCCAGGACGACTATAATGTATCATCATGGTTCGGGGTTCAAAAATGTTGGGGCATGACTGTAAGATGAATATCGCGAAAAATGAATGTCTGTAGCGAGTTGGAAACTGGTTAAAACTGTGTACGAATCCCTTTGCCAATCAATCCTATCGTATGGTATTTCCACCTGAGGCGGCTCGTATAAAACGAATATCCTCAACGTTGAAAGAGCTCAACGACATCTCCTAAAAGTTGTTTATACGCTACAACAACCCTCTATAACGAAGCAGCGTATATGGAATCTATACCTGGGTGTTTCTCTGTTTTTGCTAAAAACACATCATTAGTGGCATATATTTTTTTTGTTCTGAAAACAATAAATTAAACACAGACTGTTTTGCAAAAAAAATATAACGGGATGAACTTGAAAGTACATTATTTAATATATGCATATACCTCGCTACATATTTGCAAACATTGATGCGACTAATGACGTTTTTTTTGTGACAAAGTTTTAGGTTAAACAAAAATATTGTTTTTTTTAAATCTATTTGATTTTTTACTTATTCTATTTGGGCGGTTATTAGTTTAAAATTATCGTCAAGTATTTTTTTTTCATTCCGTCGCTTGTATAAATTACGACACTAAGACTTTAAGTGGTGGTGTTTGAAAACGGAGGTGAATGACGATTTGCGTGATGTTTTGTTAGTTTTCTTTGTTTTTGACAGGTATATGCATAAATTGAAAAATGCACCTTTAAGTTCATCCCATGAGAGCTATTTAGTAAATCAGCCTCGGTGTTAAATTGTTTCCAGAAAAAACATATGCCACCGGAAAGTGTTTTTCGCCAAAATGGATAAACACCCACCTTCACACAACGCTCATGACAAAACCGTGTTGCCGTCAGGTATGTTTTCAAATCCAGAAATCGAGAATTAATTCATTAAAGTGTACCTTTACCTAACATTTGTGACGTGAGTTGACATTGGGTATACTTTCAGATTTAGGTTTTCGCCCGTCCGCAACGAAGCTTTGGTATTCTTTTGTCACGTTACTATTTCAATCTTTCTTTCCTATTCGCCCGCTAGCTGACACAGCATTTTGTTTGTTTACATCATTGTGTACACACGTGCGATTCAGTACGGCTTAAATTATATGACATGACAATGTTTTTAATTAAATAAAAGAACAGGAAGTGAACTGCCTAGTAGGGTAGTATATTATATTATAATAACAAGGAAAATTAAAGTTCAAAGCACAGCCCTGCCGCCGTACTATGAACAGATAATGCCATCATTTTTCCAGTGCCAGAGAGAGACGGAGCTATACATGATCTATCGCACCATCCCTTTTTCTCAACGGAATCATGATCGCGTTAATAGTTCATAGTAACGACGCTGAGCGTACAGACAGGGGAATAGAAAAGACCAAGTCTAGGATTCAAGCTGGGTGGCCGTTTAACACAGAACGCACAATTAAACGAAAGCACGCTAAATTCTTATTTTTAATTTTACTAATTCATGCCAATTGTATTTCGTTATTTTAATCTTAATTAATAAATTAATAAACGTTTTTTTAATCCTCTTTTCTTCTTGTATAATTTATCTCAATCCTAACATATAAAATTAAACATCCCTTTGTCTGTCTTTGTATTCTTTAGCGTAATTAGAGTTAAGTGGAGAGACAATAAAACGGGTATACATACATTACAGTATAGCAAAATGGAGTGTCCTACCTGAAAGTATAGGTACCCCAGCAAAATGTTGTGGGCGGGTATGTTTAAATCCCTAACACGGACGCATATATTTTTATTGTATACCTGAACTCAACACTATAACTTTGTTCAAAGGCAGAGGTACTATTCTATCAACGATTACTTAAACGATAAGAATAGTTGGTCGCTGTGTTTAACTTAAGACAATGTTCATGTTCTTTCTCCAGAATTAGCATACCTACTGACAGGTTATATGAGTTCATATAATTATTTATTTTCTTTGACTGTCAAGGTCAATTTATTTTCATTTTATTTTTATTTATTGTTGACATAATCTACTCATTTCAATGTTTTTATTTTTATGAGTGGTATTGCAATATGTGGTTAGCTAGTGACCTCGACAATTGATCATAGTTTTCTTGCCTGAGCAACCGGCAGCAAGTTCGTCATGCTCCCTTAGATGTCAATGCTTGCGGTAGCGTCGGGGGTTGGGAGGGGAAGGAGACATCCTTCCTTCAAATATGGCGAGGAGGGTAATGGCTGATCTTTGCGTTATGCTCGTGAACGGGTGCTGCTTGTGGTGGTGACTGGTCGTCTTGCTGACCTTGGTTTTGTTTTGTTATTAGTAATTTAACTCGTTGTTTATTTTACTTCGATGGACTATATGTACGGCTATATGTAAGTGGGCACGTCCTTTATTACTGGAGGCTTTTATATAGGTATAAAGTTCTGCTTACGTTTTTAGTTTTGTATTTTGTTTCTGCTTGACTATAGTTTTCGATTTTTTTTTAGTATATTGTCGTGTGCTAGCTTACTTATAGCAAATAATTTAATTTAATGTTTTGTGTTGCGTAATGTACCTAAAGTATTATGCGCAGTGTTATATAGATTCATTTTTTTTAACTGAACAGACAGCTGTGCTGCTGGGGAGTTTGTTGCGCCACTTCTTCTCCCCAGCTAAAGCACTAGGAAGTGGTGAAGTGCGGGCAGTTTGGGGGACTGTCTCATGTAATTTTGACGTTCAAAAAGTGCTGATTCTCAGCCTAGTTTGAATAAATGACTTTTGATTTTGATTTATAGAGCGTTGGCTGAAGGTATACATATATAGATTCCATATACGCAACGAAGAAAATATCAGGCAGATTTACATACTACAAACGATTAAAAAAAAAAAAAACATTCTCTATAGACGTTCTACAGTACTAGAAGTCTGTGAAACAACTCCGGTAAAAACATTTTTTTTGCCCAGAATTTCTTCAATTTCAGAGCAAACAGACTATAATTAAATTAACAAAATTCTTGCAATTACTAATTTGCCTAGGGTAGACTGTAAAAAGAAGCTTACACAGTGGCTGATAGGACTTGATTATGAAGAAACGGAAAAACTGATTACTATTAGGTTGGGGAAAAAGTCTTTTCGCATTATAGTATGTATGAACTTGTAATAAAATCACTTTGGCTATACTATTTGTATCTGGCTGGTTTTGGTATCATTGAAAGTTTAAATTTTAAAGAACATAATTCCAAATTCAAATTAGGAAAATGTGTGATTTTCATTTGTTTTTCGTACCGTCAAGATGAGTGAATCTAATGAAGAAATTCGATACATTTTAAAATGTTACTACAAAAAAGGTAAAAATGCAACGCAAGCCGCGAAAAAAATTTGCGATGTTTATGGACCTAGTCTAGTGTCTGTGAAAGTAGCACAAATTTGGTTTAAGCGTTTTCAATCCGGAAATTTTGATGTCAAAGATGCACGTCGCTCTGGTCGCCCTATTACGGATAAAATGGATGCCATTTTTGAAAAAGTGGAGCAAGATCGGCATATCAGTAGTAACGACGTAGCTGAAGAACTGGAAATTGACCACAAAACAGTTTTGGCGCATTTGAAAAAAACTGGGTACACAAAAAAGCTCGACATTTGGGTACCTCACGAGCTCACTGAAAGAAACCTAATGAACCGTGTACTCATTTGTGATTCTTTATTACGACGTAATGAAACCGAACCATTTTTGAAGAAGCTGATAACTGGTGATGAAAAGTGGATCACGTATGACAAGAACGTGCGAAAAAGGTCGTGGTCAAAGGCCGGTCAGGCTTCACAGACTGTGGCGAAACCCGGGTTAACTCGCAACAAGGTGATGCTGTGTGTGTGGTGGGATTGGAAGGGCATTATTCATTATGAACTGTTACCACCAGGCAGGACCATCGATTCTGAACTCTACTGCGAACAACTGATGAGATTAAAGCAAGAAGTTGAGAGAAAGCGGCCGGAATTAATCAACAGAAGGGGTGTGGTTTTTCATCATGATAACGCTAGACCTCACACATCTTTAGCCACTCAGCAAAAATTAAGAGAGTTTGGCTGGGAGGTGTTAATGCATCCGCCGTATAGTCCAGACCTTGCACCTTCAGATTTCCACCTGTTTCGGTCTCTTCAGAATTCTTTAGGCAGTGTCAGGTTAACATCACGAGAGGACTGCCAAAACCACTTGTCGCGGTATTTTGACCAGAAGTCCCAAAATTTCTATAGCAATGGGATCATGTCCCGACCTACAAGATGGCAAAAAGTTATCGAACAAAATGGTACCTACATACTTTAGTTAAATGTAAATAAACTATATTAAAAAATGATTTGAATTTTCTTAAAAAATGCGAAGAAACTTTTTCCCCAACCTATTATCTTATCCTAGTCTAGCGTTTTTCATAAATACACACTCTCTCTCACTCTCTGACACACACTCACACAACACCACACACACGACACCTTCCACTGCACACACTAACAAACACACACACACGCATTTTTTTTATTTTATGAGTACCTTTCTTGTTATTTTTTTCCTACAATAGTCCTACATGTCCTACGTTCTATAATTGAGACAAATTAAATCCCAATCTCGGCGAGGGGGGCCAGGAGTCCATAGCTCAGGGTATCCTAGTTTGGATTCCTGACTTTGTACAGACGCCAGCACATCAAGCTACCCGAAACTGTCAAATTTTCGTAATCAACTTTGTTCAAGGTTATGCTAATGCTTTAGCGATAAAGTTGAAAATCTATTAAAGAAATTTGACAGATTTTAGTAGCTTGATGTGCTGGCGTCTGTACCTCCAATATTTGTAACACCTCTACATGGTGTAACTTAAATGACGCACAACCTCTTAAGGAATCATTGTACTGACTGATTACTGTACTACAATCATCATTATGAACAAATTTTACTGTGGCACCAAACCAGAAATCGTGAAAAAAAAATTAGCTGTTCCCTACATTTATGTTCGCATAACTCGTCAAAATGTAGGGAACAGCTGATTTTTTTTACGCGGTTTCAGGTTTGGTCCTCATAGTAAGTTTTTCATAATGCTGAGTACAATGACCCCGTTAGAGGTTGTGCGTTACACCTTGTATATGTCGTAGGATGATTTGAGAATTCGAATTTTCGCGAAAACCCTAGGGATATTGCGATTTTTGGATCTCCAACAATAGATATACACTAAACATTGCATAAGTTAATGGACGACAAAGTAGTTCGTAGGTGTACTCCTTCACATACAGGAGACCACAGCATGCACAATAAAATGAACAACTAAGCTAACAAATTAAAAACCTAATACATAATAAAAGAAAAAAAAATACTGTGAAACATGAAAATACAACAAATTCTGTAAAATATTAGAACATAGAATAATAAAACACTTAAAAATAACATAAAGAAAAAACAAAAATAAACATTTAATTAGATAATGGTGAACATATTTCTCAAACTTACTGGAAAAAGATGGGGTTTTTGCAAAAACACAAGTCGCTCTAGTAACATTGAAAATCTTTAACTCTGATGGGCTGGATTTTTGCTTAATCTTATTCTGATTGGTTCCTAGTTTTACCCTGTGAGCTTTGAAGTATTATATCATAGAGTTATGAACGGTTAGAAATAACAATATCGATTTACAGGAGCTTTACTTTTTATTGAACATTTTAGTTACTTAATATACTTGAAAAATAGTGCGAATAGTTCAACAAAGAGACTATTTTTCAAGTCCAACAACACTTTTAACCATATTTAAAACAAAATACAGCTGAGTCGCTCTTAAAAACAAATTTAAACAAAACAACGTGCGTGAATTATTGAGATTTAAACGTCAACCAATCAGAGGACTTCTCGTTTTGGGCGCTCCGACCGCCTAATCAGCGTTCTTATTTCATAATAGCCAACGTTTTGTTTCGCAATATTACTAGAGCGACTCGTGTTCCAGTAAGATGGAGAAATGTTTTCACTATAGGCTAATTATCCGTGTTTTCGCAATACCCTAGGGTTTTCGCGAACATTCGAATGACAATATATTATATTGTAATTGTACAGACGACAGCAGGTCAAGCTACCCGAAACTGTCAAATTTTCCCAATAAACCTTGAAGCTAATGCTTTAACGATAAAGTTGAAAATCTATTAAAATAAATAAATAAAATAAATTTGACAGATTGTAGTAGCTTGATGTGCTGGCGCCTGTACTTTGTGGGAGAAAAATAATCTAATAATCTTTATTATTATTTTATCCCACACATCAAAATTGTCTAGGGATTAAGGTATATTTCAATAGTACCTAGTTTGTAAAACTGTTACAATACCTAGTTATGCGCAGTTTCATACACTATCTACACTATCTGCAATAGGACCTATTTAATTAAAAAACCAAAGTTAGCAAAAAGTAAACAAACAATAATGGCTCCGAAACCATAGTAACGTGGATTAGGTTACTGTGCTGTTATCGGTCAACCGCGCATGCGCCCTAGCGCGGTCCCCATACACAATGATAAAAAATCTAGGTAATTGAAAAGTCCTTGGTCGATCCAAAGTGTAGTTTAATAGAAAATGTGACGTTCCACGAGAAAGGTATCTTATGGTGCTTTTTAGTTTCGGAGATATTAAATGTTTCGTAAAAATATGTTTTTTTTTATTGCTGTTTCGTAAACCATAAGATGTAACATTTATTTTCCTATATTTATTTCTTACGATATGTATATTATTAGCCCATGATGTGGCTTCAAAGTTTAGTAGAAAAGGTACCTTATGGCCGTATGTTATGAAAAAAACAAAATAATACTTGCAATCATATCGAGACATGCTCCGCTTAGATGATTAAGTAAATTATATCGAAGTAGTTAAAATACGTTGAGTTTAATAATAGAGTTTTTTTTATAAATGAAAATGCTTGTTTCGTTTCATTGTACCCCACTTGTCCCTAAGTCTTAAAAAAAAAGTATAGGTAAGAAGGAACTGATTATTTTGTAGCAGATAATTATTAAAATAATAATAGTTAAAATTAATAAAAATACCATTTATTGTTCTGACATACTTCGTTTTGTGATGTTGCATGAAAATATTATTAAAGTTATTCTTACCTCTAATTCTTGTTTTTTTTTTGTCAAAATTTTATCTAGTAGGTAATTGTTTTCTAATTGATCAGTAAAAAATCTGGCGTTCTCATCGTAAAAATCGTGAAAATTAAGAAAAAAAAAACATTTAAAAATTGGTTATTAGGCATATTCATTAGCCCATATCAAGGTTTTGATTTGTAAACAGAACCTATCGCAACTTTTTTTGAAGGGCAGAAGCCTAAGGAATTAGTCTCCGTAGCCCACTGTGTAACTTATAACAACAATATTGTTTTTCAGGTGGCTAAACTTAAATCGTCTGTTTTGTAAAATTGCACAGTTTTCAATACAATTTTTAAACAAATATATCTCCTTAACTTTGACAGTTTGCTTTGTTTACGTGGAGCCTAGGTGGCACTACCCGCTGTCTCAGCTTTACCTGACATCTGTCTTTCCGTCGTTGTTATCTCTGATAGAATGTCACTTGCCCTTAAGTTGGTATATTGAGGTAGGTGCAGTTGTGAAAGATTTTAAAGATTGTTGGATATCGCTGGTCTTAGGTTAGCAGGTTATGTCTAAATATTATGGTTAATCTTACCTAGTATCTAGGAATTGTTCAAGAGTTTTGTTAAGTGATTAATTGGTCCAGTCTACAAACCCATGCATATCTATGAAGCAGACACAATCACAGACATATATAGTCAGTGTTAGTTTTAAAAAAATCTTGGCACCAAAAATTCCGCAAGCAATATAAGATTGAGTCCGGTGAGCACCAGACTTAAGATATTGTCAACGCAGGGTACCTTAATAATGAAAAAGTCAAATGCGTATTGAATTATTAATACTTATACCTAGTTTGTCAAGCACCATGGTGTCTACTCAAAATGGCTGCCCATAAAATATTAGCAAGTGCCAAATATATGTGCACACATAATGGCGACGTTATAAAGAACTTGCAAATTTTTCAAAATGGCTTCGTATTATATCCCGTCACCAAGCATGAAATGGCGTCAGGCATGCGCTGTTTGGCTACTCCTAAGGCGCGTCGCCCACACGAGCTAGAGTCGAGGTGGCACCACGCGGGCGTGCGGTACAGAGGTGCGGGGTGTGTCCAAGCAAAGCCCCCCTCCCTTTCCCCAACCCTGGCACCCCTATACCGCATGCCCGCGCCATCTTATTAGGCGCGTCGCCCACGCGCCTAATAAGATGCACGAGAGCGCGTGCGTAACGTCATTTTCAAACAAAATGACGTCACTCATGCGCTGTCAGCAATGCCCAAGATGGCGTCAAGTCACTTTAAAAAAATGGCGGGGTATCCATGGCGTCGCGCATGCACTTTTTGGCGACGCGTCACATACAAAATGGCGGATGGCATTACTAGACACAAAATGGCGGTTTACAACTGCATTACCTAGGATGATAGCACAAGACATTGAAAAGTTTCTTTGATTCCCGATGTTAGTATGATGGCAACCAATGAAAACTTAATATTACACTGACCTTTTTAGCTTCAGTATCGTCCACGTTGTGGAGAGACACTCGCTCGTCGTCCACGTGCGCGTCCACACTCGCGGCAAGCAACGCGGATGCTCGCTCTTGTTCTAGGCGGTCTAGATGACGAGCATTGACAACACGAACATCTTCGACGCACTGCTTTAATTCTGATGCTAACCTTACGAGGGATTGACCTATGTCGTCCAGTCTTTTGAGAACTCCGCTCATGTCGGGAAGCCCTAAAACAATTTCTTATTTGTGAAACCAAGAACTGAATTTAATTTAATAAGAGAATTTCGAAATAAATAGCGAATTATGGATATTTAATCAACCTTTATCTATATGCGGAAGACTATACGGCCATCTACGGCCAGGTAGGGCCGCAGATGGCCGTAGCAACACACGTACACGACTGAACGCGGCGACGTCTGACTCGGAAATGAGTGCAGTCCACCCGCACCCCACAGGACCCAGGGCGCCTATCCGTTACAGCGGGGGAGGGAGGTTACGGTCAGTGAGCGGTGGGTGGTGGGCGCAGGGTCGGTGGGTGGTGGGTGTAGGTCGGTGGTCGGTGGGTGGTGGGTGTAGGTCGGTGGGCGGTGGGTGGTGGGTGTAGGTCACTGGGCGGTGGGTGGTGCCGTAGGGAGGCGGGTGGTGGATATGGAGATACCAGTGCATAGGATAGTAATTAGGAGGCTGTGGGAGGATTGGTGAAGGATAATGATTTTGGGTGTTTATATACTTACTTATGCGGATAAAAATAAACATTAAGTGCATCTTCAGGAGACACAATATTCAAACGAACTAATTGAGCGCGTACGTAACAAAGAGTTCTATGATATTTAACGTTCTCAAGGTACTGTTTGTATGAAACGTGACCCATCGAAACTAATAAAAAATTTGGAAAAATTTAAAACGCGACACTCCCGACTCTAAACACAATAGTAACGCGAAATAGAAAACTAAACACTGATCTGAAACACTGGATGAGGAGAAGTATGGGCAAAAATTTTAAAATGCAGACACGACCTAACTCAACAACTGCACGAACCGAAGTGCCGTGACGCTGGGAGCTCCGGAAGACTGGCTAGGGGCTCAAAGCTCACACATGCGCATTGCCTATTTACGCCTTAGAAGATCTTGGATCAGGCAAAAAGGGACCCTAGCAATGCTAGATTCGGTCGTTTATATCCCGTATTTTCCATATAGGTCATGTGGGATTGGAAATCAATACAGCTCAAATAATCCCGCCCGGGTCGTCCCTACGCAGTTCCGAAACATAGATCTCGAAGTTTTAAGACAGCTGAGAACCTAAAGACCCTCATGTTTACAAACATAAAGGCGCTAACCCACCGCGGCGCATTTTAGCTGCGTGGATTCATTTATTTGACAACGTGGGTCTACGTTTCCACTGCAGTACACACGCGTGCGTGGCCCACCGCGGCGCACGGAGAGGCTGCGCACGTGTTTTACACATACAGTTGTACATAGTCGTGGGTTAATATTCGTGTATAGTGTGTACCGCATGCAAAGTGTGTATAGCGTTGACAGCGTAGAGCTATGTGAGCGCCATATTTTATACGCATGTAACTAATGACGTCAATTGATGTGTAGCGTGTCCGTGGGTTGCAGTGAACACAATCACATACATTTTGTTGCAGTTAACACACGTGCGTGGCCTCTCCGTGCGCCGCGATAGGTCTGCGCCTTAATATAAACTCTCTTGCAAAAAAAACGGGCGCTTTAGATTTTTTTCTCTACTTCAATGACGAAGAACGAGAAAGATGTTTTATTAATTTGACATGTTATTTGAAGTATCCTGGCATGATTATTTACGTTCCAAATTTAAATGTTGAAATTAATAAAAGAAAAATAATGATTATTGTGGATTATTGTAAAATTGCTTTACTAATGGCGCGAATTGCTGAAACGATTTTTTTACTGATTACTAAAAATTTTAAACTTTTTGGATATTCCTGCAAATTAAACCATTTAATCTTTCTTTTTACATTAATTAGCACTTTTTGATATAAGTGATAAATCGATAAGGGCGGGCAAAATTATAGCCCTACTTGAAGAAGGTTGTTTGCAAACTTACCGTGTCTCAGCGGCTAAATGTGAGTCGTTCAATTGTCCAGAGGACTTGGTAACGCACAGTGGTTCCACCGTAGGCCATAAGTATTAAATTTGGTCCTCTATCTAGGTACTTTCAACACTTACTAATTAGTTAACTTGTTGCCGCACCACACAAAAGTATAAATAGTTAGACAATAATTAAATATTTTCATTACTTTTGAGACCTCGAAAGTGAACACATTGTACGCCGCGTTATCAGTAGTGTACGAGTAATTAGTGAGTCATAAGTGAACTCAAAATTCTCGGAATTGTTTGTTTGCTACCTGTTCCATTGAGATGGACATCGAAGAGAAAGGTATGTTGTCTTTTTTATTACTGATTTTAGAATTATTAAAATTTAGTTTTTTGGATTTACTTGAGTGCTACGAATTAAGTAAACATAAGCATTATCCTCTGCATTCACTGAGACTTTTAACTATGTCCCCTCAATCTCCCTCGTATAATTTATATATCAAAGTAAAGCTAAATTATTCTAGTATACTACACTATAACCGTCTATTGCTCATTTTTGCTCCTTTTTTATTTATGAGGGGGCTACGTGTTCGTAGGCAACTGCTACGAAATGGTTAATTTTGCTACAAATTATTTTGTTTCTTGTTTAAGGTACTTTTTACCAATGCACCTATTCAAGAATGGATATTTTTCATCTCTGGCACAAGGCCAGCGGGTCAGACACAGAAAGGGCTGGTTTTGTTCGGAGCAAAGTGCTCGAGATGGTACCAGATTCTGATAAAGTTGATACTGAAGACCTGTATAAACGCATTTGCTATATTAGCAAAAAGCTTTCGGAATTTTAGAAAAAGCAAACAGAGGTGTCGATAAGCTAACGAAGCTGCATTCGGCATGGTTAAATAGTTAAGAGACCGTCAATATGAAAAAGACAGAAGCATCATCGTCTGCATGTGAGGCGCCCAAATCAAGTAGATATGTTTCTTTGAAAACGGGTTGGCCAAGAACAGATTTCGCGAATTGCAGCAAACGTACTAAACGTAGAAGATTGGCAGAACTTTCAAAGGTTGATGAGACTGCTGTTACCACGTTAATGAACACGTCCAGCCAATCTGATACTGATCACAGAGAAGTTAGCCCAAATGAAGTTCTGTCCCTTATCACGGAGGCAAAACTCACCAAGCATCAATACTTGTTGATAAGGGAGTTTATCAACTCACATAAGTCACCGATTTTGCCATCTTATCAAAAAGTCTTAGATGCCAAAAAATATTGTTACCCAGACACCGTGAAAATATCTGAAAAGGTGGCGGAAGTCGAACTACAAAGTTTGCTGGACCACACAGCCACACGCATACTGGAGTCGCAAAAGGAAATTTTAGCAAGTATGGATTATGCGTCTATAGGTAGTTTAATTTTGATTGGAAAATGGGGTTTTGATGGAAGCACAGGGCACAGTGAGTATAAGCAGAACTTCTCCAATGATGATCCAGACCTGACAGATGGAAGTCTGTTCGTGACGTCGTACATGCCTTTGCGTCTTGTGTCTTTAGTGGAGACTACAGCCCGCGGCACGTAAGTTGGCAAGAGTCGTTAGATGCGCAGAAGTCATTTTTTAGATCTCTTTGGTCGCGAGCGGGACGCGGGGAATGAGGTAGCATCATTCCGAGCGCGCGATTGGTTGATCAGTCGACCCTTGTCACTCGCGTCGTGTCCACGTTCCATTCGCTCCCGAGTACACATGCGTACACTAAAATTGTAACATTTGTTTTTGTTGAGCTTTTGTTACAAGTTCTTGTTATTGTTTTGTTTGAATTTTTAAATTTAGATAATGCCACAAACAAATACCATTTTACGTAGACATGCCAGAAAAATGGTTTATGATGTGTACTGTTACATATTTTGACGAATTATGTGAACATAAATGTACTGAACTACTGATTTTTTTTTCGCGATTTCAGGTTTGGTCCCATAGTAAAAGTTGTTCATAATGATGAGTACAATGACCTCTTAAGAGGTTGTTGGTGTTTTACAAATAACCCTGTATATTTTATTTATTACTCCTAATATACTTCACGAATTCTTCTCCTTTCTTTAACTTTCTTCTAAAGAGTTATGTTTAAAAATAAATTATGGTAATAACCACAGAATAATGACAAGCAATAAAAGTGACCATTTTTTTGTTGCAATAAGTGTAGCATGCGCGAACTTACCCCCACTACGCCAAAACCTTGCCAACTTACGTGCCGCGGGCTGTACAGGTGAGGAGACTATTGTGTGGAAAAATCTGCGACCTTCCTCTACGAGGTACTGTCGACCTGTTCGATTCCAGTTCGCTAAAGAAACAAAAGACCTGTCAAAACTGGAGGAAATGTACATCAAAGAAAAAATGGATGCCTTGGTTCCCACGTCGTATAGACTAAATAACAGTAATGACGAAGTGGAAGTGAATCACATGTTGCATTTCACCATGGTGGATGGCAAAGTTTGCAGTTCTTTAAGTGACCTACACACATCCAGATGCTATTTATGTGGAGCTCGATCCGCCGAAATGAATTCTGTTATGCTTACAAAAAGAGATCGACGTAACGAAGATAAGAGTTCGGCTTGTCTCCACTACACTCGTGGATTAGATTTTTTGAATTTTTGATCCACATTTCATATCACCTAGATGTAAAAAAGTGGCAAGTCAGACTGCCTGAGGACCAGGAATCGGTAGCCCAGAGAAAACTTCGAATCCAGAGAGAGATAAGACAGAAGTAGGGCTAATTGTCGACAAGCCACGCAGAGGAGGTAGCGGAACCTCCAACGATGGAAATACGGCGCGCAAGTTTTTTGCAAACTCTGCCATCTCGGCCGAAGTAACCGGAGTCAATAAGGACGTCATTGACAGGTTTGCAACAATTTTCAATTGCCTTTCGTCTGGATATGCAATAAACTGCCAAAAATTCAAAGTGTATGCTTTAGACACAGCTCGACTGCTGATTCAACAATATCCATGGTTTAATATGCCACCTTCAGTGCACAAAATCCTGATTCATGGCTCTGAAGTGATGGAGCAGATGATGTTGTCTGTGGGAGAGCTATCTGAAGAAGCAGCAGAGTCTAGCAATAAAAAATTAAAGGCATTCAGACTAAATAATACCCGGAAACATTCACGAGTTGTGACAAAAACAGAGTTATTAAATCGTTTGCTTTTACATTCGGATCCATTTATAACGGGCCTCAGAAAATTACCTAGGAAAAAAAAGACTGTCCTTTCTGAGCTTGTAATTAGTTTATTAGATTAGTTATCTAATTTGTAGATTATTAGTGTATTAGTAACAGTTGTTTCATTTGTAGATCATCATTAGCTCAAGTATTATCATGTAATACTTAGCCTACTCTAAGTTCCTAATAACTAATTAATGATATCTAATTGTGTTTAGTTAAGCTATAATTTAAGTTATTTTAAACTGTAATTAGTAAGATATTTTGATACTGTAACTTTTTAATTTTGAGAATCGTTTTTGTATGATTATGATCATACAAAAACGATTCTCAAAATTAAATGGGATTGTGTGTATTTAAATTAATTATTTTTTTACAGTATTTTTGCAATAATAAATATTTTTACTGTAAAATATGGCCTTTGATTACTTGTCAATACCTTTTTTAGTCGATTTGGTTAGATATAATAATCAACAGTTCAAATTTATACGACATCGGCACTTTTGGCCGCTTTACTTAGAGCGCGGGACCACTGTGCAACGGTATCAAGAGACCGGTCAAAAGAAGACCCGGTTCGGGAAGAAAACGATGCACAGAACCAAGAGATGACCGCTTTTTGGTGAGTCAGGCGTTGCGGAATCGTAAGGCGTCAAGTGTGGACCTGAAGAAGAGCCTTGAAGAAGTAAGAGGAGTAGAAGTTAGCTTGTGTACGCTCAGGAGAAGGCTTTTGGCCGCCAATATCAGGAGTTACCGCCCGGCTCAGGGCCCTAAATTACTCCGTGAGCACCGTGTTGCTCGACTTCAGTTTGCTCGAAACTGTGCTTCGTGGACTCTGGAGCCCTGGAATAAAGTATTGTTTTCTGATGAAGCTAGAATTTTTTTGTGTGGAGAGGGACCGACGCGAGAGTGCTGCGAAGACCACGGGAACGCTATGCGGAAGTGTGTTTTGAAGAAATCACTCCTGCTGACGGAGGCTCCGTTATGTTTTGGGCAGCAATTAATTCAACGGAGCGTACGGAGTTAGTTTTCATAGAAAGTGGAACATTAAATGCACACCGGTACGTAATGGAAGTCCTAATTCCATATGCACAACCCGCATTGACTGCACTTGGGGAAGATTCCATTTTTATGGACGACAATGCTCGCCCGCACCATTCTGGCGACGTGGAAGCGACATGCAAGAAGTTGGGATCCGTCGTTTAGATTGGCAAGCACGAATTCCTGACCTCAATCCAATTGAGCATGGGATGTTCTAGAGACGGGTAAGATCAGTGCAACCTGCTCCACAAAACATCAGGGAGCTAAAAAGAGTCATTGCAGAAGAGTGGGAACGTATTCCTTAAAACATTATTAAAAACATCGTGGAAAGCATGCCCAGAAGGATTCAAGCTGTGATTTTGCCATGAGGAGGTCACGCTCGTTATTAGGTTTTTTTCTTTACATTTGTAACTTTATTTAATTACAAAAAGTAAAATAAATCCTCTTGTCTTTATTGCCGACCACTTCTTATTGTTTGGCCGTGTACATCGGTTTTAAAGGATTTGTTTTTTTTTTTTTTTTAATTGCCAGGATTCATTTCACGCTTATTAATTTACACGATTATAAGTATGCAGACTACGTCAAACAATTAAATTTCATTTAATTAACTCAAATCGACCTTCGAACGTAAATTTTCATAGGTGCCCGTTTTTTTTTTTTTTTTGCAAAAGAGTGTAGTTCACATCATGTAAGTTTGCCGCTCTGAAATAGGCTAAAAATGACTGCGCAGTTGTCAATATCTATACTAA
Source organism: Dicycla oo (assembly GCA_948252095.1). Taxonomy (NCBI): domain Eukaryota; kingdom Metazoa; phylum Arthropoda; class Insecta; order Lepidoptera; family Noctuidae; genus Dicycla; species Dicycla oo. The sequence goes on along the minus strand of OX411709.1, from coordinate 38,308,439 downwards.
AACAGCAGTGCGCTATGCCATGCGCATCGGAAAGCCTGGTTTCAGAGCGGCAAACTTATTTGACGCAAACTAATATCGTGACTAGGTCAAAGTTACTTGACAAAATTTTGCTTTCAACATTTTAGCGTAATTTTTGGCAAATTTATATTTTTAAACGTACCTACATAAGTACACGGTGTCCAGTAACAGATTTCAAAGTTTGAACAAACCTAATTTCTGTAAACGTTCACAGTGTAAGCGCTGCAGATTGTAGCCCATACTTCAACCGAAACACGTGGTTCCAGCAAGATGGGGTCACAGCTCATACTGCTAATGTGTACATGAATGCAGTGCGGCAGTTATTTCCTGAAAAAATATATATCCCGAAACGGCACCATACTGTTGCCACCCAGGGCACCAGATTTAAGCCCGTGTGACTTTTTCCTATGGGGATACTTACAATCCGTCGTTTACAAAACGAATCCGAGTACTGTGAATCAACTTAAAGAAAATAGTCGAGCCGAAGTCAGCAGCATTCCCCAGTCGCTTTGTATACGCGGTTTTGAAAACATGCGTGCCAGACTCGAAGAGTGTGCTAGGCTCGATGGTCTCCATTTCGAGAACGTGGTTTTCAAAACATAACATCCGCATTTATTGTTATTAAATTACAATAAACATTGTATTAGAGATGTAGTTTTTTTTTTTCAATTTTTCGAACTTTGAATTCTGCCACTGGACACCCTGTGTGTATATTTAGCACCTTGTTGGTCTAGTGGTCGTTACTGAGGCTGTTCTAGTCATACGTCTACGTATACGTCGTCTGGGAGCACAGGTCCAGACAGGGCAACGGCTTTAACTGACAGAAAATTCTCAGTTGATACTAAGATTTAGGACTATGTCCGGTTTGGCAAAAGGGTCGCTTCTAATTACATGTGATTAGTTCACATATTTGTAATAAGCAACTAACAATAATTTAGTAAAATGTAAAAAAATAAAATAAGATCTTTTTTATTCGCTGTCCGCGGGAGGTGAAGTGTAAGAATATATATGCTCCATTCTAATATGTATGCTATATTACTTTAGTAAAAAAGTTCATGTATGCTGAGTTTGCACTATACCTCAAATGCGCTTATTAAAATAAGCGCCCTTAGGAACCCCAACATTACATACCAACTCCTTCAAGTTAAAAAGCGTGATGCTGATGTATATACACAAAGGCTTTTCTTTTTCAGCATAAAATGTATTTTCTGTCATCATATCTGTCTACAGAAAAAATAACGTGGTTATTTATGTAAAAAAATGGTAAATTATATATCACGGGGCCATCGGCCTTCGTCTTTGTTTCCCTAAATTCAGGCAACCTCTCAGCGACCTTGTCCTTTTGTGAAACGTAGGGTAGGTCCAGACCTACCCTACGTTCAACCGGTTCGACCGTCGCGGCGACGTAAGAAGTATTTCGTAAAGAAATTTAAATTTGAATTAAATTAAAGAATTATGTAGGTACCAATTTGTTTTTGACAATCATATCGAGATTCAGTAACGTGGGTGCGCTGCTGATAAAACAGGGGACGAAGTGCAGTTATCGATCAGATTTCGCCAGGTACGTTGTCTAAAAATGACCTGCGGAGCAGAGCTGCCGGCGCGGCGGCGGCTGCGTAGGCCGCTCTTACCCATCCCTACGAAAGCATTTTGGAATGGGGAGGGTAGTTTAGCTTCGTCTATTTCCATAATGTTCTATAGAAAAGGTGCATTTATTGATTGGGGCGCGGACCTTAGCTAAGGAACTTAGGGCCGGTTTTTTGATCCGTAGTTAACTCAACCAATGGTTAAACATAGTAACTAATGCTTGAATTATGACTAAATGTGAAAGGATAAATATAAATGAGTTATCATGAATGAATTCATAGTAACTCATTCATGTTAAATAATAGTAAATAATGGCATTTTTGCAAACACATTAGCCGAAATTCAACCATTAGTAACTATGTTTACTAACCATTGGTTGAGTTAACTACGGATCAAAAAACCGGCCCTTAGCTCAAGGACCAGGAAATACTATTTTAGTTAATTACGCTTCTATTATTTATCCTAACAACTTAGAAAAATAGATAATCGGAACGCAAATTTTTTATATAGCTATTATATGTTTTTAGTTTTTTATGGTTCCGTAGTCAACATGGAACCCTTATAGTTTCGCCATGTCTGTCTGTCCTTAGCTCAGAGACTCTTAGTACTAGAAAGCTGTAATTTGGCATGGGTATACATATTAACCACGCCGACAAAGTGGTAAAATAAAAGTATTATATTATAATATTTAGTATGGAGAAAGTTAATGTCATTTTTATATAAATATTTTTTATTTCTATCAATAAAAATTGCACCCATGCTATCGATGCATCTCTGCCAGTGCAGTGGTAATTTTTCAATGCCCTTCTTGAAGAAGTCAGTTGTACGGGAGCCAACAAACTCTTCAAAGGCATTTTGTACTGCCACTCGGGTATTGATTTTTTGCCTGCCAAGGAATTGTCCAAATTTTGGAAAAGTAGAAGTCTGTCGGCGCAAGGTCTGGTGAATACGGTGGATGACGCAAAACTCCCAACCCCAGCTCTTGTAGCTCAGAGACCGTCTGTTGTACCTTCAGAGGTCGAGTGTTGTCGTGTAGGAGCAGCGGGGATGAGCGATTAACCAAGGCTGGTTAATCGCTCGTCCCCGTAATTAGACATCCGCAGTAATGCTGGTACCATTTGGTAAGAAGCTGTGATACCAGCACTAGACCACCAAACAGTGACCATGACGTTTTTAGGGGATAAGCTTTCGTTTGGGGTATTGCCTAGGCGCTGAACCAGAGTCTAACCGACATGATGACCGCTTACTATTATCAAAAAGAATCCATTTTTCATCGCAAGTGACAATGCGGTTCAAAATCCCTTCGTTTCTATTGTCTTTAATTCGTCGTTGCTGACTTTAGTTTTCAGGTAACCACGGGGTTCATTTTTAACACGTTTTTATTAGCTTCACCTGTATGTACGTTTGTATGTTATGTAACGGAATCTTTGAACTCGATTTTTACCCACTTTAAATGGTCCACTTTAAGTGGTCAGGGCCCGATGACAATACAATAATTTAAAAATTTTGTCCCATTATCCTGATTAGGATCAAATTGGTTTAACTTTTTATTAGTTTTAAGATAAACATCTATTAAAAAAATGGAAATTCCACTGCGCAATCGGGTTTTCTGAAGCCGCTATTGTTCCAAATTGCATTGTTTGCATCTATAGGTATTTTATATGAAAGTCTCTTTTCATGTCTGTCTGTATGACCACGTTGTTGTTCTGAACTAGCGTTGAAAAAAAAAAAGACAGGAAATATTACTGTTTCTTTCCAATTCCGTTGCTTTTTTTAATTTTTTATTCGAAAGTTCATGAAAATTTGCCAATATATATTAGGTTGGGGAAAAAGTCTTTTCGCATTATAATAGGTTGGGAAAAAGTTTCTTCGCATTTTTTAAGAAAATTCAAAACATTTTTTAATATAGTTTATTTACATTTAACTAAAGTATGTAGTTTGTATGCATTTTGTTCGATAACTTTTTGCCATCTTGTAGGTAGGGACATGATCCCATTGCTATAGAAATTTTGGGACTTCTGGTCAAAATACCGCGACAAGTGGTTTTGGCATTCCTCTCGTGATGTTAACCTGACACTGCCTAAAGAATTCTGAAGAGACCGAAACAGGTGTAAATCTGAAGGTGCAAGGTCAGGACTATACGGCGGATGCATTAACACCTCCCAGCCAAACTCTCTTAATTTTTGCTGAGTGGCTAAAGATGTGTGAGGTTTAGCGTTACCATGATGAAAAACCACACCCCTTCTGTTGATTAATTCCGGCCGCTTTCTCTCAACTTCTTGCTTTAATCTCATCAGTTGTTCGCAGTAGAGTTCAGAATCGATGGTCCTGCCTGGTGGTAACAGCTCATAATGAATAATGCCCTTCCAATCCCACCACACACACAGCATTACCTTGTTGCGAGTTAACCCGGGTTTCGCCACAGTCTGCGAAGCCTGACCGGCCTTTGACCACGACCTTTTTCGCACGTTCTTGTCATACGTGATCCACTTTTCATCACCAGTTATCAGCTTCTTCAAAAATGGTTCGGTTTCATTACGTCGTAATAAAGAATCACAAATGAGTACACGGTTCATTAGGTTTCTTTCAGTGAGCTCGTGAGGTACCCAAATGTCGAGCTTTTTTGTGTACCCAGTTTTTTTCAAATGCGCCAAAACTGTTTTGTGGTCAATTTCCAGTTCTTCAGCTACGTCGTTACTACTGATATGCCGATCTTGCTCCACTTTTTCAAAAATGGCATCCATTTTATCAGTAATAGGGCGACCAGGGCAACGTGCATCTTTGACATCAAAATTTCCGGATTGAAAACGCTTAAACCAAATTTGTGCTACTCTCACAGACACTACACTAGGTCCATAAACATCGCAATTTTTTTTCGCGGCTTGCGTTGCATTTTTACCTTTTTTGTAGTAAAATTTTAAAATGTATCGAATTTCTTCATTAGATTCCCTCATCTTGACGGTACGAAAAACAAATGAAAATCACACATTTTCCTAATTTGAATTTGGAATTATGTTCTTTAAAATTTAAACTTTCAATGATACCAAAACCAGCCAGATACAAATAGTATAGCCAAAGAGCTTTTATTACAAGTTCATACATACTATAATGCGAAAAGACTTTTTCCCCGACCTATTATAATTATGTATAATTAATCAGTTATGAGAAAACAGTAAAAAAAAAATTCCGTCTACACCAAGAACAACAAATGAAGGCTGCTTTTTTACAATTACAAGGTAAAAAAACCTTGTAATTGTAAAAAAGTCTAACGAAGGTAAACGGTCTAACGAGATACACGCTTCATTTATATTTGTAAAATAATTTCTTGTATCACAGAGTCCACTGGCATACCAAGCATATTTTATCATGTCACAAAATATTGGTGCGATAATCAATCAGCAATCCTCTCGAGAATGAATTTCATAATTTTCATATAATAATTCAGCGTTATTTTGTAATCGTTTGATGAAATTCTTTATTTGTCTATAGAAATAGACATCACATGGTTGAACTAACAGAGTAGGTACATATTGGTGGTATAATTTTAATTGTACATGTAGGTATTTTTTCATCATAAATTTCTCCTTTTGTTTTTCCTGTCCATGAGTCGATGAGTAATTGATTTTTTATTTTCATTTATCGTAATTCACACGAAACTCGAACTCAAGCACGAAAGCCTATGAGCGTTACCACTACGCCACAACACATTTACGCTACGTCATTTTGGGTTGGGAGGGGGGGGATGGTGTGGGGAGGATAATAATAATAATAATATCCTAGGACATTGTTCACACACGGTCATCTGATCCCAAACTAAGCAGAGCTTGTACTATGGAAACCAGATAACTGATAAACTACATACACTACTTTTTTGTTTGTAAATACATACTTATATAGATCATTACACCCAGACTCAGGACAAACAGACATGTTCATGCACACAAATGTTTGTCCTGGATGGGAAATGAACCCACGACCAGCGGCATGGCAGGTGGTATCTTAACCAACCACGCCATCTGGCCTGTCTGAATGAGGACGGATGTAGGGTATGAGGGGGAGTGAGGGAGTGCGGGTGGTGGGGTGGTGCGGGGGATGGGGTGGGGAGGGGCAGGATGTGGGGAAGGTGTGCGGGGAGGAGGGAGTGCTGTGAGGTGCGGGGGAAGGAGTACGGGTGGTGCGGGAGGTGGGGGAGGGAGTGCGGGGTTTTTTTGTAGAGGTTCGAAATTAGTTGTTTCAACTTTTCAAAACATCAAGCGAAAAATTCTAAAGAACCCTGTTTCCTTCCAATGGATTCTTTCGTTAATTTTTCAATGTAACCTAACATGCGAAAAAACTGAAAAAAAAGCACAATTTGTTTTTTTCTGCATTTGCAACGCTATTCTGAACTACGCAACGGATTTTGATACAGTTTTTACCATCATTTATAGAATGCGTACAAAAAGGTTTATGCAAATAATACATCAATATTAAGCTTACTTATAATAATCGATGTTTTATCAAGTTTTGTCGAGATAAGTCGTAATAGTTCATCTAAGTAACTATTGTATTGCGAAAGCGGAGATCCTGCTGTGTTGTTAATAATTATAAAATAAATTTTATTTGGGAAATTCGACTCTAAAAAATTGAAAAATTAATTATAGTGTAAAAAACTAAAAAAGAACAAGCTTTTATAGTAGATCGAACTAAAACACCGACCAAGTGCGAGTCGGACTCACGCAGGAAGGGTTCCGTACCAATATCTATTAAAAATCACGTTCGTTGTATGGGAACCCCCTTAAATATTTATTTTATTCCGTTTTTTAGTAACAAATACATCATCTGTGAAAATTTCAACTGTCTATCACGGTTCATGAGATACAGCCTGGTGACAGACGGGCAGACAGACGGACAGCGAAGTCTTAGTAAAAATGTAGCGAACTGATCATCTTATTATAACACCATATTGTATTGAAACCTATATTTACGGATAAATTTGATTTGATTTAATTTGAGTAATAGGGTCCCGTTTTACCCTTTAGGTACGGAACCCAACAAATTAAAAATAAATTATAGTTTTAAAAAAACTAAAAAACACGCTTTAATACCATTATACTGAAATAAAAAGTAAAAAAAAAAAATATAACAATTAATTTATTAACGAGAAAATTAATTTCATTGTAAAAGAAGCATGGGGTGCTTTGTACGACATTCTTACACTAACTCTGTAATTCGAAATAGAAATAGTAACACATCTTGATACAGAATAAATAAAAAATGCATATCGAATTAGCGCACGTAGAGATGTCAAACTAGTTTACGGCTTGCGCTTCACCGTGTTTTTAGTCGACATGTTTTTACGTGTCGTCTAATTTTGTAGGGAAATATTAATTTAACTGAATATGACAGCTCTAATTTACGTCCGTCTCTTTCTTGTTTTATTAGAGAGAAAAAGTTAGCAATAGCCAAAATTAAGTTTAGTTTGTGCACAACAGAGTTATATTGAAATTTATTTTTTACTTTTTAGTTCAGTATTAAAGCGTGTTTTTTAGTTTTTTTTTTTAACTATAATTTTTTAGATCAAAGTTTCCATGCGTTCAAACTAATAACGAGTCGTGCGTTCGTTTCTAGTGTTCAATCCGTACGCGTATTAATGTTGCGAGCCGTTTGTGCGGCATTGCTACCGGGACGTAACTCGTATTCCATAATTACTCGTATTTTTATCGTGTCCATATCGATGAAAAAGATACAAATGTACCTAGTGAAAACAAAACACTTATCAATAAACAAATGACATAATTTGAAAATAGAATTCTATATTTTTAAAATAAAACTTTTTTTAATTTAGAATTTATTGCCAGCCATACATAAATAACTATTCAAATGGCCAGTATAGTATAACGGCAACTTCATAGGTAAAGACCTATTATTATACCCTCCTTTGCAAAAAATAAACGGGCGGTTTTGATTTTTCTACATTCTTGGTAATCATTTAGTTCTAAAGACGTTTGAACAGCCAAACTATGTTACTGGCACTTAAAGAGTCTGGGTATGAAAAAAAGTTAATTCCAAATTCGAAACTTTTGTTTTTATAAAAATAATTATCTTTTTTCAGTTTGTGACTTTTTTCTTACTTTTCGCGGGTTAGCGGTTAAAAGGTTATCAGGCAACTAAAACTAACTTCTTGTTATTTTTAGTACAATAATTTATGTTTGTCGCATAATCCTGCTTTATTGTGACTTAAAACAGATATGTTTGTGTCGTTTGTAATGGCAGAAAAAGCAATAAGAGCTAGTAAAATTATAGCGCTGCTGGAAAAAGGGTGCCAATGTTACGTCTCACAGCGGTTAAACTGAGTCGTTCAACCGTCCAAAGAACCTGGACTCGATACCAACGAACAGGTTCCGTTCAGAGAAGGCAAGTTTCTGGGAGAAAATGTTGCACACAACCACGAGACAACTGCTTTTTAGTGACAAAGGTGCTGAGGAACCGCAAATGCTGTTACATAGACCTCAAAAGTTTGTGCTAAGTTAGCCTATGGACAGTGAGGAGCAGGCTTTTAGCGGCTGATATACGCAGCCGACGACCAGCGCGGGCCGCCAAGTTACTCCTTGAGCACCGGATTGCTCGAATGAGGTTAGCTAGAAATTCCCATCTTGGAGACTAGGTAACTGGAGTAGCGTACTCTTCTTCGATGAGGCTCGAATTTGTCTGAATGGTGAGGACCGACGTCGGCGAGTGTTACGAAGACCAGGGGAACGCTATGCCGACGTGTGTTTTGAAGAAATCACCCCTTATGGTGGTGGGTCCGTTATGTTTTGGGCGGGCGTAACTTCCAGCTATCATACCGAGATAGTATTCATTGAAAATGGCTCACTAAATGCGCAAAGGTACATGACAGAAACCCTGGTGAAGATGCCATTTACATGGACGATAATGCTCGGGCCCACCGTTCCGGCGAAGTAGATGCTTATATGCAAGAGGTCGGTATTCGTCGTTTTGATTGGCCAGTGCGTGTAAGGTCGGAGCTCCGACCTTACCCCATTGAGCACGTCTGGGAACTCCTAAAAAGGCGAGTACGATCTGTCCAACCACTTCCACAAAACGTCAGGGAGCTTAAGCGTGTGATCTCGCCTGAGTGGGAACACATTCCACAGGACACCATCGAAAGCCTGGTGGAAAGCATGCCAAGACGATTACATGCCGTAATCGCTGCAAGCGGAGATCATACTCGTTATTAGTTTTTATTTTTTAATGTCTTTTATATAAAAATACCTTAAACATAATCGTAGTCTTAATTTCGTTATACCCATAAAAATGTCCATTTTAACACGGCTCTCTGTTTACATTAACAAAACAACGATTCCAGGATTTAAGTGTTAAATAAAAAATCGATCAAGAGCGAGTCCGTACCATCACATATATTATATATGTGATGGTACGTTATTATATAAGTGTGCTATTTAGAGACATCGTTTTATTTTTCCTGTAATTTTTACATAAACTTCTATCACACATAATAATTTCAGATTTTTCCTATGCAAACTTCGGAGATAAGGGGGGATCGGTATTTTTATTTACATTTTTCATCAAAAGGCGAAAACTATGCGGCTTACAAAATAAAATGTTTGAGAATGTGCAAACAGCGCTCTTACATAATATGATACGCACATGCCCTAGTAGCCCCACTTCGAATTTTTAAAACCCCCTTTCAGTCCCTGTTGCAAAAAAAAAACATTTTTATTTCTTTCTTATTTGCAAAATGTTGGGCAAACGTCATCTAAAACTATTCCAAAATTCAACTTAATAGCATTAGAAGTTCTTGAGATATCTAGCTGTGACAGACAGATAGAGTCGCACCATAGGGGTTCCTTTTTACCATTTTGGTACGGAATCCTAAAACTATATTCTCATTAATTTCTAGTCATTTATTTTTAGTGTGTCATTAGCAAATGACACACTAAAAATATTAATCCATTGAAAAGCCAATGACTGTAAGGTGTCTGTTTTTTTTGCAAAGGAGTCTATTAACATCTATATAAATAAAAATCAATTGCCGAATGTACCTACTATGTACGTACAAGCATCACTTAAGAATGGTTGCACCTATTTGGCTAATTATTTTTTTGTTGTGTTTGTAATTGCCAAGATAAGGTTTGTATGAAAGTGTTTGAAAAGTTGCCGGGAAAATTGGAAAATTGGGGAAAACGGAAAGTGCATTTTCTGTGGGAATGTTGTATGAATTATTGAAATTTTGACAGGGCAACGCTTGTCGGGTCAGCTAGTAAATGATAAAACCTAGCTTCTGAGGTTTCATAGGTGCCCAAGACGAGTAGGTTTATTTGAAATAAAATATTTTGATTTTGAACGGATAACTTCTTGCTTTAAAATATACATATTTGTAGAATTTTAAAAGGTTGTTATTTTTAACGAAAATAATCTAAATATAAAATTGTTTCAACTACTAATTAAAATGAATCTGCATCATTTCGCTCGATTTAAGAATAAAAAAAAACTATTTTGTATAATTTTTGAAAACACGTCTTTTTTCATAGACTAAAATCTAGCAAGGTGTAAAAAATATATCTTATGTTATGACTATGAGCCATTCAAAACTGAATCGTAAAAATTAAGCTAAAATTTCTAAAGCCGCCACGCTAATAATTTTAAAGATTTTAACCTAACCCACTTAACCTAATCTGTTTGGCTATAATTATGTCATCTCTTGCCCTTTGTCAGTGATTTGGGATTTGATAAAGATTTAATCATAATTTTCCTCCACCCACGCTCGAGGTGGGCGGAAATTCAGACCGGCCATCTACGCTCTAGTTTATCTAGATGTGCTTCACAAATCTGCGAGCGTACTTTTATGCAACAGTGTGAAAGTAATGCTGCAATTTTATTCGTCTCGCTGACATTTCTATTTTGTTTAACAAGGTGCACAATAACGCGCATATACTTTCACGAAAGTTCAAATCCTACATGCCCATCACAAAATACAGGAAAATTTTAAATAGAAGAACGACCTGAACTTCTTATACACATAAATGCACCTTAACATGCACGAAAACATTTACTCTTGTAAACATCAATCATGCCAGATAAATTTTATGAAGCCCCTCAGCTCACATCTAATGTTTGATGTTCGGTTCGGGCTTAGGAGTGGAAAGAGAAGATTATGAACTCCCCACTTTCCCTGTAAAATCAACAAGTTTTCAGCAAGACAACATTCACCACACGTGGTAAGAGTCATGCAAAACGATTCCACCCTCATTCGTGCGTTGCCATCACACCCGGGGCACTAGGGGGACAAGAACTTGACCTTGTATCCATGGCAACAAGTGCCGAGTCGGCGGCGTCGCCCATGACGTCACGCTACGTAGGTCGGGGTTTGTGTCTAGGAGAAACCAACTGAAACGCTTACGTCATCGTTTTTCAGTCACAACAAACCGGTGTAGGGTCGGTGCCGTTTCATTCATGGGTAATGTGTGGTAGTGGTGCGCATGCTTAGTAATGCGCTCATTCGGGTTTTAATAATAGGTAACGGAGTTGCCGTTGACGTTTTCTCGAGGGGACTGAAACGTAACGTTCTCGTAATGTTTCTCTCTCGCTTGTGCGCCGCGCATATCGCCCGTTGTCATAACAACGTGATGCCGCATTTGTTTTGACAACAAAGTTGGTGAATATTGCATAAAACTTTGTTCAGAATAATCTTGCTTTTGTTGTTCGCTAATTACGACTGCGCAACTGTTTAGGATAATGGTATGACCATTTTCTCATATTAAGATTTGAAAAGTCATAAAAATATTTTTATTTCCTGACCCAACGTTCTGCTTTATCTCCTTGTCAGGACCTGCGCTGCATTCCGCATGTCGCAGCTTGGACGGTGGATCGATAAATTATTGCTAGCCTGGACACAGCTACGCCCGCCCTATATACCCTAGCACCGGCTTTAACAACTGCAGACAGAACTTGGAAATATTTATATGTTATGGTTTTTTCGGGATAGACTATTAGAATAGAATAAATGGTTTGCAGTGTACACAGTAAATTATAAACTGCCTATCAACAGATACACGCGGTTTACAATTCCGTAATGAGTGGAGATACATGTTTTCTCGCGTGACTGTACTCGTTGTTAGAAGATTATCATCGGTTAAAAGTTAAATGATTAACGTCACATGAGTTCAAATATTAATCCTAATTTCTATAATATCAATAATAATAATAATATCCTGGGACATTTTCACACACGGTCATCTGGTCCCAAACTAAGCAGAGCTTGTACTATGGAAACCAGATAACTGATATACTACATATACTACTTTCTTTTTTTTTGTAAATAGAAAGGCTATATCGGCTGTTGATGAATGATGATTATGATGAGTTTGAAAGTCTGTAAGGTCCTGTTCATTCACAACGAAGAATTAACACTACCATCGTCTTGATCACGAATGATTCATTTTTATAAAATAACTCATCATTCTCTTGCCCTTGTCTCTCTGTTAACGAATGGGAAAAAATCGTAACCTCGTAAACAAAAAGCTTGTGAAATGAATATTGAAGTAATTAAATAGCGAGCGAAGCGTCTCTGGCCAAAGTTTGCTTTCCTCTGTCAGTTTGTTGGTACTCCTCTACAGGTCGTATTTTACAACGGATCTCGACGAAACTTGGCATAAAGGTTTTATAGATTTTTTTTGTCGTCGAGGAGGGGTTCCTCCAAAAAGGGGCCAAAACGGGGGCTGGATATTCCGCCTTTGAGATCCGATTTCGATGGTTCTTTTTTTATTTGAAAGGTAGTAACTTTAAGTTGGTCTCATAAAAATTTGGTGAAGATCTGATGAGGATCTTTGGCGTGATGAGCAGAATAGATCTTCAAAATGCAGTAAATTGCTCACTTTTAGAGTTCTACCAATGGAATTGGCCCTTTAACTACCAGGTAAGGATTGATTGAACATCTGGGACCACCTTCTCATTAGTTGGATCTCGGTTAGTTGTGGATTAGTTTATTTGTTTAATTATTTTTTGAAGCTACTTAAACAGAAATAAACTAACCCATTTAAATTTTTTGGTATTATTTACTGCATAGGAATGTTTTTTTTTTTTTTGTATTTCTCCTTCGTTAAAAACCTATTCAACCTATAGACTTTTCTGGCAATAGATTCCATCCTTGAATTTTTGAAATTTATAACTTCTTGGTTTGACATGCTAGGATTTTTACAGGCTCACGTCATTGCAGAAATATTCCAATTTAAATAAATTTTGTATTATATTAACTGTTGCAAAAAAGATTGTGCTAGCGAGGTCTACTGTTCGCAGAACTACTAGTTAGGTAGGTATCAACTAAAAGGCTGGGATCAGAACGCAATATGATGTTGCCACCCTCCCCCTACCCCAGACTAGGGTGGGCAATGGCGCTGAGCCCAACAGCATCCACGTCTTTAGGTACATATACACTCGCGAGCAATAAACTGGAAACACTTCATGGCGCCTTTCTGAAAACAATTTTTCACAATTTCTATGCAATGAACTGTGGATTGTGGTATATCATTTGAAAGGTCATTTCATTTTGTTAGCTTTCAACATCTTTCAATATCATAACAAAAGATTATTTACCATATGTCATGGAACGTAAAAACAAAAGCAATTTTTAAAACAAAACACCATATTGTTTGGCAGTCCTGAAACTCTATAAAAATGGGGCGTTTATGAAAGTTAGTCATCAGTCCAATATTTCACGTCACTGGGAACACTGAAACTAAAAGAAAATGGAAACCACACCAATACAAGCCGCTCAATTCGTCATCCTAATCCAGCAAGGGTTGTCTCAGCGTACTATCGCTCGACAGCTTCATCTGAGCCAGTCTTGTGTCTCGAAGGTATACAAGAGGTTCAGGCAGACTGGAAACTTAGTCCGGAGACCAGGATCTGGACGAAAGCGAAGCACTTCGGTGCATGACCGATTTATGTCACCCTTTCTCTCCGAAATCGATACCTGACCGACGATACTGCGTGGACGTCCAGCAGCAGCTCAGAGAAGTTCGAGGGAGGTCTGTCAGCGAGTGGAAAGTGAGGCGAAGAATGTTGTTAGGTAATCGATTTAAACGTAAACTTAAGGTACATCCACACCGCAGTAACTTTATGTAGAGCGAGATTTTGCGACATGATAACATTATATAACTTTCTATAAGCTGTAAGTTTACTAAATAACTTTTTGCTACGTTTCGTTGTTACCCAATACCTAACACTTAATTTTCGAGAGATAAGATTTATACCTACATAAGATTTATACCTATAAATTTTGGGAATGTGTCTACTACTCAAACTGCGTAAAAATCTAAGATTTATTATTAACTAGCAGCTCCCCGCGGTTTCACACGCGTAACTCAACCCCCTATTAATAAACGCGGAGTAAAGATATAATCACTAAATCTACCTACATACCTTCACATTAGCCATACCTTCTTCGAGGATTAAATTTGGCAAAACTTTACACCGTGTTTATACGTTCTTGTGTATAAAATAAGGGGACATAAATTTGACCCACCATAAATCACTAAATACGTTTTACACTGAACTTATACATGAACTGATTTTTTTTTTCGCAATTACAGGTTTGGTACTATAGTAAAAGTTTTTAAGAGGTAGTGCATTAATTTCGGGAAATGTATAAATCATAATTCTGTCATCTTGAAATGATTTACAGAAACAGAACGATGTTATAAATAATGTTTAGCGCTTATCGTATTTAGTGACGTGGTACTGGAACTTAGTTCCAGACGAAGACAGGTCATTTTACAAGGCCAGGGAAGTTGATGGAAAAGGGAATTAAAATCTACAATTAAATATAGAATACAGTTTATTGACTTCGAATAGATTTCGACAATATTTTTGAGAGGGTCCTCTTAAAGGACTAAAAAGTTTAATGGACTCGCTCACATGGATGTAAAAGAAAAACTTACAATAAATCATTTGTTAGGGTTCCGTACCAAAATGGTAAAAAGGAACCCTTATGGTGCGACTCGGTCTGTCTGTCTGTCTGTCACAGCTGGATATCTCAAGAACTACTAATGCACTACCTTGAATTTTGAAATAGTCTTAGATGACGTTTGCCCAACTATTTTGCAAATAAGAACGAAATAAAAATACAGATTTTTTTTTGCAACAAGGACTGAAAGGGGTCTTAAAAATTCTAAGTGGGTACTAGGGTATGTGGGGTATCATATGAAAGAGCGCCATTTGCACATTCTTAAACATTTTTTCTTTTTTTTTTAGGCTGCATAGTTTTTGACTTTTGATGAAAAACGTAACAAAATACCGTTCCCTCCCCTTATCTCTGAAGTTTGCATAGCGAAAAATCTGAAATTATACTATGTGATAGAAGTTTATGTAAAGATTACATGAAACATAAAACAATGTATCTAAATAGCACACTTTTTTTAATATATGATGGTACGGAATCCTCGGTGCGCGAGTCCGACTCGCTCTTGACCGGTTTTTTTTCAATAGGAGCTAGTCGTTAAAATCGACTGATACTAAGATAATGTTATTGTAGAACAATAAAATTAATATGAACTTAGTTTTGTGGCGCTACTTGGGACAATCCTTTACGTGACAAACGGGATAATGAAGTAAGATGTGCTTGAGTCATATAATTTAGATATTTATTTCTTAAATAAAGAAATTAAATGAGCCCTTCAACTCCAGCATCTTAGCTAATGAAGATAGTGTAGAATCTAATCACCCGTTAATCAAACATCAATTAGGTACCTAACAAATCAAAGTTCAAAATCATTCGTCACC
This sequence comes from Dicycla oo, assembly GCA_948252095.1. Lineage (NCBI taxonomy): Eukaryota > Metazoa > Arthropoda > Insecta > Lepidoptera > Noctuidae > Dicycla > Dicycla oo. The sequence goes on along the minus strand of OX411709.1, from coordinate 38,293,055 downwards.
GTTTGCTCGTTGAAAATTGAGTTTAGACATCGACGCACACTATTTCATTCCATTGAGAGTGGATGGGGGCCGGAGGTGCACTCAAACCCTTTCGTAAATAGAGAGCAGCGTTTCCCCGATGTTCATTACGTTGTACTTATTGTAGCGAATACGGAGGGTTGCATCAGTGCGTTTGATGTGCGTCTGTGTGAGTCATAATTCAACCCCTGTCCGGTATGGGGTATCCTATCGATCGGCGCCCGTGGGAGACCTGTCATATGCCCAACTTTTTCTCACCGTTGTTGGAGTCGGCTTCTAGTCTAACCGTATGCAGCTGAATACCAGTATTTTACATGGAGTGACTGCCTATCTAATCTCCACAACCCAGTTAATGGGTAATACGATACTCCTTGATAAGACTAATAATAATAAGTTTATTGACACAAAATAGCAATACATTTCACATAGGTACATTGTATTTTGGGAAAAGGCTGCACAAATAGTGAAAAAACCCTGCCTTCTAAACTAGGGGAACCCTATGACTTCGGAGTCAGTGTTCAACTGTAACTTCGTGTACAAATAAAACCTTTGTTGTTTATGTGTATTAATAAACCCATAATGACCTGTTTATCACTATGAATATGAATGTATGTGTATACACATACGGAAATAAAGGGGGATGGCTGTATGAGTGGGATGGGGGTGTGGTGTGGTGTATGCGGGGCGGGGAGAGGGTGGGAAGGAGGTAGTGTGGTATAATGTAGGCACACCATACATGGTGTGCCTACATTATTTTAGAAATAAGGTCCTCTGTGCAGGAATAGTCCTGATTATACAGCCAGTTTTGTAATTTGGTTTTGACTTCGTGTTTATTTAAATTACTTATTTGGATATGTTTGTTGAAATGAGTGACTGATGGTTGTCAGACTTTCGGGCTTCCTTCATACGTACCGTAACGACTGTCAAAGATCCACAAATGACAGCCGGGACCAACAGCTCAACGTGCTTTCTTAGACACGGAGGTTTCTTAGGTCTCGATAAGTAAAGATGGTCACCCATCCACGGACCAACCGCGGCAAGCGTAGCTTAACCTGATCGATCACCCCTTGCGACTATTATTACTTAGCCACAAGCCCCATGGATCATCACCCCTACACTATCTTAATGAAAATACGATTTGGTGTACGGCTTCAAACAGACAACAAAGGAAACAAGGAATTTTAGATTAGAAGGATTTTAGATTAGAAGCCGTATGAGTTAGTAGATGCAGCAGCTTATTTACTGAAACTAGAAGACTTTTTTAATAAAGGTTTAATTTGCCGAAGCTTAAGGGTAAGACCTATTTGCAGCAGTGGACGTATTTCCACTGAATGATCGTGAAGATGACTATTTGATTTTCATTCCTATAAGTTTATACCGTACTTAATTTCATGATAACATTCCCATGATGGTTCTCAAAAACAAGATATGCATCAGCATATCTGGTTTTTATAGAGACGCTCATCTAAACCTGATAAAATGAAAAAGAAATTAATTTTGATCAGTTTCTTTTTTTTGGGTCATTAACCACAGGTAAAATTGTCACTTGAAAGTAATCCTACTTAATATTATAAATATGAAAGTTTGTTAATATGTTTGTTACTCAATCACGCCAGAACGGCTGAACGGAACTGGATGAAATTTAGCACAGAGATAGATTATAGTCTGGAATAGCACATATGATACTTTTTATCTAGGAAAAATGTACGGTTCCTGTGCGATAATTTCCAACATCCACGCAGGCGAAGCCGCTGGCAAAAGCTAGTAAGCTATGATAATAATTTACGTCACGACAGTCACATTGACACTATCTCCCTATAATGTCCGACTTTTCAAGACTGATAACCCAAAATACAAGCCCTGGCATAATTTGGGTATCAGTTTTTTTTTTTTTTTTTTTAATAATAATGTTTATTTTTCTTCCACAAATAATACTTATAAACTAAACATGCAATTTGATTGAAAATGATCACTATGTTTATTTGTGGGAGACTGGTGCCTAAACTAAGCCTAAACTTGTATTTCAGGACACCAGGGACTCCCCCCTACAGGCAAAAATTACATTCTTCATTGGTTATTAAAATAACTAGGTATACTGGTGTCTAGTTATTGTAATTATAGGTATACAGATATGGATATTTGATGGAAAGAACAAAACAGTATAATTTAATAGCAAAATAATAATATAACCTTAAATTTGTGTGAAGTGTAGTGAAGACAAGATGTGGAGAATAAGGTGCGTATGGGATGTAGGTGCGTTTAATAGGTTTGTCTGTGTCTGTGTGTGTGTGTGTGCCTGGTGTATTTGTCTGTATGTCTGTGTGCGTGTATGTTTGTCTGTATTGGTGTGTGTAATAAAGTATAGTTAGGATGAGAGGGTATAATTTGAGTGGGATCATTATCTAACTAGATGTATGGTATATGAAGGATATTTCTTTTTGATTCCTGTTAAATTTTTATGACTAGTAACTCTTCTGTTTTAGTGTAGTTCAATTTTAGTAGCCAGTTTGTTAGTACCCGTTTACATTTAGATTTACTGTAATTAAAAATACCTGTTTCTAAATCAGTTTCAGTAACTTTTTTTTTGTTTTCGGGGGGAAACCTTCAAAAGGCGCCCGGACTTTGGGGAAAAGAACGGAAAATGTGGGATTTTTGCCTCACTAAAACTATCCCGGTCACCTTCTACACATTGAAGGCGAACCGTTACCTCTCAAAAGACCGATCCAGAACCCCCTCTGTGCACTGCCTGTTTGGGCACATCTCTGGGGTGGGTAAAGGGGTCTCCCCGAAACCTAATTATGCAAATGTGCATGGCAGCACGTGACCACTGTGCGCCGTCTTCCCTGAGGTCACTCAGTGAGCGGAGGACCGCAAATTACCGCCTGCCTTAAAGGACGCCAATGGGGAGGTCGACACGCAGGACCACATCGTAAGTGAGATTCCACAAAAAGGACCTAAAACTGACCCCTGCGGAACCCCTCACGTAATCTTCCTGCGATGAACGCTACCGTCCCGACCCACATAGCGAATGTGCCGGTCACGAATTTCCTCCTCCGTAGCTCTCAGCTGTCTTCTGCGTCTGGTGCGCTGATACGTCGGGATCTCAGACAGACAACACGCACCTGCGCGATATCTTCAGGTCACCAGTAAACCGCACCAGGAAGCTGGGCGGTAAATCAACGCCTTCCTATCCCGGAACCAGACCGCCTCTTCTTCCGGATCGGGCAAGACCCCTGGGAACCACTATCTTCCGGCCATGCCTGAAGGTTAGCAGCTGTGACAAGCATCTCTCGATTGAGCCGCTTGAGGGCCCATTGCCTCGCTGGTGGGCTAGAATTGGCAGCTCAGCAGTGCTATTCTGTACAAATCTCACCGTGAAAACTTAGGTGAAGTGAGCGTGGAGTGAGCTGTCAATAGTGTCAATCCCTAGCATCAGGTGGAATGACAGCTCACTTCACCTAAGTTTTCACGGTGAGATTTTCACAGAATAGACCGGCAGGTCATCTGAAGGGCGGAGAGTAACCTTAAAAACGATATGGCGTTGGTCCGAAAGCGTAACTATCTCCTCCGCTACTCTCCACTCTGACACCATGCGCGCAGCCGAAGGAGTCGCCCACGTGAGATCCACAAATGACTCCCTCTGCCACCCAACGCATGTGGAAACGGACCTCTGATTCAGAAGTCGGAGGTCAAGGTACGCCGCCTAGTCTGGTACTGCGTGTCCCCTCGGTCTGTCCTGGGCGCTTTCCGCAAACTCTGGAATGAGCATTGAAATCACCCAAGACGAGCACCGGGCGGGGTGAGAATTTGTACCGAATGCAGCAGTTTCAGTACCTAAACCAAATTTAAATAAAAAATGTTTCTATGTACCAAATTCTTGTGAAATATACTGAAAAGTTGTGCGGAAATCGGTTGTTATGGTATGGGCATGTGATGCGTAAGAATGAGGAAAATGTTGTGAGGAACGTTTTGAGTATGAATGTGCTATAAGAGAAGAAGAAAACGAAAGAAACGATGGATGGACTGTGTGAAAGTTGATATGGCTAGAAAGAGGGTGAATACCGAGATGACAACTAATAGAGAAGTATGGAAAAAGGGACATGTTGCGCCGACCCCAAATACACTCACCGGCACGGAAACTTGGCCACCAATAACTTGCCGATAATTTCTATTTAAATATTTAATTTTCACTATTTTATGGGTTTATGCACTAAATTAGGGTTTTTTATGGTTTTGTAACTCAGTTATTGAAAAAATGATGCACCAGCAGTAATCTTTAAAAAAATAAGCAGTTTCACAAAAATATTGGTTTTAACACTGTCAATTTAAAAAGAACACAAAATGAAAAATAACCAAAAAGTCTTCGTTGTGTTTGCATTTTAATATCGGGTGTTTCCTCCCCTAGCCCCGATAACAGCTTGCATTCGTTCTGGCATACTTTGGATGATGTTTCTGATCTCAACTTGTGGTATGCTTTCCCAAGCGGTCAGTGCTGCATTTCGAAGCTGATTCAGAGTTTCAGGCGGGTTGGAGGAGGACTTTATTTTTCTTTTAAGCTTGTCCCAGATATGCTCTATTGGATTTAAGTTTGGACTACGAGCTGGCCACTGCAATTTTTGAATACCAACCTCTGTAAGGTATTCCTCCACGCAATGTGCAACGTGTGGGCGCGCGTTATCGTGCATTAGGAGGAATTCGTCAAATCCAATAAACCCTGAATATGGTAACACGTGTTCCTGAAGAATCTCCTCGATGTATCGTGTTGCCGTTAATCGGTTATCGACGATAACTAACTCCGTACGTGCATCGGAACTTATTCCTCCCCAAACCATTATAGAGCCTCCATGAAAACTAACAGTTTGTGTGGTGGTAATGGGTAAAAACCGCTCTCCTCTTCTTCTCCACACTCGCTCCCGACCATCTGGAGCTCGTAAAGCGATTCGACACTCATCTGTGAACAGTACTCGAGCCCACTGCTCATGGGTCCAGTTGACGTGTTCTCGTGCGAATCGAAGTCGAGCTACTCGGTGACTTCTGAGAAGTTCTGGGCCGCGTGCTGGTCTACGAGCTTCTAAATTCACTTCCTCCATTCGTCTTCTCACTGTACGTTCACTAACATTGACACCTCTTGTGAACTGGAGTCGCTGGCGTATCTCAACAGCGGTGAGGTAGCGGTTTCTCAAAATTTCCAGGACAATAAAGCGGTCATCCCGGGCTCATGTGCATCTGACGCCTCCGCTGCCTGGTCTGCGGGAGTAGCGGCCTGTCTCCTGGTATCGTTTCAGCGCATACTGCATCGATGAACATTCATTCATTGATTCATTGATGTACATTCAGTATAACAGCAACTTCTCGCTGTGTCAGCCCTTGTTCGATCAATGCTACAGCTTGTGCAACCTGTGATGGTGTTAATGGCATTTTTATTGGAATTAAATCACCTTTAGTTATTGAAGTAACAGTACGATATCACAATAATTGAATAACCTAACAATAAACTTTCACAAAATACAAATTTAAAACAGCAACTTAGTCGCTCAGATGACCGGGTTCAACTAAAACTTAAAAATAACGTCATATTGCACTCAAACATGATAAATTACCCTCTTGAACTAAAGGTAAACATTTTTTAGACCTACCTTCATAATAAATAATCATAGGAAACACTTAAAGCTCTTGTTATCGCGAAATACGCGCTTGGCCAAGATTCCGTGCCGGTGAGTGTAGATTGGGATAAGGACAGAAGAATTATGATAATGATGATTCTTCCCATAAGGGTGGGCAGAAACTACAGAACGCCACCTGCTACGTTCCTTACATACTCCTTGCTTTTAATATATTACTTTGTAGAATACTGGTTTGTAAAATAGGTACTGGTAACCCAACATTGTTGGGCAAAGGCAAAGGCAGATGAATGTGCATCCGACAGCATCTGACAATAAATTAAAACACTGACGATGCATTAGCATAAGAGTATTTTTTTAATCTATATATTTTCCAAAAAAATAAATAAATGTTGTTACGAGCTTTACAAAACTATGGGTTTTGCCGAAGAACCGACTAGCTATAGTAGGTAACTAAACTATTGAATTTCATAACATAAAATTAATAACATCACGCATATTTTTTCCCCAAAAGGTTGGGCAGAGGTGTACCTTTAGTATAACCACATTTCGCTAACCGCCCCATATAGTAGGTAGGGGGGCGTGCCTATTGCCATCAATCGTAACACTAAAAAACACTGTCCGACCTGGGAATCGAACCTCATGCTCAGCAGTAGCGCTTGCGACCACTAAACCAACGAGGCAGATTGAGGTAACCTCTTATATCGGGTGTTATTTTTAGAGGGGAGACCTTTAAATTTAAATAAAACACAGAGAAATCTTATTAATATCCATGAAATTGGCTTTATTCGATAGATTATTATATGGCATTCATGTTTGAATAAAATTCCGGGCATGTGGCTGCCGCGGCTTTCACCAACAACGCCTAGATTTTTTTTTTTTATTTGTGATTGGTTTGCTCTTGACTCTAGTCTAGGTCAGAGGTGACAGAGACAAAGTCGACGATGGAGTGAGCTTACCCAGAAGAAGCTTGTTCACTCTCACTTTGAATAGATTAGATGAGATTGTATGCGTTCGGAAACACAGACGCAGGTAGTGAGTTCCACTCCTTTACTGTGCACATTATAAAAGACATTTGGAAGCGCTTAGTGCGAATTGGTGGAATAGCAACCAGGTAGGGGTGGTAACTGGCAGTGCGTCTAGATGTCCGATGGTAGAAGGGGGCCGGTGGAATGAGGTCGTGGAGTTCTCGGGCACACTCTCCGAAGTACAATCTGTAGAAGACTGACACGCAGGCAACCTTGCGGCGATGAGTCAAGCTATGAAGGTTGGCATCCACCAGTTTTACGTTGCCAATGAGCCTCTTAGTTCTGCGTTCCACCGGGCCAAGCGCGGCTAGTTGGTACTTGGCTGATCCATCCCAAAGGTGACTGCAATACTCCATGCAACTACATTTACTGAAAACTTAACTTTTTTATTGGCTTCATTTACTAAAGGAAACATTTAACAAGCGAACTACTTTTACTAAATCTGGCCACCTCGTTCATGCATTTGAAGCCATTAATTTATTTTCTCTGGGGATATGTAAAGTGTCTACTCCGACAAACCAGTAACAGCTTAGTACTTGGATGCCAACATTCGATGCACTATTGCTGAAATACAGCCTGAGATACTCCGAAGAGTGTAAGAAAATTTGACCTCCAGATTAGGCCATGTACGCGTCAGCCGCAGCGGCCATATCCCGAAATCATATTCAAAACATTATCTGCCATAACATTATCTGTCAAATAAAGCCAATTGCATGAATATTAAAAACATTTTTCTGTTTTATATCAATTTAAATTTCTCCCCTCTAAAATAACACCCTATATAAGTACAATCAAGTGGAGCTCGTGGCTAAGTAAGCTACGCTTGCCGGGGTTGGTCTGTGGATGGGTGACCATCTTTTCATACCGAGACTCCTCCGTGCCTCGGAAAGCACGTTAAGCCGTTGGTCCCGGCTGTCATTCGTGGATCTTTGAGAGTCGTTACGGATCGTCAGAAGTCCGAAAGTCTGACCACCAGTCTTACCAAGGGGTATCGTATTACCTAGTAACTGGGTTGTGGAGGTCAGATAGGCAGTCGCTCCATGTAAAATACTGGTATTCAGCTGCATCCGGTTAGACTGGAAGCCGACCCCAACATATTTGGGAAAAGGCAAGGCTGATTGATTGATATGTACAATCATAAAACGAAGTCGGGTTAGTTACACCATTTATAGCTCAAGAACTGCTGGACCGACTTTTATGATCTTTAATTTATTGGATTTGTCTCCGCCCCGAATAGCAGAATAGCTATTAAAACATCGAAAAATTTCACAAAAAGAAAAATTGTGAAGAAAATTAATTTACTTACACATTTGTTTTTTTTTTCATTAAGTACATGAAATTTGGACAAGACAACGTCTACGGGGTCAGCTAGTTTGTAAATAAAAATATCTAATTCATTTCTTTTTACAAAGGTACACAGGTTAAAGGGCTTGGTAACGAATTACTTTTTTTTTAAAGCCCTATAAATTATTACCTATTACTTTCCTACTATAAAAGTACGTATAGACTAAATACCTAATTCCTAATTTTATTGAAAACTGACTGACTGACATATCCAACGCACAGCCGAAACTACTGGGACTGGGAACGTGAATTGTGCATACTGCTTCCTTTTATACCTAAGGGGGCGTTCATTAATTACGTGAGGACATCCCCTTATCTCACGTGAGATTTTGCAAAATGCGTACATATGTTTAGTGTAAATACGTTTGTTATGTTGCTACTCGCGGAACCCTCAATTCCTGCCGGTCTATTCTGTATAAATCACACCGTGAAAACTTAGGTGAAGTGAGCTTGAAGTGAGCTGTCATTCCACCTGATGCTAGGGATTGACAGCTTACTCCACGCTCACCTCACCTAAGTTTTCACGGTGAGATTTGTTCAGAATAGCACTGCTGAGACGTTGACTAACACCGCATCGCGCGCTGCACCGTGAGATTTGTCTTCTCAGCAATCCGTTGGCGTGGGACCGAGAGTCGTGTAACAGCAGTGACTAATATTAACTTAGCGTATTGGTGGATCACTTTTGTTTCTCACATCGAACAATTGTCGCGTACCTTAGTTTTACCGCTCTAATTGTAATAATTACATTAAACTACTTTAAGTAAAATATATCGGTTTTCTTTGTATCCTCGATTGCAGCCGAACATAATTCGTTAATCTATGCTTGATTGCGTTGGATTTATTTAAATAAACATAATTTGTTCAAAATTGTTTACTAGCTTTTGCCCCCGGCTTCGCCTGCGTGGATGTCGGAAATTATCCCACGGGAACGTACTACCGGGATAAAAAGTATCCTATGTCCTAATCCAGGTCATTGGCTACCCATGTGCCAAATTTTATCCAAATCCGTTCAGCCGTTATAGTGTGAAAGCGTAACAAACAAACAAACTCACTTTCGCATTTATAATATTAAAGTAGGATAATACTTATTTTTATAATAATTAGTTTACCCTGGTTTCTCGCAATTTTACTTTCTTGCGAAAAAAAATTACGTGATATTTGCCCCCTAATGTAGAATAGCACTAAAAAGGGTTTTTGGAAATTCGACCTTTGACGGGTAATTTCAAGAGGGTATTTTGCTTGTTATATATATATAAGGTGTATCTATTCATACACGAAATCTCTAAAGGGGTCATTGTACTTATCATTATGAACAACTTTTAGTATGGGACCAAACCTGAAATCGCGAAAAGAAAATCAGCTGTTCAATACATTATGACGAATTATGCAACACCTTATATATAGTGCCTTAAACATAAAGCTACTTGGAAACGATACTAATAATAATAAAAATGTGGGTGTGGAAGATCCACGCGTCTGAATGAATTAGTTCCGAATTTCCGATTTACCACTTGGGTAGTCATGGTGATTTTTTGTCGTTTCATAAGATAATTATTTGAAAGCTCTTAGATATCATCGACCTACGGAGAATATCGAAACATTAGTAACAGCAAACCTACATCAATATTGAAGAATGTATTTTAAGGGGTCCCATCAATTTCTATTGTAGTAATATTTGTCAATCGCTTCAATTGCATTTGGTAGACGATCAATTTGCGCATCAATGTTTATCAATCACGTAAAAATTTTCAATTGCAATTAATCGTTTCGGGTACTCTTAAAGTGCGTGTACTTGGTTGCTTGTGGTCGCCGCGTCTCGGTTGGTAGGTATACGGACGACGTAATCTCGACTAAACACTAAAGGAATTATTGGTTCCCTAATTAACTTTGACAGTTCTCAAGTAACACGAGAGTTAATACCAGGGTAGTCTTTAACCTTATCATTAATTCATGATTCGAGTTTGCAAGACGAGTCCTTAAAATTCGTTTGAATACTTGAAATAGGACAGGAGTGAGGAAAATAGGGAATATAAGTCCTGTAGCACTAAAATCCTGGGCATCGCATTCATTTCCACGACAACGTCAAATCTATATATAAACTGTTGTTCTCAGAGGTCATTCAATATGTAATTACAATCTATGCATCAGAAGGCCAATTCCCGTATTTAAAAACGGTCAAAATATAGTTGCTATATCATCGCGACAATCCATGTCAAACATTTGTCAAAATGTCGGTAAAGGTATTATTGACAGATTGAGACCGAGATTAGAACACAAATGTTCTTAAAATTACAGGAATTGCCCCTCAGTTACTACTTAAAAAGAGTAAGCGATTAACTGATTACTTAAAATAAAGCGACCAATTCATGAAATTAAAGGGTCCATCATTTTCATTAAGATACAAAAAAAACCAAGCAAAGGGGGCAAATCAATCGCAAAAGCAGACTTAATGCTGTAAGTAATGAGTAATGATAATCGCTCGGGAGAGTCCAGTTTCCTTTATTCGGCCATGATATAATTAGGCAACAATAAATAAACGACGGCGACGGCCGGACTGTAGATAGTCCGGCCGTTGAGACAATGCGTTCTGACATCTGTCAGTTCCATACTAACGAATTATGTGTTTTGTGAATTTCATCCCTAATACTACTACAAATTGTCCAACTAACAGGTGTAAGTAACTCATTCTATCGACGGCCGGACTGTATGAGATGCGCACTGAATTTGATAGTTAGTTTAATTTTGTATGTTTAATTTGTGATATTTTTTTCAGATATATGTGTCATTTTCTAATATGTTTAGTTCAGTTTCCAACACAAATTGTGTAGAAATTAATTGCGAGTCGCGTAATGTTAGAGGCAAGAAGTCGAACCTGTGTCTTCATTTATTAGACAGCACAACGGCTTTTTGTTGGACCGTTAGTGAGCATCCGATTAACGTGATTTCTTTATCGTACTTATTTGTAACTCTCTGGCAAGGAATACAGTCAGTCGCGAGTGGAGTTGCGCGCACAGCAAGTTCTAAGTTAAGACGATCGCAAATATTTGGAATTTCAGACCAAGGTTTATGTAAACCACTGGTTTCCAAAGTGGTCCAGGTGAACCCCCAGGGGTCTACGGGAGACTCGACGGGGGTCTACGTTGGCGTCACAAAACGCGTTTTAAGTCGAAATTTGGGAAGAAGAATAAAGGAAATGTAGCTGCAGGGGGTCCACCGGAACCAGCTAAATTTTGAAAGTGGTCTATGAGACAAAAAGTCTGGGAAACTCTGATCTAAACCACAGTCATAATTATGTAGCTTGAGAGCTATGTCGTTACTAGTTTATTTTAAGGTGAAAGTTCAATCCACTACAACACAATTACTGTTAAGTTCGCGGATTGCTGAAACTTGAAGTAAGTGAAAATTATATCACAGCAACACTCGTCACAGAATAAAGCAATTTTTTTCGCTTCATACATTTAACTCTTCACGTGTATAAGCACAAATATTTTTTCGTTAATTTTCTTTTTAACTGTTTCATTTTGTAAATCTCCGAGAGCTTAATTTAGATCATTATTTAACTCGCTACTTTCTTAAATCATGTTTTTTAATTGTCTCATTCTGTAAACCTCAGAAAGCTTAACTTAAAAACTAGAAATCACTATTTCTAAGCACAGCGTAACTCGCGACTTGGCTGATTGGACTTCCTTAAATCATGTTTTTAATTGTCTCATTCTGTAAACCCCAGAAAGCTTAACTTAAAAACTTGAGATCACTATTTCTAAGCACAGCGTAACTCGCGACTTGGCTGATTGGACTTCCTTAAATAATGTTTTTAATTGTCTCATTCTGTAAACCTCAGAAAGCTTAACTTAAAACATTGAGATCATTATTTCTAAGCACAGCGTAACTCGCGTCTTGGCTGATTGGACTTCCTTAAATCATGTTTTAATTGTCTCATTCTGTAAACCTCAGAAAGCTTAACTTAAAAACTTGAGATCACTATTTCCAAGCACAGCGTAACTCGCGACTTGGCTGATTGGACTTCCTTAAATAATGTTTTTAATTGTCTCATTCTGTAAAACTCAGAAAGCTTAACTTAAAAACTAGAAATCACTATTTCTAAGCACAGCGTAACTCGCGACTTGGCTGATTGGACTTCCTTAAATCATGTTTTTAATTGTCTCATTCTGTAAACCTTAGAAAGCTTAACTTAAAAACTTGAGATCACTATTTCTAAGCACAGCGTAACTCGCGACTTGGCTGATTGGACTTCCTTAAATCATGTTTTTAATTGTCTAATTTTGTAAACCCCAGAAAGATTAACTTAAAACATTGAGATCATTATTTCTAAGCACAGCGTAACTCCCGACTTGGCTGATTGGACTTCCTTAAATTATGTTTTTAATTGTCTCATTCTGTAAACCTCAGAAAGCTTAACTTAAAAACTTGAGATCACTATTTCTAAGCACAGCGTAACTCGCGACTTGGCTGATTGGACTTCCTTAAATCATGTTTTTAATTGTCTAATTTTGTAAACCCCAGAAAGCTTAACTTAAAACATTGAGATCATTATTTCTAAGCACAGCGTAACTCCCGACTTGGCTGATTGGACTTCCTTAAATCATGTTTTTAATTGTCTCATTCTGTAAACCTCAGAAAGCTTAACTTAAAAACTTGAGATCACTATTTCCAAGCACAGCGTAACTCACGACTTGGCTGATTGGACTTCCTTAAATAATGTTTTTAATTGTCTCATTCTGTAAACCTCAGAAAGCTTAACTTAAAAACTTGAGATCACTATTTCTAAGCACAGCGTAACTCGCGACTTGGCTGATTGGACTTCCTTAAATCATGTTTTTAATTGTCTCATTCTGTAAACCCCAGAAAGCTTAAATTAAAACATTGAGATCATTATTTCTAAGCACAGCGTAACTCGCGACTTGGCTGATTGGACTTCCTTAAATAATGTTTTTAATTGTCTCATTCTGTAAACCCCAGAAAGCTTAAATTAAAACATTGAGATCATTATTTCTAAGCACAGCGTAACTCGCGACTTGGCTGATTGGACTTCCTTAAATAATGTTTTTAATTGTCTCATTCTGTAAACCTCAGAAAGCTTAACTTAAAAACTTGAGATCACTATTTCTAAGCACAGCGTAACTCGCGACTTGGCTGATTGGACTTCCTTAAATCATGTTTTTAATTGTCTCATTCTGTAAACCCCAGAAAGCTTAAATTAACACATTGAGATCATTATTTCTAAGCACAGCGTAACTCGCGACTTGGCTGATTGGACTTCCTTAAATCATGTTTTTAATTGTCTCATTCTGTGAACCCCAAAAAGCTTAACCTAAAACATTGCGAACATTGTTTCTAAGCACAGCGTAACTCGCGACTTGGCTGATTGAACTTCCTTAAATCATGTTTTAATTGTCTCATTCTGTAAACCCCAGAAAGCTTAACTTAAAACATTGAGATCATTATTTCTAAGCACAGCGTAACTCGCGACTTGGCTGATTGGACTTCCTTAAATCATGTTTTTCAATTGTCTCATTCTGTAAACCTCAGAGAGCATAACTTCAAAACATGTGATCATTATGTCTAAGAACAGCACCAAAGTTAATAGTAACTCGATTGAGAATAAAACACTTTCGCTCCGCATGCGCGTAACATTTTCATTAGCAAAGGCAAAGTTCTATATTATTTTGTATTACGTGTTACGTTAAAATAACGCTCAGTCAGATTAAAAATACATAAACTAGAGCTCGTCTACTCTGAAATTTACGAATATTAATTCAAATAGTGGAGCGAGCGCCCATGTCTGCTTAGACGAGCTCTACGTTGCTATTAGTTCATAAACCACATCCCATAAAAATGTGCCAAGTTTCCCTTAAACACACAAACATCTCTATTGGTGCATAGACCACTTCCCACACAATATGCTCTTTCAACCCTTAAAATATAACAAAAATAACAATAGGAAACGCTTTATTTTCAAAGAGACAAATTTAGATATTTGGCTGCATAATTACTCTCTATTATTAAAAAATACTTTTTTGAATGAACGGTACATGGATGAACATTATGGGGGGAAGGAAATTATATTAATCCTACATGATGGACCCTTTTATTTATTTTTTTAAACCTAAATATTAGTCAAAGTTATCATCAGAACTTGATTCTGATTCCAGATTCTGATTCAGTTTTAGACAAAAGCATAAATAAATTGTAATTGTTGTAAGTTATGTTTAACTGGGGCATCTGTCAAGAAAGAATAAGGTCTAGCCAGAAGCCAAACCAAATTTTGTAAAACACAGATATCTTAATAATTTCAAGTCAGTCTTCCAATAAGTGAAGAAGTCTAACCAACAGTGGCCTTTATGTTACAAGACATAATGTTTATAATCCTTCAGCTTCTTATCAACTTAATAATTTCAAATCAACAGGATATCTGCCAATAAGTGTAGAAGTCAAACCAACAGCGGCCTTTATGTCACAAGACATAAGGCCTGTAATCCTACAGCTCCTATTTCAACTTTCAAATCAATTCTATCTATGAATAAAGCTTACAAAAAATAAATATCTTTAATAAAGTTTACCTGAAATGGGTTCAGCGTTGGTGTCAGGATTCTCTAATAAATGGTAGTCAGCATTGGTGTCCAAGCCTTCAGCAATTGTTTGCCAGGCCTCCTTAGAATTGTTGCTATTGTTGCTGCTCTGGTGTATGTTATCAACATCTCCCTCTCCTATGCTGGACTCTCTCTTCAGTTTTGGCTTCTTCTCTTCTCCTTCTTGGTTGTGGCGTCTCCTTCTCTTGTACGGTGTGAACAACCGCACAGGACCCATGGCTGGAAAGTGAAAATTCATATTGCTATTCAATTGGGCTTTTATATCTTTATAATAGCAGTATATAACAGTAATTTGAATTAGATGACCTGTTTTCATAGGAAAGGATAAAAACCAATATTTTATTAACCAAATTAATGCGAAATGTGTTCCAATTTAGCTGATGGTATATTTGTCTGTTAAGCTGCTATCTTGTACCTTTTGTACAATAAAGTAATCTTAGCTAAACAAACTGAAAATCAAGCAACTCCTTCCAAACTCATGTGGTTTTATTTTTTATTACATGAACATTTTAATCGATATACTGCTCACCTAGTTTTAACCACTAGTAATTAAGGTTTTTGCTATAATATTGTACACAATATTTTATTATGAGTTAAAGTAACCAGAGTAGGTACAGTCGAGTTCACTAAAGTATTGACAGTGACAATGTTTCAAAATATTGTAAGCGTTAAAATGATCATATATTATAGTTTCAATACAAACTTAAACATCAATAAAATGTTATCATATAAACTGTTCATAAGTATTTTGCGGTAGTGCAGTCAAAAAATATAAATATCTAAATACTTGATTTCAACATATTTAATGCAACCTACGATTCGTAAATATCGATGTACTTTGAATATAAATGGCCTTTATCATTAAATTTATTTTTGCTTGCCGGAGCAGAAGAGTACGAGTAATAATGCAATGTTGCCGCTCATAATAGGAATGTATCAATCTGACAATGTTGCCGTGTAGCTTATGTGTTTTAGGAAATGTTAGGGTCAACGCACATTTGTTTACTATTTGTTTCAAATTTTTCAGTCGGTTTTAAAAATAAAAATAACATTTTAAGCACATTAGTATTTCATTTTTATTTCATTTTTATTTTATTATTCTTAAATTCTTATTTTGCTTTGTTCTTCTGAAAACCTAACATTTCAAAGAAAAAAGATTAGATTATGATATAGGTACTTCTCTAAAGAGATCGTTCAAAGAATTTAAGGCAGCAATTCGAGACATGTCAAATTGTCAAGATTTTTTCATAGAAAAATTCCATTGATGAACGAGGAACAAGGGATTGCGCACAATTTTTAGAGAATTTGTCTATAGCAATATTATTGATATAATGTAGTCACATATTTATGATGTCACAGATTGTTTACAATTTATTGGAAGGCAAAGCTGTTTAGAGTTTTATGTAACTTACCATTGCCTATATATTTTTGATTCATAAACATGATCAGATATTACAGAATTGAGTTCTGTACCAATTTTATATTAATAAATTAATAAGCACATAATTCTGATTCCCTGCCATATTATGTAAGCAAAGGCACACAATATTGTTTGTTTCTATAAATGTAAGTTTATTTTACTACTTTTAATAACTAAAATATTTTCAATTATGTGTTGTTTATATTGGCTTGCATGTTATGCAGTCCGCTTTGCAGTATGTTTGAGTTGTATATCGTATTTATTGTGTAAAAGAATTTTATACATACAAACTCTTCCCATACAGCACCAATTGAGTACCTTAAGATAATCCCTTTCAGATTAACCTCTGCAGAGTTTCATGGAAATTGCTGTTGTGAGCGCTTTATAAATATAAAAGCTTTGTCGGTTCCAGAGGACTACATAAATTTTACCTAAAGAAACATGTTCAGAGAATAATTGAATTTTAGCAGAGTCTGCTGAATAAACCTTTTGATTCCGTAGTGTCAACAAGCCTTCATGATTTTGTTTTATATTCATTTTTTTCAGAGATGTAATCAGATGCCCAGCAGTAGGAACATACACACTGGCAGTGATAATATTACTTTACGTTGTAGGTATAGACTTCAACTTTAATGAAATACCATTTAATGTGTTTTTTTCTACTACTTAAATATTCAGCTAGGTTAATATTACAGTACTCACTTGTAACATTGTATTATGTAATACATTTCATAATTCATGTACTTAATAATTTGTATAAATGTTGTGATTTGTGAAAACAACACCCCGGCTAATACATTACCATGTCAAAACTGTTTTCCCATAAAATGGTTGGTCAGTGTGTCGTCTTAGGGGTGGAAGTTCATTTTCTATGTATGCTTGCATTAATCCAATGTCCTATAATTACTTCTAAAAGCTTCTTAGGTTTATCATTTTTTGTAGCCTTTCACCAATACCTCTAGTAATACCTTCTATTATAGCTCCCTTCTTTCACTAACATTAATTAATTTTAAAGGAAATACAAGTAATATTACAGATATTACCCGCATACTTCTTGCACTTATTATGATTTTAAGTTTTGATAACCAAGTGCTTATGTAGCCTAATAGACTGTTTTTGATATGATTATGATGTTTGCATGCCTATTGCCTATTATATTAAGTGATGTACTTTTAATATATCTAGGCCTGGCTAATTACTGACTTACTGTATCATAATAAAGTACTGTCACAGTCCCCACCTGACTGATCATCACAGCATGCCCCACAAGTACAGCTTGTGGCATGAGGGGTCAGTATCCCCTCATCTATCAGGGCCTGGATACTTCGCCCACCAAACCTAATAGATCTCTTCCAGTCTTTACTAGAAGCCCTTCCACATAAGGCCTCAAATTCACTTGGTGTGTACCATTCCATTCCATATTTTATACATCTGCCCCTGCCCCCAGAGCCGAACCTTAGTTTATGTAGCTCAGCCGGCGTATTCTTGCATCGAATGGGCAGTATGGGCATGTTCGCAGTCTCTGTCCATGAGCGAGCGCTCGTGTTCCGCGCACTGGGTGCACTCGTGCCACTGTCCTCCTGCCGATTCGCAGACGACGGAGGGTTCTGTATCACGATATGAGTCGGCTTTATGTCATCCGTCACTGGCCCACCTGATATAAACCCATTGTCTACACATATCATAGGCTTGAAATGCGGCAGCTGATCTGACGTTATCACGTTAAATGTCGTGCCAGTAATAATTGTACCGACCGGCAGAGACACTGGCACCGTGACCACGCCGTTAGAATCACTAGACAATCTTGTGTTTTTGATTGCAGTCGACAAAACAGCTCGGCCATCCGATCGGTCGGCATCGTGATCGGGCCCCGTCGACAAGGGATCGGTTTCGGAAACTTCGGTAATGTCCGGCATAACGACGTTGTCCGAACCTCTGTTCTCCGCCATATCTTGTTTCCGCCCACCCAGGCACACACCCTTGAGGTGCGGATGAATTTTAACTATCACATGAACGTTAAACAGTTTGTATGCACTCACACTAAATTAATATATACTTCTTACACCAACCAACTGCGGTCCGCCATAATTAAATCGAAAAATGAAAAAAAAAAAACATTTCACGTACGCTACTTAGGTTATAGCGGGAATTTTGAATCTCAAATCTGAAATCATAAAATGTCCTTATTTACTATATTTTATACCGTTTTAAACGTTTTATAATGCTGTTCCGGTATTATTAAGTTATTCTAAAACAAATACAAAGTAGTATTTTTTATTTGTGGTAAACAATAGCATACTAGCTTAAAAAGTTTTTAACAAAAAAGAGTTTATAGCTATAATCATTATTGTTTTCGTTCGAGTTTTGACAGTGTTCATTAGTGTTGCCAAACTTTCAATTTTATCATTTTAAACACGTCCTAAATCACAGAACACTAACCTTTAGCCGGGTCCTAAATTCTCTAGAAGTCAAGATTAAAATTATTATTCTATCTAACATTTATGCAATAATTTTATCGAATCCTATATTTAGGCAAATTACAGAATATTTTCTCACCTTGCACGTCTTTAACAATGTAATCTCCATGTAATTTCAATAAATGTAGTTGTACAGTCGCCAGCAGGTCAACCTACCCGAAACTGTCAGATTTTCCCAGTCAACCTTGAACCTAATTTTTTAGCAATAAAGTCGAAATTCTATTAAAGAAATCTGACAGATTGTAGTAGCTTGATGTGCTGGCGTCTGTACTTTACTTTTTGGTAAATATACGTTATATAAATATATATACGTTTTATAAATATTGTTAATTATAATTCGCATTATTCATTATTATTGTTAATTATTCATTAATACTAGGTATGTACAAACCACGCTATTCTAGTGTAGAATTTACTGATTTTGCATGAAGTATTTTAGAACAGGCAACTCTGCGTTGATTTTCCTCGAATAAATTCTAGTATCGAACGCGGGATGTTTTTTAGTTTTTGTTGTTGTTTAGCAGTACGAAACAACCCAATAATCGCTCAACGCGCCTGAGGAAGTTTTCACCTCGGACAAAGAGTAAAGGAAAGATAAAGAGAAAGAGTGAAAATAATCTGTGGTAAAAGCATGTACGGACGGAATGTGCTGTCACCTCTGGTTTGGTAGGTGAGTTAAAGCTATAATAATAATATACACCTACCTGTAGGTATTCATACTTACTATGAGTAGGGAACGAGTCCTCCCTACCTATTTATTAATTTATACTCTTTGAGCGAGTTTGTGTTAGGATAACAGTCAGGGGCAGACCGCGTTATCTTCGGGGCATAAACAACTCATACACTAATTAAACCGAAGTGTCAATCAAACAAAAACAGACTTTCCGATATGTACTAGTTTTTACCTACATGATCATTGCCTACATAATGAAAATAATGAACCAATGCCCATGTTGTTTTATTAATAAGTACATAAGTGTACCTACTTATAATAACTAGTCGGACATGTCTTCCACTGAGCTGTCGCCACCGTAGGAATCCTTTTGTGGTCTTCTGACTCTTCTGATCTTTTGACGACGTAAACAGTGCACTCTCAATGGTTACAGATTGGTTTACGACAGATAACTTAGTTCTCAATGCTAAGAAAACGAAATGTATAAAGTTTGCCTTACCGAATGTTAGAAATCTAGGACCCAACATCGTTTTAGATAAAGAGATGCTTAAAACTGTAGACTCGGCAGTTTTTCTGGGTATAACAGTAGATGCCAAACTTCAGTGGGGCCCACATATATCAAGCCTAGCGGGAAGGCTCAGTTCAGCCGCCTACGCCGTCAGGAAAGTAAGACAATACACTGACGTTGATACAGCTCGGTTAGTCTATTTTAGTTATTTTCATAGCGTTATGTCATACGGTATTCTGCTCTGGGGCAAAGCCGCTGACATTCAAAATATATTTGTTCTTCAGAAACGAGCTGTTCGAGCAATTTACCAGCTCGGTGCCAGAGTTTCTTTGAGAGATTTTTTTAAACAGATTGGTATTCTCACGGTGGCATCACAATTCATCTTCGCCAACATCTTATATATTAGACAAAATATACATTTATACACTAAAAACAGTGATATTCACAATGTTAACACCAGAAATAAGGACAAATTACGTGCTCCATTTCACCGTCTTCATAAGGTTCATAACTCATTTGTTGGGCTTGGTATAACTTTTTATAACAAGCTACCCTCTTCTTTGCTAGATTTGCCCTTTAGTGCGTTCAAAGCTAAAGTAAAATCTAACCTTTGTTCAAAGGCATACTATTCTATCAACGATTACTTAAACGATAAGAATAGTTGGTCGCTGTGTTTAGCTTAAGACAATGTTTATGTTCTTTCTCCAGAATTAGCATAGCTACTGACAGGTTATATGAGTTCATATAATTATTTATTTTCTTTGACTCTCAAGGTCAATTTATTTTAATTTTATTTTTATTTATTATTGACATAATCTACTCATTTCAATGTTTATTTTTTTATGAGTGGTATTGCAATATGTGGTTAGCTAGTGACCTCGACAATTGATCATAGTTTTTCTTGCTCGAGCAACCGGCAGCATGTTCGTCATGCTCCCTTAGATGTCACTGCTTGCGGTAGCGTCGGGGGTCGGGTTGTCTCCTTCCCTCAAATATGGCGAGGGGGGTAATGGCTGATCTTTGCGTTATACTCGTGAACGGGTGCTGCTTGTGGTGACAGGTCGTCTTGCTGACCTTGGTTTTGTTTTGTTATTAGTAATTTAACTCGTTGTTGATTTTACTTCGATGGTCCTAGTTTATCCCTATCTGTGACTTTGAGTTACGACTACATGTACGGCTATATGTAAGTGGGCACGCCCTTTATTACTGGAGGCTTTTATTTAGGTATAAAGTTCTGCTTACGTTTTTAGTTTTGTATTTTGTTTCTGCTTGAGTATTGTTTTCGTTTTTTTGTTTTTTGTTTTGGTATATTGGCGTGTGCTAGCTTACTTATAGCAAATAATTTAATTTAATGTTTTGTGTTGCGTAATGTACCTAAATTATTATGCGCAGTGTTATATGGAATCATTTTTTTTAACTGAACAGACAGCTGTGCTGCTGGGGAGTTTGTTGCGCCACTTCTTCTCCCCAGCTAAAGCACTAGGAAGTGGTGAAGGGCGGGCGTTTTTGGGGGACTGTCTTATGTAATTTTGACGTTCAAAAAGTGCTGATTCTCAGCCTAGTTTGAATAAATGACTTTTGATTTTGATTTTGATTTTGACTACATCATAGTGTACATATGACATTTCGTAGTGTTCCAATTCAAAACAGGCCACTGTCACATTTTTCTGACTATGTCAAAAATGTGAATAAAGTTTTTATTTCTTATGTTCATAAAGCACGTCTCTGGGAGTGTAAAATTTGATAGGAACTAAACTCGAAAATAGCTGTACGTGTCACGTATTCTTTGTTTTGCCCCTACGATAGTGAGGTCTGGTCAGGGAAAAAAAAACACGTATGGAGTGCAGAAAAATGTGCTTTTGTTATTATTAAACAAACATTTTATGAATATTTATTCGTTTTATACAGATTATAATGCAATTAAATTAAATTGTGGAATAATATAACACTTTTTCTTGGTTATAATAAATGTAATACGGTACGGTATGGTAATAAACTTACATAAAGCAACACAGCCAAAATACAATATCTTCTTCTAGGTTCACCCTTGTTAACAAAACAACAAAAATGACAAACGAAAAACAATGAAGTAACAATATTATGAAATAGAAACAAAACAAAACAAATACCAGGAACAAGAAACAATTTTCAACAGATTCGCGCATCAAATTCGGGAAAGCCGGAGTTGACAAAGGCGATATGACATTTATTTGACCAAGGCAAGACGGCTGCCAAGTTTTTTTATCTCACCAAACTGCAGATGTCGCTGTCGTCTATGGAAATTAAGGGCTGGTTTTTTGATCCTTATTTAACTCAACCTATGAAAAGCGTGGGAAACTTGAAACTAGGCGGACGCGTCCTTTTCGAGTTCTCTCAACTATGATTAAAGTCGGTTTGCAACCATTTGCATATTTATTTTGAAAATGGGAGAAATTTTCAATAGTTCAGTTCGATCGAGATTTTCTGGTAAGGATTCGAGGGCCCTGAGCTTGAGGGCCCCGGGGCACTGCCCCGCCTAGCCCCTAGGTAGCTACGCCACTGGTCAACCATAATTGCGTATCTTTTTTAAAGGAATTCGTATTTGGGACTTTATTCACACAAATCAATTATGTATGGTGATAAGGAGCATTATCCATCACTATTATCGATGGCTCTCGTAAATTAGGTACAAGTTTTTCAATAACCCTCTTTTTAAAGTTGGTACTATTCATCTCGTCATGATAATCACCACTTTTTGTGTTTTATTTAAACACAAGTAGTGCATTTGTAACAAATCCAGTATCTCCTCCCGCATGAACAATAATTTATCCTTGCCCTTTCGATACAGGCTCCAATACTCCATCTTCACCCTCTCCTTGCCAACATTTACCCGATGTATGCGAAGAGTGAATATAGGTCTTATCTAAATAAATTATGGGCCGGGGCTGGGGAGATTTATTATTTTTATCCACTGCATGCAAGTACTTAGCTCTCCAAGCTGATATTTCATTATGCTCCATAAGAACCTTCCGATTAGATTGAGATTTTTTTAAAACGAAATCCCACCTTGTGCTTTCGCAGACTCTCTCGCTGTCCTGTGTAATTTATTTCTGTCTTTAAGACCTCTAGAAGCTTTTAACAGTAGGGACCTCTTTTTTAGCAGATTAAAATTCATGTACTTTTCTCCGTATAACTCCCATGTCAAAATCATCAACATGCACAAATCCACTTTTACGTTTTCTCTCCTTGCCTGGTGTCCGAATTTTTGTACCAGTTTCTTCTGCTGCGTGACCTTTCTTAACTATTTTTGAAATTAGTCCTTGTCCACACCTGAAATATTAGATAATAAAATAAATGTTAGTAGTAATTTGAAATCTGGCAGGTTAGTTTGCTCACTCACTTAGCAGGTTACCTATTAGATGTACGTTACCGTTACGCTAACCTGCAGCAAGAATTGAAACGAATATTTCGTGGACTTAAATAATTAGTTAAGTATCGGGTAATTTATAACAAGAAAATTGACAACACTAACCTGTCGCTGCCAAAATTCGTTTGTATATTTGATTAAATAGAATAATCGGAGACCCCGCCCGAGCTTCTTCTTCAAAAAAGGTTTTAACCTTTAGAATAATGTTTCGAGCATCACTTTTAATAGCTTTCGGCATATTTAACTTTATAAATTCAGCAATATCACGACAAAACAACCAGAGAACCCGAATGTGGTAGACACTGACAATCGAATGACATTTCAACATGACGGCCGTAGTTCCAATTTTCGCCATTTCACAGATAAGTTGGTAGGAGTGTAAGGAAACTAAGAAGAATTTTTAAAAAAACCTGAATTTTCATCGGTTGCGTTCGAAAAATGAATCCGCGCGGTCTTAAGGTTTTTTTTTAAGTTACCCGCACTATCGTACCGTCGCATACAAAGGGCTATGGTGTTATCTATGATGACGTCCAATAGAGAAATAGAGAAGTATGGAAGAAAAAGCCGTCTTATTATATAGTTATCTGTGGCCGACCCAGGGGGGCACACTTAATACTGTCATCAATTTTCATAGAAGACAGCGACATCTGCAGTCTAGTGAGAAAAAAAATTTGGCAGCCATATTGTCTTGGTCAAATAAATGTCATTGTCGCCATTGTCAACTCCGACTTTCCCGATATTGATGCGCAATTCTGTTGAAAATTGTTTCTCGTTACTATTATTTGTTTTGTTTCTATTTCATAATATTGTTACCTCTTTGATTTTCGTTTGTTATTTTTGTTGTTTTGTTAACATGAGTGAACTCCGAAGAAGATATTGTATTTTTGGCTGTGATGTTTTATGTAAGTGTTTATTACCATACCGTACTGTATTATCTTTATTATAACCAAGAAAAAGTGTTATGTTATTCCTTAATTTAATTTAATTAAGTATAATAAGTTTAAAACGAATAAATATTAATAAAATTTGTTTGATAATAATAAAATGACATATTTCTCAACTCCATACGTATTTTTTTTCCCCTGACTTACCATAACACAAACTCGCTCAAAGAGTATAATAAATAGGTGAGAGGACTCGTTCGCTACATATTATTATAGTAAGTATGCATACCTATAGGTAGGTATATAATAGGTTGGGGAAAAAGTTTCTTCGCATTTTTTAAGAAAATTCAAAACATTTTTTAATATAGTTTATTTACATTTAACTAAAGTACTCGTATGTAGGTACCATTTTGTTCGATAACTTTTTGCCATCTTGTAGGTAGGGACATGATCCCATTGCTATAGAAATTTTGGGACTTCTGGTCAAAATACCGCGACAAATGGTTTTGGCAGTCCTCTCATGATGTTAACCTGACACTGCCTAAAGAATTCTGAAGAGACTGAAACAGGTGGAAATCTGAAGGTGCAAGGTCAGGACTATACGGCGGATGCATTAACACCTCCCAGCCAAACTCGCTTAATTTTTGCTGAGTGGCTAAAGATGTGTGAGGTCTAGCGTTATCATGATGAAAAACCACACCCCTTCTTTTGATTAATTCCGGCCGCTTTCTCTCAACTTCTTGATTTAATCTCATCAGTTGTTCGCAGTAGAGTTCAGAATCGATGGTCCTGCCTGGTGGTAACAGCTCATAATGAATAATGCCCTTCCAATCCCACCACACACACAGCATCACCTTTTTGCGAATTAACCCGAGTTTCGCCACAGTCTGTGAAGCCTGACCGGCCTTTGACCACGACCTTTTTCGCACGTTCTTGTCATACGTGATCCACTTTTCATCACCAGTTATCAGCTTCTTCAAAAATGGTTCGGTTTCATTACGTCGTAATAAAGAATCACAAATGATTACACGGTTCATTAGGTTTCTTTCAGTGCGCTCGTGAGGTACCCAAATGTCGAGCTTTTTAACCGACTTCCAAAAAGGAGGAGGTTCTCAATTCGTCTGTATGTTTTATTTTTTTGTATGTTTGTTACGCGATTACTGAAAGACGGATGGACCGATTTAGAAAATTCTTTTTTTGTTTGATAGGTTATACTTCCGAGGTGGTCCCATATAAATTTTATTAACTTTGCTTTGGGAGTTTTTGAGTTAGCTTCAATAATGCGTATATTTTCCACTTATTTTATGTGGATGATGTGATGGTGTTTTAATAACTTCCTATCACTGTTATTTACATGGCTATATCTACAATTATTGTGCTCAATTATGTATTCGAATTTGTGTGGGGTAGGTTTCACAACTAAAAAGTGAAAAATAAAAACTTTTTAGCAAAAAATAAAACCAACTTCCAAAACAAAACACTAAAAAGTGAAAAATAACTTTAATTACGGAAGTCGGTGGCAAAAAACGAAAATATAAAACCCAAGTTACCGACTACCGAAATTAAAGTTATTTTTCACTTTGTAGTGTTTTGTTTTGGAAGTTGGTTTTATTTTTTGCTAAAAAGTTTTTTTTTGTGTACCCAGTTTTTATCAATTGCGCCAAAACTGTTTTGTGGTCAATTTCCAGTTCTTCAGCTACGTCGTAACTACTGATATGCCGATCTTGCTCCACTTTTTCAAAAATGGCATCCATTTTATCCGTAATAGGGCGACCAGAGCGACGTGCATCTTTGACATCAAAATTTCCGGATTGAAAACGCTTAAACCAAATTTGTGCTACTCTCACAGACACTACACTAGGTCCATAAACATCGCAAATTTTTTTCGCGGCTTGCGTTGCATATTTACCTTTTTTGTAGTAAATTTTAAAAATGTATCGAATTTCTTCATTAGATTCACTCATCTTGACGGTACGAAAAACAAATGAAAATCACACATTTTCCTAATTCGAATTTGGAATTATGTTCTTTGCAATTTAAACTTTCAATGATACCAAAACCAGCCAGATACAAATAGTATAGCCTAAGAGATTTTATTACAATTTCATACATACTATAATGCGAAAAGACTTTTTCCCCAACCTAATATTAATATAGCCTTAATTCACCCACCAAACTAGAGGTAGCAGCACTTTCCATACATGCACATTTTACCACATAGTTGTTACTCTTTCTACTACAAGAGCAGGAGAATTTTATTATGAACTCCATAAAAAATTGAATTTCGCAGGACAATCGAAAGCCAAAAATAATAAACAACTTCATAAATATATATATATATATATAAATGCGCGAGTCGACTGAAATCTGCGTAAAAATATTGATTATCCGAACACCATTTCTACGCAATATAATATGATCGAGTTAAAAAGCTCGTCGTAGTAGTGGCAATTTTCATGATTTCTCTTCGTTGAAGTCGGTTTGAAGTACGCACTCCTGATTTTAGTTGTAGTATCAATGGTGGCTTTCTGATATTACGACGGAAACCAAGAGGAGGGAAATATTTAAAAAATTTGGCTGTTGTTATTGACATAAATTGAAATGTTTTTCATTTCGATAACTTTTTAATTTTGAGGAAAATGTGAATAACTAGTTCACATTTTAACAGTTGTTTCCCTTGACGAATTATATATTAGATATGTGAGTGATAGTTGTGTGTTTACATTGTGTAATTTTTACGAATAATATCAAACTCCTGATCAAATGGAGGAGTTGAGATCTAAACACAAATCGCTGCAGAATGCAGCTCACCACATTGCCCTGGAATGCATTCACCATCAGGTATCTATGTACACAACCACCACCTAAATCTAATTACTTGGTATCTCGATTATCTACACAGTCGGTCGTCTTAGAAAGCTGGATGGCGAACAATTAGCCTGTGCGCTGCAGTTTTGTGTGGATCAATCAAAACGTCGGAGTGTCTTATCTCAAGGAATTAAGAGGATTGTGAAGTGCCGATACGCGGCGCGATTTTTGGAGGCAATTACCTACATTTCATACAATTATTTACATAAATATTGTTTCGGGCCATAACGTTTTTACTCCCCTAAACCTTTACGAAATAACACAACTTTGATTTCATTACATTCAGTATAATTTAATCTAGGTCTGTATGTTTTTCGTTTTTAGTAATTCAATTGAATTTAATTTAAAAAAATAAAAATGCTCGAGGATGTTTTTATGTCAAAAATATAGATATTTAGATGCTCATAACTTATATTGTATACAATATTTCTGTATAATAAAAACGTTCGGACCTAGTTTTTTTATTATAACTACAACATTACCAAAAAATATGAAAATTAGATTATGTTTACGGGGAGAAAAATGTTATCTCTTTTTGTATGAAAATTTACAGCTTCACAATCCTCTTAACTGATGATGAAATAATAGGTACCTACCTACAATTAACGAGTTTGAAACATTTAATAACTATAATAACAACAATTCCCTAGTTCCAGTTTGGCTCCAGAAAATATAATACAAATTGCTGCTAAAACAGTAAATAAAGAGAATAGTTAAATTCAATCTTGTAATGAAATTGGGTAGGTCATACTAGTAGGGACCAACGGCTTAACATGCTTTCCGAGGCACGGAGGAGTCTTGATATGTAAAGATTGTCACCCAACAGCTGACCAACTCCGGCAATCTTAGCTTAACCTGATGGATCGACACGTGCAGCTGTTATTGCTTAGCTATGAGCTCCACAAACAGAGCACACCCCATGGATATCAAATCATGAAATCTACAATTTCTATTTGCCACTGTGCAAATTAATTTGTAGCCTTAAAGCTAGCTTATATTTTATTAATAATAATGTACTTTTAATCAATTTTCAGATGTGATATAACATTGGTTTAAGTCAGTTTTAGCAACCATGAAGAGCCAGATTCGCTGGGGCCTCAGCTATGGCGGCTATCAGGCAGACTACTACAAAGTACTACAATTAAATATACTGCACTTTTGTGTGCCCAATGTGCATTTTACACTGCTGACACAGAAGCAAAATTTATTCAGGGAAGCAAGTGGCAACCAACGCTATTGTATTAATGAGTAATAATTTATTTGTGCCCCATAAAGGAATGAATACAAAAAGTGGATATTACTCCGCTTGTTTCTTATTATATTAACTTGCTTCTCCGAATGAGCTACACATATTTATTGATGCTACGAAAGTCAAAATGAAAGACCAACATTTTACATGGTATAATTTTTCTGTGCTTCTTTTGTAATGCAATGATAGTATATGACTTCTTTTGGATATACTGTTCAGATTATATGATTAATGAATTAAACTGTAGAAAAATGTTGATGAGTGTCTTAAGAGTTAATAAGTTTGACTTTTGAACCATCATAAATGTAAAAATCTTGTTTGTTTGATATTCACAGTGTGGAAGCACAAGTTGGCATAGTTAGTCTTGTATGTAATGGGATTGTGAAGCATCCCAGTGTAACATTACATCACTCCTATATAAGGGCTAGGATGAGGTGTATAGTTCATAGACATTTTGTTTTATGGGTAATTCAGTAGTCCAGCTATAAATGTGATGCAATAGAGTTCCAGGACTTCCAGTGGAACCCACCAGTACCTGTCCTGTGTCACTCTGAAATAGCTTGTCACAGATGGATGATTATAAAAGCTAAGCTATGCCATCTTTGCATGGTTGTTCACAGTGGTATTTGTCCACCCATGTCTGTGCATTGGAATTAGCAGTCGGCACACGGGTCACCGTATCACGTGCACCCGTACCCCTCCCCAGTTCGGCTCCAGCATGCGTTCCAAAACGTACAGCACAGCCCCAAGATGTTTCATCCGAAGGGGCTCAAACCGCACCTCGTAAGTAAATGCTTAGCTATTGTATACCTATGTTGATTTGCTAGATGGAGGTGAGATAATCGATTTGTTGCCATTGAAATATTTAGTCATGATGGACAACAACTTTTAAGGTTTCCTTCTCAATTTGTAGCAAGCATGCCTGTTCAAAATGGCACAATATTGATGAAGGGTTCTTAATGGTGTAATAACACATTTATGTTTTGATTTTTTCAATCAGTTAATTGACAATTGTCCATTAGGTGTAATGTGGGTTGGATCCTTTTCGTTTAACTATGGACAATTTAACCAAAGTATCAGACCAAATTGACACCAAATTATTGGTGTAACATCTGTCCTACTACCAATCCCAATAGACTTATTATTTATTTTCCAACTTACATCTGTCATTACAGAGTAATTGTATTGGGATAGTGTACATATCTAAACTTAACTTATTATTATAATTAAATTGAAAAAGAGTTTCTTTTTTATATTCTGACTTATAGGGAGCAATTTTTTCAGTATATACAGGACAAATTTTTAAGCAGTGCGCACATTTTCACAGGTTGTTCTACCCATGAATATGAACCACTTTCACTATGGGACCAACCACGAAATCACGAAAAAAATCAGCTGTTTCATATAAAAGTTCAATACCTACTCGATCAAAATATATGTACCAGCCGATTACTTTTTCGTGGTTTCAGGATTGGTCCCATAGTGAAAATTGTTCATATTCATGGGTAGAACAACCTGTGAAAATTTGCGCACTCCTTAAAAAATTGTACTGTATATTCTTATTCATCTTAATGTGGTTTGTCAACTCTTGAGGTATGTATAACACCCAAATTGCATATTTATATGCAGAAGGGGTAAACTGATGTTAAGCATAAAGCACGGAAAATGTATCGACTTCGCAATTGTATTTCTGGCTAGAATAAAGCGCTTATTTGTTTGTATGTAGTAAATTCACAATGTTTCCGACACTTGCTTTTTTGTACATATATTTTAGGGTGACTGGTAATTAGTGACCGATACTCAAACACATCGCACCTTGAAAACAAAAGTGGCGTTATACAAAAATTAAAGTTTTTCTCTATGTCCATTTAAAGCTTTTTTGACGCAGCATTTTGGTCAATATCTTAGCAAATAACTGAAATAAAAGACTGCAATTTGACTATCTTACTCTAAGTTTTGTATATACTGAAAATATGCCAGTAAATTATGAAGTTATTTAGAAAACATAGTTTTGATAATGCCACTTTTTTATCGTTATCAAGGTGCGACATGATGAACAACTTTTATCATGGGACCAAAACTAAAATCGCGAAAAATAATCGGCTGACCCATACATTCATGTTCGCTTAGCTCGTCAAAGTTGTTTGTTGTGATGAGTACAATCATGTGTTTAAGTATCGGTTACTAATTACCAGTCACCATTAATCACTATATAGGGTGACTAGTAATAGTGACCGATACTTAAACACACGATTGTACTCATGACAACAAACAACTTTTACTATGAGACCAAACCTGAATTCGCGGGAAAAAAAAATCTGCTGTACCTCACATCATATTCGCATAACTCGTCAAAATATAGGGAGCAGCTGATTTTTATTCGCGATTTCAGGTTTGTTCCCATAGTAAAAGTTGTTTGTTATCATGAGTACCATCATGTGTTTGAGTATCGGTCACTAATTACCAGTCACCCTATATGTGAAATTGCGCTCTTAAAGCGCACTGAAGCTACACGTTAAATCAATAACTCGTTTTAAAATTATGGCAATGAGCACTAGACTATACTATACAGAAAACCATATAATCAGGCATTATTTTAAAATTTCATAAGTACCTAAGTTCTACTGAAAAATAAGTTGTTATTAGTCTCAACAGTTTGTACCAGACTTTCACCTAGTAACCAATTCTTCAGGATCCCCGTGCTTATGGAACGCCAAACGATAGCCCTATTCTGGGTCGGGCACTATGCCTCACTCCTCGAGGCAGTCCAGTCCCTGGCAGGGTCTCCCACCTCAACGAGAAGTTCCAAGACTCCTTGACATTGACATCGGACACTGATGCCCTGGTAGCCAAGATAAGTGCAATGTTCCCGACTGTCAGCGAAACGCATATCAAGATATTGTTGAAAAAGTAAGTTGTGTGTTTTAACCTTATTATATTACGAGACGAACAAAAATTACGAACTTCCACACAAACTCATAGTTTCATTCCCTATTTGTATCTGGCATTCCTTTCTTGTTGCTCACCTTCGTTAACTTCGTAGTTTGTAGCTCTTAAACTCTTTGAAGCTAAAAACAATTTTATCGAACGAAAAGTCACACGGTAATTATTGAAAATCCCTGTACCTAGGATAGAACTACTCAGGCGTAGTTGCGTGTATATGGCGCCACTACATATAACTCATTAATACATTAGGCGCGGCAGACGCACATGCGCGTTTTCAGACGTTCCAGGTGCTTGACGGCGCGTATGCGCGTCCATACAATTTACATAACTTTCTTCGAGTGCGGCACGCCGCACCTGTGCGTTCGTTGTGCATCTCTATTGTTTCGAAAACATCGTAAAATAAGGGTCGGTAAGGGTGTAGCATAAAGAAGCGTTTGCATAAAGAATTAAGCAGATAATGTGTTAAGTACCTAACTAGATAACAGTACTACCTTACAAAAAATTCTGCGTGGTTTTGAAAAAATGTTTGATATCGCATAGTTTTTATTCAATCGGCGAATTTCTCAATAAAAAATCAAGTCAGTTCTACCACTTCAGGAATGCATTGTAGTAACTTAGTTATTTAAATTATTTAAGTTAGTTACCTTGTCGCTAGCTATTTGCCTTACTATTTAAATACGTATTGTGTGTGTGTTTAAAATAATTCAAATTGATATTGAATTGAATAAATTGTTATATTCGTTCATAGAATTCTTAACGCTTAAACTGGAAGTAAACACCTAAAATTTGTTATCATTTTGTCTATAATTGTATATTACTGTTTAACTGACTAACATCCATTAAATATTTGCATGTCATCAGTGCATAGCGGAATGTGTTTTGCACTAAATTTCATACGTTCCTAACATTTTTTGTACCCACAACATTTTATGCTAATAATCGATTATGATTTTGATCTCTTGGCGCAATATTTCATGCTTCTAGACCCATCAGTTTCGGCTGAGCTTTGTATGTCAGTGAATGAATTTAAGATTTTATTGATTTTGCAACTACTTAGATTGTGGTTGGTCGACGTTAATCAGTCGATATTGAAAGCCTATCTATGTGGCGAGTTCGAGTAGCTAAATTGTTCTTGCTTTAGCGAAAAACGCACGCCATATAGCACCAACAAACTTTTCCCAGGTACTACAACAGAGAGGCAGTAGTCATATCAGCGCTGCAGGTAGAAAAGCACCCCATCACGACGCCAGGCCCCCTCACCATGTCCCCGTCAGCTGTCCGGCTGCAGAAGGGCGCCCCAGGGCTCCACTCGGCCTTGCAGCTCGCTAAAGGCATGTCTGGATCTATACCGGGATCCAGTCACTATACACCGTTAACTGGCACTCCGCATGGTGAGAAACATCTACATATATTTTAAAGAATACCAGCTTTTTTGCCCGCGTGGATGTCGCCCGCAAGGATGTCGCAAAATCTCACATGGGAACGTACTACCGAGATTAAAAAAAACCTATGTATTAATCCAGGTAAACAATGTTTTCTTATAACTATTGGATTATGAGGCTCACGCCGGTAAAAGTCCTAGTCGCCATGATTTTTTCCGATGTCTTCAACAATCATCGTCATATTTCAACCAATTTACACAAAACTTTAATGAATTATACACACTTTATCCATTGGTGAAAACCGTATGAAAATCCTTTCGGTACTATTTGAATTTATCGCGTTCAGACGGACAGACGCGACGGGGGGACTTTGTTTTATAATATGTAGTGAATTAATGAAGTAACCAGAATGAAAATAAATCTGCAAAGTAATTGCGTGACACCGTTACTTATGGCAATACTTCGTTTCGACAACTCAATAATAATCATTGCGTTATTTACGTTGTAGTGTAAACACATTTTTAAAACATTTGAAGCAATGTATTATAAATTTCCATCAAAATCCTTCCAATCTTTTCCGTCCTTCCTGTTACGCAATTAGGGAGTGGGATTGGATATTATGATGTGGTAACAGAGAATGGCCTTTTTATATGTAAAGCAGGATTTGTTCGGGACAGAATGTATGGTCAAATGATGTAAAAACTTATCGGGTCAAAGTCTACAGAAAAATATGGCAAAAGCGGTGATATTGGCATTAGCTTCTTTTGTTACCATCCTGTGCTCATATTAATCAATTATCATTGCAAAACTTGTACATAGGATCTCCATCATTGCTTCGGCCAGCGTCAGGTGCTTCCAGCTACTTTGGCGTGAGATCGATGGACGGCCAGCCGCCGAGACACCAGTCGCCTAAGATGAAACTAAAGTAAGTTGAAACTTTATATAGGTAGTAGGTCGTTTAGGTTCTTGTCACCATCAGAATTCCAATTAATGTCGACCGAGACATTCACTTTTAACTCTTTATCCCCCGACCCCCTGCCCTTATCTCAATTTGTTTCTAGTCCGCGCAAAATGCTTTTTGCTTCCATACATTTGTATTAGCCATCATCTCAGACAAACATGGCGATCTACTAGGCCGAAACAGTATGTTGGTAGTACAGGAAAACAACTAAGTATATTCGCGTCATGTAAGTTTGCCGCTCTGAAGTAGGCAGTAAATGCCTGCGCAGTAATCAATATCTATAGGTACTGTAAATGCAGCGCGCCATACCATGCGTATTGGAAAGCCTGGGTTCAGAGCGGCAAACTTACGTCACGCGAACTATACTAGAAATAAAATGGATTTGGTATAAAATTCTTTCGAATTGCAAATTCGGAAAGTCGAAGAATTTTATACCAAATCAATTTTAATTCTAGTCCTTAGTTGTTTTTTATTCAGTAGTCATCAAAATAAGAGTCAGTCACTGCAGTGACTGACTCTTATTCAGGCGGAATCCAAAGTTACAGCATGCCAAAGTTGTTAAAAAAAATAATTTCATACCGCGCCAAAACCTTATTTGATGATTGTAGAATCATCAACCTAGAAACTATAGGTAGTTTCTAGGTTGTTGGTACGAGAATGTACTAAGGGGCACTAGGTTAGAACCTAGTGCCCCTTAGTACATTCCCGTGGGATAGTTTCCGACCTCCAAGCGGGCGAAGCGGCATTTGCCCGGCGGCTGGTTTATAATAATAATAAATAAATATAATAACGAGGAAATATCCCACGTGGTGTGCCGTTTGTAATCATTATCTTTGAGTCATCACGAGACGTTATCAATATAATCTCAAACGTTATTGACATTATCACCAAAATAAAATGTTCAGATTCTTTGATTATCTCGGACACCATAGTTTAAATTTCGTGGTAGCGTATTGATGTTTAAATTGTGTTTATAAATAATATTATATCAAGTATGTTGGAATTAATAGGAAAAAAACTATCCTTTAGGAGGTTTTTGAGTAAGCGTAGTGGCTCCAAAATGTTGAAAATAATGCCATCTTGTGTTAGTGGAACTGTGGAAAGTGAGCCTTCTGATGAAGCATACACGAAAAGTAAACCTTCTAATGAAGCATACACGAAAATTGATATTACTGGTTTTTTAAAAAGGTCAGCTTGATTTGTAATGGTACAATAGTGACACTACGGCCGATTTATCTTGGCAGGTCCGAACATAGCCACTAAGAAGTTTCGCGCATGTTCTCTCACTCACACTCGCCTTATGCCACCATTTGGGTCCTAAAAAATCTTACTGCGCAGCCTTCTGGGCGAAGTTCGGACCAGCCAAGATAAATCGGCCGTACTGTACCACTTATAACAATAATTCTCAGTGAATTGTAACTTCACTAATGTTGTAACTAAGGACCGGTTTTTTTGATCTGTAGTTATAATAATAATAATAATAAAAATAATAAGTCAAGTAATGCAAGTCACCCCCTGCCATTTTATCCGTGTATAATATATAACATTGGTCAGGCAGGGGACATAGTTCTTCCATAGTTCAAGTAACCCAATCCACTTTAGCCACCCAGACCCATAGCCCAATATGTTTTGTTTCCACACACAACAATAGTCCTGCACCAACCGGGGGTTGTCCTTGGGTGCACTTGCATAGTGCATACAGGGATAATCGTCGGTTGGTGCCTCCTTATCATTTAAAATTGTTTAAGGGGCCTCTGCGAGTTGGCTTCGGCTCCTTGTACGCCTTCCAAAGGTCCGGGACCCCAGGGTCCCGAAAAATTAAAAAAAAAAAAATTAAAAAAAAAAATTCACCAGCAACTTGCTTTGAAATATAAACTTGTGGATTCTGAGGTACCGTATTACAAGTATGTGCCCGACCCAGTTCTCGAAAATGACCATGTCACGTTGTACTGGGATCGGTCTATCATTACTGACAGGACTATTGTCGCCAATAAGCCTGATATAGTGGTGATAGATCGATTAGTGCGCCGCGCAATGATTGTCGATGTTACCATTCCACATGACGAGAACCTCGTGAAAGCTGAGAAAGAGAAGCAAATGAAGTATCTCGACTTAGCACACGAGGTTGTTGACATGTGGAATGTGAGTTTGGCTGTCATTGTGCCGATTGTAGTAACGGCCAATGGCCTGATGGCCGAAAGCCTCGATAAACATCTTTCGAGGCTCTAGTTAGGCGGTTGGATCAAGGGCCAGATTCAGAAGGCAGTACTTCTCGATACGGCTCGCATTGTGAGGAGGTTCCTGTCTGCAACCCTAACCACCGGTAGCTTGGACCTTGCTCCAGCTACTGGCGGATCACTATTTTTTATATTTTTAAATGTTTTTTATAAAAAAATATTTAAAAATGTATTTAATAAGTTTTGAAAATGAATAAAGGACAGAATAATAACTAAAGGGACTTGATCATGTTAGGATTAAAGAAACACTTACTGCAGAGTACAGAAGGAGGCGTAACGCCATATGCAAAATACAACTTTCTAGTAAAAATCTTCTCAAGGCCTTAAATACATTTGCCATCCCCAGATTAACATACTCATTCGGAGTTATTAAATCGACAAAAACGGACACAGAACAATTAGAACGAACTACACACACCACTCTTACGAAACATAACAACTTACACCCTAAATCTGCAATAGAAAGACTTACTATCAAAAGACAAAACGGAGGGAGAGGCCTAATAGACATCCAGCACCTTTGGCGGAAACAAGTCTGTCAATTAAAAACATTTTTTCACTCAAAATCCCGCACTAGTAACATTCATAAGCCATAGCTCAAAATGATTTAAACTACACCCCACTTAAAGGAAAAGCCGGATACTCCACAAAATACTAGCGATGACCTGCAAAAACAAAAAAATGAGGATTATTGTTATTAAAGATTCTTCAGTAACAAATGACAAATGTCGCAAATGCCACATTCAACCAGAAACAATTCAGCACATAACAGGAGCTTGCACAACTCTCACGCAGACCGACTACACACACAGGCACAATCAGGTGGCAAATGTAAGTCATCAAAAATTAGCAGTAAAATACACACTCACACAAGACACTAACACTCCTTACCTTACTACAATTACACACCAAAAACTATCGTAGAAAATGACACATGCAAACTTTACTACGATCGCGCCATTCTCACCGACAGGACAATTCACTACAATCGACTGGATATAACCCTGCAGGATAAACTAAATAAAGTTACTTGTCTAATAGATATTGCCGTTCCCAACACACATAACATTCAGAAGACAATATCTTAAAAAAATAAGTAAATACGTAGAACTCAAAGATGAGGTAACTAGAATATGGCGCCAACAAAAAGTTCTCCACAACAGGCGTCATCCCGAATCACCGGCTCCATAGCCTTAAATTACTAAACCTAAAAGAAACCCTCTATATCACCCTACAAAAAGCTGCCATTTTAAATACATGTCGCATTGTCAGAAAGTTCATGCAAGTAGATGAAAACGAAATAGGTCCTCATCATAACACATCATCAACATAAAACACCACACGCTGCATTTACTTGGCTTTGGTCCGTAAATGTTGCAAAAACCAACCAAAGAGCTGAGAAGAAATACACTTTACAAAAATAATAATAATAATAACCTGGAACATTCTTCACACACGGCCATCTGATCCCAAATTAAGCAGAGCTTGTACGAAACCAGATAACTGATATTACTACATACACTACTTTTTTTGTTGTCTGTATCTATCTATTGTATTCTATCTTATATATGATCTGTAGTTAACTCAACCAATGGTTAAACATACGAGGGCGGGTCAATAAGTCCGTGACTTTTGGAATAAAACACAGATTTTTTGATAAATAAATCATTTTATTTTTCAACGTAGTCTCCCTTGAGCTCTATACACTTTGTCTAACGCTTCTCCAATTTTTTTTATCCCTTCCAAAAAATATGATTTGTCGAGGTCCTCAAAATAGGCCTTTGTTTGCGAGATGACTTCATCATTGGAGTCAAATCTTTTTCCACCAAGCCATTTCTTCAGGTTTGGGAACAAGAAGTAGTCACTCGGAGCCAAATCTGGAGAATAGGGTGGATGAGGGAGAAATTCATAGCCCAATTCATGGATTTTTGCCATAGCAACTGCACATGTGTGCACCCTTGCATTGTCTTGGTGGAAAAGAACTTTTTTCTTGGCCAAATGAGGTCGGTTTTTTTTCAAATCGTCATTGAATCGGTCCAATAAGTTGGCATAATATTCCCCATTGATTGTTCTTCCCTTTTGAAGGTAGTCAATGTGGATTATCCCGCGTGCATCCCAAAAAACAGTCGCCATAACTTTATTGGCTGACAAACCCACCTTGGCCTTCTTTGGCGCCGATTCACCCTTAGAAACCCACTGTTTTGACTGTTGTTTGGTCTCTGGTGTTTTGTGATGGATCCATGTTTCGTCCACGGTTACAAAACGGCGCAAAAACTCCTCCATATTGCGATTAAACAACGCCAAACCTTCCTGTGAAGTTGTTACACGATTGCGTTTGTGGTCGACTGTGAGCAAACGCGGCACCCATCTTGCGGAAAGCTTTCTCATGCCCAAGTGATCATTCAAAATTGAAACCACTGAGCCATGCGAGATCCCTACGGCTTCCACAATCTCTTGCACTTTCAATCTTCGGTCAGCCAACACCATATCGTGAATTTTTTCGATTGTTTCGGGTGAAGAGACCTCAACTGGGCGTCCAGGACGTTTGGCATCTTTAGTGCTTGTACGGCCACAACGAAATTCAGTAAACCACTTTTTTACCATTGAAATCGATGGTGCAGAGTCCCCATAGTATTTATCAAGCTTAGCCTTGGTCTCGGTAATGGTTTTTTTTCGCAAAAAATAATGCTTAATAAGCACACGAAATTCACTTTTTTCCATTTTTTCCTCAAATTACTGGGTAGTCTGATAAAGATAGCTGTTAAACACAAACTAACTGACGCAGCAAGTTCAAATTTTGACAGGAGTCAACTGACAGATGCCTGTTGACAGGAGTAGTGTTGCTTTTTCAGTAAAGAGGTCAGAAATTCAAAAAGTCACGGACTTATTGACCCGCCCTCGTAGTAACTAATGGTTGAATTTTGGCTAAATGTGAAAGGCTAAACATGAATGAGTTATGCCATTAA
Organism: Dicycla oo; assembly: GCA_948252095.1. Lineage (NCBI taxonomy): Eukaryota > Metazoa > Arthropoda > Insecta > Lepidoptera > Noctuidae > Dicycla > Dicycla oo. The sequence continues at coordinate 38,254,456 of OX411709.1, read as the reverse complement.
TTACTATTTTTTAATATGAATGAGCTGAAATGAATTCATTCAAGTTTAGCCTTTCACATTTAGCCAAATTTAACCATTAGTTTCTAGCTGTCACATACACAAATAGACCTTGTCGTTTACGATAACGCAATTATACTATACACAATTGTTGCGTGTGATTTAAAACGGCATTCATATTTAAACGCACGGCCAGAGCAGCAATGTGTTGTCAGTACACACTAGACATTGCAGACTGGCTAATACTTTTGTCACTAGCTCATGAGCTAGTCTAATTTTGTGCCTGTAGTACGTCATAGGCAACTGTTCTGCCCTACATGCCAATAATTAGCCAAATAAAAAATAATTCCGTTTACATATTATGCTAAAGAAATCCTTTTAAAATTACAGGTACCTCAAAAGCATATTCCCAAAAGCGGAGGAAACGTTGATCCTAGACGTGTTAGCGAACAAAGACAATAACGTACAGAAGGCCAGTGAGGAGCTCATAGTGATGGGGTTCACCAAGAAGGAGACTGTCGTCGCACAGAAGAAGGAACCTACGCCAGTACCGCAAAAGAAAGTTGTCACTATCATGAAGACTACGGCGGAGAAGAACGAATGTAAGTACTGATATCATCATCAGTCAATCAGGGCTGTCGTTTTTGTGCTCGCCAGTTGGCGCCACTGGCGAGTAAGGTCAGGTCAGTACTTTTATTTGATATGTTAATAATTAATCAGTTACAACCGTGAATAATTAGAAAATTCTACGTTTAAGAAGCCCGAAATCGGTGAACGTTCAGTAACATTTCAAGAGATCTTATTTCACATTAGCGTCTAGCGGCGATTTTAAGCGCGATAGCCCTCATTGCAGTCCACTGCTGGACTTGGAAGGTGTGCCATTTCAGAGGTCTACCTTTGAAAGTGCACGCCTTCTATCTCAAACCTCGGCGACGGAGGAGTCTCGGTATGTAAAGATGTTCACCCATCCAAGCATAGCTTAACCCGATGGATCCACCCGTGCGGCTTTTATTACTTAGCCACGAGCTCTTCCATAGAACCTAGTACCGTTGTATCTATTATTTTAATCACCCCCCCCCCTCCCCGCATAATTAACACCAAAACAATACAACAATTTCAGTAAAAGAGAAACTCCAAAAGAAATACAGCAGCATAGCAGAGCGGGTCATATCCCTCGCTCTAGAAAGCGTTGGCTTCAATGAGGAGCGAGCGGAACAGATGCTGATTACTGTGCTGCAGGAAGAGGCGGCTCCGAAGGTCGTGAAAGTCGAGGTTAAGGAGACTCTGAGGCCCAGTACTGTGGAACCGAAGAAGGGGTAAGATGCATGGCTGTTTGACGTTAGCAAGTGCCTGGGGTATGAGAAGCGGCAAGGTAGGATAGTAAGGAAGATAAGCATCGTTTTTCACCCAAGACCGATAGCGATGATACATTAAACATTGCATTAAATAGTAAGCAATGCATTTTCTTTGTAAATTTTCCGTAATCACGAGTTAGAGCTAGCGCCCACTGGGGATTTTTGTCAAGGAGACTATAAATTCATAGTCATTGTCACGTTACTTAACATTTCTTGAATGCGCGCATTTACAGTCACGCAATATATCCGTTATTCGTCAAGATGACTTTCCAGGAATCGGCTGTCTGAATGTTTGTCATTAGAATCAGGAAAGGTACAATTTGTGAAGAACATTGGGTTCATCCACTGGAGTGATAGACTGATAAGTGGAAAGGTCTACACTAAAGCTAAGCTTCGTATTTAGCCAGGCAAATTTTTTCGATACTTTCGTTCAGTTCTGATGAATTATTACGTTTACTAAAACCTACCATAGCTTGCAAAAATACAAGAATGAGAGTGCGAGGGGACGGGAGTGAGGTGACATTTTGTTATCAATGCGCGCACGGTAATTTAAACCTACAGACGCCGTCACAGTCGCGTCATTAGCTTGTCGCTGGACACTGCAGACAATAAATCACCCAGCTGTCACGTATTCAAGTGTCCATGAACATGGTGACAGCGACGATAAAGTCACTGCGACAAAAATCACCAGTGCTCGCTAGGTTTTATTTATGAATTCTTATATTATACATAAGTCGTATCAGTCATAATAGAAGAGAAATATATAGATAATGGAGAAAAATTGAATACGCAAGCCGTATAACTCTCATAAATTTATTCTGACATAATTTACTCGTTTGGTACTTATCTTACTATTCTAACTTGCCTACAAAAATATTCCAGGTTAAAGCGGTGATTGTAAATGTTGGCACAGTTCAAAAAAAACTTCAACGATGATAAAAGTGTCATATAAAATAATCACTGCTTTGAAGCGAGATTTGTGCGAAATCTAGAACAATGTCCATAGTTAAACGGAAAAGATCCAAACCACAACACGCTTCATGTGGGTTGGATCCTTTTTGTTTAACTATGGAAAATTCAACAATTGATTTTGTTTCAATAAAATAATGTACAGTAACGCCGTTTGTCCACCGCACCGGGAAAGGGACGTCAACGAGAAAACAGATGACGGCGCCGAAGTAGCGACAGTACTTTTACTGTGGCCGAATAATCTCGTTTCTCGTTGACGTCCCGTTCCTAACGTGGGTGTCAAACAGTGTAAGGATATGTTAATAAGGCACACTGAGTTTAAAAGCGCTCCCTCACCGGAAGCATTCGCCTGTAATATAACTATTCAGATTCGAGCATTAGTTCGGTGAGTGAGGAAAACCTAACATTACAATGCAAAACCTGTAATGATGCAATTTTTAACATGAATGTGATTTTTTTCGAATCTTGGATTCTTACATTACAGGGGTATGCACCCAGTAAGGGAGCGCCATTAGAACATGTTCGATTTAGTAGGGTGTTGTCTCTGTCTCTCATTCCCGTGCAACAGTCTCTTTCTATGACTCGGTGTGTCATATTAAAGGCCGGGCATTGTCCATCTAGTTTTGCTCAAATTTCCCTCACATAATTATCTACTACTTATTGTACAATTGAGAAGATTGTTACAGTAGTTCTGGGCCCACAGCCCTAACACTATGATCACAGGTTCCTTATATACTTGGCTGCCTATCTTGTAGACAGAGCAAAAACAAAGACAACTTACTGTTAACATGAGTAGTCAACAAATGTAGGGAGTCGAGTATCTGTCTGTCGTGCTAAGAAAAAAGGATCCATAATATTTTACATTTCATAATTTAAAACGAACTACTGTACATACAGTATGTTAACCAACACGAACTACTGTACATACAGTATGTTAACCAACAGAGGGCGTTCCCGTTAACCCGCAATAGTATAGCATCCATACATGCTAAAAAAAATATTACCATTCGAAAACAAAATGGTTTTTATTTTTTTTAATATTAAAATATTCACTAAAAATGTTAAATTGATACGTAAAAGAAACACTCTGTACACGCGTACTTGAAGGACGGAAACATCGCAATTTAGTTTTTATTTTTAGTGAATATTTTTATATTTTTTTGAATATTTTTAGCATTTTAAAAAAAAATAAAAACCATTTTGTTTTCGAATGGTAATATTTTTTTTAGCATGTATGGATGCTATACTATTGCGGGTTAACGGGAACGCCCTCTGTTGGTTAACATACTGTATATTAAATTTAATAATGGACTATTTACATCTGAACAATACCTGTAGTCGCTCAGATGTTAACGGTGCACCAACCTTTTTATACACACAACCGTTTTTATAATCGTAGTTTGAAGTAGTAAACAATTAAATTAAAATCTATGGACCTATATTGGTATTATTAGGAATATACAGGGTTATTTGTAAAACACCAGCAACCTCTTAAGGGGTCATTGTACTCATCGCGAAAAGAAATCAGCTGTTCAATTTTGACGAATTATGCGAACATAAATGTACTGAGGTTTGGTCCCATAGTAAAAGTTGTTCATAATGATGAGTACAATGACCCCTTAAGATGTTGCTGGTGTTTTACAAATAACCCTGTATACTAGACAGTATGGAAACACGATTTGATAAAGTCGGCTCGATAGAATTAATTCGCATAGTCATTTCTTTTCGAGTAATGTTTTCTTCTATTTTCCTATTTTTTTTTATATAGATACGTAATTTGATATTATGATTAATTTACTAAACTAAAGTTCATAGATGACTGGAGCGTTTATACACGATAGTTATTTATTTAAGAGCAATATGATGAAAATAACAACGAAAACATTGAAAAAGTGCAAAATTGTGTAAAGAAAAATACAGAGACCAAAGCAAAAGCTCGGTGCACCCTTAACGTCCGGAGGCCCTCACCCCTATTCATCCATAGTTAAAGTACACATGCGGAAATAGCTTTAAACACCGCATCAGCCCATATACTTACTTCTGCAGTAAAGCGAGTAATGCGCAACGCAAAAAATATGCAGAGAAAAAGCCTGAACAGTTTTTCTCTTCATTTCGATTTGATATCCATGACTTTTTTTCTTTTCATGACAGATGTTGTAGTATGAAATCTGTGACCACTTTCTGAATCCAACCTTAATCCTATTGCTTCTTAGCTTCTCACACTACGGTGTTGCTTAAATATCTAAATAACAAGTCCCTTGATTAAAATAAATCAAGATAATATATTATTAACTGCCTATATTGCGCTAAACCATAATTTAATTTAACTGCAGTCCAAGTTTGATTAGGTAAGTGGGATCAAAGTAATTAACACAAAAACTATAAAAAAAGTTCTAATTCACTATCACGATTATTAATTTCTCATTATTAGAAGCAAATACATGACATCACATCATATTCAAACAGCACTATCCAATGTATTGATCAATTTTCATTAATAATAATTACATAACATTTTTCATTCGATGATATTTTTGCAACACTTTCAACATACATGAGAAAATTATTTTAATTCGGCGGAGCTGATGAGTATATTATTACATGAATAATATTATTTTACACATTTTATTATTAATAATAATATTGAGTTGGTCAGCCCTTTGGGCCTCGATTTTTCTGTTCCTTTTGTGTATTAAAACACCAGCCGTGTTGCTCTTGAAGTACTCTTGATTATCAAGTCAACGTGGTACATATCAATGTACCACGTTGACTTGATTGAGCTTTCAGAAACCTGCACACTAATTGAGTAATACACTATCGATCGGAATGTGAATAATCTTGAAGCACACTGGTAATACATTGCTTCATATGTTCGAAAATGTTGTCTGCTCAACAACGTAAATAACGCAGTGAATGTTGTTGAACTGTCAAAATTAAACCGATTCTGATTGATAGTGTGTCACGCAATTAGGGTATGGGTCTTAGCCATTATATTGCAATGCCAACTTTTACATATCGCAGCCGATGTGACAAGTTGAGCACGATTCCATCCACTGCTCTTATTAGGTACATTTATGAAGGTACATAATGAATAACGGGTGTAAAAAGACGCTTAACGAAGCCGCAAGAGCCACTTGTACTCCCCGTCATTGTTATATATATATATTTTATTACATTATTTATATACCTGGGAACCATCTGGTTACGGAAACATTGAAGGTCAAAGTTCCAATTTTATTTAAACTTCTCCACGTAAACGACTTTTAAATGTTATAACTTAACTTTCCTGTACCGTTTCATGCACTTAAAAGCACAATGTTTCGTGTGCGTTAAACAGCAATTTGTTCACATCAAAAATAATAGTCGTTTCCCTGCAACAACATTTGCTCAATTTTACTTCCTTACGTAGATAATGGCTGTAGGATGGAGTCTTTTTACACCCCGTTTACCCACCGATCCCTATCGTTATTATATTTTAATACCAAAATTGACTATAATAAAGCAATCATGCTCAATGCTCATCGCCTCCGCCCCTCACCACTCATTCTCCCGCGCGTACGCCAGTGTTGACGCGGAGGCGCGCACGCCGAGCCCGGCCCCCGCGCCCCCCGCCTCGCGCCGCATCAAGACGTGGACCGAGCACTTGAAGTATGTTACGAACGCTTGTACGAATGCTGGGTCCTGTTTGCCCTCTTTTCATATGTTCTGACTGCGAATGTGCGGGTAGGCTGACTTTCCGGGAGAGTAACCACGAGGTGAACATCTCCACCAATGGCAGTGGACCATTTTGAATGGTCTGGTATTTAATCGAACCTCAAATAATTTTCATTTTAATGTCCTAAAAATATGAATGATCACTCTAATTGACCGAGCGAGCGAAGTCCGACATAATTTGCTTTCATCTGTCAGTTTGTTGGTACTCCTATACAGGTCGTATTTTACAACCGATCTGGACGTAACTTGGTACACAGATTTTACGACTTCATATAATTTTATTGTCGTCGGGTATTTTTGATTGGGGGGATACTTCCTTCAAAAAAACCGGCCAAGTGCGTGTCGGACCAAGCAGAATGAAGGGTTCCGTAGTTGGGATGAATTTTGATGAAAACTTGAAAAACATGTTCTCGCATACATTCCAACCGCAAATGTTTTACCACATATGTTTTACGTACAATATTGAGAAATTTACCATGTTATTTTAAGACCATATATTTCTTATAAGTTTTCCTGTAATCTATAGATAAAGCACTATTTTCTGTATTTGTTTTTAAAATTAAAGGCTAAGTAGTTTCGGAGATAAGGGGGGTATGGTAAACTATCGTGTATTTTCTTAAATAACTTTTTAAAAAAAATATTTAAAAAAATAAATATGCATGTAAACGTCCGTGTTTGAGTCACAGAAATTCATATACAGGGTTATTAGTAAAACACCAACAACCTCTTAAGGGGTCATTGTACTCATCATTATGAACAACTTTTACTATGGGACCAAACCTGAAATAGCAAAAAAAAAAATCAGCTGTTCAGTACATTTATGTTCGCTTATTTGGTCAAAATGTACTGAACAGCTGATTTTTTTCGCGATTTCAGGTTTGGTCCCATAGTCATAGTAAAAGTTGTTCGTAATGATGAGTACAATGACCCCTTAAGAGGTTGTTAGTGTTTTACCAATAACCCTGTATATGTACTAAATTTCAACTTAATCGATCCATTAGATTCGGGGCAAATTGGCTGTGACATAAGGACAGACAGGCGCACGAGTGATCCTATAAGGGTTCCGTTTTTTCTTTTTGTGGTGCGGAACTTTAAAAAGTCAAGAATATTATGTGTTTGTCGGAATTTCTCTTAATAAGACTTAATAAATGAACTGCAATCGACAATGAGTTTTTTGAGGATCATTTAAATATTTACCATTTCGAATATGAAACAATTTCATCGGTGGTTTCTGCTCCGCTACCTCACACGATCCTTCCGGAAAGCAAATCTAAGACCGGATGAATCCTGCCGGTAGTCTCGAGCATAAATATGTAGGGTGTTTGGAAGCAGGTTTTTTTTTTATTTTGAGTGCAAAGTTTCAGTAAAAAATAATATAATACGGGGCAAAAAAAATACTTCGTCTAAGACTTGTATGGCTCAAAATGCTTTAAATGGTGCCAACTATCACCCCCCTTAAGGCTTTGCACCCAGCTTCCAAACACTACAGGGTGATTTTTAAAACATGCGACAAAATTTAAGGGGGTGTTCTACCCATCAATATGAACAACTTATGGGACCAACTCGGAATTCGCAAAAAAATTTCGACCTTTTTATACAAAATGGTCCAATCGGGTATGTGCTTTTACATGGGAAGGTAATTTTTTTTTTGCGAATTCTTAGTTGGTCCCATAGTAAAAGTTGTTCATATTGATGGGTAGAACACCCCCTTAAATTTTGTCGCATGTTTTAAAAATCACCCTGTATATTACTATGGATAGCTCAGCAATAACATCTGATGTCATGATTCATCCATAAATAACTTACTGTCGTCTTGTTGACGGCAAATTTATTATTATTTGTGGTTTTGAAGCCGATGCAACATCCTGTATTTTGGCTCGTCAGATAGTTTTGGTGTTCCTTAAGGTCACGTATTTTTGCCGCCGCTTGTATATGCGCTTGTATTTGTGGAAGGCATAAATACAAGCGTACATGCCTTCCTCAAATGATCACATATTTGCCGTATAGATGAACCTTGAAATCAGATATTATTGCTAAGCTGTTCATAGTAATATCACAGTATAAAAATCATACAGTAGGACGACGCCTTTGATCTTGTGTAAAATGCCGACATCGTCTAGACAGTAACACATCGGCCGGGGTTGTCACAAATAAACAATATTTACAAAATTATTTATTTATTGCAGATCAATATTGATAGTAGTATTATAATAAAACAATATTACACATTGATATAATAATGAAAACAATTTTTAATCCGCTTTTTACTGCATACTATTATTAAGGAGTTGAGTATGATATAGTTGAGTATGATATAGTATACTCAAAATTGACACCCATATCTTATTATAACAAAATGACGTCCGTCATCTTGGATTTCAAAAAGGATGGCTTTTTCCTAATAAGCACCCCAATTATACTCAAAATTGACACCCATATCAAATTATAAAAAAAGACGTCCGCCATCTTGGATTTCTAAAAGGATGGCTTTTTCGTAACAAGCACCCCAATTAGACTCAAAGTTGACACCCATATCATACTATAAAAAATTAGGTCTACCATCTCGAAATTCACCCTTAGTAAATAATAAAAAAGTCCACCATCTTGACACGGAACATACAAACAAACACATTCACATTTATAATATTAGTAGGATTTCCAAACAGATGGAAGCCGTGTGCGATAACCTATTAACATTTTTTTTTACCGTGCGCCGGTCGACCATTTTATTAGCGTTATCAACGTGGCACGACATTACAAATAAAATTATTTATGTACTCTACAATAACAAAACAGATTTATTTACCTTACTTCTGTGCGTGGAAGCTGATGAAACCGCAGATCTTTATTTATGTCAGATGAAGACTTGCAATCACTCACAGCACACTTTGCAAGCACCATTTTAAATAAAAAATAAACACTTGTCGGCCCTGAATGACGTATCCCGTACTACTGACATCGTTTTGTTCGCAGTTCGGGATCGGCTTACCCGCGTCTCGCCCCTCATACCCCGCACGATTGCCCTGTCTAGACGTCTTCGTTGGACGACTGTATGATCTTTAGACTGTGGTAATATAATATATTTATTCTCGTGATTAGACATCATACATGTGAAAGCTGTCATAATTGCTATCAACGTAACTTTACGGTCTGGCGTCGGCGTCGGCTACCCCGTAGTAAGAGCGTATGAAAAGAGACATACGCGACTTAAATACCTTTTGTGGACAGGGTTTATAAATCAGCGAAAAACGCTTGATTTGTAAGATGTATTGTGATAATCTCCAGTGATATTATTTTTCAGAGTTTCAGAGTAGCTTTAATAATTGGTTTGCCCGACATACTAACAGATAATATCTACTTTTGTATATATCGTTTTAGTAACGTGTGTGACTCTTACGATTGTAATCAAACACTTAATATACCTAAAGTGAAAAAAAATAACCTAATCAAAATTACTTGAATAATTACTCGAAGATAACGAGTACAAGTGATAATTAGATAAATTTTATAATCATTTCATATTCATATTATTATATGTTTCATTTCATATTAATATTTGAAATCCAACGCTTAATTGTTTAGTAGGCTTTAAAGAAGTGTACATTTTTGCAAAATGTTTAAACAATTTACTGTACGCCCACAAATGTCACGTTTGTTAAATTGATTAAATTAAATGAATATTTAGTTAGCTAAATAGTGTCACCGACTGTAATATAAGTGGAGATTCCATAAAACCAAATAGTACCCAGCATCGACCCTTGCAGAACACCAAATTGTGATGGTACAACTTAAAATGTGTGTTGATTAAAAAAACTAAATTTATCGCGAATGTTTCGTGAATGTCTTTTGTGACTGTCAATTTTAGTTAGATGTGTGAAATGTGTGTTTTTAAAAGAGTTTTACTTAGCATGGTGTATGTTAGTTGAAGGCTTATGTTGAGTTTTCTGGTGTAAAGGCTTATGTGTCAATGAAGCAAACTTTTTACAGCAAAAATAACTGTATTTTTATATTCCGTGAACAGTTATTTTATTAAGAAAAGGTACATTTAGTTTCACTTTTAAAATAATAGACATGCTGACACTGAAATGGATTTAATGGTTTTTGAATATAATAAAATGTTACAAACTAGTAGATTTTGGCTCGAAGTGATTCGCTTTTGAGGTACTAATTGCAGAGTAATTGCGATGAAATTAAATTATTCAGTCAAATAGCTTTACAGTTAAAACGTTTTTTATGAATACTTTTTATAGGTCAAAGTGAAACTAAATTTTGTACATTGGAATATTTTAGGAATATTTTTAGAAATATGTGTAAATTGTTCAGTGATATGTATTGTTTTTCTTGTTTTTGTGTTTTAAACGTACCTTAGAATAATATATTAGCAGTTCAAAAGTATAGACTGATTACCATCATTGTATATTTTTTGACATCAAGGACCACATAGATGAGATCATTGAATAGATTTACCATGGAAATAATAATAAACTTAGTTTTATTTCCTTCACATTTTCGTTTACAAATTCAAAATGATCACAATATAGAATATAGGAATGTGACTGAATTCTATTAATAAAAATGTTAGAGAATAGATTTAGATCATCACACCTAGATCTCGCTAGTAAGTAGCCATCACATTCATGATCATTTTATTATTATTTAGCTTCCTCAGAGTCACTCTTTATCACCGACTACTTCAGAAGCACAATAGTTTCAAGATTTCCTTAGGATAATAATAATAATAAAGAATAGTCTTTAGGAGTATTGCATGCCGTCTTCTGTCTTAGGTTGGTTTGTTAATTACAAATATTGGTTCAAACGTTTGTGGACTACGAATGTTGCAGGCCTATATTGAAGACAAACAGCAGCGTGGAGTCCAAGTTCAAGTCACAATATAGTTCGCCAACCAAAGGGCCTAATTCTTCGCTGCGACAAGGACCAAAGGACAGTTTGTTACTGTATGTATTTAGATGAGATTAAACACTACTATAAGCATTTTAGATTCATTGGAGTCTGTTGTCATCAATCATTATTTATCCAAACACTGTTAGATGTTTTAATATAAAGGCATTCAACAGGATCCGAAGAGTTGGGGGGTTTTTTCAAAATTTAAATGCGACGACATAATTTTATCGCGCTGCTGTCAACCAACGGTTAATGCTAGGAGAAGTATTCTCTATTTGGCGTGTTTAAATCTGTTTAAACTATTCATAAAGCTTTGAAAACGCACTTGTTCAGTGGGTTCACCAGCAATTTGCCTTGCATCTAAACTAAGCTTCAAAATTCGTGTACCCAAATACGCAAGCTTTTGCAAACACGGTGTGATATCTCGTTTAAAAAAAATGCAAATAAAAACAGAGTTTCTTGACACTGCGGCCCTTCAAACTTCATTTGGTGTCGTGGGCTTTCACTATTTCTTATTTTCTTAAGCATTGACGTCATCACAGAATACACGCTTGGCAAACGCTTTTGACTTTACGTCAGGTTCTAAAAGACACGTGACGGTACTTAAACGACTGGCTTGTTTTTATGTGTTTGAAAAGAACTTCACGTTTCCAGACTGGATTACATGCCTTGGACGGGGCCCGACCCAGTACTTCGCAGTGGCCAATCCGTCAAGACTGAAGGGCCAGAGCCTCGCGACAGGCCTTTTCCACACGCTCGAGGCCCGTCTGGCCTCGCAAAAGGCCCTTCTGGAATCGCCAAAGGCTCGCTATATCAGAAGTTGAGCAAGAAGTCTACTAAAATGTAAGATTTTTCCAACAACTTTTGTTGCTGATTAAGGGCCGGTTTTTTTATCCGTGGTTAACTCAACCAATGGTTAAACATAGTAACTAATGGTTGAATTTTGACTAAATGTGAAAGGCTAAACATGAATGAGTGAGGCCATTAGTTACTATTTTTTAATATGAATGAGCTAACATGAATACATTCATGTTTAGCCTTTCACATTTAGCCAAAATTCAACCATTAGTTACTTTTAACCATTGGTTGAGTTAACTACGGATCAAAAAACCGGCCTTTTGGGTGAATTTCACCGCGTTTAAGAGCTGTCAGTGTCATCATTGTTGTGGAACATTTCAGTTCTTGTTAAATAAAAACAATTGAATGTGTATTTTTAAAGGTGCAATTAGATTGTGGTTCTTTTGACGTGAATAGTTAGTATTGACCGTTTAGATCAAACCAGTGTAGTGCATGGCAGGCAGGTTAAGACTGCCGCGAAGGTCTAGTGGTCGCACGCGCTACTGCTCAGCATGAGGCCGGTTCGATTCCAGTCGGGCAAAGTACAGAGCATGAGGTTGGTTAAAAATCAGAATTATTTATTGGACTTTAAATCTACATTTTAAGTTACATTTTTTTGGGTTCCGTACTAAAATTGTGTCAAATTCAAATGTTTTGTTTTCACTACATAAAAAAAATACGTGTCGTATTGAGAACCTCCTCCATTTTTTCGTCGGTTAAAAATTAAGTTGGCTGGAGTATGTACTTTCATTATTCCGGAATTGAGAGGAAGTATTGTCCACTCTATGTTACTTACTCCCTCGAAGTTTAGGGTAATATATTCTACTTATTCCGATCTCTGCCTATAAGTGAAGGACCTACATAATACCTGATGTTGCCCTTTATTTATGTCTCATTTATTGATTTATTGTATTTGTTTTGGAGATACCAAATGAATAAATAATTCAGTGCGATTGACGTACATCTTTTTACTTTCCAGCATCGGATAAATGGAGCGAGCTTATGGCATGCGCCGTCTTCAACGTATATTCTACATGAATGTCATGTATGTATTGTAATTTTGAAGTAGGTCGTTACATTTTAGTAGCAGGTCGAATATGGAAAGTTTAGATCTTCCGCAATTCAGCTGTGGGCCTGTAAACAGTGGATTTTGAAGCAAAAACGGAAACTAATCGTGTGTCAATGATTGCAATTTAAGAGGGCTGTCGCATTTTGTCACCTCTCGCTCACACGTGACCAAATTTTTAAGATTAATGCTTTTTTTGTTAATGTGAGCAGTTAGCGAACTAGTAAATAATATTGATTTAATAGGTAATTATTAAAACACAGTTTTATTGTGGCATTTATTTAACTGATCTCAAAAACGGGTTATAATTTTTTTTGAGCTGAGTTCATTAGATAACACTATAAAGCCTCTTTTCATTTAACAATCTTAAGAAATTGATCCCGTGTGAGCGAGAGAGGTGACAAAATGCGACAGCCCTCTTAAACCTTCTTTAATGTCAATGACGTAACTTATGTTTTTGCAATGACTAAACCGACGGCTCGATCATTGTATTAACCTCCTTGGTTTAAGCCTGCTGCTAAATGAAACCCAAACTTAAGCATTCAAGTTATAAAAAAAATGATCTCATTAAGTATTTTTAAAACATTCCTGATAAAAACTTTTGCTCAAGACAAAATTATATCGATAATAAATAGAGGGCACTCTATATTAACTAACATTAAAACTTGCCTAATGTAGGAATTCTTATTTTTTTTTATATACCATACCAACTATTAGACCCGTTTTCAAGTCATTGTTGTTATTTCATGTATTTGAATATTGTATTTTTTTATATAACATACCGTAAGGTTTTATCGAAGGCATTGAAACAACAAAAATAGAAAGTATCATGTAAAAATAAAGGACCAGATAAAATAAATCTTTTTGGATTTATCTGCCAGATAAATTTACAACCGGAACTTATCTGGAAGTGGTGAAACAAACAACTTATATTGTTAAACTATTCTCAACATTATCAAGTTCATTATAAAATTAGGGATTAGTGACTGAATGTAATGTCCTTTGATAAAACTGCCACCATTCTCTCTAATCGGATATTAATTAGTACAACTGGACCTAATTATGCAGAAAGCAGCCATATGGCACTTTTTGCAAAAACAGCCATGTCGATATCTCTATTTACCACGGAGATATGAGCCGTCAAATGTAGCCATGTCCATACATCCATGATGCAACCATCGACAGAAAAATGCTTATAACTCTGTTTGTACTTTTCCCGACATGGCTGCCTTCTGCATAACACGGTCCAACTTAGGATAGAAATTGATCATTGCCAAATATGTATCTTGTTGTGGTTTATTAATTGTATTTTATTTATGCCAGCGACATACGTCTCAACTACGCAAATACCAACAAAGTCGCTATGTATGAATTGAGTATGGTTGTGTGTGTGCAAAGTTAAAAATACATATTTTGCATCTCGCCAAAATAGGTAATTTATTGAAGGTATTTTATTTTTAAATTTAATTAAAAACTTCTTAAAATATTAATATTACATAATTATACTTAATTTATTACCACTATTATTCAGAATCAGTTACCAATTCAATTAATTTAGTCAAACACTGTAAGATCACTTATAAAGTTATAAATAAAATTAATAAACCAACAACAATATTCGATAGACTTGCGTTGTGCCCAGTTCTTCCGACCTCTTTTATTATTTTAAGAATAATAAATTAGTAATTATAATTACTATATCAGGGACTCTGTATCCGGCCAAAGATGTGTGTGAAAAAAATTGTAAAGAGTGAGGATTTCAAAATATTGTGAAATTTGAACGAGAATTTGAAGCTTTGCTTGCGCTGTGTTAGGGAAATGCGACTCTAAATAATGCGAATCATTCTTGGTCATAAAATCACCGTTTTAATGGGAGAAATAGGTACAAATTAAAATGTCAAAAGCTACAGTATCCCGTCGCCGTCGTAAATACGGCACATAAAGTTTGAGAAGAAGTTCTAATAGAGCCCTATTTATTTTTTCAACGCCATCTACTTGTTACAATAACAAAATTGACACAGTGGAGAAAAAAACTGTCAAATCAGTTCCGCGTAGATGGCGCTGTTTGTTACTTTGAGTCTGCTTTTCGTTACTTTCATTCAGCTGCCAATGGAGTTCCTTGTTCAAAACTTTGCCGCGAGATGCAGCTGAGTGTTTTTTCTTGTCGCCGATTGGTCGCTTTATCTTCAAGATGACATTGACAAGTAACAAACACACAGCGCTCTCTGGCGGCAAAGCTTCCAGCAAACAACCCCATTGACACAATTTTACGACAGGAGCAGAAAATGTATTGATATAAACACGTGACTATCGGTTTTATTAAATACAAGAAGTCACAGAGGTATGCCTTTTTGTAAAGCTCGCATGTCACATCAACGTCTGGTATTGTAAAACCCAATCTTACAAATGACTGTACCACAAAACTAAACCACATAATTGTAACAGAAAATCCCTACAAATATGTAAATTGTACAATCTACAATTTACATAATTATATAATAGGTTGGGGAAAAAGTTTCTTCGCATTTTTTAAGAAAATTCAAAACATTTTTTAATATAGTTTATTTACATTTAACTAAAGTATGTAGGTACCATTTTGTTCGATAACTTTTTGCCATCTTGTAGGTAGGGACATGATCCCATTGCTATAGAAATTTTGGGACTTCTGGTCAAAATACCGCGACAGGTGGTTTTGGCAGTCCTCTGGTGATGTTAACCTGACACTGCCTAAAGAATTCTGAAGAGACCGAAACAGGTGGAAATCTGAAGGTGCAAGGTGCAGGACTATACGGCGGATGCCTATTAACACCTCCCAGCCAAACTCTCTTAATTTTTGCTGAGTGGCTAAAGATGTGTGAGGTCTAGCGTTATCATGATGAAAAACCACACCCCTTCTGTTGATTAATTCCGGCCGCTTTCTCTCAACTTCTTGCTTTAATCTCATCATTTGTTCGCAGTAGAGTTCAGAATCGATGGTCCTGCCTGGTGGTAACAGCTCATAATGAATAACGCCCTTCCAATCCCACCACACACACAGCATCACCTTGTTGCGAGTTAACCCGGGTTTTGCCACAGTCTGTGAAGACTGACCGGCCTTTGACCACGACCTTTTTCGCACGTTCTTGTCATACGTGATCCACTTTTCATCACCAGTTATCAGCTTCTTCAAAAATGGTTCGGTTTCATTACGTCGTAATAAAGAATCACAAATGAGTACACGGTTCATTAGGTTTCTTTCAGTGAGCTCGTGAGGTACCCAAGTGTCGAGCTTTTTTGTGTACCCAGTTTTTTTCAAATGCGCCAAAACTGTTTTGTGGTCGATTTCTAACTCCTGATCTTGCTCCACTTTTTCAAAAATGGCATCCATTTTATTCGTAATAGGGCGACCAGAGCAACGTGCATCTTTGACATCAAAATTTCCGGATTGAAAACGCTTAAACCAAATATGTGCTACTCTCACAGACACTACACTAGGTCCATAAACATCGCAAATTTTTTTCGCGGCTTGCGTTGCATTTTTACCTTTTTTGTAGTAAAATTTTAAAATGTATCGAATTTCTTCATTAGATTCACTCATCTTGATGTACGAAAAACAAATGAAAATCACGCATTTTCCTAATTTGAATTTGGAATTATGTTCTTTAAAATTTAAACTTTCAATGATACCAAAACCAGCCAGATACAAATAGTATAGCCAAAGAGATTTTATTACAAGTTCACACATACTATAATGCGAAAAGACTTTTTCCCCAACCTAATATAACTAGCTTTTGCCCGCGGCTTCGCTCGCGTTAATGTATAATACCGGTTAAGGGGGTGAAAAGGTATCAAGCAAATAAACTTACTTTCGCATCTGTAATATTATAGTTATAAAATTTTGTGGTATAGGGTATTGTATGTACAGACGCGTGCTAGAAAAATACTTCACAAATATCGTAGTAGCCGATAACCGATCCAGTTAATTAGAAAATTTGTGACTTGTCAACGTTTGGGGCAGCCGTGGTTGGAGAACGCGGGAGCGAGATGGCACGAGACCGCCCATACTAAGTGTTCACCGTTCTTCTCGCATGTTTCATGAACGCGACCGCCACCTAGTCCTTACGCAGTTATGTCCAGCTTCTGCCCGCGACTTCGTCCGCGCGCTTCGCCTACTCACGCTATTACTTCGTTTTTGCTTACCGTTATTTCTGGCTCTTTTTTTTCTTTTTGCTCGGCTCTAAAGGCTCCTAGTATGATGTTAAATAACCTATAGCCTTCCTTAAGAATTAGGCAATCAAATACAAAAATAATTTTTCAAATCGACTGGTAGTGCCAGAGATTAGCGCGTTCAAACAAACAAACAAACTCTTCAGCTTTATTATTAGTACAGATTTTGCATCACTGTTAAAATCACAGTGATCATTATTGTCGTTGCAATAAGGTTGCTTTTGGGTTGCTGTCAAAAGTAAAGGAAACTGATAATAACTATGAAAGGACTATAGTCTCAGCGTTCATTATAGACATTTCTCCCAGTTGCCTCGGTAGAAATATACGTCCGTTTTTAATTTTTGATAATGAGACTTGATTCACACGGCATTGTATAGCACGCTTCCTTGCGGGATTAATGTTAGCGAATAAGTAGTGGATACAGAGGTGATAGACATGTTCACACGTCATTTGTACCGCAAAAAACGTGCACAGCTAAATACCCACCAGACTTGTCTAGCAAACTGAATGAACTTTTAACGTATTCAGTCTGCAGTAGCACCTGATATTTATATGGCTAAAACTGTGGCTATTCGTTTTTACACGGAGAAAAATATATCGTTTGAACAGCCCGCTGTTAGTACCTACGGTTTAAATCGAATATTGAAAAAAAAAACGTGCGGTGTGTTGCCGTGTGAACCCAGCCTGATAGTAGCGTATGTAGACAATGTGACGGTCTATTATTGAAAACTGTATTTGTAGGATATCATAATTGCCTCACCAATTTATATCGTAGTAGAATGTTTATGCACGAGATTACAAATGATGATCATGCTTAATAGGTACTTATACTGTATACATTTATATTTAGACATCTGTCCTGAATGAGAGAAACAAACCAACCTTAGATTATCTCTATAATAGAAGGTACTTTAAATCTTATAATAGATAAAGAATTGTAGAGCGCCGTCACTCATATCTGTCTGTAGTGTGGCTGTCTCTTGCTAAGGGTCGATGTGTTCTGCTAGCGTCCGGCTATTATACGGTGACCTAAAAAAAACTTTGATCACTTTTGGACTTTGTCACATAATCACATTGAACTTCTTGTTCGTTTTGGTTTAACATTGACGAAGATTTAACATTGTATCAGTTTGTATAAAAAACACGCAGATTGGCTATGGCCTCGAATCAGTTCAGTGTTATAATCGCCTTATGCGTCACTTTCTCGACGTTACTCTTCGCTTTGTATAATATGAGGGGGCGTCCATTAATGACGTGAGCTCGAAATGGGGGGAGGACTCCAGCAAAATCTCACCAAATCTCATTTGAAATCTAACGTCAACTTTTTAATTTAGAGAATAAACATTATCTACTGATAATTAAACAAAATCAAAGCCGCCATAGACAACATAAAGTAATAAAATAATAAAATATTGTCTATGCCCGGGATTCTCCGATTTGAAACAAGCGCTGCACGTAGTAGGTTTATAGATATTTTTCAAAGTGGTGTGAAGCAAAATACGTAAAATAATGAGTAAATTTTATTGTTTTGAAATTATAGGGTAAATCTCACGTGAGGGGATCACGTGAGATTTACCCTATAATTTTAACCACCAAATGTCACCAAGAGGGGGTCCAAATTTAAAATCATCACATCATTAGTAGTCCGCTGACAAAGTTCTAAGTATGGTTAAGTTTTTCGTAAGTCGACCGTATACTTACGTACGTATATACTTAAGACGTATATAATTACTTTTAAAAATCTGCTCTCGCCATCGAGTTACTAAGATTCGTGGCGCCAATTAGTATAATAAATTATTTTTGTATACCACATTATTTTTAGTATATGCGAAACCTGAATAAGTAACTGAATCGATTCCAATCATGTTTACACCATGTTATATTTTGTACCAAAAATATTTAAAAAAAGGTTACAAGTTGGACACCGAGCGATATAAGTCAATGCGACACTAAGTACCTATCGGCAATCACGCGCACAGGTGCGGGCGCACAGCGGGGCGGGGTCAAACCACCCTCATGATAAGCTAGTGGCTCAACAATCCCGGTTCGTGACTGTACCTACAGCCTGCTCTGTTTAAGTAATGCGTTGTATAACACTTTTTATCCACTTTGAACTTATAGGGGTTGGCATAAGGTGCAACCAATCGCATTGACTTCATTTTATCACTTGCGGCTACAGTTATGAATAAAGTACATAATAATATCAACCTACACTTGACTATTACGACAGTCCAAAGCCTGCAAGTGTAATGGAAAATGTTATCACCACGTAATTACAATACAACCGCCGTACGGTTAGTACCTACTGCCCAATTAATTATCAATGAGCGAGCGTAGCGCGACGCTGGAGGTACAGGCGCGCGCGGGCGGCTCGGGGCGCGTGCTGACTGCTGACCATGTATTTGTACGGGCAACCAGGTAATATAACATGCTTATAACTTTGTAATTTTCCATGATACAGTTTTGAAATTTTGTACATAGGTTCTTTACATAAACATACTAGACACGTGTTTCGGGTTTCGCATATACTAAAACTAATATTGTATAAACGCGTTAATTAAGTCGTGTGATTAGGTATTGAAATGTCTGTGCAATATCATTGCCGTTTGGCTTATGAACATTAAAGTATAGTATTAGTTGGTATTGATTTAACAAAATTAGACTTTATTTGTATTCTTTTATGAAAACCTACAGTAGTTATGGCTGTATAACCTATAGTTAAACGTAGTCTTAACAGCGGGGTAATTGCGTAACATACAGTAGCAATGGCCTTCATTTTGACAGTTCAACAACATTCATTGCGTTATTTACGTTGTTGAGCAGACAAATTTTTCGAACATATGAAGCAATGGATTAGCAATTTGCTTCAAAATGATTCAGATTGTGATTGATAGTGTTACGCAATTAGGGTGGTGTTGCTACGCGGCCGTTGATATGGCACGTTGAGTTGTAGACGGGGTTTGTCTCTGTCACTCTCTGTCATATGTGTCTCAACTCAATGGGCCAATTAACGCCTGAGTTCTGTACGCACTTTGTAACGCCACAGCCAGTGGCGAGTAGTGAGAGTGCGTTCCTCTCTTTACCTATAAATTAGTTGAAACTACAAATAAGAACATTCCATCATTAGAAAGATTTGAATTAAGTTAACTTATATTTTCATAATTTAGTAGCTACGGCTCTACCCGTCTTATAGAATATATTATTCAATAGCCATTTTTTTTACCGTATTATCTTATTACGATTATTTTAAAGTATCGAGTGTTTTTTAGAGACGGGGAATTTTAAATTGAAATAAAACACAGAAACATGTTTAATATCCATGAAATTTGCATTATTTGACAGATAACTTTATGGCATTAATTTTTTAATATAATTTCTGACACTGCCGCCAAAGCCTAATTTATTGAAAGACTAAATTTTTTATAGGTTCAATTTTCTGAATGAAACGTGACGACCGACTAATTTCACGAATGGTAAAATATTCGTTCGAGCGATTTGACGCCATTACAGTATTTTCTCTGGGGATATTTAAAGTCGCATGTTTACGCCGATATACCACAAACAATTGAGCACTTGGATGCCAACATTCGACGCAGTATTGGCGTAATACAGCCAGATTTACCGCGAAGACTGTAAAAAAATGAGATCCAGATTACTCCATGTGAACACCAGCCGCGGCGGCCACATGCCCGAAATCATTTTCAAATATAAATGCTATAAAATTATCTGTCAAATAAAGCCAACTTCGTGGATATTAAAAACGTTTTTCTGTGTTTTATTTAAATTTAAAGTTCTGCCTCTCGAAAAAAAAAAACAGCCTTTATTACTGAAATTATTTGTGCCAATTTTACCGTTCATACTTCTAGATGTTGTGTATTTTAGTATAATAATATACCTACATAGGAAATAGCCATCGAATACTTCTTCCATTTGTGTTTATACACATTGTAGATATTTAAACCGCGGTAAATTAAATTGCAGTATACTTATGACTTTCTGAATTACTATTTTGAAGCTGTGAAGGCGTGGCTCTTTAGTATAGAGTGCGCGCAAGTGCTAGTCACTGCCTGAGGTTTGTTGGCGGTGAGACGGGGAGGGCGCGATTGACCACACGCACATGACAATGTGACAGTTTGACGTTTGTCTACCTCCCCCGTCTCACCGCTCACATACCGCCATTGCGCGCAAACTATAGTGTGAGATTTTGTCCACAAACTTTATTACGGTTCAAAAATCTAGTCCTGTAGAGCCAGCTAACAAAAATCAACTAAATCAATGCACTGCAAAAGGTAGTCGTCCAAATACCTAAAAAGTAAAGAACACGTCTTCAAATAGTTTTATTCTTACAACACATGTAGTATTAAGTGTTAAATCAAATTTAGACTGGCCGTAATGACATATCTTTTGAGGCTCAGTCTCAGTCCTAGTCTAGTTCAGAATCTAGTCAATTAGGATAATATATTGTAGCGATCATACTTTATTTTTGTGAATATTGTCTGAATAAAATTGTTGGTTTTGTCCAAAAAGTGTTTTATTTAACGAAAATCCCTATGGTCATATGGATCGTTCTTCTATCGCAGTAGAGCTCTTCATACAAGTATTCTGGAATGAACAATCCGGTATCTTCCACGACCTTAACGTGGCAAATCTATACGTGGTATTGTGGTATCCAACAATGGACTGATAAAGACAATACATCTACAAACAAATGTACCTAACGCTTGAATTTATTCATAGAAGTTAGAATTACCACGAAATTCCTTTTATATCGGGTGTTTATTTTTAGAGGGGAGAACTTTAAATTGAAATAAAACATAATATAATATAACATATATACTTAATAATAAAACAAATACCGTAATTTGGTCCTACTTTGCTCCAATATTTGCTCCAAATGTTGAAAATTATGATTATTTTTAGAAAATCAACTATACAATTTACTTAATGTATTATTTTATGGATATATAGCTTATTTGACAAGTATTTATATAGGGAAATAGATATTATGAAGTATATTATGAATTTATTTTTGACAAATAATACTGAGCAAAATTACCCATGGTGTTGGGTATCTTTGCTACTAGATATAGTTTCTATGTAATCTCCATTGTTAAAGCTGTTGGAGCAAATTAATGCTTTCCTAATTCAAACTGCTCCAGTTATAATATGTTTTGCTATTTTGGATGATATAAATTGGTGAGATATGGGTAAAAACGAAAAAATGGATAAAAACGGATGCGTTCATAATTTAATTAATTGTTGCAAAATTTTTAACGAGCGAAAACATTTTACAGAACAGGAGCATAATTACACGTAGAGGAGCAAAGTAGGACCAAATTACCAGTATATACTTTGATGAAGACAATTTATTAAAAGGGGGGAGGACATGTAGTGGTATGGAACCACACATGCACACACATGAGCTTAAGTGCCTATAACTTCGCATGTCTGCGAAGTTCACGACACAGTCAACAGTCAACAGTCGTCAGTCGACGTCACGACAACACGCAACACTGTCGTTACCTACCGCGTCATTCGCGTCATTTCATAATTGTCAAGTTATAGGCACTTAAGCTCATGTGTGTGCATGTGTGGTTCCATACCACTACACTAGGATAGATTTAAGCACAAAGCTGACGAACCGTACCTAAGTACTTTACAATTGGAGAACAGTTCAGGTGTTGGATACCTATAGGGTTTTTCGTTGTGATATTAAGTATAGCTGTCTATGCTCTCCACCTATGCAATAACCAATCGCTGATTGGTATAGATAGCGCGTGGTACACCATTATAAGAATTTTTAGGTTGGCGGATACTCTGAGAGACTGAAATAACATATATTTCAAGACGTAATGTTCTAGTGGCGACGGCGGCGTCAATTTGTTGGTACCATCTAAGTCCGTCGTCGATCTGTACTCCGAGGTATTTAACACTTTCAGATCTTGCAAGCAGAGGACAAGTGCAGTGCGTGGGCGGGGTTGTGTAGGAGTGAGCAGATATACTACAAGAAGGAGATGGTTTAGCGTTACGTGGTTCGTATAGCAAAAGGAATATAAGATTTTTTAGAATCTACGTGTATTTTATCTCTTTTTATACCTTTTAAAGGGTTATTGAAGATAATATGATACTCTTTGAAGATCTTCCAGCTAAGGAAGAGCTGTGCCTGATACAGGTTTTACCTATTTAGCATACGACTTTGTTTTATAGTATTCTATATAATATAGTATTCTATATAAAACATACTTAAAATACCTACCTGAAATAGCTACATAACTAACATTTATATCTTTTTTAAAACAACCAAAAAATACGTAGGTACCTACTTAATAATTTTGCGCTCGACGTTACTTGACTCGAAAATGTATGTAGAAGTTTACATGGAAGTTTAACATACTTGTACATAGTAAACCGGTCGAAATTATCATGGTTGGAGACGACTACTTCTTGACTATTTTTTGACACCAAATTCAAATTAAAAAACGTACCTAAGCGTTTCGCGGTAATTAGCCGGTCTATTCTGTTAAAAATCTCACCGTGAAAACTAGGGTGAAGTGAGCTGTCAGTCCATCTAATGCTAGGAATTGGCACTATTGATAGCTCACTTCACCTACGTTTTCACGGTGAGATTTTTACAGAATACTTAGCACTACTGGTGAGGATTGTGGCGAGAAAGGCTCACCACGTACCTAATCCTCACCAAGACACATTTATCTCTGGAATCCCTTAATGATGGATATTTTCGAGATTTGGCATAGCGTTACGACTATTTTTTGGAATTGAAACCAGGTCGACACACCCAGCCGTTTGCTTGCACTGAGGTGAGGATTGTGTGGAGACGTTCACCCCACAATCCTCACCAATATATAGCTCTAACTTCGGAATCTTAATGCGACTATTTTTTAACCTTTATGACTATTTTTTGGCTTACTCAAAATTGAATTTCATGAAGTTTTCGAATGTGAGGATTGTGTGGTGAAGGAAACTCACGAATCGGGATTGTTGAGCCACTAGCTTGGTTGTTACACGAATGCCGTCCGTTTGTCGTTATTGAAATGTCACAAATTAATGTCAAATTTCACGGGCGGCATTCGTGTAACTCAACCAAGTTAAGATGATAAGCTAGTGGCTCAACAATCCCGGTTCGTGACTGTACATACTAACACTAAAGTTCAATGCATCTTCCTATTTCATTAAGGACTAGCCCTGTCAAATTAGTCGGCGCCTGACGTAAATTGACGTAGCTTTAGTAGCCAATTTTTTAACCACGTCTAAACTTGTCTATGCAGTACCTTAATTTGACAGGACTAAACTAACATTTATCGTCTGTCCTCTTCTTAATGAAATATAAAGAAAAAGATGCACTGAACTTTAGTTTGTGAAAATATCGTATCGTAATGTACAAAATTCGATTCGACGCAAACATTATTACGCCTAATAAAAATGCTTCCCCTTACCTATAGGAACTTCGCTATAAAAGGTTGGTTAAAAAATTTAAGACAAACATTCCTTCACACCAATTTATTAAAAAATAAAATTAAAAAGTACCTAATTAATTATGCCCGTAAACACATAGTGTTCAAGAGTTTTGTTCAATTAACATGATATTTGATAGGTACCTAATAAATACCTAAGAAAAGACCACCAAAATAATGTGAGAGCAGGTTCGACGTCTATCTAATTTGGGGAAGATAAGGTGAATACCAATGAATACTGTTTATAATACCTACATGAATATCAATTGCGAACAGCGTAACTATACCTACGCTCAATTTCAGGCACTCGGGACACCATGACCGTCCAGTAAACGCGCGCTAATCGCCTTACCTAACAAGTCACATTAACCTAAATCCTCATACTTCGCAATCGCGAGAAAATAAAATCAGCTGATCCATACTAAACTTCTTCTAAACTGTATGGGGACACCTGTTTTTTTTCGCGAATTCAAAGTTGGTCATAGTAAAAGTTGGTATTCAGGTCGATGGTCAAAAGCTTATAAAGTTTGTAAAGTTAATTCTTTAACACCCTATAATGCAGTCAGATACAGAGGTACCTACCCTAAGGTACCTCTAGTTAGAAATGACAGGTTTCATTGGCCGTAGGTAGAAACTGTCTACCTAATCAATTCAAGTAAGCTCAATTAATAATAATTATTATTTCAAGTATACCGTACCTATATAAAAGTATCGAAAACAATAATATAATCGAGACTGCTGTGTTACAACTTCGAAAGAACTAGGTACTTAGTTCAAAAAGTTACTTTCCATGCATTCAAGATGAAAATATTTTAAATTTCCAATCAGAATAGTAACAGCGGAGTCTTATACTGTCTGAAGGACTTATTCGTAAATGTAAATATAAGGATTGCTTTCAACTAAAGCTATATCTTTTTCCAACTGTCTCAGTTCGGCCTCCATTTTAGTCTTGCGAAGTATCTTGGGTATTGTATCGGTAAGCATCGGTAGTTGAAGAAAAGCCTTCTGCATCAGTGACCAGTTGTGCTTGAGATCCTGTGAAAGAAATTGAATAGAAGATTTGAAATTGATACCTACCTACAGTGTCGACGCAGGGTTATATCAAGGTCAGGGTTATGTTGGACTTCCAACGACTACGGTGGCCGTCCTCGGGGAATCTGAGGACGGCTGTGAAATTGGAACGCAGGTGCCACTGTTTGTGTTTGCTCCTGCTCAGAGATATTTCATTTCTGCCGCGGTAGCAAATGACTACGACGTCAGCGTCGTCACCATGCTCATCAGGGTAGTTTCAGACGCACAATTCACGTGTTTTCGAAACCTTTCGAGAAAAAGAGAAACTCGTTGCTGATATCTGTTAGCTGATAATCCGGGAATCTTCTAGGCAAGCGAGCGATGGCCTAACCTCAGGACTCGGATGAGAAAGTATTCAAACGCCTGCCTTTGGAATGTGTGATATAAAAACCACTTACATCTAGGAGTTTCGTACGAGCTTCGACGCTGATGAGCTTGCACAGGCTTTCCCTGTTGTCCTCCTCGTATTGCATTTTTTCTATGGCCTTTTGGATCCTTCTGTTTCTCTTCACCAGATACGCTGGCATCTGACCAAAGTCGGGCCTGAGGCAGTATTCTGGAACCTCGCCGGAACCTTTTATCTTCTTTATGTGACCGTCTCTCGTATCCACCAGCCTAAAGAGAGAAAATTTGTTATAGACGGACAAAAACATGTAGGATTTTGAATAAGTAAAGTTATTTAAGAAAATAGATGAAAACCCTTATCTCCGAAACTACTGAGCCTAAAATTTTGAAATAAAACCGGTCAAGAGCGGGTCGGACTCGTGCACCGAGGGACCGAGGGTTCCGTACCATCATATATAAAAAAGTGTGCTATTTAGAGCCATCCTTTTATCTTTCCTGTAATATTTACATAAACTTTTATCACACAGAATAATTTCAGATTTTTCTCTATGCAAACTTCGGAGATAAGGTGGGAACGCTATTTTTTTTACATTTTTCATCAAAAGTCAAAAACTATGCAACCTAAAAAAAAAAATGTATGAGAACGTGCAAACAGCGCTCTTTTATATGATATGAAAGAGCGCTGTTTGCTCATTCTCAAAAAAAAAATCTACCCCACAGCCCCCAGTAGCCCCACTTCAAACTCTTAAGACCCTCTTTAAGTTCCTGTTGCGAAACCCCTGTGGAACCAAAAAAGAACAGAAAATAATAGGTTGGGGAAAAAGTTTCTTCGCATTTTTTAAGAAAATTCAAAACATTTTTTAATATAGTTTATTTACATTTAACTAAAGTATGTAGGTTCCATTTTGTTCGATAACTTTTTGCCATCTTGTAGGTAGGGACATGATCCCATTGCTATAGAAATTTTGGGACTTCTGGTCAAAATACCGCGACAAGTGGTTTTGGCAGTCCTCTCGTGATGTTAACCTGACACTGCCTAAAGAATTCTGAAGAGACCGAAACAGGTGGAAATCTGAAGGTGCAAGGTCAGGACTATACGGCGGATGCATTAACACCTCCCAGCCAAACTCTCTTAATTTTTGCTGAGTGGCTAAAGATGTGTGAGGTCTAGCGTTATCATGATGAAAAACCACACCCCTTCTGTTGATTAATTCCGGCCGCTTTCTCTCAACTTCTTGCTTTAATCTCATCAGTTGTTCGCAGTAGAGTTCAGAATAGATGGTCCTGCCTGGTGGTAACAGCTCATAATGAATAATGCCCTTCCAATCCCACCACACACACAGCATCACCTTGTTGCGAGTTAACCCGGGTTTCGCCACAGTCTGTGAAGCCTGACCGGCCTTTGACCACGACCTTTTTCGCACGTTCTTGTCATACGTGATCCACTTTTCATCACCAGTTATCAGCTTCTTCAAAAATGGTTCGGTTTCATTACGTCGTAATAAAGAATCACAAATGAGTACACGGTTCATTAGGTTTCTTTCAGTGAGCTCGTGAGGTACCCAAATGTCGAGCTTTTTTGTGTACCCAGTTTTTTTCAAATGCGCCAAAACTGTTTTGTGGTCAATTTCCAGTTCTTCAGCTACGTCGCGACGTCGTAACTACTGATATGCCGATCTTGCTCCACTTTTTCAAAAATGGCATCCATTTTATCCGTAATAGGGCGACCAGAGCGACGTGCATCTTTGACATCAAAATTTCCGGATTGAAAACGCTTAAACCAAATTTGTGCTACTCTCAGAGACACTATTTTCGCGGCTGGCGTTGCATTTTTACCTTTTTTGTAGTAAAATTTTAAAATGTATCGAATTTCTTCATTAGATTCACTCATCTTGACGGTACGAAAAACAATGAAAATCACACATTTTCCTAATTTGAATTTGGAATTATGTTCTTTAAATTTTAAACTTTCAATGATACCAAAACCAGCCAGATACAAATAGTATAGCCAAAGAGATTTTATTACAAGTTCATACATACCTACTATAATGCGAAAAGACTTTCTCCCCAACCTAATACTTCTATACCTAGGTACTTATAGATTACAGGGAAGCATATGAAAGGTCGTAAAATAACATGGTAAATCTCCCAACGCGTACAACATTTGCAGTTGGAATGTAGGTACTTATGGTAGGGAGGACATGTTTTTCAAATAATGTTAAGCTTTTTCTTGGGATAAAGTAAACCCTACATTGTGCGTGGTCCGACACGCACTTGGCCGTTTTTTACGGTTCCGTACCTCAAAAAGAAAAAAACGGAACCCTTATATATTTTTGCGACTCAAACACTCGGACGTGTAACGTAAATAAATGAATTTTGAATATGGGGGTCAATTTTGGGGAGCAAATAAGAAATTTAAAAAAAAAGTTTTGCAAACTGAAACATGTGGCATATCAAATGAAAGGGCTTAATGTGAGGGTCTCAAATATATTTTTTATAATTTTAAAATAAATGGTTTATTATTTAAGAAAAGTTATTTAAGAAAATAGACGAAAATTGACCATTCCCTCCCTATCTCCGAAACTACTGAGCATAAAATTTTGAAAAAAAAAATACAAAAAATAGTTCTATAGCTATAGATTACAGAAAAACTTATAAGAAGTCTATGGTTTTAAAACAACATGGTACTCGTAAATCTCCCAATATTGTTCGTACAAACTTACATTTTCGTTTGGAATGTATGGGAGAACATGTTTTTCAACTAATAAATTCATCCCAACTACGGAACCTTTTTTGTGCGTAGTCCGACACGCACTTGACCGGCTGTTTTCAAAAAGACTTGTTAAGGGGGCCTTTGAAGAATTACGTGCGGTAGCAATATAAAGTAGTGATTAAGCAGGTAAATTGCTCTTAGTAAAACGATGCTCTCTACTAGCTAGAATCTTGGTAAAACTCGCTAGGAGTCTGTAACCGGAAGATTTGCATTACAAGATGTGTCTGCTGATTTGTAATCCGTGGCATTCTAAATCTATCTGAAGATCGCCGGCGGTTGACTCAGTAATTTTGTATTTTACCAAATGGACAATTACTTTTGTTATTAAGTAACAAAATTCAAACCAAATTTTTTTAGCTTCGAATCAGGAAACAGATGTCCCACCTTGCCCCACCGTGGGTACGCCCATGCTAAGAGACCACAGAACACTAGTTATACTCCTTAGCGTTTTACACTTGTTTTCTACCATTATCTTCGGACGCGGAAATAACTTCGTATAATTCTGCCGTCATAAAGAAAAAGGACGTTTTTATAGAAATATTGAAACGGAGAAAAAAATATTTTGTCCTTTTTAAAATACAAAAGATTTGCTTTTGTATTTTAAAAAGGACAAAATATTTTTTGCTCCGTTTTATTATTAAGTAACAAAATTCAAACCAAATTTTTTTAGCTTCGAATCAGGAAACAGATGTCCCACCTTGCCCCACCGTGGGTACGCCCATGCTAAGAGACCACAGAACACTAGTTATACTCCTTAGCGTTTTACACTTGTTTTCTACCATTATCTTCGGACGCGGAAATAACTTCGTATAATTCTGCCGTCATAAAGAAAAAGGACGTTTTTATAGAAATATTGAAACGGAGAAAAAAATATTTTGTCCTTTTTAAAATACAAAAGCAAATGCGTCATAATTTAATACTAAGAATTATTAGGTTTTCGTTAAATCTACGCCAAAATAAAAATACTGGTACTTAGATGCGTTTTTTTTTTTGCTGATTCCGAATAAATAAATAGGTAGGTAAGTCTATTTCGAAAAAAATGGCAGATATGTCTTTTTTCCTTATGACGGCAGAATTACCGTCAAACTTCACTTACAGGTAAGTTCATTTGACTATTCAATTATACTCGTTATTGCCTTGTCCTCAATGATGATAGAAAACAAGTGTAAAGGAGATGTTTCAAAATGGGCCAGGTCTGTGTACACTACCTCAAAAAAAAAAGAGAAAAATCCGTAAATTCCTGAAGTTGTCCCATGTGGGGGCTCCGTATTTTATAACTCTGGATTCTGACAAAGTGCTTTACCTCCATTTTTGTCCTTGGGCATAGGTATCCTTGCCATTCAATAATTGCATGCATGTGTTTACACGCGTGCGATTTCCATAAAATTGCATACAATAATTAAATACAAGTTTTGCCATTCAATTACATTGCATGCGACTTAGGTACACCAAGGCAATTATTGCAAGGCAAGGCGATTATTGCATGCAAGTATTGCCTCGTCTAAGCACAGAGTTGTACGTCCTTTGTACAAATGATTCAAGTGATTTGTGTTTACTACATTTTTATATTTTTCATCAATATGGACATGGTAAAAATACGAATTATTATGGAATACGAGTTCCGTTGCGGTAACAATGTCGCACAAACGGCTCGCAACATTAATTACGTCTACGGAGTGTACGAACAAACGAACGCACGACTCGTTATTGGTTTGAACGCTTCCGACATGGAAATTTTGATCTAAAAAATGACCCCGTGGTCCGCCGAAAAGTAAGTACAGTCAGCAACGATGAATTTAAGGCGATAGTGGCAGCTGACGATACTCAATCTACGACTGAGTTAGCAGCAGCTTTTAACGTCAGCATCAAAACAATTTTGGTCTATTTGCGTCAAATTGGCAAGGTAAAAAAACTTGATAAATGGGTGCCGCACGAACTGAACGAACACTTGCGATGAAAAATTGATTCTTTTTGATAATCGTAAGTGGTCATCATGTTGGTTAGACCCTGGTTCAGCGCCTAGGCAATACCCCAAACGAAAACTTACCCCTACAAAAGTCATGGTCAAGTTTGGTGATCTAGTGCTGGTATATTTCATCACAGCTTCTTACCAAATGGTACCAGCATTACTGCGGATGCCATCCCTGCCAAGGAGTTACTCCTTGGCAGGGAAAAAATTCAATAGCCGAGAGGCAGTACAAAATGCCTTTGAAGAGTTTGTTGGCTCCCGTACACCTAACTTCTTCAAAAAGGGCATTGAAAAATTACCACTGCGCTGGCAGAGATCATCGATAGCATGGGTGCATATTTCGATTGTTAGAAATAAAAAATATTTATATAAAAATAACTTTAAATTTCTGCATACTAAACGGCCATTTCGTAGGTGAAGACCTACACATGCACGTACAATAACATTGCATGTATGCAATTGTATATGTTTTATGGAACGTGCTGTTAACACCTACTTATACCAGTTTTGAACGGCAACTAGCCCGTATCGTGCAACAATATTATTTATAAGTGTTGTTTAGACGGTGCCAGTTATTTACCCTTCAATTTTATGGTAGGTAAACCACAGGCAATAAACTAGCACCCTGTAAATTTTTGGAGCTGGTTGGGATATAGCAAGCTTGGCGTGATAGTGGCACCGACTAAAGATGGTTTAGGGAACTCCTCCCACTAGGTTAGGTTAGGTAACAACAGTTGTGACCATACGTTTTCAGGAAAACAAACTTAGGCACTTCATGTTTTTAAATAGACTGATGGGTTTTATGGTAAAAAGAGTTTTAAAGCTTGATGAAAGAAATTTTAAACTAACTGCAATTATGATAGTTGGTTATGGTGGACTGCGCGTTTCAGTTAGGGCGATGACACAAGGACGTTGCCAATGCGTTGCGTCGCCGCTGCGATATCCTGAGCGGTGACGCTCCGTAGTTTTTCATATAAATCTGAACGTCATGCCACACGGACCACGGTGCGTTAAAACTACGAGTAGGTACGTGCAGATCGGGGGCCAGGGAGACGAAGCGGGGTGGGGTGCTGCGGTGAGACGACGCAGCGACAACGGAGCGGAGCGTAGTATGAGCTGTGTTGCGCTGCGACATCTCAGCGCTTGTGTGGCACTCACTGCGTCAAAATCACTGCGCGGCGATGACGCAACGCATTGGCAACGCCCGTATGGTATCTCTCTTATGGCAACAAATGTTTCCGTCATCGCCGGCGAACAGGACCATCGCATAATTTTACCTTGGCTCCACTGGCTTCCCTTTGATCTTTATAGCTTTCTTTATGTTAACAACTCTGAAGTTAACTGTTGGCTTCTCTGGTTTCTTCCCCGGCGGAGGGCGTTTTGGTACTGGTGGAAGTTTACCGGTCACAAAGCATTTATGATCACTCTTCTTGATGGGTTGCCCTATTCCTTCACCCTTTTTTAAGAAGCTGGTAGGAGGTTGGACTGGTGTTTCAGGCTCACCAAATGTGCGTCGCAGTTGCGGTTTTTTAGCTAATCTCAATTCCTTTTCTAGTTTAGATTCGTATCTGTAATTAATGGTATTAAGTAGGTATAAATCGATCGGAATCTGTTTCATTTTGACAGTTCAACAACATTAAAGGCCTATTCAAACCTAAGCGGTATTCGCTGCCGCTATGGGTAGAGGTAATACCGCGCGGGTTTCGCTTAGGTATTTAGTATTATGTTTCGCGGCAAAAGCGGTACAGATGAATGAAAAGTAATATTACCGCATACCCACTCGGTTTTCTCTACCGCAGACGGTAGCGAATACCGCTTAGGTTTGAATAGGCCTTAATTGCGGTATTTACGTTGTGGAGTAGACAAATTCGAACATTATGACGCAATGGATTAGCATTTGCTTCAAAAGGATTCAGATCCCGATTGATAGTGCGCTATGCAATTTGGGTGCTGGAGCGTTTTTCGATATACAATTTTTGATATAATGCTAACAAGACAAACTATTACTGCTGTTTATGAGTAAAGGTGGAGACAACAAGCAAAACGTTGCTTGCTGTGTTTAGGTAGCAACGTGTGCTTGCCGACTCCACCTCGTATGTAGCCTACTTACCTAAGTTTGATTGTGTTGGTAAGGACCATATTTGTACTATTATACCTATCATATTATTACATTATATTTACCTACTTAAACCATAAACCAAACAGATTATTTTAAATAATTCAGTAGGTAGGTATAATCTGTAGGTATCTACGTAAATACAGGGTTACTGGTAAAACACCAACAACCTCTTAAGGGGTCATTGTACTCATCATTATGAACAACTTTTACTATGGGACCAAAACTGAAATCGCGAAAAAAAATCAGCTGTTCAGTATAATTTATGTTCGCATAACTCGTCAAAATGTAGGTACTGAACAGCAGATTTTTTTTGCGATTTCATTTTTGGTCCCATAGTAAAAGTTGTTCATGATGATGAGTACAATGACCCTTTAAGAGGTTCTTGGTGTTTTACCAATAACTTTATTTATGTCTGCTGATGGCTTGTACCTGTAGGACGTAGTATTATAATATCTGTGCTGTAGGTACAAGTTTTAGAAAAGGTTTTAGATTCCATGAGCTTGTAAGCGACGTAAAACGTAAGTACCTATGCAACTAATGACATTTTATTAAGTAGGTAGGTACCTACCTTGGAGTTTTGGGTGGCTCTGGAGGTGGTTTGTCCAAAATTGTAAAAATAACTTCATCGTGATGAATTATTTCAACCAACGACATATTTTGTAATTACAGCAAAGGTGGACCAAAACTAGAACTTAAAAAATTATAAAAAATGGAGCTATCGGGTTACCCCTGTCGGTCGCTATTGGTCGCCATAGAAACAATCAACAATCCAATCTTTCATCAATCTTTGTTGATTTGTTTTTAAATCTATGGTACATAGTAGGTACTTTTTGTCGATTAAAACAAGATTAAAACCATGAAAGTGGTTTTGGTATTTATTTGTATTAGGTAGTAGTTAGTTTTAATTTAGTAGGTACCTAATGCAAATGGTTAGTTGTACCGTAAAAAGCTGCAACTTTGCCAACTAAGCCCAAGTTTGCCTATTTCCGCGTTTGCTTAGTTTTTTTCTTATTTTCTGCCATTTGGTATAGGGTAACATATTTTTCATTTTTTATAATGAAAAATATTAGGTACTCTGTCTGCTGGGCGACAAAACCGGTGGGAGTGGGTGAAAATTTTTAGGGTCCTGTAACTTTTGCAATTTCAGTTACATGGGCAAAACCGCGAAAAATTGTACAGTTACATTTATGACATCATAAGACACGTAAAAGTCAAAGTTCAGTAATCAAAATTGTATTGCAAAATATAGTGTAATAACTTAAAACAACCTTTCAGTAAGGTAAATTAGGTAAAATAAAACAAAAACGCTTAAAAATAAATTTGGTTCTCACAATCATCTTTCCTATTATAGGTACTCTTTTGAATCAAACACTAATTTAACTTTTTTCACTAAAGAAATCACAAAAAGAAAATAATGACATAAGGGAAAGAAAGAGGTGTTCTTACCTCTACTGAAATACCGGTATTCGGTTTAGAAATTAATACTGGAATGATACAGGTATTTACCATCAAACGTACAGACGCCAGCACATCAAGCTACTACAATCTGACAAAGGACATGTAATTTTTTTGTATGGAGGCTGGGCTTGCAATTAGAAACGAGAAGGGATTATATTTTTATGAAAGTACATAAATTAAGGAGACTTACGGTATTTTTTAATATTTTTTTTGGATCACCCATCTTTAGTTATTATATTTTTAAATAATTATAAATAAAAAATTAAATTGCAACCCACAGTAATTATTAATTTTGGCAACATTATTCTGTTGGATTACTGTCATGTGTCAAATTCAAACGTCAATCAAGTGTGAAATTCAAACGTCTATCAAGTGTCAAATTCAATTAAACGCCAATGCGCAGTGTTGCTATATTATACGGATTTGTCCGTATTTGTACGGATTTTGAAAGCCCAATACAAATAAATCATGCATGGATTTTTATATGGATTTACGTACAGATAGAATCGACCTCAGGCAGATGCAGTACAGAGCAGAGCATATTCCGATATTTTTTTCGTAGTATTCATTATTAATCATAGTTTAGTCTATCTGTCGGAACTATTATTTTCATTTCATTGCAATAGCACATAATAGAGCCGTAACCGTAATAAAAATGAAATGTGGAGAATCCCGTGCCATAGTTCACGTTCGAAACCGTGAATCAAGACAATAGCTCTAACAGCTGTCTTGTTCTATTTTATGCGAAATGAAAGAGAAAGGCTATTAGTTTATTCATTCAATATTTATAGTTTCGAAAACTCTCAAGCCCACTTTCCACTATGGGATATAATGTAACTTATATTACATCTCGAGATATAGATTAATATCGCTCACCGTACTTTTAAATAGAACCGTTTCCACTGAGATGTAATATACAGGGTTATTGGTAAAATACCAACAACCTCTTAAGGGGTCATTGTACTCATCATTATGAACAACTTTTACTATGAGACCAAACCTTAATCGCGAAAAAATACATCAGCTGTTACAGTACATTTTGATGAATTATGCGAACATAAATGTACTGAACAGCTGATTTTTTTTCGCGATATCAGGTTTGGGCCATCGTAAAACATGTCCACAATGATGAGTACAATGACCCTTTAAGAGGTTGTTGTGTTGTGATACTTTCATATTATATTTCGCCTCCTGTCCCCCCGCACACCATTCCACGCTGTGCGCTGTCGCTACCCTCAGTTCATGTCTATCATTACCTGAGTGACCTTGTCCGTATGCTCATTCGCAAACCTATTCTATTTGTTTGTACTGTCGAGGGTACCTAGCAAAACAATACTTATGCGTTTAGTTTGGAAGATCGATTTGGTTTGTGAACGACGCGTGTGGCGTGATCCAATAAGGAACGAAAACTGGAGAAAGATATATTTCTCACAGTGGAAAGGCCGATCGCGGGATATAATATATATTATATCCCATAGTGGAAAGTGGGCTTTATTCAGCAGCACCTACCTGTTAGGACCGAATTTTACTTCGTCGTTGTAGTATTAGTGAAATAAATAAGTGTACTTTGAAAACAATGCCTGGAGGTGCAAAAAAAATCACGCAAAATGCAGCGCTTCAACGAAGATTGCTTGACAAAATCTACTTTAAATCAAGGTTTGGCTCACACGTAGCAAAAAGGGAGATATGTTTATAAAAACAACTTTTAGGGAAATTAGTTAAAAGAATAATTCAGACATGTTTAAATGATGAATGTTTAAATGATGTGTATAAATAATCTTAATAGTTTCATTTTTATACGGAATTCATACGGAATTTTATTCAGATTGGTAGTACGGATTTTATACGGATTTTTTAAAGTGAAAAATGTAGATTTCAAGCCTCCTCCATATGGCAATACTGAATGCGTCTAACTAAGTATACAAAGGAGAAGAATTTGTTTGCTTTTTGTTTGCAAGCAAGTTTGTTGTTTTATCTTATTTCAGAAGACGATCCATTGACCTTTTAATTTTTTTAATTTGGATACACTGACTGGACACGATTTTAACACTCACGACCGGCGATACTGACCAACCTGAGATTTTCTCCCTCGAACTTGGATTTTGCACACGAGTTTAAGGTTAGTACCTATTTTCTATGAGATGGGATTCTAACAAACGATCGAATCAAGAGGTATGGCCTAGAATAATCCATAGTCTTGTGGCTATATAGCAAGTACTTCATAAGATCTGTTGCGTCCAGATTTGCCGTAACACAATTAATTGATTTCCGTAGACCGACTCTTCACAGGCTCTGAAACCATAGTACCACACTAATGTTTTTATCTTTCATATAATCCTCACCATCATGCCCCGCTGCATTAATTGCTGGATTGCTATTCCAATTACACAACCATATCAGTACAATGCAACACATTTGGATCTTGAGATTATCTCTGTATCAGAAGAATGGATTGTCAGACAAGTACCTATGTAGCTAAAATCTGCATACCCTGAAAACAAGGTACCAGGTTATCCATTCAGCAGTTTTATAATACTGATTTTCATTTGCATAGTCTATTTACAGTTTATCATTCCTCATTTGTGCACGTTAACAATAGAAAATGGGTTGGGTTATGCTCAGGCTCATGCAAACGTTGAGTTACCTTATTAGCATAGTCATAACCATCATCAACTTGAAAAAGAGTATAAAATATTAACAAATTCCTGTACTTATAGATTAATGTACTTTTAGATTAATATATGAAGTATTTCTTGTTTTAGGTAATCGATGAAGACTACCTATGTCACGAGTGTGTTAGCCTATTGATTCTTGAATCAAATAACAGGAATGAAGGCAATGTAGGTGAACGTCAATTTGGCCATGACTCAGTTTGTGTATGTTGTGGCATATCTATTGCCAGATGAACTGGGAGACGCTCTCATCAACTAAATTATGGTGCTACTGAATAGATTTATTCCGCCAATATAATCAGCCCTCTTGTTGTAAGTGTACTTGCTTGTTGTATAGTTTATTCCAACTAATATAACTCTAAATAATATAGTAATATCAAGATAATTCAGTAGCAATTCAAGCTTAACTTGAGCAGCTTGTGTGACTGTGACTGTTTTTATTATTCACCCACATTAGAATTACTAAAACTAATTGTGCCTTCAATTGCAGATGCCTTCTAACGCCCGTGCATGTAATGCTTGTTGGCTAAGGGCTCATCGGCAACCACCACCACCTGCAGAATGTGGATCCGTATTATTCACAATAAGTACTGCCAGCACAGATAATGATGAGATTCCGCAAGAACCAAATCCATTCATGGATTGTGGATCTAGCTCTGCAGTGGAGGCTCCCAGTTCTGCCAGTACAGACATTGAAAATGTTCTCCGAGAACGGTGTAAGCCTTACTTTAGATGGTTATAGGCGCACTCCAGATACCACTACTCATTGTTTTGTTCCGGATTGTATGAATCAGGAAAAGAAACGTGTGCCATTGTTTTTAAAGAAAATATTCTCACACATCAAAAACTGTACATCACTAAAAATGCTCGGCTGTGTGAAGAACATTTAAGTTAATACAATTGGGACTTTCTTGCTGAATTTGAATTCGTAACTGAATTCAACCAGGTGCATATTACTGAAATGCTTGACTTGTAACGGAGGAATGTAAATAACACTATAGACTTTGAAAATGTTGAAAAATCTTTAAAAACGGTCAAGCCTGTCTAGTATCGACAAATAGTATTCTACTTGTCGATACTGGACAGGCTTGACCGTTTTGAACTTTCTGGCAATATTAACTTGCATAGCTCAATTGTCCAATTTATGTAGAAAACCTAAAACAGCACTTGGTATGTATTTAATAAGAATATGGACTGGAGAACCTTTTTGATGCATTGCCTCTTTGTTTCTTTTATCAACTTATACAGTCTGCCAGTATGTAAAGAAGACCCGTAGCTGCTTATTCGAATCATATGTACCTTTACATTTGGGCATTAGTAATATCCCAAGAACAAGCTTGTCCGACAGAAATCTTCTGATTCCACAGGGTCTATTTGGCACACAGGAAAGTAATCCTATAGTAATCTTTGATGGCACATATACATGTATATATATTTGCAAAAGTCGTCTAATTACCTATTCCAAAAAAACCTATAGCTTATATAAATATGCCAATCTATTGAAATCTTATATAATGGCAACCACAGATGGATTTATTTTAGACGTTTATGGTCCATATGCTGCTACAACATCTGATGCCCAGATAATGAATGAACTTTTTTCACCCAGTGGTGCTCTCAGAAATTATTTTAGAGACAATGATGTGTTTTTGCTAGATAGATGGTTTCGGGATGCTATAGGACTACTTACCTCATTAGGATTCTCAGTACACAAGACAGAGACTCTAGATGTAGGTGAAACACAATTGTCCATGATAAAAGCAAATAAATCTCGGCTTGCATATGGGTAATTGAAGTAGTGAATGGTCGGTTTAAACGTGATTTCAAGATGTTCAGAAATAAATATTTTAATGTTGCATCAAGAAACTTAATGAACGATTTTAGAATTTGCGCAGCCATATTGAATAATTTCCATCCTCTTATAACCAACCGTTCTGATGCTCAACCAATCTTAGACAGAGCAATGCAAAGAGTTAACATGCCGAACTATTTAGGTGACTATGTGCTTGAGCATAGACGCCGAGCCAGTTTTATAAGAATAGATGATGCCCAATTACCACAAATAAATAGTTTCCCTGTAATGGAAATGTCAGACTTGATTTTGTTTAGTCTTGGAATTTACCAAATAAAGCAAACCAGGTCATATTATGGGGAGCATATTCGTGCAAATGGGACATTTTTGGTTGAAATAAGTGAAAGCTTAGAAATCACAAATGTCCCAGCAGGCATAATGCCATCACATGAGACAGTATTACTAAGAGGCAGGATCAGGTCAAGACATCAAAGCAATAAAAAATATTATAAGTACTTATGTCTTGATAAAATTAACCAAATGAAATAGTTGGGAGGAGAGAATTTGTGAATATTACTACCTACTGCAGCTGTATAGTAGGGAAGCGAACTGTTGGAAGCTGTGCTCATTTAACACATTGTCAGCTTATTATTAATTCTTTATGCAAACGCTTCTTTATGCTACACCCTTACCGACCCTTATTTTACGATGTTTTCGAAACAATAGAGATGCACAACGAACGCACATGTGCGGCGCGCCGCACTCGAAGAAAGTTATGAAAATGCGCATGTGCGTCTTCCGCGCCTAATGTATTAATGACGATCATTTATGGTATCTTGGGTGGGCTCGGCATCAAAACAACATATTACCGCCTGCACAGTTTCTTGACAATATAATTGTAAGGGAAGATGTAGGAAATGAAGAGGTAGAATAAATATATCTTCATTAAACTATTAAGTAATAGACATCGTAGCCCCCTATCTAGCTGTTACAATTACTGTTAATTACAATATGTTGATTTAGGAACTTTTCGTGACTTCATGGAAACTAGTAAGATCATACCATTGTTTAAATCAGGTAATAAAAATGACGTTGGCAATTTTAGGCTTATTTCTATCCTACCTGCATTTAGCAAAATATTTGAAAGGTAGCTAACACCCATATTTATAAAGAAGTAAAAGTGATTACTTCAGTAAAAGTAATTACTCAAGTAATGATTTTTTTTCTATAGTTTAGTATTTGCTTGAAGTTAGAACTGTCAAAGGTTACAATTCTTAGCCAAGTAATAGTCACCATTGTCTTTACTTAATAATTGAGAGTTGAGAGACCATTGATTTTGCAATGGAACGTTGATTCTTAATCAAGCATTTACTCGAGTAAGTAACGTATATTACTCGACTACTTATATAATAAGATTTTAAAATGAAGAATTCTATCACAAAGAAATTACTTGTCTTGTCTTATTTCACAAAGAAATTACTTAGCAGCAAGTAATTGCTTGTTTATAAATACGGGTGTAAGACATTTTAATTTAAATAGCCTCCTTCATGACGAACAATATGGCTGTACAAAAGGTCGTTCACTAAGATGCGGGTGTTGCTCTGCTGAAACACATATTTATTTTAGTTATTTTCATAGCGCTATGTCCTACAGTATTCTGCTCTGGGGCAAAGCCGATGACATTCAAAATATTATTTGTTCTTAAAAAAAACAAGCTGTTCGAGCAATTTACCAGCTAGGTGCCAGAGTTTCTGAGAGAATTTTTTTAAATATATTGGTATTCTCACGGTGGCATCACAAGTCATCTTTGCCAACATCTTATATGTTTACGGTAAACTGGGGTTACTTTGATAACAACTTTCGACTTATGAAAAACTTATTTTTATAATATTTACAATGCCATATCAAAAAGAAACTTATCAGTAATTTGCACTTCTGATATGGCATTGTAGATATTATAAAAATAAGTTTTTCTTAAGTCGAAAGTTGTTATCAAAATAACCCCGTAACCCCAGTTTAACGTATTAGACAAAATATACATATATACACTAAAAACAGTGATATTCACAATGTTAACACCAGAAATAAGGACAAATTGCGTGCTCCATTTCACCGGCTTCATAAGGTTCGTAACTCATTTGTTGGGCTTGATATATCTTTTTATAACAAACTGGACTGAAAAGGGGTCTTAAAAATTCGAAGGGGGCTACTAGGGCTGCTATTTGCACATTCTCAAACATTTTTTTTCTCTTTTTTAGGCCGGATAGTTTTCGACTTTTGATAAAAAATGTAAAAAAAATACCGTTCCCCGCCTTATCTCAGAACTTTGCATAGAGAAACATCTGAAATTATCCTGTGTGATACAAGTTTATGTAAAGATTACAGGAATAATAAAACGATGGCTCTAAATAGCACATTTTTTTATAAATGATGGTACGGAACCCTCGGTGCCGCGAGTCCGACTCGCTCTTGACCGGTTTTTTCCTTATGACGGCAGAATAGTAGGTCGCTGTGATTGACTCAAAAGAATGTTTATGTTCTTTCTTCAGAATTACGTTACCTTCAGATAGGTTATATGAGTTCATATAATTATTTAATTGCCAGTAAAAGTCAATTTATTTTAATTTAATTTTTATTTATCATTGACATGATCTACTCATTACAATGTCTTATGAGTGGTTTTGGAATATGTGGTTAGCTAGTGACCTCAACAATTGTTCATATTATTCTTGCCTGAGCAAACGGCAGCAAGTTCGTCATGCTCCCTTAGATGTCACTGCTTGCTTTATTTTATTATTACTTACTGCCTCTTGAAAGAGCACAGACAGCAATTTTAAAAGTAGCAAACATCCATCCCTTTCTCTATCCTACAGATCTGCTACGCAAATCCTGTAACGTGCTGACTGTTCGCCAGCTTTTTATAACGCACTTGGTATTAAAACAGCACACCATGCTCGCCTATATTACATACATTGAAAGTACTAATAAGAGACGGAATGATATTGTATGTGAGTCAAATGCATCCTCTAAATATGTTTTTATAAACAGATTTTATACATTTTTAGGCCCATTTATGTACAATAAATTAAATAGGAAATTAAGTATATATAAATTAAATAATTACGACTGAAAAAAGATTATTCTGCAATTTTTACTTAGCATATCATACAGTGAGACAGAGGATTTACTTCTTGTCTGTAAATAAAACATGTTAGTCTTGTAAGTGTTAATATAAATATTAGTTTTTATTTTAGTCTTCTCCTTTGTTAATCTTATATTTTAAATTTTTAAGCACCATTCTAGCCTGAAACATAGGTTCTATCTAGTTCAGGCAAATGAGCAACTGTGCCCTCTATAATTTTTAAGTTATTGTAAATCTGCACCATTTTTATAAATAAACGATGTTATTATTATTATTTTATCATTTTATAACTTCGAGTTACGGCTAGGTACATATAGCTATAATATGTAAGTGGGCACGCCCTATAAGCCTGGAGGCTTATTTAGGTATAAAGTTCTGTTTACGTTTTTAGTTTTGTATTTTTATTTCTGCTTGAATATAGTTGTATAGTTTTCGATATTTTTTTGTTGGTATATTGGCGTGTGCTAGTTTAATTTAATTTAATGTTTTGTGTCGCCTATGTACCTAAATTATTTTGCGTACTATTGTATAGAATAAATTTTTTTTTAACTGAACAGACAGCTGTGCTGCTGGGGAGTTTGTTGCGTCACTTCTTCTCCTCAGTTAAAGCACTATGAAGTGGTGAAGGGTGGGCGTTTTGGGGGACTGTCTTATGTAATTTTGAAAGTGTTGATTCTCAGCCCAGTTTGAATAAATGACTTGATTTGATTATAAGCAAATACAATATTCTTTTATTTCTCTACCTAGTACAAATTGTTCACGTATTCCGGCTTGCTGGAGCGACTATTAACAAAAGGCTAACAGATCCAATCCAGTCTAGTCTGTGTCAGGTATAATGATCCGCCTTGGAAGAGATGCATATAACCATCAGTAGTCAGTAATTTTACACACAGTTTACCAACTTCAAAGTCCCAAATTGTAGGAGAAAATAAGGATATTTGGTACAGTCCGTGCGCGATAAGTTGAGACCTGAGCGCGGTTTAAATATAAAGATTTAGACATTCTAATGCTGCACTGTTCCCGAGTAAGATTAACTATGTTAGTTAGTGTCTACTTTTCTTTTTTAACACAGGCTATGTGACTCGGGAACAGTGCAGCATTATATTTGTATTATCTAAATATTAATGTTTAGTATATTAAACAGCGCTCAGATCTAAACTTATCTATCGCACATGTGTTGTACATGTAATTCATTATCCTTATCATAAATCATTATATTGTAAATAATAGCGCTTCTGCGATAACACAATTTCGCTAATAATAAATAAAATAAATTCAGACCATTACTGTCTGATTGCTGGGCACGGGCCTCTTCTCAGAATGAGTGTTAGGCTTCCACTACGCTGGCCTGGTGCGGGTTGGCGGACTACACACCACTGAGGACTTTGGCAATTGTCCCACTGGCGATGAACGAGTAGCGAGTAGAACTAGCAACTGAAAACAAGTTGGGAACAGCGAGCAGCGAGTGTGTAGTTCCGTTAGTTTTGTCGCTGGGCTAACAGTGAGTGTCCGAGTGCGACGGACGATTCCCACAGTCCCACACGGGTTTCAGTCGACTAAAGCAAGTAAATATTCAAACTCATCTCTACTAAAACAGTGATAGTTCTAGTAATTGTTCTGAATTCGTAATATGTGCACTCAGATCTGCACTCTAGGCAGAAATGACCGCTGGTTGGTCTCGGCGTG
Organism: Dicycla oo; assembly: GCA_948252095.1. NCBI lineage: Eukaryota > Metazoa > Arthropoda > Insecta > Lepidoptera > Noctuidae > Dicycla > Dicycla oo. The sequence goes on along the minus strand of OX411709.1, from coordinate 38,210,911 downwards.
AGCTCTGACCGCCAAGCGAGCATCGCTGAGCGGGTATTATTTTAAAAACCAGTGGAGGGAGTCCTCGCCGGCAGTGTGAACAGTCGGCGATCAACTATTAATTTATGCATCTCTTGTTTACACGGAATTTATAACTATTGTACGTTTCTTGAGCGAGAAAATTGCCGATAGTTAGTCGCTTCCTAGCTGGCAGTGGGACAACTGCCTTATGAGGCCCTCTCAAATGATGATTTCGCTATTATCAATAAAGTTACATGCTCTGTGATTATCAAGTAAATTAGAAATACAATAAACATATTAAAATCCTAAGATTCCTAAGCAAACGGGAAAATAGCGATTTTGACAATGACAATTTAAGCGAAATGACAACTGACAGGAGTGTTTCAATGTGCAAAAATAATATTGCGATAAAAAATAACTGGATTTAAAATATTTATTTATTAAATAATGGTGGTTCTAATATTTTTTTTGTTTTTGTAAGGCCATCCTGGATATTTTTCCCTATCAGAAAAACAGCACATGATAGTTGCTCATGTTCCAAGCCCATTTCATCACATGTCCTTTCTTTAATAGATTTTCAACTTTATCGCTAAAGCATTAGGTTCAAGGTCGATTGGGAAAATTTGACAGTTTCGGGTAGCTTGACCTGCTGGCGTCTGTACATATTTTTACATAGCTCTAATAGCGCTGTTGTATGAAGCTTTGTCTCTGTTCCGTTTCCATACTCATTTGGTTGTGTCAGGCAGAAATAGAGTAAATGGATATGCTGGAAAAGTTACAAAAGCGCTATTGGATTATTGTTATTGTTCTCGGCTGGTGCTTCGCTAACTAGTGTATATTTTTTATCTATTTCATAATTTTTATAATCTGTTATCGTTTTATTTGTAACGACAACACTGAAGAGCAATTCTGTCAAGAGTGTCAGTGTCAGGCTTATCTTGTGTCAAAACAAAGTTGCCCACAGATATTCTTTGATTATTTTTAGATTCTGTTGTACAATTTTATTCTTTGTAGATGTAATGTAATATTTATACCGTTTTTTACTTTATTTAGTTTCACTTAGGCGTAAATAATAGATAAGATGTTAATAAAAGGTTTCCGAGGGATAAAGAGATATAATGCACATAAATGTATAAGTATAGTATGTAGGGAGTTTTCGAGTCGATTAGATGCGTTAGACCATGAAGAGAGGTTGGAAGGGTGTTTATCGGCGTTGCCTCCGAAGGCTAAGGTGGTGATATGTGGTGGAGGAATGATGGGAGCAGCCGTGGCGTATCACCTCGCGCGCCGCGGCTGGGGTGACAAGACTGTCGTCATAGAGAAAGAGAAGTACGCTCATATATTACCTAAGCTTTGTCTCAGACCGACTATTCAGCAGAAAGGGCGCGCTGCGGCGGCCATAATTTGGGTGTTCCTCAGTTCCAAGCTCAGCAATGCCCCAGGCATTGCTGAGCTTGTTGCTTATTGTTCAAATTAAGTGTTTGCTTCATTTTTACTGTTTTTTTGTATACACTACCATTGATTCAGGTAAAGTCCTCTTCATGAAAATATTAAAATTAGGTGATAATAGGGATGATAATGCTACAAATTATCTAGCTATAATATTACTAACTGCATAGATTGCTAATATTTTGTAGGAGAATGAAAGACATAATAATATTTTAAGCTACATTTTAAACACAAAGCAAACTGGAAATGTATGATGAGACCTTTGCCCAGCAGAGGGAGAAGGTAGGTTTATTTAAACAAACAAAGTTATTTGAATTCTACTCACAATTTTAGTGTAATAATTGTAAGTTAGCAAATTAACTTACAATTTTTTTATATCATAAATAATTTACCATGCCGTGACAAAAACCATTGTTTTAAAAATAATGCTTCTTGTTTATATAATTCACAGAATTTTGGCTAAATGTGAAAGGCTAAACATGAATGAGTTAACATGAATGTATTAATATTAACTCATTCATGTTATTTAAAAAATAGTAACTAATGGCATTTTGTCAAACACATTTAGCCAAAATTCAACCATTAGGTACTATGTTTAACCATTGGTTGAGTTAACTATAGATCAAAAACCGGCCCTAACTGTTCTTTAATAATTCTCTACAATGATTAATTAAAACAGCCAGCCTAACAAATCAAAAAATAAAACATTTATTTTGTTAGCTGGTTAGTATCTCCTTTCTCTTATATTTTACCCAGTTGGAAAAATCATTTTTACCATAAAAATCAGCACTTTTTGAATGGCAAAGGTTACAAAATACAGCCCTGATAAAAAGCCACACTTATCCACATCATGTGTGATTCAGCTGCAGAAAAATAATAAAATATAATATCTGTATAGAACTTTAGTTTCTATAAATTGTAATTCAATAAGTTAGTACATTTTGCTGCTGTCTGCTAAAGCACAGCAATATTCCAACAAAAACATATCTAACTCAAGAATAACAACTTATTAAAAAAATTAAATTCACCAATAGGCAATGCTCTGCATGTAAAGCATGAAATTTTACACAAGAGGTCCTTATATTTAAAGAAGGTGAGCACTACAGAAGGATTTTTGTACATTCATCCCCTAAAGGTGTTAAATCGGGGATGAAAGTTTTAGAAGTTCATCATTTTTGCTGATTGAAAATCCTATTGGACACAGGGCTTGTATCTTACTAAATCAAGAAAGCCTTCTATAGCTTCTATTGTATTGACAAAAGCTGTAGAGCCCAAGTTGTCTATAAAGCTAAACCTCTTGCCAGCTAGCTAGCAATACATTTTCACACCCATCTTAGAAGAAATGTCTGAAGTAACGCAAGGTTCTAAGTGTATTGCAAACTTCAGATTTCTTAACTATACAACGTGTTTTTTTATAAACTATAACTCTAGGGTATTAATGAGTTCATCCTTTTAAACAACTTTTACTATGGGACCAAACCTGAAATCGCGAAAAAAGATCAGCTGTCCCATACATTTATGTTCACAAAACTCGTCAAAATGCAGATAACTGCTGATTTTTTCTGCGTGATTTCAGGTTTGGTCCCATAGTAAAATTGTTCAAAAGGATGGTCTCATTAATACCCTAGAGTTATGGTATATATATAAAAAAAACACGTTGTATATTATAAATGCGAAAGTGAGTATGTTTGTTTGTTATGCGTTCATGCTAAAAAAGGGCTGAACAAATTTAAATGCACATTTGACCATGTTTTGGATTAGGACATAGCAATACTTTTATCCCAGTAGTACGTTCCCGTGGGATAATCAAAACATCCACACGGGAGAAGCCGCAGGCAAAAGCTAGTTGATCATAACTGTGAAAATAGATCAGACTATAAAAAGTTCCAGATTGTTTGAGTAAACATATCAATTAATGGCAAATTTTTCAATAGTCACATAACTCTTATCTGAAGACTAAATATTTAAATTTGGCAGCTTTTCGTTATAGCTTACCACCAATCTACATGATATGATATTTGTTTTAGGAGATAGACAAACTTGAACTTTAAAGATAATTCTTAGCGATAACCGGCACCATTTCTATTAAGTACCGTATACCGTATGTCGTTTTTTTTTTTTTTTTATAATATCCTGGGACATTTTTCACACACGGTCTTCTGGTCCCAAACTAAGCAGAGCTTGTACTATGGAAACCAGATAACTGACATACTACATATACTACTTTTTTTTTTGTTAATACATACTTATATAGATAATTACACCCAGACTCAGGACAAACAGACATGTTCATGCACACAAATGTTTGTCCTAGATGGGAATCGAACCCACGACCTGCGTCGTGATAGGTGGTATCCTAACCAACCACGCCAACTGGCCTGTCGATGTTTATTATAATAAAAAGATCATTCTTTTGTTGATGTTTTTGATTGATGCATATATATGTTTTCTTTTCTTTGCGTGGCGCCAGCAATGTAGCTTCGTGTGTGCATTATCAATAGTGTCCATGTGATCCCTTTAAAAAGTGATGGGTAAGAATAACTATAAAGCTCAATATGGACGAAAAGCAAATTATAAAAATAAACGGAAGCCAGACTATCCACATGTAGACATTGTTTGGCCCGTATGCAATCCACTATTGAAACTAAACCAAGCCCTAAAATAATTGAGGGATTCTACGTCATAGACTGAAATATTTATTTTTTAAACTTGCCGTGGTTCAATGAGGAGTATGTACAAGAATAGTGTGAAGTATGAAAGTGGATCATCAAATTCAAAGCATTAATTAATTGTCAAAGGGTTGGTCAGTTAGAAAGATGAAGCTAGGCCCTTCCCTTATCCCAATTTATTTGGTGTTGGCGCAGCATGTCTTCTTCTTCCATAAATAATAGTTTGAATGTGGATGGTTAGGATAATAAAAGACCAAAGAGATGATGGATGGATTGAGTGAAAAATGATTTTGAACACTGACCTCTAACTTAACTATAATTCTTCTACAGAGTCGGCACTGGCAGCCGCTGGCATTCGTCGGGTCTCGTCGGCGCTTTCAAGCCTACCCTAGCACAAGTTCGCCTGACCCAGTCCTCGATTAGACTCCTGCAAGACCTGGAAGCTAAAGGCCGAGCGACTGGCTGGAAACAATGTGGATCCTTACTGCTGGCGAGGAACCGGGATCGGATGACGGTTTACAGGAGAATGAAGAGCCAATCTGTGTACGTATTTTTCTATTTTTTATTTGGATAGTACCATTTTTCGGCACTTCTGCGGCGATATCTATCAGTGATAGCGCAGAGGTTGCTTAATTTACTGGTGTTGAAGTACAAAAGATGGGAGGTGAGACATAGTTTATCGATTTTATAACATCATTTATTTATTAAACAGTTTATTGTACAAAAAAGGACAAACGTAAGTATTTTAAGGGCCAGGAGCGTAGTACTCGCAACCGGCGTGGGTGTATGACCAGATGAATGAACGTAAACAATAGAGGTATAAACTACAGAATGCCACCTGCTACGATCCATAGTATGTAAGGATTGTAGCAGGTGGCGTTCTGTAGTTTCTGCCTACCTCCATGGGAAGAAGGTGTGAGTTTATGTATGTGTATATTTTAAGGGGTTCTCTTTAGCATATACTGTGCAGTGAGATCAACTCCAAAATCTGCAAACTTTGTTCATTCCTCTCTTATCGCCAAGAACATGTCATGTGAAGCGGGGTCTATCAGGGTGCTTCGGACGTATATATAAATATATATATATATATATATGTAAGTATTATATTTTAACTTGTATAGATATGTATGGTATATAATATTACTTATATACCATACATATCTATACAAGTTAAAATATAATACTTACAGATATGTTTTATTAACCACTGACATTAGTAAACATAATAATCTATTCGAAAGCTGTTCTTTAATCTGTCTAAAGGCCCGTGCCGTAGTGGGACAAAAATAGGCTAGACGTGTGTACATTTCAGCATCGCCTCTCGTGTAGGCTATAATTTATGCAGGATGCACCATTTTCATAAGTAATGAACGTGCACATTTAGAGAGATAGAATGATATGATTATGCAGGATGCACCATTTTCATAAGTAATGAACGTGCACATTTAGAGAGATAGAATGATATGATTATGCAGGATGCACCATTTTCATAAGTAATGAACGTGCACATTTAGAGAGATAGAATGATATGATTATGCAGGATGCACCATTTTCATAAGTAATGAACGTGCGCATTTAGAGAGATAGAATGATATGATTATGCAGGATGCACCATTGTCATAAGTAATGAACGTGCACATTTAGAGAGATAGAATGATATGATTATGCAGGATGCACCATTTTCATAAGTAATGAACGTGCACATTTAGAGAGATAGAATGATATGATTATGCAGGATGCACCATTGTCATAAGTAATGAACGTGCACATTTAGAGAGATAGAATGATATGATTATGCTTGCCATGCATGCCAGCTACACCAAAATTTAACAAAGCTCATTTACAAAACCATTAGTATGAAGCGTACATGCAAGAAGTTGGGATCCGTCGTTTAGATTGACCAGCTCGAAGTCCTGACCTCAATTCAATTGAGCATGTCTCGCATGTTCTAAAGAGACGGGTAAGATCAGTGCAACCTGCTACACAAAACATCAGGGAGCTAAAAAGAGCCATTGCAGAAGAGTGGGAACGTATTCCTCAAAACGATTAAAAACATCGTGGAAAGCATGCCCAGAAGGTTGCCCATTCAAGCTGTGATTTTGGCAAGAGGAAGTCACACTCGTTACTAGGTTTTTACATTTCGATACCTTAATTGGCAAACCGGCTAACTCCATATGGGCAAATTTTTCAGGAGACACTTAAACTCTTATTATATTTTTGTTACTACTCATGAAAAAAAAAAAATACTGTTGGTAGATATTTTCGTACGCTGTTATTTTTGATACCGTATAATCGTTTATAGCTTTTCATTACAATACTCAGTTGCGTACAGACTGAACCAAAAAAAATAGTTTTGACGAAAAGGGGAGTTGGCTGGTTTGCCAATTAAGGTATCGATTTGATACTTTATTTACTTTATTTAATTAAAAAAAGTAATAAAAATCTTCTTGTCTTTATTGCCGACCACTTCTTATTATTTGGTCGTGTACATCAGTTTTAAAGAATTCATCGATTTTTTTTTATTGCCAGAATTCACTTCACGTGTATTAATTTACACGATTATAAGTATGCAGATACGTCAAACAATTAAATTTCATTTAATTAACTCAAATCAACCATAGAACATAAATTTCCTTAATGCCCGTTTTTTTTTGCAAAAGAGTGTATATTGTTTTCGATATCATTAACATGTATACCTACATGTATCTATTTTCCCACATAGTACAATCAGTCATTTCAATTCGCTCCTTTATTAGAGCCATTATAGACGTCAAGTTTTGTTCAACGTTTTTTGTAGCCACGTAGTTTTTTGCGTTGACATGTTAAACGTACTTTTGTGGCGAAATCGACGCGTGGTCCCACTTTCATGTCTCGCCGGTGACTGAGCACCCAATGACAAAGACCAATTATGTGTATTGCGTCGATAAACCTTCTTTGCATGTGAGCGTAACTGCTGTGAAGGGGCGTTAATTTTTAGAATGGTTTATCTATACTGATTATAATGTTATTTATTAGTTGAAAAAAATATTTCAGAAAAAAAAACTTTATTAAATAAAAAACTTCAGAACGGTCCCTTGGTCGCGACAGATCGTCGCCGCAATAGGGATTGCCCTCCCTGACGCAGCCGAGCCTCCCCGGGCGGTGAGCGGTTATCAAAAGCGATATTTTTATATTGTTAATCACCGTATTATAACTTAACCGAAAATAACATAATCTCAGTTTTTATACGAATAGGTATAAAAATGATGGGCTACTAACTTGTTTTGCCTCACAATGACTTCGGGTCATTAGGTTTAACAATATCTATCAATCAATCTGCCTAGCCTTTTCCCAACTCTGTTGGGGTCGGCTTCCAGTCTAACCGGATGCAGCTGAATACCAGTATTTTACATGGAGCGACTGCATGCCTATCTGACCTCCACAACCCAGTTACTGGGTAATACGATACCCCTTGGTAAGACTGGTTGTCAGACTTTCGAGCTTCTGACGACCCGTAACGACTGTCAAAGATGACAGGCGGGACCAACGGCTTAACGTGCTTTCCGAGGCACGGAGGAGTCTCGGTATGAAAAGATGGTCACCCATCCACAGATCAACCCCGGCAAGCGTAGCTTATTACTTAGCCACGAGCTCCTGAACAATATCTATCATTATATTATATTTTTTCAGCACTTTCAGAAATCAATAAATGTATGAAAATGACAAATCATCGAACTTGTATAACTTGACTTAGAGTAATCCAACACGTTTTGTGCCGTATTAACTATTGCTCCAAATGGCTAGTTCTAACCATACGAACATCGATCACTAATAAACAACTAGATGCACCATGCCATACAAAAATTCTCTTAAAACGGTCGCCAATTTTATTGTCTTTACCTACTTCTAGTTGAAATAAATATACGTTAATGTAAATTCAACCATAAGTGCAATGTTTAAAGTTGTATTCACAAAGCCGTTACGACCGGTGCTTGCTAGTCAACATACATCAAAACAAATTCAACCTTACTTACAATGTTTTAAAATCAGATTTACAGTGCGAAAAAAAAAAACAATAGATTTTACGACCGAGGCTCACCGCTAGGACAATGGAATGAGTAGAGTCGAATTGTCCAATATTTTTTTGTTTATATATTATTATAAAGGTATTTTTTTAAAGCTTTAAGCTTAATGTATTAAAAAAAAGTGTATATACGTAATAAAACACATTTTATTATCTTCTTTGGTGTATATGTGTAATCATTATATTATAATTTACCTGAATGGATCGATCACTAATAAAGAACTACATAGATACACAATCAGCGCAAAAAAGGTCCTTACCGAATGAATGCCCACTTGGACGGGTACGTTTGAATTACACTAAAGTATATTTATTTCAACTACAATTACGTAAACACAATTGGCGACGAGAACTTTTGCATGGGATTGTGTTACTATAATATTTATAGAAACAGTAAACAAGTCTAATTAAACAAAAAAAAACAAAAAAATCATAAGTAACTTTAATAATAATAAAAAAGAAACAGTAGCGTCTCCACAAATGGAACAGAATCAACGCACATAACCCGAACAATTTAAGCGGGCATGCGATAGTATGATTACTACGTTTACTGAGAGTCTTTACAATTGAGATGCTTTATAACTCCTCCTGTTTATTACGACTTTTAAAAAATGTTTTTACGACGATTTCCTGAGAAAATATCAGTATTTACAATACAGTGACAACAATTATATATTGATAATATTAATAGTTACCGAAAATATGAAACTCCATCTTTTTTTTGCGTCCTGGAAGTGTGATTTTCGCACTTTTTAAACGAGCACTGAGTCATACTTACTGTCGGAGCGTTCAAATGCTACTAGAGTAAAAGTACACCAAATGTTAAATTTGGTGGACTTTCGGTGAGGACATTTTTTGCCGCTGATTGTGTATCTAGTTGTTTATTAGAGATCGATGCATACGAACCATTTTTCTCGTTGGACTTGAAAGGCCCAAAAAAAAGATCGCCTTACCTAAATTATTATGCGCAGTGTTGTGTGCATTCATTTTTTTTTAACTTAACAGACAGCTGTGCTGCTGGGGAGTTTGTTGCGCCACTTCTTCTCCCCAGCTAAAGCACTAGGAAGTGGTGAAGGGCGGGCGTTTTTGGGGGACTGTCTTATGTAATTTTGACGTTCAAAAAGTGCTGATTCTCAGCCTAGTTTGAATAAATGACTTTTGATTTTGATTTTGATCGCCTTTCAGTCACATAGAAGCGGCCTCAGCTGTGTGCGTAGAGTTGCCGCGTTCACTCTCTCTTTATAGTTAGACTTACCCACTTTGATCCGTTCGCTTTAGAGCAATATTCTTATAGCAAAGTTAAATTAAAATTTAAATTCTGATCTGAGAGCCAGCTACTTATCAGGTTTCATCATTGAAGGTAAAGTGGGACGACAGAAATTCGTTTCAGCCGCTTTAGACAGGGACCAGAACTGTATACTACCCGGAGGTTGCGAAGCCAGCCTGGTCCAACATGGTCAAAACGTGCCCTACGTAAAACCCGCTTGTAGAACTTGGCGGCAGAATTAAAGGCTCTTTTCTTCGCGCGAACCCCACGCGCTCTAACTTTGCGGTCGCGGGCCTTGACCCAGGCTTGGTAGGCAGACTCTTTTCGGGCCTCAGCGTGGGCGCATTCTGCATTATACCAAGGCCGCTATTGGTGACCGAGCGGGATGTCGGAGAATGTAATAAAATACTCCATCCCCTGCCGAATCACGTCCGCAACCACGTCAGCACAGCACGAGGGGTCACCCGAGGCGAAGCACACTTGCCGCCATGGATAAGACGCAAAAAGTGCCGCATCTCATCCCAGTCTGCTGACTCATATCGCCATACTCGCTTCGTGCCTATAGGTCTATCATCTGGAGGAGAGCAGGTTGACACGGATTTCACCAGACAGTGGTCAGACGTTCCCAGCGGGGCTGAGACTGATACTGAATGACTGTCTGGATCAGATGCCAGCAGAAGGTCCAAGCAAGTGGATGTATGGCCGTCAACATTCGGTACCCGCGTTGTCACATTTACCATCTGGGTTAGATCTAGCGTAATAGCAAACTTGCGCGCCTACAACCCAGCATGGTCAGTTTTCTGGTACGGGAACAACCACTCTTTATGATAGGCGTTGAAGTCCCCCAGAAAAATGAGCTTCGCTGTTGGATAACGTTGCTGGGCTACGTCAGTCGACTCCACGAGTAAACTAAAGAGCGCTGTTGTCTCCTGGTCATCGCTGTGCGATCGGTAGACGCCGATGTAGGGAGATTTCTCCACGCCAGTATCTACTTGTAGCCAAATGGCAGAAAAACCCGATTTCTCAAAGCAACGGAGACGACGACAACAAATGTCATCGCGAACGTACTCAGACCCCAGCTTGCTTCTTGAACTTGTGTTCAAGAGAGTAACCCGGGTAGTCGAGGTACGCCATGTCCGACGGGGTTGTTATCCTCGTCTCCGTTAGAAAAAACAGGTGCGGCTTCTCGGTCTCGAGATGGTAATGGACCTGGTGTTAGTGAGGTGCACTTTCAGTGGGAGGAAGAGCAGCCGTTGTTTACCCTTATTTTTCTTAACTATGATCATTTGACTGGAGCTGTTGGGGAAAAATGTTGATCGTTGAGGCACTGCTCAGTGACCTAAGTGGAATACTAGAGTCAACTAAATCCATGGGGAACTCACTTGGAGACTGCGGGGATGCCCGAACCCACCCGGGTATGGCGACCGGGTCCTCCCATCCAGTCGCCGGCTGGCACGGTGGAGCATACCGGGGTTTTTCGCGAGTTGGCGGGGTAGACTTTGGCACGTGGCTGGCGTGCTACTTGGGCCCCCTACTGACTGCGGTCGGCCAATGGCTGGCACCGTGCTTCGGATCCCGCTATCCTCCAAAATGAATTACCCGGCTAGCTGATTCAGAGACCAAGACCGGTTCCAAACAGCGCAACTGACAATCTCCTCCCCCGAAGGCACTGGCACTCCCACACACCGACGGAACACAGCAAGCTGCTTGGCGCCGGACTCCGATGGCATGGTGGTCGCGAGCCAGGCGGCCCCTTGCGGAGCCTACCACAACTAAGTGGAATCGTTCAGCTGTACCGCAGCAAGCCTGTGGTGCCGTTGCCCGGGCTGGACCACTAGGAGGTAGATCCCAAACCACCCCATCCAGTTTTCTAGGAATACTACATGTGCTTGCTTGAAATCGTCTGGGTTCACATCAGACTTTTGACATGCATTTCCGTAATCGATTTTAGTTACGGGCCCTGCGTTAAAAGTTATTTTTGGCGAGGTATTTTGCTTTGCGATTTTGATTTATTGAAAGTAAAATTTAGATAGAAATCCTGTTTTATTTATTTAATTATTTATGTACACACAGTAAAATACATAGTCAAAATACATTATTATAATTTGGAGTACAAAGGTACTGCTTATTCCACAAGAAATTTCTTCTAGCATACCTGCAAAGGAGAAATGAAACAGAAATGTACAATAATGTGAGAACAAGAAGAGAAAAATATGAATATGCGAAGTCTTAAACTAAAATATTAACTCTACCTACACGTATAACGTACTTAAATAAATACATAAAGCTAAAATATATAAACATACATATACTATACCTATATAAATACTCACAGTTGAGAGGAAAGGTAATGCTCGTTTACTCGATATTTGAATAGAGATGCAGTTTTTAAATCGCGAATGCCAGGCGAAAGTGAGTTCCACAGTATAACAGCATGGATAGAGAAGGAATAAGGATAGTAGCTAGTTTTATGAGGATGAGATTTAAGGAGGGATCTAAGGTGTGATCTACCCTGGGCGTCGCTAGGGTGAGCAAAGGAAAAACGCTCACGAAAACGGTTGTGTAAGATGTTGAAGAGGAGACATAAAATCCGAGTGTTCCTGCGAAGGCAGATTGGGAGCCACTCGAGTTCCTTGCGAAGGTGAGAAACATGATCACACTTTCGAAGACCAAAAGCAAAGTGAATGCATAAGTTTTGCAAGCGCTAATGCTTGTTTAATAGATCTTCAGTAGCATGCGACGGCATAATCGGCTGAATAAGTGTTGTGCCAAAAAAAATTTAGTCTTCAAGGGCAGGAAGGAGACTTTGAAGGCTTTTCAGCGAATGGAAAGAGAAATGTACCTTTTGACTGACCTCACTGACCTGAGCACGCCATGAAAGTTTGGAATCAATAGTTACACAGATCTGGCGGTTTCGGTACAGTCAATGCGCACACCATCGAGATATAAAGGCATCAGAGATGTAACATCAGCCGCACTGCGAACGAACTTGCTGCCTATGATCTTGGCCTGAGATTAAGTTAAAATTAATTTGCAAACCAAATGACTTTGCCCAAACGCTGATGTAAGCCAGATCATGATTAATAGCAGCAATTGCAGAACCCGCATCAGCTACAGTAATATGTCGGTAAAGCTGCAAGTCATCTGCGTAGAGATGAAAACTAGAGGAAATTACTCTGGTAACAAAGTTGATGAAGATTGAAAAAAGAAAAGGAGAGGGGACGCTACCCTGAAGAACACTCTCAGTGAGGAGTTTTTATTTTCTTTTAGTAGTGTAAGGTATGTACATCCAAAGCGATGATTATGGTTAGCAATTTTACTTACACTGTCACCATAATACAATTTACTTTTTCAGCCCATCACCTAAAATATAAAAGGATTTAATAGACCACCCACACACCTAGTTGACACTACACTATTACGTTTATAATTTGGATCAAAATTAATATTATGCAAAAAATAAAACTTACTGATCAAAACGAGTCAGGCGTAGTATAAACCGCCGGGCAACGACCTATCCGTATTGTCGATCGATGGCAGCGTGAGCGACATACACTACCTTCCAAAAGTTTGGAAGCACATCTGTTTTTAAACAAAACAATAGTTTTGATTTGATTAAACAAAAACAAAAGGATTATTATTCCACATTCATCGAGTTTTAACAAATTCCATAAATTTAACAAAACATGTGTTGTATGACTTTTTTGGGTACTTTCTTTTATGCAATGGGGCGGTTTTTTTGAAAATACTTGGTGGTTTTAACTTATTTAGTCCCTATTTAGTCGCACTTGAGCATTGGCACGCGAGAGTTGTGAAATTAACATTGTCGTATTTGAAAGATTTCGACTACTGCTTTGAACGTATTTTTTCTTCTGAAAATGTCATTAAATGCAAGCAAATCACGCTTGAACAGCGAAGCGCTATTTGTACTCTACGTGAGGAAGGATACAGTGAACGTCAAATAGCTGAAAGGCTCGGAATTACATGTAAAGGTGTCCACTACACACTTACTAGAAAACAAGAAACAGGGAAAAATGAAGACAGAAAAAGATCTGGTAGGCCCAAATCTACCACAAGTCAAGAGGATAACTTCATCAGAGTTCTCTCTAAACGGAGTCGACGCTTAACTGCGCCACAAATTATCGCAGCTCTGAATGATACGCGAGTAACACCCATTTCAATAACAAATGTTTAAAGGCGTCTACTGTCGGCGGGATTAAGAGGATGTTGCTGCTAAAATACCAAAACTAACAATTCGACATAAGAAAAATAGACTAGAATGTGCAAATGCGCATAAAACTGGACAATAGATCAAATTCAAATTCATTTATTTGTCCGAACATAGTACATTACATGGTCTTAAATTAATAAATGGTCTCATCACATTCTGCCACGTGGGGCGCGCAAATATCAGGTAGGTACACAAATCAAATTTTACAAATACAAAAATCAAGATATTTAGTTAATATTGATACTATTGAATAAATAATTACGAATTAATATTACATTATGAGGCATGTCAGTTAAATATTAGGTATCTAGGTTAATGTCAGAGTATTATTCAATGTCAAACTATTAACTATATCAAAGAGAGATTTCAGAATATAAAAGATTACAATTAAATTAGGATGGCAAAGTCTTATCGTTCAAAAAGTCGTTTAAGGTATAATAACATTTTGTACACAGCGACTCTTTAAGTTCCTTTTTAAACCCATTTAAATTTAACTGTTTGATTTGCTTTGGGATTTTGTTAAGAACTTGCGGGGCTATACAGAATATGCTCTTCCACATTAATGCTGTTTTAGCTCTACGTCCGCGTAACATATCATTCCGCCTGTTACGTTTAACTGTATCTGATAAGTTGGGAAAAAGGTGTGAATTCAGCTTAACAAATGAGGCAGTTTCATATATATACAAAGACGGCAGTGTTAAAATTTTGTATTTTTTTGAAAAATGGTTCACAACTGTCCGTTATTTGAAGTCTGAACATGGCTCTGATGGAACGCTTTTGCGCTTTAAAAGCGATTTCTCTATTTGTAGAGTTACCCCAGAATATAATACCATAGGTATCTTAGTACAGATGCTACAAGACCATGATAGGCTGTAAGTAGTGCATCTGTGTTAACTGTTGGGGCAAGTTTATACAGGGCATATGTTGAACTACTAACTTTCTTACATAGCGCTTCAATGTGATCCTTCCAATTGAGCTGCCTGTCAATTATCAAACCAAGAAATTTTGCACTATCTACATCGCGAATTTTGTTGTTCTGGTATTGGACCTCTATTTTCGAACTAGGCTTTTTATGGCCAAAGTCAAATCAATAGGAAAATGTCCTTTGGAGTGATGGATCTAAGTGTCAGATATTCAGATCCAATGGACGTGTGTTCGTACACCGGTCAAAAGAAGAGAGGACTTCAGAAGCATGTACAGTGCCTACTATCAAACATGGAGGTGGTAATGTCATGGTTTGGGGGTGTTTTGGCAACAGTAAACCGGGAAATCTGGTGAAGCTAACAGGAAAACTAAACAAGCAAGGCTATTTGAAAATTCTTCAAGATTCCGCTATACCCAGCGGACTGAATCTCATTGGTCCTGGATTCATTTTTCAGCAGGATAACGACCCTAAGCATTCGTTTAGACTGTGCCAGAACTTCTTGAACAAGCGAAAAGATGAAAATATTTTAAAAATCATGCAATGGCCATCTCAATCACCAGATATTTCTCCTATTGAACTTGTTTGGGATGAACTCGATAGAAGGTTGAAAAATCGATCTCTTACGAGCTCGGAACATTTGTGGCGACTATTAGAGAGCGAATGGAAAGTTACTTGAAGATTATTTTAAGAAACTAACTAATAGAATGCCTAGAATATGCGAGCAGATAATAAAAGAAAAAGGTGGACACTTCGATGAAGAAATGAGAAAAGTGGAAACTTTCTTTTCATATTGTATGTATTTTTAATTTTTATTTTGTATAAGTTAGATTACAGGAAAACCTATAAGAATTCTGAGGTCTTAAAATAACATGGTAAATCTCTCAATATTGTGCGTACAAACTTGAGTACATTTGCGGTTGGAATGTATGCGAGAACATGTTTTTCTACTATACATACAACGTTTAGTTTGTTCTTGGGGTAAATTCATCCCAACTACGGAACCCTTCATTTTGCGTGTTCCGACACGTACTTGGCCGGTTTTTTTAAGTTATTCCAGCCTCAATATCAAATAAAAATTATTTTTTGTTTTGACATAATTAGGTGCAGTCTATATTTTGTATATTTCGTACTAAATGAATTAAAATTAGTTTTCTGTTTTATACAAAAACAAAAACAGTATATTTCCTTTTTCCACATCTATTTTGCAGACTTCCACGACTCATTGTTGATTCATAGTTTCATTCCGAAATTCAGTCTTCCCATGAAATCTCAAAATAGTTTGTAATAAATTCTTGCCATTTAGTAGTAAACCTTAAAAACCCCGAACTTATGTTTATTGTAATTTTTTAACGACAACACTCATAAAATATGAATAGACCATAGAAATATATCTATGGAATAGACCAATAATTGCTGCATCTGTAAACAGAAACTCAAAAGTCATGCATGAGTACAATTCACTTGTATTCAGCTTTCAGTTGCTTTTTTGTAATTATTCTCTCTGTTAGTCACTCAATGTATGCAGATTCCATTTGTGTAAAACTAGCTTCTGCTCGTGCCTTCGTCCGCGTGAAATTTCATGTCTCTCCAACCCACCCCGTCGTAACGCATCGCCTTTTTTTCCGTGGAGAAATGCTCATGCATACTGCGCTACCACGTGGAGATAGTGCAGTTATGTGGGACTCGAACCCACTAAACCTCCTCTGCCGCTTGTGGTGGGAACACGGGCACGCGTTAGCACTCACCGCGAACCCGCCACGGCTGTCCGTCACCGGACCCTCCTCTGGGGAGCACCCCCCATCACCGGCGCACAAGAACACATTGCGCGCCGTGATCACCCCATGGACCAAACCAGCACATGGGCGCTAGACGACCTCATGTCTAGGCACCCTTGGTCCCCCTGCGACCAGTCAGGTCAGTGGCCCAGCCGCCTACCACTTTTCGGCCGCAGAGGGTAGGGAGAGCGGCCAATGAAATACCGACACTCCTCCTCCCCTGCGGCCCCACCGCGTCCGCCATCAAACGGTGGCGACCCCGTCAAGGCCGCGGATAGTAGGGAGAGCGGCGCACCGCAACACCGGTACTCCTCTCCCGCCGCGGCCTCCAACCCTCAGCCGCGATGCCTCCCATACGATATCGCGGCCCGCCTCAGTTGCGATGTCGCCCAAGCGGCACCGCAATCTACCTGTTAGCCGCTACGTCGTAGACTTCCTGGGAAACGCCCTGACGAGCGGCCCCTCGGGTTCCTCTTTGCTTCAAGCCACGGGTGAACAAGCCACGGCTACTGAGCGGGGGACATCTCGACAATGCGGGAACCCACAGGGGGGGTATCGCATCGCCTGCTGGTGCTATTACTTCGTTTTCGTTTAGCGTTCTTTCTGACTTTTTTCTTTTTGCCTGGCTGCTAAGGGTCTTAGCGTGATGTTAAATAGCCTATAACCTTCCGTAAGAATTGGGCTATCAAATCCTACTAATATTATAAATGTGAAAGTTTGTATGTTTGGATATTTGTTACTCAATCACGCAAAAACGGCTTAACGGATTTGGATGAAATTTGGTATACAGATAGTTTATAACCTGGATTAAGACATAGGATACTTTTCATCCCGGTAGAAGGTTCCCGTGGGATAATTTCCGACATACACGCGGGCGAAGCCGCTGGCAAAAGCTAGTACAAATATAATTTTTCAAATCCGACTGGTAGTTCTAGAAATTGCCCCCTACATTCAAACTTACAAACAAATACATGTTATCTCTCTACAATAATAGTATAGAAGTGTGGGCCAAAACCCTGACAGACATTGCTTTGACTGCTCCGCACATAGGGGGAACTCAAATTTAATTGAAATTGTGTATAACGTCTAATAGGGATGATGCATGGGTAAAAAAAAGAAATTCTATTTAGTCCGTCAGTCAGATAATAAAAGAATATTAGACACGTATTTTTGGTTTATCATATTAATAAAAAAATACTTAGATAACACGCATTAAGTTCGGGAGTGGGGGCTCACTACGTCACTTCTACGTATAAAATCTACCAAGGCGTGACGTCATGCCATATTTTAACTCAATGTATCGCCGTAATCTTTTGATTACGTAGAAAAAGAAAAAAATACGTGTCTAATATATTTTAATAATCTACATGACGGACAAAAAAAAATTTAGTCATCATCCCTATTGCTCTCGGGGTGATCTCGGGACATGATGTCTGGACACACCCCGTGTCCAGACATCATGTCTTTATATTGATATCATATCTTTGAATAATCTTACAATGTCACAGTCGCCCCATAACATGATAAAAGAAGGCGCGTATTTTTTTGTTTTTCCCTCGAGACTTTTTTTCAAATTTATTGTATAAAATGCCTTGTGTTTAAAATCTGACAACCAGTCTCAACAAGGGGCATTATCTTACCCAATAACTTCCGTAACTGGGTTATGGAGGCCAGATAAGCAGTTGCTCGATGTAATATACTGGTTTTTGGCTGCATCCGGCTAGACTAGAAGCTGACCCAAATATATCAGGTTGGCGGAAAAGTCTTGCACCAAGATATAAGACTTAATGAATTTATTGATAACTTTGTTATTTACAATAATTAATCAGTAATGTAATCCCCAAATAACTCTATTACTCTGGCCCATGTAGTTGGTAGGTTGTTGATGCCCTGCGCCCAGAATTCCGGAGGCTGTGCAGAAAAGAAATTGTCCACTGCCATTTTGAGGTCTTCGTAGTTTTGAAAATTTTTCTCACGCAAATAAAGCTTTAGTGGTCGGAACAAGTGATAGTCGGATGGCGCGAGATCCGGTGGGTACGGTGGGTGGGATAACCGGGTGCCATTCAAGCTCTACGATTTTTTGTCGAGGCTCCGAAGCGACATGAGGTCGCGCATTATCATGGAGTAAGTGAACATTTACACGTCTCGGTCGTTTTTCTCTTATTGCGTCAGCCAGTTTCTGAAGCTGTTCAGTATAAATGGAAGTCGTAATCGTCCTTCTCGCAGGGAGAAGCTCGTAATAGAGTGGGCCCTTCGTATCCCACCAAACGGAGGGAAGATGCTTGCGTTAGTGACGGTTCGGCTTTGGCTGCGTTGGTGGCTCTGCGTTGTAAGGAAGCCAGACGGCGTGCCGTGTGTTGTTATCATAGAGAATCCAGCTCTCATCGCCGGTTACCAGATCTTCAAGAAATTGTTTCCGATGTGGCTGAAAAAGACGCGATTCACAAATACTAACTCTGACTTGACGATGACTGTCAGTTAGTTGATGTGGAATTAATCGTGCCATTACTTTACGATAGCCGAGTTTGTGTAAATGAGCCTCGACGGTCGAATGACGACAGCCAAGAGTCTCTGCCAAATCACGCGTATTTATTTCTGGATTAGCCTTTAAACAGCGGAGTAATTCCTCATCGTCGAAGGTCGCCCAGATCGCTAGTGATCTTCAAGAGTTATATCTCCCGATGCAAAGCGAGCAAACCAGCGGCTTATCTTCCATCGAGATACAACACCTTCACCGAACGCTTTGCTGATGTTAGCGGTGGCCACACTCACGTTGTGTCCCTGACGCTACTCGTAAAAGATGATCGTTCGAAGTTGATGTTCACTAATCATTTTCACAAACTAACCAAATCCTCACTAGCGCGCCTTTATATACCCTTGATGTGATAGCTTCGAGAACCTTCTACAATATTCTTACGTATCCCAGATCAATACTAAACATTCCGGAAAATTCTAGTAATTTATATACAATTTCTTGTGCAATATTTTTCCGCCAACCTGATCGTAGGGAAACGGCTTGGGAGATAATGAGAGAATTATAGGCAAAATATTTGTGCAGCATTCTAGATTTAACTGTAGCTTACCAGGACGCTAGAGATACACTATAGTTCATTTTTTCATTCATTTTCCTGTGCCTAAATCATAATGTTAACGACTTTTCTCCAACAGTTCTTGGGGCATACCTTGCGAGCTGGTCACCCCGAAGAAATGCCAGGAGTTGTGGCCGCTGCTGAACGTGGATGACGTGTTAGGAGGCCTATGGATCCCTGGCGATGGTGTTGGAGACCCTCACTTGCTGTGCATGTCTCTCATGAGAGAATGCGTCGAGAACGGTACGTTATTGCTTCTAATTTTGATTGGTTTCAGCTTTGTTTGATTCCACGAGCAGCTGTCGCGGAACTTGCGAAATGAGGTGCACTATACAGGGTCAAATTAAATTAGCTAGCGAAACTCCGTAGACGTGATGGTTGTCGATGTCTAAAGCTGATCAAAGAAATTAATTTGATGAGTTTTTTTTTTGATGTCATCAACCGCAGTTAGTGTAGTTGAAATATATTTTGTTTTGTGGATACTTCACACACGTGATGGGTATCGATATCTAAATATAGATAAAAGTTGACCTCAAAAAAAAAACATTAAATCTTTTTATTTTTATTATGTCGTGGTTAGATATCGTTGTCATCACGTCTGCGGAGTTTCGCTAGCTAATTTAATGTCACCCTGTATACCTCAGTCCGTCTGGAAACTCAGGTGTGCTGTTATACAGTGTAAATAGCAACCGGGAGTCTGGATTGAGTTCTGCTAGCAGCAATAGGTTTTATTATTATTGTTTCTTTATTTATAAAAAGTTTACAGCAGTATTGTACTTGAAACTATGCCCCACAAAACCGTTATCACAGTTTGTCTGCCGGAACAGATCATACAAAAAGGTTGTTCGCTCCCTTATATCAAACATAACTAGCAGAATGTGAGGTATACGTATACTCATCTCTGTCTCCTCCTTCAGACAATAAGCGTAAAGATGACGAAGATCCAAACCTAATCTCTTCAAAGTGAGAGGGAACAGGCTTCTTCTGTGTACGCTCACTCCATCGTCGACTCGGTCTCTGTCGCGTCCGACCTAGACTAGAGCCAAGAGCAAACCCATCATAAAAAAAAGATACTTCCGCCACTTCTTCCCAGCTTTTAGGAAGTGCTGAAGGGTAGGCGTAGAACCTTCAAAAAGTGCACTTCTTCAGTTCACTTCTGAGCCCAAATGAAATGAAATTTGAATGTCGCATCTTTCTTTACCTAATTAAAAGCCTTAAGACACATCCGCCGCGAAACCATAGCAGTGAAACCGCAGGAGTTCAATTAAACTGACTCGCATGATGTTCCGCCACTCGTGTTAGCGGGTTCGCGGCGGAGGTGATCGAGTTCAAAAGCAGGCCCAGTCAGCAATAAAAAAAAGTGTGCTAAGGCCCTAAAAACCATAGTCTTCCACAATCAAATCGGCTGGCAGACACAACAATTTGTAATAATTTGTATAAAACTTTTTTTAATTCCAATTCCTGCCCTGTGCCATGTCCCCTATGCAAATCTGATCCTCATTTGCGTATGTATGCAACCGGCAGTATGTACAAGTACATAGCTAGTATATATGGGTGGGTTTGGTCTCCCCTCGGCTAGATGGCTACTAGGATTGACTAAGGACACACGTGTGCCATCCTAACAGTACTCAGATAAGTTTTTTGAGGTTTAAAATAGTCCCATATATCTTTTTACAAGCTGCATTCGAATGTTTGCAGTTAGTCACATTGTCATCCATATTTTAATACGCTGTTGATTTTGTATCCGGAGAAATATGTTTTCTGGTTATAAATTGATGACAGAGTAAGTATAAACTAATTTTATACTGATATATTAGCAGAGTTTTTTTTATCTATAATATTAAATCGTTTGTTTTTTTTTTAGGCGTAGGCGTGATGGAAGATTGCTCTGTAACCGCTGTGCTTTCGAAGAACGATCGAGTGTGTGGAGTGGAGACGAACCACGGAGCCATCGAGTGCGAATACTTCGTCAACTGCGCTGGCTTTTGGGCAAGGCAGGCAAGTTACACATTCATTATTAATCTATTTTTGATCGAAGAAAACAAGGAGCAGATTCTCAAGTCCACGCGCGTTTCTTTTTATATATGACCACGCATAACTTTTTACAGAGTAGTCCGATTTTGACAAGTTTTTTTAATTACATTTATCTTGAAGGTTGGTTAGTATGGAAAATTGAGAAAAAAAGGTCTAACTGAGGTACTGAGATAGCCTTTTCCAAACTAGGTTGAGGTCGGCTTCCAGTATAACCGGATGCAGCTGAATACCAGTATTTCACATGAGGCAACTGCCTATCGCCACCACCCATGAATTACTGGGTAATCCGATACCCCTTGGTAAGACTAATTCTCAGAAGTTCGGGTTTCTGACGACCCGTAACGATTGTCAAAAATCCATGAATGACAGCTAGGACCCGTTGGTCCCAGCTGCTTAACGTGTTTTCTGAAGGCATGGAGGGGTCTCGGTATGTAAAGATGCTCACCATCCACGGTAACTTACCTGATCGATCGACCCGTGCGGCTGTTATTACGTAGCCACGAGCCCACTATATTGTCTAGCACTACTCCCTTCTAACAATGTCAAACTGTTTTATTTACAGGCACTTGTTCGTGCCAAGTTTCAAGTTTAAAACCCAAGGACTAAAATTTTTCATATAAACTTGTTTTTCGCCAATCCTTTCGTTTTACAACTACTGTCCAAAATTTAAGTTTCTATCTTTAGCGGTTTGGGCTGTGCGGAATTTTACGAACATACTCAGTTCTTTTATATATTACTAACTGTTATCCGCGCCATCGTCTGCGATGTAGGATGAAAAGTAGCCAATGTCCTTTTCCACGTCATTATTTACCTATCTGCCAAATTTCATCCAAATCCGTTCAGCTGTTTTAGCGTGAAAGCGTAACAAACTCACTATCGCATTTATAATTTTAATTAGGATGTACAGATTATTTTGTTATTAACTATGTACTGAACTTATCGACTTTAATACGAACTGCCGGCAATGTTTCAGGTCCACTCGTTAGTAATAACTAATATTTTTAATAGTAATTACTAATACTACTAATATTTTTTAAAGAGATTTTTAATACTGTCAAACTGTTTCCTTAAAAATATTTAAGGAAACAGTTTGACACTATTGGAACTTTTATCCATATGTTTACCTAAATTACTTAAATTACAGATATAAATGTAGGTAGATAATTTACGTACGGTGACACAGGGCGGTCTTAACACTAGATCTCAGATCTTTATCCAAAACATTTCTTGAAGATACTTTTAAATGCGACTTGCTTGCGATAAAGGACTGGACAAATTTAAATCACGCGGGCCGCGTGACGCGCATTTATTGTTTAAATGATAAGGAAGTCGCGCGGCCAATCGCGCCGGTTTGAACACACACAAGTTCGTTGACATGATTACATCCCGCATCCTGTTCTAGTCTCGCATCAGTTTGACCAGAGACTAAAAACTATCTGTACTCACAGTATGATAGGTTGTTTTGTAATAGTGAAAAAGTAATTAAAAGCTAAGCGTGTGCCAGCCTAGCGCGCTTAATACTTTAGCGATGCGAAATACTACCAAAACTTTGTATTTGTCTGATTAATGAGCTAAGACATATTATAGCTAATGGTAATGAGTAGCTTTTCCAATTTTTCGATCATGTGCTAGAATATATTTAAAGTCCAGTGGTACTCGTATTTACCACAAATGGAACATTATCACCGACTGCCCTTTTTAAATCTATTGCAGGCTAAAAGCCTCCCTTTTACGAAAGCTTGCGAATCAAAATAAGCAATTAATTCTGCGTTGGTCACAAGTTTAGCCAGCTATGAACGAGCGTCAGGTTCAATTGAATTGCAACTGTTGTGCAAGTGGATGAGGTAGTACTTTTAATTTCCCAGAGTTTGCAGATTTTATTGTACTACTCGTAGATCGGGGAGCGTACTGCCTATTATTTAATTATTTAATATTTATGTGCGTTTTAGTGCAGACAGAAAGAATAAAACGCTGACGGACTCTGAGAAGTCTCGTTTCACGGTAGTGTAAATCAGTAAAGAACCGGTAGCGCTTCATAAATGCTACAAGCTTAATAAGCGCTCTCTGTGTTCTTTCAGCTTCTGTCAAGTAGGTATTTCCAGCACTATCCCACACGCTGATGCAATACTGTATTATTGATTGGCATAGCGCTAGGTAAACTTGTTATAGTGTGTCTGTGGGTAGACAGTCTCCTAGTTTAACGCATGCTAAGCTGGCGACGTAACAATATAATGCCTAATCTCCTCGAGAGGCAGGTGCGACTCTATGCACATGCAAGTACTATGTGTGCGTTGTATAACGCAGAACTGCGCGACAATGCCATTCAAATTGCTGCAATTTTCCTATTCATATCCACTTGATCTGCATCGCGGATGTTATGATCAATTAATAAATTGGACGTCGCTTAAAATATCGCCTGAACAATTTATTGTAGATCTTCACGTAGGGGAAACTTATGACCAATTGATGTCGCTTAAAATATCGTCTGAACAATTTATTTTACACGGAGTACCAGAAAGGTGTAGTTAAATTTAAGGGTGTGATACTGACCATCAAACTGAACAACTTTCTCCACGGGACCAACATCGTAATCACGAAAAAATTACCATACAAAACTTCAATGCCGACTCGACCCAAATGTATGAGACGGCTGATTATTTTTCGCGATAACGATGTTGGTTCGATGGAGAAAGTTGTTCAGTTTGATGGTCTATAACACATCCTTAAATTTGATCACACCTTTCTGGTACACCCTGTAGAGAGAGATTTTTCCACGTAGGGGAGCTCTTGCAATGACATGGACAAATGCATACAGTTCGCTCTGTATTTACTCAGCGATTATAAAGAACTTAGGGCTTTTCAGGTATAGATTGTGACGCAATAGGGTTATTGATATTCTAATTGCATGTTTATAGAAGTTTTGAAGGGTACTCTTTACTTCTAGGTCTGCTTAGGTCTGTGAAGCATCAATATCGGACGCCACAGCTAACAGTCATTTGTTTCTTAATTTTAAACTATCTCCTTCTGCGAATTTCTCAAACTGTGTGTGTCTTGCTTCATCGATTAATTTTACCTAATAGGCTTTATCCAATATTTTCGCTATAAGCCACCGACTCGTGCGATTTATTAATTTTACATGTGAATACTAACGCAACTATGATTAGGTTATATTGTTTTATGTTTGTTTTATTTACAATACAGTTTTGTCTGTTGATCTTTTTTCTGGAGTTGTTTCAGCTTTTGTTTGTTTTATTTAACGATTTTTAATAATGTGGGTATCACTTCCGACTAAGCCGAAAGCTTTTTACAAAAAAAAAACCGACCAAGTGCGTGTCGGACTACGCACAAAGATGGGTTCCGTAGTTAAGTATTTTTTTTTATCCCAAGAACACACTTAAGATTGTAGTTGAAAAATATTTTCTCCCATACATTGAAACTGCAAATGTAAGTTTGTACGCACAATATTGAGAGGTTTATCATGTTAATTTAAGACTTTATATAAGTTTTCCTGTAATCTATAAGATTTTTTTTTGTTTTTGTGATGGGATTACTGTTGACTCTAGTCTAGGTCAGAGGTGACAGAGACAAAGTCGACGATGGAGTGAGCTTACCCAGAAGAAGCCTGTTCACTCTCACTTTGAAGAGATATAATAGATATAACTATTTTCTGTATTTTTTTTTTCTTCAATATTTTAGGCTCTTTAGTCTCGGAGATAAGAGCGAATGGTCAATTTTCTTCTATTTTTTTAAATAACTTTAAAACTATTTATTTAAAAAAAATCTATTTGAGACCCTCCCACAGTAAGTCCTTCCACGTGATGTCACTTGGTACAATTTGCAATAGGTACTTTTTTTTTTAAATTTACTTATTTTCCCAAAAGTGACACCCATATTGAAATTTCATATTTACGTTACACGTCCGTGTTTGGGTCACAGAAATACATATGTATACTAAATTTCAACTTAATCGGTCCATTAGATTCGGAGCACATTGGCTGTGACAGACAGACGGACAGACAGACAGACACACGAGTGATCCTATAAGGGTTCCGTTTTTCCCTATGAGGTACGGAACCCTAAAAAATATCGAAACTTCGTAAAAACCATCGAAAATTAAAAAAATACCTTTTTAGTTTTCTATCCATATTTCCCAATGAAGAACAGAATTAATGTCTCCCCATACTTGGGAGACATTAATTCTGTTCTTCATTCCGTGTTTAGTGGCTTTCTGCTGTACGATAGTTAATCGCGGGACCATTTGCTGTTTCTATTTAGCAAATAATCCAACTATAAACAAATATGATGAACGATATCTATGTCAGTTTGCCTAAACCGTTGGGTTTTTTGAATAGCTTTTTGATTTTTTTTTTCAGGTTGGCCAACTCGCTCGACCTCAAGTTAAAGTACCCCTACTACCCTGCGAGCACTACTATTTACACACCAAACCTATAGAAAACTTAGACCCTATGACCCCTGGTATGTATTATAATTTATAATATTAGGCCTTTACCTATGAAATTGCCGATTTTTGATACTGGCTAGTTTGAAGATCAATATCTTTAATTCTATTTAGAATTCCAAATTCATTTTATAATATAGCATGACATTTAAAAGAAAAATCAGTTGTTCATTTGTTTTCCCGCCATTCGATTTTTCTTTGATATCGATGTTTCTGTAACCATGGAAAAATCGAAATTGCGCGCTATTTTTGAATACGAGTTCCGTCGTGGCACCAAAGCAACACAGACAGCACGCAATATATGGACAAGGTACCGCAAGTGAACGCAGGGTGCGCTTTTGGTTTGTCGCTTCCGTTCTGGAAATTTGGATCTCAACAATGAGCCCCGGGGAAAAATTTCAAATCCAGCGAGGCGGTGAAAATGCCTTTAAAGAATTTATCGATTCCCGTTCCCAGGATATCTTTATCAGAGGCATCAACGAACTTTCATTAAAATGGAAAAGTGCATCGACGATATTTCTTTTAAAAAAAAGTTGCTGTTTTTTTTTCTATGTACATCGGTAATTTCATAGGTAAAGACCATTACAGAATTGATTCTTTAATGGCTTCCGCTGGATTACTAATTAGTCTCCTCTTCTTCTTTATCGCAATACTGTTTAGTTTACCACATAATATTCCGTCGGTGCAACTCTATGGTCTGTTATAAAAGTAGCTGATGAAAATGTAAACAAATGGATCAGAAAACGTACCTGTGG
The DNA here is from genome assembly GCA_948252095.1 of Dicycla oo. NCBI lineage: Eukaryota > Metazoa > Arthropoda > Insecta > Lepidoptera > Noctuidae > Dicycla > Dicycla oo. Next base: position 38,184,195 of record OX411709.1, on the reverse strand, counting down.
ATACCAATTTGCAGAGCCACTTACAAATTGAGTGCCTTGATTTGATAATTTGAATACATTTTTAACTGACTTCAAAAAAAAGGAGTAGGTTCTCAGTTCGTCGGAATCTTGTATATTAAAGCACCTTAAATATTTTTCATTTGACAATTGCAGTTAATTTTATAACCTCAAATTTCGTCGATTATTTTCAATTACAATTTAATAATGTTATCATGTTATTCAAACAATAATTGTTGGAAAAAGTGGTGAGATATAAAGTTGATACCTTCTAAAGATAAATGTGTTACTAATTCCCCTTAGTGAGTGATTGCGTAAGAATTTAACCTGAACAAGGTTTGTTTACACTTTCATGAAATACTTTTGGAACAGATTATACATGGTTGCATGGTAATTCTGTACAGTTGAGCAGATGTACTTGATCATGATTGTTCCAGTTATCCGAGATCCTGATGGCTACATTTACCTACGAGAGAGAGACGGCTGCATCCTAGCTGGGGGTTTCGAACCGATCGCGAAACCGGTGTACGAAGAAGAAGGTAAGTTCTAAGACACTGGTAAGTTCTATAACACAGACACGAGCTTGGTACTTATGTAGGTTTAGCAAACATTCATTACGAATTATTAAAATTATTGTTGGGGTTGACGCATCTGCGATATTTTTCGTATTGCGCTGATGGTAGGTATACCACCCGTCTAAATTTCTCCGGCTTCTGCATTTGTCCGGAATTTACGACATAAAGGGATTTATTTTAACTAGAAAAGGGCAATTGAGCATTGAAAAAAAAAAACAAGGGTTAAAAAGCTATAATGCTCTAGGCGATGGCGACCATTTACGAGAGATGCCTGCTCATTTACAATTCCAAACATTCTCTCACACCCCACAGTTACATCCATGGCTCAACGCTGCGTTCCAGAAGACTGGGACCACTTCCACGTTCTCCTACAGCAACTCCTCAAACGTGTGCCAAGTCTCAGCCAAGCAGTTCTGCACAAACTCTGTAACGGACTAGAAGCCTTCTCGCCTGACTGCAAGTGGATCGTCGGAGAGGCTCCTGAGGTAGGTTGGATTGAAGGGAAAGCTCACTTAAATATGTAATAAGTACTAGCTTTTTGACCGCGGCTTCGCCCGTGGATGTCGGATATTATCTCACAGGAACGTACCACCGGGATTAAAAGTACCCTATGTGTTAATACAGGAACAAATGAATTAATTCCGTAACATAACTGTATTGCCTTAACACGCCAGTAAAGCTTCCAGTCGGCATGATTTTTCCACCATCTTCTACCAGTAATGAGGCTAAAAAAAAATCAAATCGGTCGAGTCATTTTTGAGTTTTTGCGAGACTAGAGAGAGTTTTTGTAGATTATGTACGTACGAGTACTATGTTCCTTTTTATTTCCTTTACTTATTTAGGATCTGGGATCTGGATAATGAAAAGATGTAATGTTTTAGGTCGGTTTTATATAACTAATATACCTGAGGGTCTGGACAAGTGACAATCGCTTTCAAAGCGTGGCGTATTTCTACAATGACTCTCAACTCAACAGGATTGATTTACATAAACTTTTGTAGTAATGTAACAATTATTGGTTAAATTGCATAATTTTTCGTTTTTTTTTTTTCGACTTTCACATTTTTTTTCAAAAGTTACGGAATTGTGAACACAATGCTTTGTAATGCAGACGGTAGACAATGTTATTGCCTTTCGAATAAGCCTATTTTTATCACAGTATGACTAAAACTTTGAGATATATGATTTTTGTTTTGTATTCGCATGGAGCATATTAACAAAAAAAAAAATGGCTGCCACATAGCGGGGAAGTGTATATCGCTAGTCCAAGTCCGGACACACTGTATATGTTACGTATGTGTGTGGAGTGTCGTGGCGTGAAATGGATGGCATGTGTATATGTGGGAAGTGTTGAGTGTACGTGTGTGCGCTGAGAATGAAAGGGGAGTGCTGCCATCGGGAGAATGGAAAACTATGTAGGTGATGGAAAACTATGTAGGTGATGGAATCAGATCCAGGTAAATAAATCTTCAACAGTCTCATACTCCTGTTCAATTACCCGCTCTTCAATTTTAGCCATTACCCTGTAAGAATCTAATTCAACAATGTTTATTTTGTTATTAATTTTTGTGTATAAGTGTGAGCTTAGAACATAGTGCATCTAGCAAAAGCGGTCCTATGGGTTTCCGTAAGACAAAGAGGCTTAATAGGATAAGTTTTTAATATTATTATTTATTTTTTAATGGATAAGTATGGAAGGAAGGGACATGTTGCGCCGACTCCAAGTAAATTGGGATAAGGGCTGGAGAATGATGAATGGTTTATGTAAGCTCGATCTTAAAATACTAACCCCAGAAGAGAAAACAGAAGTAAGAAGAAACCCGTCTCTTCGGAGCATTCAATTTCACGGATTGTAGTAAGAAATAAAACGCTAAATTCGTGACATCGAATGTTTTGACGGGATTGGGCAAACGTCGTGGAAGAGAGAAGAGTTATGAAGAAAGAATACACTTGGTTTTGAAAGTACATAGCTCAAATACATGACAATTAATCAAAATACTAGTTAAAAAAAAAACTACTAAGTGAAAAATAATTTCGGAAGTCGGATCAGTATTTTAGTTTTTTGCCACCAATATCCGAAATCAAAGTAATTTTTCACTATGTACTGTTTTTTTGGAATTCGGTTGTTATTATTATTTTTTTTTTTTTGTAAAAATAGCATTTTATGTTATGTTACCTACACCACCAATTCGTATACCACTACTTGCTATGTAAACAACAGCGACATGAAGTATTATTTAGAATATCATCAAGATACACAAAGTGGATTAAATACGTATGAATATTATCGAAGCAACTCAAAAACTACCCAAGCAAAGTTAATAAAATTTATGTATATGGGACCACCGCGCAAGCTTCCTCAACCAAATGAAAAAAAAATATCAAAATCGGTCCACAATTTACGAAAATATCGATGAACATACATAAAAAAAAAAATCATTCAGACAAACATAACCTCCACCCTTTTTGAAGTCTGTTAAAATTGATTTGGTCTGAAATGTGCTCGTAAATGGCATAACTCAAAACCACCGATTACTTCGTCTTCACATTTGGGCTTTGTCCTTTTCCAAATAATCATGCAGTGATTAAAAATGCTTAAGTCCGTCCGTGAACTGTTCGTGTATGTTACGGCTAAAACCCGAAGTGCGGCTACACCTAGTTGTAGCTGGCTAGAACTAGGTGTAGGTAACCGATTGCATTTGGACCCTGGCACTCGCCGGCCACTGCCACGGCACCGCTCGCTTCGCTCGCTCGGCTCGTGCATTGTGTGATTACAGTTCTAACCTAACCTAACCTAACCAATCGGTTACCTACACCTAGTTCTAGCCAGCTAAAAATATGTGTAGCCGCACTTTGGATTTTAGCCGAGACATATACATAAAAATACCGCATATAACCTATGCAGCTTTTTTTGTTCAATGTGTGCTCGAATGTCAACCGAACCCCATAGGTTCATAACTACTGTAAGCCCGCGGTCGCACTTGGATGATATTTCTTTACGTATATATATACGTTTATATACCTATTATATAAGATTTTTCTTACGTACACCGTATGTACAGACGCCAGCACATCAAGCTACTACAAACTGTCAAATTTCTTTAATAGATTTTCAACTTTATCGCTAAAGCATTAGGTTCAAGGTTGATTGGGAAAATTTGACAGTTTCGGGTAGCTTGACCTGCTGGCGTCTGTACATAAAACAGTTGAGGAGTTAATCATTATGTTTGTTGATTGTTCCAATAAATTGAATAGTATCTCTGATAGTGTTTGGCAAAATAGTATATAATGTATAGTCATTGTTGCTGTTTCGCCTTCGAAATATATATAGATGCTAAGCGAGTCCTGTGTATGTGTATCTTTTTGCAAGATTTAGTGGGGCGTAAGCATGCAAGTAAGAAGAAAGCAAATGATAAATTATATGTATTTATTTATTTATATATTTATTGCACAATGTACACAACCATACTTAAGTATAAAAAGTTAAAAAAAAAACACACTTTTATACGTCAAAACTAAATAATGTTTTAAAAGTAGGTGAGTTCGGTGTTCCCTTGGAGGTTTATAGTGTCAACTTACTTGGAGGTGTTCAAACTGGCGCCTATTCGCGTGACTTCCTTATCATTAAAACAATCGACACAAACAGTCGCATCGTGCGCGTGATTCGTCTCAGTTTAATCAGAGCTTTACGCTTTTTAAAATAAAAATAGTGACGTACTTATACTATTATTTGTCATTCCGAATACTCACTACGTGGTGAGACAGATTCAGCCTATTGCAACGAGATTATTGAGTTTGAAACTGACGTTAAAAGATTAGTATGAGCATAATCCTATAATCATCATCATTCTCCTGCCCTTGTCCCAATTTATTTGGGGTCGGCGCAACATGTCTTTTTCTTCCATACTTCTCTATTAGTCGTCATCTCGGTAGTCACTCCCTTTCTAGCCATATCATCTTTCATACAGTCCACCCATCGTTTCTTTGGTCTTCCCTTACTCGTATAGCCCTCCACGTTATAATCGTATAATGTGGGGACATTATAGGATTATGCTCATGCTAATCTTTTAGCTGTGGGGAGTGCTGGCACACAGGCCTCTCTGCGAGAGGGAGTGAACCGTAATCCAACACGTGGGCCCAGTGCTCGTTGGTAGATGTCACATGTCTTTGAATTTTTAGTTCTAGGACACGCCGGTTTTCTTACGATGTTTTCCTTCACCGTTTTGAGAGCAGTAGTGATGAAATAATTTACACAAAATAAAGCGACTCTGTTACCACTGGGCCATCACTGCCCTCTGCTCTCTAAAAGCTTATTACTTAGGGCTGATTTTTCAATAGTCAGGTAACTTTAGCAGTTTGACATATTTTCTATACAAAATCTTGCAAACCGCCTTATTTATTCCATAAATAAAACTTATCTGACGTATGAAAAATTAGCCCCTAGAATAGTTTATGCCGTTCGTACAAAATATTGTAAAACATTTTAGAAGAGTAACTAAAATTCCTTGCCCATTCTTTTCCATACAAAATTACCCTATAGAAGGGGCAACTAGAATTAATTCGATTTTTTTTTGTTGGAAATATTGAGGTTCATAAGTGCCTTATGTCCTCCCTGAAATAAATTAATTGACTGTGTAGCGGTGGCGCGGTTGACTGCCCAGGGTGCACCGCACGTACCATCGACAAACACTAGGCCTTTCCAATTTCGAAATAATTTTGCTTGGAAGCTGCAATTATATTTATGACAAAGTAAAACAAACGACCATAAAGGCAGGTTTTTTTTACTGAATCAGTGTATGGGTGAATATTCGAGCGTTTTAACCGCCGTCATTACCTTCCGCCAAATGTTGATGAAAGAGAATATATTTAATGAAATATTTCAGCAATTCCTGATTCTGGTCCTTAAGCAGATTCTGGGAATTGATGAAATATTTCATTAACTATATTCTCTTTCATCAACATTTGGCGGAAGGTAATGACGGCGGTTAAAACGCTCGAATATTCACCCGTATACAAAATGCAACTTTAAGGTCGCATCCGTTTGGTCGATAGTACCACTCGTAGTAGCTAGTTAAAAACGATTTCGATTCTATACAAGCTCATTAATCCCCTGCCTTCTCCTTCCATTCTTCAATCATGAAAATCATCACGAGAACTCCTTGTATTTCAGATGTTCAACTACCACGTGGCTGCTGGTATGAAGACTGTGGGCATATCTGCTGCTGGTGGTGTCGCCCAAGCTACGGCAGATGAAATAGTCGAGGGGTACTCCAAGTATGACATGTATGAACTGGGCCTCAACAGGTTCCTGGGTCTTCATAACAATAAGAGGTTTCTCAGGGATCGGGTTAAGGAAGTGCCTGGTTAGTAGACAGTTCCTATTGCTATAAAATAATTACAGTACAGGAGCTTGAGGCTAAGTAATAACAGCACAATAGTATACATTTAAATGAATTAACGATATTTTTCCCGAATTCTACGGATTTTTCTCTTTTTTGGGATAGTGTACACAGATCTGGTCCTTTTTGAAACATCTCCTTTCACGGGCGGGATTCGTGTAACACAACCAGGTTAAGATGACAAGCTAGTGGCTTAACAATCCCGGTTCGTGACTGTACAGAGTTACAGATCGTCAAACTGAACAACTTTCTCCATGGGACCAACATCGTAATCTAGAAAAAATTATCAGCTGTTCCGTACAAAGGTACTGTACCTACTTGAGAAAAATGTATGAGATGGCTAAGTTTTTTTTCTCGATCCATGGATAAAGTTGTTCAGTTTGATGGCCTGTACCACACCTTTACACCTTTCAGATACACCCTGTATATTAGATCTCATAACCGTGCGTTCTTATTTTCGAAGACAGCAACTTTTGCTGAGAAATCTGTACATTAACTCACGCCTTCTTCCCGTGGAGGTAGGCAGAAACTACAGAACGCCACCTGCTACGATCCTTACATACTCCTTTTGCCTCATTTACTTTCATACATCTGGTCATACACGAACGACGGTTGCGAGTACTACGCACCTGACTTGTCGAAAGAACATCACCAATAAGGTCACTGTAATCTTTACGTGACTGTTAATATTACATACACTAGAGCTTTATAAAATAGAGAAAGGCTGTTGATCAGAGTGGTAATTCTTGTATTTTCAGAAACGTTCGCATTTTAATTTCCCTACATAAAAAATTACAACACTACACCACACTTACAACACTACACCACACTTACTATTAACAAGTTTTTTACACTAAAATACTGATTATGAATTGCAATAATAAATGAACTGGACGCTTAAATGTTTCACGACATAAAAGAAATCAAGCCTCCATGGATGGAGAGGGAGAGGAAGGCCAAAGAAAAGATGAATGGATTGTTTGAGGAATGATATGAAAGAGTAGGGAGTGAATGATAGCGTGACGGTTGACAGGGGAGAATGCAGAGAGAAAACGTGTTGCGCCGGCCCCAATTATCATGGGATTAGGGCAGGAATTTGATGAAATTAAGCCATTACTTATTTCCAGGTGTACACTACGGCCTTCCCTACCCGTTCCAGGAGTTTGAGACGGGACGGAACCTAAGACTATCTCCTATCTACCCGACGCTGCGCGATAATGGAGCCGTGTTCGGACAGGTCATGGGCTATGAAAGACCTACGTGGTTCGAAACTGTTGGTAAGTAACGAGAAATGCTATACTCGACTAATGATTTTATGAATGAAAAGTTGACGTAAATTCTCTTCTTATTATCTCCTTGACATTTCCATAACTAATATTTATTTAATTCAGTGTTATATCTACTTTACCAAACCCCTGAAAATGTATTAGTACGCCGGAACGGTGGAATATTATGAACTTTTAAAACTATGTTACAACTCTGTAACAATATTCTAACAAATAAATGTACTATTTACTATTAAAAGAACCAAGTCATTCCACAACCAGTATTCGTGAAATTCTGAATTACCTATTTTTCGAGGTATAAGTCAGCACACTGCCCGCTGGCTGAATTACAACAAACATTCAGCTTTAACAGACTATCCATTAGTTATGATTATATTATTTATTATTTAATTCAGATAATTTGTGTAAACAAAGGTAATAACAGACCAAAAAAAAATCTTCTTAATGGTAATTCCCAAAAAATGGCGGAAAAAAGTTAGATTTTCTTATAAGTACTGATTTTAGAAATAATATTTTAAAAATTATCACACCGTAATTATTTTTAGAAATTTTCGGTTTTAAACAAAGTTTAAGCAGAGTGTAAGCGGAGATTTTCTGGTAAGAAATATTTTATGATACTGGTAACACTGCAGGAGTTCCTAACATTTGCAAATTTCGTTTGACAGTACGTCTAAGTTGCGTCTTTTCCCGTGGTATTTTCAATTCATTCGTTTTCTTTTCCTGATCAAGTTTTTCGCTGCGTGTTTGTTAATTTTGTTGTGTTGTTCTGTTATTATCATCGTGTTACTTGTTCATCTTGTTGTTTCCTTGTTTTGTTTTGTGTTAAATTTTATATAGATAAAATGTTTTGCACCACTGTCCTGTCATTTCGACAGTGACATTTCTTGACGTTTCTTTGTTTACAAAAATTATCTGAATTAGAGACTCAGGGTATAGTGCACTAGCCTGTCAACTATGCTTGTAAAAAACAAAGTAACTTATTTAAAACTACGCGCTAATTCTGATTATAAAACTATTTCTCAGAACAAAAAAAAAAATCGAAAGTTTTCAACCTACAGTATATTTTGGGAGGAGCTCGTGGCTAAGTAATAACAGCCGCACGGGTCGATCCATCAGGTTAAGTTACGCTTGGTGGGGTTGGTCCTTGAATGGGTGACCATCCTTACATACCGAAAGTCCGAGACTCCTCCGTGTCTCGGAAAGCACGTTAAGTTGTTGGTCCCGGCTGCCATTCATGGATCTTTGACAGTCGTTACGGGTCGTCAGAAGCACGAAAGTTTGACAACCAGTCTTAAAAAAGGGTATCGTATTACACAATAACTGGGTTGTGGAGATCAGATAGGCAGTCCCTCTAAGTAAAATATGTAAAATACTGGTATTCAGCTGCATCCGGTTAGACTGGAAGCCGATCCCGACATAGTTGGCGTAAGGCTAGGCAGATTGATTGAATATATTTTGCAGATCCCAAAGAAGCTGGCGACAAGCCTCGTCCGTTCAAAGTAGCATACACGAAGACATTTAACAAGCCTCATTGGTTCGAAACCGTGCAGCGGGAATACTGGGCATGCCGTGAAAGAGTGGGCCTGGCCGACTACTCGTCTTTCACTAAGATCGATATACAGGTGAATATCTCCCTGACGATCATAGCTATTCAGGGTTATTTTAAATTGGCTAGCTCAACTCCGCAGACGCGACGGGTATCGATATCTAAACATGATAGAACAAAAAAAAATCAATTTATTTTTTGTGGGAGCATTGACCTGTTATTTTTTTGTGTAAACTTAACTGATATTGATGGGTATCGGTATTTAAACACGACAAAACAAGAAAACAGTTTTTCTCAACTCATACTTCAAGTATGAGTTCAGAAATACTGTATACAAGTAACAACACCAACAGCGGTTTTGACCTCCAAAAAAAAAAGTCATATATTTTTATTATTTATTATATCGTGTTTAGATATCGATACCCATCGCGTGATTTATTCCGTTCTAATACCAAAAACGAATACCACTGGTGTTTGTTTCAACTCGTATTAATTTTATATTCCGAACAGATACCACTCTTTAAATAATTAAATTTAATGTGCGAACGAATACCAAAAACTTGAATTTGGTACAGTCAAACCTAATCAAATTAAATTTGTTTTCTAATATTTTTATGTGATCGTAATATAATGCTATCCAAAATCACTTCATTCCAATATTTCTACAAAGGTCAAGCTCATTTCAGACTACGCTATACTATTCTGGTATATAGTACAATATTAAAAGCTATATAGCATTGCGTTCACATTATGCGATATAATCGCAAGCAAATATGTTATATGGAAAGCTCAGTTGACCAATCGTGTCGTTTCGTTCGTCCCGCTTGTGGGGCGTGCGGGCAGGAGAGGGCCGCGCGGTCATAGCATAGTGTATCGCTCAATTTCATAGCGTATAGCAAGCCAATAATATATAGTATAGCAAAGTGTGAACTTGTTCTAAATAAATGTATGGCGAGTGATATTGTTGTGCTATGAACTATATGCTATAAGCTGTTATATTATAGCGTAGTCTGAAATGAGCTTAAGAGTAGTTAATCATCTTGCAAATTTTTTCGTCTATGTTAGGCGTCCAAGAAGTATTGCATTTTTCGTCTATGGTAATTGCCTGTCAATAAATAAGGAACTTCATAGGCGTGCTTATGTCAAAAGTAATATAAATGGTTGGTAAGAGTATAGAGAAAATTCCCTTAAAAACCTAACTGGTTGCGTATTCAGTCCCAAGGTCGCGAGGTAGTGGATCTGCTGCAATACCTGTGCTCAAACGACGTGGACGTGCCCGTGGGCAGCATCATACACACAGGCATGCAGAATGAGCGCGGGGGCTACGAGAACGATTGCAGTCTCGCCAGGATATCTGACAACCTGTAAGTGACGATCATTACCTCACAAGTTATTTTATGTTCTGTTCCTAAAGTATCTCTAACGAAGCAGGAGTTTGGCCGAATAAAATTCTAGAATACTTTTTACTAGAGATGCGCCGAAGGTTTGGCCGAATATTCGTATTTGGTATATTTGGCATATTTTTTCATGTTCGTATTCGGCCGAATATTCGGTTGATTTGCCGAATAATTACCGAATATTTAAATTATTGTTAATATTAAAAAAAAATAACATTTTATTAAACAGTAAGGTTAACTAATTACTCAATCAGTGTGGTTTATTCCGAAAGTTGTACATATTTTTTTGTAAAAGAAAGAAACACTACTTTTTGTACCAATTATTGATTGACAAAATAAAAAAGATTAACTTTAACAATCAATTTAAATAAAATTTTTAATCCAATAAACTTCTGTTTTTTTACCAATGATAAATTAAACTAAATTAAATTTCTATGAAATTAACAATTTTAAGAACACTGCTTTGAGTAACAACTTGTTTCAGAAAATATATATTTTTTAGAATATAATATAATAACTACTATCTTTAGGAAGCAAGAACAAGTATTTAAGAAGAAGTATTAAAATATGTATATAATGAAATTAAGGTTTTTGTAATGTTTTTGTTTGCCGCACAGAATTGAACCGAATGATTCGGCCGAATATTCGGTTCGGTACATTTTGGACTGAATATTCGGCCGAACATACGTATTCGATTGAACCTACATTCGGCGCATCTCTACTTTCTACACAACCGTTATAATATTGAACAAAGTCACGTTCTAGCAAAGTATTTTAAAAGACTAACCGTCACAATTATGTTCTACCCTATTTATACTTTTACCATTTTAGTCAAAGTATAATCAAGTAATTATTGAAAGTTGTAGATAATATTGCATTAACTATTCAAATGTAAATGTAAAATAATCGAATCAATTATAGAGCATTTCTTAATCATCATTTTCCTGCCCTTATCCCATGTTACTTGGGGTCGGCGCAACACGTTTTCTTCTTCCATTCTCCCCTGTCAACCGTCACACTATCATTCACTTAATATGTATTCTAATGTGATACATAACAATCATTGCATGATACGTCGTGGATGCCTACTTGGTGTTGCCAGCAGTCGTAAAATATCACATGAGTGTTAACAAACTCTGTTCAGGTTAAATTCTTACGCAAGCACTCACAGGGAATTTGCAACACATTCATCTGTATTTAGATTTCAAATTTATATCTCAACGCTCATCATCATCTGCCTAGCCTTTTCCCAACTACATAAGCACGTTTATTCTGAAACCGTTACTAAACGAAATTTTATTAATAACGCCATCTGGTTTACATCGGCAAAATCTACAGAATGAATTTGACATGTCTATTTAATTTTATTTGTTAAATCTCAGAAATATCTCTTCACTTTTTTTATTAAGAGGTAAATAATAATGCAAAAATCGTTAATTAATTCTCCTGTAAAATTTTTGTTTAATAACGGTGTCGAAATGAAGGTGCGATTATTATGTTGGGGTCGGCTTCCAGTCTAACCAGATGCAGCTGAATATAGTTTACACAGAGCGACTGCCTATTTGACCTCCACAACCCAGTTACTGGCTCTTAGTAAGACTAGTTGTCAGTCTTTCGGGCTTCTGACGACTCGTAACGGCTGTCAAAGATCTACGAAAGACAGCCGGGACCAGCAAATTAACATGCTTTCCGAGGCAAAGACTCTCGGAGTCTCGGTATGTAAATATGGTCACCCACCCACGGGCCAACCGCGGCAAGCGTATCAAACCTGATCGATCGACCAGTGTGGTTGTTATTACGTAGTCACGAGCCCCTCTTAACGCTGTTTTCAACAATTAATGTTTGAATAACATGATTAAATTATACTTTAAAATCACCCACGAAAAACTTTTGGAACAGGCTTCGGCCTAATTAATTTACCTAAAATACTTATACCTTCTCTTCCAGCTACATGATGATAGCGCCAACAATCCAACAGACCCGCTGCAAATCTTGGCTAAAGCGTCACCTCCCCGCCAACGGCTCCGTCACCCTCTCTGACGTCACTTCTATGTATACAGCCATTTGCATCATGGGCCCGTTCACCAGAAACCTGCTCTCCGAACTAACAGATACAGACTTGGCTCCGTCGAATTTCCCGTTCTTCACTTTTAAAGAGATTGATGTTGGACTCGCAAATGGGATTAGAGCAATGAATTTGACGCATACTGGGGAACTGGGTTATGTACTGTATATACCTAATGAGGTAAGTTTCAAGTACATAATTATGTATAGAATATAGAGAGATTAATCTGAGCCTGTAAGGCAACGCCAATCAGTTTAAACGATTCGTGCTCGGTCTCTGAAGAATTCAAAAACGGAGTTTAAACTCTTGATAGCTATTGATTCGAAAAAATCATCTATTTAGTCGAATTCCTTCCTTATACTCTGTTTTTGAGGGCCTCAGATAAACCCTCGATGGTAATTGACTCGACTTTTAAGCAAAATTCTTCCTTGACGAAGTATTCAGAAACACGATTTCGAACCAATAATCACTATCGAATGGATAAACTCCGTTTAAAAACCTCAGAAATCGGGCATCGGTTCAACGATTGGTCGCTCTGGACGTGTAACAAATTAGTACTAACATTCGTCCCTAGATAGCGTTGTTTTACTACTACAAATCTTCCCTGGATAGTTCTGAAAGTCGTCGCTAGATGGTGCATTTAACCTTTTTGGTAGTAAAATAGGTACATTAATTCTAGTAAGCGTTTTAAAAATTGTAGCCATAAATTACCTATTTTACTATTAAACACACACACACACACACACTGGGCCCACGTGGCCTAGTCCCTCTCACTGAGAGGAGGCCTGTGTCTCAGCAGTTGGAACGTTATACGCGGATTATGCCACTAACATGGATAAATGCTCGTAAAAAAAGATACACAAAACATGACACATGAGTAATATCAAGTATTAAGAGGGCCCTTCCCGGCCCGTCTGTCGTCAACTCGAGCATGGTCGAAAAGTTTTTTGTTTCATCAAGCACAACGCCCATTGACTAACAAGCAAGTGAGAACGCGATAACATTGAACGAAAAATAGTGTGCAAAAATTTTATGAAACTTGTTCCAGAAAATACGTGTTTTTTTAGCAAGCCTTACAAGTTTGTGAAATAAATGTTTGTCATTTAGAATTTCCATTACATGTGCTAGGTTTCTATCGATATGTTTCCTTTACTTTTACAATTTATGAGTACATTATGAACGGCCAAAGTTCAGGTAAAAATTGTGCAAAAAAGCAGATTTTTGGAGACTTATGAATTTGTTTCTCCAAATTGTTATTTTTCGCTGTGACAGAAACCTAGATGTAGTGCCCAAAATACCTATTAGTTCAAAAATGTCTTAGAAAGATATGTTAAAACGCATTAATCACTTACGAGCGTTTGTATGAAAAGTATGACGGGTTGGCCGCTCTTGGCCGCGTTGGATTGTGAAGTGCCGATACGCGGCGCGATTTTTGGAGGCAATTACCTACATTTCATACAATTATCTACATAAATATTGTTTCGGGCGATAACGTTTTCACTCCTCTAAACCTTTACAAAATGAGACAATTTTGGTCTCATTACATTCAGTGCACTTCAATCTAGGTCTGTACGTTTTTCGTTTTTAGTAATTCAATTTAATTTAACTTAAAAAAATAAAAATGCTCGAGGATGTTTTTATGTCAAAAATATAGATATTTAGATGCTAATAACTTATATCGTATGCAATATTTCTTTATAATAAAAATGTACGGACCTAGTTTTTTTATTATACCTACAACATTGCCAAAAATTATGAAAATAAGACTATGTTTACGGGGAGAAAAACGTTATCTCTTTTTGTATGAAAATTTAGAGCTTCACAATCCTCTTAAGTAATACTCCTTCAAGTACACTACGGCCGATTTATCTTGCCAGGTCCGAACATAGGCATTATGAAGTTACGCGCATGTTCACTCACTCACACTCGCCTCATGTCGCCATTTGGTTCCTAAAAAATCTTACTGAGCAGCCTTCTGCGCGAAGTTCGGACCTGCCAAGATAAATCAGCTGTACTGTATAGAGAGATAACAGCATGCACACTGAAAAGCTCCCACCCGGATATAAGTTGCCATGGCTTACCTGGAAGTCTCCAAATAGACTCTAAACTCAGGTAAGCCGAAGCAAAGAAAACCTGCTCAGGTTCACAGATGACTCCGCCCGGTGGGCTTAGCACGAGAACCGTAAAGAAGCGTCTTGTCGACGGAAGAGTAGACAAAAATGACGTTACCGTGTAGACAGTACGACGGCAACAAAGTAGAAAGAGTCAACTGCACTTTTAGGAAATTCACTTTTTTACATAATTCGACTCAGAATTCTTTGTTTTTTCATAGGATATTTTTTTCTGTTCAATTCTCAATTTTTACAAATATAATCATAATCATTTATTTATTTTCATTTTTTTGTTTTTTAAGTCACGCATATAAATACAACTGCGCAGTCGCGCCCGTAGCGCCGGAAAAGATGCGATTCGCAACGTGTTTTATATGGAATTTTTCATTTTTTTTGTTATGGAAAATATGAAAAATTATTACCTACATGTAGAGTTTTATTTATGGGGTTATGAGTTTTATTAAGAGGGGCAAAATTATCATTATTTTTGCGATAGGACACACCGTTTTCGAGATATAAGCAAAAGAAGAGAAAATAAAATGATTTTGTAGATAACCGTATATACTTTGCAGCCGTCGAGTAGAATCTTTTCTACTGTCTTTAGCATGGCGCAAATTGTCTTCACTACCCTAGATAATATCAGTGGTCAGTGTGATTTTGACAGTTGGGAAAGAAAACTCTCTTCCGAAATAGTCTACATAAAAAAGCACCTAGACAAAGATCGCTAGAAACGAAAGACAAAATGACAAATTGTAGAAGGGTTTCTACGGTGCGATGTCAAAAACGGAGAAGCAAAATGTCACTATGTATAGAAAAAGATGTCTACTCTGCGTAGAGATAGACAAGCGGTCATGCTTAGCCCACTGGAGTGTAATTTTAATCACTGTTACTGGACTGATAATCTTCCTGATGTTACTGTGACTGGTAATTAGTAACCGATACCTAATAAACACATGATAAACAAACATATTTACTATGGAACCAAAATTGAAATCGCAAAAAAAAAGAACAAATCAGTTGTTCCCTACATTTACGTACGCATATCTCGTCAAAATATGGCGTACAGCTGATTTTTTTTCGCTGTTTCAGGTTTGGTCTCATAGTAAAAGTTGTTTGTTACCATGATCACAATCATATGTTTAAGTATCGGTTACTAATTAGCAGCCACCCTAAATAATGGGGCACTTAATATCGTGTCCAGCGTGTCCTGATGTATGCACGCTACAAGAGCTGATGGATGCTACCGAAGGCAACAAGCTCGTAGCCTAATTCTGGGCTGTTTGTATATAGATTGCGGTCGACTTCCCAAGAAGAAGAAGCATGCACAATAATAATAATAATATATATTTATATTTTTTAATATTTATTTTATTTTATATTTTTAATTTTTTTTTTTAAATATTTAAAAATGTTCATGCACACAAATGTTTGTCCTGGATGGGAATCGAACCCACGACCAGCGGCATGACAGGTGGTATCTTAACCAACCACGCCAACTGGCCTGTCTGGCCCCCCATAATGTTAACAACTAAGCTGTTATTGTAATATAAGCATTTAAATAACATCTTATATTTATTTCGTTCTCAAACATTCCAGTTTGCTCTACACGTGTACAACCGTCTGATGACGGTCGGCGAGAAGTACGGTATAACCCACGTCGGTTACTATGCGTCTCGTGCTCTTCGCGTGGAGAAGTTCTTTGCTTTCTGGGGCCAGGACCTGGACACCATCACCACGCCGCTTGAATGCGGACGGACCTGGCGTGTCAAATTTGATGTAAGTATAACGTTATTTTTGGAAAGGTAAAGAAAGAAAAAAAGAACTTTTTCCAAAAAACACAACCGACTTCCAAAATAACACTTCAAAGTGAATAATAACTTTAATTTCGGAAATCGGTGTCTTTGGATCTGTATTTTAGTTTTTTGGCGCCGACTTCCGAAATTAAAGTTATTATTCACTTTGAAGTGTTATTTTGGAAGTCGGTTGTGTTGTTTGGATTTTTTTGTTATTTTTCACTTTTCATTGGGTCAGTTTGTAATTTTCTAAGTTCCAATATTCTAATGTCAACTGTTCATCGTCTTTTTACAAAATATGTATTGATTTTCCGTGTTTTTTAGAAAAAGATTTTTATTTTTCACTTTTCAGTGGGTCAGTTTGTATTTTATCTAAGTTCCAATATTCTAATGTCAACTACTCATCGTCTTTATACAAAATATGTATTGATTTTCCGTGTTTTTTGGAAAAAGTTTTTTATTTTCCACTTTTCAGTGGGTCAGTTTGTAATTTAAGTATCTAAGTTCCAATATTCTAATGTCAACTGCTCATCACCTTTTACAAAATATGTATTGATTTTCCGTGTTTTTTGGAAAAAGTTATTTATTTTTCACTTTTCAGTGGGTCAGTTTGTAATTTATCTAAGTTCCAATATTCTAATGTCAACTGCTCATCGTCTTTTTACAAAAAATGTATTGATTTTCCGTGTTTTTTGGAAAAAGATTTTTTATTTTTCTCTTTTTAGTGGGTCAGTTTGTAATTTATCTAAGTTTCAATATTCTAATGTCAACTGCTCATCGTCTTTTTACAAAATATGTATTGATTTTCCGTGTTTTTTGGAAAAAGTTTTTATTTTTCACTTTTCAGTGGGTCAGTTTGTAATTTATCTAAGTTACAATATTCTAATGTCAACTGCTCATCACCTTTTACAAAATATGTATTGCTTTTCCCGATGCAGGGACGTTAATTGTTGAGGATTTCTCCTGGTAAGAGAACTCTACATCACCATAAGCATTGTGACAAGTATAAATTACTTAGCAACCATTAATAAAGTACCTAATCCTATTCATCATCCCTGTTTTTGTCTACGCATCACACAAAGGTCAATTGGCCGAAAATGCCTAATGTGATTGAGTGGGGGACTCAATCACATTAGGCATTTTCGGCCTAATGTGATTATATCGAGGGTTCACGGGCTATTTGTATTAAGCGACATTTTTGGAACTTACAGGAGAGCATTTCAAAGTTTCATTATTCGGAAAAAAGAACATTGTAAAAAATGTATCAATATTTTTTACGCAAAAGTGGCCTATCGACAGTTAAGAATCAATGTGTCTATCTCAGTTTATAGGTAGATTATAACCATAATAAAACCTACTATGATTATAACTCAATATCGGCCAGGATGTCGCTTAATACAAATATCCCGTAAACCGTAATGTAATGATTTATATGCAATGTACCTATATGCCTTTAAGATCAAATAAATAATAAAATGCTTTCAAAATCACTGTTACAGAAAGACATAAAATTCATCGGGCGCGACGCCCTTCTCCGCCAACGCGACGAGGGCATCTGTCGTCAATACGTACAGTTGCTGTTGACTGATCACGACCATGAGTTGGACTTGTGGTCGTGGGGTGGCGAGCCTATATACAGGGATGGGAACTACTGCGGACAGACGACCACTACCAGCTATGGGTTCACGTTTAAGAAACAGGTAAATGAGAGAACCACAGAGCACGGAGACGCATCGGCGGCGGCTGCTTGAGGCGGCATTGTCAATACTTTCCGTATAAACCAAGTGTGCCTCCCTTTACTCGCACTACGACACATGACGTATAGAAACTGACGGCTTTGAGGGCCTCAGCACATCTCCGCAGCGAAACCGCATGATGTTTCGCTACTCGAGTAGCGGAACATCACGCGAGTCAGTTGAACTGAACTACTGCGGTTTCGCTGCTATGGCTTCGCGGCGGAAGTGTGCTGAGGGCGCGAATAGCGGTCCGGTCCGGGTTCTTCGTTCAACGCACTTTCGGCGTCACAAATTTAATAATGTCGTCTCCAGACGCTGCTAGAGGTGGTCGTTGAATCAATAAACCGTTTTTTTTAACAACTGTGGTGGGACAGTTAAAATATCCATAGAACAATGCGACTATCGTTTATTTTATAAGAGTTTTACACATTAACACATAACAAGCATTCAGTTCTAAGTAATAACTGCGGCAGGTAACGATTTTAAACACAAAGTGACCGTATGCGACTGCGGTGCGGGCCGGACTACTGATGTACTGTAGAGATGCGCGCGCGGTTCGGCGGCGTGGCGCGGGAAAAACGTTCCGTTATTACGCTCGCCTTAGAAAGCGCGCCAACCTAGTCTATGCCTTCCTACACAACTTTTAATTCGTCAACGAGGCAACTGTTAATCATCAATGAAAAGACAGGTTGGTTAATTTACGTCAATCATTAAGAATAAGAATAATAAGAATAATTTATTCATAAGTTCACATATATAAATTATAAATTACGTAGAAGTTACAACATTACAAAGTTACATATTAATATCAGTAAGAAAATATTAAGCTACGTCTAAAATAAATCTAGTGTATATAACTTAAATAGAATGGTTAAAGGTCTAATAAATACAATAGCGACCTGCCTGATGTAGGTTTATTCAAACCTGTGTTTCAGGCCATCACTTAACAGCGCTGAGTGCTTTAGTGGACAATATGTTACTGTACATAGAGCTAGAGTTGATACATAATAAATAGAAATAGACTTAACACTAATAAACTTATTGCATTACTTCTAGCAGTTTTTCAGTGTCTGAGTAATTAAATGTCGCTAAGTATTCACTCAACACTTCACTACATTTTTTACAATTTACACTATATATACTTAGAGACTTATTGATTTTATTATATAAAAACGGACCTAAAAATACATAAAATTTATTTATAAAAGTATGTCTAGTTTGAGGCTTTATGCAAACCAAGTCTTTTCTTCTCTTATCTATAGGTATTGGGATATAAGTAAGATTTCTATGCTGGAGTAGTACTATTTTCAATATAAATAGTTGTCGCACGGTTAAAACTTTACATGCCATGTACAGCTCGTGTGTGGGAAATCTAAATGGGCGAAAGGTGGCTACCTTAAGGATAGCTCTCTGCGCACGTTCTAATGGCAGTAGGATTGATTTAGCAGCCCCACCCCATGAAGTTATACAATAAGTGAGAATGGATTGGCACAAAGCTAAATAAACCTGTTTAATTAATTTGTAGTCTGATATATATCGTAAATTCTTAAAAATGTATATTAATTTACGCATTCGAGTGCATAATAAATCAATGTGTTTACGGAAATTCAGATTTGTGTCAATCGTTACACCAAGATATTTCATATGATCGGTTTTTGCTAAAGTAGGACAATTACATGCATTGTCAGCACACGGGCTGCACTTATGCGCATAAATGTTTATGTTAGTAGTTGGTTGGTTAGTATTTCTAATAGTAAATAAAATGTGTTTGGTTTTCTCTGCATTTAGTGTTAGTAGATGTTCATGTAGCCAATTAGATACTATATTAAAACCATTCTGGGCTTGTTTATACACCTCATCTCGAGATTTGTCTGAAAATAATAGAGCTGTGTCATCTGCATATGACATTATGACACCGTTTTGGAGTGACAAGCTGCACAGGTCATTTATATATACTAGGAATAACGTAGGACCCAAAATACTACCTTGTGGTATTCCGTAATTACTATTTCGAAGCTCGGAACTGACGTACTGACCAATTTTGACACATTGTTCACGGTCACTAAGATAATCAGAAAGTAGTGAAAGCGTTGTTCCTCTTATTCCGAGTGTTTCAAGCTTGTGCAATAATAAAGGACACGAAATTGTGTCAAAGGCCTTGGCGAGGTCTAGGAAGATCCCAATGGAGTGCATGCCCTTATCCAAATTAGTTGTTATATAATCCGTCAATTCATGTACTGCTTGATTAGTTGATTTTTTGGGCCTAAAACCAAATTGTCTATCTGAAAGTAATTTGTTATCTTCTAGGTATTTCATTAATCTAATATTGATGATTTTCTCTAGGATTTTGGACAGCCCGGTTAAAACTGAAATGGGTCTGTAGTTATTAACACATTTTTTGTCACCAGATTTATATACAGGAGTAACCAATGCTTTTTTAAGCGGCTTAGGGAATATACCATTAGTTAAGCATAACTGAAAAATATGAGTTAGCGGCGGAGCAAGTAGGTGTTTGAAATGTTTAAGTATGTTGTTTGATATATTGTCCCACCCAACAGCGCACACGTCCTTTAATCCCGAAATAATTGTTAATACTTCATCGACATCCGTATCTAGTAAGACAAACGATTTGAGTGTAGGGAATGTTTTAGGTTGGTTTTGAGGGACAGAACTTCTAGATTTTAAGGTATTTTCTGCTAAAGTTTTGCCTACGTTAGAAAAATAGAAATTAATTTTATTTGTTGATTCGATTGGGTTGTTCTCTATTGTCAATAAGTCAAGTGGAGGTTCCGGTTGTTTTGTGCTAAATGTACTTGTTTTTATAAATTTCCAAATAAGTTTACTATTTTTGCCTGCTTTCTGTAGTTCATTTCTATCGTATTCATTTTTTATTTTTTTCAGAAGATTGTTGCAGAAGTTTCTATATCTTCTATACGTAATGGAAAGTATTTCATTATCAGGCTCAAGTTTGGATTTTATGTGTAGTTTGTCTCTATGCCTAATACACCGAACAAGTCCGGGTGTAATCCAAGGTTTAATGCATTTATACTTCCTTGGCGTTACTTTAGCGAGAGTATGTTTTATTATTGCATAGTGAAGTGAATTTATAAAATAATTCATAGAAATATTTGCATCAGTAGAATTATAAACTGGGTCAAAATTAATATTACGTATGTCTTTTTCGAGGTGTGTCATGTTGACTTTAGTATAGCTACGTAAACAATTTTTCCTGGGTAAAGAAACTTGTAATGTTAGTAAAACTGCTTGGTGATCAGTAAGCGAAGAGTTAGTAACAAATGTTTTGGTTGGGTTTTTTGTTTTTATAATGAAATGATCTAAGCATGAACCGCTTTGATGCGTGGGATGGTAATGGGCTGGCAAGAGTCCGTGGAATGAGCAGATATTAAGATAGTTATGTGCATGTGTATCCATTTTCCCGGAAGCAATGTTGATATTGATGTCACCCATTAATATTATATGTTTAAAAGTTGTAAGACTTTGTAACTGTACGTTTAGTGAATCTAAGAAATTGGCAACATTTTGAGAAGGAGGTCTGTATATAGCCATAACTACCGTATCTGAATTAATTTTAATGAGTAAGCAATTACTATTTTGTAGCAATGGTTCTTCTACAATTGTACATATACTATTGTTAACATATACAACTAAACCATCATTATTTCAATCATCATTATTTTACTCAGTGCCAAAAAAACCAGTTGTAAATATAAACTGATAATTTACGTCAACGGCTCAAAGAATTATTTCACTATAATTTTATTCATTTCTGAGAATCAACTAGTATGCGAAACGAATACTTCCGAACGATACCGATTGAATATTCAAAACCTGTTAATAATTTAACAGCTTTTTTAAACTGTTAACCATTGATGATTAACAGTTAAATTAAATTAAACAAAAAACCGTCAATGACCCATCCCTACGCTGCTGCGTCTACGATTCCCTGCTCTGTGGAAAAAACATTTATTAAAAAAAAAAGAATAACTACCTCGTTGATCTAGAGATTGAAAGAACGACTGGTGCTGGGTTCAATTCCCTTGTCGGACCTCGGGCAAACTGTGATAGGACTGTCTCGCTGGTCTAGACTTCTAGAGGTTACTCGGAGAATAACTGCAAATATAACTGGATTTTTCCATTGGAATTTTCTCAATAGCAGCCCGCACCCTAATTGCGTAACACATTATCGATTGGAATCTGAATAGTTTTGAAGCAAATTGCTAATCCATTGCTTCATATGTTTGAAAATGTTGTCTGCTCAACAACGTAAATAACGCAATGAATGTTGTTGAACTGTCAAAATTAAACCGATTCCGACTGATGGTGTGTTACGCAATTAGGGTACCGGAGTATGAAGTTCGTGCCGATTGATGGTGAATGTTGGACTTAAGGTGCAATGCTAGTCCGCGAAATTCAAATTTTCTTGGATTTTTTGCAATTTGCAAGTCAGTATTAAGTTGTATGTTAAAAAATGATTTGCGGCCGTAACAAATATGTATTTACAGAATTATATACTTACAATAGAATCAGTAATACAATGCGCTTAAGTTAGTATAATCCTAAAATGTCAAGATTTCATGAAATAGTCATTTTTTGGGATTACCTGGTCTTAAAGAGTTGTATTGATCACTTTAATGATTCTAATTATGTAAATAGATACTTGTTACGACCGCAATTTATAATTTGATCAACGTACAATATAATACCGACTTTTAAATTGCAAAAAACGTAAGAAAATTTGAATTTCGCGGGCTACCCTGTTGTTTTCTCTAAATTTGATTTAGGATATCATGACATTTCAAAAATCGAATGGATTGCCGACATATCAATAACCCTGTAGGTATACGTTCAGTAAGTAGTACCTATATGTTTTATCTTGTTTGTATATAATATAATGTTACTTTATTATACAGGTTTGCCTCGGCTTCGTGGAGAAACTGGACGACAGAGGTGTGCCTCAACCAATCAGCACCGAATACGTGCTAAGCGGACATTACGAGATTGATATCGGTGGTATAAGGTGAAATTAACTTTTAAATTAAATGGCAACTCATCTCTAAAAAGAAGGAAAAGTAATTATTGGGACTCGCACAGGAAGATAATTACACAAACATAGATAAAATTAAAAATATAACACGAGTATACAAGGTGTAATTTAATTAACGCACCTATTAAGTGGTCATTGTACTCATCATTATGAACAACTTTTAATATAGGACCAAACCTGAAATCGCGAAAAGTCAGCTGTTCCCTATATGTTGACGAGATATGCGAACAAGTAGGAAACAGCTGTTTTTTTTTTCGCATTTGTGTATTTTATTCTAGTCTGTTATTGTAAAGGCGCAAACCCACCGCGGCGCATGGTGTGCACGGGCACGCAGCGCATTTTAGCTGCGTGGATTCCTGTTTGACAACGTAGGTCTACGTTTCCACTGCAGTACACACGCGTGCGTGGCCCCCCGCGGCGCACGGAGAGGCTGCGCACGTGTTTTACACATACAGTTGTACATAGTCGTGGGTTATATTCGTGTATAGTGTGTAAAGCTATGTGAGCGCAATATTCGAGTAAGCCACGCATTTACTGATGACGTCAAATGATGCGTAGCATGTCCGTAGGTTGCAGTGGTCACAATCACATACATTTTCTTGCAAAGCGAAGCTTAACACGTTATGTGCGGCCAACGCGCATGCGCGATATTCGAACGTTCACCATGTGCTGGCGGGCGCTTATGCGCGTCCATACAATTTATATAACTTCCTTCGAGTGCGGCGCGCCGCACCTGTGGGTTTTTTGTGCATCTCTATTGTTATTGGCGTAATTGTTTTATGACTCATAAAACTCGTAAATTTTCAAACACACATAAGCGTCTCGCCGCACTTGGGATAAGTTTGTATCATAAAGCAGCATTTGGAACAAATTCGCAAATAATTTAGCAGTTAATGTTAATGTTAACACACGTGCGTGGCCTCTCCGTGCGCCGCGGTGGGTCTGCGCCTTAAAAATCTTATTCATACCACAATTTTAAAAGTAGACGAACTATAAGCTTTTAATTCCATAACTAAACCACAAAGTTATGTTTTCACAGATACGCAGCCAAATTGAACTTGCACTCGCCGAACTTGCCTACTAAATACCCGGATAAGGAGCGTGACGTGTACCAGGCGACCAGGAAACCCAGTGAGCAAAAGGAATTCCTTGGACGACACTACCAACCATAAATACATGTAAACATAGCTATTCTTGCGCACAATGTCTCCAGTTAGAGTATAAACATAAATACAACATGTCCCGCAATTAACACATTCTCTGCTGAATTCTTTATGCAAACGCTTCTTTATGCTACACCCTTACCGACCCTTTTTTTACGATGTTTTCGAAACAATAGAGATGCACAACGAACACACATGTGCGCCGCGCCGCACTCGAAGAAAGTTATGAAAACACACATGTGCGTCTGCCGCACCGAATGTGTTAACGCACAACATATCATTACGAACAACTTTTACTATAGGACCAAACCTGAAATCACAAAAAAATCTGCTTTTGCTTACATTTTGACGGGTTACGCGGACATAAAAGGGAACATCTGATGTTTTTTTCGCGATTTCAAGTTTGGTCCAATAGTAAAAGTCGTTCATAATGATGAGTACAATGACCCCTTAATAGGTTGTGCGTTAATTCCGGGACATGTTGTATAGACCTCTTCACCGTAACCCGCGACAGACCCAAATTAATTTTCAACAAAACAAAAATCGTCTTGAAGACCTAGACAAGAATCGCCTATACGTAAAAGTCGCCCAAAGCCTTTATACATACAATCATGCTAATCAGCTCTTCTGTATAGCCTAGCCTTTTACCTACTACGTTGGGGTCAGCTTCCAGTCTTAGCGGATGAATAAATATTGCATTACATTCATAATCAGTCAATTTTCAAACTGCTGGGACTCAGGCCTCTTCTCGGTGAGAGGGAGTAGGCCGTAACACACCACGCGGGTCTTTCGAATATTTGGTTCTAGGACACGCCGGTTTCCTCGCGATGTTTTCCGTGACCGTTTTCAGAGCAGTGGTAATGAAATAATTTACACAAAGTAAAGCGCTTAGGGCTGCGACTGGCCATGTAGATGGCGAAATAACTGGATAGATTCTGCCAAAAGTGGAAGGAGGACGCGAAAGGTGGAAGGAGTGGAAGGAGGAGGGCAACGCAGGCTAAAAAAAATATGCTCCTGACAGGGTTCCGGGGTTCAGGGGTCTCAAAACGTAGAACAGCAGATTTTATTTTTTTTCAATAATTGACGAAAAATTTCAGCTCAATTTGACGAAGAATCTATGTTAACATTGAGTTTGCGCGTCGATATCCCAGACACCCTGTATGTTTGTACAAATGAAGTTGGGTAAAAAAAGAAATTGTTACATCTGCACATCCACTGTTTTTATTATAATTATGTAAGGATCAGTTTGCAATATTATTCTATTTATTATAGCTCTTAGAAACAGCTCAAATACATTATGTAAATATGGAATCCTAAAAAAAAAAAACTTTATATTGAGGCGAGAAAAAAGTACGAATCGGAGCGGTATTAACAATAATTACTTTGCCACTAATGTTTAATTCGTATCGGTTTCACAATTCATTTTAGGTTACGTCCTACAATGCCTAGTTTTAAATTTAGAAAGCATTACGGCTAACTTATTAGACAGAGTATTGTAATTTATTATTACGTCGCACTTAAGCGATTGGCTACGTAAATACAAATCAACCTCGAAACAAGTAGAGGGCAGATAAATACATTAGTATTAATTTTAATTTGCGAGATTTTTTTCGATTTCTCACTGTTGTTTGGCAGCGCACAGTATTAGTATTGTACTTTCGGATTAGAAGACTGAAACGCGGAATCTCGATTGAGGATTATCCGCATCGTAGGATAGGCACACCTCTAGTGTGGTGGGCTTGGCAACAATGTGGGTCAAAGATTGGCTTTAATAATATAAAAATTTAATATATAATGGCCAATAATTCAATTAATGGCCGATTTTTGAACTAGTGTTGTGAAGAAACCCGATGGTGTCAAAATTAAATTCTGTTAGAGCGAGTATAATCCACGTACCATGTATAAAACATGTAAAAAATATTTATTACCCTAAAACCTTGCTACCCTGAATAAATTTCGTTTTAATATATAATTATATAATAAGTGCAATTGATACTTTATTTAATGTTCTTGTATAATAACATAAAATATTTTTACCATTTGTGTGCATATAATTATTATTGCAGTTTTACATAATTTATTGTTTCTCTTAAATGATTTAATAACATTATATGAACATATTATTGTATATACTGTTGAATGATATTCATGGTAATTGAATATGCAATTTCGAAAAGGGCACATGTCTGAATATTTAAACTTTAAGGAAATGAAAAAAAAAAAACAATTGTTTTTAAATTTTGATGTTAACGTTATTATACAACGTGTTTTTTTTATATACTATAACTGTAGTGTATTAATGAGACCATCATTTTGAACAACTTTTACTATGTGTCGAAACCTGAAATCGCAAAAAAAAATCAGCAGTTCCGTACATTTTGACGAGTTTTGCGAACATAAATGTATGGGACAGCTGATTTTTTTTCGCGATTTCAGGTTTGGTCCTGTAGTAAAAGTTGTTCAAAATGATGGTCTCATTAATACCCTAGGGTTATGGTATAAAAAAAACACGTTGTATATTAGATATTTCTTTGTGAGATGTGCCCTTTTCTACATTTATGATATTGAATTCACATAATTTAAAGAAAAAAACGGAAAATGTATCTAGAATTAAACATATACCTATTATGTTTAATTTTAGTTATCTAAAATAAAAAATTCGATATTTAAATTAAAGATAATACGTTTTTTGTTAATCTTCTTCTGGAGACTTTCGTTTCTAGTTGGCCATTGCAGTATTTCATCATAAAATTTTGTGAATTCTCCTGGTAATTATATTGTTTCACTTTTGCAATATCTGCAATTTTTTATTTATTAATAGGTACTTTGCCATTATAAGCTCGATATTCTTGGCTTGGGTAAGTTACTGCAAGTGTCTTTTAGTCTAGAAATAACGAAAATTTCACGAACGAAATAGAACGAAAATCTATATAATTGTTTGCGATTACTTTAGCAGGTTTTTTTAGGATCAAAACAAACTCATAATAAGCCGATACTTGAAAATTAAGTTTTTAATTTTTACTTACTGATAAAGGTTTATATTTAAAATTTTAGTTAAGCCAATTTTTTTAAATCAATAATAATTTATAGTTAAATTTCTTGGTGCAGAAGTAAATTCGAAAAGGGCACATCTAGTTGTGACCTTTTCGAAATTATTGCTGTAGACGCCATGCCGCTGTAGAACAAAATAATGCCATAGATGTTCTCTTCCCGTATAAAATAGGCAGAGGGAAGCATTTAGAATTATTCGATTTGAAAAAAGGTATTTGTCAAAATTTGCGAGATGTGCCCTTTTCGAAATTGCATATTCAATTATTATGACATGTAAACAATGTTTGACAATGCTGTATAGCAATATCAACTAAAATCTAAATTTGATATTAGTGCTAGATAAGGATATTATAGGAAACTACAAATTTTGTATTAGATAAGAAATAGGAGTAACTATGGGCCATTTTAGAAATCGGAAGCAATTAATTAATTAAATTAGAGTCCAAATAGAACTTAAGGGATGACCTATTTGCCAGCTAGTTTATGTCTACAGTATCTAACCCATGTGTAAAATGTAATATGTATAACGCTTATAAACAGGATTAATCGAGTTCTTCCTCTTGTTTCGTATCGGTGGTGCGTCTTATCAAATTACTTGGGCCGAGTAGGTGGCCAAAGTAATCGTGGAAGAATTCATTGAGTTTCGAAAATACAATGACTCTATGAAGAAAATCTGTTGGACATCCCTTTTAAAAATCTGTTTCTTTATGAACTAGTTGGACAAGATAGGCCGAGTGCGTAACACCGAAATCCGTCGTCGGCCGAAAGCCTGTGACATCGCGGACAGGGCGATGCGCCTCAAGTGGAGTTGGGCAGGACATCTAGTTAGACGCCGAGATGGTCGATGGAGGAGAGCTGTGACTGAATGGTGGCCAAGGTTAGGCCAAAGAAACCATGGCCGTCCAAAAGCGCGTTGGGTTGATGATATCGTCAAAGTCGCGGGAACGCCTGGATGAGGGACGCACAGAACCGAGAAGTATGGCGGGAAAAAGGGGAGGGGATACCCAGCAGTGGGTGAAGCCGGGCTGAAGTGATGATGAACAAGATGAAAAAAATATAAAACTGTAAGTCTAATAAGTAAGCTATTTAGAATAACATATAAATTAGGTCTAAAAAGTAAGTGGATTTTTAGTTCAATACTCAGTTCTTATGACAAAATTTAGCAAGTTTGTGTACTCACAGATTACGTTTCGGTTGTTCATGAAAGGGAAATATAACCTCGCCATAGCTTATAGAAGCCGCGTGCTGCAATAGCCTAGTCTAATTATAAACACATACATATAGATATAATTAAATCAGGATTATATAGTTCCCGTTATGCCTATAGATACACGTCCCTGTTGTGCGTCTAAAAGTATAAAGCAATATACTAACATAACAGTTTCGAAATGAATTGGCCTTTTTAGGTGTATGATTGGGAATCTATAGGCTTTCCAACAGATAGTTGGTGTTGTTTATTAATTGTCATTTGTATTTGCCCACTGACCAACATTATTACATTGATATTACAGTGGCTAGCAAGTTTGAAATGTAATTATGGTAATACCGACTTCGTAAATATAAGTCTTCCTCTGTAAAGTGGTGAAAGCTTCCATTTACTTATGCTATATATTAGTATATATTCGTAGGCCAAGTTGCACGTTTTGTGTGGAGCACAATTTGAGCATAAGTACGTTTTATAATCACACTCGATATGAATTATTTTGAATATAATGTTTGTGTTATCCCCACAAATCCCCATCTTTGTGGGCAAAATGTTCACAAATTCCCAATGATGGGGATTGTCAATGGGGATTTGTGCAATAACACTAATGTTTTTAACCGACTTTTTAGGTAGGATTTCCTTTATTTCGTGGTTTCCATAATCGACTGTTTAATTGTATTAGTAGTAGTTTAAAAAAATATGTCTTGCCATAATGTATTTTGAGCAATTTTTGTAGACAGTAAACAATTTCTGAAGAAATAAACTGGTATGTTATGAATTAATGTTTTATTTACTTACAAATATCCCAATAAGTTACATAGTTTTCTTTTGTAAAGTAGCATTTCGGTGGTATTTCTAACAGGAATGCCCTGTGGTTAATAGGCACAGACCACAACACTGTGCATTCACATTACTAGTTTTATTCACAATCGTCTTAGGATTAATTTATAAAAAAAACAAAAAAAATATGTTCTATTATTGTAGTGGCACATACAGATGGGACACTCCGCAAAGTTATTTAAATAAAAAGCTATTTGCTACGACACAATAAAGTGCAATTCAGATCGCACAACGCTTATTACCTACAGTTATATTCACCTGCAAGTTGCCTCTCTTTCTAACGCGTAACTCTTATACTTTCTGACCGCGGCAGTCCTACTGAATTGGCCCAGTGAGATAGGGCCGCCATACATGCGACTGCTTGAAGCAGTCCATCCTGACTGCTTCAAGCTGCGACTGCATAGTGAACTACAGTCTTTTACGTACACATATACACGAAACCGCTCGAGCAGTTGCAACTGCTTCGGGCGGTCGTGCGGTCAAGCAGTCGCCAGGCATACAATGACTGCTCGAGCTGTCGACCGCTGTCCCACGCGCTTCCCGCCCGCACGCTTCTTACTTTGTTTCTTGAGCAAAATGGACGACGTAGATTGTGACGCGCTAATCAGTGCAATGAAATCGCAAGAACTTATTTGAAATTATCAATGTTGCTACCGCTTTGAATGACGAGCAGTGGCATCAACTGCTCCAGCAGTTATCAATGGCAGTTTCAAGCTGTTGCCTATGACTGCAAGAGGGGTCCGTGTATTTTGAACAATGGCTAACTGCTCGAGCAGTCCGTGTATGGCGGCCCATAGGCCCGCTGCGCACTTGTAGCTTCATACCTAAACTGCGGAGTGTCCCATCTGTATTAATCAGTGGTAGTGGCCTAATTTACCACATATTTGTTTTACCTTTACACAATTTATTTCAATTATTAACCCTTCATATAGAACGCAGATCTACGCGAGATACAAATGGCTTTTTAATAGTTTCTGTAAGTCCAACTCAACTTCTAAAGATTGTATTATATTATTACTAGCTTTTTCCCGCGTCTTCGCCCGCGTGGATGTCAGAAATTATCCCATGGGAACGTACTACGGGGATAAAAGTATCCTTTGTCCTAATCCAGGACAAGGTCTACCCATATGCAAAATTTCATCCAAATCCGTTCAGCTGTTTCAGCATGAAAGCGTAACAAACAAACCCACTTTCGCGTTTATAATATTAAGTTAGGATGATTCAATACAATTATGATTACACCATACTAACGCGAATAATACACTAACCATTGTGATAATCCATTATCATTATTATTACAAAATTTAGAATTAATATATGTACTCTATACAATGTCATATGTCTTCTACACAAATAATTATAAATATTGTATATATAAGAATATACTGAAAGACTATAAGACTAAACAAACCACTTTATTGGCCACTGTCTATTTGACTACATAGGATTTGCCACTATGCGGAGGGACTGGCTAGGATGTTTAGATCAACCATTATGTTTCATACACATAATTATATCACTTACTTAGGGAGAAACATCCTGAATCTATTAGCCTTATCTCTGGCTATACAAAATATTATTTAGGAGCCAAATTGGCAAAACACTTATCATGGAGTCTAAATTGAGGCCACAAGCGCAAGAATGGCTAAAAAGAAAACTACATCTAAAATGTATATTTTATAAATGTAAAAAATTGGCCCAACTTTGATTTCTCAACCTACCAAGAGATAGTTTAAACACAAATCAACTAAACATAAAAACTGAGGGTTAAAAACTGAGAGCCTTATGACAAAAAAGTGATTTGTTAATAAAAATTTGCATAATTAATTTCCTTGTATATCTCAGTATATCAAGTTAGCATGAAGGCCGATCTTGCACTTGCGGCCTCTATTAATAGTAATGACATTAAGTGTCAGATACAATAAATTGATCAGCTTACCCTATAACCACATAGTATTATACTCTCCATATTGCACCTTTATTTCAAAACCATTATTAAACGAAATTTTCATTATAAAAAAATTATTGTAGAAAATATTAAATTATATGACTACAAACCTTAAAAAGAAACCAACAATTTAACAAATAATCTCAGAAATATCACTTATGAGTTCATCACTTTTTATTGAGAGGTAAATAATAATGCATAAATCATAAATTAATTCTCCTGTATTTAGTTTATTTTTTTTTGTTTAGTAACAGTTTCAAAATGAAGGTGCGATATATTGTGGAACTTTATGTGGAGAATGCTGAAATGTGAATTGTATGAAATTACTATTACAGATAAGTGATAAAAGTAAATATATAAATGATTTCTTTTTTAATCCTTTACTGCACCATGCACAATGCATAAGTCTATGAAAAAATATTCATTGTATGTTAAATTGAAACATTTCATCATCAAAATACTACATAACAAAGTTCAGAAATATAACTTACTCCCGGAACCCTTAACCTCTAGATGTTTGTGTTTTGAATGAGAAGTGCTATTGATCAAAGTGCTAATCAATAGTAATTTGTTGTAATTTTGTTTGGTTTAACGTTACTATTGATCAGAATCACTGTCATCAATAGCAACACCCATTAATCAGAAAAAATCATGGTAGGTGTTACTTGAAGTGTGCACAGGCTTCCTCTTCAACTTCTCTTTAATCAAGTCACATGGAGATTTTGTGCTAAAGTCAAATCTGACAATGTTTGAAGGAATCTTTTCTCTCAAATACGGTGCAGCCACAGGTCTCAAACGAGAAGTTAACACTTTACCAAAAGCTGAGCATTTCCCCATCTTGATTTTCTCTTTCAGTATGTACGACATGTCTGTTTTAATAGGTAGTAATGGCTCAGGCTCTGGTGGTGGTATTGTTTCTAGCGATCCTGCCTGGTTTGGAGAATTACTAACAAAATCTTTGTAGTCCAAAACCAGTGACTCTAAGGAACTGCTGAGGCTGATGACTTCCTGTGTGTGTTGTGGTTCAGGTTGCCCAGGTTTCTGTACAGCTTTCATCAGATCAATCACACAGTTTTGCTCCTCGAGTGCCATCTTTCTCATCGCCGCTTGTAGTTTCTCTTGTTCAATCTCTTGTTGCTTTTTGAGCTCTTTAGCTTTGAGCATGTTGGACAACTGCTCTGAGAGGACATTGGTGATGGGGCTCTCACTTAAACTGAATGTCGGGATAGGCAATCTTTGTGGTGGAGATGAGAGCAGAGTGTCTGACAATCCCCGAGGGAGATTTAACATTGGCATTGGCAACGATCCGACCCGCCCATCTTCGCTGGGACTGTCGTTCAAATTACACTTCGATAAATGACTGTCCACTAAAGCAAATAGAGACGTAAACGAACTCGAATCAGTCATCTTGAATAACAAATAACTTTGTCCTCAAAGTCAAACAAAAAATTTGGACATGATTTATAGCAAAACACTGCACCACAAAATTATGCGATAAATTTACAGGGTTTATCAAAATAATGCGTCATTTCAAGAACTATTGTGATGATAACTTTCTTTTTGTTTACGAAACAAGGAATGTTTGTTGAAGAAATCGCTGTAACGAACCATAGACAAGAATTTTTTCTAACATCTTCTGACCGTAAACCGTAGAGTAGAATAACTCTAGAGAGGAAGACAGAATGCTTTAAGGTAAGCGCTACGTTAGCCCGCAAAATTCAAATATTCTTACGTTTTTTGCAATTTGTAGATCAGTATTAAGTTGAATGATGATTCAAATATGATTCGCGACCGTAACAATCATATCGCACAACTCAAAATAGGTACCCCTTTTTTCAGGCACAGTAAAAAAAGTTTTACTCGTTTTCTATTTGATCAATTTAAAATATTTTTGTATGATGTTGTAATTCATTAATGGAGATTGGTACCCACGTGTCTTTGAAGCCAATCAGTCAATGTAGTTTTCAACGCAGAGTCCGATAATCGCAATAACTCGATTTTGGATTATTTTGAGTTGTGCTACTCTTTATCTAGGTGTGCGATATATTTACATAATAATAATAATTAGAATCAGTAATACAACTTCATAAGTTAGAAAAGATCTCAAATGTCAACAATTCATGAAATAGTCATTCAATAGATTTGAGAGAACTGTATTGATGATTTTAATGGTTATAATTCTATAAATACAATTTTGTTACGGTCGCGAATCATATTCTAATCAACATACAACCTAATACCTTTTGGAGATTACAGTGGAACAGAAGACGAAGTTTATCCAAAAAGAAATACGTATATTCACAAAATTACACAAGAACAATAAAATAAACTTATAGAAAACCACGAGATTTATTTTATTTATTTAAGATGGGTTTGCTCTTGACTTTAGTCTATGTCGGAGGCGACAGAGACAGAGTCGACGATGGAGTAAGCTTACCCATAAGAAGCCTGTTGACTCTCACTATGAAGAGATTAGGGTTGTATGCGCTCGGAAACACAGACGCAGGTAGTGAGTTCCACTCTTTTGCTGTGCGCATTATAAAAGACATTTGGAAACGCTTAGTGCGAATTGGTGGAATAGCAACCAGATAGGGATGGTAACTGGCAGTGCGTCTAGATGTCCGATGGTAGAAGGGGGCCGGCGGAATGAGGTCGTGGAGTTCTTGAGCACACTCACCGAAGTACAATCAGTAGAAGATCGACAAGCAGGCAACCTTGCGGCGATGAGCCAAGCTATGAAGCTTGGCATCCACCAGTTTGACGTCGCCAATGAGTCTCTTAGCTCTGCGTTCCACCGAGTCAAGCGTGGCTAGTTGGTACTTAGGTGATCCATCCCAAAGCAACACGCAAGATCGGACTTGCGCTTTGTAAAGAGTTAAAAGCTGTCCAGGCGTAAAGTATCACTTCACCCTATTAAGGACGCACAGTTTCTTGGCCGCAGTTAGGGCTTTGTACTCGATGGAGGCGCCAAAGTTGAAACCAGATGTCAACTACGTGCCTAGGAGCTCAAGTCGATCAGTTACAGGAAGAGATGTACCCCGAAAAGTAGGAGCTTGAGCGAAACGACTCCTTTTAGCGGTAAAAAGACACGCCTGCGTTGTGGTGGCGTTAAAAGAGACCAGATTATCATCACCCCGCTGGGAGACAAGGCTTAAGGTCAAATCTGTCCGCTCTACCATGGCCTCTCTCAAAGAACAAACTTCGACTCCGCTGGTTTTTGCGCTGGACAAGAATCTCTCTGAAACTGTACTGCCATCTGCGTACCCAACAATAGCAGGCTGAAGCAGGTCATTGATGTGCAGCAGGAAAAGAGTTGCAGAGAGAACAGACCCCTGAGGAACTCCGGCATATCAATAGCCATAAGTTCAGAGGAGCAGCCATCAGCGACTAGTCTGATCGACCGTTCACTAAGGAAATCTGATATCCAACTACAAAAATCAGCTGGGATGCCATAAGCAGGAAGCTTGCTGAGCAGAGCAGCGTGCCAGACCCTGTCAAAGGCCTTCGAAATGTCAAGCGATACAGCAAGTACTTCGCCGTGTTTCTCGATGGCTACGCCACAGCAGTGCGTGACATACACAAGAAGATCGCCAGTTGACCGTCCCCGGCGAAAGCCATATTGACGATCACTGAGAAGATCATTGTCTTCAAGGTAGGTCAGCAACTTATTGTTCAGTATCCTTTCCATAACCTTGAACAGAATGGAGGTAATGGCGATTGGACGGTAATGGGCAGGGTCTGCACGGTCGCCCTTTTTGGGCACTAGTTGTACATTTACAAGCTTCCAGGATTTCGGCACCGTTCTTTTTTCAAGAGAGAGGTGGAACAAACGTGTCAACACAGGAAATAGTTCAGGCGCACACTGCCTCAACACTCTCGCTGGAATGCCGTTAGGCCCGCTGGCCTTGTTCACGTCTAGACTGCACAATACTCTTCGGACCTCTTTAATGTGAACTGCGATATCCGGCATCGAGGAGTCAACACAGTAGGTGGTTGCTTGGAGCCAGCGACCAGATGTGAATTGCATGCAAAGAGAGATACAAATAAAGCTCTTTCACTTGCAGAGTGAGCCAGCGACCCATTGGAGGTAAAGTGGGACGACGGAAATTCGTTTCAGCCTTATAGACAAGTACCAGAACCGTTTACTACCTGAAGGGTGCGAAGCCAGCCTGGCCCTTTTCTTCGTGCGAACCCTACGTGCTCTAACTTTGCGGTCGCAAGCCTTGATGCAGGCTTGGTAGGCAGACTCTTTTCGGGCCTTAGCGTGGGTGCATTCTGCATTATAATAATAATAACCTGGGACAGTATTCACACACGGTCATCTGATCCCAAACTAAGCAGAGCGTGTACTATGGAAACCGATAACTGATATACTACATATACTACTTTTTTTTTTGTAAATACATATTTATATAGATGATTACACCCAGACTCAGAACAAACAGATAGTTCATGCACACAAATGTTTTTCCTCTATGGGAATCGAACCCACGACCTGCGGCATGATAAGTGGTATCTTAACCAACCACGCCAACCGGCCTGTCGTATACCATTATACCAAGGCCGGGATTTGTGACCGAGCGGGATGTAGGAGAATGAAATAAAATACTCCATTCCCTGCCTAATCACGTCCGCAACTACGTCAGCACAGCACGAGGGGTCACCCGAGGAAAAGTACACTTGCCGCCATATATAAGACGCAAAAAAATGCTGCATCTCATCCCAGTCTGCTGACTCGTATCGCCATACTCGCCTCGTGCCTCTAGGACTCTCATCTGGAGGACAGCAGGTCGATATGGATTTCACCAGACCGTGGTCAGACGTTCCCAGCAGGACTGAGACCAATAATGATTGACTGTCTGGATCAGATGCCGGCAGAAGGTCCATGCAATTGGGTGTATGGTCGTCAACATCCGGTACCCGCGTTGCCACATTCACTATCTGGGTTAGATCTAGCGTTATAGCAAACTTGCGCGCCTCCAACCTAGCATGGTCAGTTTTCTGGTACGGGAACAACCACTCTTTATGATGGGCGTTGAAGTCCCCCAGAAAAATGAGCTTCGCTGTTGGATACCGTTGCTGGACTACGTCACTCGACTCCATGAGGAAATTAAAGAGCGCTGTTAGACGCTGGTGCGCGATCGGTAGACGCCGATGTAGATAGATTTCTCCACGCCAGTATCCACAAGTAGCCATATGGCAGAAAAACCCGATTTCTCAAAGCAACAGAGATGACGACAACAAATATCATCGCGAACGTACACACAGATCCCAGCTTGCTTCTTGAACTTGTGTTCAAGAGAGTAACCCGGGTAGCTGAGGTACGCGACGTCCGACAGCGTTGTTATCTTCGTCTCCGTTAGGAAAAACAGGTGCGGCTTCTCGGTCTCAAGTTGGTGGTGGACCGGATCGAGATTAGAGTGCAACCCCCTGATGTGAGTGAGGTGCACTTTCAGTGGGAGGAAGTGCACCCTTTGTTTACCCTTATTTTTATTTACTTTGGTCATTTGAGTGGAGTTGTTGGGGAAAAAAGTCGATTGTCGAAGCACTACTTAGTGACCCAAGTGCAACACTAGAGCCCCCCGGATATGGTCACCGGGTCCTCCCATCCAGTCGCCGGCTGGCACGGTGGAGCATACCTACCGGGAGTTTTCGCAAGTTGGCCGGGTAGCCTTTGACACGCGGCTGACGTGCCACTTGGGCCCCCTATTGACTGCAGGCTGGCACAGTGCTTCGGATCCCGCTACCCTCCAAAATGATAACCCGGCTAGCTGACTCAGAGACCAAGACCGGTTCCAAACAGGACAGGCCAGCTGGCGTGGTTGGTTAAGATACCGCCTATCATGTCGCAGGTCGTGGGTTCGATTCCCATTGAGGAAAAACATTTGTGTGCATGAACTGTCTGTTTGTTCTGAGTCTGGGTGTAATCATCTATATAAGTATGTATTTACAAAAAAAAAAGGTAGTGTATGTAGTATATCAGTTATCTGGTTTCCACAGTACAAGCTCTGCTTAGTTTGGGATCAGATGACCGTGTGTGAAATGACCCCAGGGTCCTGAGAAATGTATTTCTCAGGACCCTGGGGTCCCGGACCTTTGGAAGGCGTACGAAGAGCCGAAGCCAACTCGCAGAGGCCCCTTAAATAATTTTAAATGATGAGGAGGCACCAACCGACGATTATCCCTGTATGCACTATGCAAGTGCACCCAAGGACAACCCCCGGTTGGTACAGGACTATTGTTGTACGTGGAAACAAAACATATTGGGCTATGGGTTTGGGTGGCTAAAGTGGATTGGGTAACTTGAACTATGGAAGAACTATGTCCCCTGCCTGACCAATGTTATATATTATACACGGATAAAATGGCAGGGGGTGACTTGCACACTCAATAATGGGCCCCCGGAGACGGCCGCTAGCACATAGTGACGTAGCGACAAGGGGGCAACACTTCCTGAGGTGCTTGAGGAGTGGAGAGGTATTCCACGGCTATCAGGACAATCCCGGAAGTACGGTCAAGATCCCTACCAGCACCTTACTGGAATACTTCCTTCCTCCGAGCACGTTTGCTCTTGCGAATCTCCACTCAAGCCGGCCAATAAAGGCAAGAAAGAGGTGGGAGCTCTGTTCCTCGTCAGTGTTCACTCCAGCCGGCCAATAAAGGCAAGCCAGAAATGAGGACAAGATTTCTCTCGGGAGATAGGGTCCGTGGGGTCGCTACTACCCAACAGCTCGCCACATGCTGCCCTGCGGGTTTCTGTATCTCTCTTGGTCTGGCTCCTCATCCTAGACCCGTTCAGGCAAAGTAAACTGTACCGGCAGAGACCTAAGGTTTGGAGCGCGCAAGCCCCACCACGACGTCAACGTAGAGATACAGCGGTTGGGTTATTATTATTATTATTAAACAGCGCAACTGACAAACTCCTCTCCCAAAGGCACTGGTATTCCCACACACCGACGGAACACCGCAAGATGCTTGGCGCCAGACTCCGGTGGGATGGTGGTTGCGAGCCAGGCGGCCCCTTGCGGAGCCTACCACCGCTAAATGGGATCGTTCAGCCGTACACAGGAAAGCCTGTGATGCTGTTGCCCGGGGTGGACCACTAGAAGGTAGATCCCAAACCACCCCATCTAGCCTGATTTCTTCTTGACATAAGTGACAATCAATAGGTATATAGTTGCTTGGCAACCAAAAAGTTCTAATTTTAACATCTCTCAACAAATACCTATCAGGTCAGTGATCTTTCTGATCCTCGGTCTTGCTAGTGGTTTGGTCAGGATATCTGCCAGCTGATCTTCACTAGATACCTTATCGACTTTTAAATCACCGCCAGTCACCAATTCTCTCACAAAGAAATGTCGAACTTGGATATGCTTAGTTCGTCGATGGAATTCGGGATTTTCTGCCAGCCTGATTGCAGCTTCGTTATCTACTCTTATGTATGGAATCTCCTTAAGAGTGACAAGATCACTCATAAGCCAAGATAGCCAAACAGTCTCTCTGGCTGCTTCACTAGCGGCTACTACTTCTGCTTCGGTGGTCGAA
This sequence comes from Dicycla oo, assembly GCA_948252095.1. NCBI lineage: Eukaryota > Metazoa > Arthropoda > Insecta > Lepidoptera > Noctuidae > Dicycla > Dicycla oo. Next base: position 38,145,474 of record OX411709.1, on the reverse strand, counting down.
ATTGAAACGCTTGCCTGTCTTTGGCTTAGCCACGACACCGCTCCTCCTGCATATATGCACAGCACTCCAATAGTGGATTTACCAGTGCTGATATCTCCTGCATGGTAAGCATCACTATAACTTTCCAAAATGCCTAGTTTGTAACCTCTCTTGTACATGTTACCTAGATATGGCGTGTACTGCAAACATCGCATTAGGCGCTTTAGTCGTACACAGTCTGCTTCTTCTGGGTTTTCCAGACTTCGTGAGACTACACTTACAGCAGGTCAGGTCTAGTGCATACCATCAAGTAAGCCAAGGCTCCGACAATTTGCCTGTAGTAAATATCTTTCATATAACTCATGTCCACCTTCTCGCTCCATGTACTGTCTTTTGCTATCGGCGTCGAGACCGGTTTGCAGGTGTCCATTCTGAATCTCCGCAAGATCTTATGTATATACGACGTTTGGAATATCTTAATTCCATCTCCTCTGCCTTCTATCTCTACTCCAAGAAAATAGGACGCAGTTTTCATAGTTATTTTGAAACGACGTTTGAGCTCCTCCATCAACTCGTCTATCAGTGCGTCATTGGATCCGACGACCAGACCGTCATCCAAGTACAAAGCTACTATAAGCTTTCGACATCCTCTCTTTTGTTAATACGAATGAGAGGATGTGGAAAGCTTATAGTAGCTTTAGCTAGATAGGGTCTGCCTCAGTTGCCTTGAATCCTATTTCTTTGAAATAATCTAGAATACACCGATTCCAGCAACGTGGTGCTTGCTTTAGCCCATACAGACTCTTCTTCAAAAGACATACTTGACCGGAGCCGTCATTATAACCTTCTGGTTGTTTCATGAAGATCTCTTCACTTAACGAGCCGTACAGGAAGGCAGATGAAACATCTCTCTGTCTCATCGACATACCTTCGCTCGCTGCTGTACTAATCACTGAACGAACAGTTGCCATTCTGGTCACAGGACAAAGGTCTGCAAGTAGTCTATACCTTTCTTTGATGAAAACCTTTTATCACCAAACTAGCCATGTACTTCACCATCAGCATTCATCTTGACTTTAAAAATTCACTTACTAGGTAAAGCTTTTCTGCCCTTGGGTAGATTCACAAGCTTCCATGTGTCACTTTCCTTCAAAGAACTGATTTCGCTGTCCATGGCCTTTTCCCATAGCTCTTTATTTGGGCTTCTCATCGCATCTTTGTACGTTTCTGGTTCATTGTAACCCATTATTGCGTTCATAACAAAGTCTTTGAATCTATCTGGAGGTCGTAACAAAGAACGGTCTCGAAGTATCGTCTTCACGTTCATCTGCGATAGTTTCATCATTGATATCATCTTGATATTCATCAACGACATTATCATCTTCGTTAACGTTTCCATTCTCCTCCGATTCAATAGACTGTTCAGTTATAACATTTTTTGCGTCATGTAACTTTTTTCTGACAGCTAGATTTCGTTCACGTATATCCATGATAGTTTCACTGACTCTTTCAATATCAGGCAGAACAGGACTTCTTTGTCCATTATCTCTCAAAGCATCTCTACCATGGTCTACTTCAATATTTATTTTCCGGACTACAGACTGCTTCAGGTTTGTTGTGGAGTGTACGGCATAATGAGTCTTTGCTTTATTCCAGCTTGTCCGAGTAGATCTCGTACATTCCTGTTACCGTATTCGCCACCATTATCGCTTAAAACCTCGATAATATTATGTCCAGCATTTCTAGCCTCAGTTTCTCGGGAACTTCAGATTTATTTTTAAGGAAATATAATTATATATCTGTATCGTGTGAACTCATCCTTAAACAGTACGAAGTATCGATATCCAGAGACACTCCGAAGAAAAGATCCACAGACATCTAAGTGTATGCGCTCACCAGGTGTTGTTGCCTTTTCGCTAACACCAAATGGTTTCATGTGCGCTTTACCAAAGATAGAACCTTCGCATATATCCCCACTGTTAGATGTCTTTACTCTTAACTCCTTCTCTACCAATCTTTTGATATGTCTCTTGTCTTGATTTCCGATACGCTCGTGCCATAATTACAGCGTATCTCCATGCTCAATTATGTTAATATTGAAAAATCAGCACATGTGGTGTGATGTCACGTACATCAGCACGTCACGTATAGCACATAGTTTAAGTTAAGATAGATAAGGTATGTTCATTAGTTTATTGGAATAGTATCACGCACGCGCTATGTACATATACATTAATAATTAAAGAGACAACACTCTTCAGTGGAGTCATGGAGAAGTACACATCGTAGTGTTTATTCAACCTTCCTCAAACATCGCATGGCGACCCTCCATTCAGTCGACTGGACGGTGTTATAATTACTCAGTTAGAAGCTGGTCGGCGTCACTACAAAAATAATAATAGTAACTCGGGGGAGGCTGGATCGCTCCAACGCAAATGTATACGTACACCCGTGGTGGAGCGACCCAGACTGCCAGGCACTTCTTCTCTTGCCACCGAGCAGGTGGGCAGGTTGCGGATAGCCCAACACCGGCTGCGGGACCGACTGTGTAGGCCGATCCGTACCCGGAGCATCTCAAGAGAGATCTCGGACAAGAGAAGTTCCCGAAGCCCAAATCCCAGGCTTAGGGTAACCCATAGGGGCATATCACAATTGCGGCGATAAGTCCCCTCTTTGAGGAGTGGTTGAAGACGCGCCACGGCATCCTCACCTTCCGCCTGACGTAGGTCCTCACCGGACACGATTGCTTCAGGAGGTTCCTGTTCCGGATAAGGCGGGAGAAAACGCCCGGGTGTTACCATTGTGTGGACTGCCCGGAGGACACGGTGGAGCATACGGTGGAGGTCTGCCCGGCTTGGGCAGAGCACCGCCGCGTCCTCGCGGAGGCGATCGGCGGTGGCGATCTCTCGCGTCCGGCCCTGGTACAGGCCATGGTACGGAGCGAGAGTGCATAGGAAGCCGTCACCCCCTTAATGCGAAGCAGTAATGCTTGCGAAGGAGGAGGCTGAACGCGTGAGAGAGAGGCAATCTTTGCGCCCTTACGCCCCTAGTCGCCGCAGGAGACGCCCTGGGCGTCGGGAATCGATAGCCGATTCCCGGCCACCGTAGGCGCGGGCTTGCTGATGGCAAGCAAAGGGTAGCTCGCCGTCCGGTAAGGGCCAGGCCCTAGTCGAGGGCGCGTTGTGTTCCACGCGCGCCTCAAAGAGATGTCAGCACTAGCTGAAGGGGTCCGCTAGGGCCGATGCCCGCCAGGGTGACGGGTTGTTCGAAAGAGTTACCGTGGCCCTGGCACAGGCAACTGAAGGAACACGGATGGGTTTCTCCACCCAGAGCGGGAGAAATAGTTTGATGATTTCCCATCCAAAAAAATAAGGTAACCCATATACCTATTCCTATGTAATTATCACCTAACCAAGCCATCCTTCCTTATCCACACATCCCGTTGATCCCAAATCCCTAGGCCAAAACCCAGGTCTAGGGTGACCCTAAACCCACACCCAGCGAATAACAACACCACGGTATCTCTACAGACCTAGGGTGACGAGATAGAAAGAAATAAGTGAAAAAATCCTTAAATTTCATATAAAACACAGTTGTATTGCGTTATATGCGTGACTTAATATTTGTAAAAATTGAGAATTAAACTTTGTCAATAAAAACAAAAGCAAAAAATGTTGTTATACAACATTGGTTTGTATGTAGAGATAATCTGAAAAACTAATATTTCTTTGAAAAATTGATATTTGTCTCTTTTTAGGGTTCCGTACCTCAAAAGGAAAAAACGGAACCCTTATAGGATCACTGGAGGTCAACTTCGGGGGCAAAGAAGAAAATTAAAAAAAAAAATGTAAACTGTACCGCGTGACATATCCAATGAAAGGGCTTACTGTGAGAGTCTCAGATGTATTTTTTATTAATTTTATAACAAACCTTTTTAAAGTTATTTAAGAAAATAGACGCAAATTGACTATTTCCCCGTATCTCCGAAAGTACTGAGCCTAAAATTTTGGAAAAAAATACAGATTTTAGTTCAATACCTACAGATTACAGGAAAACCTATAAGAAGTCGATGATCTTAAAACACCATGGTAAATCTCTCAATATTGAGCGTACAAACTTACATTTGTCCATAGTTAAACAAAAAAAACACACACATTAGTTGTAATGTGGGTTGGATCCTTTTCGTTTAACTATGGACGTCCGTAGTTGGAATGTATGGGAGAACATGTTCTTCAACTACACTGTTAAGGTTGTTCTTGGGATAAACTCATCCCAACAACGGAACAACCCTTCATTGTGCGTGGTCCGTCACGCACTTGACCGGTTTTTTTTAAACTAACCTGCTTTAAGTACAGTTTTTTTGTATGTTTTTATATTACTTTCTTGGGAGCGGGCCGGCAGTTCCGACATAGGTAGCGATCGCTATAGGTATATATATTATTATAGCCTTAATTCATCCACCAAATTAGAGGTGGCAGCACTTTCCATACATGCAAAGGAGACCTTTCATTTTTGTATAGGACTCCGGCCATAACATGTACGCTTTAGAGAACCTGGGAAACGAACCCCTGAATACAATAGGTAAAGAATGTTTTTTTTTTTTTTTTTTCATAATAACTAATATATTAGTTTTTAAACCGACATGGTCACTGACATTATCATTAGAACTTAAAACGGGATAATTACCATGTATATTAACTGATTTGAGTTTCCGATATTTCGGCACTGTTGCAAGTGCCATGATCACGGATAAACTGAAGACGGAACGGACGGATAAACGGAATTGTGTAAAGACCGCAAGAGTACGGAAAAAGTTCGCGAGCGGACACAGTGAGTTTTGTGTGTCGAGAACAGAATCGAGTTGTGAGTGTAACAAGTGACAATGGTAGCGGTGTCAATCGCACTAAACGAACAAGAAAGAGGGTAGACCGTTTTGTCTGCTCGTAAACATCCACCCGCAATAACTTCGGTTTATCCGTGATCATGGCAAAAGTGGGCCCATCGAGACACAATCATATCGTTTGAACTATTTCTGTCATTGTCATATAATAAATATATTGGTATGATATTTTAAGTCATACCAATAATATATTTATAATTTTATAATTATCGGATGAAAAGTTAAAACATAATTATTGTAGAATAAGTATATAGATGCCCTACGTATCATCATTTAGCCAAAAGACGCCCACTGCTGGAGATAGTAGGCGTCCCCCAAGCACAATCGCTTCGACTGGTTCTGTGCTTCCCGCATCCAGCGGTTGCCTGCGGCTTTCACAAGAACTTATTTATAAATAAATGAAACTACAATTTTCAGATGTCAAAGATTTATTCATCTTCTCTTACTAATAAATACATCGTCAAGAAAAGGTGCTGGTGCCACAACATTATTTTGGTATTGAGCTCAACCAAGGTACGAGACTAATAGACTATTGTCGTCACAGTGCACAACATCCAACAGTTCGTATGCCACGGATGCAACTGCATTATTATCCTTCGATACTATTTTCCCAATAATGTGTGGTAGTTATTAGGATATATGAATAATATATTTTATTACTTTAGTGTTGAGATTTAATTCTTCCTCTTATGAAAATACTTTCATGTGATGACAGTGTACCTGACACCATGGTCTCACTCCATAGTTCGGTCAGAGGGTCGTCTTAGGGGTTCTACCACAAAAGATCCATTCTGCCTTATATGTTCACCAAAGTAACTCCATGCTTGTTTGATTTGGTGTATCCCTAAAGCAAATAAATAAGGTCAGACATGGTCATTTGTGGGGAAAACTTCTAGCAGTAGGGGTGATATTTGCGTTTATACTTAAAAAAAATAGCTCTTCATCAGATTTCATTGTTTAAAATAATATAATTAAGTAGATATTTATATTATTTTAAACAATGAAATCTATTGCATTCGGCAAATTCATTCAATATTGCCTCAGCATCTGAACGGTCTACCAAGGGAGAATGGAAGACATTTAAAAATAGCAGCACATATTTTAAGGTCATCCATTAAATGGGAGGATGCAAAATGGAAATATTCGTGTCAAAATAATTTAACCTGTAGTTTAAAGCGACTGTCAACAACCTCTACAACCCACCTACATAAAGTTACAAGCCTACATTTATTTGCTTTGGTTGTTGACGGTTGGGTATTGCCGGTACAGGTTTCATTTTGAAATAATAATTTCATTATGCCTGCATACACATAGACATAGTTGCTGGATATGGACCGCACATATTATTATGTGACAATCACTTGCCACGAACAGAAAAGGCTTAACTAAATTATGGTATTTGTGGAGGCTGCAAGTCATTTTTTGATACAGATAATTGGACGACTTTTGAATATATAGGGTGACTGGTGACCGATGGTGGTGGTGGATTAGTGACCGATACTTAAACACATGATTGTACTCATGATAATAAACATTTTTTACCAAACCTGAAATCGCGTAAGCGCGGCGACAAGGTCACGCGTCTATGCGACTTCTATTGCCTTATTATTAAGATTTCTGTGGTCAAAAATAAGGGCATTGATTGCGCTGTGCATGCGACACAGCGGGGAATGCGCACGGGACACCGTGCGGCACTGTGCAGTCGCGAACAGTCTGTGCCGGCGGTTGGACCGGTGGCGTAGGTAATTATCAGGGACATAAAATGTGCATAGTATGTTGTGCAATTCTGGGGAGTCAATTACATTGCGTAAAATTTTCAGTGTAGTGATGATCTGCGTTCGAGACCGCCGGACAGCTAAGGAGTTATATCCTAGAATACCTAGTAAAAAATCCGTGGGGTACATAAATGGATAGTACCCGTGGTTTATCTTATACAAGTAGCGTAGGAAGGCCTTTTGAACTTTTTCGATTACTAGGGTGTATGTTGATTCATATGAACTCCAAACACAAGCTGCATATTCTAATTTACTTCTGACAAGGGAATTATATAATAGTTTGATGATGTTAGGGTTGCGGAAGTCACGTGCATTACGCAAGACAAAGCCCAGTCGTCTGTATGACTCGGCAGCAACTAAATGTCAGGCGACTATCGAATGTCACACCAAGATCACGGATGTTGAATACGCGAGTTACCTTTGTATCACCCAATGTGTATATGGCTTGACTAGGTCGTGATTTACGGCTGAACGTCATAACATAACACTTACTAGTATTAAAATACAATTTATTAGTAACACTCCAATGTAAGACTCGGTCAATGTCGCTTTGAAGATCATCACAAATGCAATTCTCGGCAATTTCGAGTACTAACTTTAAATCGTCCGCATATAGCAGACATTTTGCATGTTATACAACACTAACAAGATCATTGATCATTAAAAGAAAGAGTAATGGGCCAAGAACTGATCCTTGAACTTGAAGAACTGACTCCAGATCGCGTGTGGTAAGATCCCGAAAGAAAGCACCCATGAGCAACAAATTGTTTCCGGTTCAAGAGATAATTAGCGAAAAAACGCAGAAGCTTTGGTGTGAATCCCATGACTTGAAATTTGCTCAGTAAAATGTCTAGTCCACTGCATCGAATACCTTTCTGAAATCAAAATAGAGAACATCCACTTCATGCCCCCCCTATCCAGACCCTCCGATACCCAATCAACGAGTGACAATAAATTTGTTTCGACTGAGCGACCTGGTCGGAAGCCATGTCGTTCATCACATAACTGGGATTTTAATTGGTGGTAAATTTCCTTATGCGCAATTGTTTCAAACACCTTGGCTGGACATGATAAAACGGCAATAGGACGATGTTCCTCAACCGAGGACTTATTGTTGGTTTTAGGTATCGGCGTAACTTGAGATACCTTCCATTGGTCGGGATATATGCCACTTTGAAGTGCCAGGTTCATTATATAGGTGAGTGGAAGAGCAAGATAATCCCTACAGCTTATTAAAATATATGGTGGAACTTTGTCAGGGCCGACTGAGCTACGCGGCTTTAGTTTACGAATTCCATTCTTAACCTGAGATATGGTGAAATTTTCAATGTGTATGTAGCCCCCGTCAGTTGTAGCTGCAACAGGTAATATATTATCAGCATCCAACTTAGGGTTCTGTGGCAAAAATACACTAGAAAAATACTCAGCAAAGGCATTCGCTGCATCACTGCCGGTGAAGGTTTTGTTTTTGTAGCTCATTGTCGGCTCAAAGCCACCTTTGGACCGAAGACTTTTGATGTACTGCCAGAATTGAAGTGGGTTACTTCTAATGCGATTTTCAATTGATGCAGTGTAAGTTTTGTATGCACAATCAATGCGTTCCTTTAGAGCAGATTGAATACTATTAAAGGCTAAATACACATTAGGGTCAGCACAACGTTTCCATTGTCTGTAAAGCTTAATTTTATGATTCAAATCTCGAATAATGTCCGAGGAGAACCAAACAGGATATCGTTTCCTATTAGAAATTGCTCTATTTTTTTTTTTTGGTACGCAGGTATCGAATATTTTATAAAGCATTCTGTAAAACTCACCAGCAGCCGACGGTACATCCGTGGCACAAGTATGTACTCGTATGAGTATGAATCAAATTTAAATAAAAGTTACCTGTCTTGGGGCAATTACATTGGATATTGCGTCTCTCTGAGGCCCACTTGTTAAATAATGGGTTCTCCTTGTTAATAACGGTACAAGGTACAGGCACCACACACATTCATTTGTTTCATAAATGTTCCACTAACATATTCTATTGCATAAGCCTGAATTACTTCTGTACTGTTACGAGTGCTATCAAGAAGATAAGCTACAGAATTAAAACGCTTCACATAGTGCAGCATCAGCAGAAATCTGAAACAGAGATTTATAGTCTCATGTTACATAGGTACCTATACTCTGAAGACAAGTTTTTCTTTATATCTATTCAAAACACTGTTCAATTATTAGTTCAAAGTCGTAAGTTTTTAAATCTGTTCGTCTGAAAATATAATTCTTACCTCATGAATGGCTCATCTTGTTGTCTTGTTCACTTATGAACATAATCTCTGGACTCAAATCTGATGCAACATAGTGATTTTCATCACCGAGCTCGTAACTTTAGTTTTCATCAGAGAATATACCTACTTTTAATGCGCCGAAGTCCAGACGAACAAGACAAGTCCAAAGCGAGAATATAATAAATAATTAAATAGGGAGAACAAGATCAAGACTGACTGATTGATGTCAATATCCTACCAGAAGTACCTACCTACAAATCCACAAAAGTAGAATATATTTTTTTTAGTCAAAATAAAAATTAATCATCACACTTTCTTATAGTCAAAAAAGTTGTATAAGATTGATATCTTAAGTAATAGCACTGAAATACATACGTAAAATCACGTCTACGTGATATTATTATGTTTGAATAAAACATGATTTCTGGACGAAATCAGTATGCAAGTAAGACGCGACACCATGTTCTAAAATATGGCAATAATGTGAAAAACAATTATTTTTTGCGCCGAAGTAATCAAGGTAATATGTAGGAAAGAATATTTTTCCTCTATTCATGACATTTTTTCCTCTTATTTCATTAACGTACACTTTATGGCCGAAAATGAAATATCTCCTTTTACCACTGAGTTGCTACTCTTTCTCAACATTATTACTTTACTCTTTGCTGTCTACCACAGACATATTATAAAGAATAGCAGACCAAACATTCGCTAAAAATTGCGTAGCCATTACGCACACATAGAGAATGTTGTCAATACAGGGCCGAACTAGGGCCGATTTCCTTGATAACAAACTAAACTAAATTTAAGGTCAGAGCATCTTTGCAAAATCGATATTCTCGGGTTATAAGAAGTGTAGATTACTTATCAATAAAGTCTTAACGAATAGAACCATCTATATCCGTGGTTATTGTAAAAGGCGACTAAGGGAGTATTTTGACAGGACTATGGGCAGCAGTCCACTCTGCCCCGTTTGACGACCGGCTTGACGGTATATACCTATATTTTACATACAATAAAAATTTCGCAACGTAACCCTCAACGGGGTTTTAACCGCGCGCACTTGTACGCGTCAGCGTTTATAAAATACAATGTCCGTATGGATTGAGGAGACACTTCAGATTTTAAAAGGAAACACCCCCTTATTTAGTAGGAAAGCAAATAATTTTGTAGGCCTAATTCTGAAATTTATAGTAAAATATATGCAAAATTATATCAATGTAAACGTGGCTCCTCAATCTAAACATCTGAATTGAGGAGCTACCTGAAAGTATTTATGAATATTTTTGAAAATTTTATATCATTTAATAGTAATTGTGAAGTCTCTAGTAAAAATCTGAGTCCAGTACTGTGAATATTGAAGAATATACAATACTTTTAATGTGGCTCCTCAATCTATAGGTACATAAGAGCGTGAATCTCGATGATAGTAATTGGTCAATTTATATTCCACACCAAAAAACATTTAGTAGTAAGTGTGGTCGAATTTGTAACACAAAGTAGTGAATTTAGTAAATAAACGCATTTTATTTGGCTCCTCAATCCTGACGTTATTGTGAGATCACAACAGAATTAAAAACCAGAGACACTAACATTTAGTATAAATGTCTACTAAATACATATGTAGGTACATACATATATATTAACATTGTATATATTCGGTAATAAATTAGTCAATTCGATCACTAGGTAATCTGTTAGATAGACAAATCTATTTCCACTACTTGACCACATTATGCACAATATATGTTTTTATTGATATTCCGTTAGTTTTGAATAAAATAAAGATAGTAAAAATAACCACGGCTATAATTTCATCAAGTTTGTTATAGTTGTTATTAAATTTTTCAATCCCGGGAACCCAGGATTACTTATTTATTTAGAAAGAAATATCCAAATTATTCTTTCGTCTAAAGAAGTTTAGGTATATTAGCGCCCGAATATCCGATCTAAAGTCTCCCACCATCTCCCAGTTCTTGAAACGCAATTCCAAGCGTTTCTTCGACTCAGCCACCAACCATCGCAACCCTCTCGTTGTCGAGGCGGCTAGCTATGTCCCCTCCCGTATTAGTAAGGTCCGCCGCCCAAGGCTTGTCCTCTCAGATCTCGACGACCCCATAACTCTTTTCCAGGAGAGAAGTAGGGACCGTAGGAACAAAAACAAATCGACATTCCGACCTCGCCACCGAGGTAATCGTACTCCCCCCCGTCCCTTGCTCGGGAATGAAGTGCCAGTTGGTGGCGTAGCTGAGCCAGTAGCTTTAAACTCCCCGATCAATAATAATCACTCTAATTTGATCCAGCCTGTCCCATCTTGCTGTCATCCCCCCAGCGACGCCCTAAGCGCTCGTTCCCCACAGGGGGAGCCCTTAGCGTGTAGTTGCTTAGTCTGTAAGTTTTATGCCCCTGGCTGGAGGCTTTGAGTTCGCTTAAGGCAGCCATAGGATTGACCGGTTAAGTAGTCACGGCCTCTCTAGGCCAACTACGAGATGCCAAAAAAAAGATCTATAGTTATAATGCATCAGTCAGTGAATCAGTGTTGACCCGTTAGGTAGTTTAAGCATTAAAAACTAATAATTTCGCAAGCAATGGTAAATTGCAACGTTATAAGCATTTTACTGAATGAAGGATTTTTTACAGGTAATAGTAATAATAATAAGCAATTTTCAACTGATGGAACTATTGAAGGTAACCGAAACTTTCAGTAGTGCCATCAGGATGGAATTTGGTGTGGACAAATGTGCGGTCATGCATGTAAAGTGGGGGGGGGGGGGGGGTTTGGAATCCGTAGGAACCCAACTCTCGGATTCCATACACCTAAGACCCCTCTCCTCACTCGAAACTTACAAGTATTTGGGTATGTCGGAAGCGTTAGGCATCAACGCTGCTGACATGAAGCAATCGCTGAAGGAGCGCTTCTTTAGCCGCCTGAACAAAGTATTTAATAGTCTTCTATCAGGCGGAAGCAAGGTGCGCGCCTTCAATGGTTGGGTCATGCCGGTTTTTAACCGACTTCCAAAAGGAGGAGGTTATCAATTCGTCTGTATGTTTTTTTTTTTTTTTTGTATGTTTGTTACGCGATTACTCAAAGACGCATGGACCGATTTAGAAAATTCTTTTTTGGTTTGATAGGGTATACTTCCGAAGTGGTCCCATATAAATTTTATTAACTTTGCTTGGGAAGTTTTCGAGTTAGCTTCAATAATGCGTATATTTCGCACTTATTTTATGTGGATGATGTGATGGTGTTTTAATAACTTCCTATCACTGTTATTTACATGGCTATACCTACAATTATTGTGCTCAATTATGTATTCGAATTAGTGTGGGGTAGGTTCCACAACTAAAAAGTGAAAAATAAAAACTTTTTAGCAAAAAATAAAACCGACTTCTACAAAGTGAAAAATAACTTTAATTTCGGAAGTCGGTGGCAAAAAACGAAAATACAAAACCCAAGACACCAACTACCGAAATTAAAGTTATTTTTCACTTTGTAGTGTTTTGTTTTGGAAGTCGGTTTTATTTTTTGCTAAAAAGTTTGTTGATGTACTCTTTCGGTATACTCAAATGGACTCAGACAGAAATAGACGCCTTGTATAGGAGGGTTCGCACACTGCTGACTGCAAATCGGATGCATCACCCACGGTCATCGGTGATGAGACTGTATATTTCGCGGAAGTGTGGTCGAGGCTTCTTAAATGCTAAGACCCTGCACAACCGTGAGGTATGCAGTCTCAGGGAATACTTCCTAGAAGCCGACGTGGGGATGCACCGAGACGTGGTCTCAGTGGACAAGGGCCTCACCCCGCTCTCCTTGGCTAACGAGACCTGGCGCAAATCTATAGTATTAGATACTAATGACCGCAAGGAGGTATGGCAGAGCAAAGAGCTTCACGGGCGCTTTTACCGGGTCCTACATGGGCCTGATGAACCAGGATACGGACGCCAAGAGGTCTACACCTCTTGGCGTCCGTATCCTGGTTGCGATCCGGTGAACTCTTTGGTGAAACCGAAGGTTTTATCTTTGCGATTATGGACGAAGTTATAATGACGAACAACTACCGGAAATATATTGTGAAGGACGGCACGGTTGACATCTGTCGGGCATGCCACCGTCCGGGGGAATCCGTCACATTATTTCTGGCTGTTCTCGTCTGGCTAACGGAGACTACTTGCATAGACACAACCTTGTAGCCAGGATTATCCATCAGCAACTTGCTCTGCAATATAATCTTGTGGAATCGGAAGTACCGTACTATAGGTATGTGCCCGACCCAGTTCTCGAAAATGGCAATATCACGTTGTATTGGGATCGATCTATCATCACTGACAGGACTATTGTTGCCAATAAGCCAGATATAGTGGTGATAGATTGAATAGAGCGTCGCACAATGATTGTTGATATAGCGGTTCCGCATGACGAGAACCTCGTGAAAGCTGAAAAAGATAAACAGATTAAGTATCTTGATTTGGCTCGCGAGGTTGTCGACATGTGGGATGTGGATACAGCAATCATTGTGCCGATAGTTGTAGAGTCTCGACCTGAGGAGGCTCTCGTTAGGCAGCTGGATCAAGGACTTGATCCAGAAAGCGGTACTTCTGTACACGGCACGTATTGTTAGGAGGTTCCTCTCTCAGGAGCCCTGACCATCGGTAGCTTGGACCCTGTTCCCGATACCGGTGGGCTACTATTTTTTATATTTTTAAATGTTTTTATTTATTTTAAGTTTTTATAAAAATATTTAAAAATGTAAATCATATGTACATATAATAAAAATAAAGGAAATAATAATAATAGTAACCCCACCGCTGTATCTCTACGTTGACGTCGTGGTGGGGCTTGCGCACTCCAAACTTTAGGTCTGTGCCGGTGGAGTTTACTTTGCCGGAACGGGTCTAGGATGAGGAGCCAGACCAAGAGAGATACAGAAACCCGCAGCGCAGCATGTGGCGAGCTGTTGGGCAGTAGCAACCCCACGGACCCTATCTCCCGAGAGAAATCTTGTCCTCATCTCTGGCTTGCCTATATTGGCCGGCTTGAGTGGAGATTCGCAAGAGCAAACGTGCTCGGAGGAAGGAAGTATTCCAGTAAGGTGCTGGTAGGGATCTTGACCGTACTTCCGGGATTGTCCTGATAGCCGTGGAATACCTCTCCACTCCTCAAGCATCTCAGAAGTGTTGCCCCCTTGTCGCTACGTCACTATGTGCTAGCGGCCGTTTCGGGGGGCCCATTATTGAGTGTGCAAGTCACCCCCTGCCATTTTATCCGTGTATAATATATAACATTGGTCAGGCAGGGGACATAGTTCTTCCATAGTTCAAGTACCCCAATCCTCATTAGCCACCCAGACCCATAGCCCAATGTGTTTTGTTTCCACGCACAGCAATAGTCCTGCACCAACCGGAGGTTGTCCTTGGGTGCACTTGCATAGTGCATACAGGGAAAACCGTCGGTTGGTGCCTCCTTTTAAAATTCTTTAAGAGGCCTCTGCGAGTTGGCTTCGGCTCTTCGTGCGCCTTCCAAAGGTCTGGGACCCCAGGGTCCCGAGAAATGTAAAGAATAATAATAATAATTTCTTTCATAAGCCTAATACATAAGGAGAGAAAATGGGTTTACAATGTATTACTTTAGTAACTTAGATCCTTATAGTAATTAGGCCTAAGTACATGCAAGATTTTCTGAAACTCCTGACACCTGAACTAGGACGTGTCCTGTATCTCAGGTGTCAGCGTTCCTCCCTGCCAGACACATTGTGAAGCCAAACTTATTCATAGGTACAACATTGCTCAAAAGTAAATTAAAATTTTAAAGTTTTAACAAAAAAAAAGAGCTTATTACACTGACAAATAAAAAAAACTAACAATTAATATATTTTGTATTTTAACAAAACAGAGCTAACGAAAGTAACAATTAGAAACTTTCGTATTTTAACAAACAAAAGCTAACCAAACTAACAACTAAAAAGAGACTAACAATTAGTATTTCGTATTTTAACAAAAAAAAGCTAACCAAACTAACAACTAGAAAATTATAATAAGTGTGTGTGGGGAAGTGAATGTAGTGTAAAGGTGAGTGCTTTGTAATGAGTGTAGTGAGAGAGTGTATGAGTGCGTGATGATTGGTTTCGGATGTGCGAGCAATGTGATTAATGATTAGCCAGTCATGCCAGTCAGCAAATCCTCAGTCTCCTGATAGTTTAGAGAAGTGAGCCATTCCTTCACCTTCATTTTACACTTAATTCTTATATAAGTGAAAGATATATAATTGTTTGTTTATCTTGTTATATAATCTTGCGGCTAGGACAAAGTAGTGTTTACCTGCAAAAGATGTTCTTGTCCACTCAGGCTTAAAGATTGTGTGTTTGATTCTACCTCGAGGCTCTAGCAGAGGTCGTGCCTTGTGTTTATGAACTATCGTTTGGTGGACATACAGTTGCCTTACCGTGTGAACCTTACATTCTGCGTAAAGTTGAGCTGTAGGATACCTGTAGGGTCTGTTTGCCATAACCTTAAGTACAGCTCGCTGGGCAATCTCAAGCTGTAGGATTGTTGATTTCGGTGCTCCACCCCATACCGTGAGACAGTAGGACAATAGGGACTGGCATAGAGCCAAGTACACCATTTGCAGGGTTTTTGTGTCAGCTGACTGACGAAGTTTTTTAAATATAAATATAAGTCTTCGAGCTCGAGTAGTGACAGATTCTATTTGTTTATGCCAACGGAAACTCTGGTCTATATGTACGCCCAAATATTTAACACAGGGAGATCTGGCAATGTATAGGCAACAGCAGTCAGGGGCAGGCACCGAACATGAGTGTGCTTCTACTTTGAAAGTCGGCGGAGGCAGATGGTCAGCTCGCATTGCAAAGGGGATAAACAGGGTTTTATCAATATTCAGTGTCAGAAGATTATTAGACAGCCATCCCATTATAATTTTAATAGCATGTTCTGCATTTTGCTGTGTTTGGTCCCAGTCTCCTCTATTCACAATAAGAGCTGTGTCATCAGCGTAAGTAAAGATTTTACAGTTTAGTAGGAGCATATCACACAAATCATTTATAAATATAATCAATAGTGTGGGGCCCAGGATGCTTCCTTGTGGAACGCCAATGTTGATAGCCTTAGATACTTACATGTTCCCCTATTTTTACCACTTGTACACGATCTCGTAGATAGTCAGCAAAGATTTTTAAGAGGATACCTCTAACTCCTACGCGTTCTAGCTTATTTAAAAGGATGGGGACAGAGACAGTGTCAAAAGCATTTGCCAAGTCTAGAAACAACCCTAAGCATTTATGCTTTTTATCTAGGTTCCGAATAGCATAAAGCCAAAAATGCATCCTCCGAGGATATACCAGTTCGGAAACCATATTGGTTCCCAGATATTATTTTATTTACTTCAAGGTAGCGTGTTAGACGGTTATTTAGTATACGCTCCAATACCTTGGTAAGGACTGATATAGGTCTATAGTTATTGACACTGCCTCTGTCACCAGACTTATAAACTGGATGCACAACTGCTTTTTAAAAACCCTTGGAAAAATACCCGTCGTGATGGACAAGTTCTGGTCAGAGTATAAACCTAATTTAAAAATAGTACATTACTTTTAATGATATTTACTTGAATGTAGTACCGTAAAACTTCAAAGTATATTGTAAAGTAGTTTATCACTAACAGAAATATGTTTGAAATTCTTATATGCATGTTTTTGACCTTTTGGTTTATTTTAGCCTACAAAGAAATCAAGCTGACATAATATTGAAAAACGTCGAAAAAGTTTCCCGCACGCTTTTGACAGTTTATTTATCCAATGTTAAAGTGGCGTCACCTACTGTCTCAGCTTTGCGTAATATTCCCTAGTCTCTCAATGGTTAAAATAAAAAAAAATATTTTTCGATTCAGCAAACATATCGCACACCTAGATCAAAAGTAGCACAACTCAAAATAGGTACCCCTTTTTCAGGCACAGTAAAAAACGTTTTTCTCGTCTTCTATTTGATCAATTTAAAATATTTTTATATGATGTTGTAATTCATTAATGGAGATTGGTACCCATGTGTCTTTGAAGTCAATCAGTCAATGTAGTTTTCGACGCAGAGTCCGATAGTCGCAATAACTCGATTTTGGATTATTTTGAGTTGTGCTACTCTTTAACTAGGTGTGCGATATACGTGTTTCCAATCTTCATTACTTACTTGTATTCTTGTATTGATATATTTTTGAAATATCCTATTTAGGTCCACGAACTAAACCGCACCAAAGATGGCACTATTTCATGAGCGGCAACATTGTTATCAATCTGTCTACGGTTATCAATACATTTTAGTAATCTGTGATGGAAATTCGTAAACGTCATCATAACATACATAGATAAACGTGAGCTATACACAGATAGTCTGAAGCTAGTCTGTGGTACAACGTAAGGCGGAACGTATCGCGAACGAAATGGGAATCGGGAAACAAGTCGTGTTTTAGAGTTGTTAAAATTCTTCCGAACGAAAATCTTTGCTGATATGCGCCATAGTGAGTTTCTGAAAGCAGTTTCGTCGTCCTGCGCTAACCATGCCAGGCGCAAAGTATGAACAGCTGCCTTTGAAGTCAGATGGCGATGAAGACGTGTTTACAACCAAGCCGAAGCCGAAATGGTCTGATGTGTGCGTCCAGAAGAGCATGCTATCCTTGGGTCTGATTCTCCTCTACTTCTCGCTGTCCATCGGCCTCACATTCTACCAGAGATGGCTGCTGACGGTAAGGCTTCTGTTATCAGTTACATACTGTTTGCTTTACATTTTACTTGTTTTCTTTTTTTTTTTGCGACGTGTTTATAAGTTGCGTGCTATGTTCGAACTTCAGTTTGCTGCTGTGCGTAATTTGACATTTTATTCATGGAGATAAATGCTTCTGATGTACTGTATTATTTGCTAGTTGTGGTCTTGTTTATCTTGCATGGCTGTATCTCACACTGGGTTTCCCCTTGTCATAATTACATCACCTAATGTTTTGATTATGAGAAATATATTAACTTAAAGTAGACTAAATAAAATTAAGTTTAATCTTATTACAACAAACAGTAAGAGGAATACCATAGCAAAGATATTCAGCATACCAAACATAAAGAGTTTATTAGATATTTTTTTTTCTGCACTTTACAGTATAATCCCCATTCAAACATTAATTTCTTAAACAAATAAGCTAACAAAAAAGCTAGTTATTAATAAACTAAATTAGTTTGATAGGTTGTACCTACCATAGTAAGCTAAATAATTAGTTGCCTACAGAACATAACAACTACATACCTTCGATACAATAGCGTAACAACTCAAAAAGTTAAAATATTCAGGAGAAATAAAACTGTTCAACTTGTTTTATTGTAATTACAATACCATGCATTCTTTGAACATTTTAGTTTCTCCTGAACATTTGAACTGTTTGAGTGGTTACGCTATTTTATCAGAGGTGCGATTTTATACAGCAAACAATTTCAATATAGGTAGAATAAGAATAGTTAATAGCTAATTGAAATAATAACTAATAATAATAGGACCTATGTCCTGTAATAATATTCAGTTATCTCTGTAAACTTAAGCTAAAAGATATTTAGGTAAGTATTTACTTTACAATGTTATAGATAGTGCTGGTTTTATCTGAATACAGTAGATTATTTTATATATTTTTTCACTAAACCTAATTTTTTTAGTAATAATTATCTTGACTAGGATCGCGTGGTGGTCCACATGTGGGATGTGGTTTAGCAATCATTGTGCTGAGCAACCATTGTGATCAGCCTAAGGAGGCTCTTTTTGAACAGTTGTATTAAGGGCTTGATTCAGAAAGGGGTACTTCTGGACACGGCTTGCCGAGTTAGTTTCTCTCTGGAGCCTAACTGTCGGTAGCTTGAACCCTGTTTCCAGTACCGCTGGGCTACTATTTTTCATATTTTTAAAATGTTTTTTTTTTTACTAGCCACACTGTCCCGCTCCTGGGCAAAATCCTCCCATATTTTTTAAACTTTTAATATTTAAAAATATTATTTATAATGAAATAAAGCATTAGGATCACTATATTTTATTTGAAAATTGTCTTATTACTAAACTCGCCATAAAATAATAGCTCAGTTTTGACAGCCCATATAGTTTCATATGCCCAAGAGAGACACATAGCGGGACAAACAGGGACACACTCATGTCAAAACGGACCTATTATTTTGTGGCGAGTTTATAATATACTGCCTGTTATTAATATTTATATATAACTTCAGCTGTAATAGCATTTTAAAGTCGGCTGTCAAAAGATAGCTAGTTACAATGCTACAAGTAGGTACTTAAATTTCTAAATACCTACTCATAATTTTGGAATAATTAACAGTCTCAGTGCCATGTGTATCATTATTGCGCACACTGTGTATCATTTTAGATACACAGCCCTCCGCTTTCTATACATTAGACCATTTTAAAATTCGCTTGGAACTTTTTTTTTTCTAAAATGGATGAGACAGTTACCAGGCGCTTGGCGCTGAGAGTGTTAAATATTATTAAATATTTTTATACTTAATCATATTATTTTACCCAGTAACTGGGCTGTGGAGGTCAGATAGGCAGTCGCTCCATGTAAGGCGCGTCGCCCACATGAGCTAGAGTCGAGGTGCACCCACTACCCCCGCACCTCCCCCGTAGCCCTGCACCGCACGCCCGCGCCGCGACGCCGCCTCGACTCTAGCCCGTGTATGGGCGACGCGCCTTAAATACTGGTATTCAGCTGCATCCGGTTAGACTGGAAGCCGACTCCAACATAGTTGGGAAAAGGTTAAGCAGATTGATTTTTTAAAATATTTCTTAAGAAAATTAATAAATAGGTACAGACGCCAGCAGGTCAACCTACCCGAAACTGTCAGATTTTCCCAATCAACCTTGAACCTAATGCTTTAGCAATAAAGTCGGAAATCTGTTAAAGAAATCTGACAGATTGTAGTAGCTTGATGTGCTGGCGTCTGTACATAATTATTTTAATACTAGCTGTTGCCCGCGACTTCGTCCCTTGAAAAGTGTACTATGTCCTAATCATGGTTTACCTGTGTGCCAAATTTCATCCAAATCCGTTCAGCCGTTTTAGCGTGAAAGCGTAATCAACAAACAAACACTTTCGCATTTATAATATTAAGTTAGGATAGTTAGGAAGAGGAAAAACCGGTCTATCGACAATCTAGACTCACAAAATGTATTAGGTACTAACTTAAATAATAATAAAAAAAACTCTTAACTCACTAATAAAGTTTCTATAATAATATAATTCAATCATGATTCGAAAGACACGTGGCGCCATCTATTATCATAAGAACGTTATTGTTGTTTTCCTCGGGGACAGTACTTTTTTCGGAATGACAGGTACCCTATTTCCGTGTATGTACACCTGACAACGTATACAGAGATAAGCGACATTTTTTTGCGAAATCGTACCGAAACGTATATGCAGCATTTCAGGATGATCGGTTCAATGGTTTAGGCGTGAAAAGGTAACAAACAAACAAACTTACTTTCGCATTTATAATATTAAGTTAGGATGATTTTAAGGAAAGTATTTTAAAGACCACAAATAACTGAGTTTAGTGCCCCTAGCTTCGGCAGTTTAATGTATGTCGGTACTTAAAATAATAATTTATTATTTTTATGCATCAGCTGATTTCAATTAACATTAATAAATGAAGCACAAGGTTATCATACCAGACAACTAAAATAACATTCATCAAAACTCAGCCTATCATTTTTAAATATTTTACCAAACATACTAAAAGACAGACTCGAAGAATAATTGATATTTTTTTCGTAAAGTCAAATGAATTCTGTTCTTTACATCTGAATCCGAAATGAGTGCGTTGATACACACATCAAAAGTGTCTAGGGAATTAAATAAAATGTCTATTTCGATTGAAATAAATAATATGTTTTCATAAGTATAGATCGACGCATTACTCTGCTTTTGCATTAATAATAAAGACTTTTCGTGATTTCTGCTGGATTTTTCGCCTTAGTTAATACTGACATTAAATTGTGATAAAAAGATAAAAATAAAAGTTTCAAAGATTCTTATTGCGTAATATAAACAATTAGTAGTGTGTGTTTCCGCCGTTGGCGCGTTCAATACATTCGCAGAGTATGGCCGAATCGCGGCTTACTCAATATGAGTTCAACCAAATCAGTTTGCGGAATGGCCGTCCGTGTAACACGCGAAACAGATTTTCTGGTGTGTGTACAGCATCAATATTTGGCAGAGCTCTTCTTTGAAGCAGATCCCATGCGTGCTCAATGGCTCAGAGGTAAAAATACCTCTTTAGCCAAAATGATCTCTTCTATCGACAAGTATAAAACAAAGACGTTTTTCGTTTCTCTCTGTGTGTGTTCGCTTAGTTCTTCTAAATAAACTACTCTTAGTGTCTTTCTTCACCATCATTTTGAGAACCTATTCCCGAAGGTTAATATGTATAATACAGTAACATTTAACTTAAAGTAGCACACTGATCTCAATGTTTTGACATGTCGCCACATCAGTACTAGATTGTCCCGACAACACTATGAAAACTGCCCATTTACTTGACTTTTTTGTGATCCCCAAGTCTTGTCGGATTGCCGTCCCATCCCAATTCGTTTTAGTAACAAATGTTCCTATCAAGATGCACTATCAATTGATATGTCACTTATGGCTATTGGGCGTCTAGAACATTCCTAAATTTCCGTGCGTAAGTTGTCACCTATTTAGGTCATTAACTCCGAATAGACTAACAATTGGCAAAAGTTATGTTTGTAGCAAAGGTTCCCCTTGAACAGCTCTTTCCGTTGATGTATATCTTATAATAGCTTCTGGGTGCCAAGAATTCCTCAACTTCGGCGTCCAAGTACCAGTACCTTTTTGGGTCATTAACTCAGAACTGACTAACAATTGGTAAAACTCTAGTAGCAAAGGTTCTACTTGAAAAGTTCTCTCCATTGGTATACATATACCTATCTTATAGCTATTCAAGCTAGGGCTTCAAGACATAAACCCATAGTTCAAGTTCATAAACCAATAGTTCAGTGCCGATTCTCCTTTTACTGATTTGGCCTTAAACCCGTTGCAGGATTATTATAGGAATACGACTTGACAGATGGTTGTGATAAAAAAAATTCAAAAACTATTTATTCCCTTTTCAAATGATGAAATTTACTAGAAAGTATCCATAGAAGTTACAAAAAAATATAATTAAAAAAACCTGATTTTTATAAACTAGCAAAAACGTGCTTGATCCCTAGACACTTTTGATGTGTGTACGTATAAAAGGAAAATCTACAAGCCATCCATAGAAAATAAAAAAATAACATGTCATTGTGTTAAGTATTTTTTCATAAACATGTGGAAAGTTTTCTTGAAAACACCTTTCGTTTTATTGTTTTTAACGTAAAAGATTGTTGCTATTAAATTACCTTACATTGAACTAGTGGTTACAATAATATTAGGTCTTAACCTATGAAATTGCCGTTTAGTATGCAGAAAATTAAAGACATTTTATATAAATATTTTCTATTTCTATTAATCAAAATATTCACCCATGCTATCGATGCATCCCTGCCAGCGCAGTGGTCATTTTTCAATACACTTCTTGAAGAAGCTAACAAACTCTTCAAAGGCATTTTGTACTGCCTCTCGGGTATTGAATTTTTTCCGCGCCAAGGAGTTGTCTAAATTTTGGAAAAAGTAGAAGTCTGTCGGCGCAAGGTCTGCTGAGTACGGTGGATGACACAAAACTTCCAACCCTAGCTCTTGTAGCTTAGAGACCTTCTGTTGTGTCATATGAGGTCGAGCGTTGTCGTGTAGGAGCAGCGGGGACGAGCGATTAACCAAGGCTGGCCGGAGATTAGCGAGCTTCTCCATCATTGTGTCCAGTTTCTCACAGTACTCATCCGCAGTAATGCTGGTGCCATTTGGTAAGAAGCTTTGATGAATTATACCAGCACTACCGCCAAACAGTGACCATGACTTTTTTAGGGGTAAGTTTTCGTTTGGGGCATTGCCTAGGCGCTGAACCATGATGACCACTTACGATTATCAAAAAGAATCCATTTTCATCGCAAGTGACAATGCGGTTCAAAATTCCTTCGTTTCTTAAGCAACGCGTTCCTCGCGTTGGCGATCTTTGAATTCGTGCGGCATCCACTTATCAAGTTCTTTTGCCTTGCCAATCTGACGCAAATGGACCAATATTGTTTTGATGCTAACGTTGAAAGGTGCTGCTAACTCAGTCACTCGCCGTCCCTGTACTTAAGTACAGGAACCAAGAATTCCCATCTTCACGGGCTAGCTAGACCATGTCTAACGTAATATTATAAAGAAAAAAGATTTTTTTAATGGATAAACTAAAAAAATACTTAATTGATTTTTAAAATTCACCTATTAAAGCTACACCCGAAACTTCCACGCGAATGAAGTCACGGGCAGAAGCTAGTATTGAGTAATCGGCGTGCTAATTGTGGCAGAAGTGGTTATCTGCGTTCCGAAATAAGGTAGAGGGTGCGTTATGAAATATGATCGCGTTATATCTCCGGTAAAAAAGGGGTTTATCGTGCTCTGCTACTGCTATACGGGTCATTTTCTGGACTACACAATTTGTCGGACCTAACCTCAAGTATGATGGGAATCAGACTTATACCGGGACGAGCCTATTGCCATCAACCGGGCACATATCCAGACAGCGGGCTGCAATTGAAAAACTTATGAAAAAACCCGATAAAACCTTGCCCAACTTGGTAATCGAATCCAGGACATCATGCTCAGCGGTAGGGCTTGCGATCACACCAACGAAGCAATATCCAAAATGCAGCAGTATTATTGGTGGATTTTTTCTCGCTTCTTCGCACGCTCTGGTGGAAATTTAAGCAAGCCAGAAACAGCAAATGTAACCTAGTTTATTCTAATACGTCATCACTTTGTCACTTTGAGAATGCAAAATATTTGATGTGCGCGTGTTCAAGGCAGTCGGGTCTCAATTAATATTGAAACGACAGTTACGATAGCATTTTTTCACTTTAATTCATTTAGCTTTTACAAGCGATTATTATTTGGAGTATTTTTTTTTTTACCAAAATTTTAAGTAACATTTTACTATTGAGACTAGTCTCAGTAATAA
Source organism: Dicycla oo (assembly GCA_948252095.1). Lineage (NCBI taxonomy): Eukaryota > Metazoa > Arthropoda > Insecta > Lepidoptera > Noctuidae > Dicycla > Dicycla oo. Next base: position 38,121,395 of record OX411709.1, on the reverse strand, counting down.
GATTTTTATTAAAGGTACAGACGCCAGCACAGCAAGCTATCCGAAACTGTCAAATTTTCTCAATCAACCTTGAACCGAATGCTGTAGCGGTAAAGTTGAAAATCTATTAAAGAAATTTGATAGATAGTAGCTTGATGTGCGATTGTGATTGTAGTAGATAGAAATACTATGTACAAGGTGGGGCAAAAGTAATGTCGTAATTGGTTGCCTTTTTTGTTTGAAAATGAAAAAATTGGGCTCTATTTTCACGGAAAGATTATTTTTAAAGGTGTAAAATTGAAGACATTAAGGACGCGTTTACAAATCCGACAAAAATAAGCTATTTTTTGGTAGAGTTTGCGATGAAATGAAACTAAATCAAACTAAACTAACAATTGCAACAAATAGATTACTTCTTTATCTACAAATAATGACCGTTTTTTGGTTTGAAGTTTTTGGGTTTGATATCGTACAAACGATTTCCTGTTACCTCTTCACACAAAGTTGACGATATGACGCTTACTTCGGGATCATTTTTCTGCTATTACGTACATAATTTTGTTTTTTTTAAAAAATACCCTACGTAAGCAGATATTATATTTTCAAAAATATAGGTAAAATATTCACAAAAATGTTACATATGTAATAATCACAGAAAAAAATAAAAACGGACCGTCTAATTATTCACATATTTTGCTGTTACGCATGAACCTTCACGTGTGGTATTAATGGTTATTTTATTTTGTCACTGTCTGGATATTTACGTAGGTCCAAATAAAAACATGAAAAATAATCTAAGAAAAATATTCAAACTTGCTAAATTATCAAAATCGGTTTAGTTACTCATTAATCCCGCAGTTAAGAGGATTGTGAAGTGCCGATACGCGGCGCGATTTTTGGAGGCAATTACCTACATTTCATACATAAATATTGTTTCGGGCGATAACGTTTTTACTCCCCTAAACCTTTACGAAATGAGACAATTTTGGTCTCATTACATTCAATACACTTTAATCTAGGTCTGTACGTTTTTCGTTTTTAGTAATTCAATTTAATTTAATTTAAAAAAATAAAAGTGCTCGAGGAAGATTTTATGTCAGAAATATAGATATTTAGATGCTAATAACTTATATCGTATGCAATATTTCTTTATAATAAAAACGTACGGACCTAGTTTTTCATTATACCTAAAACATTTCCAAAAATTATGGAAATTAGACTGTGTTTACGGGGAGAAAAACGTTATCTCTTTTTGTATGAAACTACAGCTTCACAATCCTCTTAACCTTGCGTATGTTGTGTGTTTGAGCCGTGTCGATTCGATACCTATCTGTTTTGAGAACGCGTCCTTCAGTCGAAAAAATTATATCAGTCAAATGCCGGAGTTGTTGTGATCGGTTTGCGGCATTTTCAATTTAGTTATTTCTTGTTCAATGTTGGTTTGCAAGACATGCAAGGTTTGTGGCTTGTAAACGGGAGATTTGCCCGGCTAGTTCAAATAGCCGAAACGGGAGATACACGGCCCGTAAATTGGTGTTTCAAATCTCCGCCATTGCCGAGTGGTGTGGAGCTTCATTGCATTGTCAACTAATTCTCTATCTGTCTACAACATAAGTGTAATATCACAAGGACATTTTGACGCCATTTGCAAAAATTATGACACATTCACATGACGTTATTAGACAACGCACAACCTAAACCGCTGGGTCTAGAAGTTAGAAATTTTGCGCAAGAGTTCCTTAAATACCGAAGGATTTTGATTTTGATTTTGAACTAAAGAAAGATTTTTTGAAAATTCACCAGAATCTAGTCAATCCAGACTCCGCGGTGCTACTGAGAAATTCCTGATGGTAAAACCCAATAATATTTTGCCTGACCTGGGAAACGAACCCAGGATCACATAATTTATTTATTTATTTTATTTTATAGAAGGCTTACAGACTAACAAACCAATGACATAAAGAATTTAATATTAACAAATAGCTAATTACAAGCCTCCACATATAGTTAAAAAAAAGTCGATAAAAAAGAAAGTACATACAAGTTAATATCCCTTTAAGACCGGAAAAAAAAGTCTTGCGTAGCTTGTTTTCGATCTTATATTCTAAGTACCCATGTCCAAAGTCATCCTAGAAAAACAATAAAAAAAATCCCGCCCCCTCCCCCCCTGAGAAAACGCCATGTCACGATAGTGCGATATCGGCGCGAAAATATTTTTGAAAGTTGAACGCACGATCGTATAAGAGCGTCGTTAAAGGGCTAAAATAAGTTATTTAGTAAAGAGAGTAACAGACATGTTAACTATCCTTGAAAAATAACTGTGCCAAAAGCCGTCTTAAGGTCGCTACACTGGTGCAGAACAAGTCGACATTAAGGTCCTTGGAAGCCCATTGAAACTAAGTGCAATTCTTATTGAAAAAACATTACGCGTATAATTAGTCATTGCGAAAGGAACATTTAATATTGGTCGCCGACGTAATCCCATCAGATTCGTGCGCAATGACAAATTAGCAACGAGTTCAGGACAGTCAATGTGGCCATTTGCGATACCCAGTAGTAGACTCATGTCTCCAATATGACGTCTCATCTCCAGAGGAAGGAAGTGGTACCGTTTGCAGCGGTGCTCGTATTCAACTGAGTATTGCTGTGCCATATAATCAGCAATTGCGCTTGTGACCACTATACAAAGAGGCAGTCAAGCAGTAAAGTGTTGTGTTGTGAAAAAGCATTATTCACTTGTTCATGTAAGGCTTGTTCCGCACTGCGAAATCTCACCGCGCGGTATATAGGGTGACCGAAACTTGAATACATGGTTGTACTCAACAAACAACTTTTACTATGGGAGCTAAACTGAAATCGCGAAAAAAAATCAGCTGCTACATTTTGACGAGTTATGCGAACATGAATTTAGAGGGCAGCTGTTTTTTTTTTTCGCGATTTCAGGTTTGGTCCCTTATGAAAAGTTATTTGTTATCATGAGTAAAATCATGTGTTTAAGTATCGGTCACTAGTTACCAGTCACCCTGTATATTCAGTATACGGAATTGCAACTAACACGCATTGCGAATAAAATTCCTCGCGATTTTTGTCAGTTCTATGCAGATCTCAACTGAGACGTATGTCCACAATAGACAACATAACTAGTAAAAGTTATTTATTTATTTATAAATTTCCTCCAACAATCTTATCTTAATAATTATAACATAAAAAATACACCTTTAAAATTAAAATGCGATCACATCTAATGATATGAGAAAAATACTTTTTTTTTGTGAAAAATGTACTTTCTTGTATTTTTAAAGTCACCAAGAAAAGTTAATTAAAATCAATAAAAAAAAAACCAATTAATATCGCATGCTTCCTGCACGTGCTCTGCTTAAAGTTTCCACCCGCCTAGATATGCTGCGAATGATGTTATCTATTGATTCCTGTAATAGTCTCTGCGATTGCTCGACTACGGCGATTTGCAGTTCACTTCCTTTGTCAAGAACTGGAATTCTGGGTTTTACTCTTAGTTTGAGCAGAACCCAGACGTTCTATCCGATTCACATCCAGTGATCTCGCCGGCCACTCCCTAACTGTGATATTCACATTATTAAGATATGCTTGAGTTGAACGAGCAGTATGCGGCCGAACATTAACCTGCATTAAAACAAAGCCGTCACCGATATAGGGGGCAAACGGTACCACATTTTCTTCTAAAATTTCTCTTAAATAACGATCGGCAGTCAGACTACCTCTATCGATATCCCCCTCCAAACCATTATTGATCCTCCACCATATGCCACTGTAGTTTCAAAATTTGTCTGATTATATCGTTCTCCTTTGCGTCTATACAGGGTGTGGCGTAATTAATCGATAACCCTGAATAGAATAGAATAGAATGCATTTATTTGTCAGAATATTGTACAAAGTTGTTATATGAATTATGTATTGCGATCATAATATCTGCCGTTTTCGGCGTACAAATATGGTTTGTAAAATTATAGGTCATCATTACATTAAAATTAAGAATTAGAATTACAAATAATTTGAATAAAATGAACAATAATTGTAAAAGAGTTTAATTATATAAGTCAAAATGCAATGAATTCAAGGAGATAAAATATGATTTATTACTCGTAGCAATAATGTCAAATAATTAGGTAAATTTGTCATTCATAAAATCTTCAGTCGAGTAATTACATTTGTTTAAAAGAAAGTTAAATAATTTACATTTAAATGTTCTGAGGCTGAGAGTTTTGATTAAGGCGATACCAAAATAAGTTGGGGGCTTTTTCGTAACCATTTATTTCACTATTACAGAATGTATGTATTTAATTTTTGGATATAAGTTTATTGACTATTTGATTAATACTCTGACTGAAGGAAAACACGATTGGGTTAAATTCCCTCGATAGAATTTAATTCCGAAAATACCTCTACTTTTTATTTATTTTGTCTGTAATTCTAAAATCCTATGTAATTTCAATGCAAAATTGCATTCAAAATGTGCGTATTAGGTAATTGAAAACTCTGGCTGAACATATTTTCAATAGATAGCTTAATTTATTTTTAAACAATTTTTATTTGGTTTGGCTCCTTTATTTTGTTTCCAGCGCATTGTTGCGCTCTCTTTTTTTCGCATGTGGATGTAATTGACTCTGTCACTTTCTTATTACCGCTCAGTTAGCTTTTTACGTATCGCCTTAACCTGTATCTGCAGGTGGGGGACCCGAAGCCATATAATATAAAAAAAATGTCAACTCCCGGAATCGATGGGCGTGCGCAATTTTTTATATAAAATAATGCCACTTTTGGTCACTTCCTCGGCCACCGTGTTCACAGATGAAGGAATATTCATATCTGATTTCTGCATAATATTTTTAAATAAAGGTGCTTTATGATGTGTATTACTGTTTTAGAGTGCTTCGTGTAGTTTCTTTTTTTAAATCTTAAAGTGAAAAAATTGTGTTCGTACCGTACCGTAAAGAAACCGTGCCGTGTATAACGGGCCTAATGCTATAGTGTTCTGCTTAGCCAGCGTAACTCGATTCAGCTGAATAAACAAAGTGTCATGGCTGCCGTAGCTCTGATATAGTTCGCGTCAAATAACTTTGCCGCTCTGAAGTACGCGCAAATGACTGCGCAGTAGTCAATATCAATACTAAAACGACAGCGCGCCAGGCCATGCGCATCGAAAAGCTTGGTTTCAGAGCGGCAAAGTTATTTGGCCGAACTATAGAGGCACCGAAAGATCTTAAAAGAACTGTCAGCCACCCAACCAATATAAGACACTTTTAGTTTGAGTAGGTACGGTCAGGGAAAATAAATGTTTATCTAATTGACACTCTACGTGAATTTGCCGTGTTAGGCGCTAGGTTCACGTTATTATACTGCACATCTTTTTGCGGGATAAATGTTACCGAATCAATAGTGGCGCATACACAGTACAGACCCGGGGGCCGATTCTACTAATTTGCAACGTTACACGTTCAATTGTGTTTCAACAACAGTTCAGTTTCGATCGCCGTTCGATAGTTACCAAAAAAGTCATTCTACTATTCTATAAGCAAAATGGAAACTAAACTTAAACCGAATCGTAACGGGAACGTAACAGCGGGTAACCTGTGTGACCAACATTCCAAATAGTATGTTTTAAATAATACCACAGAAAAAAAAGTTGAATCTAATAATATTACTAAATACGAATAAGTGCTACTAAAAGAATTTTTATACAAAAACATATCTAGACCATACTTATACTTTTAGCCTGTATATTTTTTTGTAACATTTCAACTGTATAAATAATAAAAACTCAGAAGAATGTTTCGTTTTCGGCCCCAGCTTGCGAAATCTGTGAAACGAAACGTTTCAATTATGTCAAAAAGATAATGATGCGACTAAACGTCACGATCATGTTCGGTTTTGTTAGCAGAATAGCTTTTGAGATTGTTTCGATCGGTGACTGAACTGAAACGTAACCGCAGTTGGATCGTTGTTACATTAGTGGAATGCGAAAACGCTCAAAAGCCGTGGTTCAGCTGCCATTCAATTGCGATTTCTTAACAATTTTGCTAGTAGAATCGGCCCCCTGTTCACACGTCGTGTCGTTTGTACTGCAAAAAAACGTACATCGCTAAATACGTTTATCGAATACCCACCGGACTTGTCAAGCAAAACGAATGAACTTTTAACGTATTCAGTCTGCAGTAGAACTCACTCTACGAAAACTGTGGCCATTCGTTTTTACACGGAGAAAAATGTTTCATGTGAACAGCCCGCTGTTAATACGGTTTAAATCGAATATTGTAAAAAAAAACCTGCGGTGTATGGGCCTGTGAACCCAGCAGTTACAACGCACAAGGATCTTTTGGTGCGTGGCCATAATCGGAACCAAAGCCGCCATCTTGTTTTTTCAATACAATTCTTGTGACATTTCTCATAAATGTTTACCAACAACGACCGCTGTCAATGTCATTCAGGCGCCGAAATACCCTTATACAGGATATAAACAGTGTCAATCTTTTAAGGGGTCATTGTACTCATCCTGGTCAAACCTGAAATCGCGAAAAGAATCATCAGATCTGTTCCCTACATATTGACGAATTATGCAAACATAAATGTAAACAGCTGATTTTTTTTTGCGATTTCAGGTTTTGTTCCCATAGTAAAAGTTGATCATAATGATGAGTACAATGACCTCTTAATAGGTTGCCACTGTTTACACTTACACTCTGTGTACATGACACATACAATCTACTGTTGTGATATGAATAAACTCAAAATTTAAGTTGGTAGTCAAGTTGGTAGTAATTATGTTGGTAGTACTTAATATCCCTGACTTTGATACCCATCTCATATTACAGGCGATTTGAAATTATGTCAAGATTTTTCTAATTGTTTTGCTACCGATGTTTATTTTAAGTTGCTTATGTTTTCGTTTCCATTTTCTCAGCGAATGTTATGCTATTTATTCGAAGAATAACCATCCCTACCTGGTTGCTATTCCACCAATTCGCACTAAGCGCTTTCAAATGTCTTTTATAATGCGCACAGCAAAGGAGTGGAACTCACCACCTGCGTCTGTGTTTCCGAACGCATACAACACTAATCTCTTAAAAGTGAGAGTGAATAGGCTTCTTCTGGGTAAGCTCACTCCAGACAAAGTCGACGTGTCTCTGACACATCTGACCTAGACTAGAGTCAAGAGCAAACCCATCACAAATAAAAAAAATATCTATATATTTATATAAATGAATCGCCGAAATGTATGTACGCGCATAACTTCCGAACGACTGCACCAAATTGGATAATTTTTTTTTTGTTGTGTTTGTAATTGTCAGGACAAGGTTTGTATGAAAGTTGCCGGGAAAATTCGGGAAAACTGAAAATGCATTTTCTATGGGAATTTTGTATGAATTATTGAAATTTTGGCAGAACAACGCTTGTCGGGTCAGCTAGTTATTGATAAAGATGACATATTACGTGACACGTTATTCCAAATATAGAAATAATACTCATAAGTCGAAAAAAACGCACTATGGGCATTTTAAATTGTACTGCGATCATGATTACGTTGTGAAAAAGGGATGGTGCTATAGGTCATGTAAAGCTCCGTCTCTCTCTGGCACTGGAAAAATGATGGCGTTATTTGTTCATAGTACGGCCCCTGTTATGACTTGGAATACCTTTTGAATGTTTTCAAGGGGGAAGAAGCTCCAGATAGCCCGCGAAATTCAAATTATCATACTTTTTTTTGCAATTTGCAAGTCACTATTACATGCTGATTAAAATATGATACGCGACCGTAACACATAATTATGTATTTACAAAATTATAATCATTAGAATCAGTAATACAATTCCTTAAGTTAGTACAATCATTAAATGTCAAGATTTCAGGAAATAGTTATTTGTATTGATTACTTTAATGATTATAATTCTATAAATACCTACAGATTTGTTACGGTAGCGAAATATATTCAGATCAACATACAACCTGATACTAACCTGCAAATTGAACAAACGTTAGAATATTTTAAAGTGTTGCTGGAAAAAAAAACAACAACAGTGATGCTTGCAACATTTAGTTTTGTTTCTAAAGGGTCCCCGAAACGATCAATTGCAATTGTCAATTTTTACGTGATTGATACACATTGATGCGCAAATTGATCGTCTACCTAGTGCAATTGAAGCCATTGACAATATTAGGTACTACAATAGAAATTGATGACAATTGATCAATTGTCATTGATCGTTTTGGAGACCCCTAACTTTGATTCCAATTAAAAGAATGTTAAAAAAATTCATTAGTGCGCTCTACGTTAATGATAATTTCTTTGTAAACAGTACAATGTGATCATAACAGCGGAAAATTAAAACATAGTAAAAGTTGTTTGTTATAATAAGTACAATCATTTGTTTAAGTATCGGTCACTAATTACCAGTCACATATTGCTCATAAGCAATTGTTTGTTTGCTTGATCGCGCTAATCTCTGAATCGTTTTTGAAAAATTCTTTTCGCATTTAATAGGCCAATTTTTGAGTAAGGTATAGGCTATTTAACATCACGCTACGACCCTTAGGACCCGAGCAAAAAGAAAAAAGTCAGAAAGAACGCTAAACGAAAAGGAAGTAAGAGCGCTGGCGGGCGATACGACCCGACGCGGTGGGCCGATAGCCGAAATTTCACGCGGATGAAATTGTTGGCAGATGCTAGTAATCAATATTATAAGTTCTATGCAACTAACCCACCTTCTCATTTCCAGGACTTCAAATTCCCACTCACTGTGGTGATGTACCACCTCATAGTGAAGTGGATACTGTCAGTCGTCGTGAGGCTGGTCCTCCACATCATCACGGGCACTCCTCAGTTGCTGCTGCCTTTCATGACGTGCCTTAAGTCAGTCGGGCCAACGGGGTTGGCCAGCGGGATTGACGTCGGCTTCTCGAACTGGGGCCTCGAGCTGGTCACGATATCCTTGTATACCATGACCAAGTCTACCACCATCATCTTCATTCTTGGCTTCGCGATTCTGCTGGGGCTTGAGAAAAAGGTATGTTTTATTTTATTAATTTGTTAGAAAGCTTGCTTTTGATCTATACTTCGTTCGCGATTTAGTTTTGATTCATGTAAACAAATACTTATGCATGTGTTTTTGAAAAATCAACTTTAATGCCCATACAAAGTTCAGTTTGCGCTGCAAGTTCAAAGTTTTTATGACTGCTTCAATGGAAGTTAAGTCATTCTGAAATTACCTTACACAGGCATTTGATATTCGTTAAGTGGAAATGACATCTGTTGGAAAAAAATATTTGAACAGACTTTACATCTTTTTGTTTGAACTGACTTTACGTAAAATGTGCAGAAAATCGGAACAGCACAGTCACATACTTTGCTGTTCCGATTTCCTGTAAAAAATTATACCAAATTCGCGGTAAAACCACTGTAAAATCCACGGTGTGTGTGGTAAGTACGCTCTTATGTTACCATGTTTTTAGTTATACTACTTCAAACTCTTGTCTACAATCATATATAAAACAAAGTCGGGTTTGTTCGAACACTTATAACTCGAGAACGGCCGGACCGTTTTTGATTTGTTGTATTTATCTCCTTCCCGAATAGCAGAATAACTATTAAAACATCGGAAAAATACACGAAAATAAAAATAATTTTCTCATACACGAAATTTGGACAGGACAACATCTGTCGAGTCAGCTAGTTTCCAAATAAAAACATGATCGCTTGATAGCCGAAAACGAAAAATAATCGTTTGACATAACTACCATTCCTATTTAAATGCCTTACTGATTTTTTCTCTTATTTATAAATGCCTGCCTCTAATGGATGAATACTGCTTATTATTCTGTGAGAAATCGAGGACTCTGCTTCAAATGTGCGAGGGTAAGGCGGAGCGGAGAAGAGCAGTGAAAACTGGCAAGTGTTTCCACTGAAACGGAGCGGAGATTTCGCGAACTGCGATTCGTCGAACCGCCCTGCTCGACTCCGTTTTGTCCGGCTCGGTGCCGCTAGTTCATATATATATTTTTTAATCCGCACCGCTCCACGTACACTGCCAGGTTTCCACTGACGCGGAGTGGAGATTTCGAGCACTGTGATTAGTCAATTCACGGGCCGCTCCTCTCCACTTCGCCCAACTCCGCGTCAGTGAAAACGCACCCTAAAGTCGGGTAACTTGGTGTCCGCAGTTGTTGGAAATGGCTATTAACTATGTTTTTGCTAATTAAAAACATACAAAGGCAGACTTAATGACTTAGGCATTAACGCCTTATGTACCATTTAGACGGGGCGAATCCCCGAGACAATCCAATCCAATAATAGCCAATACAATAATAGCATCGTGTAAATAGAGACAGTCCACTGCATTGGATTGTCCTCAAGCCACTGATGAAGTCAGTCCAATGTAATTGAACGATTTTAAATTTGCTGGCGGCAAAAGCTTGCCCACCACTCTCGCAATGGAATGTCTTCGTGTGAAGGTGAATGCGTGTTCCCGTCCGAGCCAGTCAGCCATTTCACTACTTGTTTTCAATCGCCGGTCGCACATGTTTTTGATTTTGGGAACTTAATACTGAGCTACCGGTTGGCGTATGCGTAGACACATACACTAATCTTGCACTTTTAACTGGATTGTTTTAGTGGATTGTCTCGGGGATTGGCCCCGTATAAATGGTCTATTAGGCTTTTAAAGCAAATGTAAACACCTCAAATTGACGTAATGTGTCAATCTGGTCCAAATCAAGTTCCCTGACTGCACATAATGTTCTGTAAGACGTATAAGCAATAAATCTGTATAACTCGTATTGCTTAGGCAGCTGGTCCTTTGGATTCATTGATAATCCCTTGAAGGTTTTATCTTTGTTCTATGTTTTCCACCGAACACTTTTGTCTTTGACTTGGAAATCTCGCGAATAAAACGTCATGTAACATTTTAAACAATGTTATAACATGCTTTAATACAATTTTGACGTACCGTCATCATCATTTTCCTGCCCTTATCCCATGTTACTTGGGGTCGGCGCAAAACGTCTTCTCTTTCCATTCTCCCCTGTCAACCGTCTCGCTATCATTCACTGCCTTCTCTTTCATATCATTCCTCGCACAATCCTTCCAACCTTTTTTTGGCCGCCCTCTCCCTCTCTACATCCCTCTCATAATCACTCTTTTAGTCACATGCGTTTCCTCCCTCCTCATCACATGCCCATATCAAGCCAAACGATTTCCCTTATAGAAGCAACAAATAACTAATAGGCCTTTCTTTACATATGAAATTGCCGATTTTTGATACCGGCTAGTGTCAATCTATTTAGAATTCCAAATTCAAATTAATTTTATAATATCAGGGCAGCCCGCCAAATTCAAATTTTCTTACGTTTTTCGCAATTTGCAAGTCAGTATTAGGTTGTATGTTGATCAAAATATGATTCACGACCGTAACAAGTATGAATTTACAGAATTATAATCATTAAAGTAATTAATACAACTTTTTAAGACCAGGTAATCCTTATGAATGACTATTTCATGAAGTCTTGACATTTGAGCGTTATACTAACTTAAGTAGTTGTAATACTGATTCCAATGATTATAATTATGTACATACATACTTATGACGGTCGCGAATCACATTTTGATCAATATTCAACCTAACACTTACGTGCAAATTGCAAAAAAACGTAAGAAAATTTGAATTTAGAGGGCTATCCTTACGCTTCTCTCTAAAAAAAAATCTGTTGTTCATTTGTTTTCCCGCCGTTCGATTTCCAAAAGTCCCCGTTCCAAAATTTACTATAAATAACAATTTTTAAAAATGTTGTCTGTCTGTCTGCTTGTTCCGGCTAATCTCGAAACGGCCGGACCGATTTTGACGAGACTTTCACAGGCAAATAGCAGATGTTATAAGGCTACTTTTATTTTAGAAAAACAATTAGGGTTCCTTGCATAAAAATGAAAACTCATGACATTGTGAACCAAATCCGATTCAAATAGGGAACTATTGACATCCTCGCACGCGGGCGAAGCCACGGGCAACAGTTAGTAAGTAATATTATGGGTTTACTCTCATCATTTCAGCGAAAAGACGACCAACCAATGCTGAATATAGGCCACTGCTTCCTACCTACCTACACGTACTACGAGTATTAGTTAATCTACGTCAGCTATGTATTCTCTAAGGACCACGAGCCCACGTTGTAGCAAAGTCTCTTGAGCGTCAAGAAAATGTACAATAGTAGCTATTGAAAAGGCCCAGCTATTGTAATGATTGGTGTTTATAAAACATGTCTTTCTTATGATAGTATTGTAATTAAAATCATCGGTCACTTGTTATTCAATACTGCCGAAATTTTTGTTTTGATTCGGTCAATTCCTCGTCATCGTTGATAGCCAAGAGCACGGAGACATCGCGGCGGCCGCTGCTAGAGGCGGCACCATGCGTATCACCGCTTTGTTCGCACAACGTCTCAAATGACGTATCGTTGTCTCGCATCAAAAGTATATAATCTCAGAACTTGCTAATTTTACAGTTTTAAAGGTTTAACGATTAATAAACTTTTCCCAATGAAATTATAAACAAGTGATTATTTTTAAATAATAATAATAATAATAATATTCCACAACTATCACACAACACAAATAGTTACATTATCTGTATTCCAAAATAAGTTATAACATTATATTCATTTTATTAAATAGCTGCTGAAAAAAAAGGTTAAAATTTAATGGTCGAACTACAAAACGTCAAGTTTGCGATCAGTATGAAAATACGAAATCTTTTTTGTTACGGTAGACTATACCTATTATAATTTCTTCTACTTTTAGATTCTTTACTTAAAAATAGAAAAAATATAATAATAGAATTAGAATATAAAACAATAAAACAAATTATTTTGTTTTTCCATATAAAAAGAAATTCAATCCTAGCTTACGCTCATTCAGAAATCTGACATAGTCAATTTTACCACAGTTAAAACATTTTTTCGAGGAGAGTTGTGATTGAAAATAATATCAAGAGGATTATCAGAAGGATATTCCACGAGAAAACTAGCACGCACAGCTGCTGTACCCCAATCCTGTGTCGTGACCACGTTGCACAGGCACCACGCCATGGATAATTTAGCTGACTGATCCTGTGAGAGTCTGTATAATAATTTGAATGTCTGTGATCTTTCCCAGTTGTATGAAATTGCTATAAGACGGCCTATTATGTTGTCCATTTGCTTAACAAATAATTTTCCTGAATGAATGACGACATTGAAAAAAAGAAAATAAATTTATTTGACCCAGGTTGCACACAATATGATGATAATATAATAATAATATACACATTGATGCTTCACTAATATTTTGCTGTTGAAGTGTAAGCAGTGTCTTAAATGATACCTGAAATTCCTTATCACAGGTGAAAGAAAAGAAGCCATGCTTCTTGCACTATAATAATAATCATTTTATTATCAGGCTACTGATGCCCATAGAAAAAATACACAAAATAATATTAACAACAAAAATAAACTAATACATATTAAAAAACCTTATTAAACTATAACTATACACGTAACGTTGTCGGCGTCGTGTGTCGCTGCGCGGTGTCGCGTAACCGTCCTCGGAAACGTCGATATACGACACCTTTCGGCCAAAAGTCCTCCTTCAAGCAGGTTTGTAGATGGTGGGTTGGAACTCGCACCACGAATGACTTAAAGTTAATGTCGTGGCGCGATTCTAATTTTTCGACCCTCAGAGTCCAATTGGTTTTTACTTTCATGTACTGCACGACCTCCTCAACTGTTGTGGTGTAATGCAGACGCGATACATACAACTGCGTCGTTGGCACAGCAGGGCGCAGCAACATGTTGGCTCCACTCGGTGCAGTACCTCACAGGTTACGAGTACTGGGCTTCCTCCTCTTCCTTTCCACTTTCGTGAAACCCTCCTCATCAACTCGGCTCGTCCTTGGCAAGGAGCCACGGACCGAAGGCTGGGGAGGTTGAGCACCCACCTTCAGTTTTTCCCCTTTTCCAGTTTGTCGCTTAGGCTGCGACCCATCTGGTTTGCTGCTGGTGACAATAGCAGCGTAGGCACGTTTAGTGGTCGACGCACCCGCGCGTGACGTTTCCGCAGCCGGTGTTGTGGTGCAGGCGACGGAGGCAGCGGGCGGCGCTTGCTCAGCGTTATCGGCAGCCGATGACGGAATTGTGTTCGCCGATTCGAAACTGTCGATTGATACAAATTGCGCCCCTCGACGTGTGTTCACCTTTGAGGCCTCAAAGGTGAACACACGTCGAGGGGCGCAATTTGTATCAACCCTGGGTCTGGTGACCCAAATACTGTACCAACGTTGCGCAATAACGATATTTCTGCACGTAGCTCAGTATTGGTTTTTTCTGAAACCTCCATTCTGGATTGCATCTTGGTCATCTCCGCTTTCAAGGAAACGTCGACGTTACACGGTTGCTAAAGGACATCACGTCCTTTAGCAACCGTGTAACGTCGACGTGATCGAACGCGACGGGGGGTACTTTTAGCTCCCTCGCCACGAAATCGGGCATGTCGTCCGGGTCAGTCTTCTTCAACATATCAATGATATATTGGACACTCTTCTCAGTTCCATCTCTGCGCCGAGAAGGCATCTGGTCCAGTTTCCCAAGTGACTGGAACAGTAACAGTGACTGACTTCGTCCTCCTTGAAATTGGATCGGCATATCTGCAGGAACAACTAACTGCAGGAATACTATGAGAAACAAGAACTAATTAGGTATCGTGTTGCTAGTTAATGATTATTTAATTATTTTCAGTGTTACGTCTAGATTAGGAAACAATAACTACACCAGTTACTGATTAACGATCACTCTCAGTTGTAGTTAGTTTGATATCTACTCCTGCTCTGGAGATGCGGTATACTGAGTAGTAATTTGAGCCTTCTCTCAGCTATGATGGGGTATAACATCCAGTCTAACCGAATGCAGCTGAATACCAGTATTTGACATGGAGCGACTTCTTATCTGACTTCCCCAACCCAGTTACCGGAACAATATTAACCAAACCAAGTAAACAATATTAATTAATATCTACGTGTCACCCCTGTCACCTTAGCTAAAAGGAAATTGAAAGCTGCAACGACAAAGTTTTAACATAAGAATCTTGGTCGCCTAGTCAACCCCGGAGGTGAGTTTAAAGCGAGCCTCTCACCCCACTGTGCTGCAAATGTATTCATTTCAACCCTCGACACGGGAACTATATATTCAGCTAATAATAATGCATCGCGAATCCAGGCTCAGGGTAAGCAAATATTCCTCGATTTGATATTTCATTAATGTCCGAAATTCGATTACGATATGAAGCTTCGTATATTGAACAAATATTTGTTCAATTAAGCATAATAATCAGCAGCATGTTCTCACAGCTGGGACACAGGCCTTTCAGTGAGAGGGAGTGGGCCGTAAATCCACCACGCGGGCCCAGTTTGGTAGTTGTCACATGTCTTCGAATTTTTGCTTCTGGGACATGCTGGTTTAATCACAGTGTTTTCTTTCATCGTTTTGAAATAATTTACTACAAGTAAACCGACTCTTGGTTCGAACCTACGACCTACAACTCGTAAAATGCGGCCGTTACCACTTAATACTTCTTACTAATACTTTATGCATATTTTTAACTCGTACTTCTAACTAATGTTCATCGAAATTAATTGTAAAGTTGTATTTAATTAACTGGGAGAACTGAAGAAGTGGGGCGAAGGAGCGCGGTGGTTCTTTTCTGTAAAAAGGCGGATAAGACCCTTTTAAAGAATTACATACCCATTTCGCTCCTTTGCCACGTATATAAATTGTTTTCAAGAGCCGTTACGTATCGTCTAGCGCGAAGACTCGATGAGTTTCAGCCACCGGAGCAGGCCGGGATTTGAGGAGGATACCATACACCAAATACACACAGTGCGACAAATCATACAGAAGTCCGTATAATCGGCCCCTATATCTGGCCTTTGTGGACTATGAGAAAGCTTTTGGATCTATCGAGATCCGGTCTGTTTTGAAATCTTTGCGGCGATGCCAAGTCGACTGGTGATACATCCAAGTGATGAAATGTCTTTATGAAAACGCGACAATGGCCGTCCAAACTCAGGACTGGCGAACTAAACATATTCCACTGAGTCGAGGGGTGAGACAAGGGGACGCAATTTCCCCGAAATTGTTGTCTAACGCATTAAAGGCTGTGTTTAATACGCTGACCAGTCAACAGCGAGTACGTCTCCCTCTTGAGATTTGCAGATGACATCGCCATCTTGGCTGAATCGCTGCAGGACTTGCAGCAGATGCTGGACAGCCTAGTTGATTCTTGTGTACGCATTGGTTTTCGGATAAACTTGGACAAAACTCAGGTTATGTTCAACGAACACGTTACCCCGGGACCGATTGCTCTCAATGGCGACAACTTTGAGAGGGAGGCTAACAGAAGAATTTAATACATTTAGGTCGAGTAGGTATTGAAGTTTTGTACGGAACAGCTGATAATTTTTTCTCGATTACGATGTTAGTTCCATGGAGAAAGTTGTTCAGTTTGATGGTTTGTGCCACACCCTTAAATTTGATCACAACTTTCTGATACACCCTGTATGTTGGCGAATTTGATGACTATAAAAATACATTATATATCAGGGAGTACAGCGCATTACGTGTCAAAAATGATCAAAAGTCATTTATTTAAACTAGGCTGAGAATCAGCACTTTTCGAACGTCAAAACTACATAAGACAGTCTTCCAAGAGGCCCGCCCTTCACCACTTCCTAGAGCTTTAGCTGAGGAGAAGAAGTGGCGTATAAAGTGTCAAAACATACAGTCGGATGAGAAATTTAACTTCCATAAACTTTAAAAGATAAAGGTGCCAAAGTGGCTTATGCTTTCCGACGATATACCTGTTTGAAATTTGCGTAGTTTGTTGAAACAGATGTGCGCAAATTATGTAATGAAAACACACATTAATTGTTATCATTATTTTAAAACGATTTATTGGCATTGACATCTTTTTCTCTAATTTGGAGACTGAGCACAATTACGCTGGCCAAGAGCATAAGTTCAATACGATGCATCGTTGAAAAATATTTATCAATTAGTTTCCACCTTATTTCCAAATTGGAAACAATTTCCAAAACAGTGGACAGTAAAAGGCAATATTACAAAATATATACCCAATAAAAGGCGATTAAAACCATTGCTTTGATTATAAATGTAGTTAGTTACCTTTTAACTATTGTTTTATTTTTTACTCTGATACAATTAAAAAATATTATATATATATATATTGCTATCCTAAGTATCTATTTACTCGTCCAGTCTGGGATGCCAGTACTTAGACAAAATATTAGGGTAATGAGTTTTTATTGCGCGGCAACACTCACTAAGTGCTCAATGTTTACGAAACCGGCTTCACGTCACTGTTGTCACTGTTGACAGCGCTATGTCTTGGCTTTTTATTTAGTCTGAGACCGGCGATTACTGAATTCGCTTATCTTAAACCTTTATCATGTCATAAATATATCGAACCGGCATTAGCTTCCGAACAAATACAATGACTGTTGTAAAGTCAGGGAAGTTAAGTGTTAAGCAAATTGACTACCAACTTAAATTATCCGACACTTGATTGATTATACAACTGTTATAGAATGACACGTAGGGAGAGAGAGAGAGAGAAAGAATTGTTTGAATATTCAAATCACAACTGTAATTTTTTGACAGTTGTGATAAATGAGTAATGAGTGAGTGTTGGTAAATTGATGTAAGGTATTAACAATTAATTCCCCTGACTGTACAAACGCTACACCTCAACTGATTATCATGTTGAATATTGAGCCGTAATCTAACACGATTATTTGAGTACAATCTATCTTCTATAAGTTCCCTATGGACTCTAAAACGGCTGTAGTGATTTCGATGAAATTTTCAGGCCATCTTCAGATTAGCCTGGCGGGTGCTGTTAGTGTGATGTAAGCCTTTTGGTAATTTTGTGTCATACTTTTTTTCTGAGCAGTAACCTAAAAAAAATTATTAGGCTTGCATGTATTCAAGATAATATTTCAAATTTTCAATCATTAATTCGTATTAATTATCATCCCACGGTTTGGATGAAATTTGGCACACTAACCTAACAAAAAGTACTAGGCTCGCATGAATGCAAGATAGTATTTCAATCATCTATCATAAGTCATCTGACTATAGATAATTAGTGCTACCCAAAGAGAATTAAACCGCGTGCTAAAACCCGTGCAAAGCCGGGGCGGGTCGCTAGTGTTATGATAAAACTGAACTATTAGCATGTGAATTCTAATCGACTGCTACTGAACTGCGGTGCAGCATCCGTTCATAATGGACGGCGTACGATGCTCCATCCATATATTGCGTAAATTGCGTTCCGGGCTGTTCATAGGGGTGCCAATGAGTATACGAGTAAGAGGAGTCTAAAAATAAAGTTTTGTGGAAATCTGTTGTCGTGGTATGGGCTAAAGAAACGATGGATGGACTGTGTGAAAGATGATTCATCGTCGTTGCTCGCACTTATAAACTTTCGTGCTCCATCAAGAATTCCACGTAAACCCATAACTCCACTTCGTCCTCCACAGAGAAGAACGGTGTTGTGCTAGGTTCTGTAGGGTTTTGAATAGTTACAGCGATCTAATCGATTTTCACTTTGACTCTCTGACTAAGCAGAAATCTAAACTCTTGAGTTGTACATCAGAGTTGTTGTAAAACATTCATTGAATTAATTTGTTCTTACTTAATTTGTGCAATATTACAAAACTAATTCTATAATTAAACAGAGGCTACATATTTTTTCTTTAGTTTTAAGATAGCTTGTAAACTGTACGTGTACCTAGGCTTACAATTAATATTACTTAATTTAGTTCATGTGGTGTTTACCTTTAAGTGATTGTTACACTGTTCCAAGTTTTTAACATGTTATATTTATGCTCATGATGTTAGTGTAAACAATTGTTGGTGAACCAAATAAATAAATAAAAATGAAATTTCTAGAAAGATGGTGACAACTGAGCTAAAGGCAAATTGAATGAATAGAGAACTGCGGCGGAAGAAGAAGACATGTTATGCCGACCCCCAATAAATTGTGATAAGGACAAGAAAACGATGATAATAGGGTTGCTAAGACGTACATACATATGCCATGCCTTGATTAAACGAACCGAGACAGACTGAGTGGCGAGACAGTAGCAACTGCCAAGATATAGCGCTTTGATCATAGTGTCATAGTGTCGGCCGAGTGGTTCTGTCTTGATTCTTGACACTTTTTATCTTTGAGATGGGTTTGGCTTTTGACTATGCCTCTGTCACCTCACAGAGACAAAGTCTACGACGGAGTGAGCTTAACCAGAAGAAACCTGTTCACTCTAACTTTGAAGAGATTCGGGTTGTAAGCGTTCGGGAACACAGACGCAGTTAGTGGGTTCCACTCTTTTGCCGTGCGCATTATGAAGGACTGCCTCACAATGGCTCAATGTGTACAGAAGACCGCACGTCAGTAGGTAATAAGACCAGTCTCAGTAAGCTGGTCTCGTATTCTATTAAAACTGCGTACTACGCAAGGTGTTACCACTTACGCGTGTTATACTGCTCTCGGTACGTAGAGAAGCGAGCACTCAGTTGAGAGCACTATTTCTGCTACGAGTATATCTCGTCGGTGTGTGTAATCAATGCAGTAAGAGGAAGAAAGAGGTACTTCCATCTTAGGTGGCTTCAATTTAGAAAGTTGGTTTCTTTTGTTTTAGATTTTCCTTGTTTTGCTCTTGACACACGTCATGTAGCGTTACACAATTTCCTTTAATTTTGGTTTAATTTGTGATACAAAGGAGCTCGTGGCTAAGTAATAACAGCCGCACGGGTCGATCCATCAGGTTAAGCTACGCTTGCCGGGGTTGGTCTTTGGATGGGTGACCATCTTTTCATACCGAGACTCCTCCGTGCCTCGGAAAGCACGTAAAGCCGTTGGTCCCGGCGGTCACTCGTGGATCTTTGACAGTCGTTACGGGTTGTCAGAAGCCCGAAAGTCTGACAACCAGTCCTACCACGGGGTATCGTAATACCCAATAACTGGGTTGTGGAGGTCAGATAGGCAGTCGCTCCATGTAAAATAGGTTAGACTGGAAGCTGACCCCAACATAGTTGGGATAAGGCTAGGCAGATTGATTGTGATACAAAGCCAAAATAGCTCGTGGAGTAAGTAATGTCTCCCAATTTGAAAGCGCAGACACAAGCTTTAGGTCAAATACTAGACTCTAAGTATATAGAGAAAAACCTGTGAAAACCTATATGAATACTCATTTGAAGATCCTTTAATTAAAGCCATAGAAGTTTTGTGTGCAGTTGCAACCCTAACCCCATAACCCCACCCCACCGTTCCCGCGTTATGTGTCTTCCTAGCGTACTTATGTAGGTACAAACTATAAGCGATATCGGCCTCGGGTCTATTGTATATTGTAGTCTCTTCACCACTGTTTATTTCCTACGGATTTTTTTTTAATATGGTTTTCAAAGAGCCGGCCACTCTGGGAACATTCGAAGCGAAGCTAAGTTCGTTTACTTTCCTCCGCGTCTTTTCAAACTTCCGTTTTCGTTTTTCTTAGTACGCGGTGTGAACCGAAGTATGAAAAGACACGGAAGAAACCGAAACGAACCTAGCTTCGTTTCGCTTCGTTCCCAGTGTGGCCTGCGCTTAAGCCTGTGAACGTCATGGCCCTCAAATATCCAATGTTCAGCGTATTTACTTCTCCATCAATGATTTTGAAATGTTACATTTCTCTCGTACTGCCCCCCCCCCCCCCCCCCCCGCATTTCCATACAATGTGTGTAGGTCTTCTCCATGGCACGCTATTCTTTCCGGTTGTAGGCCCATACGCAACTAACTCTTCCCTATTTTGATCGATTGTTGAGTCACCTCTCGCGTGGCCTCTCCTACGGATATTTCTGAATCACCATTTTAAAACCTTCCTTCCTCATCTGCTCTCTAGTCTTCTAGCATCTACGGCTTATCAGGATCATTTTAAAATAATAGACGTAACGTGGAATGGTCAGTGTGGGTGTACATTGCGACCCCTACATGAAATATAGCTGCGCGGCTTCGCTCGTGTGGAGGTCGGAACTTATCCCAGGGCAATGCGCTACCGGGATGAAAAGTATCACATGTCACAGGTCTCCTGGTCTATCTGTGTTCTAAACATCGAAATCCGTTCAGTTATTAAGGCGTGAAACTGGAACAGACCGCCATACTGAGTTACTTTTGCATTTATCATATCAATATGTGTGTTTGACTTTTGATTCCTTTAATTAAAACATAGCCCACACAGCACACTATCATCGATCGTATCAGATCATAATATAACAATTCGATATCCAAACCTTAGTTTTAAAAAGTGCGTCGATAAGCCGTTCCACATTGGCGATGATTCATCAAGGTTTTTAAGGTGCAGATAAATGTCATTGGCCTTGAGTGGTTAGCTTGCGTGTTCTGTGCTGAGCTCATGCAACGTATCGTATGTCCCAAATTAGACGCTTTATTAATTTATTATACATAAAACGAAAAGTATTTGAATAAAACGCGTACACTATATGATAAATAATTAAATTATCTTTAAAATGGTGAAGGTTTCATAAAAATACGCTTGATAGTTTTTGCGTGATTCACAGTTTTTTATCCGCGTTAGACATAAAATTCTTAGGAATATTTTAGAACTGTCACTAATGCGTAACATCGAAATTTAAAGTGTTTCTTTTTTCAAACTAATTAGTAGTGATGAGAGGACTATCTTTGGATGCCGATCAGCCGACTAGCTATAGTGACTAAACTATTGAATATATTTGATTGAATTTTCTTATAAAGACTGGGAACATCATTAGGTAAATACGCAGTTTAATTTATTGTCTTATGGTCGTATATATAAAAGTACTCCGTGGTCGTCTCTACATAACTTGTATATAAAAAAAAAATGAAAAAAGAAACATTAGGTTCTCGGGCGAAGATGGAAAGTTCATAAATTGTATAGGACGTCTCACGGTGTATGACAAATCAAGGGCGAGCGTCTTCTATTTCTCGCTCGGATTCAAGAATATTTTAGAAGCTGCGCCCTTATTGGACGAGCGGATAGTGGCGAGAGCGGTTAAAAATAGGTTCGTATTATATCCTCTCTCTTCTGCCTAGCACCCTGATTGCGTAACACACTATTGATCGAAATCTGAATCATTTTGAAGCAAATTGCTAATCCATTGCTTCATATGTTCGAAAAATTTGTCTGCTCCACCATCTCAACACCGTCAATAACGCAATGAATGTTGTTGAACTGTCAAAATGAAACCGATTCCGATTAATAGTGTGTTACGCAATTAGGGTGCTCTATGACCATGAGGTTATAGCCAAACAAAGTTAGAAACGTATCCTCCCCCGATGCATCGCCAATGAGGGCGAGTCGAACCTTCTAGAGAACATACTAGAAGCTTCCTGAAAACAGACGAAGCGCGCAAACTGTAACTTGTAAATAAACCTATATACAGTAGGTACATGTGTTAAACGCTTCTAATCTTCTTCGTCGTGGCGTTGCACAGTGTGTTTTTCACCCTAAAAATCGGACATGCCCTTTTTATTCCAATAATAGATGCTCTAACATGTTTGGAATGCGAGAGTAGAACACCCAGAGTTCAATTATATTTAAAACCAAAGTTAAAGTCGTTTTTATTATTTTTCTATGGAAACCAGAAAAACCACAAAAATATTAATATAAAAAAAACTATTGAATAATTCTAATATATTTATGTACAGTATTATAAAACACCATTTCGTCTTTATTTTAAGATAATACTTGTAATTTTAACTGCATTCAAATGGGTGTTATGGATTTTTTAGCTTCATTTCGTAATTTATTTTTATTTTTTTTATCTTAGCGAATATGGATTTTATTTCCTAATGTTGTTATTAATTATATCTTTATCCATTTAAATTCAAAATATCTAATCCATATCTAGTAGGATCTCGAAGATATCGGATTTTGAAAATGACGACCTAGGGTTGACACAAATCCAAAATGACAAAATATTTTCTAAAAAAATACCTAATTGTGAAGAGATGATCGTCATACGTAATAATAACGTTTTGCGCTTTTAGTGTAAGTTAATTAAAATAGAAGTAATTTTTCAAAATATTGTTTTTTTTTTTGAGGTAGTAGTAACCAATACCAAATAACCTATTCTTGTAATAGGTAGGTACTACGTGCAATATGGGTGGGATTAACTTGAACTTTTTCTCTGCATCATCCAAAGTTTGACTAGTAGAAAATTACTTTTATGCCTATAAAATTAAGTCCACCTTAAGCAATTCATTTACATTAACCGCTCAGGTACCGCGCGCGTGTTAATCATTATGCGCGCGGGGCCTGACCGATTAAAGTTTTAAATAAATGAATAAGAAAGACTTAGAAATTCAACAATACCATGAACGTTCTTTTTATTTTGCAATAATTGTAAGTATTTAAGCATAGGTTCCTTCTTCTTAATATATCGGAATATAAATATTGACATTAAAAGTGATTTTAATCTGATGAAGGAGATTATTTGGTAAAGGGAAGGGGTCCGCCCTCGTTAGGTTTCAACTAAAACCCTTTACTGTTAAATAATCTCTGGAGGAACGGGGGTGAGGCACCATGGAGCCGTTAAAGACCCATGGTACCACTTCGCCTCAACAGGAGTTGACCCAACCTGTTGAGGGATGTCTGTCCGGGCTCCGACCGGCTGACTTAATGCAAGGAGAGCAAGAGGGCGCCAACCCTCTTGTTGGTCAGCGAGTGGCAAATGAAGCTGTGGATACCGCCACAGCCGGTGCTCTTCAGTCTCCGAGAGTATCCGCAAATGCGCAAGGAGAACCTTTAACAACTAATTTTACCAAATTAAAAGCGTACCAAATACTTGTCGGCGCTGCTAAAAAACTTGGAAAAAATGTCCGACCCACTGATTTAGATATAAGCGATCGCATTTCAATTATTTTAGAAGCTCTGTCATTACCCTTAACTTACCAAACCAATAAAGACTTGCATAATTTAATCATTAAATTTACATCTAAATGTGAAACATTATACAAAAAATGTAATTATAATTATAATATTTTTATAAGAAAACACAAAAAGTGGCTAAACGAAGATTTTTGTAAGCAGTGGTCTTGTGTGATAGCCGAACCTCTTCTTAGTAATTCTATTCTTGAACCTAGTCCCAGTTCTGTCCCAGATTACATTCCAAGCTTTGATTTATGTCCTGATTCTGAACCTGGTCCCAGTCACGTCCTTGATTCATATCCTGTCTCCGCTTCCATCCCCTCTACTGATTCATCTTTGATTCCCGGTTCTGTACCGATGAGTAGATATGATGATCCTATTCTTGAACCTAGTCCCAGTTCTATCCCAGATTACATTTCAAGCATTGATTTATGTCCTGTTTCTGAACCTAGTCCCTTCCATGTCCTTGACTTAGACCTTCCATCTCAATCAATTCCCAATTCGAACTATCCTATCCCTGAACCTGGTCCCAGTCACGTCCTTGATTCATATCCTGTCTCCGTTTCCATCCCCTCTACTGATTCATCATTGATTCCTGGTTCTGTACCGATGAGTAGATATGATGATCTTTCCTTAAGACAGAAACACAGAGCTCGAAAACGCTTGCAGGATTATTTAGAAAATGAGTCCCCTAATAAAGTAATATCAGTCTTTGCGAGCACTGTTGAAGTAGGAGGTAGAAAATTAAAAAAGAGCGTTTCCAAAGACCTAGAATTTATTTTTGATTCATGTGTACAGACTCCAACAAGACCGACAAAAATTGCTTCAAAAATTAGAACGCAACCGACACCTTATTCAGCAGATGAAACACTAGCTATTTATATTGACAGACAGTTTTCAGTAGAGACATACAAATTTTTACAACAAGATTTAAAAGCTCGTGGATTTAACGCCTTCCCTCTATACAGCCAAGTGCTCCAAGCCAAAAAACAATGCTACCCGTTACATCCAGTCCATGTATCTGATACAGAAGCTATTATACCAGTTTCCAGCCTAGTTTCTCATTCTTTCGAAAGACTAGTTCAATCGTATGACGCAACTTTCACTGACTACTGTAATCGAAAAGATACCAATAAATTAAATTGTATTTTTGAAGCATCTTGGGGGTTTGACGGTAGTACAGGCCAATCACTATATAAACAGAACTTTTCCCAAAATGAACATGACGAAAGTTGCCTTTTTGCAACTACTTTTATACCGTTGCAGATCAAAACAACTTGTGGACAAGTTCTGTGGCGTAACCCTACTCCACAATCGTATAGATATTGTCGCCCAATTCACATTCAATATAAAAAAGAAACGACTGATTTAATAATGGCTGAAAAACTATTAATACAAAATCAAATTGACCAATTAGACAGATTTGATACTAAAACTTTAAGTGGTCAAACTATATCTACAGAGTTTAAACTATATTTGACAATAATAGATGGTAAAGTCTTAAATATTATTACTAATACAATGTCTCAACTTCGGTGCCCTTTTTGTAAAGCGACTTCTAAAGAATTTAATAATTTAGAGTCTGTGTATTTAAAACCTGTCGATCAAAACCTTTTAAGATATGGCATAAGTCCGTTGCACGCCTGGATTCGTGTTTTGGAATTTTTATTACATTTAGGTTATAAAATTATTGTAAAGAAATGGAGAGTACCTAAAAGTTCCCCGGAAGGTGTTCTTGTCAATGAGAATAAAAAAAAAATTCAGGACGAAATCCGCAGTAAATTAGGGCTGCTCGTAGATGTGGTTAAGCCTAATACGGGTACGACTAATGACGGAAATACTGCAAGGATGGCCCTGTCTAATAAGTGTCGTACAGTATTTGCTGAAATTTTAGGACTACAACAATGGCTTTTGGATGACTTACATGTCATACTAGTAGTTTTATCAAGTGGATTACCTGTTAATGCAGATAAATTTGATGAATTTTGTAAATTATTGGCCAAAAAATACGTAGAAGAGTATTCGTGGTATCCAATGACCGTAACTCTACATAAAATACTTGTGCACGGCAAAGCTATCATAAAAAACTCTGCACTACCCATAGGATTGTTATCTGAGCAAGCTGGGGAAGCACGTAATAAATTTTGGAGGCACGACCGCGAGCACCACACAAGAAAATCAGATAGAGAAAAAACAATTTTAGACCTTTTCCATCGAGCACTTGAATCCTCTGACCCCTTTATATCGAATATAAGGCTTAATAAAAGATTAAATAAGCTTAAGCGTCAACCTCTTCCACCCCAAGCCCTCATATTGTTAGAGCCTTTTGAAGTTCCAACGGACGAAGAAGAAGCTGATCCTGAGGAAAATACAACCACTATGGAGAATGACCTCCCAGATAATTTTGAAATGTTATCTGAAGATGTGGATTTTGATGATTCGTAGTCTTCTGGGTTGTCCGATACTGTACAAGAATCAGATATTTGCACTTATTTTTTTACACCTTTCTGTATCTCAGACAATATCTATTGCATTGATCTAGAAATATAATTCTTAAAATACAAATAATAATTATTTACTTTTAACAAAAAGTAAAACCGCCTTCAAAACCCATAAAATAAACTTATAATAGATACGGTTTAGGAAGTCGGTGGCAGTTTTTCCTCAATTAAACTATAATAGTTTATTTTATGGGTTTTTGAAGACGGTTTTACTTTTTTGATAAAAGTTTTATTATTTCTTAATTTTTAGTACCGAAAAAAAAGTAATCTTCGATTTACAACAATCATAATAATTGATTTACACTCACAACTAAAATTAAATAAAATGCAGATGTAACAATAATACAGCACCTACACCCTTTACTGTATTATTGTTACATCTGCTTAAACATTTACAGTGTACAGGCGTTATGTTATTTTATGGAAGGGTGTAAACAAGGCATAGTCGTACGATTAAAGGAATCGCGGGCAATTTGCTGTAAGTTATTGAAGAGTTCCGTTGTCTGTCTCCGAAACTCTTCATCAGATCTTTACTAAATTTGTGTGGTACCATTTCAAAGTGAACTTCTTTCAAACAAAAAAAGAATTTTGCAAATCCGTTTACAAATGACGGAGTTATGCCCGAACATAAAAACATAATGTAAACATCCGAATTCAAAACCTCCTCCTTTTTTGAAGTCGGTAAATAATAAATAGGTAGCATAGCAAAAAGCGTAACAATCAATAAATTAGGGTAATCGCTACCTATGCAATCCGAATTTCTCAAAATATTTCTACAAAGTTTATTTTCCAAGAGAGGCAACCCTAAAATCATAGAAATTCTATGAGAACTTTAGAAGCATGTTTCTCCGAGATCCTACTGGATATGGACACGATTATTTTTTTGGGGTTTAATTGTATCTTAATCAATGTAATGAGTTTAAAATAAAATCCATATTCGTTTGGATTTATCATAAAAAAAATAAAATCTTAAATGAAAAAAAAAGCTGATACTGGGTTTCCTTGCGGAGTTAAAGTCTTGTAAGTATAGTCAAAAAATGCCTAAAATATACCGTTAGTTGTGTATTGTAACAGAAATAAGAGAAACTTTTCCTGAGACGAGATATTTTCAGATTTATCAAAATACCTAAAAATATCAAAATGGCTCTAACTTTGGTTCTAAGTATATTTGACCTCCGGGTGTTCTACTCTCGCATTTCAAACAGTTTTCAGCATCTATTAATGAAATAAAAAGGGCATGTCCGATTTTTAGGGCAAAAAACACACTGTGCGTTGGCACGACAGTGAATTAAAGGCACGAACGCTTCTACTACCTATGTTCGACTGGAGGGTGAAAAATAAAAGCGTCGGGGGTCGGGTTGCCTCCTAGGGTAGGCGAATATGGCGAGGGGGTAATTTCTGATCTTTGCGATATGCTCGTGAACGGGTGCTGCTTGTGGTGACTGGTCGTCTTGCTGACCTTGCTTTTGGTTTTGTTCTTAGTAATTAACTCTTTGTTTATTTTACTTCGATGGTCCTATAGTAATTTATCATTTGTGACTTCGAGTTACTGCCATATACGGCTATATGTAAGTGGGCACGCCCTTTATTGCTGGAGGCTTTTATTTAGGTATAAAGATCTGTTTACGTTTTTAGTTTTGTATTTTTATTTCTGCTTGAGTATAGCTTTCGATTTTTTTTTTTGTATTTTTGGCGTAGTTGACTTATATCAAATAATTTAATTTAATGTTTTGTATTGTGTAATGTACCTAAATTATTTTGCGCAGTGTTGTATAGAATCAACTGTGCTGCTGGGGAGTTTGTTGCGCCACTTCTTCTCCCCAGCTAAAGCACTAGGAAGTAGTGAAGGGCGGGCGTTTTGGGGGAGTGTCTTATGAAATTTTGACGTTCGAAAAGTGCTGATTCTAAGCCTAGTTTGAATATATGACTTTTGATTTTGAAACATGATTAGTAACTGTTTTTTTCTTTGTAAGTCTCCTGTCCTCTACCTACCTACACACTTATGTGTGTAGGGAAACAAGGTGTATTGTTATCATCAGCCTTGTTTCACCGTAGGGTTACGCAGAGTCGTATCTACAAAATCAAAAGTCATTGAGTACGTCAAAATTACATAAGAAAGTCCCCGGGCACGCCCACCTTTCACCACCTTCTAGTACTTTAGCTGGGAAGAAGTGGCGCAACAAACTCCCTGGCAGCACAGCTGTCTGTCAGTACACCCACATTTCGCCAGTTAAGTCCCATGTATTATAGGGCGCGCCTATTGCCATCGACCGGGCACCGATCCAGGCTCCGAGCTGCTACTGGCATTTGTACTATTATTTATTCTGTGCTTTATGGTGTGTTCTTAGGGTATTTATACAGGAAAAATAAAGAAAAAATGCATTTTACTTATTCAGTTTTAATTCCTAAGGATAGATAGTAGATACCTAATTAACATAACTTTACAAATTAATTAAACTATGTACGTATCAATCTGCCTAGCCTTTTCCCAACTATGTTGGGGTCGGCTTCCAGTCTAACCGGATGCAGCTGAATACCCGTATTTTACATGGAGCGACTGCCTATCTGACCTCCATAACCCAGTTACTGGGTAATACGATACCCCTTGGTAAGACTGGTTGTCAGACTTTCGGGCTTCTGACGACCCGTAACGACTGTCAAAGATCCACGAATGACAGCCGGGACCAACGGCTTAACGTGCTTTCCGAGGCACGGAGGAGTCTCGGTATGAAAAGATGGTCACCCATCCACAGACCAACCCCGGCAAGCGTAGCTTAACCTGATGGATCGACCCGTGCGGCTGTTATTACTTAGCCACGAGCTCCTCAAACTATGTACGTATAATATAAACATAATCTAAAATATTCCCGGATTATGTTATTGAGAAATGTCGCCTTAATAATATATAATTAAAAATACATTACTAATTACTAACGGAAATGTTGATCGACCTTTGTCACATAATTAGCTGTTCTTATAATATTTTTTCATCGCTAGGAATAGATAAGGAAGTCTACGTAATGAGTCCTCCATGTCTTTCTCACTTATTAGGGATCAAACAAGTTTGCCCCCGCGTCCTAACCAAAATGATCGTTCGCGCAAATATGCGATCGTCACGTTCATATGCCTCTGTTTGTTCGGAAAACCGGAAGGTGCCCTCTGTCAGCGCGACCACGCGTTCAGATACCCGAACAAAATGATAGCTGAGAGATCGTAGCGCGAACAAGCGCGACTGTCGTTTTGGTTAGGACCCGGCCTCTTACATACCTACCTATAAAGATTGCCATAAGTATAAAATATATTCTGGTATTATCCATAACTACTAATATTATAAAAGTGAAAGTAACTCTATCCGTCTGTCTGCGTAACACACTTACAGTAGCAGTGGCTTTCATTTTGACAGCTCAACAACATTAATTGCGTTATTTACGTCGTTGAGCAGTCAACATTTTTGAACATGCTGGGGCAAATAAATATTTTCTTTATTTTCTTTCTTATTAGATCCATCCAGCTGTTACTCACAGGCCGATAATATTTCATCAACTCATGTTTGTTTGTTACGCTTTCACGCTAAAACGGCTGATCGGATTTGCATGAAATATTGGCACATGGGTAGACCATGACCTGTATTAGGACATAGGATACTTTTTACCACGGTAGTACGCTCGTCCGTGGGATAATTTCCGAATTCCACGCGGGCGGAGTCATGGTTAGCTAGTGTGTTATAAATCACTAAAGGTATATTGATTAGGCTGGGTTCAGCTTATAGCAACAAAAGAACGTGCGAACATCCTACGCCTACGTTCATTGCGCGATCATGTGAACCGATCTGACGCTCCCCAGAAAAAGGCGCGGTCGGTCAGGTCATGGAAAATTGTACTAAATCTGAATGTTATGAATGTTATAAAAAAATAATGTTACAAGTATTGTAACCAGCACCCTAATTGCGTAACACACTATCGATCGTAATCTGCATCATTTTAAAGCAAATTGCTTCATACGTTCGAAATATTTATTTGCCTTCTCAACATGAATGTGGTTGAACTGTCAAAATTAAACCGATTCCGATTGTTACTGTATTACGCAATTAGGGTGCTGTTTTCCTTTTACAGCAATGAATGTTTTAGCGGAAAGCGGAACCTTTGGGGAAATCAGGAGTCCTTGTAAGCGAAATTATCCATTGTTATTCGCCTTATTTTGTGTCCTTTCAGAATAGCCCAAGCTTTTATCCGTGGCTTCGCCAGTGTGAAGGTCGGAAATGACCCCACGAGAACGTACTACCGCGATAAAAATTAATATACAGGGTGTCCAGTAAATAGTACCTACGACATTCAGGGAGCGATAGCTTGGGTCAATACCTACCAAAACAACACAATATACGAGTATGTTACGGATTTTTATTCACCACTGCAGGCTTCACAGCTTGACTCACCGCTGCAAGATTGCCTGCTTGTCGGTCTTCTACAGAATGTACTTCGGTGAGTGTGCTCAAGAACTCCATGACCTCGTTCCAACGGCCCCCTTCTACCATCGGACATCTAGACCGTACTGCAAGTTCTCATCCCTACCTTGTTGCTATTCCACCCATTCGCACTAAGCGTATCCAAATGTTATTTATAATGCTCACAGCATAAGAAGCGCCCGTGTTTCCGAACGCATACAACCCTAATCTCTTCAGAGTGAACAGGCTTCTTCTGGGTAAGCTCACTCCATCGTCGACTTTGTCTCTGTCACCACCGACCTAGACTAGAATCAAGAGCAAATCCATCTCAAATAAAAAAAAAAACCTAATTATTTATTTTTAAAAGTAATTCTAAATTCTCTTGAATGATCGACTGCGACCAGATTTATTTTTCTATCAGACTGCGACACATGGTCGCCTTTTGCGTGTAATCTTATGTAAATTATTTCTTATGTTTGATCATTCATATAAAGTAAGCTTTCTACATCATCATAACCTTCGATTCCAGCTCACCTTGCAAGTTCAAATAGCGTGAATATAATCATCGACGGCATCTTTAGCCTTCAATTTACGCTTCAGAAGTCTGTGGTTACTATAAAAAGATAAATCTATTTGTTAGTTCCCTGAACATCAATCGATTGGGTATAAAAAGTTTAATTGCTTCCGAGGTTGCGGAAGCCTTCCGATGTCTTTTAAGCTAGATTGAAGTAGAATTGCTAGATAGTTTTATAATTAACTAGCTTTTGCCTGTAGTTTCGCTCGCGTCCTAGGGATACCTAATTTACAGAAGGGCGCAGGTCAGAGGTAATATAACTAGCCGGTATAAGCAGGCCTCGCATTCTTTTGAAACTGCGTACTAAGCTACGAGTAGACGCTAGGCCAGCACAAAGTCGAAAGTGTTATCACTGACATGCGGTCTCTTGTACCTACTAGACTAAAATGACAGCTGCCCTCGATCTTTTTTTATTATTTTGACATTTTAGTTAAGTTATGTTATGCCATTTTAGTATAGGAAATTAAAAATCAGAGTACTTAGATAAAAGTATGAACAGAAATACAAAAAATATAAACTTCTGAAAGACCTTGAAGATTTGATCCTCATTATAAATTGACCTTGTCAATTTGTGTCATGAAACTGAAATTACACGATAGAGTTTTTAATTATTATCGACTAGCTTTTGCCCGTGGCTTCGCCCTCGTGTTTGTCGGAAATTATCCCACGGGAACGCACTACCGGGATCAAAAATGGGTCAGTCTACCAGCGGCGAGGTGTGATTTTTTTTTAACAGAATCTACCCATGTGCTAAATATCATCCAAATCCGTTCAGCGCTTTTAGTGTGAAAGCGTAACAAACAAACAAACTCACTTTCGCATTTATATAGTATTATGATAAACCGGTCTATCGACACTCTAGACTTACAAAATGTATTCGGTACTTAAATAAAAAAATAAAAAATAACTAACGCACTACTAACGTTTCTATAATATAATTGAATCATGATTCGAAAGACACGTGGCGCCATCTATTATCATAAGAACGTTATTATTGTTTTCCTCGGAAACGGTACTTTTTTCGGGATGAAAGTATCCTACGTCCGTTTCTGTACACGTGACAACGTAGATGTAAAATTTCAGGATGATCGGTTCAGTGGTTTAGGCGTGAAAAGGTAACGAACAAACAAACTTACTTTCGCATTTATAATATTATAGTTAGGATTATCGCTAAGTCAAGCCAGTTTAGAGAAAATCATTTGAAGAAAGTGTGCTATTTAGAGACATCGTTTTATTTGTCCTGTAATCTTTACATAAACTTCTATCTCATAGCATAATTTCAGATTTTTCTCTATGCAAACTTCGGAAATAAGAGGGGGCGGGGAGGGGGGGGGGATTTTTTTTTTTACGTATTTCATCAAAAGTCGAAAATTATGCAGCCAAAAAAAAAATGTTTGAGAATGAGCGAACGGCGCTCTTTCATATGATACCCCACATGCCCTAGTAGCCCCACTTCGAATTTTTAAGACCCCCTTTCAGACCCGGTTCCAAAAAAAAAAAACTGTATTTTTATTTCTTTCGTATTTGCAAAAGAGTTGGGCAAACGTCATCTAAAACTATTCCAAAATTCAAGTAGTTCTTGAGATATCCAGCTGTGACAGACAGATAGAGAGACTGAGTCGCACCATAAGGGTTCCTTTTTACAATTTTGGTACGGAACCCTAATAAAAGAGGTACTGCTCTGTAAAAATAAGGTACCCAAAATACTGTTTTTGGCAACCATCCCTAGTATAGAACCTTTTATTGACTAATCCATATTGAACTTCACTCAATGTGGCGAGGTTGTTTTTAATGTAGACAACTAGAATGTTCTGTAAAATATACTGAATTGAATTTCCTTGGTCTGCGAATATTTTATGAGTTGATCTCAAAATAAACGACTTGTCAGTTTAGTTAGTACAGACGCCAGCAGGTCAAGCTACCCGTAACTGTCAAATTTTCCCAATCAACCTTGAACCTAATGCTTTAGCGATAAAGTTGAAAATATATTAAAGAAATTTGACAGATTGTAGTAGCTTGATATGCTGGCGTTTGTACAATGGCTTGTGTTGGCGCAATTAATTGTTATAAGTTTTCGCATTTGCTTTTGTGGGGTTCACTCTGTAACTATGCAGACATTGTTGAATGAAACTGTTCTATTTACGTTACCTGGCTAATTTAAAAAAAAAAAATGTTATATATTCTTTGATTTTGATATAGTTAAGACGTTAGTCATAATTAAAATTAAGTATTTAAAACTTACAGCCGGTTTCTGAATTGAGATATTTGAAGTGGAGAGAATTTGACAAACACTACTTTTGCATTATTTTTAAGGTGGTATCCCGCGAAATTAAAATATAGGTAGCACGATTTTTGAAAATAAATTTTTAAGTTTGCAGGACGGGCTCGGGATTTACCAAGATAAAAAATCACTCATCTAACAGAACAATGATGTAATTACGTTATAGCTAAATTCGTAATTACGTCGTTGTTCTATTGGATGAGCGAAATATCCTGTCCTAACCCGGGCCTTGGTATACCTACCATGGTGTACCTACTTGTGTGCCAAACATCGAAAGCCGTCCAGCCGTGAAAAGATAACAGATAGACAGGCGGAGTTACTTTCGCATTTATAAGTATGAGTATTCATTCTATACTGTTCCCACTACTGGTCCAGATCAGACAATGCCTGTGTTGTACTGGGGGTACACAGGCATTGTCTCTGTGAGTGGGTTTGTGGTATTTATAAAGTATTTTATGATTGATAACCCTAATCCCAAAACATTTGTTCCACAGTCGTGGTCGCTGGTGTTCATAGTCCTCATGATCGCGGTCGGCCTCATCATGTTCACGTACAAAGCGACGCAGTTCAACCTCCTTGGCTTCAACTTCCTCCTCATCGCGTCATTCGCAGCCGGGTTGCGGTGGACCTTCGCACAGATGCTCATGCAGAAGTCCAAGCTAGGACTCCACAACCCAGTGGACATGGTGTTCCACGTGCAACCCTGGATGTTCATCTCGCTGCTGCCGTTCACCATCATATTCGAAGGTAAGGTGTCTGGCTAGTAGATAGGAAGAAAATTACTTAGGGTAGAACTCACAGATTTGACAGAATGGAAATAATGACGTCACTAACTCGAGCCGCCATAACAGTATGCCTCGTTTCGAATTTAACAAATATATGAGGTTAAAAGAATGATGTTGTTCTACATGTTAGGACTTCACTGAAATATTCATATTTTGAGGAAATCAGACGGCCAGGAATATTATTAATGTTTTTTTTTTTTAAATATGTTGGTGATTTGAATGCTTATTATTAAGATGTCCTTCCCAAAGATTAAGGAGGAAGCGTCAGGGTAGCCCGCGAAATTCAAATTTTCTTACGTTTTTTTCCAATTTGCAAGTCAGTATTAAGTTGTATGTTAAATAAAGTATGCTTTGCGGCCGTAACAAATATGTATTTACAGAATTATATACATTAGAATCAGTAATACAACTCCTTAAGTTAGTATAATCCTGAAATGTCAAGATTTCATGAAATAGTCATTCATTAGGATTACCTGGTCTTAAAGAGTTATTGATCACTTTAATGACTCTAATTATGTAAATAGATACTTGTTACGGCCGCAAATTATATTTTGATCAACGTAAAATATAATACCGACTTGTAAATTGCAAAAAACGTAAGAAAATTTGAATTTAGCGGGCTACCCTGACGCATTCCCCTTAACCAACATAATAACTTTTTTTTAAATGTTATATTTTAAATTTTTTATGTACATTTTTAATTACATCATATGCTCATCATAATGTGCGATTGTCTGTGGTTGAAGGCGCCCAACTCACGCCACGCGGCTGCAGCGCTGCTGTTGTGCGATGGTTTGTGGTTGAATGCGGCCAACTCAAGCCACGCGGCTGCAGCGCTGCTGTTGTGCGGTAGTCTTTGGTTGAAGGCGCCCAACTCACGCCACGCGTCTGCAGCGCT
This sequence comes from Dicycla oo, assembly GCA_948252095.1. NCBI lineage: Eukaryota > Metazoa > Arthropoda > Insecta > Lepidoptera > Noctuidae > Dicycla > Dicycla oo. The sequence goes on along the minus strand of OX411709.1, from coordinate 38,085,904 downwards.
GCTGTTGTGCGGTTGTCTGTGGTTGAAGGCGCCCAACTCACGCCTCGCGTCTGCAGCGCTGCTGTTGTGCGGTTGTCTGTGGTTGAAGGCGCCCAACTCACGCCACGCGTCTGCAGCGCTGCTGTTGTGCGATTGTTTGTGGTTGAAGGCGCCCAACTCACGCCACGCGTCTGCAGCGCTGCTGTTGTGCGGTTGTCTGTGATTGAAGGCGCCCAACTCACGCCACGCGTCTGCAGCGCTGCTGTTGTGCGGTTGTCTGTGGTTGAAGGCGCCCAACTCACGCCTCGCGTCTGCAGCGCTGCTGTTGTGCGGTTGTCTGTGGTTGAAGGCGCCCAACTCACGCCACGCGGCTGCAGCGCTGCTGTTGTGCGATTGTTTGTGGTTGAAGGCGCCCAACTCACGCCACGCGTCTGCAGCGCTGCTGTTGTGCGGTTGTCTGTGATTGAAGGCGCCCAACTCACGCCACGCGTCTGCAGCGCTGCTGTTGTGCGGTTGTCTGTGGTTGAAGGGGCCCAACTCACGCCACGCCGCTGCAGCGCTGCTGTTGTGCGATTGTTTGTGGTTGAAGGCGCCCAACTCACGCCACGCGTCTGCAGCGCTGCTGTTGTGCGGTTGTTTGTGGTTGAAGGCGCCCAACTCACGCCACGCGGCTGCAGCGCTGCTGTTGTGCGATTGTTTGTGGTTGAAGGCGCCCAACTCACGCCACGCGTCTGCAGCGCTGCTGTTGTGCGGTTGTCTGTGGTTGAAGGGGCCCAACTCACGCCACGCGTCTGCAGCGCTGCTGTTGTGCGGTTGTTTGTGGTTGAAGGCGCCCAACTCACGCCACGCGGCTGCAGCGCTGCTGTTGTGCGATTGTTTGTGGTTGAAGGCGCCCAACTCACGCCACGCCTCTGCAGCGCTGCTGTTGTGCGGTTGTCTGTGGTTGAAGGGGCCCAACTCACGCCACGCGGCTGCAGCGCTGCTGTTGTGCGATTGTTTGTGGTTGAAGGCGCCCAACTCACGCCACGCGTCTGCAGCGCTGCTGTTGTGCGGTTGTCTGTGGTTGAAGGGGCCCAACTCACGCCACGCGTCTGCAGCGCTGCTGTTGTGCGGTTGTTTGTGGTTGAAGGCGCCCAACTCACGCCACGCGGCTGCAGCGCTGCTGTTGTGCGATTGTTTGTGGTTGAAGGCGCCCAACTCACGCCACGCGTCTGCAGCGCTGCTGTTGTGCGATTGTTTGTGGTTGAAGGGGCCCAACTCACGCCACGCCGCTGCAGCGCTGCTGTTGTGCGATTGTTTGTGGTTGAAGGCGCCCAACTCACGCCACGCGGCTGCAGCGCTGCTGTTGTGCGATTGTTTGTGGTTGAAGGCGCCCAACTCACGCCACGCGTCTGCAGCGCTGCTGTTGTGCGGTTGTCTGTGATTGAAGGCGCCCAACTCACGCCACGCGTCTGCAGCGCTGCTGTTGTGCGGTTGTCTGTGGTTGAAGGGGCCCAACTCACGCCACGCCGCTGCAGCGCTGCTGTTGTGCGATTGTTTGTGGTTGAAGGCGCCCAACTCACGCCACGCGTCTGCAGCGCTGCTGTTGTGCGGTTGTTTGTGGTTGAAGGCGCCCAACTCACGCCACGCGGCTGCAGCGCTGCTGTTGTGCGATTGTTTGTGGTTGAAGGCGCCCAACTCACGCCACGCGTCTGCAGCGCTGCTGTTGTGCGGTTGTCTGTGGTTGAAGGGGCCCAACTCACGCCACGCGTCTGCAGCGCTGCTGTTGTGCGGTTGTTTGTGGTTGAAGGCGCCCAACTCACGCCACGCGGCTGCAGCGCTGCTGTTGTGCGATTGTTTGTGGTTGAAGGCGCCCAACTCACGCCACGCCTCTGCAGCGCTGCTGTTGTGCGGTAGTCTTTGGTTGAAGGCGCCCAACTCACGCCACGCGGCTGCAGCGCTGCTGTTGTGCGATTGTTTGTGGTTGAAGGCGCCCAACTCACGCCACGCCTCTGCAGCGCTGCTGTTGTGCGGTTGTCTGTGGTTGAAGGGGCCCAACTCACGCCACGCGGCTGCAGCGCTGCTGTTGTGCGATTGTTTGTGGTTGAAGGCGCCCAACTCACGCCACGCGTCTGCAGCGCTGCTGTTGTGCGGTTGTCTGTGGTTGAAGGGGCCCAACTCACGCCACGCGTCTGCAGCGCTGCTGTTGTGCGGTTGTTTGTGGTTGAAGGCGCCCAACTCACGCCACGCGGCTGCAGCGCTGCTGTTGTGCGATTGTTTGTGGTTGAAGGCGCCCAACTCACGCCACGCGTCTGCAGCGCTGCTGTTGTGCGGTTGTCTGTGGTTGAAGGCGCCCAACTCACGCCACGCGTCTGCAGCGCTGCTGTTGTGCGGTTGTCTGTGGTTGAAGGCGCCCAACTCACGCCACGCGTCTGCAGCGCTGCTGTTGTGCGGTTGTCTGTGTTTGAAGGCGCCCAACTCACGCCACGCGGCTGCAGCGCTGCTGTTGTGCGGTTGTCTGTGGTTGAAGGCGCCCAACTCACGCCACGCGGCTGCAGCGCTGCTGTTGTGCGATTGTTTGTGGTTGAAGGCGCCCAACTCACGCCACGCGGCTGCAGCGCTGCTGTTGTGCGATTGTTTGTGGTTGAAGGCGCCCAACTCACGCCACGCGTCTGCAGCGCTGCTGTTGTGCGGTTGTCTGTGGTTGAAGGGGCCCAACTCACGCCACGCGTCTGCAGCGCTGCTGTTGTGCGGTTGTTTGTGGTTGAAGGCGCCCAACTCACGCCACGCGGCTGCAGCGCTGCTGTTGTGCGATTGTTTGTGGTTGAAGGCGCCCAACTCACGCCACGCCTCTGCAGCGCTGCTGTTGTGCGGTTGTCTGTGGTTGAAGGGGCCCAACTCACGCCACGCGTCTGCAGCGCTGCTGTTGTGCGGTTGTTTGTGGTTGAAGGCGCCCAACTCACGCCACGCGGCTGCAGCGCTGCTGTTGTGTGATTGTTTGTGGTTGAAGGCGCCCAACTCGCAACAGTTTGAATTCGTCAACACGCAATGAGGCGTGGTGATCAATACTAGTGCATGCATAAGAAGCCTTTCCCTGCAGTGACCATTTTGAGCTTTACTTCGTGTAAATTATTTAATCACCACTGCTCTCAAAACGGTCACGGAAAACATCGTGAGGAAACCCGCATGTCCTAGACCCAATCATTCGAACACATGTAACATCTCGCACTGGGCCCGCGTGGGGGTCAGCCCACTCCCTCTCGAAGAGGCCTGTGCCCAGTAGTGCGAACATTACTTATAGGCCGATTATATATTTTATTACTATCTTTTGCCAGCGGCTTCGCCCGCGTGGTGATCAAAGAAATAACCTCTCGGGAACGTACTACAGGGATATAAAGTATCATATGTCCTAATCAAGGTTATGGTCTGGTGCCAAACATCGAAATCTTTTCAGTCGCTAAGGCGTGAAGAAGTACTTCGAATTTAAAATAATAAATATGGAAGTATGGATCGTGCTGAGTGACTTAGGTTGCTTACTGTGCCTCTGAACGGCTCTCATTATCTATCCGTAGAGTGGCGTTTTTGTATTTTCAGTTCTCCACCTGACTGCCCGCACGCGTCGACCTTCAGAACACACATGGCGTACTTACGACAGCAATTTACATAATCTTCATAATTTATACAGCCCACCCAACTTAATAGCAACTGTGTAGCCACACCTTCTATCTTCTCACAGTACTTTTTGTTTACGCCTTCATCTTTTAAGGGGGGTACGCTAAGGTAGCTCGTGAATTTCGAATTTTCTTAAGATTTTTTGCAATTTTCACGTCTGTGACAGGTTATCATCGTCAGCTTTCTCATCACCCACTGCTGGGTATAGGCCTCCCCTTTCTCATCACCCACTGCTGGGTATAGGCCTCCCCTTTCTCATCACCAACTGCTGCGTATAGGCCTCCCCTTTCTCATCACCAACTGCTGGGTATAGGCCTCCCCTTTCTCATCACCCACTGCTGGGTATAGGCCTCCCCTTTCTCATCACCCACTGCTGGGTATAGGCCTCCCCTTTCTCATCACCCACTGCTGGGTATAGGCCTCCCCTTTCTCATCATCCACTGCTGGGTATAGGCCTCCCCTTTCTCATCACCAACTGCTGGGTATAGGCCTCCCCTTTCTCATCACCAACTGCTGGGTATAGGCCTCCCCTTTCTCATCACCCACTGCTGGGTATAGGCCTCCCCTTTCTCATCACCAACTGCTGGGTATAGGCCTCCCCTTTCTCATCACCAACTGCTGGGTATAGGCCTCCCCTTTCTCATCACCCACTGCTGGGTATAGGCCTCCCCTTTCTCATCACCCACTGCTGGGTATAGGCCTCCCCTTTCTCATCACCAACTGCTGGGTATAGGCCTCCCCTTTCTCATCACCAACTGCTAGGTATAGGCCTCCCCTTTCTCATCACCAACTGCTGGGTATAGGCCTCCCTACTGGGTATATCACAAAAAAAAAGTGTAAGCTAAAAAAAAACTTAAAAAAACTTATGATACAAGATTCATCCTTGTCAATTCCAGGTTTTGCGTGCTACGATCACCTGCAGAGGATGTCAGTGGAGAAGCTGGTGCCCACGATACTGAAGGTTTCCGTCGGAGCCACCATAGCTTTCGCGATGGAGATCAGCGAGTTCCTGGTTGTCACCTACACTTCTAGTCTTACTCTTTCCATCTCTGGTATATTTAAGGTATGAGATCTGCGTATTGATAACATCACACCTGTTTTGCCCCGAGGCGGTAGGCAGTAGACCTCTGCCTACTCACCACTATAGCAACATTTTAACAGTAATCTTAATCGTGTGTTTTCTGAAAGTTGGCAAGGAATAATGTGACAGTTATTTGCGAAGTTGCCCTCTGCACCCTCTGAAGTGCCGTATAACTGGAGGCGTGGTGAGCTTATTTATTATTAATTAAATATATATACATACTTTATTGGTAAAACAACCACCAAAAAAAAAAAAACAAGCGAACCTTACAGTAGTCGCATAATTATGATGATTTTGATGTACGGCAACATTTAAATTCAAACAGCAAACATTTAAAATTTATACTTTTCTCATCTGTGAGATTGATTGGTACCATCTGACGGCCAACTCTAGCACCGCGCGCGCTCTTCGGTTCCCCGGCTGGCTTCTTGTTACACACTTCCGTCTCTTTTCACGAAATCACTCCCACAGATTGCAGGAGAGAGAGAGAGAGAGAGAGAGAGGAAAGAGGTTACACATAAAAAATAGTGTACAATTTGGGGGTCTTATTGCCACAAACCGAGCACAAATCCAGACACCGTGCTGCTAATTAGAAATTCCTGATGGTAAAACCCAAAACTACTGATACTTCATCACATGACAGGCCAGATATGGCGTGGTTGGTTAAGATACCACCTACCATGCCGCTGGTCGTGGGTTCGATTCCCATCCAGGACAAACATTTGTGTGCATGAACATGTTTGTGTAATTATTTATATAAGTATGTATTTACAAAAAAAAAGTAGTATATGTAGTATATCAGTTATCTGGTTTCCATAGTACAAGCTCTGCTTAGTTTGGGATCAGATGACTATGTGTGAACAAAGTCCCAGGTTATTATTATTATTACATAATGCTAACATTGTAGAGTGCATATTACATGAAAGACCTGATGTTGCAGCTAGGTTCGTCGTCATGCGACGAAACTATTCAAATTACTGGTTATCGTCTTGAAATTAAGTACTTATAGGTACAGTGTACACGTTGAGTTTGGACGACGTAACGTTATGCCATTATAATTGTCAGTAAAATTTGAATGCTTAAAATAAGTACCTATAACAAGTAAAAATACAGATACAGGCCTAATTTGGCACAGTTCAAACTGTTCATGTATAACTCCCGTATTTATAAACAAGCAATTACTTGCTGCTAAGTAATTTCTTAGTGAGGTCATTACTTGAGGATATAATTTTTTATTATAAAATCTTATTCTATAATCGAGTAAAGTCGGTTCGTTACTTACTTGAGTAAATGTACTTGAGTAAAAAAAAAAAAAAAATGTAGTAAGAATCAATGTTCCATTGCCAAATAAAACGCAAAATGCTCGAGTTCTCAATTCTTAGGTAAAGACGATGGTGAATATTATTTGCTAACCTTTGACAGTTCTAACTTCAAGAAAATACTAAACTATTACACCCGTATTTATAAAACAAGCAATTACTTGCTGCTAAGTCATTTCTTAGTGTTAGTTGTAACTTTAAGCAAATACTAAACTATAGAATAAAAATCGTTACTTGAGTAATTGTTTTTACTGAAGTAATCACTTTTACTTGTTTATAAACACGGGTGTAAGTACTCCTACTACGGCATTAAACGCGTTTAGTGATGTGTGGCACCACACACCTCTAAACACGTTTAACGCTAAACCAGTTTAAAACATCATTCTGTCTCCGTCATCTTCAAACGATTAAAAGAAACGGAGCGATGTTTTAAACTCGTTTAGCGTTAAACATGTTTTGTGATGTGTGGTGAAAAGAAGCCTTAGTGTGGATTTCACCAATTGTAATTGAACGCGATCAGCACGTAAACCACGTTTAAGAGCTGTCACTGTCACTCTTTGGAATATTTGATACTGACAGCTCTTGAAGTCCGCATAAGTGTGCTGATCGCGTTCTGTTTCTATGGTGAAATTCGCACTTAATTGAGTATGGTTTTACTAATACATACATAGTACGGGCTTTATTTTGATGAAGTTATTTCATACGGGTTGAAAATCATAACAATAATAGTTATCCCATAGTGCTTGAGATCTGAGCGTCAGCTGCTCCAGTATTGGAGGAGTCCAAAGTTAAAGCATGTCAATGTTGTGAAAAACAAAAGCAAGATAATTTCATACCGAAAAGCGCCAAAACGTTTTAGGATTTTTGGTGCTTTTTGGAATCATCTTCAACCCCAAAAAAGAAATAAAAAATGTCAGCTTTATGGAAGTGGAGGGAATATAAGTTTGTCAGCCGCGTAAATAAACAAGATTTTTGCGATGATACTCGCACATCAGGGCTGAATTCGAAACTAGGGGTAGTAAGGCTAAGTGGTCACAGGAACGACGATGAAATTAAAATAAAACTGCATTTCTTTTGTTTTTTTTTTAAAAACCTTCTTCCTGAGCCAGAAATCGAATTCCTTTTGTCACTAGAGCAAGGCAATTACAAAAACATCAAATTTAAACATTTTCAGGAAATGTGCATCCTAGTCCTGGCCGTAGAAGTAAGCGGCGACGTTCTCTCACCGATCAACGTGGTCGGCTTGGGAGTCTGTCTCCTCGGCATCATCGGCCATATCATCCACAAGGTCCTGTTCATCAAGTCTGTGGCCGGCACGGTCCACGCCATCGACCAAGACTTCGACGCCATCAAAGACTTCGAGTCAATCCGACGGCCTTCGAAGGTGAAAGGGGAGCATGGTAAGCCTCTGCTCGAAGATCAAGCGTGGCCGGCGAGCGAGGAAAGTGACTTCGACAGCAATGTGGTGCTATTTGAAGTGCTGCAGCGTAGAGACGGTAGGTAGATTCGAGATCGCGAGAGTTCCGATTGGTTCTAGCTTGATTTGTCGGAAATTTGCACGATTTTCATTACTTATGCCAATTGGTTGGCACTTACAGACATAAATAGCTCGACAAACTTCCTATAGATGCGCATTGTTCATGAGAAAAATGCACTAAATACTAGAATAAATAATCGTGAAAACCGTTGAGCACTTACGAGAAGACAGCTTCTAGTAGCCTACTAGAGGCCGTCTCGCTATGAATGACAATGAAAATATTGAACTTTTATACTTGTTTTGACGGCTCGTTTTGTCAGACGGGCGGACGGACTTAGATAACTTAGATAATTTATTCCGCAAAATATGGGTACAGTACATGATGTCTATTCGACATAGGTAGGTAGGAATTCTAGGTTCAGCCACATTATACCCTTAGGCATGCGAAAGGTACAAGACCAGCAACCAAACAAAAAAAAAAGAATGACTATTTAATAATTCAACATATTAATGATTATTTCCACTTATTACAATATACTTAGGCAGTAGACTCCCAGAACATAGGCACTACGAACGTACGTGCATGTTCTTTCACTCACACTCGTCTCATATCACCAAATGGTTCATAAAAAATGTTACTGCGAAGCCTTCTGTGCGACGATCGGGCTCGCCGAGATATTTCGGCCCTAGTGTAAGGTACACTAGGACCAAAATATCTATCTATAGCCGAAATAGCTCTAAGGCCCGTACAAAACTCGATTTTAATCGTAGTTAAAAAAGCGTTATTCTTGCATAGGGGTCTGAATGTTTTAACTACAGACCACGGAATTGCCGCCGTCATCGTCTACAGACGGCAGTAGGCACTTACAAGTATATACTTCGTAGTTCCTCGGAAGTGAGTTGAGTGCACAACTTCTGTCTACCATCGAAGCCATCAGTTTTGTTGCCATTCGTCATTTGTATCGTACGTAGTGATAGTAGACACAGACACACTTGGTTCATATCGAAAGTGTTGACAATGCTGCCTCTACAATGCTGCTCTGTGGTATGTTAATACAGTGTCAGTGTCCCGACAGTTATGTCGGGACACTTCTAAACATTAACTTACTATAGTGTGCGCGCAAGTGCTAGTCCCCGCCTGAGGTAAATGAGCGGTGAGACGGGGGAGGGCGCGATCAACAATACGCACATGATATACTATAGCTTGACGTTTAAGAAGAAGAATAATTTATTATTTACACACACATAAGTTAGGTAACATACAGACATAGGAAATACAATAAAAATATAACAATACAATGTAGAAATAGCCGTAAGCCCCACCAAACTAGGCACATCCTGTAACTTGGTGGCCCACTATTAACAGTTCCGTACAGTTGCCGAACGTTCATTGTGGCACAGCACAGCCGGACAAGTAACAATAATTAATAATGGAAAGAGTGATTGAAAATTATAAACTTCACAATAAAATAAAATAAAAATATAATAGCCCCGCCCCTCAAAACCCCCGCACCCATACCTCCCCCGTCTCACCGCTCACATACCATAAGCGGTGACAAGTACTTGCGCGCACAACACATAATACTACTTCTGTCTATGAACTTTTTACCTATACCTAGGTAAGTATTTGTTTAAAAAAAAATTACAATACTGTAAACGTCGTTCTCATATCCCACATTTACAATTTATAAATACTTCTGTAGTTCTACAACACTCACATTTTCTAATTCAGCACTTCTATCATTCAATCAGTTCTAAATCAGTCCGTTCTTCAACTTAAACTAAAAAAAAACAAAATATGTCAATTATTAATATAAAGTATAAAATATAATCAATGGTCGGTTATATGCAAAGAAAGACAATGCAGAAATATCCCCAGTTTACCTTCTGCCAAATCTCATATAGCTGCTTTAATACATTAGGCGCGGCAGACGCACATGCGCGTTTTTGGACGTTCACCAGGTGCTTGACGGCGCGTATGCGCGTCCATACAATTTACATAACTTTCTTCGAGTGCGGCGCGCCGCACCTGTGCGTTCGTTGTGCATCTCTATTGTTTCGAAAACATCGTAAAATAAGGGTCGGTAAGGGTGTAGCATAAAGAAGCGTTTGCATAAAGAATTAAGCAGATAATGTGTTAATTCGAACTCAAAACGTTTATTTCAATAAAAAATCAATCTGCCGAGCCTTTTCCCAACTATGTTGAGGTCGGCTTCCAGTCTAACCGGATGCAGCTGAATACCAGTATTTTACATGGAGCGACTACCTATCTGACCTCCACAACCCCGTTATTGGGTTTTACGATACCCCTTGGTAAGACTGGTTGTCAGACTTACGGGCTTCTGACGACCCGTAATGACTGTCAAAGATACACGAATAAAAGCCGGGACCAACGGCTTAACGTGCTTTCCGAGGCACGGAGGAGTCTTGGTATGTAAATATGGTCACCCATCTACGGACCAACCCCGCCAAGCATAGCTTAACACATTATCTGCTTAATTCTTTATGCAAACGCTTCTTTATGCCCTTACCGACCCTTATTTTACGATGTTTTCGAAACAATAGAGATGCACAACGAACGCACAGGTGCGGCGCGCCGCACTCGAAGAAAGTTATGTAAATTGTATGGACGCGCATACGCGCCATCAAGCACCTGGTGAACGTCCGAAAACGCGCATGTGCGTCTGCCGCGCCTAATGTATTAACCTGATGGATCGACCCGTGCGGCTGTTATTACTTAGCCACGAGCTCCTCATAAAATGTTTATTTCAATAATTTGACAAAAGGAGATCCTCAATTCGATTCGTTCGATTTGATTTATATTTTTTTATGTATGACCTCGCATAACTTTTTATAGAGTAGTCCGATTTCAAAGATTTTCGGAAGTCAGTGACCAAAAACGAAAATTCGAAACCAAAGACACCGACTTGAGAAATTGAAGTTATTTCTCACTTTTTAGTCTTTTTTGGATGTCGGTTGTTTTTTTTTTTTTGTATAAAGATTTTTTTAATCAAAATATTTTTTTTAAATATTGGTTACATCGCATCATTCAATTTGAAATTGTGAGAACGATATAGAAAGACGTGCACGTTAAAAGCGTCCATAGTAAACGATAACAATAAAAAAATAAGCCTTGGCAGCTAAGAGAAGACCCGTTCACGAACATGATGCATGGATCAGCACCACCCAGCTCAACCATTTTGAAGGGAGCCGAATGCTCCAATACACGCGCCACCATCAGCAAGACACTTGAGTGAGCAAGACATAACATTCTCTCAATTACTGCCAGCGCACATTCAATACAATGAATTGGTTGTCAGAATAACAACTAACAATCACAATAAGATGATAATAATTATATTTTGTAGGAGATTTAGTATTCGAGGAACGGGGATAAGTCCATTTTAAAATAGAATAGTACCATTTACGATACGATATAATTTTTGCATATAGCCGATCACAAAAAGACAAATTGTGTAAGTGCAAAGACATGTGGACGTAGTTAAGCAGAAAGGACCTAATCCACATCAAGTCACTTTTGAGTAATGGGCGTTTGAAGTTTCAGCTGTAATTGCTCTAAGAGGAACATTCTTTTTTTTCAGAATGTTTTTTTTTTATTCTAGTAGTCTAATATTGTAATTGTTAACGTAATATAAACATTATTTTTTTCAGTAGGTTTTGAGATATTAAGCAAAGTGTGGGTTGAGTCCTTACAAAGAAAAGCTATTTTTAAAGAAGTCGTAAAAAATTTTAATTCCTCAGAAAAAACTCAAGCCACAAAATAATTTATTAAAAATAAAATTAAATATTTATTAAAAAATAATGTATTCAATCAGCTTCATTATGCTCTCTTTGACACAGAAAAAAATAAAATAAACTTAAAAACGGTACAGACATGGGCATAGAGAACTTCATTATTCTTCCTCCAAATCAAAATCCAATGTTGGTCCATATCCATCTACATCTTCGTTTATGTCCGTTCCTGTGAGGTTATTATAAAACGCGTGGCAATCTTCGGGTATCAAATTATACATAGATTTGAGATCTGCTAGCTTTGCTTCGGCAATAGCTTTTCCTTGAGGCCACAGGATTTCGAAATCTTCTTCTGAAAATTTGATCAAAATACCTTTGATCTTTTTCGATACATCTAAGGTTTGAATCTCTCCACTGTCTGATATCATGGTAATTAAGTAGGGATCATCTTTTTTCAAAATATTTATGCACTTGTTACAATTTGTAAAATTATGCTCTCTTTACAATTGCACTTGTTACAATTTGTAACAAGTGCATAAATATTTTGAAAAAAGATGATCCCTACTTAATTACCATGATATCAGACAGTGGAGAGATTCAAACCTTAGATGTATCGAAAAAGATCAAAGGTGTTTTGATCAAATTTTCAGAAGAAGATTTCGAAATCCTGTGGCCTCAAGGAAAGGCTATTGCCGAAGCAAAGCTAGCAGATCTCAAATCTATGTATAATTTGATACCCGAAGATTGCCACGCGATTTATAATAACCTCACAGGAACGGACATAAACGAAGATGTAGATGGATATGGACCAACATTGGATTTTGATTTGGAGGAAGAATAATGAAGTTCTCTATGCCCATGTCTGTACCGTTTTTAAGTTTATTTTATTTTTTTCTGTGTCAAAGAGAGCATAATGAAGCTGATTGGATACATTATTTTTTAATAAATATTTAATTTTATTTTTAATAAATTATTTTGTGGCTTGAGTTTTTTCTGAGGAATAAAAAATTTTTACGAGTTCTTTAAAAATAGCTTTTCTTTGTAAGGACTCAACCCACACTTTGCTTAATATCTCAAAACCTACTGAAAAAAATAATGTTTATATTACGTTAACAATTACAATATTAGACTACTAGAATAAAAAAAAAAACATTCTGAAAAAAAAGAATGTTCCTCTTAGAGCAATTACAGCTGAAACTTCAAACGCCCATTACTCAAAAGTGACTTGATGTGGATTAGGTCCTTTCTGCTTAACTACGTCCAAATATAAATACGAAAGTCGTTTCAGTTAAAATATAAGTGTATGAGTCAATCACTAAATCTTTTTCTTATAAACGACTTAACCTTCTTGAGTCACTTTAGGTTATTAAGAATTGTATGGATGTTTCATATAAAACCTTTTTTCTGAAATAGCCTAAGTGTATTTGAGTCGTTTCTAATAAACAAAAACAGAAGTTCGTTTGCAGTAAACCTAAAACACAGAAACGACCCAAATTGTTTAAGTCGTTTCAGTGATTTTCAAGATTAAATTGTTAGGCAAAATTTAATTCTCAGAAAGGACCCAAACTGTTTGAGTTTTATCTGATAAATTATCTTTAAGAATACGTACATAGAAATTGCATTACTCAGAAACAATTCAAGCAGGTTGGGTTCGTTCAGCAAATTTTTTTTTTGTGCTCTTCATACATGTGGGATGAGTCGGGGTAGTAAAAAAAATAGTTTCTATATACATTTCGAAAATAAAGTCTTCACTGTATGATAGATTCGACCCTCAGAAGTATGATGGCATACTTAACTCAATTCCGACCAAACAGTGGATTAGGTCCTTTCAGCTTAACTACGTCCATGTAATAGACTGATGTTAGCCTTCTAAAACCGATCGACCAACCATATTGATCTATAAGGAATTGTATAAGGAAGTTATAGTACCGAAGTTTTTAACTTATTAAATAATATTACAATGACAATAATCCGCTGTATGGTTGAACACACACACTCAAGGGATCAAACTAGAGAATTATGCCCGCGAAATTCAAATTTCCTTAGGTTTTTTTTTTTAATTTGCAAGTGCTTAGTAGGTTGTATGTTGATTAAAGAAAGATTCCGGCCGTAACTTAATATACTATGTACAGTCATCAAAAGAAATAAATACTTAGGCAGCTAACTTTAATTAATGTCTAGCCATTTTTTTGTGTTGACTAAACAAGTCTTTGACATCCCTCGTCTCAATGGAGGACCTAAGTTTTATACAAGTTTTTTCGCACTCAATGAAAATAAGAGCAAAAGTATTGAACACATGTGTATTTTTGCCTGCTGACTTGATACCTTACTATTTTGTTAACTGTACCTATTTACAAAATTATAATCATTAGAATCAGAAATACAACTCCTTAAGTTAGTATAATCTAATAATAATAAGTATACTACATACAACACGATACATATACTAAATACACCTTGAAGATCCAGAGATAATTTGCTAACCAAATGGACAAAATTTTATCAAAAACTGCAATCATAAAACAACAAGAAAATAGTGAACGCAGAACAAGGAAAGAGAAACTTATGAAAATTAAAAGAAAATGTTGAGGGGATCAGCAGCTCGCCGCGCACGCCTGCTACCACCGGACTCGTCGCTCAGCTCCGCCCCGCCGCCGCCGGTACCCAGCCCCATCGAGAGTGCTGCGACACTGGCCGTGGCAATTGCGTCGAGCTCGAGCGACGAATATTTTTCCCCGCCGACGTCACCACCATCTGCTCGTCGACGGGGAGGACGCCGGCCACCGGACGGCTTAGGACCTCTAGGCCCACCGGCCTCTGATAGGGTCCCAGCTCCCGGCGGAAGTGTGCAGCGCATGAGATGGACATAATCCATTAACGAGAACGTCATGCGCTCATACTATGGGGATACAGATGGGGGAAACAATCTGACCGCGTACCGTGTTCGGTTGCTCTCTCTGTTTCAAGTGCTTGAGTCAGCTGTCATTTCGGCACAACGTCTATCGGATCAGATGCGGGTGAACCAGCGTAATCATATGTTGGGTGACACTGTACTTGATCGCCTGCGAAGCGAAATGCAGAGTAGCCATGTTATCACCCCCCTGTCGTAGACTGTTGTTGTACCACCACAGTGCAACACAAGTCGAGCTGACGAGAGGTGTGATGATAGGGCTACAAACGGAAGTACCCAGTACAATGAGAAATTGAGGAGTGCTTTGGAGGGTTCGATTCGGGAATATCGATTTATGTCGCCCGAACTTAGGCCACGCTTACCTCGTTTGCCCATGCATAACAAAAATAGGGCGCTGGTGGCGGATCTACCACCGGCCCCCTTCTACCATCGGACATCTAGACGCACTGCCAGTTACCATCCTTACCTAGTTGCTATTCCACCAATTCGCACTAAGCGCTTCCAAATGTATTTTATAATGCGCACAGCAAAGGAGTGGAACTCACTACCTGCGTCTGTGATTCCGAACGCATACAACCCTAATCTCTTCAAAGTGAGAGTGAACAGGCTTCTTCTGGGTAAGCTCACTCGATCGTCGGCTTTGTCTCTGTCACCGCCGACCGAGACTAGACTCAAGAGCAAACCCATCACAAATAAAGAAAAAAACAAGATTATTACACCGATACTCATTCGATTCTGTACTGCGCGGGTGTAGCGCCATGTCGTGTAGCTCACGTCAAATTTGCTAATGACTCTAGAGCTACACGACCGAAACCAGCCGTACCAGCTTGGCAGTGGTGCCAGAGCGCTCATCGGCAAACTAATCTGCTTCAGGGAGGGCAATACTCGCCCCAGAGTAATGCGCTTTGTGAGGCGGGTGTTCTCAGGTACTGATGTCAGCCCTCAGAACTATATGTCCCATGTCACAGAGCGCATTGACTTCCTGAAGCAGGAAGTGTATGCATGGGCGAAACGTATTCGTAGGTATAAGCGGCGAGTAGACCGACACACGTAACTTGTGCAGTCCGTCCGTTGCCTAACTGGAAATCTCCAGGACCGGACGGGCTGAACAACTTTTGGATAAAGTGGTTTCATAGATCGCACGCCCGCTTGGCATCGCAGTTTCAGTCAGCCTTAGAGTCTGGTTCGCTACCCCAGTTCCTAACGATAGGAGTTACCCACCTGCTCCATAAATCACGCAGCACCGCGGAACCCAAAAATTATAGGCCGATCACATGTTGACCGACGGTCTACAAAGTTCTTACATCCATTTTGAGAGCTAAAATTAACAAACATATAGACACCAACTCCATTATGTCTGCCTCTCAAAATGGATGTCGGAATGGGTCCCGCGGTACTAAGGAGCTACTCCTCATTGATATGATCATTAGCCAACAGGTTCGTCGTTTCCGAAAGGATCTGTCGACTTGTTGGATAGATTATAAGAAGGCCTATGACTCGGTACCACATACATGGCTCAAGAGGGTGCTGGAGTTGTATAAAGTAGATTCAACTCTGCGCACCTCCCTGATGTCGTGTATGGGGCAATTGAGGACGGTCCTTCGATATCCAGGATCTCGAAATATCCAGAGGAATAGCGAACCATAAGGATCGAACGAGGCATATTTGAGGGCGATAGTTTGAGTCCGCTTTGGTTCTGCTTAGCCTTGAATCCACTAAGCACACTGCTGGAGGATTCAGGTCTAGGCTATCGGCTGAGGAGAGGTGGTCAGGTTATATCTCACCTCCTCTACATGGATGACCTAAAACTCTATGCCCCAACAATTTGCAACTGATGGAGCTAATGAGAGTAACAGAAACTTTTAGTAGCGCCATCAGGATGGAATTTGGTATGGACAAATGTGCATGCATGTAAAGCGTGAGGAGATTGTGGAATCCGTGGGAACCCCAACTCTCGGATTCCATAAACCTCAGAGACCTCTCCGCATCCGAAACGTATTTGGGTATATCGGAAGCCTTGGGCATCAATGTTTCTGACATGAAGCAATCGTTGAAGGAGCGCTTCTTTGGCCGCCTGAAGAAAGTATTTAATAGTCTTTTATCAGGCGGAAACAAGGTGCGCGTCTTCAACGGTTGGGTCATGCCGGTTCTGGTGTACTCTTTTGGCATACTCAAATGGACTCAGACCGAACTCGACGCCCTGGATAGGAGGTTCCGTACGCTGCTGATTGCATATCGAATGCATCACCCACGGTCGTCGGTAATGATATATATATCACGCGAAAGTGTGGAGGTCGAGGCTTTTTAAACGCTAAGACCCTCCATAGTCGCGAGATATGCAGTCTCAGGGAATATTTCCTAGAAGTCGACGTGGGGATGCATCGAGATGTGGTCGCGGTGGACAAAGGCCTCACCCCACTCTCCTTAGCTAACGAGAACTGGCGCAAGCCTGTAGTGCTTGACACTAACGATCGCAGTGAGGTATGGCAGAGTAAGGAGCTTCACGGACGCTTTTTCCGGGCTCTACATGGACCCGATGCAGACCTGCTAGCGTCCGTCGCCTGGTTGCGTTCCGGTGACCTCTTTGGGGAAACCAGGTTTTGTCTGTGCAATTATGGACAAAGTTATCATGACGAATAATTACCGGAGATTTATTGTGAAGGACGGAACGGTAGACATTTGTCGGGCATGCCACCGTCCAGGAGAATCAATCCGACACATTATCTCCGGGTGTGCTCATCTAGCTAACGAAGAGTACTTGCATAGACACAACCTTGTAGCCAGGATTATCCATCAGCAACTTGCTCTGAAATACAGCCTTGTGGAATCGGAAGTACAGTACTACAGGTATGTACCCGACCCAGTTCTCGAAAATGGAAATATCACATTGTACTGGGATCGATCCATCATCACTGACAGGACTATTTTTGCCAATAAGCCTGATATAGTGGTGGTGGATCGAATAGAGCGGCGCGCAATGAATATTGACATAACGGTCCCGCATGACGGGAACCTCGTGAAAGCCGAGAAAGATAAACAAATCAAGTATCTTGAATTGGCTCACGAGGTTGTCGACATGTGGGATGTGGACTCAGCGATCATTGTGCCGATAGTCGTATCAGCCAATGGCTTAATTGCCAAGAGCCTCAACCAACACCTAAGGAGGCTCTCGTTGGGCAGCTGGATCGAGGGCTTGATTCAGAAAGCGGTACTTTTGGACACGGCTCGCATTGTTAGGAGGTTTCTCTTTCTGGAGCCCTGACCGCCGGTAGCTTATACCCCGTTCTCGATACCGGTGGGCTACTACTTTTTTATATTTTTAAATCTTTTTATAATTTTTTATTCTAATATTTAAAAATATAATGTATATATGTATAAAAAAGAAACAAGAGATAATAATAATAACGCCCCACCGCCGTATCTCTGTATCTCTACGTTGACGTCGTGATGGGGCTTGCGCGCTCCTGAACTGTAGGTCTGTGCCGGTAGAGTTGACTTTGCCACCAAGAGAGATGCATAAACCCGCAGGGCAGCATGTGGCGAGCTGTTGGGCAGTAGCGACCCCACGGACCCTATCTCCAGGGGGAAGGTTCCTCAAGCCTGGCTTGCCTTTATTGGCCGGCTGGAGTGAACACTGACGAGGAACAGAGCTCCCACCTCTTTCTTGCCTTTATTGGCCGGCTTGAGTGGAGATTCGCAAGAGCAAACGTGCTCGGAGGAAGGAAATATTCCAGTAAGGTGTTGGTAGGGATCTTGACCGTACTCCTGGGATTGTCCTGATAGCCGTGGAATACCTCTCCACTCCTCAAGCATCTCAGGAAGTGTTGCCCCCTTGTCGCTACGTCACTATGTGCTAGCGGCCGTTTCCGGGGGCCCATTACTGAATGTGCAAGTCACCCCCTGCCATTTTATCCGTGTATAATTATATAACATTGGTCAGGCAGGGGATATAGTTCTTCCATAGTTCAAGTTACTCAATCCACTTTAGCCACTCAAACCAATAACCCAATATGTTTTGTTTCCATGTTCTGCAATAGTCGTGCACCAACCGGGGCTTGGCCTTGGCTGCACTTGCATAATGCATATAGGGATAATCGTCGGTTGGTGCCTCCTTATCATTTAAAATTGTCTAGGGGGCCTCTGCGAGTTGGCTTCGGCCCCTCGTACGCGTTCCAAAGGTCCTGGACCCCAGGGTCCCGCAATATGGCAACCATAAAAAAAAATTATATAATGTATAAACAATTAAATAATAGAGATGGGCCGACCATGACTTTGGCCGACTAGTCGGCCAATCCGATCATTGCTTTCCGTTATTATGTTAGATAAAAGTTTATTTTATTTTATTTGATTTCTGGGTTTAAGTCCGAATAAGTAATTAAGACAGAGTTCCTTTCCTATTTCTAAACTGTTTGCTAAATAATTTAGTTTTTTTTTTTCGTAAGATAGAAGTGTTATTATTATTTTAATTTGATTTCAGGATCTAAAACTAATTCATTATTATTAGGTCAAAGGTTCGAAAGAGAAACTTCCTATTTCTATGTTGTAAACGTACTTATTCCCATTGTTCGTTATAGAGTTTCTTCTGTTTTGTTAGAAATAATAATTAATATTACTTTATTTAATTTCTGGATCTAAGTCCAATTAATTAATGGACCAAATGATGGGTTCTCCTATTCCTATCCTATTCTAGATTGCACTGAAAGTAAACTGTAAAACTGATTATAATAAAATAATAACAGTAAAGATTTCAATATCATTTCAATCACCCTCTTTTATTTTTTAAGCATATTAATACGAGTAAAAGTTGGGCCAACTAGTCGGCGGTTTTAGCCGTGTAGTCGCCGACTACAAATATGGCCGACTAGTCGGTACATCACTATTAAATAAAGATAATAATAATCTAAATGTCATGATTTCATGAAATAGTCATTCATTAGGATTATATGAACTTAGAGAGTTGTATTGATGATTTTAATGATTATAATTCTATAGATACAGTATGTATCTATGCAGACAAACACTGAGCTTATCTAATTCGTTTCTGTGTAATATAAATGGTGAACCAAAAACAAACTCTAACTATCTGTGGTATAAATACGATGAAAAGGAGTAAAACACTTGACGTTGTAAGTATTCAGATATTTTAGGTTAGTTGTGGGTATATAAATTATTGACAAGCATCTGCTCAGATATTAATGAAGTAATGAATGTTCAGATATTAATGGTAACTTGTAGTGTATGGAACTTATTGACATTTTAAATTGTTCAGAAGTATTTGGTCACCTTGTCCGCTACAATATATCTGACGGCGACTGTACATTACTCGTTTAAACGTGGAGGGCGAAATAAATACAGAAGTTATGATGTCTCTTGTGGCAGACAGAAGTATGCTGTGGGATAAGACAAACGCTGCTGTAAATCGACGTAAACGTTGATGGTGGTAGTGGTCGGACCGTAGCAGTCTATTGTGTGTGTCGGCCAACGGTAAAACTGTCGGTCCGACCTAATGTGAACCGGTCCTTAATAGTTGCCATTCCATATCGATGCCTTAGTTCACAATTGCACTAACTACAGAATTGTCAATTTTGAGGAGAGACGTTTAAAGTTTTTACATGAACTATGAACAGTACGAAAACTAAGTAAAATAATCTGTAAACTACGTTTTGGTAGAAAGAGACGTATCAACGGTATTTCAATACGCGCAAACGAAAGGGCGTGACATTTAGTATATTTGGCACTAAAAAAGTGAAAATTTAAAATTTTGTAGTTAGTACAATTGTGAACTAAAGCATCGATATGCCCTAGAAACTCGTGCACACTAGTACAGTCAGGAGGTCAGGAGAAATTGAGTGCCTATGTCAATTGTCAGGCTGTCAATTTGACAGCCTATGTCAATTGACAGCCTATGTCAATTTGGCGTGTTATAGCCACTGACTTGTAAACCTATGGTCTTGCCCTAACTACAAAATTAGCGTGCATACCTACAATAATCGGGCACTCACATGGATGTCTTTCGTAGGTTTGTAACTGCGAGTGCAAGAGAGAGAGAGCAAGCAAACGTTTGACAGCACATCTATCACAAAACTCAGCACTCAATATGGCAACCTGTCATGCATAGACTCGATATCGACGTCACACAAAAGTGTTTTCAAATTTAGTCCTTGACAAACATTTAGATGTCTCTTTTCACACGCAGCTCTTGATTAGTTAAAAAGAAACAAAACGCTTTTTGACATGTCTGTGTCGATATGACAGATATTTGTATACCTTTCTTCCTCTAATAGAATATGCCATCTCCATGTTATTCTATCTCAACGGTTATAGCCATTTGACACAACTATCCAAGAATGACAGTTAAGTTGGTAGTCAAAAAAAGACGCAACATAGAACATAATCGTAATAAAAAGGACATATTGTGGCTATTATACAATGTTTATGAGAATGTTTCTTGGTTTATTTGTAGTTCCTACTAATTCTAAGAGATGACGCAGCGGGTGTCGCAATGAAAGAACAAAAAGCAAGACCGTATGTATTGAAATTAATTTTTATAGACTTTTAAACAAAGCGACGAGGTCAAATATGAAAATCTGAGTGTAAATAAGTGCCTGACTTTTAATGAGTACTTTAGTATTAAAATTAATGTAAATCATAGACTTTATACGACATATTCGCTAAGCATGTTCCTCATTATCGTACCGGAGATATTTAGTAGACCTAGACAACTCTTTTTCATAATGAAACCCGGCTAAGATAAAAAAAACGGTTTTTTCCCGCTGCTACAAACTTTGTCGATACCACAAAACGCGTGTTAATAATAAAAATGTACGCAACAAGAACTCAAAAAAAAGTGTTTTTATAAACTAGGCGACACGAATGCCTTAGTGATGATTTTCAACTTTCGGCTCTAAACCGAGCGTTGAAAACCCAACAGCGTGCTTTATTGCAACAGGGGAAACGACCAAAATCAATCACAATGAAAATAGGCTTGCAGGTTTTAATCGTAAACGAATTCTAGAGAAAAAAACGCACAGTAAATGTTTGTCCTAGTTATATCGTAAGAACATTAGAAGAGATAACGCACAATTAATGTTGTAAGTACGTACGTATAATTAATTAGGTGCCCAACCACTTTGCAGATATAGTCTGCTATGGGCATATGAGACCATCTCATAAGTAGACATCCTATAGTTAATTAACAAAGATAGAATACTGTTTCCATCTCTTATGTGTTTTATGGCCGTTTTTAATAACACTAGGCTACTTCTAAATGAATGCCTAAATAAAAGCGCGCTGTGCGCGTCCCCCAACATACAGACAGTGAACTTACATAAACAAAAATTAAAAAAAAAAATGGTGTTACTGTTGACCCCAAACTATTATTATAAAATCATTTGTTGGTCTAGTGGTTAGTGGCCCTGACTGCTATGCCGGAGGTCGTGGGTTCGATTCCCACCCAGGACAAATGTTTGTGTGATGAGCATGATCATTTGTTCTGTGTCTGGGTGTAATTTATCTATATATGTATGTATTTAGAAATATATAAGTATGTTTATCAGTTGTCTAGTACTCATAACACAAGCTCTGCTTAGCTTGAGGCTAGACGGCGTTGTGTGATAGTTGTGGAATATTATTATTATTATTATTTATTATTATTTATTTTTGCTTAAGTACGTTCACACTCTGTCATTACATCACCTTTTCTTTTTAGCCTAAACAACTTTTTTTTTTTTGCAACCCCGATAGTTGAAAATCCAACAGCGCGATTTTATAAAAAAAGGGCATTACACTAATAGGCAATCAATGATAAGCCATTCAAACTACGTTGTGTTTAACCATACAGTGCTTTAAAAAAAAAAAAATAACAGAGGCAAGTATCATTTTGTCACCTTACAAGGGACCAAATTTTTAACATTGTTAAATGAAAAGATGTTTTTTTTTGAAAAATTTAATCAATTGGCGAACTAGTAAAGGATTTTAATTTAATAGGTAATTATTAGAAACACATTTCTATTGTGTTATCTAATATACTCAGCTCAAAAAGTATTATGATCTGTTTTTGAGATGAGTTAAATAAATGCCATAATAAAAATCACTGTGTTACCTATTAAATAATTACCTATTAAATTAATATTATTTGATAATTGATCACATTTTTCAAAAAGGCATCTTCTCATCTAACATTCTTAAACATTTGGAGCGAGAGAGGAGACAAAATGCGACAACCCTCTTAAATGTTTAAACTGAGTGAGATTAATGATAATGTAATTTATTTTTTTCAATCGAAACGAGAATACGTGCGTTAGATACCTACTGAATTAAAAAAAGGAACTTATCTAAGAATCAACACTTTTGTAAAACTATCGTTATCACTCGAAGATATACCTAGACGTTATTTAAAATTAAACAATACTCTTTGCTGTGACATGGCATCGATACAGCATTGCAATCACTTGTTGTATAATATATTAAAATAATAATTAATATTGTAGGATGTGAGTCACATCACTAGTTACTACAATATCATGTGCAAAATGTCAAATTATATCGAATATTCTGTATAGACCCCGACGACTTGCGGCGACCATATTACAACCACATTGTGACTAGCGCTTGGTCGCTACAATCTTTGGTCCAGAATACATGTTTCTACCACTGACGTAGTCTTTTTACCATAGGCATAGCAACTAATCGGAACTCTGTGTGATGAGCTGATGAAACAAAACAAAGCGTTCTGTGGAAATTGTATTTTTATTATATTGATATTTTTATACTTACTAAGAAAACACTATTATAATGTTAGGATATAAGTTTTAAAAAATATGTTATATTTTTATTTATTGTTGGACTTTTTATTTATTTTTGACACAACGTCCGATAATGATATGCCTAATAATATGAAATTGTTTTTTCTAACAGAAAGAAATAGGTTATAAAAATGCGGTTCTAATTTTATACTCAAAAAAATTGTCTTGAATTTATACAGCATGCCTAACGAGTGTTTAAGAAAGTTTAATGTTAAATTTTATACATTTTTATATAAATAACATTTACGATTTATATTGCTTGGTATAGATAAACCATTCTAATAATGAACGCCCCACCAAACGTGATTATTTCAATGTGTGAGAGAAAATTCTTATTTCAACACTTTACTTGTGTGCGTGCGGCGACTTTACTGTAAACATGGTCTCGTCGCCGCACTTAGAGCTCAACTAATCGTGCGATCAGTCCAGGCACTAGCATTGTACGGCGGGGAGCGTGCGCTTTGTATGGAACGACACGTTCGCTCTGTCGCGCGTTCGTGTCATTTATACACTAGTTGGCCGACAAATCCGGCTGTTCGGCGTTTGGGCAAGTTCGGTAGGTACCGTTTGCATAAAAAATTCTGTGATTTTTTGTAATTTGAAACAAAAAATATTTCCTTGACTGCGAAGATGCTTTTACGTTGACGTTTTGACCGTACTTTAGCGGTGAATTCGACGCGTGGTCCCACTTTCATGTCTCGCCGGTGACTGAGCAACCAATGACAAATACCAATTATGTGTACTGCGTCTATACATGTTCTTTGCGTGTGAGCGTAACCGCTGTGGAGGGGCGTTCATTTTTAGAATGGTTTATCTATAACATGTTATTATGCGGAATTGCCTTTACTTACAAAAAGTTTAAAATGAAATTGAGTATTGTTTTTGGAACCGAGTTCTTCCGCGGCTTGCGGTAGGAGTTGACTGGTAGAAATCGTCACGTAACGAAAAAGCGTTATGCCAGTTTCAAGGTTTTGTTTTTGTTTTAAGAGCGTTTATCCCGCGCGGGCCTGCAACGTCGTATTTTTCGTGTTTTTTTTTAATAAATCAAAATCAAATTACTATTTTTTGTCGGCTAAGCACTTGATCGTTGGTATGGATGTAGTTATGTTATTTATTACAGTTATTTTGGTATTTACTCATAAAAAATAACATTATGAACAATGACAATAACTATATTGACAATGTCAATTTTTATTGTGAATAAATACCAAAATAACTTTCAAAAACCTGTAGAAATGTGACGTTGCTAGCCCGCGCGCTATAAACGTTCTTAAAGCGAAAGCGTTAGGGTAGCCCGCGAAATTCAAATTTGATTACGTTTTCTGCAATTTACAAGTCGGTATTAGGTTGTATCTTGATTTGAATATGATTCGAAACCATAACAAATCTGTATTTATAGAATTATAATCATTATAATCATTAATACAGTTCTTTTTCATATTACTCTATTGAATGACTATTTAATGAAATCTTGACATTTGAGGGCTTTTCTAACTTATGAAGTTGTATGACTGAGTCTTATTATTATAATTGTGTAAATATATGTTTGTTACGGTCGCGAATTATATTTGAATCAACATAAAACCTAATACTGACCTGAAAATTGCAAAAACCGTAAGAATATTTGAATTTCGCGGGCTACTTAGCGCTTCCCCCTTAAATCATATTTGCGAAGGAACTTGTATCTGACGGACCCCGACCGCACGCGTTTTTTACCTCAATCTAGTTTTAAGCACTTCCACTATACATTTGTAGAGAGAAAATAAATATAATTATTATTTTGTAAGTAAATGCAATCAGTTGATTCGGTCGTTTGTGCTTGTAATCTACATTCCAATTTCCCTCAAAATTATTTGGTAAAGTACAAATATAATATAATTATTATAACACATTTGGAATTGCTTTATTTACATGTTAATTGTAATCCTTATTATGTGTGTGTGTGTGTGTGTGTGTGTTAGAATATAATATTTGACATGAACGTCCTGCAGGCTTATTACATATCTTGCAGAAGCCTAGACGATAGCAAAATTTGCGCAATAATTGCTTTTCAATCGCAAATCGGTATTATGTATCAGCGATACGTAATACTGATTCACGATTGAAAAGCAACTATTGCGCAAATTTTGCTATCGCTAGGCTTCTGCAAGATGTGTAATAAGTCTGCCGTTCCTTAAAAAACTACATTTTTACATCTTGTTTTAACAAAGTATTATAACAAAGCTATGAGTTTTTGTCAGAATTTACGCCACCAGTTGGCGCCACTTTGACAAGAAGTCTTCCATTTCGACAATTTTATAATATGATAACGTTCATCATTCGTTTCATTCGTTCGTTCATCATTCAGTCACGACTAAAAAAAATATAGGTGCCTTGACACTTTTGATAGGTGACGTCTCAGTGGTGCCACCTAGTAAACGTCATTTCAGAAAACCTTGATTGCACAAATGCTTCCCAACAGCGCCCCCTGTCAACGTCATTCGAGCGTCAAAATATCCTTGTAGTAGCCCTGTATCCCTGACTGCCTCAAAATCACTAACAAGTATCAAATGGGTTTGAAACGACGTAAACACCGAACACAATCGAGCTGCGGCCGATTTTGCTATTAAACCAAAGCGCCAGGGTAGTCCGCGAAATTTAAATTTTCTGACGTTTTTTTTCCAATTTGCATGTTCAGTATCAGATTGTATGTTGATCTGAATATGATTCGCGACCGTATCAAATCTGTATTTATAGAATTATAATCATTCAAATCAACAATACCACTGTCCAAGTTCGTATAATCCTAATGAATGACTATTTCATGAAATCTTGACGTTTGAGACTTATGGAGATGTATTACTGATTTAAATGATTATAATTCTGATAAATATGTATGTGTTACTCGAATCTTACTTTAATCAACATACAGACGCTGAACTGCAGATTGCAAAAATCGTAGGAAAATTTTAATTTCGCGGACTACTTTAGCGCTTCCCCCTCAAATTTTGATCAAATTACGATTCGAAACCGTAACAAGTATGTATTTACATATTTATAATCATTAAAGTAATCAATAAATCAAAATCAAAAGTCATTTATTCAAACTAGGCTGAGAATCAGCACTTTTTGAACGTCAAAATTACATAAGACAGTCCCCCAAAACGCCCGCCCTTCAGCTGTTCCTAGTGCTTTAGCTGGAGAGAAGAAGTGGCGCAACAAACTCCCCAGCAGCACAGCTGTCTGTTAGTTAAAAAAATGAATCTATATAACACTGCGCATAATAATTTAGGTACATTACGCAACACAAAACATTAAATTAAATTATTTGCTATAAGTAAGCTAGCACACGCCAATATACCAACAAACATCGAAAACTATACTCAAGCAGAAACAAAATACAAAACTAAAAAACGTAAGCAGAACTTTATACCTAAATAAAAGCCTCCAGTAATAAAGGGCGTGCCCACTTACATATAGCCGTACATGTAGTCGAACATGTTTAGCCTTTCACATTTAGCCAAAATTCAACCATAAGTTACTATGTTTAACCATTGGTGGAGTTAACTACAGATCAAAAAACCAGCCCTAAGACAGACTTGCAAATTGCAAAAAACTAAGAAAAATAGAATTTAGAGGCGTTCTTCCCTTAGAGCATAGCTATTTTATATTTCTTATGTCATTCACGAATATTGGATGACATTACAGTCCGGCCGGGAGTTCTTACTAACACTAAGGAATATGTGTTTTGCGAAATTGATCCTTATTACAACTCGAAATTGTGACAGGTGTAAGAAACGCATACTATCGATGGTTGGACTGTAGGAGAAGCACGTTTATTTTGCATTCGAGTCCTTAACATACTTGTCTGTGGTCTAAATACACTAAGGTTATGTTCAATGCCTTTGTTCCCAAGTTCCGTTACCATTAAAAGTTTTCCTATTTGACATTCCTAACTGTTGCTTAGTATAATTGTGTGAAATGTAGACACCTAGTTCTGTAAGTCCTGTACCATAATTGCGTAACACACTATCGATCGGAATCCGTTTCATTTTGACAGTTCAACAACATTCATTGCGTTATATATGTTGTTGAGCAGAAAAATTTTGAATTTGAAAATGATTCAGATTCTGATTGATAGTGTGTTACGCAATTAGGGTGCTGACTTTCATTTTGTAGTTAATAGAACATTATTTAAAAACTAACCAAAAGTTTGCCTATCACACGGTTTCTGAACCTCTATTATAGTGTGCGCGCAAGTGCTTGTCACCGCCTGAGGTATGTGAGCGGTGAGACGGGGGAGGTCGCGATTGACAAGATTGGCAGACTGATTTAGCTTGGCCTTTGTTTATCTCAGGCAGTACCTCACTTGAGCGCTCACTGTGTCAGACTCAAACTCATGTGATTTGCGTGTTGGTGAGTCTTTCAGGAAGCGGATGTTTACCGCAACCCGAGTAGACGTTGTCGTTAAACTAACACCTATAATTGAGCACTTGAAAGTTTTTCCTTCAATTTCTTACTTTTTTTACAAGCTTTTATTTAATTTCACCTGTCCCGGTGTCATGTAATCTTGCCTGTTAAATTTGACCCACTTCACAGTTTCCGATTGAGCTGTTTTACATGCATATGTAAATCGGATGTCATGGAGAAGATCTGATGATAAAGTCGGAAGGGCCATGGGAACTCAGTAATAAAAGACGCAATCTGTCGAAGGTGGATTCGTTTGATACGTCTTGACAAGTACTCTAGTCCTAGATGATATAAAAACTTGTTTAAAAAATACACTTGTTGCAAAGCAATTTTGATGATTGAAAAGTTTTCTACTTCAAATTCTCAACTCAGACACTTGGTATAAGTGTGGCCAATATTGCTGTAATATTCGCTTCGCACTAAAACGAGTTAATTAGCACCAAGTTTTTAATCTGAGTTCGAGTTTTAAAGCAGCCGAAAGAAGCATTTATGAAATCCTTTAAAACTTATTGTTATCAACATAAAATAGAAAATACAGTTTAAAATTTAAAATAACAAATATCTTATAGTATTTGAAGGTGCCTTTAAAATACAGTCTTGAAATGTCCATTACATTCTGCCAATAATGCTAGGATGTACGGTTTACCAAAAATTGTATGTTTACAGAATTTTAATAATATGATTAATGAGGAAAGGTGCTTTCAAATCAAAGCGACTTCCATTACAAGTAAAGATATTCGTAAAAATCGAGCCTTTTAATATTTCAATAACTATAAAACGGCATCTACTAGATCGTACAAAAAAAAATGACTTGGGGTCTTGAGAATGACATACAAACACATTGAATTGACAGCCTTTATTCAAATTAAAACTGCACAACTAGGCCATTAAAACTAACTACTGAATAAGTTAGTATAACAAAATGTAGTATTTGTTGTTCAGAAAATGTAATAACCGTTTTGTTGGTTTGATTTAGAACCATAAAATGTGATCCTCAAGATTGTCTGCAAAAAATAAACAAAGGTATTGAAAAATGATGACGCATTAAGGGGGTTTGAGCTCCGCTCGTCCCTTGGATCTTGTCCCTTTCGATTAAAATGTTCCACTCACAGCGTTTTTTATTATTTTGGTGTAGTAATTCGCCCCTTACGAAGGGACGAGTGAAAAATTGACATTTAAATAATTATTTTGTTGTATCGATTCGCCGTTTGCGGCATTTCCTTTGAAATTTAACCAAAAAAACATGTATAGTTAGACAGAAAAATGCATATATTATGAATAACGCCATGTTTGATTACTTCAATAGATCTGTAATCTCACCAACTCGTGACACTTGTGATAGTTTTTGCTACCTGGCTTACATATTATAACAAAAGGAGCCTTTTTCATGGGTCCAAAAATGTCAATTTTCCACTAGCCCCTTCGTAAGGGGCGAATCACTAGACCGAAATAATAAAAAACGGGGTGATTGGAACATTTTAATCGAAAGGGGCAAGATCCAAGGGGCGAGCGGAGCCCAAACCGCTGTGGCCCGATCACGCGTACCACAACCACATCATGTCCCAGCGACAAAATGTGGGCTAGCACTGGTTACGTGTGAGTAGCGTCGCTGCAGCTTCTTGTAGTTGCGTTGTGGTTCCACAAAATCAAGTCAAATGGCCGACGCAACGCTGTGTTTGCGTTTTGGCCGGCCGCTAGTGCGCGGTGTCGCTGGTGGTTGCGTTATCTGCGACGTGCCCTTGATGTGGTCGGTATCGCCTACCCGGTTGATTTTGACAGCCAAATGTGGGCCGTATGAATAAACTAATAATATATATACATATGAGCACTCGCCACGTGTTGTGGTTGTCGTACGTGTGATCGGGCCCTAATACACGGATCAACGAAATTGGCTGAATGGCTCAATCATATAGGGATTTATTTATATTCTAAGTTAAGTAATCATAAATATTTTGACTTTTAAACATTTTAACTTTAAGCAACTTTTTTTTTAAATAAAAATTCCATAATGTCAGGCTTTTAAAAAACCGGGATTTAATCTGTAAAGTAAGTAAATAAGTAAGACTTGTCTCGAAATTAAGAAGCGAGTACATATTATTTGTATTAACCATTTTTATACGTAGCAGAATGTAGGGACTTATGTGTTTTAGCATTTATTAACTAAATGTAATCGCCGACACACTTCAAGTAAATCATTCCACGACACTCTGTTTTCGGTTTTCTATTGTATTTCTTTTTTTCATATTGGCAATGCTTGTTTTACAAAACTATATTTCTCGATGCCCATAAAATTTAAATATAAAATATATTCCAAAGAAAATTTGAATTGTTTTGGCGACTTGTGTTTAAGACTTTTCTTTGTAATAATAATTTATTATTATAATTGTTATTTAGATAAAGATATGCTATGTCTACTGCTGTTTGCGTTGAAAACGTTGGGCATTTTAGAAATTTGAAATTCGCGCCGTGACTGTTTAAGATGGCGCTGTTCAGAACGTCAAACTTATGACAGGAGTGACTGTTATTTCATTCAGCTAATTACAGCATTTGTTAATTGGTGTGATTAGACTTTGGCTGGCTGTGATTGAGTTGGACAATCTTCCGCTAGCATCTTCTCAGAGTAGTCAGACGGGAAACGCCGACCTCGTCTAATTTTTAAAATATGATTGACGTGTAAAAGTGTTTGTACAAACCTACTAACAGAAATAAAATCATTTACCTTTTAGCACCTAGCTTTTCAAAATCTGGGTGTTAGGTGCATATTTGCATTATTTTGAGGCGTGAGCAGAACGCAGGCATCATGACACTAGCATTTGTATTCATTAGTAGAGAGGGCATTACATGTCAATAGATGCTGTTACTGTAGGCTGGGTTCACACGGCAATACACCGCACGATTGTTTACAATATTCGATTTAAACCGTATTAACAGCGGGCTGTTCACACGATACAATTTTCCCCGTGTAAAAACGAATAGCCGCTGTAATACTACGTAGCTACAGCCGTATTACGCAGTATTTGCAATACCTATCAACGACATGTGAACGGGTCTACTCAATGAATGCATCACTTATTCAGAAACATTTATCCCGGCAGTAGAATGTCGTGTGAACCGTCTTGTTGTAGTACTGTATGGGAACGATAGTTAAAGTATTTTACAAACCACAACGTGGTTGCTATCGCTGATCTCAATGTTTTCAATGCCAATAGCCGACAGCAAAAGCTTTTTAGTGTGGAAAATATAGTCACTTTATTTAAATATGAGGGTAGTTTGTAATCGCCATTTTTGTCGTTCAACTTGAAAGACAGACAGGGTGGAGGCATGTCGGAAAAGGTCTTGATATTTTTGTGAGATTATGGATTAAAAACATCTGTTGAAATCGTAACCATTTTTTTGTTAACGCTCCTAAACATTTTATTCTAGTTCCTTTGAGATTACAAAACTACCCTCGATGTGTGTTGGCTCACTACAACAGGTTCGAGCTACTACATAATACGATTATGTCGTTGTTCGTACCAGTTGAAGGGGATGACTTGTTATATACCTACAATCAGTCTATGAACCCTGTCATATTAAGATGCGTTTGGCGAAGTAAAAATATTACTAGTCAATACATAATGGCAAAGTCTTTCAAGTGATCAAAGTTTTCGTAGGCTGATTGTACAACTTTTATACCAGTGTAATTCCCGTTTTCACCAACCCCAAGTGATACTTAAATTAATTCCTAAATTGCACTGTTGGATTTTCAACTCTCGGTGCTGCGCCTAGCGTTGTAAATCCAACACTGCACTTTTATTTTTAGAGATTCATTTAAGTATCACTTAGGGTTGGTGAAAACGGGCATAACACGGTTGTCATTTGATATTGTCATACTACATATTCTGTAAAAATATATCGTTTAAGAACCTGCATTGTTTTATTTTTACTGTGTTGCATTTCTATTAGTCAAGTAGGCACCCTCCGCCCTGAATGTTGGATTTCTTGAGAATACGGTGCGGCAGACGAGAGATGCAAACTGTGGAAGAACACACCTCCATACTTCATCACTCCGGCAGAATATCTGCCCCCCTGAACATGAATTTGCAGTCGTCAATCTGGAATATTCTAAACTGATTGCGGGCTCAGAAATCCGGCCAAATTGTGTATCATCAACATATCTCAGTGTCAGTGTGGAGCCCCTTCATAGGATAGGGCCTCACCTCCTCACAGGATATATCTTGCTCATCTGCACCATTGGAGATTTGAACCGAGGCAAATGACAGAGCTGGTATATGTCGCAGCCAGCTGGTCTAATTAGCCGGCCGTTTAGTTAACCGCATAGCCTTTAGAAGTAGTCCCCGCCCGCCGGTCGCTGCCGTAGCATCGCTCGCGGTTGGTCATAGTCTAATCTAACCTGATCCATCTGGTCGGGGTGCCCTGGCTTAGTTGCTGCGTCCAATAAAACTCGCGCGTGGTTGGTCACAGTTCCAACATAACCTATAATTGAATATTATTCAGGCCGCTAGTTGAACGGGCGCCGTTTAGTTAAACGGCTAATTAAACCAGTTGGCTGCGACATATACAGACTGTTGGACTTGTTGTTTGTCTACACGAAAAGAAAAATGTTAGCTTATAAACTACCTACTGACTTAGCTAAGACATGTCGCACCTTTAATCAAAAACGTAAAAAGATTTCTATTTTGTGGGAAAACGCATTAAAAGTTCGACATTGTCTACCTTAATGGCTTCAATTCAAAAAGAGTTTTCTTTTATTTTTGCATAATAAATTGAAGCCATTAAGGTAGGGCTTCAATTTATCATGAAAAAAAAAAGAAATCTCTGTAATTTTCATCGTTATCGAGTCCGCTGTTGGACTGGACGATTCTCCGTGCGAAATTAATTCAGTTTATAGTAAAAACTCGAAATATGTAATTTTTGAGTTATTTCGGTTTTTGATTAAAGGGGCGATGTGTGGTTGGTCTATCAACTGTTTGGAGTGAAGACTACGCTACAAGCATTGAGAAGAAATAAGTCCAAGTACGTAAGTATACTAGATAGCATAGGAGAGGAGACACATAGTAAGTTTTTTTTTTTATGTTTTGAATTTTATGAGATTTTATTCAGGCAGTCTTAACACTGTTTTGGGCCGTATCGTATCGAACACCAAATGCGACGTAGTGAATTTTTAAACGTGGAGTGCGTAGGTACTTACTGCTAACTCTCAAGCTCTTGTCTTTCCAAGAGCTCTTCACCGTACACCACATACATTACACTTACTCGTATGCTGCTACAGGTTTTACAGAAGACCGAAGACTGTTATACTCTGCCTATGCCTGGCGTTTGTGACTACGTGAAGCGTTCCTGTAGACCAGGCTTGCAATCAGAGTTCTGTTTCTGAGGGCCCATTATTGAGTGTGCAAGTCACCGCCTGCAATTTTATCCGTGTGGTGTAGGTATATATGATACATACCTATGTATATAAAACATTTATCGGGCAGGGGCTAAATAGTTCTAGTTAAAAGTCCGTCTGAGCCACCCAAACACAGTCCAATACTTAATTCTTTTTTCTATATCCTGCAATAGTCTTACGCCAACCGGGGGTTGTCCTTGGCAGCACTTGCACAGTACATACAGGAATTACATAATTGTAAACCTTTCAGGTCATTTATTACCTACTTAGTAGTCCAATAGGATCTTGACAAACAGGCAACTTTGGATTTAAATTGAACATCGGATCTAAATCAATATCAAACGTCACTAAAGCTATATCAATTACCTAGTAAACAAATATTGGGCTGGGAATAATATATCCGACGTTTCTGGCAGTTCCAGTTAAGGCGAAAGCGTCAAGGTAGCCAGGTAGTTCAAATTTTCTTAAGTTTTTTTGCAATTTACAAGTCAGTATGAGGTTGTACGTTGATCAAAATGTAATCGCGGCCGTAACAAGTATGTATTTAAATAAATATAATAATTAAAGTGATCAATACAAGACCGACCAGCTGGTCTATTCTGTAAAAATCAAAACGTGAAAACTTAAAAGTGAGCTGTTATTCCACCTGATGCTAGGGGTTGACACTATTGACAGATCACTCCACGCTTACCTCACCTAAGTTTTCACGGTGAGATTTGTACTGCAGGTGCAAATCTTGACTTTGAGGATTATACTAACTTGAGTTGTATTACTGATTCTCATGATTATAATTCTGTAAATACATATTTGTTACGACCGCGAATCATACTTTATTTAACATACAATAAATACTGACTTATAAATTGCAAAAAACGTAAGAAAATTTGAATTTCGCGGGCTACCCTGATGATTATTATTATTTATTTATTTTATTTTATAGAAGGCTTACAGACTAACAAACCAATGACATAAATAATTTAATATTAGCAACAAGCCTCCACATATAGTTAAAAAAAAGTCGATAAAAAAGAAAGTACGTACAAGTTAATACCTATAATAAGTTATTTAGTAAAGAGAGTAGCAGACAAGTTAACTATCCTTGAAAAATAACTGTGCCAAAAGCCGTCGCCACACTGGTGCAGAACACGTCTACATTAAGGTCCCATATAGGAAGCCCATTGAAACTAAGTGCACTTCTTATTGAAAAAACATTACGCGTATTAGTAATTAATTAATTAGTCATTGCGAAAGGAACATTTAATCTGATGCTTCCCCTGTTTTATGTGTCACAGAGCCTAAACCTGAACAATAAAACCAATAAAGTAGGTACAAAATTCTTTAATTTTATTATTCTATAGTTTATAGTTAGACAAAAATTAAGGTTAATTTTGTAAAGCAGTTTTCTCTCCCATATGAACATTACTTTATCTCCAATATTTGCAGCCATTTATATGGGAGCTTCTGGCAATTACAGTCAAGTTCTTTGTGTCATTGAGCCTAAACCTGTAAAACCAATAACGTACAAAATTGTTTAATTTCGTTATTCTATGGGTAAACTATAATTTGATGATTCATTTTGTAGCCGTTTTCTTTCCCAAATAAACATTTCTTTGTCTCCAATATTTGCAGTCATATTTATATTGGATAGTCAATGAGTTTCGATTCCAATTTTAGTTTTTGAGGATTCCGCTGAAACTTATCTGCGAAGGGGTCCGAGCAACCAGCTGCCCGCTTAGCCGGAACAGCTTGCCGTTGATCGAAGTCGTTGCTTCCATTTTCCTCAAAAACATATTTTTACTGGACGTGTTCAGAGTTTTCTCCGTCAAGGTCTTGTTGGATTCTGAACCCAAAGAATTAATGATTGAGTCTGCATCCGTATCCAGATTTAATATATTGGTATGAGACTCCTCGCGCCACAGCTTCTGCAGGTTAAGCGCCATCAACTCCAACTGGACCTGAGACAGCTCTCTGATCACGTCGATCTGCACCGACATCACGTTGTCACACGTCTTTAGTAAGGAGTTTAGCGTCTCCAGAACGTTGGCACGTCTCTTCTGGATACTGTACTGATTGTCTATATTTCGTTCGAAGAAGGCCAAGTGCTCGTATAGCTCTGCCAGCTGCAGTGAACAGGATATGTACTGGGCGGAATGATGCTCGAAGTCGTAGTAGTGTTTCGCTCTCATCAGCCATTTATATGTGAATTCGAACAACTTCCTTGCTTCCTCAACGCTGCAAACGCTTTCTATAGGTACTTTGGCCTCCATCTCTTTCAAATCCAGAGACGGAAAAGTGAACAACTTTTCAGGGGTACCGCAATCTCCCTTTCCAGACTTTTCCGCACCCAGATCTTTAAAGTTTTCATCTTTCAAGTTCTCTGAGCTGCCCAGCCTGTCTTCCAACAAGTCCACCGTCTTCCATAGATCTGCTCCCGACGACGGTTGCGTGAAGTATTTGTTCAGAATCTTCTTTTTAGACATTTTAAAAAGCGTCAATCCGAATTTAACCCAGTGATGGCTCAACTCTAAGAAGTGGATTTCGAAATCGGCCTTCTGTAATACGAATTCTTCAGGCATGAGTTTGCAGTTGTCGTGGCAGGTTCTCAACACGTGGTAGGCAGCGCAAAGGTGATGGCGTGCATTGCCAATCTGGTTAAGATATGTAAAATAGTTTCCCAGTCGGGCTGTCCTCAAAGCCCAGTCTTGTGGCGTGCCTTCCTTCATTTCCAATTGCCTCCGAAGAGCTGTATGGTTGTATAAGGTGTATTTATGAGGCAAGTTCATTTTATTGTACAAGAAAGCCTGCATCTGCACGTTGTTTGTGATGACTTTGTCTATTTTTTCAGGATTTACACGTTTGATATTGCTTATCGGCTCTGCCGTGAACAAGTCCTCGGCGTCTAGGAACTTTTCGGGCTCAGACTTGCTGATCTGGTCATACACGTCTTCCATGCTCTCGAGTATTTGGCGGGCTTCAGAGGTCTGGTCTAGTTGGATCATGTAATAGCATAGAAGATTCTGTATTCTCAATAAAATGAAGAGACATTCGTCCCTCATGGCAAACTGCTTTAATTTTTCAAATGAAACTTGAAGAATGTTCCTTTTCTCGATTATGGATAAAGGCATAGTTTTAGCGGAAAGAAGGGCCAGGTAGCCTTCCATCGCTAGGGACCTTATATATTGATCGTGGTTCTCTTTACCTAAGACTATCAATTCATTAGAGATGACTTGAATATCTTTCTTCAAGTTTTGAAGGCGCTCCGAAGAGTTTTTCTTTAAGCTAGTCCTTACATTTTCGAATGTGGTCGTGATCCGATGTATTGTTTCCATCTTGTTTTACCTACATTTGTTTTTACTTATAATTTTTCAGTTGCAAAGATTTATCGAAGGAGTAAAATTTTGCATGGATTCCTAATACCTACTGTCAGATTTAATTCGATTATGTTTTATGTCAGAGTTTGTGCGCATAGTTTAAGCTTTTTCAGCCAGTATGGAAGACAATTGAAGCAAGGAGACTATGGTCTCAATGTAACTTAGACCAGTAACTAGCTTTAGTCGTGCATAGCCAAAAATACCACCTTTAGGTGTAACGAGAGTTTTTTAGAAGTAAAACTTATGAATATTCAAAGCTGTCATTTTCGAATAGGTACTATAGGTATTGTTAGCAACTTAGCAACCTAAAGTAAAATAGGCTTTGTGTAAACTTCCCTATTTATTAGTCTCTTCGGTGCAAACTAAGCTTTACAAGCTAGTAGATACACATGGTCCAAATGGTAGTGGTAGTGGTACCGACTTTTTGTATGAGCTTTTAAAAATATTACCATTCAGAAGCAGGTCTGCTTCTGAATGGCAATTTATCCCGCTTGGAATGAATGGATTCTGGCAATTTATCCCGCTTGGGGGCGCTGCTGTAGATGTAGACCTGTCAAAAGAACTAGAGTGCGCGCAAGATAGGTATGCGCGCGGCTGAAAACGGAACTAATAGTATGCAGCGAAATTCAAACTTTTTACGATTTTAGCAATTTACAAGTCGGTATTAGATTCTAGTGCATCAAAATATAATTTGCGGCTGTAACAAGTATCTATTTACATAATTAGAATAATTAAAGTGATCAATACAACTCTTTAAGACCAGGTAATCCTAATGAATGACTATTTCATGAAATCTTGACATTTCAGGATTATACTAAATATGGAGTTGTATTACTGATTCTAATGATTACAATTCTGTAAATTCATAATTGTTACGGCCGCAAAGCATACTTTATTTAACATACAACTTAATACTGACTTGCAAATTGCAAAATACGTAAGAAAATTTTAATTTCGCGGGCTACCCTGACGCTTCCCCCTTAAGCATATAACTTCGTACATAAGAATAATTACCTAATGTATTATATACTAAAACCTTCCTGAGAGTATGTAGATCACGTTAGTGAAAAAATCATCAAAATTGATTCATTGTTTTTTTAGAAAATCGCAGACATACCTATGGGTCGAACGCAGAACCTCCTTTTTGAAGTCGGTTAGAAATTAGACATTAGACTTCGGAATTTTTTCTTACAGGCACAGATTAATACAGATGGGACACTCCGCAGGTTAGGTATGAAGCTACAAGTACGCGGCAGGCCTACCTCACTTGGCCAATTCAGTACGACTGCCGCGGTCAGAGGGTATAAGAGTTACGCGTTAGGAAGAGAAGCAAGTGTAGGTGAATATATAATAACTGTAGGTAATAAGCGTTGTACGACCTGAATTGCACTTTATTGTGCTGTAGCAAGAGTCGCTTTTTATTTAAATTATTTTGTGGAGCGTCCCATCTGTATTAATCTGTGGTAATGTCTAAGATAAACACAGAAAGTACTTATGACAAAGTCACATTGGTCCTTGACCGGATATGAACTAACAACCTGTATGAGAGGCGAGGCCGTTACCACTGGGCCATCATCACATTTGTGCAGGGCCTCAAGTCTGCTATTACAATAGTGTCAGAATGGTCTATCATTGTTTTCATAATTGCTGATTTTGACAAGTTTTGTAATCTACTAACATAATGGCGTCATTATGACTTTCCAATGGTCAACCACTGACACTCCATTGAAAGAAATGGCTTAAAATGGTAATCTCTTACATAATGTTAAAAACAATGTTACTAACCATGTATGAGTCTCAGCTCGAAATAAAGTTTATTCTATTCTATTCTATAATGACAAATGAAAGACTGACGTACCTATGCGCGAATCTGCTAAAATTTTGACAGATCCTTTGATCAGTACCACGATTCTATTACGAGACCACTGACTTATCAATGATCGACCATTATGAATTTAGCAGATTACGAACTTTTAGCCAAATGACAATGGGATCGTGTTGGAATGACGAATTAATAAAAAATGCAGACTTGCGGCCCTGGTATTATTAATGAGTATGTTAGTACTTTTTCGATTAGTAAAAATAATCACACAACTTGATAAACGTCATAAAATTTATTTGAAATCCCCAATACCCCGAGGTGCTACCTTTGGAAGTTTGGACTATCTAACTTAGGCAACGCTGAATAAATCTTTACAAATAATACTTTATAATGTATCTAAGAACTATGGTCGAGTAGGTCGATTTACATGTCGATAGAAATTTAATTCAAGAATAGGTAGTTTCATATCTCGCTCTCTTTCTAACGCGTAGCTGTCATAATATTCTCGTTTCACTCTATCATCCTGAACCCATTGATTTTTAGAGCCCAGGCAAAAATCAAGACAAAATTGTTTATGCATAAAGTCCAAAAAACCTTATTCAAATATTTTAAGTACTACATAGTATAAAATTGTATTATTTATATTTTTGAAAAATAAAAACAATAGTTGTAAATAATGTGATTAAATTTTAAGTAGGTATTATAATTTAAACTCAGTTTTAAAGTAGGTACGTACCAACCTTCTACCATAATTTGATAAATAATTGTCGTGGTGCAGACTAATTTTAAATAAGTAATAAATACGTGACATATATAAGATGAAAAAAAAAACTTGTGAATAATTTATAACGATTTGTGCAAATTTTGTTCTTAATATTATCTATTTCCCTATAAAAACTTGTATGGTATGCAATTAAAAACGCAAAACTTATAAATAAATCTATCACAATATAATATTCTAGTTTCCTAAAGTTTTATTTTAGATGCGACATGTAAACCGACCAAAATACCTAACAGAAAAAAAAAACAAAAAACTTAACATTTCTTACTTCGCCGTTAAAAACAAAAGTTACGTCATACGAGTAAAAAAGTAATAAATAAAATGCACAGAAAATAAATTACAACAGAAAAAAAAAACAAATTAAATTAATTATTTTTATTTTTTTTCTTCACTCGCGATGTTTCCTTTCCTGAAATAAATATTATTTGTGAGAAAATAATATTGCGTTACCAAGGAGACTCGCAATGCTGAAAATCGCATAGCTTACATAGAAAAATGGGTACCCGCATTCGCGTCGCTGCTACGTGTACCTACTACCCGAGAAACTGATTGACTTTCAACTCTTCGAAAATACAGAGAAAATCAATCACCGTCTCAAGACTATTACAAACCATTTGAAAACTTACGTAATCATAGTGATCCAGATGTTCAGTCTTGTCTGGGAACCGAGGGGTACCTCCGGTAGGTCAGCGACTTCCTCGGAGAGGGGCTGTATGCCCTTACTCCTGCGTAGAACTTGCCCTTCTGGGTGATCACCTCCAACCGGGCTGAAGCTTCAGCCCTCCCAAACTCATTCTCGACAGTTATCCTGTAGATACCGACGTCTTCGATCGTAACCTGGAGACGATAGTAACAATCTTAATATAACACCCAGTATTCCCCAAAGGGTTCGCCATCGCCTGGTGTATACAGGGTTATTGGTAAAACACCAGCAACCTCTTAAGGTCCTCTCATTGTACAAATCAAATCGCCAAAAAAATTACACTCAACATTATGAACAACTTTTACTATGGGACCAAACCTGAAATCGCGAAAAAATTTAGAGAGTTATGTGAACATAAATGTGATTCATAATCATAATCATAAATCTTTATTTTTATTTATTTATCTCAACATCATATTACAGGCACAAGTTATTAGAATGCACAATCTTAAATAGAGAAAGGTGTCTGAGGTAGGAGCGTCCTGAGTTACAGATCACCCGGCTCTTTTAGATACTTAGGACAAGTTAAATTTACAAAATGGTTAGAGGCAAGATATTATATAATATAATAGATTCTTTTGAGGGAATAGCTGATTCTGTTTTCGCGATTTCAGGTTTGGTCCCATAGTAAAAGATGTTCATAATGTTGAGTACAATGACTCCTTAAGAGATTTCGTGTATGAAAACCTGTACCTTATAATAGTACCCAGTTTTATAATTATTTAAATGAAGGAACAAATTAGTGCGACTTCTACCGTTGCAAACTAGATGAAAGGTAGTAAGTATCTACATTCCTGAAATGATGCCGTACCCAAATAATTTTGAGAAGTGCCACCTATGGCACGCGTGTCATTGGTGCGCCATCCCTGGCCTAGGACATGCCGGTTCCCTCACGATGTTTGTCAGAGTTCGAACCTACAACTAAGTCGCGGCCTTTACCACGGCCACCACTGCTCTTCAGTACAACTATTTTCTTAATGTCCCTCGGCATTCATCGCATTTCCGAATACAAACGAATGCTAATTTCCATGTCCATCAATTTATTAGATTTATCCTGTAAAATAATTTGAATTCAGAACTAAGTACTTTATTGTTGTTTTGTTACGATTTGAACCGACGGACATTAAGAAAACAGTAAGTACTGTATGTAAGTATCATGACCATTCCCTATAACCTATATGAAATAAAATAATTATATATTATCTATACCGAAGCTCACAAATTAATCACATAATTATTGTATATATTACATTTTTATTTATCTATACGTACATATATTATCGGGTTGGCTAATAAGTAATGAGCGTTTTAGTTTATAATTCCTAGAATTTTCGGAAAGGTTCCAGAACGTTCTGTAGCAGAGGGTATATAAAGAGCGAGTCGCGCTCATGCGCGTTCCCCTGGCTGGAGGCTTTGAGTCATCTTAAGGCAGCCACAGGATAGTCC
Organism: Dicycla oo; assembly: GCA_948252095.1. Lineage (NCBI taxonomy): Eukaryota > Metazoa > Arthropoda > Insecta > Lepidoptera > Noctuidae > Dicycla > Dicycla oo. The sequence goes on along the minus strand of OX411709.1, from coordinate 38,044,968 downwards.
GGTTAAGTAGTCACGGCCTCTCTAGGTCAACTACAAGATGCATACATAAAAAAAAAAAATCATGCGCGTTATTGATAGTTTGGCTGTTAGTGCGTTAAAGTTCACAAAGAAATGAGTTATATTAAAACCCACGTACGACATTGTTTATTATATGAGTTTCAATCTGGGCATTCTGCTGCAGAAGCTACACGTAATATATGTCAAAGGATAGCTCACGATGCAGTCTCCGAAGCAACAGTAAAGCGCTGGTTCCAACGGTTCCGCAATAACGATTTTTCCTTAACCGATCAACCAAGGTCTGGGCGCCCCGTGGAAATAGATATTGATAAATTAAAACTATTAAGCGAAGAAGATCCTCGAAGAACTACACGCGATTTGGCTGTTCAGCTCGAGTGCTCTCATGGCAACATAGAAAATCATTTACATAGTTTGGGAAAGACTTACAAATATAGTGTTTGGGTACCCCATCAATTAAGTAAAGATTAGCTGACCTACCGAGTTGAGATTTGTGTACCACTTTTATCTTTCCGCCGCACATTTAATTGGTTAGATCATCTTGTCACTGGAGATGAAAAGTGGGTTCTCTATGTTAATCACATACGCAAGCGCCAGTGTCTGGGATGTAAAGAACAGGGAAAACCATAGATATCCGTGGGGAAAACCAACATCAAAAGGTGATCTTCATCCTCGCAAGGTAATGCTTTCTGTCTGGTGGGATATACATGGAGTAATAAGCTGGGAATTCCTTCCTACTAATACTACGATTACAGCAACAGTAGGTATATTGTGATCAACTCGAAAAACTGAAGCTTGACATCCATCGCAAACGTCCACGTCACGACAAAATATTTTTCCTGCACGACAATGCCCGGCCGCATATTGCTAACAGTACCAGGCTAAAACTATTGGAGCTTAATTGGGAAATAATACCCCACCCTCCATATTCGCCGGACTTAGCACCAACTGATTTCAGCTTGTTCCGATCACTTAGTAATAATTTACGGGAAAAAAGCTTTGACGATGAACCACATTTGAAACAATACATAGATGACTTCTTCATTTCAAAACCAACGAAGTTCTATGCGGACGCCATTCACTCTTTGCCAGATCGATGGCGAATGGTAGTAGAAAACGACGGTGAATATATTATTAAATATTAACAATTATTCATTTAATAAATAAATACAAATAAAATAGTTGTATGTCGCTCATTACTTATTAGCCAACCCAATATTACTCATAGCCCAAGTTACATCTTATCAATTCTATGCCATTTAGGTATTCGCTCAATGTTAGCCAACCCAATACAATATTGCATCTCCTAAATGATTCAACAGTGTTGGAAATCCGAAAAAAACAGTGGAGGATTAAAACATTGTATTCGTGATGATTAAAAGTAGCACTATTATAGGTACAAGTTTTTCTGATGCTGGAAACATGACTGTTGTAGGCAACTTTGCGCATCAGAATGTGGGTAAGACATGTTTCCAGCAACACATCAATCATGTCTCTAGTATACTAGAGACTGTACTCTAGTGTATTGTAATACGGTGCTCAAGTTCACCAACCTCATCAATTTCGAGTATCCTAAGAAGCTCATCCTTTTCCCTGATGGTGAATCTGGCAGAAGGTGTGATGATGATGCCGTCCTTGTCCCACGTGGCCCAAGGGGCGGGCTGGCCTTTGACGGCACATTTGAAAGTCACGTGGTCTCCTTCTTCCACTACTTTATTGAAGGGATACGTGTAGAAGGAAGGTGCCATCTGTCGGGATGGGCTGCATAGGCGGCGGGTGTCTGGGCCTGTAACGAATGGACGAACAAGGTTACTAGAGGAATGAAGGTTTGCATTATCTGCGTTCTTGACAGTAAATGTTGTCTGCTTTCTTTACATAGGTAAGCACTTGGTGTGTGGAAAGCCCTACTTCAGCCTGAACTGAAAGTTTTCTTACGTTTTTTGCAATTTGCAAGTCAGTATTAGATTGTATGTTGATTAAAGTATGATTCGCGACCGTAACACATAATTATGTATTTACAAAACTATAATCATTAGAATCAGTAATACAACTACTTAAGTTAGTATAATCCTAAATGTTAAGATTTCATGAAATAGTAATTTCATAATTTAAACAAAAATAAATAAATTATAAGACTCAAAATAAAAGTAAGTACAACTGCCAAATTGCTACATAATGTGCCTAATTTGTCAAAACGGAATTTTGTAACAGTCCTCTTAAGGATTCCTTGCTTCGAAACCACGTCAATTCCTTGAACTAATCACGACATCTGCTAATAAAGTATTCTCTATGACACAATAACTAAGTGGGTTTTTACAAGACACGATATTGACGTAGTTTGCACGTGGTAACATATAAGCGGGGAATCATAAATACCATACGGAAGTGGGGCCTAGTTGAAACAATCAACGCGAGCGCATTTCGTCCCGCAACAAGCGCGGTTTTCGCTTCGGCCAGAGCCTTAAGTATCGCCAGTCATGAATGACATGCAAGACTTACCAGGCGTTCTAGATACGGATCTGGCGGGCGTGCTGCGAGGTGTGGAGCGGGGCGTGGATGCGGCCGACAGCAATGCGGGCGGTCTACGCAGTCGCTGGCTCAGGGTGTTGGGCTCGCCAGGTGCTGGAGAGTATCATAATAATAATCTTCTATATAAATAACAAGTTAAATTTTAAAAACCCCCGACACAAAACCCTATATTTTTTGCTACTCCATCATCAGACCCTGATTGCCATCTATCTATAACCATTGATACCATTTCAATGAGCCCAAACACTAAACATCTGCTGTAACTTGGTGGTAATAATGCTGCAGCATCAGTTCAATGTTACCATGTTATTCTAATATCATTGAAGTAACAAAATACCAAATATCGACTCATTCAGACATGTGAAAGATGCTCACATCCGTTCATTAACTAGAAAAGAGCTGAAAATCTTCAAACAGCTGAATATTGTACATTTTCTTGAATCATAGCTAAGAACACTCTCGATCAAGTTATCTTTCAAACAAAACAAAAAAAAAATCTATTTCGATTCAGTCGTTTAGGATCTACAGTCAGATACACAGATACACACGTTAAACTTATAACACCCCTCTGTTTGCGTCGGGGGTCGCAAATCAAGCGCCGAATGTATGTAAGCAAATCACTTTAGAACGGTTGCATCTATTTGACAATTTTTTTTTGTGTGTAATTGTCAGGACAAGGTTTGTATAGCAGACTTTTTTATTATTTAAAACAGACAACACACCCAGCCTAAACCCCTGGAGATAGAGACATGGGATTAATTCACCCGGGCGACCGTTAATAATAAAGAAAAAGAAAGATAAACAAATGAAGTATCTTTAATTGGCTTGCGACATGTGGGATGTGGATTCAGCGATCATTGTGCCGATAGTCGTATTAGCCATTGGCTTAATTACCAGAACCTCGACCAACACATAAGAAGGCTCTCGTTGGGCAGCTGGATTAAGGGCTTGATTCAGAAACTGGTACTTCTGGACACGGCTGGAGGTTTCTCTCTCCGGAGCCGGATTTTTTAAAATATTTTCAAATGTTTTTATATTGTAATATTTTAAAATGTAATTTATGTATTTCATGAAATAAAGGAAATTAATGGCCTCAACCCGAAGAGAATTAAACCCAACCTGAGAGATTCAATTTACATAATACTCCATAAACCGGCAATTTTAAATATCTGTACATTATTGAGAAAGTATACACAAATCGAGGAAAATAAAGTATCTCCTAACATTCATTCTCCACGATAGAAATAAAAAAAAAAAAAACAATAAAATATTTATTGCGAGCATCGTAATTAGCCTAGATAACGTTCCGTGTGCTGGGAATAAGGCCTCCTCTAATCGTCATAGTAGGTGATATTAAGTGCCCAGGATCGTGTAAAGTCATCATGTCATGTTTTGAACCACAAATCCGTTTTTGTCTCAGTTCTGGTCTCTTGCAAATAAAATGTAGCGTCCCCTTTACAAAAGTGTTAAAACGAGCAGAAGTTGTAACACACACCATTTATATAAATGGTATATAATGGATACTTACGGTACACCACGAGGCAGGCACTGGACTTGGCCTTGCCGAGGTTGTTGGATGCCTCGCACGTGTACGTGCCCTCATCCTCAGCCGTCACTTGTTTGATCTTCAGCCGCGCGGCGCCGTCATCGAACGAGGACTCGAAGTCCGGGCAGTCGTGTATTAACTGGAACATTATACAATAATAATAAATATTTTTATAAATTTCACGACACGTATAGTGAGGAGGTTCCTATCTGTAGAGCCCTGACCGGCGGTAGCTTGGACCCTGTTCCCGATACCGGTGGGCTACTATTTTTTTTAATATTTTTACTTAAACGCTTTTTTTATTTTATGTGTTTATAAAAATATTTAAAAATGTAAATGATATGTGTAAGTATGTAAATGAAATAAAGGATATATTATATAGAAGAAGAAACTGAGTGACTGACTAACGACTAACGACTAACTGAGCATAGCCCAAACCGCTGGGTCTAGAGATTTGGCACGTGGTCCTTTATGAGGTCTAGGAGTGCACTAAGAAAGGATTTTTCAAAATTTACCCGTCAAGGGGGTGAAACAGGGGTCCAAAGTTTGTATGGGGAAACAAGATTAGTTAGACTATTTTATTAGAAACTTCACAAGAGTATTCCTTTCAGGTTATTTTCAGAATTCAACCCCTAAAAGAGGGAATTGGGGTGTTAAAGTCTAAAAATCAACATGGGTATCGTTTGTATGGTTTATCGGCTCGCTGATTACGAAAACAACAACGATTTTAAAATACAACTTGGTGGACGTGAAATATCATCATCCTCTGTTGGGGTGTGATTGTTTTGAAATGTCTAAATATCAATATGGGTGTAGTTTTAATGTTTTTTTTTTGGATTTGGATTAAATTTGGCATACGGGTAGACAATGGACCTGGAAAAGGACTTAGGCTACTTTTCATCCTGGACCGCGGATGAAGTCGCAGGCAACAGCTAGTAAAGGATATACCCATCACAAAGCGTCATCTACGCATTCTGTAGGTATATGAAACTAAGTAACATTGTAAAATAATAATTGATAGGAAACTACTTATATTTTTGGTGGGAAAAATCGATTTTAACCCTATTTGTCTACCGCACCGAGAATGGGACGTCTACGAGAAAAAGAAGACGCGCCGTCATCTTGTAATGGAACAGGGTATTTCTCTGTAACCAGAAGGTTCCCAGGTACGGTCCAGCCTAAAGTTCAATACAAAAAAAATCACAATGACGGAAAGAACAAGTGATCATTGCCTTTTTACACCCGTTATTACAACGTGAGTCTACAGCAGCCCACTGCAGGATATAAGCCTGTCCAGCAGCATTCCATTTAACTTAATCTTCAGTTAAGGAGAGTACACACGTAACTGCAGCAAGCATGACAGCCTACATGAACAATCATTTTGTGCAAGCGTCAGTGAATGAATTTAAGATTTTTATTCAGTAGACTCATTTACGTGTCGCTTACTGTTCGTGAAACCGGCCTTACAAAGTCTTTTCTTAGCTTATCATACCTCATTGTAATGGAACCACCGGATGTCAGGCTCGGGATTGCCGGTGACGTGGCACTCGAACTCGATCGCGTCGCCGTCGTACGACAGCAAGTCTGTCAGCTCCCGGTCGAAGCGAGGAATCACTTCCACGCGGCTAGAAATAAAAAAAGCCTTTATAAGTAATACTCTAACGGATACCGAGCAGGTAGTGTCAAACCAAAAAAATGATGGATGGAATATCTCACAGAGCAAGAATCCCCCGCACCAGCGGCTTCTAGAAACGGCAGCAGTTACCCATAGGTAACTAATAAAATTCGTGGCGTCAAATGTGCGTTGAGCGCACACAACTTCTGTCATCTTCTCCGTTCGACGGCTTTATTGTACACGTTTAGGCACTAAGACACTAATGATGACGTATAGAAACTGATTATTAGTGTCGTAGTTAACTGAGACACGCTTGGTTTGTCTAGAAAGTGTTGACAATCCCGCTTCTAGCAGCAGCTGCCGATGCCTAGCCATTTCCCAACTATATAGGGGTCGGCTTCCAGTCAAACCGGATACAGCTGCATACCAGTATTTTAAATGGAGCGACTGCCTATTCGACCTCCACAACCCAGTAACTCGGTAATACTATATACGGGGTTTTATTATTAATACGATACCCCTTGGTCAGATTTTCTGACGACCCGTAACGACTACCAAGGATCCACAAAAACGACAGTCGGGATTTAACGTGCTTTCCGAGGCACGGAGGAGTCTCGGTATGTAAACATTGTCACCCATCCACGGACCAACCTCGGCAAGCGTAGTATGACCTGATGCCCATACGGCTGTTACCTAAGTAGCTCCTTCTTGTCTTAAAGATAATATGTCTACGAATGCAGCTAACACAGATGACGCCTTCTAGAAGTATTGAGATGTATGTTTCGTTCTCATCATTACAAAGTATCACAAAGTTTAGTGCTTACCCATATCGTACGTTGTGTGAATCGTCCGTTGATGATGGATCTGAAATCGAAAAGGGTAAAATATTACTATAATACTTACCTCGTATCTTATGACTACCTATGGAGGAAACTGTCAAATGTTAAGAACCTCCCTAGCGATATCATTGGGATGCTAAAGTATTGGTATAAAAACCAATGCAATTATGTTAAGTGGGCGGGTGTCCTGTCGGATGCATACGGGTTGGAGTGCGGTGTGAGGCAGGGGGGAATCAGCTCACCCAAGCTATTCAACCTATATGTAAACGAGCTGATCTGTGAGCTCAGCAATGCCAATATCGGGTGCTCCATTGACGGGCACTGCGTCAATAACATCAGCTACGCGGATGATATGGTATTGCTGAGCCCATCGATCAGTGCACTTAGGAGGCTTCTTCGCATCTGTGAGGACTATGCGGTGGCTCACGGCCTTAGGTACAATGCGACCAAGAGCGAGCTACTGGTTTTCAAAGCGGGTAACAAATGTTATGATACTGTCCCACCGGTCACCTTGGGGGGCGCTCAGCTGTCCAGGGTCACGAAGTTCAAGTACCTGGGGCATTGGGTCACCGATAGTCTGTCCGACGATGTGGATGTGGAGAGGGAACGCAGAGCATTGGCAGTTCGTTGTAACATGCTGGCTCGTAGGTTTGCACGTTGTACTAGGGAGGTGAAAATTACACTCTTTAGAGCGTATTGCCAATCTATGTACACGTGTGCCCTATGGGTCAGCTATACAAAGAGCTCGTACAATGCTCTGCGAGTCCAATACAATAACGCTTTCAGAGTTATGTTGGGGCTGCCGCGCTTTTGTAGTGCATCGGGGATGTTCGCGGAGAATGGCGTGCCAGATTTTTACGCACTGATGCGGACACGAATAGCATCCCTGATGCGGCGAGTGCGTGACAGCTCCAACAGCTTGGTGGCTATAGTAGCCGACAGGATGGACAGTCCAATGATGTGGCAATGGATGACCAGTCATCGTGCGTCATTCTGTTATGTAAAATAAGTTGTTCTAGTGTATTTTTTGTGTAGTATGTGTTTTCATGTATGTATGTATTTTGTGTATAAAATTATAATGTGTGTTTGTTTATGGACTTATGGTCTGAAATAAATTTATTATTATTATTATTATTATTATTATCCCTATCTGAAGTAGTCGGTATAGTAGTTTCTTATTTTGTTATTTTTAACCAACGAAAAAAAAGGAGGAGTTTCTCAATTCGACACGTATATAGGTATATATTTATGTATGACCACGCATAACTTTTTAAAGAGAAGTCCGATTTGAAAGATTTCTGTTTTATTCCGGAGGGTATACCTCGTAGTTGGTCCCATATAAAATTTATTAACTTTGCTTGGGTAGTTTTTGAGTTAGCTTCAATAATACTTTTTTTCCCACTCAGTATATAAGGATGATGTTCTAATCTATTTTGCAGGTAGTGGTAATCAAATTTGTGTGGGGTAAGGCACCACCACCTAAAAAGTGAAAAAAACTTTTACAAAAACAAAACGACTTCCAAAAAGGTAACTGAAAAGAGAAAAATATTTTTGTTTTTTTTACAAAAAATTAAACCGACGAAAAAAAACTGAAAAGCGAAATAAAAAAAAACTTTTAGTCTAACTAAACTCCTAAACTAATTTAAGTTACACATATTGAGTCGGCGCCAAACAAACAAATCTTTGTTTGTTTGGCGCCGACTCAATTTTGGCTAAATGTATTAATTTGCATCTGCAAATTAATACATTTAGCCAAAATTCAACCATTCGTAGTAGGTAACTATTGGTTGAATTTTGGCTAAATGTGAAAGGCTAAAACATGAATTTATTCATGTTAGCTCATTCATATTAAAAAATAATAAAACCAATGACTTTGATGATTTAACCATTGGTTGAGTTAACTACGGATCAAAACCGGCCGTTAGTCCAAACTTACCTCCTTGATGCCAGCGTCAAAAAATGTTTTTTTTATATATAATAGATGTAATATATTATATAGATGTAAACATTCTTTTTTGCATTTTTTGGACGTGTATAGACTCCTGATATACCATAAAACCTAAGTTTCAAATAATATCCAATAATATTTTTTCTGGAATCCAGGAGGTTAAAAAAGGATAGCACATCATTACACAATACACATAAATGACTAAGTACTTTATGACTACCAAATGCTACAAATAACTTAGAATCCATCGTTCTAAGCGCAAATAATAAATCCTACCATCGTTAACCAAGTTAAAAACGATCTTAAATACCAAGACAGCTCACCCACAAATAAAAAATTGTTAAATAATCTAAGTCCGCCCCCTAACGGTTCATCCAATATAATGACCACGCTCACAAGGGTGAATATGGGATGGTGAATATGGCTGAGCTCACCAGCCGTTCTCGTGAAAACGCAAAGTGCTTTATATGACAAATTAAGTGGGTCACGGGGCGTGCCAGGCAGTTTATTTTCGGGGGGCGTCAGAGAGTTGTTAAAGAGATGGTGTGGGTAGGTCAAGTGTTTTGAGGGGTGGAGACTAACCGACCGAGAACAATGGCGGTTAATGGATTTGAAGTTACAGCCCTTTCTCAGATATTTTACACTTGATACCAGCAACCCCTATACCATACCTTATTGCAAAATCACAGTGATCTTTATCGTCGTTGCTACCACTGGGCAGCAATCTAAAATCAACTATATAATAATGAGAATAAAGATCAATATGATTTTGACAGTCATGCAAAATCAAAGGTAACATTTATTGTAGATCAGTGGTTGTCTTTATTGTTAGAGGCAGCTTGGTTCTGGACAGAACGTCCGTTTCGTTGTACGAATGTTTGTCTGTGCATCACCCAAAGGTTCACTGATAAAGAATGCCCAAGGCGTTAAGTCCGCCTCTGTATTGTACCTACTATTGTGTGCTTAAAATATAAATAAATAAATGAGCTGTATCCTGCGCTTCTCGCATCGCGCGGATCCTCCACCGAGCAATGCCACATCGGCCGGTCCTGTGCTTCTCGCATCGCACGGATTCCCAAACCCTTTACATGAGAGCCTAGACTAGTAGCAATCGCTTTCAAAGCTTTTCAAATTTATTCAACGGTTTTCAACAGTATTATCGTAAGCTTTTTGGTAGCTAATGTCAGTCCATAATTGTTTAACTTTCCCGTGATCGATATCACGACTAGATGTCTAGGCCCTCTGGTCATTGGTCCACATTGTAGGAGGGCAAGCAAATGAGAAAAAGTAAAGAGAATGTCTCACCTTTAGCCTTAATTTGCAGTGATATAATCGCCTTAGCTTCTCCGTGCACATTCCTTGCGACGACGGAGTAGGCGCCGGTATAGTCTAGTTTGGCATGCGGTATCTCAAACCGGTACTCCGGGCCGTCACCGACGCGTTTGAAGTGCGTCGCGTCCCGGTAGTAGTCAGGCTGGGGGCGTGAATTTTATGTTTAAGTTCATACAAAAATCCTATAAAAAAGTTTTCCCGAATTTGTAGTTTCCGGGAAACCAAATTTGTCTTTTCCTAAAAGCCTAATTCGGACTATTACTTACGACCTTTTTTTTAACAAACAATAATTAAACAGACGAAAAAGAAACCTAGACCTTTCAGTCCTCCTAAACACCTACACTGATGTGAATTATTAACTGTCCATAGTTAAACGAAAAAGATCCAACCCACATTAGATGTAATGTGGGTTGGATTCTTTTCGTTTAACTAATATGGACAATTTTGAGTTGCCTCACAAACATATTACGAATTTTAGGGCTGAGGCTGTCTTCCTTCTGTATCATACCCATGCGTTAATATGGGTACTATGTTTTTCCAACTTTAGAGAATAAAATTCATTATTTTCTCACCTTTAGGAAGTCCCTGAGCCAGTACACATCAGGTTTAGGGTCTCCGATGACCTCGCAGGCGATGATGACGGTGTCTCCCTCCCTGGCCTCACTCGAGCGCGGTTTTCGTACGAACATCGGTTCCTTTGAGTACCTACAAGTTTTAGCTTTAATGACTTCAAAAAGTTAGTAGGTTCTAGTCGAAATATTTCGCACCTTGAAAACAAAAGTGGCGTTATACAAAAATTAAAGTTTTTCTCTATGTCCATTTAAAGCTTTTTTGACGCAGCATTTTGGTCAATATCTTAGCAAATAACTGAAATAAAAGACTGCAATTTGACTTTCTTACTCGAAGTTTTATATATACTGAAAATATGCCAGTAAATTATGGAGTTATTTAGAAAACATAGTTTTGATAATGCCACTTTTGTTATCAAGGTGCGATTTGTGAAGGAGCTCGTCCGAAGAAGTACTAACAGCGAAACTATTTTTTGCTGCATTACAGTAGGTTTTAAGGGTATGAGTGTCACCCATCCACGGACCAACCGCAGCAAGCGTAACTCAAGCTGTTTGATTGAACCATGCGGCTGTTACTTAGCCACAAGCCCCTTGTACGCACCGTTACTTACAGCTTAGTACGGCCGTTATTCCAAATGCGTACAGTGCGGCTACGTTAGAAACAATTGAGTCTGGTACCTATGAAATACCTAAGATCCTACTGACTCTAAACCTAGCCCTATAGCAATTACCTAGCACCCTAGTTACCCTAACGCCCTAGCCTATCATACAAACCACACCAAACGTAAGTTACGTTGGTTTTACGTACGGGAAGTCTGTCACAAGGAGACCTACGGTGACAGACGGAATTTGGGTAGGAATAGGGGTTTGTGTACGTCGTGCAATGTACACAGGAAATGGTTTTCTCACTGCCGATCTCACAGACTCATAGGACCGATGATGGCTAAAGGTGTCTTGGCCACAGTGAGAGGAGTTACGGGAGATGAATCAAACTCGACTCCAGCTTGATGACTGCTTTATTACAGTAGTTAACTTAATTATATATAAATTTTGTGGTCAATACACATTGATACTTATTTACATGTGTGTTGTGTGTGTATCGAGCCGATGAAGCGAAGATCTCAGCAGGTCACTTCTTAGTGCTGACGGTGTGCCGGTGTTGCCGGCGGAACGAATGTATGTCGCTCTTAACGCTGACGCTGTAATGATGTAGCTGGCTCGTGTAACTACTGTTCATGGTTGAACACCCCTTGTTTAACATCCATTAACACTAAAAAATATGGCATGCATGGCAATACTATGCATTTCACGAAGATCAGTTGTTATTAGATTGGCAAAGTTAGCCTTGGATAAACAATTAGCCATACTACTACTTCATGAAAACTAGACAAGAGCGATACGACTGCCGCAAATGGTAAGCATGGTAGAAATCCTAACCATGACTGGCACTTTTACGAGCTTCAGGATGCAAGCGGAGACATTGCTGCCGCCGAAGCTGCTGCTAAACGATTTATCTATCTATATCCTGACAATCCTATTGATATTATAACAATCAATCTGCCTAGCCTTTTCCCAACTATGTTGGGGTCGGCTTCCAGTCTAACCGGATGCAGCTGAATACCAGTATTTTACATGAAGCGACTGCCTATCTGACCTCCACAACCCAGTTACTGGGTAATATGATACCCCTTGGTAAGAATGGTTGTCAGACTTTCGGGCTTCTGACAACCCGTAACGACCGTCAAAGATCCACGAATGACAGCCGGGACCAACGGCTTAACGTGCTTTCCGAGGCACGGAGGAGTCTCGGTATGAAAAGATGGTCACCCATCCACAGACCAACCCCGGCAAGCGTAGCTTAACCTGATGGATCGACCCGAGCGGCTGTTATTACTTAGCCACGAGCTCCTCTTGATATAACATAACATAAAATCACCCAAAGGCTGTATTGGCTGTACACATAAATAGATAGCCATCCCTACATCCTTGTCTTTTATATACTTACCTACTCGTTTGAGAAATACAAAGATGATTTTATTCTATATTCCAAATTCACAATAACTTTCTCTGTCATTCTACCGACTCCATTGGAAGCTGAGCATGTGTAGATCCCAGCAACTCGATAAGTTACGAAGGCTTGAGCCAGTTCTTTCTGACAATCTCTTACATGGGACACTGTTCTATATTATGTAGGTACAAATTTGTTTACTCATTCGAGAAATACAGACGTGATTTTATAGGTACTATGCTACAAATGAACAAAAACTCACGGTTCATCAGGAGCATTGATTACAACAGGCGGCGTTCTCTTTTCTCTCAGCTGTGTCCCTTCCAAGACAGTCACTTTCCCTGAAGTGGAGGCTCTTCCAACTTCATTGGAAGCCGTGCAAGTGTAGACTCCAGCATCTCTATATGTCACAAAGGCTAGTGCCAGTTCTATCTGACCATCTCGGTCTAGAGTCATGATGGCGCGCCGACTCGGGCGGAGACGGACGCCATCGCGATACCATGTGACTCCTACTGATGGGTATGCTTCTACGACGGCTGATATTCGGAGCTCTTCACCTAAACAATTAGTTGAAGATTGTCAATGGATTGAGGGATAACGGGCGGTGAGGTGATCCCTCACCAAGATCATAATCCTGTACTACGGTACAACATCAGTAAGTAAGGAGTGCAATAATAGTCTCCTCCTTTCTGGGCTGGCAATTGTTGGAAATATTGTGACAGCAACATTTGATGTAAGTACGGGAAGCAATGTTTAGCAATTGTTGCCTAACTTTTGTCCCCCATGAAAACGAGGCTTAGGGCCGGTTTTTTGATCCATAGTTAACTCAACCAATGGTTAAACATATAAGACATGTATTTACCAACATTCAAACCACCGGTTAGGTACTTAAACAGTTGGTTTATGTCAAATTTCCTAAGGAAAGAACTGATTAAATATCTAAACAGCCGTTTTAAAAGTAGGTGAACTTCGCCCTTAATGTGAAAGGCTAAACATGAATGAGTAATGCCATTATGAGTTAACATGAATACATTCATGATTAGTATTTCACATTTAGCCAAAATTCGACCATTAGTTACTATGTTTAACCATTGGTTGAGTTAACTACGGATCAAAAAACAGGCCCTTATTGCTTGAACTTGACTATATTTCAAAATCAGTGGCACTAGCATGAATCCGCGGAATAAAAATTACGTAAAGTCGAACGTTTTTAAAATTGAAAATACTCGTTCCGCACACGATATTTATTTAGTTTTAATTTTAAGCCTTTATTCATAACTATGGGTGAAAGTTATAGCGCTTGTCGTAAAAACTACAACCAAAATGATTCAAAAATGTTTTGTATTTAGGACTTATCACGTTCATGCTAGGGGCCACTGTGTTGCCCATATTGCATCTCCTGTGTTATTGATTCTGGTAAGAAAAAACAATACTCGTATCTACCTTTTCCTGTAGACTAATTATGTTCTATTTTATTCATTGTCACCATTAGGATAGTGAAAGTATATCATATAATTCACCTTCAGAAAGTCTATACAGCGGTTCCAATCCGCAGCAGAACTCGGGGGCCACGTAGGCCCTGATGCCCTTGTCCACCACCAGGCTACAGCGACAGCTGACTGCCCCGGAGCTGTTCCGTGCCATCGCCTCGTACACCCCTCCATCTTCCAGTGTTGTAGGAGCGATCTCTAATGTGTGGAAGTGTTCATCCTGGTAGGTGTTGCGGCGACCTTAAAAATATTAAAACAAAATATTAGTAGGTACCTACCATAATGTCGATTAGTGGCAAGTGATTAGGTTCTCTAAGTTCTTAAGATATGAAATAATGATTTCTCCCTAATATAGTGTTCTGTGAATGATTTGCTAGTACAGACCTATAAGATGAACCATCGATTTTTTTCTTATACGAGTATCTATGAAATGAAAAATGATATTTTAAAGTTCGTTTGGGTTGGATTCGTTTGGTTAGGGTGTCATATACGAAATATAAATTGTAGTTGCAAGTTGGATCACTTTACTTTGCATATATGAAAAGGGTTTCCAAAATGTGCAGGACCGACAAAACCAGCATCGGAGTTGGTAAGTACACACTTCTGAAGTCACTTTTAAGCCGTCAGTCTTTCCACTCTTCAGGAAGATGGACACTCTAATATATACGGTGATATAACAACATCTACTTACTATCAAACACCAACGTGTCGCCATCTTTGAACCACGTGAGCGACGGGGGTGGGTGACCGACCACCTGGCAGGTAAGTCGAACCGGGTAGGTGGCCTGCACTCGTCGGTCTCGCAACCGCATCGTGAACTGAGGCGGGTAATCACCTTCCGCGTCTTGCGAACGCTCCCTGGTAATGAGGTTTGAAGAGTTTTATTTTAAGACTATAGACATCGTTAGAAAATATCGTGAGAAAACGTTATAGTTACGAGTATAATTACTAGTTTTTGCAAGCGACTTCGCCTGCAAGGATGTTGAAAATTATGCCACAGGAATGTATCTACTATCGGGATAAAAGTTTCCTATGACATGGTTTACCTGAGTGCCTTTTATTGAAATCCGTTCAGCCGTTATAGCGTGAAAAGGTAACAGACAGAGTTACATTCGCATCCTACTAATATTATACATGTGAAAGTTTGTGAAGGTGTTTGGATGTTTGTGACTCAATCACGTCCGAACGGCTGAACGGATCTGGATGAAATTTAGCACAGAGATAGATTATACTCTGTTATAACACATAGAATACTTTCTATTCCGGAAAAATATACTCATGCTTTATATATAAAGGCCTCCTGACTTTGCCCAGCAGTGGAACAGCTATAAGCAGTTTCGAGTCTGGGACTTCCGCATTTGGGCAATTCGGGGTCGGTGTTCGTGTAGGATCTGGAATACTGAGGGCTTCGGAAAGCCCGCAGGCTAGAAGTCTGTGAAACAAGCCCATACGGGCCAGCAAGCCTTCTCTGATAGGACACTAAGCCAGCACCCTAATTGCGTAACACACTATAAATCGGAATCGGTTTGATTTTGAAAGGTCAACAACATTCATTGCGTTGTTTACGGTGTTGAGAAGACAAATTTTTCAAACATATGAAGCAATGGATTAGCAATTTGCTTCAAAATGATTCACATTCCGATCGATGGTGTGTTACCCAATTAGGAGACAGGACGACCCACTGGTCGTCCTGTGTCCGGTCACTACCGGAAAGTCTTGAGGGCCTAGACAAGTGACAATCGGTTTCAAAGACTTCCGTATTTATTCAAAGTCTTTCTTTGATTAACATAAGCTTTTTGGTAGCATATATCAGTTCCATTTTGACTTTTCCATCTTTGTTATCACTGTTAAATTGTCACTTCACTCACCCCCTGACCTTGATATGTGAATAAAGGTGATCAGACTCTATTAACTGATACCTAGTGTAGTGTCCACCGAATTATTTACGAAATCAATGGACATATATATAAAGCCATCATTAAGCGCCGTCGCATCGCATCGGCATCAACGATGCCGATGCGATGCGACGCTGGTTAGTCAGCGGGCCTAAACACAAAATGTATGGGGTTGACATAAGCTATCGAAATGTCATGTGATCATAGGTCAACGAATTGACAGCGTCCAACGTTAACTTCCATAGAGATGCGTCGAAAGCGATTGTAGAAATAGAATCGTCGCTCCGATGCGAAAGCCATTCGTCTACTTAGGACTTTTTTTTTGGATGGGAAATCATCAAATAACTTCTCCCGCTCTGGGTGGAGCGGCAGGGCGTGTCAGACTTCTACTGACTAAAACCCACCCGTGTTCCTTCAGTTGCCTGTGCCAGGGCCAAGGTAACTCTTTCGAACAACCCGCAACCCTGACGGGATTCGTCTAGGCCTGGAGTACGATAATATATTTTATAATATTGGAATCACACGAAAGTCGCATACTAAATTAGTTTTTAACCGTCTAATAGTAGCAGCACACGTCAAAGCGCGCGCGCATTGTGTGTATGTCTCAACTGTGGGATGTTTACGCGTGACCCCATAAAAATAAAAATGAAAAAAAAAATCGTAATCGCGAAAAAAGCATTAGTTGTTCCTTAAATTTTGACGAGTTTAAGCAAACATGAATGTATGGAACAACAGATTTTTTTTTTTGTGAACTCGAATTTGAACCCATAGTAAAAGTTGTTTGTTACTGTAGGTGTAGGTGCTGACGCGTTTAGATAATAAGTAAGTTAGCTAAATAAAGCGTACATAGTGTAAGTCAGTGCAAATTATTTATAAGCAATATTTAAAATAAATTAACCAGTCTTGTTCGGTATTCGGTGTGTTTCATTTTTCTTTTCCGTGCACACAACCTACACGAAATACAATTACTCCTACCACTACATTACCATGAGTACAACCATGTGTCTGGACTGACACTAACTACGATAGAATGCAATTGAATGCGCTCAAAAAATATAATAAATAGAAATAATAGATAGAATGCAATTGAAGACGGACTCGCGCAATGAGGATTCCATACCATCATATATGTACGTATTTAAAAAAAGTGTGCTATTTAGAGACATAGTTTTATTTTTCCTGTTTTTTTTTTTCATAAACTTCTATCACATAGAATAATTTCAGATTTTTCTTTATGCAAACTTCGGAGATAAGGGGGGAACGGTATTTCTTTTTTACGTTTTTCATCAAAAGTCGAAAACTATGCGGACTAAAAAAAAATGTTTGAGAATGTGCAAACAGCGCTCTTTCATATGATACCCCACTTGCCCTAGTAGCCCTACATCCAATTTTTAAGAACCCCTGCCAGTCCCTGTTGTAAAAAAATGTATTTTTATTTCTTTCTTATTTACAAAATAGTTGGGCAAACGTCATCTAAAACTATTCCAAAATTCAAGTTGATAGCATTAGCAGTAGTTCTTGAGATATCCAGCTGTAACAGATGGACAGACAGACTGAGTCGCACCATAAGGGTTTATTTTTACCATTTTGGTACGGAACCTAACATTTTTGAATATAAAAGTGCACTTTATGTTATGTTCAACCAATGGTCTGATTAACATTTTTGTGCGTTCTCGTTCGAGATTTGCTAGCAACCGCAGCAATTCTATTAGCCTATCGGATTTTTAGGTATGGAGTTCAACAACAACATAGTCTGATATTAAATAGAATAATTTAAACATTTCAAAAGCAATGCACTTATTAAGCTGAAATCGCACTGCCTACTTTCAGCAAAGCTGTCCTACGTAGTTACGTCAAAACCACTGCATTGCACCACAGAGCATATTATTATAATTTAGTATAAAAATGGTGGGTGGATGCAAGTGCACTCTGCAACAGGTCGAAAAGCCCGACCAATCGGATCTGTAGTACTACTAGAACATATTTTTTCCAGCCCATGTGTGTTACGTGCAACGATGCACAATATATGAGTGTACAAACTGAAGGCTTCAGTGAAATACTCGTAGTAATGTCAATGTCAAGAGGCCTTATTTACATTTCAACCGTGAGTTTTGCGATAAATCGCCAATTTTGGCGTTCCCCATCTGAGAATCTGAAAGACTTCTACAACTTTGACTTATAGGGTGGTGGAGAATAATTATTAGTATAGTTTATAGCGGCCTCGCTTTTTGCATTTTTTTTCTTATATATTTGTATAAAGCCAAAAGCCCAAAGCAAATATTTCGTAAAATGCGCGAAAGCATTTTTTCGAGCTCGTGAATTGGACTACTTTACAAAGCAAATGAAATGAAAAATATATAATAACGCCTCTTAAATAGTAGTTTAGTACATAGCGGCCTCGGAATTCGAAATTTGTATGAATTAGTAAAATAATCCCATTGAAAACCATAAAACGCTCAGAATTCATTGCAAATTTCTCCTTACTACATTATTACACTATTATTTGATAATATTTTTACCAGAATAAAAGTTAGTTCAAAAGAAATTAAAAATTCATACTTTAAACAAAATACATTAAATTCAAAATAAACATAATTACAACTGCCAAATTGATACATAATGCGATGCGTCGCCATGCTTCAGTATACCTAATCTGTCAAAATACAATCAAAACCAATAAGCCTTAGATGCATGCTTAGGTTCTGAATCAAATCGAATGTGACTCGGATTTGAAACAAATGAGCGTCTAATTGACAATAATTCGATGAATTATGAATGACTTCATGCAAAAATATATTGAAACAAGCAGGTGTTTCGTTTGCTCCTATGAGTACATCAGTCTCACTTTTTTAAAGGAATGGATTGGAAACTGACTTGTAGGTATGTTACTATCATTCCAATTAGCAGTATCTATAGCAGTTGCAGCATTAGCTTTCCGATTAAATCATTAAAGATCAAGATGGCTGTCGAGCTTTGAGATTCGCAAACGGCACTGATAGCGAGTGCTTAATTTAAATGACCAAATGAGTATTTATACAAAAAATAAAAGCCGGCCAAATGCGTGTCGGACTACGCACAATGGAGGGTTCCGTAGTGGTAAATAATTTATAATCCCAAAAACAAACTTAACATTTTAGATGAAAAACATGTTCTCCCATACATTGATATACGTCACAGTCAATTCTCCACTGCAAAAAGTTTGTATACCCAACTTTTTTTTATGTGATAAAATTACCAATTTTCGGACTTTTCCCCTTACTTGTGCTGTGCGACCTTGCTTCTTACCAAATTCCATGATTCTAGGTCAACGGGAAGTACCCTATAGGTTTGATTCCCTTGTGAAATCGCAAAATATGCGATATAAACGGTTATATCTTTTGATGGTGTTGATCTTTTTACAGCTGAAAGAAACCATAAACCCGAGTATTTGATATGAATTTAAACTTGATACCTCTACGCGTTCCTGAGAAAAAGGGTCTTGACCGACAGACGGACAACAAAGTGATCCTATAAGGGTTCCTTTTTCCTTTTGAGGTACCCAAAATAAAACAAAAATGTTTAATTGAAAAGAATAATTGTAACGTTGACCTTGGCTATTCTTGCTTACCTACCTAACTATAAAATTACATTAACCAGTACACTTCTGGTTAAGACTTTCCCTAAGGCATCCAAATCCAATGAAAGCCGTAGAGATAGTGAATGTATCTATCAACTCTGCACATTGGGTTGGATCCCTTCCAACCAAGGCCATTGATATCTTCGCAGTACATGTAACTAAATCGTCATATCAACTTGTTTATCCTATAATATTATCACCTAAAATAAATTAACATTTTAGCTACCTCAAATACGTAAGTCCTTCCTATTTAACTATGATTTTTGACAACTCAATACTTGGTATGGCCACTGGTTAAAGTTGCTTATCAGAAGTAAAACTTGATGTATATTTTAATTGTCTGGAACTTTTATCAATCAGTACGATCGTCATTCATTTATTGGGACCGTGACAGATATGAAACTTTCCTATTTACAAACAGCAAAACCAAAACATTGGCCCGAGTTCCTTGTTTATGCAATTAACTAAAATTCATTATATGAAACGATTTAAGTAGATGTAATTGATTATTTAGGTAGGTACTGTAAAGGTTAGCAACCATAAATATTACCGGCTAACAAACTGACATTCTATCGCTCAAGCAAATATCGTACTAGGTATTGAATAAAAAGTAGTTCTAGCTTTTGTTCTAAGAAAAAGGAAATTCAAAATATGATCGGTTTAAAAAGTGCGCGTTTATTTTAAGAAAATATGCAGGTATTTAATTTAAAATATAATACATATTTGCTTTACCTGCTATAATTTATTAGTTTAGAACTCGAACCTCACAGGGAGGTACTGTGAGGTTCGAGTTCTCACACTACCTACTATGTTTACCGAACACTGTGTTTTTGTTTACTGATGTTTAAGTGTATCAAAAGTCCAAAACATGTTAATAATGGTAACAACTAGAGCTTGTTATTGCAACTAATTGAACTGCAAGTAAAGCTGCGAAGCAGACGACCTTTATTATAAGTTATTGACAAGTTCGCATGCGCATTTAAAATCGTAATAAACTCTCAAATAAAATTGAATTACGTCAGTACCAATCTCAATATTACATTAACACTTTAGACTTACCTCTTGAGCTTAGCATCAGCTTCCCAGATCAGTCTATCCGTCACGACGGCAACCCGCGCGTACGTGGAAGCCCTTCCGTGAACATTCGACGCCTCACAGCTATACCGCGCCTCATCCTCGATGCTAATGTCCTTGATAGTCAACGAACAGTCTTGACCGTTGTACAGGGTCGTCATCCGGCTCTCTTCCTCAATCTCGTGCCCATTCTTCATCCAAACTATTTCAGGTAAGGGCTTGCCCTTCACACTGCAGCTGAGGTTTGCTGTCTCACCAGCTAATACCTTTAACTGTCCCGGCAGGATGTCCACGAACTCCGGCCTGTCGCCTGCGAGGCCTATACCGACCGGTGTGGAAGTCGGCACTGACTCTCCCCACCCGTATCTGTTCCTAGGAGTCACTCGGAAGTGGTATTCTTCTCCTTGTTTCAAATTGAATGCGTCGAAAGAGTTTAGAGGTGTGATTCCAAGTTCCACCCAGCGAGCACCACCTTCCTTGCCGAGAAGCCAGCTTTCTATTTTGTAGGCCAGGACTGGGGCCGTGTCTCGAGGGTCGGCTTTCGGCCAGGCGAGAGAGACCCAGTTGTTGCCTCCGTCCACGACGCTCGGCTCACCCGGGATGCGATCCGGCACGGCTAAAACGAGAACCGATGCGGCACTGACCTTAAAGAATACTTGACGTGATGCCAGCCGAGACTGCCAGATGACTTATAGTATTGATTTGAGATTGATCGAGCCAGAATTGGCAGGTAAGGCTAAATATACTTATAATGTGGGTATGATCTAATAATTTGTTGCTGAGTGCCCAACACTGCCATCATCATTGACGAGTGACGCGTGAATAGGTTCTTGTCGGCAAGTGTCTATTACATAATGCTATGAGTTGATCTCCTGGCAGATTTCGCGTCTGATGCATCAGTGTTTATTAAGGTAATGACAGTAAGGCGTTACACTTCTAGTTTCTAGAATCATGTTTAAACTAATTGATCAGTAAACTGAAAAGGTACAAAGTGATTAAAACTATGGATGGAAACTGTAAGTTTTGATTGTATAGAATCAAGTTTTTCTAACTGAACAGACAGCTGTGCTGCTGGGGACTTTGTTGCGCCATTTCTTCTTCGAAGCTAAATCACTAGGAAGTGGTGAAAGCGGGCGTTTTGGGGGACTGTCTTATGTAATGTAATTTTGACGTTCGAAAAGTGCTGATTCTCATAAATGACTTTTAAAAAGCGACTACTATTTATTTATAAAGCGGTGAGCTTTCAATGGCAAGGTTTGTTCTTTATGCAGTAGTACACTCAGATTGAGGAGGTTAGGAGGGGTAAAATACACGTTTGCTTTTTTTCGAGAACAATGAGAATTACTTTTGAAGGTAAAAGGAAATTATATCAACAAATTATCACTTTTTGAATCAAACTTGATATTTTATTACTAGGATTTTAACACGTTTTGATACAAAAACATGCCAATGGTGGATATAAACCAAAGTGTCGAGTAGAATAAAAATACAGAGTGTTAGGTTACACGAGGGATTTACTTTAAGGGGTCATTGTACTCATCATTATGAACAACTTCCACTATGGGACCAAACAAAAATCGCGAAAAAAAAATCAGCTGCTCTCTACATTTTGACGAATTATGTGAACATAGCAGCGCAAAAAAAAATCAGTTGGTCAATAGACCAACTGATTTTTTTGCGCGATTTCAGGTTTGGTCCTATAGTAAAAGTTGTTCCTAATGATGAGTACAATGACCCCTTAAAATAAATCCTTCGTTTATCCTAACACTCTGCATATGGGAAAATATCCAATTCTCACTTTTTGTTCCTAACCTCATAAGTCCTCGGTCGTAAGTCATAAGTTTACAAGCACAAATCGTAGGCCCGCTTGCACAACAAATCACTAAATAATTAGCGCTAAATGCATATAGTGATTGTTGGTGCAAGATTTGGCGTTGCTACCGAAAACTTTCTTATGTATAACGAACAGCCTGCTCTGGGGATCGAACCCATGACCACACACAGCATTCACCTTTGCGAATACCAATCAACAAGATAGGCGTTTATAGGGAGAATTTTTGAGACGTGACAGGTACCTTTACCTTTGAAGCTACAGGGAAACATTCATCGGTAATAAATGGGAAAGGTTTTGTGGCTTTTCTAGTACTCTAACATCTGTTGGTGCAGAAGAGATTTTTAATCCTAATAAGCACGAAACTGCATCGATAGGCATCATAAAAATAAAATGTGAGAATTAACGTTTTTTTAGTTGACCACCACGTTTTTTTTTACTGTTACATTCTTCCAACATCTGTGAAGCAGTTAATAACTACTCAAAAAATTGAGAACAGTCTTCTAAGAACGATTGGCTGTAGCTACAACGGGTACTTGCGGTTACTAACCCGTCTCAAAAATCCACCCTTTATAATTTAATAAGGTTTTAATAAGGTATTGATAAACTTACATTTATACTTCCTTTCACCAATGGACATGGAAGAGTCATCCAATGGATAAGTCCAGTCCGATATGAGATTTTCAGATGAAGCTCGTTGTCTTACCTGAGAAACGAAGCAAGTACATACATAAGTTTTTGTTCAGGACATGTCGGTTACCTCACGATGTTTTCCTTCGCCGTTTTGAGAAAATAAATTCAAATCATATAATTTACATATACTCATATTAAAATTACATACAATTACAAAACAATAAAAAATGCAATAGAAAAATGGTGATGAAATAAATTACAAAAAGTAAAGCGCCTGCCTGGATTCGAACGCACGAACTACGACACGAAAGTCCGGGCCGTTACCATAGGGCTCAAATAGGGGTCATTGTTTTCATAATAATTATTAACAACGTATTCTTATGGAACTAAACTTGAAATCGCACAAATAAATAGTCACAAAAATCAACCCAAAGCAGGTATGTACCCATTGCCCTCTCCAATTCCTCGGCAAAGGCCTCTTCTAATACAGAGAAGGCACGAGCATTGAATTGATCACCAGGCTTGATCAAGACGGGTTGACGATTTCAGACTTATATGAATTACTAGCTAGAGGAGCTTGTGGCTAAGTAATAACAGGCGCACGGGTCGATCTATCAGGTTAAGCTACGCTTGCCGAGGTTGGTCTGTGTATGGGTGACCATCTTTTCATACAGAGACTCCTCCGTGCCTCGGAAAGCACGTTAAGCTGTTGGTCCCGGCTGTCATTCGTGGATCTTTGACAGTCGTTACGGGTCGTCAGAAGCCCGAAAGTCTGATAACCAGTCTTACCAAGAGGTATCGTATTACCCAGTAACTGGGCTGTGGAGGTCAGATAGGCAGTCGCTCCATGTAAAATACTGGTAATCAGCTGCATCCGGTTAGAATGGAAGCCGACCCCAACATAGTTGGGAAAAGGCTAGGCAGATTGATTGATTACTAGCTTCTATCAGCGACTTCGTTCGCGTGGAAGTCGTAAGACACCACAATATACTACAATATCAGCCACATTTTTATAAAACTTTCCTATATACTATGTTTTGTTCTCAACAGCCAAAATATACAAAGAGTCAGGACTGGTGGGCCGGAAGCAAGCGACGTAACAGTTGTCCATGTGAGAAGCTGCTTGACCTGACACCCGCAGCCTTCAGTGTCTGCCCCTGTGACTTGTCGATAGTAATCGCGAAGCATACGCTCACAGGGAACACGCTACCACGATTGCAGTTTTGTCTTGTCTCCTGCCCGCCCTCTCCAAACAATCACTATTAAACTGCTTTTTCTGTTCAACCAGGAGCATCCAAGAAAAACATTATACCTTGACTGAGCCCAACGGAAGAACGGTGTTAAATGTCACTTTCAGTAGTATACGCTGCAAAGCTCGTAAAACGTCTTCGGATAGATGATGCCGACATTTCTCCCAAAACAGAACTGGCTTTGCGATTCCACAAAACATTTAAATGATAGTAAACAAATGTCGCAGATGACTGGGTCTGTCGTTGACGCTGGACTCCGCCAGGCTATCATCCCAGTGTTGGTCACCATCAAGAAGGTGACGTGCTACGCAGGCTGCGCGGGATGTGGCAAACTACATTATCAATAACTGTCTTCAGGAACGTAAATGACTTTGGGCTCCCATATTGTGTGAAGTAATAACCACAAATAATAGCTCTCGCCATTATTAGGATGCACGGAATAAACCCTTCATTACATTGAAGACTCGAGAGATCAAGTCATGCCTGTCATAAGACGCCTGTCTTGCTAGGACCTCACACGTCACTTCCGGCCACTTAGGATGGATGGATGGAGGTGATGGTGATGAAGAGGTCCAGGCGTTCGAACTTTAGTACGTAACAAAAAGCGTCCTGACATCGTTCGTGCATGTGCCGCAACCTCCTATGAATGTGGAAGGGAGAATCACCATCCTTCCAATGTTCTCTGCATTCGAGTCTTACTGCATGGCCTCCCTAAGATGCACGTAGTTCTCAGCCATCAGCTTGCTGTGGTTCGTTCATTTTATTAAAAACCAAACGCTCTGTTTCGATTTTTGCATAGACATCGACCTTTATTTATTTTTCAAAGTCAAAGTCAAAAATTCAAAGTAATTTATTTGCTTTAAATGTGGTAGGTAATACAATGGTGGTAGGAATATTCTAGTGCGATGACACATTTCGCCATATTTTAGCATGCAAATATTAACAGTAGGTAAGGTGCTTATTTATATAAGCAATTATATATACCAACAGTTACAAAAGCTAAAATTTAGATTAGTAGGTATTACAAAATGTAAAAAAAAGATTTACAAAAAATACCAATACTTACACCCACGGGTTTGCAAAGCAATCGTCAAACCGCTTAGTTATTTGCTTTGTTGAAAGTTAGCTAAAATAGCTATTATGTAGATAATATTCAAAAACTTAAATCGGTAAAAGTGCGTTTCCGCTGACGCGGAGCTGGGCGGAGTGGAACGGAGAAGAGCAGTGAAAAGTGGCAAAAGTTTCCACTGAAACGGAGCAGAGTGGTGTGGAGCACAACTGAGCGGACTTGAGCTGCATTGAGCCGTATTCCGATCAGTCATATTCAATCTCTTGGAGATATCATACATAATGTTGTCGGTAAAAAAAGCAATATCGATGACGAAGCTTATGACATAATATCGTAAACTAAAATGCAGCGCGCGAGTCCTGTCCTGACAAGTCTATCTTCCGCCGCCGCCCCGCACCGCCCCGCTGCCCTCCGCTCTACATCACCGCCCTGTTCGACTCTGTTCTCTCCGGCTCGGGGCCACGTGGTCATATATTTTATTTGAAAGTCCGCTCAGTTCCGCTCCGCTCCACTTCCACTGACGCGGAGTGGAGATTTCGAGTACAGTGGTTAGTCAATTCACGGTCCGTTCCTCTCCACTCCGCCCAGCTCCGCGTCAGTGGAAACGCACCCGAACTATCTGTAATATCCTAACCTTTTGGCGCGTTTTTTACAATGGAGATGAGCAATGAAAAGTGGCAAGTTTTCCATTGAAGGGGAGCGGAGATTTCGAGCACTGTGATTGGTCAGACCGCCCTGCTCGACTCCGTTCTGTCTGGCTCGGGACCGCGTGTTCATATATTTTATTTGATAGTCCACCCAGCTCCGCTCCGCTCCACTTACACTGTTTCCACTGACGCGCAGTACAGATTTCGAGCACTGTGATTGGTCAATTCACGGTCCGTTCCTCTCCACTCCGCCCAGCTCCGCGTCAGTGGGAACGCACCCGAACTATCTGTAATATCCTAACCTTTTGGCGCGTTTTTTACAATGCGAACATAATGCAATATTGCTCATTCCCCATATGAAATAGCGTGATAGTTTATAGCCTAGGCAGTTTTTTTGCGATTTCTGACTTCTAGTACTCAAACCTCAGTTGGTCCGGTAGTTTTTGATCCTTATATGAAACATGATAGATTGGCATAAAACGCATCGTATTTGTGAAAATTTGCCATTTTCTTGCTGACTGTACATTGTTTTCAAAATCTGTGAATGCATATCAAAATGTTTCAAAGAGTTAAGAACATTCTCCTAAGACAGTTTTCTTATAGTGACAACGATACCCTTATTGCCCCATCTCAAAAAAGATTGACTGCTTAGCTCCTTAAAGGTACCTATAGCGTGATAATAATCATTCAAAAAGTTAAATCTGTAACTATCTGTATTATTCAAACCTTCTGGCTCGTCTTTTTACAATTTGCGGTAAAATATATATATAGAAGAATACGAATATAAATACGATACGATATCAGTCATATCAAAGATAAACTCCGAAAGTACATATGAATTGAAAAGTCATATTGCTGCTTGTCCGGATTTGCTGGAATATCTATGGAACTTATTTTTTTTTTAAATAAAGGTAATATACTTACCACAACAGTAACAAAGGCTCGGTCACATCCATACGCGTTCCTAGCGAGTATGCAGTAAGTCCCCGCGTCCGAAACTATAGACCTCTTGAGAGTAAACTTGACGTAGTCATCTGAAGTCATCTTGCAGACTCGTTGGTTGGATGTAATGTCGCGGATGCCTTTCATGAACACCACTGTTGGAAATATTTATCAAATTAGAATACTGACAAAACTTTTCAATTTTTACTGAACGAAGGCTTTTTTAAAATAATAATAATAATAACAATAATAAAATTTATTGACATAAATTTTACAATCGATTATGAATCCCTGGCCCCTAAACTAGTGTTAACTAGAGACCAGACCAGTAGAGACCAGTGTCTTCGCCTGTTAAGTTTATTACAAAATTATGTCAAAACAAAAAAAATACGTTTGAGTTTTACTAGACTAAAAAAAAAAGCAAAAACCATTTTGTGAGCGAAAAGTTCAAGCTCGATTGGGAAAATTTTACAGTTTCGGGTAGATTGACCTGTTGGCATCTGTACATCGGAAATTGAATCGGAGCTCCTGGTGGTTATCATTATCATCATCATCAGCCTAACGGTTTCCCAACTATGTTGAGGTCAGCTTCCAGTCCAACCAGATGCAGCTGAAGACTAGTATTTTACATGGAGCGACTGCCTATCTGACCTCCACAACACATTCTTCAGAAAAATCGTTAATCCTGATGATCCTGATCAGGATAATCGGACAAACTTATTATTGTATTGTCATAAGTCCTTGATAAGTGTGCAAAGTTTCAATTCAATCCGAAGTTTTAAGTGGATACAGATAAAGCTAACAAAAGCGTGTTGAAAAAAAGTTGAGCCGTTGCGGGACGCCTGGCAGATCGAAACTATTTTATATAGAAAATATGCATGAAAGAATGGTTTAAAAAGAAAATAAATAAGACATAATATAAAAATATGGGATTATCAAAAAAAATATTCAGACTTTTTTTTAAAGAATTAAATATTCTTTTTATTAATACATGTTAATTTAATACAAAAGTAAATTAATTTTAAGTAACTCTGCGAGAGAGTCGCAGAGTTATAAGCAGAGTATTTAAGTACTTACACTGATTTCATATTGCGAAAGAATAAAGTGGATATGCCTCATATCCCGAGATTAATTTTAAAGAGCAGAAAAATCCCGTGATTTATTAAATAAAAAAGTTATTTACTTTTACATAATTTAAACCACTGCACGCGCGACGTTGCCAAATTTACATCAACGACATCGGATGTCCGAAGTATAAGTACTTATGAGAATTTGCTTAAGACTATTAATAATTTCTATTGTAAATTAAATAGTAATAAAAATTTTATGTTAATTATCTTTGTTTTATCTATCTCTGAGGTTTTTATTATTATTTATTTGTAATATTGTTGGCCACACGGGATTGTCTATTAGAAATCCTGGGAAGATCCATATTAATATCAACATTTCGATGCAACTACATAAATAACTCTACCTAATTCCGACCTCTGGTTATAAGCGCTGGCGACGCTCTTAGCGTGGCGACGGTCTGACCCGCTGCATTAGATGTTCCACATCAATAAAATGAATATCATAAGCTATTGAGGATTAAACTCAAATGCTATAGAATTTTTGTATTTTCGACCAACAAATCGTTCAAAACGTAAAGTTTACGTCGCATCATCGTGTTAGGTTCTCTTGTACAGACGCCAGCACATCAAACTTACCCGAATCTGTCAAATTTTCCCAATCAACCTTGAACCTAATACTTTAGCGATAAAGTTGAAACTCTATTAAAGTTTAACAGATTGTAGTAGCTTGATGAGCTGGCGTTTGTACTGAAACATAGGCATAACTTCCCCGCTTTTGGGACACAGGCCTCTTCCCTGTGAGAAGGAGTGGGGCTTAATCCACCACAGTCAATTACATGTCTTCGATTGTTTTTGTTCCTAAGACATCGGTTTCCTGATGATGTTTTCCGTCACCGTTTTGAGAACAGTGGTGATAAAATAAATTACACAAAGTAAAGCGCCTGCCTAGGTTTGCACCCACGACCTTCATATCATAAGCCGGTGCCATCTTGTACTGAATAAAGTCGTTATACTTCAAATTGACATATTAATAAAGTCTCACCTTTTGGCTTAGGTTCTCCTTGAACCCTAAATGAAATATTAACATCTTCGCCCACAGAAATGAGGATATCTTTCTCCGGTCTGCCAGCAATAATGGCAGGCTTTCCCTCCACCTCATTGGTCACCACAGTGATCGCAGCATTCATGTCCACATTGCCGTGAGTACTCCAAGCCCTGCACGTATACATCCCCGACTCTTTTTCGGTGACATCAGAAAGTGCTAGAGTATATAAACCCTGTTCCACGAACGTTCTTGCGTTTCTATACACTTCAGTTACGGAGTGACCTTCTCGCAGCCATTCTACCCTGGTAGGACAGCCTCTGATCTCCACCTGGAGGCCTATCGTGCCCCCTTTGGCGACTTTATAGTCGGATAGGACGTTGGTGAAGTGTGGACGGCGAGACTCCAAAGCTTGTCGGTTGAAATGGGTGCGTTCTCTTGTGGCTATGTTTGGGCTGAGGCGGCTTTCTTTACCTGTAATTGAATAGTTCAGCATTATATTCGGTACTAGATATTGTTAAATATATAATGAGGTAGTGATTATATTTTTTTCATTATTATAAAGTACTAATTGTTACCCGCGACTTCGTCTGTACGTCTTTTGTATTATATCCAGGATGAAAGTACCAAATATCAATCTATCAAATTTCATATTGATCGGTTCAGTAGTTTTGGGATGAAAAAGTAAAAAAAAACTGACAGACAGAATTATTTTCGTATTTGTAATATTAGTTTGGATTTACACTACAAAATTTATCTCGTAAACAGAGTCAGTAAAAGTAAACAAAAATGTGTGTACCTCCTCCCTAATAAGTCCGAAACGTATAGTTTTGAATTTGGAACGAATGATTTAATACGAAATGTTTTAGAAGCGTTTCCGGAAAAGGGCTAGCGTGTGGTTAAGGCCGTCATTTCCGCGAGACTGGCCGGCGCGTGCTGGCGGCGGGACCCAGACGCCGCACACTGGATCGACAATCGCGTTTCGAATACATATATGTAGTTTCAAAGGTTTAGGTGTCGTATTTTGGGCTTCAAATGGTTTCTTTTCACTAGTATTGCTATGAACAAATATGTCACATGAAGTAATTTGGCTTGAAAACCGAGTACTTATATTTTATTATGAAAAAAATCAGGTATTTTATTTATTTATTGACCAACTTATACTAACAGTTTAAATACTACACATATAAGTTAATCAAATCTTGAAAAAGGTATGAAAAATCAAATTTCTGGAACTGCCAAATTTCCCGTTATATCCTTTATTTATGACTTTTTGACATCCATACTAATATTATAAATTCGAAAGTAACTCTGTCTATCTGTATCACTTTGACAAGAAGCTAGATGTCATCCTGGGGAAGGACATAGTCTACTTTTTGTCTCAAACATAATCCTAAAGAGAGTGATATAGGGGATGAAAGTTTGTATGGGAAACCCAGCATTTTTTAAGTTAGGAATATGAAAATTCAAATGTATGCTTTTGGTAAGAAATAGAGAATTACATGTTTCAGTGTTTTTCTAAAATCATCCCCCAAGGGGGCGAAATAGGGGATGATTTTAAAATCACATGTAATATTGATTATTTTGTGTACTTCCTTTCAAGAGATTTAGGTAAGGGATTGGAAATACAGTCAAAGTCAATGTGTTGCGGTAACATTTGGTCTTTATTTTATTATAAAATCAGGCCACTCGGGAAAGAGTTATTAGTCATAAAATAACCTTTCTAACATGTATACTACATTGTCAATGGCGGCACTAGAGTAGGTATAAAAATTAATGGTGTTAATAATATAGGTATTAAAAATAGTAATTATTATTTTAAGTAAGACGGTACTCCGCCCAAGCCGGGCAGACCTCCACCGTATGTTCCACCGTGTCCTCCGGGCAATCCACACAATGGTAACACCCAGACGTTTCCTCCAGCCTTATCCGGAACAGGAACCTCCCAATGCAACCGTGTCCGGTGAGGTCCTGCATCAGGCGGAAGGTGAGGACTCCGTGGCGCTTTTCCAACCACTCCTCGAAGAGGGGACTTATCGCGGCAATTGTGGCGTGCCCAGCACTGGGTTGCGACTGTCACCATGAGATCCATACCCATACCCTGGGCTAGGACATACGAGTACGTAGGATACTTTGAATCCCGGTAGTAGGTAGGTACGTTCCAGTGGGATAACTTCCTTTACTCGGGCGAAGCCGCGGGCAAAAGCGAGTCGATGCTTCATATTACGGGAAATACTGCACTTTATGTTTTAATCGTCGAATATAATTCTTTTTTTCTTTAACTAGGTATATCTTTAATATGAAAAACAACAGAAATAATGTTTTTATGAATAAATGGTTATCTACTGTACATAAAAGTAACAAGTCGTAATAATAGTAGTAATAAAGAACATTACTTGTTCTTTATTACTACTAAAAATTTATTGATTTTATGACCACCCATTAGACCTATGTATATGTATATTTAAGATATAGACATTTTAATACCTAGGATTAGTTATTTTTTCTCAAGAGAAAAAAAAAATATTCTTAACTTATTACCTACTTAACAATTATTTTTGTATTCACATTTTTATTCATTTTCGAGCATATAAAAACCATATAAAGTAACCATTTAGTCATGACAACGGTATTTGTAGAGTCGTTTATATTAAAACTATTGTGACGATCAGAAAAAAAAAAATTCTACGATTAAAAAAAAAATACTATGTTTTTTCCGTAATATGAAGTATGTCAAAAATCACAAATAATTAGTACCTTGTGTAAGGATATAACGGGAATTTTGCAGTTCCAGAGATATCCTGATTTTTTTATACGTGCTCCATACATTTTTTTCGTAAAAAAAACTTACTTAAGTCCTCAGTTTTCAAGCCAAATTACTTCATGTGACAATTATTTGACCATAGTAATATTAAATAGAAACCATTTCAAGCCCAAACTTAAAACTTCGAAGCTCTAAGTCTTTGAAACACGATTTTTGATCCAGTGTGCGCCGGACACTTGAAATATGGCGCGATTTTAGAGCGCGCTAATGGAGAAGAAAACTGTGGAAGTCAGATTAGTTCTACGTAGATGGCGCTCAGTGTTTGTTACCTTCATTCCGCTATCAATGGAGTTCCTTGCTAAAAACTGTGCCGCGAGATGATGCTAAGTGTCGTTTCTTGTCGCCGATTGGTCGCTTTGTCTTCAAGATAACTTTGACAAGTGACAAACACACAGCGCTCTCTTGCGGCGACGTTTTCGGGAAACAACCCCATTGGCCATAATTGGCGTGTATACATAATAACTCACCGGTAAAACTAACAACATGGGTGATTTGATCCGTCCATACGGAATTCTCAGCTTTGCAGGTGTATTTTCCACTGTCTTCGGGAGTAGGTGAGCTGATTGCCAGCCTGCATACTCCGTCTGCGAGGTAGTAGGCTTGGTACCTCTCGTTGGAAGATACCGGCTTATCGTCCTTTAGCCACGTGATCGTTGGAAGAGGCTGGCCACGGATTCGGCATTCGAGTACTAGCTCGTTTTCGGCAAGGTGGTATGTGTCTGCGTGGAAAATAAAAGGTTTTAGCGAAAATTATAATAGGTATTGGCGTTCTAACTTCTATAAGACCGGGAAAATAATTAAGGAGGAAAAATATTTTGCAATTTTCAAAGTTTTTATTTTTGACTGACTCAAAAAGCCCAAACTACTTGTAATGGATTTTTGCTGATGTTCAATAATATGTATATGCTTGTTAGGGATCAAACCAGGACATGTTTGTCTTCTATAGATTTCTATTAGCCTTAATCTCAAAAATCCCTGCTACACTCTTTACAAAATCCATGCATCTTCTCTTTAGTTTCCCTTTCTTTAAAGATACCCACTTTCATATTTAACACTTTCCGTGTCTAAAAGAACGTATGTATGTTCTGTGGCACTTCAGACTCCACCTATGTGGAAGTTCTGATTCCACTGAGGGGTAACTATTCTACAAAATGAGGCAGAATAACAGTTTGACTATAATCAAAAGGAAATCAATACAATCTTCGGATAAAATCGCACACTTCTTAAAACTACACCGCCTAACACCCTCGCTAAAGCCGAAGTTGAGCCGAACTGCGGCCGAAAACGAAAATACGAACTACCTTTTTTATTTATTTAAAAAAGAGAGTTCTATAAAACAGCGTGAGTGATAAAAGTCAGCCAGTACAATATAAGGTTACGGTCCATTGCATGGAACCTTTGCAGTACCTACCTAGCAATATACAGGGTCAAATTAAATTAGCTAGTGAAACTCCGCCGACGTAATGTATATCGGTAGGATGTTTAATAGCTTAGCTTTACTTAGGCACGTTATAAAAATACCTATATCAGTAACTGAATTACATATAAAAATAAAAACAGGCAATCATGGGGATCGTATACAGAAGTGAAAACATAAACTAAGAAATAATGTTGCACAGCACCTCAGCCTTATAGCTACAGATATACTGCTATTACAGCATGTCGGTGACGCGCACCCCTTAAATTATCCCATACCAAAAATCGCTCAACATGCCTAAAGAAGTTTTCATTTCAAAAACTCTTTGAGCCTTTTGTAATAGTCAATCATTCATCCATGATCATACTTTTCCTAAACATGATGGGTAGCCTTCCGCAACAGTTGGGCTATAAAATACAAAAATAATTTTTCAAATCCGACTGGGAGTTCCAGAGATTAACTCGTCTAAACAAACAAAAAAAAAACAAACTCTTCAGCTTTCTAGTATATATCTATGTGTATATTTAAATTGTGTATTTTATATTCGGTTTTTTTTTTTGTTTTTTTTTTCCATCTATACCACAGAGTTTATTTTTGTTTGTTTGTTTGAATGTGCTAACCTCTGGAACTACCAATCGGATTTGAAAAATTCAACTCAAACTCAAACCAACTCTAGAAATTCAGGAATTTTAGCGTGGATTGAATTTCTACATACGGGTTTTCGGTCGAAACAGATAAACCTGCAAGCTTATCATGACTCTTTCTTTTTCTACTCTACTGTAGAATATAAGTCGCTTCTCTAATCTTCTCGAAATCTCTTCTTCCCGATCACAAAGTCACCTTTAGAATCGGGTTTCTTCGTAGACAGTGATATTCCATAGCAACTTTTCCATAGCAACGGCCGTTGCTATGGAAAAGTTGAAAAAGACAGTGGAAAAGACAGTGGTCTATGAAGAAACCCGAGTCTACTACTGATATGTACCCAATTTTACCGTATTTTTGCATTTCGTTCTCAAACTAATATAATATGAAGCAGTGTTTGGACCGAATCTTTCTTCAATAAAAATAACGCAAATGGTTTAATTGTAATATTTGTAGATTCAGATCTCCACTGACATACTGCATAGATTTATTGCACTCAAGAAGTTATTTCACACCTATTATATGATAAAAGCAACAAAGCACCGCCTAAAATTACTCGCCTTAACTTAAAAACAACTACAAAATCTTTGTCTAGGTCTTTTTTATGTAGACTACTTAGGAAGAAAGTTTTCTGTCCCAAACTGTCAAAATCGGAGAATAATTGCATGTCATGCTTGACGTTGTGTATTATAAATAATATGTTAGTGAAAAAACTTCTCTTCACATTTGATTCTGTAATCGCTATGTCTACACGGAAACGTCATTTTTGTCTACTTTTCCGTCGACAAAACGCTTCTCTACGGTTCTCGTGCTAAGCCTGGAACGCTAAATAGCCCGTTTGAAATAGATATTGGCTAGCAAATAAACTTGAATGTAAACAATGTTTGAGATTTGAGGTAGGCAGGTATATTCTTTTTATTAAAATTGTTATTGAACCGTAGACTCGTTTGGTTTTGTCTTTATAAGCCCAAGTACCTAGCGTATATGTAGGTATTATTTTTATAAAATCCAAACTCCTAAACAAATGATCGTAACCACGTTTTGAAGGAAATCTTATTTTTTTGGGCCAATAGATCAAAATATTATTTTAGAATATTATTTTAGACATTCCTGAAATCAGATTATCTTTCAATAAGTACCTAAAGAGTTTTTGATTTTTCGATAATTTTTCCACGATAATAGATAGCCTCAACTTTTGAATGTTGGTTCTAACGAAGTGATTGGAAGCGTCACCTGTAGGAATTCCTTCAAATTAGCCGCTACACTTACAATGTATGTAGTTATTTAAACATTTTACTGACAGAGGGCGACTATTACCCGAGTATTTTGGTAAACGCAAAATAAGTCTCAGATTTGACATTCCGTATCTTTAAAGTGGCCTATTAAAAATATATATTATTATTATAATTACACTTTCTATTCAAAACTTCAGCATTTTAATGACATTCAAATGTACATAATTACAATTATTATGTATACTAGAAAAAAAACTAAAATTTGTTTAAAATTGAAGAACGTCAAAGGAAACAATTTGTATAGGCTATAGTTTAGTTAGTTCTCCTGACACAAAGATGGCGCTTGTGACTGCGTAAGGAGAACCTCGATGAGTCATACGGGGCCGTGACCTTCAGATGGTACCTATTATGTTCTCAAAAGTTTGGGTATATTTTGCGTGAGTCAGTTCTAGGAAATACTGCTGAATTATTTGCCTCAATAATGATGTAAAGAGACTAAAGATCTAAAACATAGAAATTAGTATCAACACACCTAATTCCCTGACGAGGCAGGCAGAGGCAATGATATTATAAGTAAAAGTCGTAGATAGGTTATACACGCTCCACAAGTGGTACGTCAAAATGTGGCTAATTAGCCACATTTTCGTCGTCTTGTCTCTGTTTCGCTCCTGATAATTACGACATGCCATCCTATTTCTACGTGTCATATAATAGTTCGACGTTGTGCCGTTTTTGAACATCGAATGTTGGGTAGGTAACGTATCTACGTCTTTTTGCTTATAATATCATTGGGCAGAGGTGTAGGATCGTACATCTGTTATAGCTTTCTAGCGATTAAGATTCTAAGATAGAATAATAATAATTCAATAATATTCTAATAATAATTACTAATACTGATCTAGGTAACCAGTCAACTTTAGCCACTTAAACCCAATCCAATCGTTATTTTCCTATCCCGCAATAGTCCTACCTACTACACCAAACGGCCGGCGGTTGTCCTTGGGTGCACATCAATGATATTATAAGTAAAAAGACGTAGATAGGTTATACAAGCTCCGCAAGTGACACGTCAAAATGTGGCTAATTAGCCACATTTTCGTCGTCTTGTCTCTTTTTCGCTCACGATAATTACGACATGCCGTCCTACTTCCACCTGTCATCTAATAGTTCGACATTGTGTCGTTTTTGAACATCGAATGTTGGGTAAGTAACCTATCTACGTCTTTTTACTTATAACATCATTGGTGCACATGCACTTGCACAGTGCATACAGGGATAGTCGTCGGTTGGTGCCTCGTAAATAAAACCGGTCAAGTGCGAGTCGGGCTCGCATATCGAGAGTTCCGCACCATCATATATTTTAAAAAAGTGTGCTATTTAGAGACATCGTTTTACTTTTCCTGTAAACTTCTATCACATAGAATAATTTCAGATTTTTCTCTATGCAAACTTCGGAGATAAGGGGGGATCGGTATATTTTTTACGTTTTTCATAAAAGTGGAAAACTATGCGGGCTAAAAAAATGTAAAAATGTTTGAGAATGTGCAAACGGCGTTATTTCATATAATACCCCACATGCCCTAGTAGCCCCACTTCGAATTTTTAAGAACCGCTTTCAGTTCCTGTTGCAAAAATCTGTATTTTTATTTCTTTCTTATTTGCAAAATAGTTGGGCAAATGTCATCTAAAACTATTCCTTAATTCAAGTTGATAGCATTAGTAGTTCTTGAGATATCCAGCTGTGACAGACATACAGACTGAGTCGCACCATAAGGGTTCCTTTTTACCATTTTGGTACGGAACCCTAAAAACCTCTCTTCTACTAATATATAATATATTGGTAGAAGAGAGGTTTTTAGGGTTCTGTTGACATTAATTGACCCCTAGATTCACCTTTTATAAATTGAACACTAAAAGCAAAATATTTGTCACTCTGATACCTACAATACCTATGTGAAAATTCAGTGACACATTTTAAACCCACAAAAATGAAAAATTTAGGAGGATGTTTTTTTTTTCATACAAAATTTCCAAGTATTTTATATTTTATTATCTTATTGTATTTTATTATAATTAATAGAAAATATTTGGTTATATTCGTTTGTAATAAAAATAATCTTAATTTAAAGTGGTATAGCTTCGAATTAGCCACCCTGTATTATATAGGTAGGTATACACATAAACCTTCCCGAATAAATATTCTCTAAATGATGGTGGACACTGCATCAAAATCCGTTTCGGAGTTTAGAAGAACAACGTGGTCACACAGATAGACACGAAAGAAAAGCGACTCTAATTTATCGGGTTGGCTAATAAGTAATGAGCGTTTTAGTTTATAATTTCTAGAATTTTCGGAAAGGTTCGAGAACGTTCTGTAGCAGAGGGTATATAAAGAACGAGTCGCGCTCATGCGCGTTATTGATAGTTTGGCTGTTAGTGCGTTAAAGTTCACAAAGAAATGAGTTATATTAAAACCCACGTACGACATTGTTTATTATATGAGTTGCAATATGGGCATTCTGCTGCAGAAGCTACACGTAATATATGTCAAAGGATAGCTCACGATGCAGTCTCCGAAGCAACAGCAAAGCGCTGGTTGCAACGGTTCCGCAATAACGACTTTTCCTTAACCGATCAACCAAGGTCTGGGCGCCACGTGAAAATAGATATCGATAAAATAAAACTATTAATCGAAGAAGATCCTCGAAGAACAACACGTGATTTGGCTGTTCAGCTCGAGTGCTCTCATGGCAGAAAATCATTTACATGGTTTGGGAAAGACTTACAAATATAGTGTTTGGGTACCCCATCAATTAAGTAAAGATCAGCTGACCTTCCTGAGATCATCTTGTCACTGGAGATGAAAAGTGGGTTCTCTATGTTAATCACACACGCAAGCGCCAGTGGCTGGGATGTAAAGAACAGGGAAAACCAACGTCAAAAGGTGATC
This sequence comes from Dicycla oo, assembly GCA_948252095.1. Classification (NCBI taxonomy): domain Eukaryota; kingdom Metazoa; phylum Arthropoda; class Insecta; order Lepidoptera; family Noctuidae; genus Dicycla; species Dicycla oo. The sequence continues at coordinate 38,006,940 of OX411709.1, read as the reverse complement.
TTCATCCTCGCAAGGTAATGCTTTCTGTCTGGTGGGATATACATGGAGTAATAATTTGGGAATTCCTTCCTACTAATACTACGATTACAGCAACAGTATATTGTGATCAAGTCGAAAAACTGAAGCTTGACATCCATCGCAAACGTCCACAACACGGCAAAATATTTTTCCTGCACGACAATGCCCGGCCGCATATTGCTAAGAGTACCAGGCTAAAACTATTGGAGCTTAATTGGGAAATAATACCTCACCCTCCATATTCGCCGGACATAGCACCAACTGATTTCAGCTTGTTCCGATCACTTAGTAATAATTTACGGAAAAAGGCTTTGACGATGAACCACACTTGAAACAATACATAGATGACTTCATCAATTCAAAACCAACGAAGTTCTATGCGGACGTCATTCAGTCTTTGCCAGATCGATGGCGAATGGTAGTAGAAAACGACGATTATATTACTAATGATTAATAATTATTCATTTAATAAATAAATACAAATAAAATAACTGTATGTCGCTCATTACTTATTAGCCAACCCAATATAATTATGTATAGTTAGATATATATCGAATAGTCACCATTAATAATCTATTAGTATAACTTTAATAATAATATATAATTTTTTTGTTTGTTTCTATTTCATGATGTGGTCTCCTATAATTGAGGGAGCACATTGGTTTTCCTGTCCTTTATAATATAGCATGTAAGGTGTATTCTTTGTTGGAGATCCTAATAAAATAAAATAAAATAGTAGACTCGTACAGGGTGGATTATTGAGAAGGTCCTCCCTTACTGCCCCGTCTTATTCCTTAACGTAGCTCCAACGCTATCACCGTTGTAGCTACAGGAAAACGATCTCAGGAGATTGTCCTTAAATTATTGAGAAATATTGATCTGCATTCATAGATTTAAAAAAATAGTTGTCAGTCAGCAAGAAAATCGGTAATTTACACAAAAAAAAATATTTTCATTCCTATCAATTCTGTATCTGATAAGGATCTAAAGAAACTCTACCCGACCAACTGAGCTTTGAGTACTAGAAAGCTCTGAAGTCGCAAAAACTGTTCCCGTACATTTTGTAAAAAAACTTGCTTTTTATTGTTTTTTTTTATGATGGATAGACTGGCCTCTAATAGGTTAAGGAAAAAAGTATTGAAACAATTTTTTTCAAAAGATAAAAAAAACTAATAAATGTAGTTACTTACCGCGAATCGATCTTGTAAAGGTTGGCGGAATAGGTGA